>JAXCHO010000036.1:22400000-24800000 GCA_036630365.1 Acanthiza pusilla
ACATCAAAAAAATAAAGGGTCAGCGTTCATAATTTTCTGGTGTTGACACTCCAAAACTTGTATATGGAGAGAGCTGCAGGACTTAACCAGAAATAAGGTACTATAGATGGAAAGGTGTCCTTGGCTTCTCTGGCTCAACAATTATATTTTCTTACATTGCAGATAAATGGATCTGTGAATGTAACCTGTAACAAGCTTATGTTGCAAAACTTGAATGCTGAGCAGTCATGGCACCAAGGTGACGGCGATTACACAGAGCCGATAGAAATGATCGCGGTGGTGACGGAGTCACTCACAGGTATGTGGTTCTCTGAGGTCTTCTGAGAGAAATCCAGAGTAGGTGGTGCTGGAAGGCCTTACTGCCATGTGGAAGAGCTTGGAACACTAGGAAAGTATCATATACTGATGTCAGCACAACCATCCACGTGCAAATACATTGTCCAAATGTTGCTTGCCTAGAAATTAAATCGTTTACCCAGCTGTTAACTTGGTTGAATAGAGTTCTATGGTAAATTATTTGCTAATTAATCAAGAAATACATTCTGATGGGAGCTTGAAGTCAATGACTGATCATTTCTGATGAGAAGAGCAGGCAGAAAGAATTGCTAGCATTAGCCTGAATTTCACAGACTTAAGTTTAATCATAAACTTACCTGACTTGTGTATTTGTAAACCACATTAGAAGAAAGAGTTCTCTGGTCCTATGTTGTCCACTGTCTAGCCTCTTCTAGATGGACTGATTTGCAAACTGAGGGTTTTTTTGTGAGTTCATGTTCCATTGCACCTTGCACATTTGAAAAAAAATTATTTGAAAAAAAACTTCTGGCTGCCCCAGGTTTCATTACAGACTTTGTGTAGAAACCCCAGCAAGGTAAAGCTGGCTGATCTGCAATTTAGTAAGTTCCTTCCTTGTGTCATTCTATGTGAGTGGAGCCCTATGTGGCACATCTAATTTAGCATTGTGGCAGGCGGTACCAGTGCATATAACACCTTTGTACTGATGCTCAGCTAAAAGGATGAAGAATGATAGGAGTGGAAATGGTGAAAAATATGATAAAATTATTTAAAAATCTTGGGCAGTAAATTGTATTGGTGCTAAAGTAATATGCATGTTAAATGCATGTGGTCTAACCACTTACGATTTTTCAACAGGAATCTCCCAAAATTCAAGTACCATCATATTTCCAAAGCAAAGCGACTATTTTATTGAATTTCTGGACTACTCTAGAGTTATAAAGCCTTCTCTGAACTTCATAGCTACTGTAAGTTCTTTTGTTTGATTATCATCATAAATGTGACTTCTCTTGTATGCTTAGATAGCAAAGTTTGCCTTGGATCTTTAAATGTAATTTACAGATTTGTTTTCAAATTCCCTCTTTTTTTCGCAATACATATCAGGAAATTCTAAACTTGCAGGTATTTGCTCTCGAAAAGGATAAAATGGCAGGGAATGCTGTAATATTGGCAAGATATATTTGAGTATAGTTTGTCAGCATTCTTATGGAAGAAAAACCTTCCCTAGCTGGTTCTTTTCCATTAGGTGACTGCGCTTTAAAGCAACAGATTAGTTACTGAGTTCCAAACCTCCTTATAATATTTGTGTATCTAACTGTGTGTATACAAATATATACTTTATATAGTGTATTTGTATATTTAAGCAGCTTTTACATAATTCAATTAAAACTCATCAAACCATGTTGCTCTCAAGTGGAAGTGTTATTTCTGCCTCCTTTCTCATGCCAGCTGCAGTCCACTCATAGAAGTTTTCATGCTCTTCATTCTGTCCCTCATCTGCATTCAGTATTTTCACATTTTGCAGAGGTTGCATATTGTATCACTGCATTTTGCATGAAAAGGGGAATCAACTTTACAATTCCTGAGCCTTTACTGTATAGAAATCAAACCTAAATAGAAGTGATTTAGGCTGAATATACTCTTCCAGAGTAGATTGGCTCAAGACTTAGCTTTATGCTAGCCTGATCATTTGGGCTTTTGGTTTTCGTGCTTTTCATTTTCCTTGCCAGCATCCTAGTTTGAATCCACCTGCTTTTTTTCCTCCTCTTCCAAAGATGAGCTGAGTGAGAGGTAGCTGAGGCATCTGGTAATTCTTGCAGGTGGCAGAGAGGAAAATATCAGTTATGCTCCTAGAGAAGTGTGAGTAAACAGCTGCTGCTGTTACTATTAAGTGGAGATCTGCATATGCTCTTCAGAGAGACAATAGGAAAGTAATGTCCAAGGAGGAGAGGTAATGCAGTGACAGATCTATGGACTGAAAAAGGGAGACATTAGTTCAGTGCTTTTAAACATAAAAGTTGGTTTTTTGTAGTGTATAATGCAGAATAAGAATGGTTTTACTGGATGAAAATCTGCTCGAATGTGGGCATAAAGGTTGATGTAAATTGTAGTGGTGATTGATGTATGATGGAGTGAAGAAGTTGTACACTGTCCATTTTGGGCCTGGTTTCAGTCTTCAACTCATTTGATGAATTCATAAACACATCTGACTCAGCACCATCTCTGCTCATCTGACTCATTTTCCTGCACATGATATAAATGTTAGGTTGTCTTTCCTGTGGTGAAATACAAGTGATAAAATTAAATACTCAGGCCGTAGGTTGTATATGTGTAATTTACCTGAGACACATACATTTTCAACTAGAAGAGTAATTGGGAGAGCTGAAATGCAACATGTCTCCTTTCAGTTCCATCTGCTTTGCCTTTTCTCTTTTTTTATTCCCTGGAGTTAGGAATAATTTTGTTTTTGCCTGACTTGCCTACTTGCAGTGCTTACTAGGGAACAAAAATAAAGTTACTGATGTATGAGAAATCTGAGGATGCCTTTGTTTTCTTGCTGAGATGTGAGTGCAAATATATTGTTATGTGTTGTGCCTTTTAGCTTTACCCCATTTGATGGGTTCGATAAATGTTTTCTTTCTTTTTGTTTTAGCTAAAGGTGTCACGTTCTGATAGCAGCCAGCTGACAGCTGAAGAGAGGCGGAATCTTGTAACAATCACTGCACAGCAGTCAGACCTGCTTTTCCATCACTCTTCGCTTTCTCACCTGGAAAATGAGGCAACAGAGGAGAGAAATCTTACAGTCCATGTCCTGAACTACACAGTCCCAGAAAATGGAGTAATTGACGTTGAGTTTCCAATCCTGTCTGATACAAAAACTCTGAGAGTTCAGGTACTGCTTTGTAACGTTGCTTTGGAGCGTTGACACACCAAATCGCATGGGCTGCAATCGATGATGTGCTGTCCTGCCCTCTGCAATAGCTGACATGTCACCTGCTGTTATTTTTGTTACTTCATGTTACAGCTGGGAAGAAAAAGACACATCATGTCAAATGGGATCTAATAATTGCACTGAGATACCAAAGAAAGAAAAAGATACCCAAAGCAAGCATAAAGTGGTCTTTTACTAAGGCTACCATGCTCTTGTAAACAGTACCATATATATGAACATCACAGATTTTGCTGTTTTATTAAGAGGTTTTTTTTTTTGCACTGTCTTGCAGGCAGAGTTCCTTAGTAGTAAGACTGACATAGGTGTTTATGATGTGTTCAGCTCCCCCAGTCAGACTTATCTCCAGGTTCAAACAAAGAGCCAGGATATAAAGGTACAGTCTGAGCCAAAACTTGCCAAAATAAAAACCATTCAAGTTACTCATCATATTTCCGTACTCATCCATATGAATCATATGCTTTTCCTAGGCTGGGAAGCCTTTTGAGGTGAGCATTGCAAGCAACAAGCCAGTGAGAGAGTACCACTATCTGGTAAGTTACTAGTTTTACATATGGGGACAATCCAAGATGACTTTTCCCGACTTGAGAAATACTCCAGTGAGTGGAATGTGATTAAACATTAGAGAGATTCAGCATTTTTTTATTGTGCTTTATGAAGGAGAAGGCCCAAAAACTTCCTTTCTACTAGGATGGTCCTTTTCGAAAGAGAGCACTATTTTTCTATCTGGGATGAATGCCCCTGGCACTGTAAGGAGGTGCTTCTGGGAAAAGTGCGTTTCTGATCCGGGTGTTGGGTTATCTCTGCTTGCAGATGTGAGACAAAGCACAACTGTGAGAGCAATACTGTTTCTGACTGTGCAGAGCATCTGCAGTGGGAGAAGGGGCAGGGATGTCCCTGGAGCAGCCCAGACTGCAGCTTTGTCAGCAGGTCTTGCAGGTGCAAGTGGAAGCAGGGGCCTGGTGGAGCCTGTATGCAGATTCAGGACTGTCAGCCTCAGCCTGTGGGTACAGGGTGAGAAGAGCTGCTGGCTGGGAAAACAGATGGTTGAGTGGACAGAGTGGCATTGTTAACAAGGGAATTCTTAGGAAGCATTTTAAAATAATTGTCTTGAGTAGTGGCTTATTTAATTGCTCAGCTGTTCTACTGTATCTTACAGGATCTGAATTGAAAGGTTTATTATTTATACCATCGTAAGTTTCCCATCCTGTCTTTAACACACACCTGTTCACAGTCTGCATCATAGTGATCATGATAGCTAGGATTCTTTTTCTTTCACTTTAACAGGAAAGAAATTAGGAAAACCATATAAAATTTGGGCATTTGTATATATTTTCTAAAATAGAAACACTCTCTAGAAGGTTTAAAATAAATCAGATCCATGCAACCAAAGGCAGGGAACTGCCCTTCGTCTCTCTGTCTTCATTAGTAAGTGTATGATCCAGTAGGAACAAATTTAGAATGGAAAAATTGATGCTGTGGACCTGAAATCCAGGTATTTTGATGTATTTTGAGGTAGCTTCAGCCTAGCTATAATCTGATGTTAAAACGAATGCCTGCACATTACTGGACCCCAGTTCACACTCTTCCATGATGCAAAGTATTCTAAGTAGGGGTGTTTTGGAGGTTTGCTTTTAAAACTGTATGTCTGATCCAAATTCAAATGCTGTTACAGATGACCCATGTGAGCCATTACTGTTGTATTTTTATGTTCTCATAGCATATATGTGCGCTTGCTGTAGTTCTTTACTATCTATAGTGATACAGGAATTAAAACACAGAAAAAAATCTATTTCTAATATTTAAGAATTACATTACCTACTTGTTCCATGCCCATTTTCAGAGAACTGGTCAACCACTTGGTAAAAAAATAATTAATCACAGCTATGTGTCTCTCCTTTAGCAGCTACTTGTTAAATGAATTGCTGTGTTTATGACATACTGAGAATACCAACAGATTAAATGTTTGATTTTTTTCACTTTCAGGTATTATCTAAGGAACAAATTATGACTTTTGGCACAAAAGCTACAAAAACATTCACTTTAACAGCAGAGAATTCCTGGGCTCCTTTGGTATCTATACTTGTATTCTACGTTGATGAGCATGGAGTGGTTGTAAATGATGCTCTCACTGTCCCCATCCAGCCTGCTTTGGATGACAAGGTAGTTGAACTTGAGTCTGAGACAATGTTTTTGTCTGGGTGTTGTGTGGTAAACAGTATTTTGGATCACAAGATTGTAAATGTAAAAACCTTTTTTTTTTCTTGAGGATCTAATCTGAGGCTTGTGCTAGTCTTTGGAAAGACTTTTTATAATATCAATGCAATTTGGAAAAAAGCCTATTGCATCAATGAATTGATTTTTCCAGCTTACTTACCAGGATGAGATTTGGTCCTTTGTGCAAATAAGAGCCTCACTATAACTTTTTATAGGTGAGACCATCCAAAGCTGGATGGGTTCCAATTCTTTCTCTCTCTGGAGACTTTAACACTTACAACCGGACATCAGTAGGGAGCCTGTTTGTCCTGCTGCATGAAAAATTCTCCATTTGCTTCATATTTACCCATGTTACCAAAAGTCCTAGGAAAAAGACTCTCAGAGGTCCCCAGTGTCCCGAAGGTCCTAGGAAAAGCAAATCCGGGGTCTTAATTATAGCCAAATAAGCAAAAAAGCCCTGTTTCCTGGGAACGGAAGGCTGTGAATATCACTGTATAATTTAAATCAGTGTGGTGTTTTACTTTTTTCTAGATTAAAATCTCTTGGAGCAAAGATAAGGCCAAGCCATCTGAGAAAGTCTCCCTTAAAATCAGTACAACAGAGCCAGGATCAGTAATTGGACTTTCAGTTGTTGATAAAAGTACAAAGCTTCTGGGAGAAAGTAGTGACATAACAGAAGATTCTGTAAGTATATGGAAAAAAAGTTTTCATTATTGTGTGTATGAAAGATGTATGTTTGTGGAAATGTTACAGATTATATGATGAACAAGTAATGTTCTTTGAGTCTGATTTTTAGCCTATGTAATTATGCAAATACTTTTTACTTTTGCAAGTAATATGAGCAGAAAAATCTTAAGGCTTAAAAGGTAGTAAGCACAGCATTTCCAATTCCAGTCAATACTTCATTGTTCTCCATTTGATAAACTGTTAAGACTTGGCAGTTTCTTCTTTCAGAAAAGACAAGCCAAAAAAAAAAAAACCCTAATGATTTGTGCTTTGTGCTTTTAAAAATAAAGAATATTAAGAATATTAAAAAAATTTATTATTGGGAGGGCAGAATAAATTATTCATATTTTTAAATTCCCTTTACTTGCAGAAGCTCTACTGTATCAACAGTTTGAAAGAGGTTATGGTATATATCATTCCTAAAGTGCTCAAAGGACAAAGCCTAAGTACCATAAAATATCAATGGGCTGTAGGCTCTATTCTAGGCTTATATACAGTCTTGGTCACTCTTCCATTAACCATAAAACCACTGCAACCTAAGCCCCCTCATCCTGTCACACATTCTTATCTCTTTGGCATGAGAGCTCAGCAAGCTACAGCTTGTGGTACAGCTGCATGAATTAGCCACAGTAAAAGTTCTTAAAACTGTGAATTGGCGTTTATTCTTTGGATGATTTATTTTTTTTTTGTCTTAGGTCCTCCATGAGCTCAATTTATACAGCACTGTGCAGTATTTCCCCCTGGTCAGAGGTTCTTTTGGTGTATTTCAGGTACTTTTTTTTTTTTTTCATAATTCTAGGCTGTTGGGTTTTTTTACTGTTTAGTGATTTGCACATCACTTGCTTAAAAAAAGTGAACTTTCTAACTTTTTCAGCTGTAGACAATGTACTGTTTCTGTGGCTTATGTGAGTTCTGAATTGTGAATTCTATCAATATGTAATACTCTGAATGCCAAGAAATATATTTGTCCTTCCATAAATACAGGTTGCTTTTTACTTGATACAGTCTTCACTTTGAAAAGTTTTCAGTCATTATGGCAATATTCAAATTCGTATAATCTCAGTTTTGTTGGTTCCTGTATAGTATTTGCTTTAGTTCTGTGCTTGCTTTATGATTTTATTTATTTAAAAAAAGAAGAGAAAAAGAAAATAGATAAGCACTGTTGATGTCCTGAATGTCCTGTATTGAGATATACTGTATAAATTTTATCCAGAAATGCAGCCTTTGGGTATCAACTGATGCAATTCTTGAGGAGGATAAGGAACATTTTCTTTGTAAGTAATACAACAAATGTAGTCAAATCTAATTTACTGAGTGGGGAAGGAGGTCCATGGGTTAGGGCCCCTATTATGTCTTCTTACTGTGCTGCATGCAGGTTGCATCCAGCCTTGCAAACCATTACCATTTCAAACGTTCAAGACATACAAAATTCATACGATTAGTGTTTTAGAAATTTTCCTTTTTTGCTGCAGTGACATTACCCCTTAAAGGCCTGAGGCTGAGTGTAGTTTTCATTTACAGTTCCAGTTGATATATGTTGCAGTGGCTTGTCATGTGTAGTCAAATTACACCAGTTCCATAAGCACTCTGAGAGGCCATATAGAAATTTGTTTGTGTGAAACTGATTTTATTCTTGAAATAAAAAAGTTCCCAGAGTCACAGGGTAGTCTTATCATGTGTAACAAAGGTATAGATTAGATTCCAAACAATGTATTAATTTGACTTTTCTTAACTGTATTTATTTGAGATTTCTAAATATAGATATTTGTAGGTAGGACAGTATTTTTTATTTTGTAGATGGTGGAATGATACCTATAGAGGACGGTTTCGGTGATGACATGCCAGTATCAAAAAATGGACCTCTTGATTTCAACAATCTTTATGTGAGGACACATTTTCCAGAGACTTGGCTTTGGGTCGACACTAAAATGAGGTATACGATTAGAAGCAAGTAGAAACCAGTTTGTATTTGGTGTTTTTATTTTGGAGGTTTCAGTAGCTTTCTGCACCGGTGCTGAAGAACGCTTCTTAAAAATGTGGCATTATTTGTATTCTGCTACCACCTAGAGGCCAAAAGTGAGATTAGAGACCCAAAAAATGAGGCGTACAACTGCACGAAGGAGGACTGTGCCTGTCTGAAGCCCTAGGAGTTTCAATAGAAGCTAGATAAAAATCCTGGAGACAAAAGAAACTCTTGCTTCTACAGATGGGGACATAACCAATAGGGAGAACCAGCCTTTTTCTCTACAGTACATAAAGAGATGGTGATTAGCCCAAAAAGGCTATTGCTGTCTGCTCCTAACTCAATGAGTAGTTCAAACTGTCAAATGATGGTGAAATCTGACCTGTGTTGTGAAGCACAAATGTTGTATTCTTTTGCAGCTGAGAAGTTCAGGAAGCAATCATCATCTGGGATTGTTTTAAAGGACCTGTAAAAGTGGATTACATGTAATATGATTCAGTGTAATTACCTTCCATTCATGTAACTTAAAATAATTTAAATTTTTAAAGTGATTCTGATCTCATCACAGTATTTCTAAATGGTTAGAAAAAGAAAAACAGATAATGAGCAGCTTTTCTTTCCAGAAGTTTGGACTTAATTTTTCATGCATTTTAAACATATGTGTGCACTTACTGATGTCTGTAAATGGATGGTTTTGAAAGTCTGCTCTCCTCTTCTGCCATCAGATCTGACACAGAAACCACAATGGATGCCATTGCACCTGATACCATCACATCCTGGGTAGCCAGTGCTTTTGTGATCTCTGAAAATGGTGGGCTTGGAGTGACGACTGCTCCAGTGGAGGTACCATCTCACTAGAGAGTTCTCCTTTTAAGGCTGGTAACAGTGTAGGTTATTGCTGGAAGCTGTATTTTAGTTCTAACAGCAGCATCTCCTCATACTAATGAAGAGATTGGGAGGCCTTGTGTCTTCAAATTGTAAACATCATCACCGAAGACATATGTGATACTGTATCTGTCTTCCCTTCCTACTCATACAAATATCTAAGACTGCACACAGATATTTGGATGCCTCTTTCAGTTGGAGCAATTTTTTTTTGTTAGAGTACTTCTGGGATGTGCCCGTTTCAGAATCTTTGTGTGTAGAAAGGGGGAGTGACTGTTTGGGGACAGTGCTTCATGTTCTCTTGGCTCTGCCCAGAGAGCCTTCCATGAGTTGGTAAGGCATGCAGTGAGGTTTGCACAGACTGGCTGGGATGTGAGTGCAGTGTTGTCTGCTGCTCTGTGGACGCTCACGGCTAACGCTTACCCCAGGAGGAGATTTGAGGAGAGTTGTTTAAGACTAAACTGCTTTCTTTTATCTGTCAAAAGCAGTCCGTGAGTAAGCACAGATACAACCTGCTCTAGGTAAACCTTCAGGGGGCTTGGACTAGATGCTATCCAGAGGTCCCTCCCAATACAACCTTTCTGTGATTCTGTGATTGGTGCTAAGTTTTAGATGACTCAGCTTGAGGAGCAGAGTTGACACTGAGAGCTAGCATGGGATGAGATGCTTCTTGCTCCCAAATTCCTGTCTCCTGAGGCTCTTCTTGTGCTTCCAAGTGTTTGAGGAGTTTAGCGATTTAAGCTAAATTCAGCACCCCTCAGGTTAGATGTTCAGCCTGAGATTCCCAGTGTACAAGTGCAGGATCACTCTGTATTCAAGGAAACCACTACTTAAAGAGAGTTGTTTAACCTATTTAAAATAGGAATTAATTTTTGAAGTCTCATTTGGCTAGTATTTTATATACATAGAATAATCTTCTTAAGGTGGTTCTCCTTCCATTCATTATGTAAAGATCCTAGAGAAGCTTTGTTCCTATCAGAGACAACTCCACTTGAGTACCTAAGTTTAGAGAGGTTGGGAATGTAGTACTGGGTCATAGATTTCCATCTAGGTTTCTGGACTAGTGCAGGCATAGCTTGAAGACAGCCAACTACCCAATTAAGTTCTCATGCCCTCAAATTCTTGGGGAGAGGCAACTTTTGAGATCCAAACTGAGATCTAGGTCCAAATTTCATAGTTGGTTGCTGTACTAGACACAGAGCATGTGCTTTGAACATCCTGATCTAACTCCACTACAGAATTTGGAGCCTGATCTGGATTTTGTGGCTAAGGCTCTTTTGAGACTGGAATCTTGATTCTTGTTTCTTTCACTTGGTTTGGCAGAGATGGGACAGAAAAAGGAATAGTTTTCTGATTAAAACTGTATGGAAATACACACTTGGCCTCTCATCCTCAAATGTGAGAAGGCTGCAAGTGGAACAGATGTTGAGATTATTATTTAGCTATAATCATACCCCTGCTCTGTTCAGTACTTCACCATTGTTGAGACATTTAGGTTGTGCTTAGAGTTCCATATGGTCGAAACATGTTAATCAGTACCATACAGAGAGGCAAGTAAAAGAAAGACATGAAAAATGTAATGGGGGGATTGAATAAGTGACATCTGCGTGCTTCATGTCATGTTCTACTTTGCATCATATTTTTTTTTTTGACCTCTACTACGCAGTGTTAATAATTTTACTCAGTTGTATTTTATTGTAATACACTGGCATATTCCTGAGTGTAAAACTTCAGTTTTAAAGAAAAGTAAAACAAAAAAGACAAAGAAAATAGGTACATAGAGAAAACCTTTACTATGAACTAACCAAAAAAGTTTTCATTAGAACTTCTCTAATGTTTAATATCTAAAGAAGTTGCTGACACTGATAGCTTTAGCAAACAACTTCTTCTTTTTAAAGCATTTGCTAGCTAGAAAAGAAAAGGTGAGGGATTTTTGTGTCTTAGTCTCAAAACACTTGGAAGATCTTTTTAAATGAAACCAAATTAAAATAATTTTTAGTTGACATTTCAAAAATAAAGGATATGTCTCAACCATTCTTACGGTACAGATGTTCATAAACAGTGCAATTTTGATCCTACTCAGCTTGATGAGAGCTTACTATTGACTTCTTAGAGCCAAGATTTTTTCCAAAATCTGTCCACAGATAAAAGAAACTGCTTGCTGGTATATTTCTGCAGTTTTTACTTTAAATAATAAAGTACGTATTTTTAGAAGTATAACTAAAGAACTTATGCCAAGATTAATCTTACAAAATTCAAAAAGTCATTGTAAGGTGTTGAGTTACAAAATTTGGGTGAGTCAGTTATTTAGTTACTATTGTATTGACACGAAGATAAGTCAATTGACAGGGTTTTAATCATTCATTACATGTGTGCTCAGAGCAGTTCACAGTTACCTTAATGAGAGCTCAGGACAGATCACAGCTTTTAAACTTGCCAGATGATAGACTCTTAGTCCTAGTTCAGTTGCCTCTGTTGGGACTGCCCTGTCAAAGCTGTCAGCAGCTCTCATCTGAACGGTCTCTCTAAAGGTGCTGATGATCAGAAGCATCTTTGTCTTCTCTTTCAGCCCTGCAGTAATACTTTTTGTCAGCTGTAGAGCACAACTAAATATACTATGTCATTGAATTGAGAAGTTATCGGAAGACAAGTTGTATAGTAATTTTCTTTCTAGTCTCTAATTGTAGGGGTTCACAACTGATTTTGTTTTGCAGCTAGAAGTTTTTCAACCTTTTTTCATTTTCCTGAACCTTCCATACTCTGTTGTCAGAGGAGAGCAGTTCATTTTGGAAGTGAACATCTTTAATTATTTGAAAGAAGAAGCTGAGGTAAAATAACAGTCTCTTTATCTTTGAATCTTACTAGATAATGCAGTGTTTTCGCCACTGGTGGAGACCATGTCTTCCTTTTGTGAGAACTCTGAAGTATTTTCTTTAGTGGGCAGACCTGTTTCTCTATACACAAAATATGTGGCAGCTTATGAAAGCAGCTTTTTAAAATGAACACTTTGTATTGCAAATATTATTGTATTTACAGGTTACTGTGATCCTGGATATGAATGATGCTTTTGAAATTATTCTAACATCCAATGAAATAAATGCTACAGCAAATCAACAGTCTATATCGGTACCAAGTGAAGATGGGAAAACTGTTCAATTCCCAATCAAGCCAAAACAGCTGGGAGAGATTCCCATCAAAGTGACAGCAATATCATCTGCTGCTTCTGATGCTGTCATCCAGAAAGTTTTAGTAAAGGTAAACAGTCTGCAGCTTGGCTTGTTCCTCAAGCAAATTGTTCCCTAAAACAGGCAACGTTGTGCAGCAAAAAGTCCAACCAATTTACTTGTCTGTCTCTTGCTCTGTATGGTTAATTTGGGGTCAGGTGGTTTTAAGTAGAAAACACTTCTTTTAAAGTAATTTATCCTTTAAAATTCTTTAGATCTCCTTCCAGGACTGAACACATAGATCTGTTCTACTACAGATAGTTTGTCCAGGGCTTCTTGAAAGCAAGGTGAAAACTATTTGTGTATCACTGAACCCCTGGTTCTACAGCTAATTCAACAACCTGTGGAGAGTGGACCTGGTAACGGTTTTGGATAAGTGCAGTCAATTTTTTCATACATCAGGCTTTCATTCAAAGCCTATTTTAGATTAACATTTCTGTATTTTGTTACTGGTGCTGGAATTTTAGCCTCCAGACTTTCTGGTAAACCAGACATTGATAAGACTTGCCTAGCCTTGGATGTCTAAGTCTGATTCACTTTAGGCTCCATTTCAGTGGAAGGTGGTAGACATTTGTACATCTCATCCTACAATAAATGCCTAAGCTCTTAAGATCAGAGAATGGTTGATGTTGGAAGGCAGTAGTACAACCTTCCTGCTCAGGGCAGGATCAACTACAAGAAGGATACTCAGAGCCCCTGTTTTTATCTTTATAGGCTGAAGGATTGGAACAGACATATTCTCAGACAGTCCTTCTGGATTTGACTGGGAATAAACGGCAAACAGTGTCAAAAACTTTGGAATTCACTTTTCCTTCTGATGTTGTAAGTGACAGTGAAAGAGTGCAGGTCACTGCTGTTGGTAAGAATTATTTTATTCCATTTCTATCATTAGGGAATTATTTATTAATTTTTATTTAACTGCAATATAAATAGATTGAATCATTAAGTCAAAGAAATTTACTATCATGCATTAGGCTAAACATAGGGGAGACCCTTTGGATGGTGTGTTTTATTTTTTAAATTTGTTTAATTTATGGTAATATGGTGTTTGTAAGGTATTTTCAGAGTTAGGGAGTTGGATTTTAGTCAGGAAAGTCCTGCAAAGTTAGTTAGTATCCTGTTCTAATTACACTATCTTCAGAATGAAACCTATAATGTGACTAATTGTTGTTTCCTGTGACACCTAGACTTTGATAGCTGTAGGTGAGAGAAGAAATGGAGGAAGTTTCAAATACATACCGCTATTGAAACATTTTCTTGGATTAAGTAGATTTTGGTTATTTGGGGGTTTGTTTGGTTGGTTTGGGGTTTTTTGGGTTTTTTAAAATGGTGGCTGTTTGAAATTACTCTGTAGTTGAAAAGGTCTGTAGGGAGCTGGGTCAATGGGCATAAAGTTGATCAGAAGGTGAGGTATCTTCTCTGCCTGGTTAGTGGTGTTTAGTAGAAACATTTCTTATAAATGATATTTACTCCCAGTTTAGGTTATACTACCCTTTATGTGTGTGGTATGTATTTTTTTGCAATAAGCTTTATTTTGATTAAATTTTATCTTTCAGGTGATTTACTTGGGCCTTCTATCAATGGTTTGTCATCATTGATTAAGATGCCTTACGGCTGTGGTGAACAGAATATGATCAATTTTGCTCCGAATGTTTATGTTTTGCAATACCTGACTAAAACCAGGCAGCTGAGAGAGGATATCAGATTAAGAGCTCTATCGTTTATGAGAAAAGGTCTGTATGCATAAAGGAAAGATGTCAGATTTCTAAGAACTCTTACTAGTAAAATGATCTCTGTGACTCTACATCTGGTGTTTAAAATATTGCTCCGTTTATGTCATGAGAACTGGAAGAACACAACAGGTTTTTTTCTTCGTTTTCCTCTTTATTCTGGGCTGACAGAATTAGACAGCAAATTGTTTTGTTTACAAGGGCTCATTTTCTCAGAAAAAAAAAAGTTGGTTTTGTATAATTGCTTTTTTTTCAGATGAAAAATGCATTTTAGAAGGTATTTCATATGGATTTCCTAGATGGTTGTTCCTTTTCATTTGATAAAACCACATGTGAGCAAACAGTTCTGATGTCTGCCTGAGGCACAGAGGTTTAAAATGAGTCACTGAGCAGAGTGAACCATATTCATCCCATATATCTTCAGTGACACCATCCTGACCTAACGTGTCCTTGTAGAACTCAGGGAGTGGCATTTTCTCTCGTGGCTGGCTTTTTTGCCCACCCAAGTTTTAGACTTGGTCAGAAGTGAACTTTGTGCTAGAAATCAAAAGCTGGAAAATTTTAGTTGGAAATTGTTGTGTGTTTTAATCGGGAGATACTCGAGAATGTCACAAAGTTTGGAGACCACAGCTGCACTCTGGCTTTTGGATCACACAGTGTCTGACTGCGGTGTCCCACACTCGCCACGTGTCAGTCTCCATGCTGAGGGCCTGGTTCTCAGAGAGCAGTGACACCAGCCCCATGTGAGCTACACCCCTACTAAGGCATCGTGATGACATTTTCAATTCTTGTTTACTCTCTCTAAGTCTTTTTTGTTTGATTTTTTTAAGTTGTTGACATTTCCCTTGGAAAAGGCACAGCTCAAAATAAATTTTCCTTTCATCAAGATTCCAATTTTCTGTCAGAGCAGTTAAATGATTTTTTTTTAAAAACCCTTCCTACTACATGGCTTAGTTGAAGAGTACAGTGGGGAGGAAGAGATGTGTTATGTAAACAGCTACTCTGAAGTTTGTAAGCAATCTATCTCTCTTTTAAGACTGAGCTTTGGTACCATAATTTTCTGAAATTTGCCAATAGCGGATTTATTAAAGTTATTTCAATGCAAATGGAAATTATAGGCTTAAATGTCACTTACACAGTATTGTGTTCATAACTTGTTTCTGAGGCTTTGAATTGAGGTACATAGTTTTAACACCATAGATGCCAAAACAGTTAAGTATGCTGAAATATTTGTAACCTTAGGATAGAAAATAACCATGATCTAAAAAGTATTCTGCTTTATTGTAATAATTGTTTTCAGTTGTTGCACTGATATTTTTTTTTAAGTGCAATCTTCTAGTTGAAATTTATCTTTAGCTTAGGATGTAATTTTTATAGGCTCAGTTTTTGAAAAGATTGTCATGAAGTTTAATTTAAACCAGACTTTATTTCACATACCATAATTCACCAAGTATTTGAAAAAGTAACCTCAGAATATGAAGTAAATATAATTCATTTATGATTAAATGCTTGTGAGAAGAAGGGATCATATTGGTAGCAGAAACTGCTACATGATCTCTTTTAGCAGTTTTATTTACCTAGAAAAAAGGCAAAGCCAAAGAAAAGTTTCCTTTTAAGCACATGTCTTAACTGTGGTAATGACAAATCCCGTCTGTAAATCACTTTTTCTGAAATGAAGGAAAACCTGATGGGTCTGAAAGCTTTGTTGTTAGACCTGAAGAGGTCTAACAGAATTTAGCAGAATTTGAGCAGAATTTCCAAGCTGTTTAAAATACGAAATCCTTTAGTCTTTCACATCTTTCTGAACTCCTTTCCATCTTGATACATTCCTCTCTCAGCTTTGCTCAGCGAGCCTCCTACATCTCTTGGGTTCCAGCCAGCCCTCTGGGAATAGTAGTGGACATCTTCATAATAGGATCCTTCTTTTCCTTGCTTTTCCTCTTTTATGTGTTGACACTTGAAGTATCATTTTTCATGTGTGATTGAGTGTCTGTTGGAATGAATGCTGTGGTTCGCAGCCTCCAGGTCTCCTGTTCCAGCGTTTCTGCAGGCGTTCCCATGTTAGATTCGCTCGTGTTGGGAGACTTTTGCGTGACTGCAGCAGGGTTGGCACTGAGACGAAAGCAAACAGAATGTAGGAAATAGCTGAGTGATCTCTCTCCCTCTGGTTCTGCTCATCTTTCTGATCCCTCCCAGCCTTACATTCTGAGATGAATTTGTGCCTGTGTAAGGGCTGCTCAGCGGGCTGTTGGCTGTAGTTTAGTGTTTTTACACTACCAGCAGGATGGTGGTTATAATACTCATTGCTGTATGTTGCCAGTTCTGCAGAGAAACAGAAGACCTTGTTTTCAGGCCTAGCAGTCAGATATTTTTGAAGAGGAAGCAGTCTATTTGTATATTTACACGTATTTGTGCTCTTCGTAGAACATTTTTTGGAGGCTTAAACTTTGTCAGTGACTTTTGCTTTTCTTGGGGAGAAATGCCACTCATTCCTCCTTTTGTTCCCTCCATTTAAGGGTGCTTTACTTAGTATCATTAACTGAGATGACAGGTATGTTTGTATCTGAAAGATTCACCAGCTTTAGTGATGTAATTAGCGCCTGTCATGCTATATATAAAATAAACTCCCTGTATTAAAGCAAAAATTTCAACTGCGAACTCTTCTTTAGAAGACTCAAAAGCTGAATCTTTCGCTGCTGGGGTTGCATGGGAAGGTGCCCAGGTATACTACAGCAGTTCAGATTCACAGCCTTATATCTCGTTCTCTTCTATTACAGAGAGGGACCCATGACTAGGAGTTCATCTTACACAGGCACTTAGATTGAGGGACCAGGCCATTTGTTCCTCAGTGATTAGGGCTATTCTTCACTCACTATGTATCTATAGCCAAGATAGCATGGAAGCAGGTGATTGATCCTTTATCAGTGAAAGCAAGGAGCATTTTACAGGGTTGTGGCTGGATTGACCTCATGGGACGTATTTGTGTAAATTTACTGACTTGTGTAGGACTTTCGGTTTCCTTAGAGTTTTTTTTCTGCCTGTCTGATTCTGTTTTGTGTCTGTATCTATCAGGTCTTCAATTAATGAGTATACTTTCTTAATTATAATAGCTAAAATAGTAAAACCAAGGGAAAAGACAAAGTGGGGGAAAGAAAAGATGTCTTGTGAAATGCTATAAATAGATACCATTATTGTTCTGGATACAGGAATGACAGGAAAAGTACAAGGGAAGAAAGGCTTTAGGTACAAGAAACTACAGTGAGTAGCATATCATAGGAAGCTCTTAATTGCTAGCATTTTTGAACATTGGTTCTGTACTGAAGTCACCTATGAGTGAGAATGCTGCTGGTGATTGCAAGCAGTTAGTGAGCCTTTTGAGGCCCTTTTATTATGGGTGTCCTGCAGTCAGGAGAAAGCTGCACTTGTTCTCAATATTGAAAAATCTTAGGATAACATTTTAAATGGTTCCTTCTCAGGATTTCAGGATCTTCAGGTCTTTTGAAATTTTTCACTCATTTCAGAACAACCTCTTCCTGTTTTTTCTGATAGCAAGTCTGCTGATTTGGCAAAAGCCAGCTGATGAAGAGGCCTGGCTTTCCAGCAGCATTTGTAGCCTTGCTCTTCCAGTCAGAAGACAATTTTTGCTTTTCCTTTCTTCTGCTGTTAAGATAGAACATTTCTGAAGGTGCACAAAATCCCCAAAGTGATGAAGCACTGAACTATAGCTGCGTCTCTGCTGTGCTCTCTCTGCTCTGCTCTGGGAACCCCCGAGTGTGTGGGAGCACATCTCTGCATTGTTTGGGTGGCTGATCAGCAGCAGCAGGAGTTTTTGGTTCTGCTTTTGTAGATGGATCCTTTGTGTTATTGCTGCCCACCTCCTCATCATCTTCTACGTGGTTTTGTGTGTTCTTGCATATTTGAGAGGTTTTTTTAAGAAATACAACCTTAAGTTCTGCCCTTCTCAGCCTTAGAAAGTGCCTTGCTTCTTAGAAAGTGCTTTGCTTCACATCAGCAGTTTCAGTTCTAGTTTGTGCTGGAACATGTATGAGAGGAAAGTGTTCAATACCTGTCTCTTCTTTTCCACTTCAGGCTACCAAAGAGAGCTGCTTTTCCAGAGGGATGATGGCTCCTTTAGTGCCTTTGGAAATGAAGATCCTTCTGGGAGCACATGGTGAGTAGTTCTGCCAGAATCATTGTGGAATTTCAGTATTTTAGATATTTTCCCTGCATTTGAAAAGTTTTTGTGAAGCTGATAAAAATTTTCAGCTGTATTAGCCTTCTGCCTGGTTTTCATTAGGTGTTTATGCCAACTCTGAGGTCTTTCTTGCTGGGTAACACGTTGGCACAGCCATTATTACAGCGAGGCTTTTTAATCTGGCAAAACAAAAAGAATTATTTGAATCAGGGAAATAGTGTGGTCTGAGGGGTTTTTTTTTGCCTCTCTCACACTTCTTTTAGTGAGACTATAAACACAGCTGAAAGTCTTTTCAGTGCTGAGTTTTTTCGCTCCAGGAAAGTTGTGGAATAGAGGTAGATAGTTGTGGAAGACAGGTAGGTAACAGAGACAGGTTCCAGGACTTTGTTCACCCTTGTTCAGTTTAGATGTACTTACGTATTTCCATACATGTCTCTGACTTTAAATAGAGCCATCTCAGTTATTGTGCCACTGACTGATACATTCCTGCTGGAGTCAGTGGGCATCTTTCATTGACATCAGCGGGGTTTGCCTTTGGATCAGTACTGATGGATTGGAAGATGATTTACCTGCACTGGCAATGGCAACTCTAGTACTTAAATAGTGCAGTGACAAGTTATGTGAATACACATTTGAAAAGAAGGGAGTTGATTATTATTAATAATCCCACTTGGGATTATTAATAATAAAACAACAAAGGTTGTTTCAAGGGTGTTATTACAGGGATAGTGGGGGTAATTAATATCACACTCCAAACTGCATTACTTTGTAAACCTAGCAGCTTAGCAGCAGAAGGCAGGACAGCAGCATTTGAATAAAGATATACATGTGCTGGCAGATTTAGAGTCTATACTCTAGTATACTCTAGTCTATACTCTATGTATTTATTTTTGAAACACAGCAGCTGCAGAAGGGGGGATCTTCCAGAACAAACACATACCTTCATGTTTTGGTGGATTAAATTTAGTCTACTTGCTTATCTGGGTGAGGCATGCATTTTACTCTACTTGGGAGGTGTGTGTAGAACACCTTACGCTTTACAGTATTCTTACATCATCTGAAACAGAGAAAACTGTAATGTGTGGCTAAATTTGATATATTTGATGAACCTTTTCCCCAAGGTTATCAGCTTTTGTATTGAGATGTTTCCTTCAAGCTCGTCAGTTCATAGATATTGATGAAGATGTACTCATGGATACAGCTAAATGGATTGTCCGTCATCAGAAATTAAATGGAGAGTTCCAGGAGCCAGGAAAGGTGTTGCACAGTGATCTTCAAGGAGGCACCAATAATCCCATTACTCTCACAGCTTACATCATGTCGTCCCTCCTAGGGTTCCCGGATAAACAGGTATTGGAATTCATAAATATTATTCATAGTTACAGGAATGCTTCATAAATTGTCATAGTACCTGACAAACACTTGGTAGTTTAAAGCTATAGGGGGATATTTGAACAGAGACAAAATTTGACCTCTTTTTGTTAACTATCCTTTATGTATCCTAAGCAATGTAAAATTGTTTTAAGCAGTTCAATTTTATGTTTGTAAAGTCTAAAGGCAGTTACTTCTAGCAAGAATATTGTCATGACTTTAGTCCAAGAACTTGCAAAGAAATTTATGGGAGGAACTGGTCTTAGAGATGTTAAGTTATTCCAATGCATTTAATTGAAATCACTCATTAAAAGACAATGTCTGATCAAAAGGCTTGTGTTTGAGGTTCATGTCTGTGACTCTGAAAGAGGATTTTCAGTATTTCTTGGTGTTTGCTTGGGGTTAGTAATTTCTGTGGTTCTGTACAAATTTTTCTTTTACATTATCCAATTCAAATATGTATTTTATTCACTGTACATTCTTCATTTTCATTTTCAGCATGCTTATGCCGTCAAGACTGCTACAAACTTTCTAGAAGATAAATTAGGAGAAGGCATTTCAGATAATTACACTTTGGCAGTTGTGACATATGCACTGTCCTGGGCAAAAAGTACAAAAGCAAAGGAAGCACTGAATATGCTGAACCAGAGAGCGGAGCGCCAAGGTACTGCACAACTGTCTCACACAGTAGTATAGATGGATTTTTGTCACATTTAAAAATGTCTATCATATATCTACGGCTGTATATTCAGAATTCAAATCTGTTTTAAGCATGGTATAGAGAATAAGTTACGAAGTTCCAAGACAGCCTTAATGAGAAGTGTCCAGGAATGAATGATAATTTTCAACAAAGCTTGTGCTTTCGGTCTCAGTTACCATGTTCCTGATAGGAGTAACTGTGATGCTGTTGAAGAACACGACCTGTCAGTTTCCCTGTTACGCAGACTCGCAATATCAGTCTGGTTAAAGGGAGATAGATGGATGAAATGAGCTTTTCCAATGTATTTTGGAGAGATCAGGAGGGTACTGGGGGGCAATGAGTATTGGAATGAAGAGGTGAAGTGTTGGACTTTCTGTAAGGCAATACAGAGGTCTGTTGCACTTTCTCTGGGGACCTATCATCTCAGTATGTTTAACCTCTTTCAAGTTCAGCACAGCTGAATTCTTTTTCCTAATTTGGGGGAAGAGCAGACCATATGGAGTATAAGAAATGGAAGTTTTTGGCTCAGAATAGTAACTATCCTCTTGAAAAATCCAAAGGAATTTATGTTGTAGCCTAGCAACAGAGCCTCTTGAGTGTCCCTCAGTGTTTATTGAGTTAGGCTTTTTGGACAGTCACTTCTGGGAAGAGAAGTAATTTTTTTGGGAAGGCTTCTCTCAAGAATGGGTCTAGTGAGCAGCTGTGCTGCCTGAGGTGCCTTCTCTAGTCCTGAAGAGAAAGGAGCAGTGAAACAGCAAGGTGGCCTTTTCACAAGGACTCCTTTATGTGAGCCCTTCAGGCTGGCAAGGGAAGGATCAATGTAAAGTTCACTGAAATCAATGGAGTGACTGTTTGGACTCCATCTTTTTTTTGTATCTAGATTCAGCCACTGCTGGGGAAGTGCTTAAGTGAGTCCTTTATGGAACGCCTAAACATTAACCCAATTTCATAGATCCTTGCTAGATCCCACATGTAAGCATTAATGAAGAGGTTTCCCCTAAGACTTTCCCAGAAATGCAAAGATTTCAATCTGTGGATCTGAGGTTATTATTGGTTCTTTTTACAGGAGAATTTCGTTTCTGGGTAACACCTGCTTCTGAAATTTCTGACTCATGGCAGCCACGGTCCATTGATATTGAACTTGCAGCATATGCTCTGCTCTCTCACTTTCATCAAGACAGATTAGCTGAGGGGATCCCTATTATGAAGTGGTTAAGTCATCAAAGAAATCACCTTGGGGGATTTTCATCTACTCAGGTAATGTCTTGCCTTAAGGATTTTGCTGTACTTTCTAAACAAGCAGTGTATATTTAAAAATAAAAATAAAAAGGACCATTTTTTGCATATTAATTACTGAGTTTTGTTTTGCTGTAATAGCCTTGGTTACGTACAAACTTGGATTATTGGCATCTTATACCTGGACTGCCAGTTTTAGTATTTTTGGCAAGTCTAACAAAAAAGAGAATTAGAGGGAGACCTTCTTTATATAATGTATTAATAACAAAACAAATTAAGAAGAAATAGTGATGCCCATGGAAAAGTAATTAAACATAATTTCCAAATAAGTATGATGAATATCTATGCTTACTTTCTTTCCAAGGACAGAAACCTCTTTTTATTCTTCCCATGTGCAGGTCCTCAAACTCCTGAAAGGCAATTAACTTAGCCTTTTGCTAAGGGGAGTGGGTTTTAGAAAAACAGTCTAACCTAATGCCTCTGTTGGCAGTTGGTCTTAACTTAATAATGTACTTTGTCCTCATTATTGCATAGACTTTCTATGGGCCATGAAATTTGGAAGATATTCATTATCTCCAGGAGGTTTTCATGTTATTGAAGCCACATCTTGTAAGCTGTGCTGTCATCCAAAAAAATTAGATAGTACTTTGGATTGCATTGGTTTAAACTAGCTTTTAAATTAACAGCAAATGCTGCTCACGGTAAAATGTCACATTACATCATGCTGCTTGGTACCAAGGTGCACAGGCTATCTTTTGTTGTTTTCAGATGTTGGTTGGTATTAATCTGAGAGAAATAATTTCTAAATAAAATGCAATTTAATAACCAGCCTGGTTCCCCTGAAGTATTAGTGCTTTCCTAATGTGTTAATTCTTGCTTATTATTTGGAGATGTTGATTGAAGCACCAAAAGAGTTAAAAAAGGTTTCCTCTATTTGAAAGTTTGAAAATCTACCAACATACCCTTTACCCTTGAGGGTAAAATTAAGAAATTAATTTAATCCTTTTGTTCTTCCATAGTCTAAACAGTTTTGATTTCAAAATTATTCCAATGTCTTGCTAGATGCCTTTTTTAATTTGTAGAAATTCCTCCATAGTTTTTTATTAACTTCTAAGATTGCTTAAAAAAAAAATGTTTGGAGTGTTTCCTTCCATGAGTTTCTTACGTAAGAAGCTTAATATATTGTTGAACAATAAGGAGGAAAGTAATCAGTTGCATGTGTGATACTTTATAAGTTAGGGTGTAGTAATTCACTACAATCTGCATACGAGATACAGCTTACTATGAATTTGCAGTTGCCAATCAGCTGATCTTTCTGGATTTAAGAAATCAGTGAATCAGATAATCTCAGACAAGGATGTGGCATGGAAAAGAGTGATTTTTTTATCATTTAAAGTGAATAGTCAGCATGTACAGGCCCCTTAAGGTATGGCACAGTCACCATGTTGTAGTGAATGAATTCCTGTTATTGTTAGAATTTTGTCTAGAAGTGGCCTAATAATAAATAACGTATCTGTATGCCAAGCCTGAAAGGCCGATTTCTTCACTCTGACCAGTTAAAAATACATGCAAAGTGAACTGCATGAACAGCAAAAATCTCTGAGAGGATTAGAGACATATATTTGATTACTGTATTTCTTCCCACAAAAGTGGATGTTAAAATATTCATTCACTAAACTGTGCTGGACAAATGTACAAAAACTGTGTCTTGTGTTCAAAACCTGGAGATCTAAGCCTACAATCATACACAAAGATGAAAAAAAGGATTTTAGATACCT
This sequence comes from Acanthiza pusilla, assembly GCA_036630365.1. NCBI lineage: Eukaryota > Metazoa > Chordata > Aves > Passeriformes > Acanthizidae > Acanthiza > Acanthiza pusilla. The sequence continues at coordinate 22,423,270 of JAXCHO010000036.1, forward strand.
ATATGATTGTGTGTTTGTAAGAATATTCTGCAGTAGTTAAGCAATTGCACAAAACCGTTGAATCAATTACAGAGTGTAAACTGGGCTGGAACTCTTTGAAATTGTTGCCAAGTGTTTGATAAAAATTAATTTCAGCCGTTTTTAAAATAAATGTTAATAATTTTTCAGACCTGTAGCTTTTGTGTCAGTGATCAAGGCACCCTGAATAACTCCTGTACAGTACTGAATATTTAATGCAGAGTCACTAAATAAATCTAGAAAGTAGCAGTATCATTACTTTCCTTTGTGTCTTTTTCTCCAAGGTTGGTGTGGTGTGTAATTCTGACTGTTGTGTCTTTCAGCTTATCACATGTTCCAGGTACCTTGCACAAGAGGAAAACTTCTTAGCTGGCTCCCACCTAATTTTCCATTTCCACAGTAGCTAACTTCTTGTCTTGTGTTGTTATCTCTCTTCTGTGCTGGGACCTTCATGCCAGGGGAATCCAGAGATGTGGTGATAGCTGCATGAAGACTCCAGCATAATCAACAAATGGGTCAATGCAGAGACTATGAGCTCCCCAAGGCATGGCCTATGTGCTGCACCAGCTTCTTCTTTTTAATCCTGAAGGGTTTGTTTCTCTCAACAGGACACAGTGGTGGCTCTACAAGCCTTGAGTCTATTCGCAGCTCTCACTGCTGCAAGCAAAACAGAAATGGATATAACAGTGACAACACCTTCTTTGGAAATGCCAGAAATATTCTCAATTCATTCTGGAAACCGTTTTCTGCTTCAGACCAAGGAGGTACTGTAAAAAGTGAGGAATACTTTTGTAAAGTCTGCTCACTGAAAGTAGTTTGAAAATACTGGTTTACTTATCTTTCTTTCAGATTGCCCCTGCACAACAAATGACAATTACAGTGTCAGCGGAGGGAATGGGATTTGCTGTCTTTCAGGTAGGCAATGCAGGCAGTTAGGTAGGTATTCTTGCTAAAGATAAGCTTTCTGGAAGGAAGGTGTGTTTTGGAAGCTTTATAAAACATGTTAATAGGAACAGTCTTCTGAAATGTCTTAAATCAGTAGCAAAGCACTTCACTAATAGAGGAATGCTGTTAATGAGATATGAGCATATTCATGTGATTGTTTTTGACCAATGGCCTGGCCTTTTAAGTAGTGCTGGGTGACTGACAGCTTTGGGGCCCTTCCATGGGCCAGAGCTGTATCAAAGCAGCCGTGTCTTCCTGCAGAAATGCAACGTCTGTTTGCAAGATAAAGGACTGCAGTGTTACAGTGGTAGGCACAAAGTTCAGTGCAAAACAGGTATGTGGACTAGGCAGAAACGCCTCATTGAGAGCCTGTGGTAAACCATAATAAGGTAAAGATCAGTACAGAACAAGATTGCATTGCTAGTTATAAGGGTTATTTTCCTTTTATTGAAGTAGAATGCCACAAAAACTGAAAATAAGAGATTATTACAGCCAGGTCCCCCAGCAATTTTACAGTGTTCTGAAATAGCATGAAAAACAGAGTCAAGGGATCCTACAGACTACAAACAGTGATAGATGCTTAGCATGAACTAAAAGTGTGGGCGTGGCAGAGAGTGGAAGGAGAAATACCATATCAGAAGAAAAGTGTTGGATCTAACTTCATATGGCCAGCAGGGGATTTCACTTCCCTGGTGCCCTCTCCATGATAGTTGGTTGCAACCAAACAGGAGAAAGAGAAAACCTTTGAAAAGCAACAAATAATGCTGCAATACTAGTCTCTGAGCATGAGAGACTCCTTTTATTGGAAATATAAACTTATACTTGCTGACCGTGTCACAAAACCGGACAGAGTTCCTGCTGGACTCCTAGGCGTACTTGAGAAAGCTGTACTAAGGCCACCTGTAATTGTCTCCAAGTTTTGTGCCAGGTCAGATTCCATCTCAAGTTCTATCCAGTCTGACCTTTACTTTAGTGTTCTTACGCATCTGGGAAACAAAAAAAGCCTGGTGATGGTTGGTAAATATGCTTTGGAATAAAAGACCTTTTCAAAGAGGTCTTCACAGCTGCCTATCAGCAGTGAGCAGCAGCTGGAGATACACCTCTCATTCACCACCAGTTTGCAAAACGCACAATGCCATAAATCACAACCCATGTTTATTAATTCCCAGAAGTACAAACGAAGTTTACAGCAAAGTTCAAAAGTTTCAGAGGATAATTTAGACTCAGGCTTGCAGGCCAAGATAGGAATGAACATCTCAGCAGGACTGCATTCACACATCTGTGGTTTGTGTGTGTGTGTGTATGTATGTGGAATGTAACAAAATGGAGCTCCGGAGCAGTTAAAAATACTTAATCTTAGTCATTGTTGAGAAATACTCCCTGATATTAAATCAGGTAATTTGTCAGGCGAGCTGATCAAAAACTTTTCAGCAAATTGTTTCTTGCTGGAAGATGCCGATCTGTTGCAATTAATACCTTTTGTGAAAACACATTGGTTCCAATTACGTTATTTCCAGCAGGAAAATTTCGCATTCAAACCAGCATGTCTGGTGAAGACTGGACAGAAGTCTTTCACCCAGAATAGCCAACTGACTGGAGTGGTGGGAGCACTCCCTGGGGATGTATAGCACCATGGTTTATGTACCTGGTTTGTTGCATGAATATGGAAATGTGTTCACAAAGAACTGCTCTTCAGGAACCAAGGCCAGATTACCTTGTTAATTTGGGCCACTGTGCTGTTGCCTCTTTTCCTGAAGCTTTGAGTCAAAGATGCTGTGACTTGATTCAAAATATTGCACTTAACACCCTGGAGTAGTTCCTCCAAAACCTTGTCTTTGCTGAGATCAGTTCTTTCCTTCTTCTTCCTTTGGCAGGTCTGGTATTTTGAAGGAAAAAGCACTGAGGACATTTGAGTGAGATTTCTATTTTTCCCAGACACAAGCTAGGTCAGGATCAGATTGAATAAATCAGATAGCATATGACATTACAATCACATTTCTTCAGCTGGGTTTCATTGTCTTGGGCCTGCCAGAGTACAGTGGTAAGAATCACTGTTCTGGGATTTGACATTCTGGCCAAATGTAGCATGTCAAAACAATAATTCATTTAAATATCACAAAACACAAGCTTAAATCCATTAATGGAAACGTCTGCTTTCCCAACAGAAAGGATTCTTAGGAAAAAACCCCTTTTTTGGGGTAAAATATCACTGTCTTCATGTGCAAGTTGGCAGTGCATTCACTCCTGACCCTTCAGGATCTCATAAAACATGTTTATATTGGATATTAAGATTGCAAAGGCACACATTTACTTACAGCTTTGTGGTCCTGCTGTCAACAGAGTTTCCTGGCTCATCTCTCCATTATGTGGGTATATACCATGAGTGACCTAAGACACTGACTCTGCAAGAGGGGAGAGGCTGGGTTAGGGTATTATTAGAGATGCTGTAGGGAAAGAAGTCAAAGAAGCAATATTCCCTAGGTGTTCTGCTGAAAGTCTTGAAAGAAACACCTCTCTGCTGCCTAGAACCACTGTGAACTGGTCATGAACACATGACTAAAATAATTGGCATGGCCCATGCCTTCTTGGAAGGAAAGGGAATGCCCCTGAAATCCAGAACTAGCAACAAAGGGAGGCTCAAACAAGGGCGGGTATGGGCAAAGTGGATAGGTGAGCAAGATCTCCTCCATCTCCTGATCATGTACAGAGAGGGAGTGAGGAAAAAACCTCAGAATCCCCTGTTATTCATTGCTGGAAACACTGACTGTTTCTTCCACTAAGTGTATTTTTGCTAGAGTTAGGCAAGGGACTGAATGTTATTTAGTGTGATGGTACTGAAATAGGTACGTGATGAAATGCACGCATATTTCTCCATTACAGTTTGAATGGATGTTAAGTACTCAAAAAGGGACAGAAAAAATTGGAGATGATTTAATTGAATTCACATCCTCAGTCAGGCTCATTTGGGCTGCTAGTTGAAGAAAAAGGATAGGCATTGGTTAGGGCATTATAAATGCACCACATTTTTAGAAGCATAGTGCAGTTGATCGTGTCAGCTACTTTTATAAGCACCTCTCTTATGCACAACATTAGCTTTTAGTTTTCTCTCCTCGGATCTCTCACCAGAACTGGTTGCAGTATTCACAAGACTGGACCAGTTCTGCATTTAGCTTTGACAGTTGCCCTTTGAAAGTTAAGAAATGCAGTTGCTCATTTTGTTAATTTAATTTGAGTTTCTGTATAATAGCCTTCAGTCCTCAGAGCGAGTGTGTATGCAGAAGAAGGCTTTAATTAAGCTCTGTGTTGTGAAAACATTTTCTTTCATTGTCATGTGAAATAGGGAAAAGAAAGTCAGATTGTAACAGCAATAACTTATTTCATGAAAATACTAGCTGATTGACCTGTTCAGTATGTGGTTTCAGATCATCCTGCCTTGGCAGTAAATTCCCATTCATTAGCTTTTTCTGGCAAAAGTTAAAACAGCTTTGTTTCTATGATGACAGATTGTTGAGGCACTGCCAGCTTGTCTTCACCAAACTTTTTGCATGCCTTTAACTGGCAGGCTTTCTAGATTGGTTTCATCCTTGGTGCTGTGTTCTCCTGTGGAGCAGTTGAACATGATAAATTTTCACAGTTGCACCATGGTTGTTGTCCTGAGTGCCTGTGCAGAGCTGGCTCTGCACTCACACAGCATGCTAACTTCAGCAGTGTTGGGCAGGACAATGGGAATTATGTGTAGAGATTAAAAGAAAGAGCATAATTTTTGTATGAAGTGAGAGACATGGCAGCAAAAGCAAAAATCAGAAACTAAAGGCTCCTCTGTTTGCACAGACCTGCTACTCTATAATTGACTTTCTAACTTAAAACTTGGACAAGTCCATCATACCTTTAAATTTGGACTGATAATTTTTCATTTGCTGCCTGAAACCATTGTAGAAGAACACTGATTTTCCAGAAGCACTCCACTCCCTTTTCTTTAGCCAAACAAAATGCATGTTGGGGTCTTGCAAGGGGACTTATTTTAGCCTCTTTCTGCTTATTTTTGTACCAGAATCAAACAACCCTCTCACCATGCTTTGTGTTTTATCTGGATGACTGAGGGAACAGGTAATGATTGTTGTCATAACAGTTTGGTGAAGTTCTCACTGACTGGAAAATGGGAAATATAAGACCCATTTTTAAAGTGGGGACAATATAAGACCCATGAAACTACAGGCCAGTCAGTCTTGCATTGGTGCCTGGCAAGATCATGGAGTACATCCCCCTGGAAACCATGCTAAGGCACATAGAAAATAAGGAGGTGATTGAGGATAGCTAACATGGTTTCACTAAGGGCCAACTGTGCCTGACATATTTTTTATCTTCTGTGGCAAGTTTACAGCACTGGCAGATGAGGGAAGAGCAGCAGCCATCATCTGCTTTGACTTGTGCAAAACATTTAACACTGTCTGCACATCCTTGTTTCTAAACACAGATTTGACAGATGGACCATTCAGTGGATAGCCACACTCTGAGAGTTGTCGTCAATGGCTAGTAGGAAGTGGTATCTCACTAGTATGCCCCCTTGCCCTTCACCAGTTTGCAACACAGGGCCTTCCCAGTCCACAGGTCATCTCTCTGTGTGTGCTCTCTCTGGCTTGGTAGATATTTTCTTGATTTTTTTTTTTCTTCCATAGTTGTGTAACTTTAAAAATATTTCTAAGCATTTTAAACCACGCCTTCTTGCAGCAAGTAGTTCTGCAGCTAATAATGTATGGCATGAAGAAGCACTATCTCTCCTCCTGAATTTACTCCCTTAGTTCTTGCATTTGAAGAGGAGGCATAAGAAGAGAAGGCATAAGAACTGTATTGGGTCAGAATAAAGTTCAGTCGAGCCCAGTGTTCTGTTTTCCACAACAGCCAGAGGCAGATGCTCAGGAGAGAGTATAAGATAAATACACATAATATATTACCTGACTGTCTTCCATCTCTTACCATGTATTCAAAACCTTCGTCTGGACATAGTTGCTGTGGGCTTAGAAAATTCTAGTTCCAAGAAGTTGTTTATTTTGGCCTTGTTTACTTGTACAGTTTAGTATCTCTAGTGTCTTGTGGTAAGGAACTTCACAAATTAAACTTTGATTGTGTGAAAAAGTGCTCTCTTGTTCATCTTTTCCCTGCAAGTCATCATTTTGTATGTTTTTACTATGTTCTTCTTCCAACTTAACTGTATATGGCTGAATTGCCATTTATTTCACCATTTCCTTTCATATATGAACATTCCTTGCCACCCTCTTGGCAGCTTCCATTCTTTCAATACCTTTGGCTAGTAATCTTCCTAACCAGCTACATGCAAGTGTAACATCCAGGTAGCTAACACTGGACAAAGCTCTGCTACCCACATTTTCTCATTTGCTTCAGGTTGCTGGTGAGTTTATAGCAGGACCCTATTCTCCAGTGTGTTACATTTGCTCATTGGAGTACTAATTTGACTGTGTTTTCTGGTACAGATACTGAACTTACTTGATATGCACAGTTTTCTAGACCCGTAGTACTGTTCTAAAAATTGCTGACGCATTTGTCATGCTCCATTCTGGAACTAAGGTAGTTTTAAAGAAACATTGCAGTTAATGAGTCAGTTGTTTCTTTACCTCATCAAGTTCAATTTCATGGACAGTACAGCCTGGTTTTTTACTGCATAGTATTCTGTCATGGATGGTAACATGAGAGTACTCATTGGTTGCTCAATCCCAGCTTCAGTTTTTCTGCTTTGACTGTTGGCATTGGTAGTTGTATAGGATATAGAATCTCTATAAAGGATTTCTGGGTTTGCCACTCTTCTACCATTGTTTAAAACTTCTTAGGCATGTCTGCACTAGAAGAGCTGGAAACTCTTCCAGCTCTGCATAATAAATAAGCTTATTTTATATTAATGTGAATGTCCTTTACTGGACATGCTGTCATATTTCCTTCCTTGTCTTGCTTAACAGAGCTTGGCAGTTGGCTGAGCAGAAATGTTGAGACCTCTGTCCTTTAGAAAGATGAAATCTGTAGTTTTGTCTTTGTATAGAAGAACCAAACAATGAAACTATTTCACTGCAAGAAGGCTGTGGTGTTCTGAGTCTGAGTTTGGAGTAATGTGCTGTTCCTCATCTGGTTTGAGTGTGTGAATGCAGTGACATGAAGAATGAAGACATATTCTGTACATGCACTATGTATTGCTCTTACTCTGCTTTTATATACAGCCTGTCTCTTTTAACCCAGTTTAATTCATCGATTTTCACACTGTCAGGAAGTAACTCATTATAAACCTGCAGACAACTACTAGGGAGAAAATTGTTGGTTGTCCCAGATCTCCCTTGTGTTTGCCTCAATTGTGTCCTGCTAATTCATTGGTTCTGCTGCATGATGAAGTGTTCAGAAAGGATATTTCTGTCAGAGAATTCCTATGGAACTCGTGTGCAGCTGTCAGATTTGAGTCTATGCATGTTTTCTCATCTGAATGCTCCTCTGGCATTATACTGTTAGAAACTTACTGTTTTAACCTCACTGGTTTGCTTTACATGTCACCTGATGTCTGTACTTGCAATCCACAGCTCAATGTTATGTACAACACAAAACACACAGATCAGAGCCTCAGATCTGTCCAAAAGCAAGAAGCCTTTGATTTGAATGTTGATGTAAAGGATGATAAAGATGATAAAAACCATTTGACTTTAAATGTGTGCACAAGGTAGGTAAATCAATTGAACCATCTCATACACATCTTTGTATATACAGCTTTTAGATTACTTTAAATAAATGAAAACATCCATTTGTTTGTATGAATTTATTAATGTACGGGATGTAAATGTTGTATTTAAGAATTTAATCTGTGAATACTTTCTCTAGGAACACTGTTTTCTGCTTGTGACATTATAGTGGTTTCCTTGTAAATGCAAAATTTGCAAAGTACCACCTGATCCACTGTGATTACTCTTACATGCCTTTCATCCACGCCCTCTTTTTGCTGTTTATTTAAACTTTGTACATGGTATACCTAGAGCTATTCTTATGCCCTCCCTACCACAAGGGAGCTGTGACTGGGGATGGAGCCTCTAGGTGACACCATCATACAAATAATCAGCTATAGAGAATATGATTTCAGTACAGAGGATTGATTTAATTTGGGAAATAGCCAGCAGGCATAAAGCCAGAGCTCTGTTTTTATAAGTTTCTGGTATCCAGTTCAGTGACACACGTGGTGGGCCCAGACATTAGAATACATGTGAGCTCTTGAAATAGAAGGGGCTTGTTCTCTTTTAAACTTTTCTATGAAGTGTCAACAGCATTCTAAAGTCTAGCACAAACTCCTGACATACTCCTGACATGTAACCCAGTTTGCATGGTGGGATTGGGGTAAGTATTTTCTGAACAATCTGACTTTCTAGCTAAGACCTTCTGCTTAAAAATACAGTCAAGAAGTGCTCCGTCTGTCTGGGAAGCCTCTAGGGTGATAATGCTTTAATTGCAAAGTGTTCACTGAACAGGGAGAAATCTAATGACATTAAAAGCTACCTCAAGAGATATTTGGAACATTTAGTTAGTTCCAACATTAGTTCCATCAACTCTTGTTATGGAAAGTGGACAGGTACAGCTTTGAGTAAGTCTGTTTAAATTACTTAGGCTAAGGTTTCATCTCTGCTTAGCTTGATACACTACTTATCTTCCTGTTCTTTTCCCTATAAATTGTATTTCCCTATAAATTGTCTATAATATATGCCTTCTCTATATTCCTAAATTAGTTTAAAGTTGGCCTACTTATGATCTCTACAGCATGATGTGGCTTTCTAGTAGAGAAACCAAAGGAGGCAAATACAGAGAGAAAGATGAAATCTCGAGTAGGTATGTGTAGTCTAGCTGTGGGTGTGCATCTGTCTGTGGATATACACAGTCAGGTACTGAAGGCTGCAGCTTCACGATCTTTTTCTTTCTCTAATCTGGAGAATATTCACCTTTTTTCAGCCAGCTTGATAGTGGTTGGCCGTGGTCTTCTTAACTGGGTCTTATATGTGATTCTAGAGCAGATGATGTCTCATTCAAATTGAAGTGGTTCTTGGTTAGAGGAGCTAACTCACTCTCTGTGAGGCAAATGCCCAGGACTGCCAGTTTCTTCTCAGTCTTATTGCCTGCATACCTTTTCCAGACATGGGAAACTGATCACTGACGGTTCTCTTTACTCTTTTATTTCTGCTTCTCAAGTTTCAAGTTTCTACACTAGCTTGGTGTTGTTTTCTCTTCTTTGCATCATCTATGAGAGGGTCTCACCCTGATCTCATATCGCTGAAGAGCTGAAACATAAAGTTCAACTGAAAACATTACCAGTTTTCTTCAGGTACAAGTTTCAAGTCAGTCTGTCTTACTGGTCATCCTGGCATGATGTTTTGTTTTGTTTTGTTTTGTTTTCCCCCCCTTTTTTTAAGAGACCGTGGAGTTGAAGAGGTGGTACCACATTCTGTCCCCAAGCCTGCCTCTTCATTTTTTGAGAGCCAGATCCTCATACCTTTTAGGGATATATCTAATTCGCTCCTTGACAGTATCAAGCTAGTTTGGTTGCCTTTTATTGTTTTAGTAGCACTCCAGGCTGGCTAGACAGTTTGGGTATTTTACTCTCCTCTTATTGGTAATTATGCAGAAATAATTACATCCAGTTCCAATTCAGTTATTTGTTTTCAATAGCAGCTACTTTGGCATAGCACATCATTGAACAGATGGTTTCATTTGTTTCTAATCTTACGAGCCAACTGAAGTCAGCAGTTGTGCTGTATTTCTTTCAAACTTGTATCTGCCTTAAATCAGCCAGGCTTAACAGCATTGCTTTGAAAGCAACTCTTCCCTTTTATTTTTTTTTAACTACTCAGCTCTACAAAGAAATAGTTTAATTACTTTCAATACTGTCAGGCTTTTATTCTAGTGGAGCAATAATCATTTACCTTCTGTGCTAAGGCTGGGGAAGCTTCTGCTACCTGCTTTATTGAAAGCAGTAGAATCTTTTGCTGGTCATTTAGGTAACACTTGTAGCACTGAGCGGCATGAATAGATTTTGATACATCTGTTGTGCACCATAGTATGTAAGGCTTGCTCAACAGAGCTAACTTTTTTACTCCAGCATCTGGTTTTCACATTGGAAGAAGATGTAATAATAAGCATTATATAGGAAAAAAGAAGGGACTCAGCTTAGTAAATATTTTTCCAAATCTGGATTAATAACATGGCTATACATTCCAAAACTGAAACGTTGAGAAATAATTTAGTGATGACTTTGTTAATGGAACCATTGGTCTTTATGAAGGAAATATGAAAATGTTTGGGAGACATTTTTCATGTATACACCTATGTCTTACCCTTCCAAAATGAATTAAAGCAAAACAATGCACCCATAAGAGGAAATATATATATTTCAGTACAAGAATTCCTACAGCAGTTTCTTAAGTACTTCTTTTGAAATGTGTTTAATTGCAATAGTTTCTGTATATTTGTAGTACAAACCTGTACTAATAGATTCTGGTTGTAGGTTCCTCAGGATGTCAGTCAAATCTCTCACATGATTTATGTATTGCAATTTTCTCAGTGCTAAACCTGCTTTTGCATATGTGGTTGAAATTAGCAGGCAAAATAATTGAGAAATTAATTATTAGCTCTGTATCATTATTAGTTTTCTTGTCAGTATTTTGTTCCATTTGTTTGCTAGGTATTAAGCACTATTACTTCCATAGTTGGGATTTAAAGATCAAACATTTTCTTTGGAGAGTGGGCTACTGTATTTCTACTAAAAGTTTCTTTGTCTCTGTGTTTTGAAAAGGTACTTTGGTTCTGGCACAGCTCCCAGTAGCGGTATGGTCCTCATGGAGGTTGGCTTACTCAGTGGTTTCTCTGTGTCACCAGATTTTTTTCCATTAGACAATACAGTTAAGAAGACGGAAAAAGACAATGGAAAAGTCAACCTATACTTAGACTCTGTAAGTTGGAAATAACAAATGTGTTTGTGGTGATATTAATCTTGACTCTGACATTGTTAGACTTAAATTTGGAAAGACATTATGATTGTATTCTTTGGGGAAATCAACATATGCTATTTACATTGAATTAATAGTTCTGCTGGTTTTTAGTGAGACTGATTGGATAGGTGCAACTCAATTGTATTTGTAAGGGGTTTCTAAATTAGGCCTCTTAAAAATCACACAGAAGAAGGCAGACATTTCAAGAAGTCGGTAATTTGACCAAAATGACTGCAAATGAGATAAGCATCTTCATATGCATCCTGACTCTTAGTCTTTAGAAATGGACTACCATTGAGCTAAAAGTCCTTACCTCTTCCATGAAGCTACCATCACCAGGGTTCTCAGGATGTTTCTCCTCTGTTTTTCTAGCTTAATGAAACACAGGTTTGTGTGGATATTCCGGCTGTGAGAGACTTCAAGGTGGCAAATATCCAAGATGCTTCAGTGACTGTAGTGGATTACTATGAACCTAGTAAGTGTCAGTCATTTCAAATAAGGCTAAATTATTCAGAAGTTTAAAAGAAAGTTTTGTTTTGTAGAAATAGGAGAAATTTAGTGAAGAAAAAGCTGCATTGAACTGTAGTCTTTTTGGGCATTAATATGCCCAATTTGCTATCAAATTTTTTCCTGTATCTATTGTCCTAATGGGTTGGTTCCTCAACTGGTACAAATTATCTGGCCGAGTATGTTCCCAAAACTATGAAAATGGAGGAGGAACTTCGCTGTGATTCACTTACCAAGTTAATTATTAACCTCTTGAGTAGCTTTCCCATGTGTTTCTTGCTTAAACTAAGAGTCCTTCACTGGAGAAAATGCCAATGTTTTGACTTACGCAGTTCCATAAAAAAGGTGTACGTACATTGGAAAAACAGTTTCAAAGTTTTTTTGTTTTGGGGTTTTGTTTTTATTTGTTTGTGGTTTTGTTTTGTTGTTTGTGTTTTTTGCTTTTGTTTTTGTCTTTGTTTGGGGGGAGTTGTGTATGTGTAGAGTGTGTTTTAAAGATGGGCAACAATGTACAAAACCCTTGGGCAAAATCAAAAGCAAGAAAAAATTTTAGGCTGCTGGAGAAGCTACTAGGTTTTCATTACATGAACCAACTGGTACGTTATTAAGGATTTGGGCTTGGTTTGAGATAAGGCATAAAAAAGTTGTACAGTCAATTTTTCCATGTTTTTTTAGCACAATACAAAAGGCAACCAAATATGATGTGTGCTACTTTAGCTAGATGAAGATCATGTTTATTCTATATAGGCTGAAATTCTTGTTCATTCACTGAATTTTATTGTAAAAATATGAAATTAGTGGTTGTAACAACACTGTCCATTAATTAGAGAATGTTTTAACAGCTAGTGCCTTAAAAAATTACAGCAAGTTTTTATTTGAGAGAAACACATAATGGCCACATTCTATGGCCAAAAATGAATTTCTCATTCCTTGGAGATGAGCTCAGGACCTAACCTTTAATAAGAATGCTATTAGATAGGCTAATAAATATGTTTATTATAAAGTCACAGTTAAATGCAGATATGTAAATATTTTTACTGTATTTGAAGACATTTAGTCCATAAATTCTCAGCAAACTAAGAACTAAAATTTATGTGATGTAATGTGATGTGATGTGATGTGAAGCTTTAACTTCAAGAAAATTATTTGTTCAAATATTTTTTTACAAGACACCCTATCTGTTACTATGTAGTGTAGATTTATTATTGGTCAACATATGTTGTGATTGAGCTCTTCTCAGAGAACTCCTTCCTGTCTAATACAGGAATGCACTTTTATTTTAATTTGTTATTTTCCATCACTGTGGTAGTTGGTGACCTAGGCTGCTGTGATATATTTTATGTGATGGTGACAGTCAGATTCATGTCATATTCAGAGCTGGGAAATGCCTGAGGAGGTCTCCTGCTCTGGCATTTGTCGATAAATGTGATGTCTTTGTGGCAGATAGTACAATCGGCATAGGTGTAAGAGCTGGCTTGGATGCCAATACAGCAGTATTCTCTTACCTGATATTTTAGATCTAGTTGGGTGTCACCATTTGGTAAGCATTTTGGTCCATAAAATTGCATACCTTATTTTTTAATACCCTGAGGCTTATAATGAAACTGAATATAATTTCAGTTTTAAAATGCTACTATGGGAAAGAAACTCTGCAGAAGCTAGTTCTGTAAGCAGTTACCATGCATTGATGTTTCTGAAATGAATATTATTTTTCAGACTTCTAGTCTGGCTCTGTAGCAACCCTTCAGGGAACAGGAGAGCAAAATAGAGGAGCAGGAGCTAGGTGAGGTAAGCAGTCCCAGATTCAGGAGGCTGAAGCTCCCGAACGTGATAGTGAGAGAAAGTGTCAGTTAGGAGAGACCTTGCTCTTGAATGTTATAGCCAACAACCTGCCAGGTAAAGCATCTGAGTTCCTTTGTTGGGTAGGTAGGGGAAAAATTCCTTTCAAAATGTTTGACCAAGGTTTGTGAACAGATTGAGTCTATGAAAGTGTGCCTTTCAGCAAGCATTTGCCTGGATACATGGAGATGTTCTAGGTGAAGAAAAAAGATTCATGGCTGGGCTTAAACACCAACTCCGGGAAGTATTTTGCAGTGTATGATGAGGTCTGCATCAGAGTTTAGTGCATCCTTTAAAAATTATTTATTTTTGAAGCTAGGTTCTTGGTTAATTTTCAGAAGTTCATTAACTAATGTTAACTAACCTTTCTGAACAGGGAGAAGAGCAGTGAGAAGCTATAATTCAGAAGTTATGCAAAGTGTAACCTCTTGTGACTTCTGTGAAAATGATTGCAGCCTTTGCCACCGAGATGGTTCTGCATCCCTGCTTCAGCACTCTTCATTGGCCTCCTTGTTCTGTGTGCTCTTTGTCCTTCATGTAAACTTGCTGTGCAGTTGGGTGCTGTAAAAGGAAACAGATTATGTTTCACATCTAAGGTTTCCATAAATTATCCAAAGAAAATTTTATGTTCAGATACCAGCCCGTCTTTAGTGATTACCATGACCAAACTCCTGCTGTGTTCAGGGAGAACTGGGCTGGCCCATATGGTAAATTTCTGGCTGTGCCAGAAAATTTCTTTAAATGTCTGCTGGAAAAACTTTCCAAGTGTTAGTTTCATACTGAATTTATTTTCTGAAGAAGCACAGAGTTACTGAGAAAGCAGTGTGATAAAAAGTAAACTTAGCTTCCATATTCCCACTTTGTTTTTACCCCAGCTTTCAACTATGCTTGTTTTTTAGGGATGCGTGTTAGTTTACCATGCTTTTCCAAAACACTATTTGCTTCTCCATTAGGGTGTTGATAAGCAGTCATAGGAACTTGGTATCAGAGCTCACTTTGTTCTGTTCTGAAGATGTGACACTTAACATTAATACTGAGTTTCGCTGTGTGCTCTCATGGGGAATAATATGAAAAAAAAGGAAGAGGAGCTGGCTTCAGATCAAACCCAAGAGCCAAAAAGTACTGCATTTACAAACTTCTGAATTCTCCAGAAAGTTGTCAGTCTTATTTCTTTTTATTTTTTATTTTTTAATCATTACAGAGAAGGTAGGCAGGTTTTTTTGCCAATTCATAAGCTAGTTATGCTTGAAAATAAGGCCTCAGGATGTTCTCATGCATTTTATTCTGAAAGGCTTTTTGCTGTAAATGCGTCAAAGATAAAGTCTGTTTTTCAGACTTCATTTTTCCAGGGTTATTCAGAAACAAACCCAGTTCTCTTTCCATGTGAGAATGCTGGTGTCAGCTGGCATGTATTTATGGCTGGATGAAGGAAGGTTGCTTTGAACCTGTTCTGGTTTTTGGATGTCTTCTAGTGTTGTCAGTCTGGGGCATCGTTTATGTCATGTGCTTTCAGTGTCATCTTGTCAGAAATTCAAGTGGCATAACCCCAAGCAGTTGTTTACTGCTCTCAGTGCCATGTGAGTTAGTGGCCCTGGATGCCATCTGTGCACCCTGTTGCTGGTCGGTGGGAGAGGCTTTTAGGAGGCATGGGCTGCATATGCATTCAGTCCAGCCAAACAGTTCATGTGCTTGCTTAACTTGAAGCACATCCATGTATGCTCAAGTGCTCTCCTGAAGTGGAACGGAGGAGAGGGATGGTGAAAAGCAGCATGCACTTTTACATCCAGACCCGCTCTTTGCACGTGGGGAGAATTGCAAATCTTTGTGAATGTGGAAATGTGGGAGCTTACTGCTCCTGAGTGAGTGTATGAATGCCTTCTCTGTCTGGCAGCCAATCTGTCCTTCTTGAGCTCTACCTGTAATAGCTAATGCTTACTTCCTTTTGATAAGGCAGCTGAGCTGTTGAACTCATAGCTACTAAAATGAAGTTAATAGCTCTCATGCTGACTAAGAGAGGTAGAAATTATAATTTCTATTACTTCCCTTTCTTTCATACCTGAGACGGAATGTGTTTTTGTGCACATGTAATAATATGGCAGTCACTTTCTTTGAGCAATTTCTAATTTTTATTCCATTTTTACTACTGCTTAAAATGTATATTTTTGTATTTATGCTCAGCTATAATGTTGTTCACAAAGGAAATTCTGCATGGTAGCATGGGAAGAGGCCTGAACTTCCCGTACTGGGGGTGCCTTCTAATACCAATGTGTAGGTTTTAACTGCAGAACTAGTTTAGATGGGGTTATTTGTTTTACTTCACCTGTATTTGGAATTTGCAATGTTTTTCACAAACTTGGGCTTCTGTCCTGTTTCTCAGGCAGAGCTTAGGCCTGGTTCTTCATAGTCATTCACACTTTCCACTTGTCCTTGGTGCATTTTGGATTTAGCTATTTGAATAGTTAATTAATGCCCGAGCAGAGTGTGTGCTGCTCTGATCCACATGAAGTAATACTGTATTTATTGAAGCCAAACACACTGCTTAGTCAGTAGGATGCAGGATCTCACCCCCTGTAAGCCATCCACTTGGTTACATGGGTCCAAAGCTAAGATAAATGAAGATACAAACTTAAACACATTTCTGTGTCTCAGATACTTCACTCATTTATGGCATAGATCAAACTGTGTGAAGTGTAAGATCTGGAAAAATTTCTCTTCTAAACTGGGATGCGTTTTGCTGAGGGTTTGATTTTCTTGTGACCTATGAAAGTTGATCTTCTCTTGTCTTTGAGAACAGAAGACTTGACCTGTTATTTGCCTCCCTTTAATATCATTTCAAGAACCCAAAGCTTACGTACTTTCAGCTTTTACTATATGTAGAGCTTCTAATAAGGACATTGATACCTGATTAATGATAGGATAAAGGGGCTTATTTTCAAGACAAGATGTACTGGAGATAAATGACTCCTTTGCAGTGGATAATAGGAATAAATTAGTGCTGTTTTGCATGCAGTACAATCTTCCTGAATGTCCTCCAAAAAATGGATTTAAACGCTTAGCTGAGTTTTGGACAGTGCAGCTTTTACTAGTATTCCCTTACATTTGTTTTTGAGACTAACAGCATATGTTTTTAAATGACTTTTGGCTGCCTTGCACACTATATTAAGAAACATCAGTCATAATGCACCATGTTAGGGAAATTGTTGGAGTCAGTGGGTAAACATCCTCTTTTATTTTACTTTTTTCTATACAGCAGTCATATTATTGCGAACATCCAAATCTGCATCTATATCAAGCTTTTTTAAAGGAACAATGTACATTGTATGACTTTAAACAAATGTTTACATGAGGTGGCCATTAACATTCCTTCATCAGTGCCTTCAATCACTTTGCAGCAGTGGCTGGTGCTTTGAATGAGTTGCTGAGGATAAAATTTGTACTGTGTTGGCAGTGAATGGAACAGCAGAAATGGAATATTATTTGGCATAGTGAGTTTTTTTTGTTTTCCTCATCATTGTGTGGGAACCTTTACACAAATGCTCAGCATATATATTATCCCCATTGCTCTATAACATCCATTTTTGATGTTAGGGGGGCTATGCTCCCACTGAAGTTGTTAGGAAATCTTGTAGCAAAAAATCTTTTGGAAGTCTTCAGCCAAGGAGCTCTAAGGAGTGATGCTAAAAACAGTCAGGGAAAGGTATTTTGTGATGGAGTCTCCATGTTCCATTGCCTGAACATTTCTGCTGTTTCACTGAAATCTGAATGTACTCTGGTACTTCCCATGCCCTTTTCAGCCACAAGGTGTCAATGGACATGGTCTGTCCAGGGCCATTAATATGCTATTGAATCAGTAAGAAACACTCATTTAGGATTGAGTCTAAAACAAAACTATCGTGCATTTTAAAGGTGTTCCCCCCCCAAATTCTACCTCTGCTGTCATCCATGGTTTGGATGGTAGCTGAGGTTTTCTCTGCAGGTTTCAATGTGGGTGTCATTTCAAGATCTTCTACACTAAATGCTGTTGTTCAGAACACGGAATGAGTGCTGCTTAACAGGTTTAGGGCACCTCCGAGTCTGCATGCTGGGCCAGCTCTGTGGCTGGTTTGGTTCCCAGCATGGCACCACCATAGAATTGTTTAGGTTGGAAAAGACCTTTAAAATCATTGGGTCCAACCATTAAGCTGGCTTTGCCAAGTCCACCACTAAACCATGTCTCCAAGCGCCACATCTACATGCCTTCTAAATACCTCCAGGGATGGTGACACCACTGCTTCCATTGGCAGCCTATTCTAATGGTTAACAGTGAAGAAATTTTTCATAATACCCAACCTAGACCTCCCTGGCACAACTTTTATCAAACACAAGCAGTGCAGGTATTCCCAGTTTCCCAGCTTCCATACCACGTGCTCCCGTTTACTTCACAAGCAGGAGCTTGTGGCTTGTGCAGTTTGTGCACATCAGTGGCACATGATAAAAGGGGAAGGTGGCCAGACTGGTGCAGGAGAAACATGAGAGCCAGGTCCAGCATTGATAGAATCATAGAATTTGAATGGGTTGGAATGGACCTTACAGATCATCTAGTGCCAACCACTCTGCCATGTGCAGGGACACCTCCCACCAGACCAGGATGCTCAAGGCCTTATCCAACCTGGCCTTGAACACCGCCAGGGTTGGGGCACCCACCACTTCTCTGGGCAACCTGTGCCGGTGCCTCACCACCCTCACAGTAAAAAACTTCTAATATCTAAACCTGTTTGCCTTCTTTCAGTTTGAATTAATTACTCCTTGTCCTGTTACTGCAGTTCCTGACAAAGAGTCCCTCCTGGCTTCCTTGCAGGCCCCCTTCAGACACTGGAAGGTTGCTGTGAGGTCTCCACACAACCTTCTTCAGGTGAACAGTCCCAACTTTTCCAGCCTGTCTTCCCAGGGGAGATGCTCCGGTCCTCTTATCAGCTTCATGCCTTCCTCTGGTCTTGCTCCCACAGTTCCATGTCCTCCTTATGTTGCATGCCTCTCTTTTGCCTTGAAAGTCACTGTTGAAAATCAAACCTAAGATGCAACGAGTTCTACTCAGTTTTCAAAATGTTATCCTAACAATATTTTTCCAAATGTGTTGTTCAAGTTGGTATGAATATTGACAGTATTTGATTTTAGCTGCAGAAAATCCTGCAGAAAGCGTATGCATATACATAGTTATAGGCTGCAGTGTGCTACAGCATGCAATATATGTCCATAAACACAAGATCTTCACAAAGTGCCCATATCAACAATGCTGTGTAATGTTCTGTTTTTAGGAAAAAATATATTAGAAAGCAACTAGTGCCTAATGGCATAATTTTTCTATCAGAAATGCTAAGAAAGAGGATTAAATTTTAATTCTAATGACTAATATTATTTTTGTTATAGCATTTCTTCTTTGACCATAAGTCTTTATGCAGTGAACCATCTCTATGTGATTTGAAGATTTTGAAAGTAGATGCTTAATTTATCTATGAAATAAAACAGCAGTTATGTTTCCTTTTCCCTATATCAAAATATTTCACTTCCATGTTGTTTCTTATTCAGTTTATTGTATTTGTGTACCAAATGGAAATGCCATTGCACTATTGCTATTCTAGGCAATAAAGGCTGATAGTGTGCTGTATTAGATTAATCTAATGATTATTTTTCCTAAAGGTAGTTTGTTTCCAGATGGGTATGAGCATTAATTGCTTATGTGCTGCATTTGAGTCACCAGATCTCCAGTTTTAAGATTTCTCTTTAAATTCAAATAATTCTTTTTTTTCCTGTATTTCTTAGTAGCTACCCCAAAACTTCATCAGCCTTGCTCAGATATTATAATGTTACATTATGAACTGGGTTTTTTTTTGTTGTGGTTTTTAGTATTGTTAGGTTGTGTGGGATACTAAGTACAAAGAAGAAAATAAAAGAAACACTGGCTCAGTGGAAGTATATAAGCAGATGTAACATCCTACTGACTGGCACATCTCTTCTTTTTCCATATCAGGCCTTAAGCAGTTTGATCTCACATTCTTGGCTGCCTTGAGACGTAGTCAGATACCCAGCTTGATGTAAGTTAGGATCATCATACGCATTTCCACTTTCAATCAAATCAGAAATGGTAGAAAAAGAAAATGCTTTAATGAGCTGTTTTGAGCAAACAGGTGAACTAACATGCCAGCTATGCAACTAGCTTCTGTCTTTTCAAGTAATAAAGCAAATGTTAAGGAACTAGACTGTTTCAGAGGACTTTGGAAGATTGTAATTAGTTTGTTTTTCTTCAAATAAAGTTTGCAGTAGCTATTTTTAAATGCTATTAAAGATGACTTTTAATAATATATGTCTAGTGTTTGCTTGTTTAACAGTACAGCGACTTGTAATAGATCATAGTTTCAGTACACTGTTGACCACTACCCACCTTCAGCACTTTTTAGAGTCTGCCTCATCTGTGTTTTAAAGCTCAGAATTTAATAATGCAAGTAAAATTTTTAAGAAGTACTACAACTGTGGCTTCCCTGGTCAGGCTGTGAACAATGAATCTGCAGGTCATTGTTTGAGACTTGTATGAACCAGGTCACCTCATTTTAAAAGTTTATTATTTTGTTCAACATGAAGTTATTGCAAAGTTTGCTGGTATATGTAACAGAGGTAGCATAAGTAGGAGAGCTCAGTTCAGGTATGCCCCTTGTGGTCATGGAGAACATGGAGAACATCAGGAACTGTACTGTTGTGTAAACCGGGACAAAGCTTTCAGATAGAGACCTAATTGCTGAAGTGGCAGTAAAGAGAACCAAGAAAATTTTATGCCAAAGTATTTTATACAAGCCTAATTGAATTGATGTGCAGATGATTTTTTTTTTCAGGTCACTTATTTTAACTGCAATTTTTCACGGTCTAGAAGTTTGGCCTCCATGACACTAACTTTTCCTAATTTTTCTTAAAATTCTCTTGCTGTTTCTCCTGCCTGCTGTTGAAAGGGCTTCCCGGTCCATTTCAGCCCTGAGGTCAGGATCTGCTCAGTGTTGCTTACCTCTTTTGCCCTGACCCCTTACCATCTTGCCCATGATTTCAGTAGCCATCCCAGTGCTAACATCTCACAGGTCTACCCTTTCCTTCAGAGCCTTCGTTGCTTGTCAAGACTAAATTCTTTTATCTCATGGAGAAATAGCTATCAACTCAAACTCAGGATGAATAAAAACCACTTGGGATTTGTTAGCATGGATTTATGAATTTGAAATCATCTTTAACCAACCTAACAGCTTTGTGTGGTAAGAGGGTTGTCTGTGTGGATGAGGAAGAACAGTGGATAGACTTTAGGAAAGCTTTCTCTCATATTTTTTTTCTGTTTCAATATTGATAATAGTCCTAAATGAAGCAAATTTGGAACGTGAGATGTTCTGGTGATGGACCAATCTCTAGAAAAGTGTTTTTGGAGCAAGCTACGAGGTAAAATGTAGAAGCAGCCAGAGCTTAAGTGTAAATATCGGTGCAAACATATCATCCCTTCCTACACAAGAAGTGTCAGGTGAATGCATGTGGGAATAGTGTGTGAGTGGTTTTTCTCCTGACCCATGGCCACCTTTGCAGGAGCCATGACCCCTCGCAGAGGATGTGCCTGTTGGTGGTGCTTACATTCAGATGGCAGTACCCTGCTCGCGGGGCTGTGGCAGCACATGCCTGTCCATCCCTGGCTGGGTGTCCATGTCTTGAAACCAGCCACGATTTTAGGCACGGGTATTTAGGCAAGTGACGATTTTAATATGTCTGAAGCAAAGACTGAGAAATCATATCCCTAATAAAGAGGAGTAAAATGACATTAAAAAGGGCCTCTTGATCTGATTGACAACAGCCGCCTACCAGCGAGACTGTACAGATTTCCCTGGGGGTTCTTCTGGCTCACGCTGATGGAAAGGGAGGACTGAGCTGAGGGGTACTTTAGGTAAGTGGATAGACATTTTGTTATATTTTTTTTAGACAGGAATGCTTATTCAAAATGCTGATCAAGGGGCAGGGATAGCAATATAAACACATGTGGAAATAATGTACTAAGAAAGTTCTGTGGTTTCATATGCAGAAAAAAGATAGCAGCCAGCTCTAGCTCAGTGGGCAGCTAATTAAGCCAGAGAGCTGTCTGTTCATTGTATTCTAAGTTCAGTTCAAGAGCATGTATCAGCAAGGTGCCATATGATTTTCCCCTTCTAGTTCACACTTTGATTTCAGGAATGAACTGTGCATCATCAACATAGTGATTATTTAAAGATGGGTTGGCTGGATCTTAGATGGAGTCAATACGATAAAGGTGTCTTGTTTGTGGGCATGATCATTTTCCTTTTTCAGTTGTTCACTGCAGCTTAGGTCTGCTGTTTTTCTGTTCCTGATTTTAATAGAATCTTAGAATAATAAAAATATGAACACTTTTACTTTTTAACAACATGAAATTTTATTGAGACAGTTGTAAGGAGTGATTTTGCTGTTGCTACATACTCTGCTTGCTCCACTTTAGATTGAATGCTACAGCTTTCATGGTTCCTTTCCCGACTCCATCCACCATTTTTCCAATACAGAGACCAACCACAGTCTAAAACACTTTTATTACAGGATACAGGAGAAGCAAAAAAAAAGGTGTGAATTCTTTGTGAGGAAGCACAGCGTGTGGTCTCAAAGTGATACCTTTCACCAAAGGAGTATGAGACTCCACATTACACAGAAAACAAAGCCTGGTGTGACCTATACAGCTCTGCCTCAGCTGCTTCTCTGGTTTCATTCTTTTTCCACTCATTCATAATGACTTTATTCTTCTACTTTTGCAAGGAGTAGAGTTGGGATAATGCCGCACAAGGTCATATACAGGAACACTCTCAAACGCAATCCTAAACTGCAAGCCCCTCTAGATTAGTATATTTCACCTGGCAACCAGTGGGGCACATCTGGCTTGCAGGAGGTTTGAACAAAGCCATTTTCCTTGGAGGTGATTGCAAATGAGTTATGTGAACTGCGAGCAGAACTGGGCAGTGGGAGGCACGAGGTGACAAGGAGAGGGGCAGCGAACAAAGGCGGCTGCCTGGAGCAGGACCAGCCTGGCAGAGAGCTCTTGTTTGCTTTGCACACTCACCCCAATGCCAAGGCATGAGAGCAGCTCTCTCCCACCTGGGGAAGCAGCCAGCCTCTGTGCCTGGTCTCTGGCCAAAACATACCTTTGGCAATGGGATGTGAGTGTCTGAGACACAAGGAAAGCTGGCTGTGTGGAAGAAGGAAAGCCAGAACAGGAGAAGGAGCAAAGCTTTTTTGAGGCTGATGTTGGACTGTTGGTGCTATATCAATGCACAGATCAGCATTTCTTCTGTGCTAGGGGCAGCAAAACTGACTCTCCAGGCTGACATTACACATCTTTGTTCACAGGCCACAAACATTCCTATGTGTATTCAAGTTGCATTTTATTGGCAAATCTCTTGCTCCGTGTCCCGTGCAGTGTACGTGCGGAGTGGATGGCTCTGCGAGGGTTGTTCAGGAACAGAACACGCTGGTGTAAACAACCAGTGAGGGTCGATGACAGGCTGCAGTGCAAAAAGGCAAACAACAGTCTGATGGATAAACAAGAGTACACTGGGAGATATGTGATGCCCTTGTACTTCTCAGCTACTGGTCTTGCTTTGTTGGAGCCTGTGACAGGAAACCAGTGCTCTGGCCTTGGGGCTCCTGGGAAGAACAAGAATTGTCTAGGAAACCTAGCCACCATGGGGAGATTGAATGAATTAGGGTTCCTTGAAGCTCCAGGAGAGGGTGTGGATAACATAGTTCTCTGTCTGCGATGTCTACCTATTTCAAAAACCCTTGACAATTTGAGAGAATAATTGTTTTATAGTGACCATAAGAGGTAATATTAGAACCAGGTGATTAAATTGCCAAAAGAAAGTTGCAGTTTAAACAGCAGGGAGAATGTTTCTAATAGGAGAAACAAACTGTGGGGCAGGCTGCTGTGGGAGACAAGCACCTTCTAGTAATGACCTGGGTCTGTATGAGTCTGCCTAGGTGGTGGAGATGGAATAAGTAATCTCTGGATGTCCTTCCCAGAGCTGTTTTCTTATGAGCTGCTGTCTGCAAGCTCTGCTGTATGACACAGCATTGGACAGTTTTTAACAAGAGATATACTGAAATGCACAAGGTGTAACTTTCTGCTGATGCTAAGGGAAGTGCTGAAAAACTTTGAATTTACTGGAGTTATAGCAGAGGTATGTAGTGATTATGAAAATCTAGACCATAATTCCCTCAAGAAGTCACTTCTAATTCTTAAGAGCAAAGTAGGACTGCCAGCACATTTGATTGCTGATTTAAAATAGGGAGTTCACAGTATTTGCAGGATGAAAGTCACTTTTGAAGAGATTGCAGTAGAAAGCAGAGGATCAGATGTCCTATTAGAAGGGCTATCAGATACATTGATCTGAATTTTTGAGTCTCTCAGGAGTTGTCTAGAAACAAATAATTGTGAGCAGGCAACCTAACTACAGATTGGAGTTGCATAAACATACAACAGGTGCTGTTCTCCCAGGCTGTTCCTAAGGTGAGGCCAAATCATATCTTAGGTTTTGAAGATTTCAATGTCCAACTCCTCATTATTATAAAGAGACTTCAATGTTGTGTTTGTGACTGTGCTGGTTAGAACTGTGATGTTAGTTTGCAGCTTGCAGATTCAATTTACGGACTATGAGCAAGGCACCTGGGGAGTGTTTTCATTAGTGGCTATGAACTTGTGCCAAGCTTTATCCTCCATACAACATTTCTGCAACTTGGAGAGAGAACAAGCAAGGATAGAGAGATGTTCTGACATCATTAAACTTTTAGCTCTTTGAAAAGGTTCTTTGGAACTACTCTGTGTCTTTTCAAATATCCCATTAACATTTACAGAGGGAAGTCTGTCCTGGTTGTTCCACAGCACTGCTTGCTAGGGCTGCTAGTGAGCATTCAAGGGACTCAGGGAATGACAGAGAGTGTAGCCAGTGAAACACATTTATCAAGGAGAAATCAACCAAACCCAACCTGCAGGATTATGTGGGAGCACCTATACGTACAGGAAGAGATTTTTCACCTCTGCACCTTACAAATTTTGCATATCCACATGTGAATAGACGCAAAGAAGTTTGGGTTTTTTCTGTTCTAGAGCTTGCAGCTGCATATATAAACACCTTACATTTGAAATCTTCCCAAAGATAGGGCATGCCCAGTGATATAGGTCTGATATCCTGGCAGTTTAACTCAACATCTCCAAATGAATGTTGATGAGGTATGCACACTCATTTGATACTTCTGTATTTCCATTCTTCTGAGGTGCTGATCCTATGAAAGAAGTTAGGATGCTGCATCACAGTTAATACCAGAATTGCTGCCCTTGAGTCATTTTAGCGTTACTGTCTGGGAAAACAATTGATTGCATCAATTTTAAAAGTCAGCTGCTGTGTTATCAATTTAAAAAAAAATATAATTTCTTGGTGAAGGCAGTAATCATTAGCTCAAATGGGTGCACACCTTGCAGCACGTAGAGCACAGACAGAGTCAGGCATGGAATTTTCTTTGGAGGCCACCAAGGAGCCTCAGCTGAGGCACCTTTTCAAAGTCCGGATGTAATGCTCGTCCGCCAGCTGCACATATTTTGATTTTTTAGGCTGCCTTCAAGTACTTACATTGAATATTTCAGAATCAGAAATACAGATGAGTTTCAGTTCTTGGTTTCTGAAAATCCCTGAGTCCCAGGGAGCTGTAAGTGATCTGCTCCTTTGAAAATGAGCTCACTGCTGTTCAGTGACCTAACTATGATTATAAGAGCTTACCAGTAAGTTCAGATTGGAAAAAAAAAAGCCAATATGCAAAATGAAAAATATCTGGACACACAGTATTTGCATAACTTGTGTAATTCCTTGTGGGTGATCCTGGCAGGGTCTGAAAACCAGGTGACAAAAGGTATTTTAAATCCTTTTTCTCCTGGTGCCAACACACAGCTCGGTGTAATTCTAGTTATTCTCCTCAGCCCTCAGCATGCTGTATTAGATTTTATCTGGTTTTAATAGAGTAGTCAGGCTTTGTGCAAGTCTTTCCATACATGAGTTAAGCAGAGAAAATGAAGGCGGTAGAAAAATCAAATGACTACACTGTTAGATTATTTTTTTCTTTTGTAATTTACAGCAGAGCAAACAAAGTTTATGTACCACCATCTTTTATGAAGGAGGCTGATGCTCAGGTAGAGGAGGTTTACATACATTTTGTGATTTAAAATCCTATTTTTAAAGCTTATTTGGAAAATGCTAGCAGTTTGGAGAAAATACATGTTTAGCCACTGTCTGTTTCCACTGGATCCTATGCCTAACCCATCCTATTACAAGGTTCCAAAGCCGCAGGAACTTACCAAGTTTCCTTTCAATCTTCCAGACGATCTGCAAGTATTTCAGTAAGTCTTGTGTAGAATCCTAATACAAAATTATCTCTCTTAATTAAGTAAAGAACATGCAGTTCAGTACCCAAAGATTTTTTAAAACAGGTTTTTCTTTTAAATTTAATTATAGACAATTTATAGCTGGTTTTATGAAAGCGTATCAGACAAAATATGTCAGATATATTCTTAAAAAGATTTTGCAAACAAAGATAATATCTTCAAAAGCTTAGGAAACAGTTTAGTCCCCAGATGCCATGGGGAACAAATTCCCATTTTGAAAAATCTCCTGTAGGTGATTGTAACTGATGTACTAATTTTCTAAACAGATTTTCTGAAAACAGATTTTATTTCAGATCAACCTTCTGGAGAGCCTTTCATGTGCTAAACTAATGTGAAACTTCAGGCATGCACGCACAATATCCGATTCCAGACAGTGTGGTGGAGAAGCAATTGTCACTTCAGCATGCTCAGATAGGTCAGGACCTGGCACACATGCAGTTGCCACTGACTGCATTGTGAGTAAGACACCTGAGAAGTCCTGCTCTGTGGCCCTGACCTACCTGTGCCAGGCATCGTACAGTCATGGAGCAAAAATATCGTCCCTGCTCCAGAAAACTCACTGTTAGCACATGGAACAGGGAGGACACAGAAGGATGTGGACAGAGGAAATAGTGAGGCAACTATAAAGGAGCAGGAAGATCAACCTTGATTTGTATGTAATATGTGTCTGGTAGAGCCCTGGTGAAGACAAAATTCTGAACCAGATCCTTGCATCTTCTGTTTGAATCTCATTAAAGCCACAAAGCATCCACAACTGTGAACTTTAATGGTGTAATTAATTGGGGCTTATTCTGCCTTGCGTGACAGGTACTTTAAAGGAATGTAGAGACCATTAGGATTACTTTGATTAGGACCTGTAGTGGTGTCATGATTGATTTTAAGCGTCAGTGGAAAGACTGTGATGGGAGTTGAGTTCAGCTATAAAATTTTGAAGTAATTGCAAATTTGGCGATGAGAGATTGCCTCCTTGTTTAAATGTTTTTAAAAAGCCTTCCCTTTTTTTTATTTCTCCCCTATGTAACTAAATAGTTATTCTGGAAATATCATTAAAATGGATTAAAAGGAAATACTATTCACAAAAGGAGTTTCATCATTACATTCTATTTTCTCCATGGAAAATAGCAGGGTTTTAATGTAGTTGAATGTCAAAGCCCTGGAGATATAATTGTTGTGCTTTTGAAAGGAAAACATTAATTAAATGAATGTGTGACTTCCCTGATTAGCGTTTCTTCCTTTTGGATAGTTGCTGTTCCATCTCTTTTGTGCAGAAATTGAGGGTGAAAAAGTCACATGAAAAAGCTGAGAAATGAAAGAGATTAAAAACACCCTAAAATTGCTGGCTCTATCTCTTTCTCAGCGAATACTGTCTTCATAAATAGAAAGGATGACCACAGTATTCTGGAACTGCCTTGCCATGCAGAAGGTGATTCAGAAATGGAGACAGTCCAGAAGAATGATGGGGGTGGTGAGGAAAGAGGAACAATTCCAAATTTAATAACATTGGAAAATTTGACTCAAACCAGAACTTCATTACAAGCTTCTTTCTGAAATTTGGAAATACCATAACAGTGCAATTTCTCCAGTGGTTCAGTATTTGATTTTTTGCAGCTTGAGGAGGGGAACTGAAAGCAACTGAAAGCAACTGAAGCAATTGAGTTTGGAGCTAGCTCCAGAGAGCTCCTGCATCTTAGGCATGTTGTTGCTGAATGCTGAAATAAAGCCAACAATTTTGTGCCTCCAAGAGACTGACCTCATTGCAAGGCCTTAGGAAGCAAAGTATTTTAGGACTGGGAAAATCTTTATCAGCCAATTATACTGGGAAATATTTGGGCCTGAGTTAAGGGTTACAGACAATGGTGTGTAGCTAAAAAAGACAGGTGCCTATCTGTACTCCAGAATACTTCATGTACCATTCTGTGTGCGGTAAGGGGTGTGTATGAACCTCTGGAACCAGCAGATAATATTTTTGAGAGTTTGTGCTTTGGTAATTTTATACTTTTTCCACAGCTGGGAGGTCTCCTAGAAAGTGTTGCAAAAACTAAGCATTTCTTTGCAAGTTTCAAATTTTGGAACAACAGGAAAATAAGGAAGAAGTGAATGCAGATTAGAAGGGATGTTGTACCTGCCACGCTAAGCCACAAGCGCAAGGGCCTTCTGAGTTTCCAGTTTTGAGAATTGAAGATGGCTCAGATAGCTGTTTGGGCCTGAGGTTTGTTATCACTGGTGCATTGGCAGAAAAGGAGTCTTGATCATATTGATATAATTCTAGGAGATAACTTCAGAAATTTATCAGAATTTCTTGTTTTTGTCTTTCACTTCCTTTCAGTTTTGATGCTGAATGTGAATCTTCAAACTAAGATATTTTTGAGAGATTTCAATTTTGAGAGCATTTTATGATAAGTGCATTACATATCTTTGCAATGTGGTAATTTAGCACTTTATGGCAATGATTTCACTCTGTAAAAGTTGTAATTCAAAAAGTTATGAAAAAGACCATAAAACATTTCTGGAATTGTAGAAAAATTGCAAAGTCTAATTCACTGGGCAGAAGCTTGGAAATTTCAGTGAGCTGAATTTCAGATTTGATTCAAATATTCCAGATTCACTGAGTTGTGATAGTTTCCCTTAAATAATCTTCCTGACCTCATTTAATAAAAATATTTCAAGAAAAATAAAACTCAGACTGATTTGGTCTTTGATTATTCAGAACCTTGGTGGAGGGCAGAGGTGGGGGAGTGGTGTGTGTGGGGAGTGTGTGTGTATTTGCGCTTCCCTGAACCCTTTAGGTAATATTGAAAAATATACTATTTTCCCTCACAGTGTTGCCTAGAAGACTCCAGTTAGGGTAGTGAATATTTCTGTCATTATGAATTAGTGTCTGCTATGATGGAGACCTAAATACACCTGTTAGGTAAAAGACTGACTTCTAAGACCTACATCATATGAAATCTGCATCTCACAGTAAATACTTAAATATGCAGCTGTTGTTATCCTCTTATGGACTGATTCTCTTTGGACCAGAAATTTGAATTAAGGATTAAAGAAACTTTTTCCCAAAAATGTTTTTTAAATTTCTGAACTCTGGGTAAAGAAACTATGTAGCCAGAAGTCATATATTATGGTAAAACAAAATTTTTGTTGTTGCAAAAAACCTTAAATAGACCAAGATTTGCGCCAAAGTCATAAAAGACTGTAAGAAGTGGCATTCAAATGAAGAACAAGTTTTGGGTTCTGGTGAGAGGCAATGTTGAGTTAGTTGCTTCAGAATAAAAAGAGCTACTGAAACCCAGAGCTTTAAGCCCAAAACCTCCCAAGGAGAAACGCCTGGTTTTGGCCTAGTATGTGTTTATCAGCTCTTAAAATTCCAGTTTCATGGCTCCAAACTCATAAAACAATGAAGAACACCTTTAATATTAGCAGATGAATATGTTGCTATCAAAAGGCAGCTCCAGTCAAACTGTTGATGAATTGTATGTTAGAAAATGGTTTAAATTCTCATCTTGTATCTACATCACATAACACCATGATCCGACTTCGTGAGAGCGTGAATGAGGTAGTGTTAAATTAAGATTTCCAACTCCAGTTAGGCCCTGCACAACAAAATGTTTCCATCCGTGCTAGTAATCACATGGATCACATTTCAAGAGTAATGTTATGGATTTGTGAAAGCAAAGGAACTCCAAACTGGGTTTTCTTGCACACAGATTTTCTCACTGATTCCCACAATATGAATATACTTAAAATGTGCTGAAAATGGGTTTGGCACTATGCACATTGTCTGGTAAAACAGTCCTTCACTTCAGCTGTCTATAGACTGAAAAACAGACTGAGAAAAGTTTAACTATTGAGAAGGCAGACAGCAAAAGAAACTTGAACACATATAGAAGAACTTAGCTGCAAGTGTTGTGATGAAAGACAACTAATTTGTTTCAGGAGTTTTTATGTCTGTTGATTACAGTGATGATCCATTACTTAGAATTGATAAACTGAATTTATAGGCTAATGTTACAGGATTTATTTCTTCCTGAACTCATATGAAGTATCATCACTTACCTTGAAAACCAGCATTTTTACCTCATAACATATTGAATTACTGAGTCTATTAATTTTTTCCATTGTTAAAGAATGCGTAGCAATAAAACTTGTTGAACACTTTAAGTGGTCCCAGTGAGACAAATATCAGCCTTGGCCACTTGGTGGGAAGGGTGGTTTGTTCTCCAGATGACAGTGGATCAAATTGTCATGGTACACAGAGATTCATCCAGAGATTCTGGGCACCCTTAATTCTCAGGCATGCCAGAGGGGCTTAGGAACGCTCAGAAATTTGTAACTTGGGAGGCTTCTAGATGAGGTGCTGGCGTGCGGGTTATTCAGACTGATGAGCTCTGTTCACAGTGCTCCTTTCAGGGAGGCATGAGACCTGTGATCTAGCTCACGAGCCATGCTTTCCTTCTGGGCAACATCCTGCCACTTACAATTCCAGAACAGTGAAATACATAGCCCTTCAGTAAATTAGATTTTTAAAAAAATAGATATTTTTAAGTTGCAAAGTTAGTGATGTTTTCTTCATTGTGCTGGTCAGGTTCCAGTGCAACTTTAGGTGACCTGGAGACACTTCTGGCTGGAGAGCTTGATATAGAACTAGCAGGAGGGACTCTTATCTCTATAAAACCCTTAGTTAATTAAATGTTGCTAGACAGTCCCTGAATTTTTTTCAGAACTGAAAATTCACAAATTCTATATTGTGAGCCACAGGGTAGGTGACAACATTTTGGCCTGTCTTCTTCATCTCCATGAAAATCTCATATCGTTCAGATTAGTCAAACCTTAACTAGACAAGAGTGGGTCAGCCTTCTCTACTGCCATCTGTCTTAGAGGGGTGATCTCTAGGAAACACCGACCTGTTCTCTGCTCCCTTTCCTTGCTGACGTTTCCCCACCCAGATCTTTACCTACTCAGCTTTTGCTCTCTGCCAGGCTTTTCCACATCTCTTCCCTTCCAGTAGCATGTCACTCTTGGGGTTGTGCTGAGGACTCATGTGCAGATTTCCTTCCTTCTCCTTTCCTTCTGCCTCGGCTTTGTTGACTTCACTGTTGGGGTTTCTGCTTCTCTTGAGAGAGTTTACGACCATCCAGAAATTACCTCTGCTAGGAAATTATTCTTTTCCTTAAAGGAATGTGTTCCTAAAAACAACACTAACCTTTCAGGGTAGACTTAAGGGATGAGTAATATTTTGGCATACTCTCAGCAGTTCACATTCTCTCCTCTTTCAGTTAGTTCCATTGTGTGGATTTTCTAACTCTCTTTAGAGCATAATTGGAAAGCGTATCTTTATCTCTTTCACCACGGTTTGTTTTTTTCCTCTCATTTTCCTACTCTGGGAATTCAAAGTACTGTGAACAAATAATAATGGGTAAGCAGTGCTTTAATGACTATTCTCCTTAATTTCTCAAGGTTCTGTCAGATATGGTTTTTGTCTTCCTCATTTTTTTCCATCTGTAGTGAAGACAATGCAAGCCTTAGGATTTTTCAGTAGACATCTGTAATAATTCTCCACTTTCTTTCATCTGCAGAAATTGGGCTCAGTCTATCCTCTTCAGAAATAAAGGGTTTGGAAAGTATCGACAGTATAAATCTCTGTTCCTTACTCTCATCCAGCTGAAATGGTGTGGGCTTTTTTTCACCTTCTTTCTCTTTTTTTTTGTGAAGAGGGCCAGAAGATTACTGGGATGTCACCAGTCTCCTCTGCTAAGCTGCATAATTGCCAACTTGAAAAAGTTCCTGGATGCTTCTCTTTCCCAGCACATGCTGTTCTACTGTTCACACCATTTATTCTAATACTTGTCAGGCATGCAGTGCTTTTAAATTTTTTTTTTTAACACTAATCAGCCTGAAGAACCCATGAGGATAAGTGTTAGTGCATTTTCAAGGAAGACATGTTCAGAATGATTAATTTCTGAAGGAGAAAGGGGTGAAAGCTGTTGCACCTGCTGGCTTCCAGAGCAGTTAGGGTCACAGAGGTGACTTCAAGGCCAGGTTTCCAGCAGTGTTGACCTCTTGTACCTTCTGCTGCCTTTGGGTGGGGTGGGAGGAGGTGGCCTGGTCCGTGTCTGCTTGGGGACAATGATGTGGAGACTTGCACTAGCATGAGGCATCCCTATGACCATGCTGAGGCCAAGAGGATGCTGGGGACACAGCCCTGTCGAGGCTTTCCAGATCACTGACCCAAGGCCAGCGGCAGTAGGTAATCCCTTCTGGCAGCTGACTGGACTCCTCCAAGAACAGTCTGGGAGCCCACTTTGTTCGCTGCCATCTCCTCCATTTAGTCTCCATGTTGGGAATCTCATTTTCATCCATATCATTCTGCTCGTTAGAACATTTCTTCTAACACCTACCCTAAACTTTTAATCTATCATTTATGCCTATGGGCTGAGCTGCAAAAAGCATGAAGAGGTGATTACCAACAGTGCGCTTCACTGGCTTTTTAAAAAAAAAATTAATGGTTCTTCAATGCTTAGTTTTTTTTCTAAACAATTAAACAATGTTGTTTGCCATGATAATTTCTTTTAATTTCCATCCAGAAATGAGTCTCCTCCTAGCATGCCCCTTTATCCCATCTCATCAGCTCAATGCTGTTGTAGGATGAATGCAGTACAACACACTTTCTGTGGCACAGCTGCTCTTGGGAGCACAGAAGCCAAAGCGGCTCAGAGACAGAGACATTCTTGTAACATGGAGATGCCATCGAACTGCGCTTTAGAGTAACAGTGGGGGAACAAATGAGCTCCGGAGCAGTCTGGGTAGCTTGGAATCATTCTGTGACCCTGCATGAAATGCCACTGCCTCTTCTATTGCTTGGCTGTTGGGGATGTAAGCAGCACAGGCAGGTGGATGGGAATCCCAGGGAAATAAAAAGTAAAGGCATTTTCCATCAGGACACTTTGACAGTGCCATTCCCCTCTGTGATCCAAGATCAGCTAGGACAGACCTTCAGGGCACACTGCAGTGTGACCCTTAGATGGCAGAGGGGACCAGTGCTGTCCAGTTTGCTCTGCACCTGTTGTGAATGCCTTTCTGCTTGGCTCACTTTCCTTTTCCTTGATCTGATGTAATTTTTGCAGATGAGGCATACATGGAAAGATTCCAGCAGACCTCTAGTAACTTTTTCCATTGAATAATGCTTTATCCTTTTAAAGTTGTTTTAAATAAATATGATAATTAATAGAGATAGTAAAAAAATTAGGAACATAAGGCATTTTTGGAGGATGAGCAAAGACCACCCGGTATATCACATATTTCCCTTACCCACGTATCTTCCCAGCCCAGCTCTAGCCAATTGCTGCACAAACAGCTCTAATATTACAATCCTGACTGTTTTATTGGTTATGTCTAGATTTGCCACAGTCATAATTAAAATTTTTGCTGTGCTTGTGACCAAAGAATCACAGAGCATCCCAGAAATGACAGAAATCAGGCTTGCTAGGAACTTTAGCTGATCATTATTTCCATTGCTTTCATGACCGCTTGACATGCCTGACAGATATTTGTCTAACTTGTTCTTAAAAGTTTTGTGTCTGCCATTGTGCTGCTTTCGTCTCCCAGCTAAACCAATGCTGCACTTCAATAGCCACCCCTCAAACACTGCTGTTGCCTAACAGCAGGAATTCTTGCTCCCAAAAGTTTCCATTCTAATGCCTCTAATGAAATTGATGTCAAGATGATAGTTGGAACTATGGATGTGTTTTACTCTTCATGGGTAAAAAAAGTCACCCCAGAATTTCATAGCATAAAGCCCACTGACACAAATTAGAGGTGCAATTTCTCACCTATGCATTCAGAAGCAGGTTGTTTTTGCCAATTGCAGTAGCAGCAAGGATAGTCTCAAGAACCCGCTTCTCCTTTCTTTCCATATATGGCTTTTTATTTATGTAGGTGCTCATAAGGGAAAGTGCTCCCAGTGCTCTGGCACCTTTGCCAGACTCTAAGTGTATTAAAGTGATCACTTTCCATTTCCTTGAGTGTAGCCCCGAAACGGCAAGATCAGAAGGAAGGAAATGAGTTCACCCCTCTGCCATCTGCAGTTTTATGTCCCTCTGTTTCCCACCCACCTCCTTGCAGGCAAGGAATACAATTCCCGCTTGGAGACTCATAACTGCATGTGACTTCGGTGGTGGAGGGGGATATTTTCCAAGACATTGAGCCCTAACAGAGAATTTCCTGCTATGCTCCTGCTCCTGCAGCAGTGGGTCTCAGCAACAGCACATTGCTATGGCAGGTCTGACCAGCTGCTATGGAAAAAAGAGGACATCTCTTGGGAAATGCCTGGCTTCCCAAGACTGGTTTTGTAAACTAGGTCTGGAAGACAGCCCATTGCCAGGGTAAGTCTGTGAAGAGCCCACATTTGGTATCTCCATGAAAGGAAATGCCTCATCAGAAGAGAGAGGCTGAGCTGATCAGCCGTGGCCTCTGAGCAGAACCAAACCACTGCCCTGTGCAGAGCACAGCACCATCATCTCATCTCCAGATGACACAGGCTTTTCCTGTGTTCCAAAGCTCATATCCAAACAAAAAAAATAAATACAAAAGCGCAATCCTTTAGCCATCTGGTAAATGGAAAATTCAAACTTTGCCATAGAAGTTGCTAATCTCCTCCTGGCAGCTGGGATGCTGACCAGACACCCTGATGCAGATCCAAGCAGCAGAAGGCAGGCACACACCTGTCAGGAAACGAGAAGAAAGTGTGGCTCTTCCGACTGCTCAGCGCAAGCAGCCGGTATCACCTCCCCAGAGCCAAACCCCTCATGTCTCAAAATGTTACGTAATGCAGCTGGCAGCTCCAGTCAGTGGAGTCAGAGCTTTTAAATCAGACTGTCACTGGTGCATTGCCCTCACCACATCCTATGGTTGTTTATTAATGCAGTTCTGAGTTGTGGATGCTACATAAAACTGAGAATAATGCTGTCAAGGGAACTTTTTGCTCCCTCTTTTATCCTATCCTCAACAAGAGGACAGTGAGGTGGGAGAGGAGTAGAGGAGACAACAGGGTTTTGTTTTGCCATGTCTGCAGAGGGGTAGAGATAAGGAGTAGAAGGAAAGGTAGCAAGCAAGTGAGCTATTGCTCCTGTTTTAAAAATAAATATTTAGACTCCTGTCTTCAGGGATCTGGGTTATGAGTCCTGAAGGAACAGGGGAAAATCCTAAAATCTCATGCTGCAATACCAGAAGCAACATCGGAAGAGCAGAGCACCCTGACCTGAAAGCCCTGGTGACATTTGTTGTTTTCCCACTCAGTGCTTGTTTTTTTGAAGCTCCTCATGCACTGCATGGTGAACTGAAGTCAGACTCTAAACTTTTATCTCGTGAGGCTAAGAGCACTCTAGACCCTCTCTGGACTTGATCCAGTACATATGTGATGAGGAGTGGAAAGGCTGGAGCGCCTGACAGCCACAATCCATGGCACTGATAAGAAGGCAATGCTACGCTGTTTTCAGATCATGGCAATGCAAACCCAGACTGCTTCAAAGTACTCTGAGGGCCATGCCTGCTTTTAGAGCTTTTAGAGCATGGCTGGCAGGTGGGAGCTCTGGGCACTCCTTGTCTCGGTTTGCTCTAAGGGGCACAGCTCAGGGTGACAGCAGAGCTCTGACAAGCCCTAGGCTGGGTCTGGGGGACCCTCTCGCTGCTGCTGCTGGCTGTCCCTGCTTTCTGCCCTCTGGAACTGCATCCTGTGGGAAGCCTGGCCCAGGCAAGGGCTATGCAGTGGTCAAGACTCACCTGCTTGGCCTGGCTATTTAATCAGGAAGGGATCATTTTCTGTGAACAGCTGTGTCCACAGGTAAAAGGAAATTTCAGAATTGATTGCCAGAAATAGGTGCCTGATTTAAGCCCAGCTCAGGTGAGGATGTTTTTTATTATCAGTAGTTAAATGCATTAGAGGCAAAAAAAAGTGAGACTCTCCTGTTTATATACTTTCACTCTAAAGAAATAAATTTGCTTTTCCTGCCTTTTTTCCATATCTCTCTAATTGGGGATCCTATCTGTAGCATTTTACAGTTATGGAGGATGGGAGAAACAGTTCAGAAACTGGCATTATGTTGCCTTGTTTTCCCATCCTATTCCCATGGAGATTTAGGGAGGAACCGCTCCAGACACAGCATTTGGCAGGGTTTGGCCTTTATTTTTTTCTGGGCCCAGAAAGCTCTGTCTCTGTTTGATCCTGATGAGACTGGTGTTGAGGAATTTGCCACCAGTAAAAAGGCCACTGCGCTTTCGGGGAGGATGAGAGCACAAACATTCGCTGCTGCTCCTGGAGGAGGAAGGCTAATAGAGTGCACAGTAGCCTTATTTAACCTGTGTGCTGCCCCTCAGACATCCTGACATCAGAACCTGCCGCGATGGCAAAACAGCGCTGCTCCGAGTCTGCAAAACTCATCAGGATATTCTGCTGCTGCGGGGACTGGGGCCAAGCAGCAAAGACAATCTGCCTTTGAATGCAATCAAACACGAGTTTCTGCTCTGAAGGCTGAAGGGAAATGCCAGGAGGACAATTTGAGTGCTAGTGGGACGTCTGGCCCTGGGGCCAGGCAGAGTGCCAGCCTGCACCGACCCACTCGGCCACCGCCGCCTGCCTCTGCCCGAGAAAATGCTGGGTCATTTTAAGAAGATCTGTAAACCAAGACCTTTGGTCTGCCAATATTTAAAAGATACCCAAACTGTTCCTGTGGCTGCTATGGCTAAGGGCAAAAATCACATTTTAGTGAATATAATGCCTTGCCTTGAACTATCAAGATCAATGTCTAAGGTAAATTGTCAGTGTTTCAGTATTCTCACATTTGTTTATGGTTTAAAATACATTCAGCAGAGATTCAGGGTTTTTCAGGCTGAAGAAAAGAAGGTTTACAAATACTAACAGGCTGGGCACCTCTTAGACCTCTTGCTGGTCTCTATCCAAGCTTGGATCCAACTGCTTTTCACCATCAAGGTGAAATTCCAAGCTGCAGCAGTGCTGGAAATTTGCTCCTCATCCATTTTTCCTCTAGTTCCAGGAATGAAATAACACTATAAAAAATGCATCAAAACAAGCCTGGAAAAATATTTGCTGTAGTGCAGAAACCAGGAGATAAGAAGACTCAATGACCACAGAAATTTCTGTGCACATGTACTCAAATAGAATCAAATTTAATTGGCAATTATTATTATTTTTTTCCAGACTAATTTTTTCTGCAACAGTTGAACTACTACATCGTTTTCTCTAATGTCTGTGTGCTTCTAAGACAGGTCTTATTTGTACTCTCCTCTATAGCAAAGGATAGTAATTCTTGTACATGATGTGATTTGTTGTCTCAGCTGCTCTTAAACAACACAGGCTTATTGTCAAATTGGTCTGCTGAATAAAATTATTCATTGAATAAATCTGAAGAGTGCAAAAAGCTCATGAAACTTCTCACCAACATTTTACAGTCTCCTGTCCGAATAAAGCTCTTTTGCTCAGACTTTTGAACAGCTGAGTCCACATATTTTACAACCCCAGCACTGAATACATTATTTCTTTCAAGCAGAGATCCCAATGAAATAAAGGCAAGTGAATCGGGATTGCTGGCATTTGCAGTGGGAAAAGAGTGAAGCAGGTGGTTAGAGCCCTCAGTGAGTTTGTGTCTCTCAAGCAGTGCAGCTCTCCCTGCGGCTGTGTCCAGAGCTCGCTGCCTGTGGCTCTCACACAGGGAAGGGCAGACAGCTCTCAGTCCCACCAGCCTTCCTCCTGTTTTATGCCTTCTGCAAGGCACTCAGGGCTTCTGGATCATGCCCTGTACAGTCACAAATTGAGTTGCTGAGCCTCCACCACAGCTGGATATCACTGTGGATGTCCTTTCCCTGGTACAGAGAGGGACTTGCTGCCTTTTTAATTATTGAGGGGTGACCATTTATTGTGGTTTAGGAATGGTACTCCCCATTTCAGTGTTCCTGCTGAGACTCTCCAAACCATGCACTGCTCTCTTGCTCTCCTGCTTTGCCCTCCCCCTCCCTGCTGCAGCAGGATGGAGAAGGGAATTGGAGGCCAAAAGGCAAAGATCACATGTTTAGATAAGAACAGCTTACTGGGAACAGCAATGAGATAAGAAAAATGAGCAGTAACAGCGACAATATTAATAATAAAATTGTACAAAGGAGAAAGTGATTCACATTCCCAAATGCTCGCTGCAGAGCTCGTGACCTGACTGCAGCCCTGACTGCAAGAGAGCCCTTCCTTCTGGAAACAAACTCCCTTTCTCCTGCCCCCAGAAATGTTGTGAGGTGCTATAGAATAACCTTTGGGTCCTAGCCATGCCCTCTCCTGGCTACTGCAAAAAGGTAATCCTGTCCTGGCAAGAACCAGGACACCGTTGTTAGTCTGTTCTTCTGCCAGGCACAAAGGTATCTCACCAGCCCAGCAGATCAAGCCAACAGACATATGGCAGCCAGTTCCAGCCCCCATTTTAGAGCTGAAGATGAGGACAAAGAGGATTTTCCAGCTGTCCCACACCATATACCCTCCCATTGTCAATCACAGACCTCCCAACCCCTCACCCTGTTGCCATGCTGACTCCTCTCCCTTTCCCTTGCTTAATTTCTCTCATGGTTTGGCACAGTAAAATGCTCACTGGAAACAAAAAACCCCAAATCACTTCTGTTTGCAGATGCCAGGGAAGCTGAGCTTTGCCCCGATGGCATGTGTTAGTCTTCTATCCAGGGGTGGCTGTGGGGGTGGTCCAGCCTTGCCACAGCTGGGCTGATGGGGGGCACAGCCAAGCCCCCCATAATGCCTGGGAAAAGAGCTTTGAGAGGGAAAACCCTTTAAAAAGCAAAGGGATTAATCACACCTGGGGAGGGAATGGCAGATTGGAAGTGCAGAAAAGGTGGCTTTGATTACAAGGATTCATAAAGTCATCACTCAGAGAGAAATCCAGCACTTGGGGAAAGGCCATGTTTCTTGGAGGGAGAGAGCAATGGAGGCTTTAATTTTCATGTGTTTTTCTTGGTCCACAAGGCAAAGATCACACAGGGAATGCTGTAGCCCAGCACTGCCTCACCACACACCAGCTGCTGAGATGTGAGCTAAGGAGTCCTGCTCTGCCCATGAGCATCTCCCTGAGGGATAAATCCTCATCCTTTTCGCAGGCATTCAGGCTGGATGCTGTGCCCTTGGTCCAGACAGAAAGAATATTAACCAAGACGGCTTTTGTGTGTGAGAAAATCAGTTGTACAGCTGTGACTCCTTGGGGTGCAGAGACCTTCATTCTGTTTCCCTGAACTGTAAGAGAAAGGACGAGGATTTGCATGGTAGAGCAGCAATGGATGTCTCACAGGGACAGAGGCTGGAGAGGTTGCTGCTTGGAAAATTTCAATGTGAAACTGAAAACGTTAAACTTTAATTAAAAAAAAAAATAAAAAGAAAAAAGAAAACTTCGGTTTAGCTTTCAGCCAAAAATGGCAAATGATGGAAGAATTGTGGTTTCCTATGAAAAAGTGAGAGAAAAATTTCCAGGAAAGTTTTTGTCTAGTCAAAAATACACTGTTCCATTATAAAATAAATAATAAAAAAGAAGAGATTAGATCAGACAATTTCTTCCCAGTCGTGGTTAGTCCCAGCATTCCTAAGAGGACCATACCCACTAGATGTCAGTCTATTGCCATGCAATAAAAACAAATGAGCCAGAAATGTCATCAGGAGTTTTTTGGGATGAGGATATTTCCACTGAGCTGTCTCCTGTCAAAAATGCTGCCAATAACTCCTTAATTTCTGTAAAATTCCTAAGCTTTGTATTTCCAGAGTTTTTCAAGGCCATTGCAACACATTCCATGGACCATGCCAGCCGGATATTTTTCCACTACCACATCTAACCCCCAACTGACCTTTGTCTCCCCAGATCTTTAGAAACTTTTAAGCAACATTTGAACAGCATATAAAAAGAGTGTGATTCCCCCTAACTTCTTGACCACTCACGCCTACCCCCTCAGGTCATTGTATTGCAAATTTTCCAGAGACACATAAACAAGCACTTTATTTAGCTGAGGTGTGGGTACACAGCAAAAAAATCCTTCTCCAGTATTTTAAATAGCTGAAGAAAACACCTCTTACCCTGATACCGATATGTGAAGAAAAACAGAGGGTATTCTATGAAACATGGATGTTTAAAAAAAAAAAAAATCTATGATTTTCCTGCTCTCAGCAATCGTTCATTTTGGGATTCAAGTATTCCAAGAAAAGGCCAAAAATGCCCTGTGAGATAATGACTACAGAAATGTTTATTCTTGCCACCACCTGTGACAAACAATACTGTATATTGGTCTTACTGGCTCTCATCCTTGAATTGACTTCTGTGGAATTTGTGACAGTTGTATCACAAGAAAATGTGGCCAAGTTTTTCTATAAGTTGGGGTCTGTGTGGCGGGCTGTTTCAGAATGTTCTGCTGCTTGTGTCTTCATCACTATTGTTTGCACCTTCGATATTTATTCTGTTTCAAGAAAAATGTATAACATTTACTTCTGGCATGGAATGCAATAGGAGAAATTATTTAGACCTCAGATCAGAATGGCACTTTCTTTCCTAGTTGCAAAACTATAATTTTAGGAGGCTTGCTCACATATTTCTGCTGCTGAATTAGAATTTCAATCTTCAGAAGATCAAAACTCCCTTTCACATACACATATAAATATAATAACAAGAGCAATTCAGATTTGGAGTGTTTTGTGTATGACAAGCCAGCTTTTCTGAATAGCACATAGAGACACCTGAGCAAAATCTTAAGGAAAGAATCTGCTAGGGCATCTGGGTTGAAGCCTTTTCTTCGTGATCAGTTGTGATTCCCTCATTATCAGAAGAAACTCTGTGTCTAAAGAATTTTTTTTTCTGAAGGAGTTTTTTTTTGTTGTTGTTGTTTTTGTGGGTTTTTTTTGGTTTTTTTTTTTTTTTTTGGTAGAATTATTTTGCACCCAGTATGTGCCACTGAATTCCATGGATTTACAGAACTCCTACACTTTTTAACACCAGATTATTGGGAGATAGACAGTCAATTAACGAAAGAAAAAACCGTGTGTTTGCAAGACCAGACAAAATTGGAAAGACAAGAACAGCCCTCTTAGTCATAAAACTTCAAAGCCTCACTTTTCCTTACAGAATACAGAATGCAGGAGTGAAAACTGAGAAACACCTCCACATGTTAAATACCCTCCTGTTCTGCTGAGTGGTGGGCATCAAGCCATGCTTCACAGTAATGCTTGTGGGAAGAGACCAAGGGATGGTTTTGGCGAGCCACCACTATGCTAGTAATGAGAGGAACATATTTAATTAGAAATACTGAAGCCTCATCTTCCCCACAAGAAACTGCTGTGACTGAGCTGTACAAATTAAACTTGTGGCTGGCATAAGAGAAGTGCAAAAAGGTAGTTAATAAGTTAAGTTGTTTGGTGTTTATTGAACCTTAGTGCCAAAAAAATTGTCAGTTACGAGACCCATCCACATACAGCTCTCTCAAAAGGAGACTGAAGAGATCAGCAGCAACAGTTTTGGGGAAACCACGAACTCTATGCACGTTCTGACTGGCAAGCACTATTTCCAGCCACATTTGGCTTTCATTTACAAGTCCTGCTTTGCACATAGGGTCTGTCTCACAGGTGTAGCATGTTCCAGACAGCAGAGATCAAACAAAATTGGATAAATCTGCCTATTGAGACTTAACACATGATGTATACTGGAAGATATGATACAACACCTTTGGTCCTCTGTAGTTATTAATAAGTTGGAACATACTCCTGTTTAAAGAGGTTCACTGTAAAACTGTTTAATTTGTTCTAGCCTCACACCTTCAAATCATCAGTGGGATTTTCCCTGTAACTGAAACAGTTTATGTGAGCTGTGACA
Source organism: Acanthiza pusilla (assembly GCA_036630365.1). Taxonomy (NCBI): domain Eukaryota; kingdom Metazoa; phylum Chordata; class Aves; order Passeriformes; family Acanthizidae; genus Acanthiza; species Acanthiza pusilla. Next base: position 22,464,975 of record JAXCHO010000036.1, read on the forward strand.
TCTCAGGTGGGTCTTTGTTTTTCATCAGGTCCAGGATGATTAGACTGTCTGCTGGTGACAACTATTTCTTCCAGGTCTTTGGGAACGCACAGTAACCAAGCAGTTGAAACAAGGGAAACTACTTGCTCTGCTCCTTTGCAATTTCGCCGTCGTACAAGCCCTAGATTAGAGGGTCACCAGAAAGCTTTAACTCTTCTGATGATAGTCCAGATCTCTCTAGCAGATGGGAAATAATAATGCTTTTGGTATCAAAGTTTGTCCAACAAACTGTAACAACAAGAGAAAAAAAATCCAAGGCTCCCCCCCCCCCCCTTTTTGTTTGTTTGTTTGTTCAGTTTGATCACTCCTGTGGAAAGAATCTTCAAGGAAATGTATTGCTAGTAATCCTTCTATATGATAAATCATATCTTTAGGGTTTCTTCTACTAACCCTTACTCTGAAAATTGTCACTGGAATAATGTGAGAGCTTATATGTTTCCACAGTCTTAGAGATTATGTGGTGTGGGTTTTTGATCATGCTAAACTCAACACAGCTTAGATAGTTGAAACAATTAGGATCAGATAAAGATCCTTCTTCGAAGGATGCAGCGATCCTTCAAATTGTGAATAGAAAGATGAACCATCATCCTGTTCTATTGGGTTCACAGGAACCCAAGAAATGTTTCAGCCTGGGAATGTATGTTCTCCACAGGTAGCAGTTTATTTAGAAATTATTGTGTTGTGTAAGAATTCTGACACTAGGAAGCAAACGAAAGACAGAGGAGTCTAAGACAAAGCAAACTGTTGCAAATGAATAGGAATGGATCTCCAAAATGTTAGTACAATGAAAACTAAGGTATAGTACTGCCCTTGCAGTGAAGGAATGTGGCGGATAGGAAGGTGATAATAAGTGACTAAAAATAAGAAGTTTCAGTCAACTTAGGGAGGGATCCATAAACAAGGATATTAACTATGTCTTTTGAAAGAAAAATGCTGCTTCTACAATAGAAGCCACTTAGCTGTTGTGGAGAGCTGTAAGCCTTTGACTCAGCCTTCTGCACTGCACTAACCTGAGGGCAAGAGGACTCAGAGATAAGGAACCCATCTCTAGGTCATGGTGACCAGTGTACTACACAGTGTGCTCTGCTTCTCTATGGTAATGTCTTGTACCCAATTGGCCAACTGACTCCTGTCCCACCCCCTGCCTTCCCCATAAAAAGCCCCTGTCTCCACTGTTGGGCAGAGTGCAATTGCCGTCCCTGGCCTTTCCCTTCACAAGAGCTGCTGACAATAAAGGTTATCTTGTGGAACTGCTACACGGCGCCCGCCTCTCCTCTCTCGGTGCCCGAGTCGGCCCTCGGGTGATTCTGCAAGAGCTGACTTCACAAGGAGCTGAAATCACTTGCTGAGATCACCTTGTTGCTTTGGGGAGCTGCTGAAGCCTCTGGAGAAGCTGTTCTTGAGAGGGCACTTCCTCCAAGGAAGCTGCAGCACCCTGGGACGTCCCAGCCCTCATCTTGAAAGCAACAAGCAGTGGCTTGAGCAAAATTGATTTGCTCCATTCTTAAAACCATTCTTGAAAATGACAATTAGGACATGTTATACCCTGGCAGACAATGTGAATGAAGACACTAGACCAGCAGGTAAAATGCTGATTTACAAAGCCATACAAATGATATCTTCTCCACAGGAGAAGTTGAGGAGCAACTCCAATGTGCTGAGATTTTGACTTGGTGCGATAACTTGGGGGACCAAGAGGAGTCAAGAAGGCTCTTAAGTGAAAAGCTGTGACCACTGGACCCTCTTCTGAGGCCAGGAAATTCTGAGTCACAGCTGCCCCTCAAGCACATGAAGATGACTGAGACCCATACTGAACTGGGACGCATAATCTTCACTTAGCTGCAAAAGGTATTTTTGGGGAACTGGTAGACTTGTTTGGGCATTCTAGAGGAACTTGTAAGTGTGCCAGGGCCCCACCTCTGAAATGTCACAGTGGATCACCTGGGGACAGTAAATAAAATGGCCAGACCTTTAAGATCTGGTTGGATGTTGTTATGTTCCTGCAGCAAACGCTGTCATTCCCCAGCTGGTCAAATCTAGAGTCTGAATAAGCAAAGTAACGCAGAGGTGTGGGAGAGAGGAAAGCAGCTCCTCAGATCAACTCCAGAAAGAAAGCCACTAATAGGATTGCTTAAAATATAGGACACAGCAAAAAGATGAGAGGTGTGCAGAAATGCAGGAATGGGATTGCTGCAGAGCTGGAGGGCTGCTGAAAGGGATGATAGCACAAGACTCAATCAGCTCAAGGAGGTCCCAAGTGCCAGGCTTCCCCTGCTTGGCTCGTTCATGGGAACAGAGTGAGAGTGCAGAACGCAGGGAAGATGGGGGAGTGTGATGGCAGAGCACTCTCCAGAGGTGCTGGACAGACTAATATGACAAACTGGAGCTGTCTGAGGTTGGGGAAATACCAGGTACCTGCAGGCAGACACTGCGATACTGCAGACTGTGGAAACAGAAAGGAGAGGTGGGAGAGTGGAGTGGAACATTTTATGCAAAAGCAGTAATATGCTGCTAAGATACTAACTACAAAAACCCTTTGAATCAGTTTACTGAGAAAAGGATGTAGAAATATCTGGATAGATGTTTAAGAGTAAAACAAGTTGCTCTGCCAGGACAATCTGCCTTTAGACAGCTGGAAAGAAACATGAAAGGGGCTGACTAGCAGCAGCCTTCTGTTGAAGTCAGGCTGAGAGAGAAAACTTTCGTGTCTGAACATCAAAGATGCCTAAAAGGCATAAGACAAAGTTGAGAGATTTTTTTCAAGCATTGTTCTTGCCCTAAGCAACGCTTGGCAGACAAAATATGATTCTTTTTCAAGGCTCGAATTTAAGTTAATGTTAGGTCTGAGATATAGCCTGAAATGAGACAGTTAGCATACATGTTACTGATTATCCATATTAATTATATGTAATGAGAATATATTATAATTTGATAATGGTCTGGGGCAAAAAAAACAGTTGAGGGATGAGTTTTCACTGCTGGGGCAATGTTTACCAAGGTTATTTTTTACAAACAATACTCCAAGAATCAACTGTTCCTTCTGAGATTTTTCAGAATGGGAGATTGTGACACAAGCTCTAAGAAGGTCTCAAAAAGAAATGAATGGAATTGTTTTGCCCATCTAAAAGTAACAGCGGAATGCCAAAATTCATCATTATTGGCAGCCTCAGGGCACATTGCAGCAAGTCAGTGCTGCTGGGACAGTGCAGAGAGGTTTGGACCCGGTCTGCTTGCACTTTGCTGAGTTCGCATCATTGTTTATTCATTTCTCACTTTTCAAAATGTGAAAGCCAACATTTTTCATATTTGGATGTCAAAGTCCAGCTGAGTTAATTAAATCAGAAGTGAGAAGGATACCAAGTGATTTCATAGACCATGTCAGTTGTGTTTTTTATGCAGGGGATTTTCTCTGTGTGCTATTTGGAACATGGAAGAAAAATCATAATATTGTTGTATTTTCCCCTCATTTTAGTGTGCATGATAAGTAATGCCCTTCTGACTGTGCCATCTTTGCCAGGAGAGGTGCGGCAGCTCATCACAAGCTCTGTGCCTGACTAGGTAAGTAACAGTAGAGCAGCCTTGGGATTCAGACAACTATCCAGATTGGTGGAGTTTGACAAGTTATTACATGTTCACTGCGTAATTCTGTGGATGTGCTTTAAGCATGGAGAAAATTTAAGTTACTGTTGTGTAGCTTCAGCCTCTTCTATTGCAGGCTGAGAGGTCTGCAGCATCCAAATTGAGAGTTATCTTCTGTACTTACTTTGCTGGGAGAGTTATGATTATTGACAATGCGGATTTTATATCAAGGTTATACCTATGATGGCTGAAAAAATGGTCATGAAATATGGGTTCTACTGTTCAAGACTAAATATTGGATCAAGTTTTGCCATCAGCGTGCTTTGATGTTTATCTGCCCAGAGAGCTGAATAGCCCAGTCTTCACCTCTCAGCAGTCCTCCTTTCCCCTTCCATTTGCTGTGGCTGCTTTCCTCTCTCACACCTGTGTATAACCTTGCTTACTCAGGCTTCAGATATGATTATATGAGGACTGGCAGCAGCTGGTAAATAAGTGTGATAAAGGGTTTTGTAGTACAGAATTTTCTCTCCAGAAATTGCTGCAAGGATGATGTGTTCACAGAAACTATTAGCAAACCCAAGAAAAATAAGTCTATGGGCTTAGTACAAGGACAGCAGGATCTGAAAACCTCAAACTTAAACTTAGTGTTTTTGTTTGTTTGCTTTTGTTAGCAGCTTTTACTTGTCAGGTTTCTACATTTTCAAGGTGACCTTATTTAGTGAATCTTACTATATAAGAAATGAAAAACACATTGGAGTTTTATCTGAGACAGTGAGATGCACACCTTGGCAAAACTGCATTTTGTTTTTCTTGCCATTGGAGCCTTAACGAAGTTATTGTATAGCTCTGTGTTCTCATTAGTTTTTGCATGTATCTATTAATCAACAAACATATAATGTGAGTAATTTCCATTAAGAACAGCAATGTTAAAGTTTTAGTCTCTCACAGCACAACTGCAGGAGATTCCAATGTGGTCAAAACATAGCAAGCAGCTGATTCCCTCAGGTAGCATTAACAGAGTGGAAACTGTACTGCCCACATGCCTAAGACAGCTTTCCACTGATTTTCCATTAAGCATTCTGTCAGTTTGCTAAAGTTTTTTTTACTTGTTGAAAGAAGCCAAACTAATAGACAGAAAAAAAGAATTAGTTAGAGGTGAGAGAATAACACTCTGGGAGTTTCTTTCAGATTTGGGAAGCTTTTCTTTAATTTTCTTCCATATTTCCAGGAACCACAAGACAAACTTTACCTACCTCAGTGCTGTATGCAGTGTTACAGTTTCTTGTAGAACCAGGAAAAAGGTTTTTGTGACATGCTGAAAAACTTTTCTGGTGTTCTATTTTTTTGTCTTGACTCCGTAAATTGTAAATATTTCTAGAGGAATGAAGTTGTATCAGGTTGCTAATACCAACCATCAAAAAGAGAGAGAGAATGGGTGGGGATGTCTAAAAATACCCAAAAGGAAATATTGGAATATACACCACAGTTATGTTTAAAATACACTTTTAATCTGTAGTCACTTGGTGATGCTCTTGAGTTTTGTTTCAGCTTAGGGACTGATAATTTGCAGAAGGGAATGTACTACTTAAATGTTCTTCCATTTTCACTCCTATTTCTAAGCCGACTCCTGAATTTAGTAGGGTCCCTTTGTACACTCCTAAGCTTTCCCCTAGGTCTCTGCTGCACAGACTCAATAAGCAAAGCTGAAGTCATTGTGAATTCTGTGCCAGAAATGATCAGTCCAGGCAGTGGGATGCATCTCACTATTTCCAATCATCCAAAAGTATCCACTGAAAATTAGTTGTTCAGACTCTCTTCATTCTTGTTAGAGACTCCAGAGAGTACTTCATCTCAGCTCACCATAAGTCAGTTCTCTTTTGACCACACAAGAAGCCTAAATGAGTATTATGCAGTAGATTCCCTTTTTTTAGGGATGTCCTTCCTTTGTTTCTTTTCTGGTTGTTTTTGGCCTTGTGGGCTAACGCAGCCTAGTACAGCACAGCTGGGATCTACCTGTGCTACAGCAGAGAGCATATCATGCTACAGAAACCATCAAGAGGCATGTGACCAAACGCTCAGAGATTTCTGCAGTACCTCACCTGTAACAGGAATCTAAGGACCTAACCCATATCTTGAAACAACGATAAAAATAGCTGTGTCAGCTCTGCCCTGGTATTTCCAAGACTTCTTTTCATGCCAGCTTCCCATGGATGCACCAGGGAGCTGAATCTTCTGAAAGTTGCTGAAGCCTTGCCTGGGAGGTGGTGCAGTCACTATCCCTGGAGATGTTTAAGAGGTGTCTGGATCTGGAGCTTGGTGATGTGGTTTAGTGGTTCAGAGGTTACAGTGGCAGTGCCGAGTGGACGGTCAGACTGGATGATCTTAAAGGTCTCTTCCAACCTTGAAGATTCTATAATTCCATGATTCTCTGATCCTGAGACTCTTCTGACACATTGCTGCTCATCTAAAACAGTTGAAAAGGGGTTTTAGACTGATAAAACAATCTAGGAAATTCTGACTTGTATACAAGGCCAGAGAACAAAGTCACATTTTATTTTTCGTCCTATGTATCTTTCTGTAGCACCTATTCCCTCAAATGGGTATGATCTTTAATATGTTGACAAGTTGAATGAAAACATTATTGTAAAGCATAAATACTTAAACATGCTATTTATATTCTGTGTTTTAAGAGTGTGCAACAAAAGAAGCTACCTTTGTGATGCCAGAAAATATGCCTTAAATAAATGGTATTTAAAATAAAATACCTGCAAGTTACACAACTGATGATTTTATATTTATGGGAATTCAGTGGGAAGTGGGTGACTTTAAAACCAGACTCAAATATGGATGTCTTTTTATTGGCAATGCCCTGTCTTTCCAAAGTGTGTGCTTGTAAGCTGTGAGTTAGATGTTTTTTCTGTGGCCTCATTATCTGACTGATCACAAGCTTAGAATTTGTAGATGTTGTATAAGTACCAATTTTCCTTAAATTCTGGGTATGTTGATGTGCCTTTTGTCTAGGCATGATTTTTTTCAAAGTTTGTTCTTGGTTGTCAGAGATTTGAACAAGATTCAACAGACCCCACCTGAACTGAACATTGCATTTTTGTTGCTGTGAGATCTCAAGTAAATGCTGTTTCAAAGTTTTATCATATGCTGTGAGCAGTGGAAACACCAACAAGGAAAGTCAATTAATGCTAATCATTGTTTTCTTACTGTAACATCCTGGGGGTTGCTCAAACCTGGTCAGCTATGTGGGGAGGTAGTGAAATAGGGTGTAGCACCAAAGTTGAGGAAGCTGCTGAAGTACTGGAGAAGTGCTGACACTCCATCACCTGTATGGGAGGAATTTTGTTCTTGCAGACAACCAAGGGTGCTGTCAAGGCAGCTTGTAAACCAAACACAGCCTCCAGTTGGTGGCTGAGCCATCACCTACCATCAAGCTGCCAGTGAAGCTCACATGAACTTGGACTTTCTAATTTTTTTCCCCTAGTCTTCATCGTTGATGGATGTGGCTGGCAGATTTAGTCCTTCAGCATTTTTTGGTCCCAGTGCACAGTGAATCTCCTCTGCTCATGCAGAACAGAATGTTTTGTTGCTGCAACTAGAGGGCTATGAGGATTTTAACGCTCACTCTAGGAACAAAAAGCAATAGGAGAAATCCAACTAAAAACGTTCCAAAGCTTTCAGAAACAAACTAGAGTTCTGGTTTTGGGTCAGAGTCCTTGTCCTGTGTGCTCCATCAATGGAAATAAATAATTATCTGTTAAATTAGTGAATTCCTCTCCAGCATGTCTCTCAAGCACTATTGAAAGAACCTAATACATTGAACAAGACATCTGTGTTGAAAATTTGAAGGAATGCTTATTACTATTCTATCTCAAACAGTTTTTTTCTTTCTATTTTTCAAGAAAAGAAAACATTCTCTGTAGTCAGCAGTCTGACGTGTAAAATATTCTGCTTATTTCTGAATGACCACAGGAAAAATTCTAAAATTGTATGTTTACTGGAAATTGTATGAATTATATGAATTATTAGTCATACAACCCCCTTATTTTTATAAAACAAGCATGTGTTTCCAATTTGATGTATAAGGTCATCTTACAGAGAGGCTGAAAACATTGAGTTCCATATATCAGAAGAAATAGTAATTCCAAATAGCTTTAAAGTATATTGCCACAGCCTATGCCAGACACTGAAGATATTTTCCGCTCTTTCCTCCACCTGTTTTTGTTTTTTTTTTCCCTCATACAAAACCAGTCTTTGCAAGAAGAGGGATTTTATATCAGGATTTGATTGTTAACGGAATGTAAGTGATATTTTTCAACTAACATGTTTGAATATTCATTATTATCCATTCCTGGTAGCATGGGTAACCTTAAAATTTAAATTGTTGCTCTTCAGTAGCTACTCATTTTATTCACACATTTCTCCATTTCAAATATATCTTATGCTGTAAATGACATAGTTAATCCAACAACATTAGTAACGTCAGAATATATGATTATTTGTAGATCATTGTTTCTAGGCTAAGTGCTATAAACAGACATCTTTTTACTGCATTCTAGACTATATCTATGTGATGTCCCGACATAATTTAACCAATGTATCCAGGCAGGGTAGACCTGCTTGAAAGATATTTGAATGATACGTCTTAGGTTGGACTTCCTGTCGTGGGTTTGACCCTGGCTAAATGCCAGGCACCTACGACATTTGCTCTCTATGCTCTCTCCTGCTGCAGCTATGCAGAGGAGAGAAAAAACTAACACACTGGACTTATGAGTTGAGATAAGACTACTGATAAAGAGGACGCACGACAGACAGGGCAAAAGCAGGTGGGAGACTTAAAGTTGCAAAAAAGGTGATTTATTAATCTAACAGAGACGGAGGATAAATCAGAGGTAAAAATAAGCTCTCAAGACACCATTTCTTCACTGACCCCCCTTCCCTCTTAAGGCACTGCTTCCCAGCTCACCCCCTCCCTCCATTTCAACTAACCAACAACTCCCGGGCAGGGGCAGGGTGTGGGGTTTCTTCTTAAATCAGTCTGTCACAATTCTTTTACTACAGACACTGTTTCTCTATTCGCCCCCTCTCTCCATTCACCTCACAGATCCGGGCCGGGGCAAGGTATGTGGCTTTTTTAAGTCAGTCCAATGCCACAATTCTTCTGCTACAAACACTGTTTCTCTACTCACCCCCCTCCCTATTAAGGCCATTTCTCAGCTCACCCCCTCCCTCCTTCCTTCTAACCAACAGCTCCGGGGTGGGGGCAGGGTATGGGGGTTTCCTTTGGTCAGGGTCAGTCCATCAGGGAGAGGAGTCTTCTACTTAGCCAGGGGGTCCCTCCCACGAGAGACAGTCCTCTGCGAACTTCTTTGGCGTGGGTCCAACCTCACGAGCAGCACCCGCCCGATTGCTGCAGTCCGAGATTCCTCTGTCTAGGTTGCAGAATTCCAAGCTGAGGCCAGGCTGTTTCCATCCCAGGAGCAAGGCCTTTCTCTCTCTTGCAAGGCCTTTGCAACTCTCAGTCTCTGGGACTCCCACTGGATCACAGCTTCCTGCAGGCATCACCTGCTCCTCTGGCATGGGCACCTCCCCACAGGCTGTGGGTGGATCTCTGCATTCCCCAGACCCCATGGGCTGCAGGGGGACCACCTGCTTCCCCACGGTCTTCACCACGGCTGGCAGAAGGTTTTCAGCTCCGGCGCCTAGAGCACTTCCTCCCCCACCTTCTCCACTGACCTTGGGGCCTCCATGTTGTTTCCCTCACATATTTTTACCTCCTCCTCCTTCTGCCCTGGCTAAAAAGAAGTGCGTGCTCACATTGTTTTGATTTCTTCTTAAATATATTTTCACAGAGGCGTAACTAACATCTCTAATTGGCTGAGGTTTGGCCAGCAGCATGTCCATCATCTTCAGAGCCATCAGAGACTGGCTCTGCTGGACATGGTAGAGAAATTTCCAGAATCTTTACTCAGGACATGCAGAAGCCATCTTTGTACCCCACCCTATCACAGGCAAAAACTGGGCCAGGCAAAACTACCACACTTCCAAAACTTGAGTGGTTAACACTGAATACTATGGAAAGTTCTGCGAATTTCTACTGCAGAAAAATTGTTTGCGTCAAGTTTGGGATGGGTAAAATAGGAATGATTTGGTAAAATAATATAGCAACTTCTGTGTTATCGTTGTCTTCACCTGGACATTCTTACACCACATAAAAACATTGATTGAAGCCTAATGGAAGTAATTAACTTTTGGGCATATATCACTTTACTGTACTCGGAATCAGAGAATATCCTGAGTTGGAATGGACCCATAAGAATCCTTGAAGTTCAGCTCCTGGCCCTGCATGGAACAGCCTCAAAATCACACCATGTCCCTGAGAGCATTGGCCAGGCATTTCGTGAATTCTGGCAGGCTCGGTGCTAATGATTTGAAGAGAATGTGGATTGCACCCAGGTACAGTTGCATCTGACTCACAGAGTTCTTCAGTGATTTGAGAATCAGACTGTGTGGATGCCATTCCTGACTTGCTTAGTGAGCCTAGGCATGTTCCTTGTGTACAAAAATGGAGGGTCACGGAGGCTATGGTGAAACTGTGTTGCTCAGAGCACTTCATAGCTCCCAGTAGACATCACTGGTTTTCCAACCTCGTTTAGGGCTAGATCTGCTTCAACAGTATTGCTCCATCACATTGCTTTTCATTGGAATTAGTGTCTTATTGGGGAGCAATGGATGGCTGGGAGGCCAAGGGTTGTAAGGCATCGAAGTGTGGTGAATGTATCCGGACTGGAGCCAACACAATGCAATTCTCTACTCAAATCGAGAAATTAAACTGCATTCTTCGAGCTGCTATTTAATAATTGCCAATGACATCTTCAAATATACTGTGCAGTCACTATAATGTGTCATTTAATGGCCAGCCAGGAACTAATGGTGCCTCTGCCAGCAGCTGTTGGTGTGGAAGACCAGATATAGTCCGTAGTTACTTATGCTTTATTTTCCAACTTTGTTCATATACTCTAGTGTCTTGGAACTGGCAGGGTCTCATGGAATCATTAAATTGCTGGACATTGAAGATGGCCTGGGAAAAGGGCACAAGACACTGGCTCAAAAGGCACAGATGCCTGTAAGGAGTTAAAGGGATCAAAGAGGGAGATTTGACCTGAATACTACAGCTAACCTGGCAAAATCCCCCTATGCTGTACTGGGTCACTTTGCCCCGAAGTTCCTCACAAAGGACCATCAGGACACAGTGGCCTGGCTGTAGTGATGTGGTTTCAGAGGTATTTCTGTGACACTGACTGAGTCTTTTACAACTACTGTATGGATGCCTCTGACCATGAATTTGCATAAACTGCTGCCTAGATGCACTTGAGTGCCACTGACTCTGCTGGCTCAAGTGCATAAGAGTACTCTTACTGAGGCGCATTGTATGTTTCACAGAATGTTCACAGAATATGCTGAATTGGAAGAGATTCACAAGGATCATTGAGTCCAACTCCTGGCCCTGCACAGACCCATCCCCAAGAGTCACACCATGTGCCAGAGAACATTGTCCAAACACTTCTTGAGCTCTGTCAGGCTGGTGCTGTGAGCACTTCCCTGGGGAGCTGTTCCAGTGCCCAGCCACCCTCTGGGTGAAGAACCTTTTTCTAATATCCAACCTAAACCTCCGCTGACACAGCTTCAGGGCATTGCCTTGGGTCCTTTCCCTGGTCACCACAGAGAAGAGATCAGTGTCTGCCCCTCCTCTTCCCCTCACGAGGAAGCTGTAACTGCAGTGAGGTCTCCCCTCAGTCTCCTCCAGGCTGAACAGACCAAGTGCCCTCAGCTGCTCCTCACACAGCTTCCCCTCAAGGCCCTTCCCCATCTTTGTTGCCCTCCTATGGACACTCTCTAACACTTTAATGTCTTTCTTACATTGTGGCACCCAAAGCTGCCCCCAGCACTTGAGGTGAGGCTGCCCCAGTGCAGAGCAGAGTGGGACAATCCCCTCCCTTGCCCGGCTGGAGATATTGTGCCTGAATGCACCCTGGGAGGTCAGCTCTTAATTTTGTGAAGATCAGTCAGAATTCCCATTCTCCCATCACAAACTACTTCAGCTCTTCCCTACTCCAGCATCACCTGCAGTTTCAGCGGCACTGCTCTCTTCATCAATATCACAAGGGCAACAACTGTAAATCATAAGTGATTCCTGTGGAATTCCTCGAGATTTCCAGTTTGGCAATTAGTCTCTGAAAAGTAGTCTTTGGGCACAGTTATATGTGATGATTAGGCACGCCAGGGAATGATCTTCGGATCAAGAATTTTCATCATTTGTGCGATTTATGAACTGCTAGAACAGTCATGGTTGTGATTTTGGTCCAAGCCAGCTAACAATTTCTTAAGTGATGTTTGAGCATGGGTGGGGTTGATATGGAGCAGAGATTGCACAGGCTGAATAAAAGTCATCTTAAATGTGGTCACCTCATTATGGAGGGAAGTAAGTTGAATAACATGGATATAGGATGTCCTGTGCTAGAAAATGGATCTAAGCATAGAACTAAAGTTTGTTTTATATTGTCTGGATCTCAGTTTTTCACAGTAGTTGCATTTATTTATGATTTGTGCATTATTTATTTATTTCCAAGTTATTTATGAAAATGTGTGTGTGCACATAATTTTATAATTTGTTCAAACCTGTGCTGAACAGTTTGAGACAGTGTTATGCAGACTTTCTGTTTTGGGGAGTGGTATGAGTGACTAACTTGGTAATGTAGTTGGCAGAGACAGTGTTGGCTAAGTGCTTGGACCAAGAGCTTTGATGTAATAAAGCTGCACTTTCAAGGCCTTTTCTGCAGTGTTTTGGACAGTCCAGAGATCCAGCGATTACTGCTCCATTATTTTAGTCCCTCTGGGTATTGCATGCTGATCCTCACCAAGCTGCTTAAGTGCATTAACTTCTGAGAGCTTAGAATTTGACTAATACAACTTTTTTTCTTTCTGGATTAGATTTGTTAATTAGTCTTGCATGGATTTAGAAATTCCATGTATTTCATGTTTATTTCTGGTGGGAATGTAAGGTACTTTTGAGTTTTAATAGAAGTGGAAAACTACTTTAACCGCTTCTATATCAATTTCATATTGATTGAAACCTTTTTTTTTTTTTCACATGATCTGTAGTTAGGAGCATTCTGAATAGGACAATTACTGGTAGAATCGTTAAAGAATTTTATCTCTGTCACAGGCACAGTCTGCCCACTGAGACATGGTGTATTCATCATCTCTTCTTGTGGGTAGAACATATTTAATAATAATCTGACATTTCCTAAATTTTCTGACCTGATATTCTGTAATAACATATTTTGGTTATAATTAGAGTTAATACTATTATTAGGAAATAACTACCACATTTTCTGGCAATGTCCAGCAATTCCTCCTAAACACTTAGTCCCTTAACATTATGAAAATACCGGTGTTTCCACTCTACCGGTATAGTGTTTAGCAACTTGGCAACTCCTGTTATTAACATACAGTAAAAAAGGTAAATCTTTTATCAGAAAGTAGCTCAAAGATATTTAAGAGATTGATCAGCCTCTAAGGCCTGGAAGTACCTTATTGAGTTATTAACAGATGAAGGGAAAACTTGATCAATAGTAGAGTTTATAAATTCTAAGTGAAGCTGGGGTGTTAAAGAATATTTAATGCTGACCTGATCATTCCACCACTGTGAAGAATGTCAAAACTACCAAGACTCCTACTAGGAAGGATTATAGCTTTGTTTGTAAAACATAAAATAAATGTAGTATTTAATTAGCCTTTCCCTCCTTTAATTTCTTTCATGAATTGGTGGATACATGGCAAGATATAATGAAAGAATGAATGGAAATCCTTCATTATCATAAGCTAGAAAATATTGGCACCAAGGTGGCATTTATGGGGGAATCAGCAGTTAATAATTATCCATAGTCTAAATCAGAAGGAAGTTGGTGTCCTGCCACTGGTGAGCACAAACCCCAAATTTAAATTCATGTTGCATTCCCACAGAAATCTGTAAGGTTCCTGGTATAAAACAATTTAATTTCTTTTACACAGTCATTACTATATAAGGCTTAAGAGGTTGCTAAAGTTGTGCTTGAAAATAGAGGGATTTAGACAGTTTTCTGTGGATTTAAGGGTAGTTTTGTACCATTAAAGTGCACTAAGCTTCATTATTGTGCTTTAAAAAGTGTTTGTATCAGGCTGCTGTTCGTACATGTGTGAGTTCAGAATGTGTGCATGTGATAGCCAGGGTACAATAAAGCATGTGTGGGTTAGCTTGGACAGTTTCCATTCCACAGTTACAATCAAATGAAAGTACATACAAGTTTAATTTAAAAAGCACCACTAAACTGTAAAACATTGTAGTGCTAGGACACAAGCTGTGTAGAAAACCACATGGGAAAGTGGTGATTACAATATTACATTTTTCCTTGTGGGCTCTGTTGGGTTCACATGACGTGCTCTACCAAAGTATGTCTGTTTTCCTTTCCTCAGTAGAACAAAACTGCTATTGCTACTTCCTCTGCATTAGCCATGGTGTTTTATTTTGCTCTCTGGACATGCCATCAGTCCTGTCATTTAGTTCTGTTTCGGCACAATGTTTAGGTTCATGGGTGCCTCCATCAAGACAAGCAACACTTCCCTCCATGCCCTGCTGTTTAGTGTGCTGCCTGGGAAAGGTGACACCATGGACCTCAATGGGTTCATTATGTGTGACAGCTAAAAACACTTCCCTACTTGAGTTATTAATAGATGATAACTGGTGGAGGCTGGACTATGTAATGGGTTAGATTTCTTGGTCTCTTGTTAAACAATATCCTATTTCTAAAGCGAAGGCATTGAATAATTACTGGTTGTAACCATACAAATTGGCACCATTTCAGTAGTTTTGGTCAACTCATAAAGTTAACAGCTTCCAGGGGCAGTGCAAGCAGCGCCTTCTATTTCTCAACTTTTAACCCAGTCTGTCACAGCTATAAAGAAAGGCTATGAATGGTTTTATTATGAATCACTGAGCTGATGCCAAGTAAAGGTAGACCCCATCTCTTCTCCCCCAAAGATCCTAAGGTCTTGTAATTTTGGCCCCTCTCACACTCAGCAATGGCCAAACTGACCTGCCTCTCTAGTAAAGGGCAGAAAAGTGGAGGATCATATAAAACGAGGCACTTCACCACCCAACTTGCCTATTTAACAAACGGAATTAAGCTCTTTTGGGAGTTATCAGAAATAGTTATTGGAGACGCTCACAGCAGTGAGCTCCAGGGTGAGTTGAGGTCAAAATCATGAATGGCAGAGAAGGGAGCTGAAGACAGGGAAGCCTTGTTGGTGCTGCTGAGAGCTCGAGCTTGAGGAGATCCCCTCCTGAGGCTGTGTTGAAAGGGTGCATTGGAAACAACAGAGGCCACCACTTGGGTGGCAGAAGAGGCCTCTGACAGCTTGTTTAAAGGATAGTGGGACACACAACACCTGCCTCAGTGGGGGTGAGTCTGCCAGTGTTTGTCTGGTTGTTGAAAAAGCATCCTGGCTCCTTTAGGATACAGCTATAATGCCCAACTCTCCCCTATATATGGGAACTGGAGGGGGCTCACTTGCCTGGCCCATTAATTACTTTTTGTGGGGCTTATGGTACAGCAAAAGGTATTTTTAAGCCAGTCCTGCCTCTATTGCTAAAGAAATTATTGCTCATGGAAAGAAAAAATCAGGGTAGGCTGACATAAACCCATGCACTGCAATTTAGAGTTCTAAATTATGTGATGTAGCCATCACATCGATTACAACGTAGTTACCCTGAGTAGCTATTAGTTGTTTCTCACTATGATGTGTTTTGGTACGATGAAGTATACACAAAGAAACAGACCTGCATTTTCTAATTTTCAAGATTACTAGTTCATTTCATCAGGAGCCTAAAAATTGTGAATGACGTAAACAGAAAAGCCATAACATATGCAACATTCCTGTAGATTTTTTATTTTACAAAATAAACAGAAATTAATTTGGGCAACAGCATTAGACTTAAAAATTTGTCTGTAATTAAAGAACTTAATTTCACCCTGTTATACACACATAAATTCAGAGTTGGTTCAAATCCAGGAACTTAATTTTCAGCATGTATAAATGTAGAGACTTGATACTGTCTTTTTCTTGTGAATGAAAATATTATTGCATTAATTTAAAAATAATTAGATTTTTCATGAGTAGGATTTCTAAGCACAGGGAAAAAAATTAGAACAAGATTCATGATTTTTCTTTCATGGTTATAAAAAAGGAAGAAGGGAAAACCTATTGTGCATTTGTACCACAGAGAAAACAAACCTGCAGCTTTTAGGCAGAGTTCTAAATACTCTTTTTTTGTAGCTGTGCACATATACATCCTACTTCTGGTTAACTGATGAGATGAAAACTGATTAATTTTTGCATTCCATCAAAATTGAACACCTCCCCCCACAACCTAAACCAACAGCGTTCTACTCTGCTCTATTAAAATACTACGAATGCAATACATAGTGAGATACAAAATTACTATTGAAATAATGGTCCCAAATCTTAAGGAAAGAGGTATTTTACTTTGTGGCAAGCAAAAGTTAAAACATTGGAGAAACCATTATTGAAAAATTGTGGTTATTTTTATTGCTGAATAACCAGAAAATAAGTCTCTCTAACATGCTTTGACCGTAGAGAAGTCACTTCAGTTGTGCTCGGCTTGTGCCATGTTTCCTAGACTTGCTTTGTAGACAATAGGTGGTTTCCCCTCTAAAATAAATGTCCTTAAGCTCTTAATATGTATTTTCTTAATTTTTTTTTCTTTTTTGGTAGACTATTGTGCATTGTCTCATGATTCTTTCCACTTAACTTGAATGAAATACCCTAAGATGCACTGCATTGTGCCTAGAAGAAAATATATTTTTGTATAGTTATTTTTAGCTAGGAACAGAAGTGGGAAAAAAAGCACTTTTTAATGCTTTCAGTAAGGGTTTCCCTGAAATAAGGTTTAACAAGATTCTCTTTCTCACTGTTTCATATTACATTCCCTCTTCCAGACAATAAAAATCAGTTTACATCTTGGAGACTATAGTTGAGTAATCATAAAATAAAATGTATGATGTCAAGATTAAAATAAACAAGCTGAAGGCAATCTGGCAATATGATAAAGCACTTGTTTAATTGTGAGAAATGGCCAAACAGATAAAAGGGGAAACCCAAGTATGGATAAACACAGATGAAAGTCCTAGGAATGGAGTTTTTGTTAACTTTTTCACTAGATGTAGCCTTAGCCATGGCATAAATATTTTTTGATTATGTTTTCTAGAAAACATAACAGGAGAGTATTTATAAATTATTGGCTGATCAAATGACCACTGTAGAATTACAGTTTCCTAGTTACTCCATATAAATTACAATTGAGAATCCAGCTTAAGTGGTGTAATTATTTTTTTATAGTTATTTGTTCCTTCAGAAATCATTAATCTTCACAAAGTTCAGAGAAAATAAAAATAGTCATATTTATATAACCTAGCCACTCTTTTGAGAGGTACCTACCCGTTTCTAGATAGTTCTTGGGCAAATAAGCTTCCCCTCAAGTTCTGTGAATGATAGAGCTTTTGCAAAATTCCAGGTGAGTGAGGGTACTCCGTAGTCCGGAGGAGCAGTTTGATACCATCCCAATCTTCTCCCATATCTTATATCTCCTGTTGTGTGTTTTTCAGCTGGAGACCACCTCTACTTGATCAGAGAGCTCTGCTCTCAGCAATTCTGTGTGTCCCTCTACCTTCTCTTATGGCAGGGTGGATGCTCCATTGCTAAGCACTGACTCAGTGAATTCTTCAGACAGAGAACATTTTTGCTGTCAGATGGAAACCTGAGAAGCAGGAGAGGAATCGTCAATTTTCTTTCAGACTGAGCACCTGCTGCTGCAGGTAACAGATCAGAGATGGACGGTCCTGGTGGGGCTCACAGAATATCTAACTCCCACACCACAAACCACAAGACAGCTTCACAATGTCCTGCGGCATTGTCACCGCTGGATAGCTCAAACCAAAGGTGAGACATAAGATTATAAACTGTTCTACCTGTGGGTGCGTGGTGTAGATACAGGCACACCCAAGCTCACTTCAGTGTACCCTCCACAAACTCTTATTTTTTACAGAAAGGGAGCTTAGATGTGTAGACTGAAAAGGCACTATGGAAGACTGACTTCTTGTCCTGCCTGAAGGCTTGGAATATCTGGAACCTAGAGCATGATCATGCTTATAAATGCAGCCTCTGCTACAGGCTTATGTTGAATGTCTTGATTTATTTTGTGAACCCTTCAGTCACTATGTTTGCTGTCATTCTTAAAAACATCATCAGCCAAAAATCACAAGAATAATAGCTTCTTAGGGCTTCTGCAGAGACCAAGGATTATGGTAATAACAAATCTGTAGTCTATTTTGATTTTTGCCCTTACATTAAATAAATGACTGCTATTACTGCTCTGGTGGTTGTTTACTCAGCAAATGAACTTCATCCCAATTTACTTTATTCTGCTTCAGAATTTATTTGCTCAGTGTTGTTTATAGTGTGACTAAGCTGAGGAAGGCTTTATCATGTTTGCATTGAGAGTGCTGTGAAGAAAGCCAGACTGATTGGTGTGTGCCCAGTGTATAGGGAATGTTCCACTATGGAGAGCCACTAAAAACTTGCTACATATACATAAGAAATATAGCACTGCTCAAAACTGATGACCTTGTAAACCCACAATTTCTAAAATACACTTTTTATTTTCTCAAAATAAACCTTTCAATCACAGCTACAATCTGTTTTTTAGATTTTTTTTTTGGTTACTGTCAGATGAGTTTATTCTGATGGCTAAGCATGCTCCCAGTTCCAGGATGACTCCACCCTTTTATAATACAACCCTCTACCTCTCTGTGCCATTATCTTGCTGTCCTCCATAAGCCCAGATCTGGATGATACAAACCTTCTGGTTAATTCTATGCAGCTAGTGATGCAGGGTTGAATTCTTTAGGCTCTGCTTTTTTGCAAGTCCGTATCCACACACAGTCACTTTTCCAGTCTGCTATCACCTGGGAGAAGAGTCAGCCTGTACAAGTCAGGAGGGGAGGTTAGCACTCTTAAATCCAGTTGCAGCAATGAGTGGCACCAAGTTTTGCTCCACTCGTGGAAAAGCAGCTGCCTTCCTCCCACCAATAAGTCATCATTGTCTGAAATGGCCAGAAATTCCAGAATAAGTGCTTAGAGTTGGCATTTCCAAGGTTCAAACAGAATTTCATGGTGGTGTTATTATAGCTGGTTCTTGGATTAATTAAGGCCATAGATGCCTCTGTTAGGTTGGAGAATGTTTGTTGAATAATGTGGTTTGAGTCTGGGAGTGTCTGTGCTATTTGACTTTTCACTCATTGAACTCTTATTCTGCTGTAATGATAAACACAGAGCAAATTGGAGCTGACCAGGGAACATGACCTGCAAGGGAAAAACATACTATAAAATACAGCAATTACTGGAAAATGTCAAAGCATTTTATTTGGAACCTTTTGGATGAATTTGGTGGCTGTTTGGAGAGCTGAGCCTGTGGTGGAGCCAGAGCACAGGGGCATGTATGCATCCAGGATTAATCATGAATCAAAACACATGAAGGAAAAAAAAAGAGATTAATTTACTGTGGATTTGTATCATGATGGGCCTCATTAATCCGGGCAACCTGGTTAGCTGAATGCCATTGCATGTCACCTCTGTGACTCCTGCTGACATTTTTCACAAGAACTGTGTTTTTAATATTCTGTCTTTCATTGTTATTTACTATTATGTTTGGCTCTGGTATTACTTGTTTGGAGAAAAATGTACATGTCAGTGCATTTAAAATGTTTATTTAATATGTTTATTTAATTTATTTAAAGAATGTTGGTATAAGAGCACCTGGCAGGCAAATCTGACTTTTTAAAATAGAGCATGAACATTAGAATCACTGTGCAATCGCACTATTGATTCAGTTTATTTTGCATGCAAACTCAGATGTCAGAAATTGCATTTTACCTAAACATGAGACATTTTCCTCTGCCTCATGGCACTATTTGGGATTGAGATGCATAAACATTTTAACCCTGAAAAGGGTGCTAGGAGGAGTAAGCATGTTTGTCTTCATAGTACAAGTTACACACTGGGTTTGTCTTATGGACTAAATCATAGAATCATTTAGGCTGAAAAAGACCTTCAAGATCATCAAGTCCAACTCAAAACCTAACACTACCAGGCCTACCACTAAATTATGTCCCAAAGCATCACATCTATATGTTTTTAAATATCTCCAGGGTTGGTGGCTCAACAGGTCAACCACTGCCTTAGGCTTGTTTTATTTTTGAAATGAAGTTTTTCCTAGTATCCAGCCTAAACCTCCCCTGGCACCGCTTGAGGCCATTTCTTTCAGTCCTGTCATTTATTACCTGGAAGAAGAGCCCAAGCCCCACCCACCCAGCTACAGCCTCCTTTCAGGCAGTTGTAGAGAGTGATAAGGTGCCTCTTGAGCCTCCTTTTCTCCAGCATAAACAACCCCAGCCCTCTCAGCTGCTCCTCACAGCACTTGTGCTCCAGACCCTTCACCAGCTCTGTCGACTTTCTCTGGACACTCTACAGCACCTCAATGTCCTTCTTGTGGTGAGGGGTCCAGAACTGGACACAGGATTTGAGCTGTGGCCTCAGCAGTGCTGAGTACAGAGGGACAGTCACTTTTCTGGTCCTGCTGGCCACACTATTGCTGGTACAGGCCAGGATGCCATTGGTCTTCTTGGCCACCTGGGCACAGCTGGCTCATGTAAGAATAGTTTGTGTATGGCTTCTGCAACAAAAGACTGTCAGTTCTGAATTTCACTATCTTTTCTCTTTTCACTACAGTATCATATGATAATATTTTAAAAATAATCCTGTGCATTTCAGATTGAAGCTCATAAATCACCCTTCAATTTTTACACAAAAGTTTCTTTCTGAGGGTATGTAATTATTGGATTAACATCTGTCCAATATTTTTTTGCCTTGTATCAGAAATACAAACCAGTTACAGCAGAAATAAAATTTCAATTATTATTCATAGTACAAAAAAGGTGATTTTGGTACATGCACATATGATCTTCTGCTAACACAATCCATATACTGACTATAAACAGCTCGATTGCTCAGTCCTATGACTTTGTTTATTCAAGATGTCCCTATTTTTCTGCCAATGTAAGCTGTTTTCCACAGCCCAAATAGCTGATTAAGATAGTGGATGTTTGCAAGAAGAGGCACCCACGCTACAAGGGCCAGCAGAGAGTCAGGTGTTATTGGTGTGTATGGACAGTCAGGACATCCTTAAAAAAATACATGACAGCAAAGCAATGCTTTGTGTCTGACACCTCGGTGGGGATCAAACAGCCCTGGTTGGCTCTGCTGGTGTTTGTGATGGCAGAGTGTCTTTCTCTGCCAAAAGCAACCCAGCCCCTCTCAGTCTACCCTGCTGTGAGCTTTTACAGGCAAACAGTTCAGTCACTGTAAATGTGAGCTGGCTCTTGTGTCTGGTCACCTCACAGCACAGGCAGCTCCAGCCCATGGGCTGTCATAGAAGTTGGTGTCAATAAACCATTTATTTCACCACCTTTAAGAATTACACATACATTATTCTGCTAAAGAGAAAGGAAGCCTCCAGGCAGAATGAGCTAGGAAGTTAAGACAGCTGTTCGCACCAAGAGTGGGATTAGTATATGACCAAAACCTGAACTATTGAGCACTCACAAGATTACTTTTATAATTTGTAATTTCTAAAGTAAACATCTGAACAAACACAGCAGCTGCCTGGCTCAAGCACTTGACACCTCGAGGAGAATTCAGGCATGCATGATCACATTCCCAGCCCAACCTCTCACTCAGCTGTTTAGGGGCAGCGGGTGCAAGGCAGGGCTCCTGCAGTCCAGCCTGTCAGAAGGCATTCTGTACATGACTCTTCCTGTGCACTTGATGGATATTTCTGATATTGGAGGCAGGATACAGCTGGGCTTGAGACATTGTGATGTTTAGCAGATATAAACCTTAGTTTCACAAGGTAGACATGACCTAACGATACTTGAGTATCAGTAATTCTAAAATATTCGGTGAAACATGGTGAGAAAAGAAATACAGAGCAAATCCAAGCAACCTTTGAGAAGCTCCTATGAATTTTAAATCTGTTCCTTTGTTTTCTTCCTATTCAATGTCAGTAAATTCATGTTTTGGACCTGAAAGATAAATAGAAATGTACTGAATTTTCCAAAAAGCCTCAATGTCTGTGCACAGTCAGCACACAAATTAATCACTTTGGCAATTTGTATTACAAATTGTATGGATTCTGTGTTATACCAGTGCTCCCTTTTGTGCTGTACCCAGCCTTTGCCTGTGGTGCAGTAGGTGCTTCAGAGATGCATAAAAATGTCAAGCATATGATGACACCACCTAAAAATTATCTGCTCTCCAGAAGTCTGTGACTATTTTACTTGAGGCAGGTTCATAGTCCCTGACTAAAACTTCTTACATGAATGTGTGTGATTGCTTTTAGACCTCTGACATTGTGCTGAGATTAATTTAAGAGGTTACGTGAAGGTTTTATGGATACCTCCTCCTGTTCAATTATGACTTGTGATGTGCTGAATTCCTCTGATAACGCTCTGTCCCCTGTTCAGAGGGGCCAAGCACTGTAACAGAAAAATAACCAGAAAGAGTTTTATACTGATACACATCTCAATAGTCCTTATAGAGCCTAAATAAAAGGCTAGTTACCTCTTGTGGCCAAATTTGAGAATGCTCAAACCTGAAAGTGTTTGAATCCAGGGCTTGGCTTTATGTTTCATACCCATTTCTAAGGAAGACAGTCTCCAAGGCACATTTGTGATACAGGAGCTGAAGTCTCTCTCTGAGCTGTTCCTGTGAACAGCTCTGAGGAGATGTGTGGCATGGTCATCCTCAATTAGCAGCTCAGAAGCATGAAGAACAGCCAGAGCAAACCTGTGCTGTGTTTCGGGGATAGTTTCCCTCAAAAGATTTGAAATAGCAGACACAGCTGGGGATCATTTCCTTTTCCAAACAAACAGCACAACCTGATCTGGCTCTTCAGACACTTTAAAATTCCATTTTCTTAAAAAATTAATCCAAAGCAATATATTAGGGAAAATATCTTAAAAGCACTATGACTAAAAGGGCTCTAGGGAAACAAGATGAACTGATTAGACATTTTTCTGTGGTTTGATAATTCTGCAACACTTATTATCATATTTTTGGTGCATCCAAGAGTAAAGTATTCATTACTCTATAAATAGCTTGTCAGCAAGAGAAGCAGAGTGACAGACCATATATTATATATTATTGGGTTGGTTTGACTTAAAAGATGTGCTCTAACTCCTACAGGGTATTCCTGTGTATGTGTATAGCTTTTGCACAAGGGTCTAGTGACTGCCTCTGTCTATTTATTAATCTCAGTATTCCTCAAACAACAGTTTTGATCCATGTGAAGGAATAGGTCACAGAAGGATGTGATGGGGATTAGCAGGCCAAATCTACATCAATACGCCTTGTTTTATATTGAGTCTGGAATGAATCTATGGAGAGACAGCAAAGATGAAGAACAATAGCTATAAGGTCAATAAGCCATCGAAAGACAACAATTGCTAAAAAATACTGCTAAATCAAAATGCTCCACTGCCTTTGAGAAGTCTGTGAAATGAAGTTCTGATATAGTACCTCTGAAACAGATTTTTGTAGCTGAGCTCTCAAATCTGTAAGTAGGGATGGTATGTAGTCCACACAGATCAGAGATTTTCCAGCCTTTATTCAATCTTAGATCATGGAGATGGATATACTTATAAGAGTCTGCTGCTGTCATGATGTACTATGCAAACACTGTGAGAAGACATTGTTTTTCAGTGGATTTGATCTGCAATGAAAACATTTCTGACATTTCCCTTAGTTTTATTGTCCCCTGTAAGTCTGTTCAATAGTTGGGATTATCTTGGGGCTACCATCTTGTAATTAGCAGCTGCAGTTTTTGGAGTCCACCACAAAATATTTTTGTTCTCAACTTGAGTAAGCCTATGGTATCCTTTTCTACCAGCCTGTCTGTATAATTTACTATCCCTATAGAACAGTTTCAGTCTTCAGTCTCCTCCAGATGCCTTCTGCCTTCTTGTCTCACAGCCCCCTTAAAATTTACTACATAAATTCACATTATGGAGAGCTTTATTATTTCCAAGCAATAATAAGACTTTCACAGCTTGAAAGAAGCAAAAATTCTGCCATGGCACATTCCCCATGAAGAAAATCTCTTCTAGTGAGTGGTATATACTGCTTCTGCTACGAAGTTAAAAATATGAAATATCACAATAAACTCTTATTTAAAGTGATAGCCTTGTTCAAGTATCTTCTTCTGGACAGGAAGTTTGCTCCAGTACAAGCATTGCCTTGGGTTCCAGTAATGTCATCTGTATGTCATCTGCTCTGTAAAACAGGCTCTACATATTATACACACCATTTTAAAACAAGAGCTTTGTGTGAGCATAAGGACAGTGACAGCAAATGTGGTTTGTATTTATATTTGGATACCTCAGCACCTTTTGTAGACATGATGTATAGAATTGTATGTGGCAGCCAAGGTGGGATGTTTCACTCTGTGCAGTCTGTGAAACGGGACTTTTAAATAGAGTAACCTAGGTGATTTTTGCTGGAAAGCAAAAATAGTACATAAGGGAGATGCTGAATCTGGTAGCCTGACAGGGCTGATGCTGCTGCACCTCCAAATCCCACATCCAGCAGGTAGTACGGTGGAGCAGGAATTCCCGGCAGGCACACAGAACACACACAAGGTGTTCGGGTAAGCAGTACAATGTCACACAGATAGACCCAAACAGATGTTCAGCACCCGCACAAACACAAGATCATCAATGTCACCATCCTGTTCCCTTCTCTGGCTGATCAGGAAGAAGGTCTGTTTGTGTGGGTACCCCGTGGCTGGGCTTATCCCCTGGGCTGCCTGCTCTCCTGTCTTGGGCCTGAGAGCAGCTGGGGCTGGGTGTTATTGGTGTTCCCTCCTCTGCCATTGCTCTTCTATGCTCCTTTCCTCTGTGCAGGCAACCTATTCATTGCAGAAGCTGATGTGCAGTATAAAACTAAAAATTATCCTCTTTGAAATACTGGATAGAAGTGGAGTGAACTGGTGTTTGAAGAGATTAATAGAAATCCAGGGGCAGCAGCTGCTGTAGAGTACTTACAGACAATCTGCAGCAGTTGTTAAAAGTTAACAGCCAGCATGCAGGCTTCAAGGGTAATGTCTCCTTCACATGATGAAATAAAATTGCCAAAAAAATTATACTTGTTTTTACCTTTCCAAGCCTTATGTATGGTATATTTTTCAGCAGAAAAATGATATGAATTCTGAATTTTCATATGTCATCTTGCATCACAACACTTTTGTTTATATGGAGATTCAGAATTCAAAGTACTGAGAAGAAAATTCTCATAAATGGAATAAGTTCAGAGCTTTTACTCAGATATTCTAGAATTTTGGCAAATTACATCTGCAGATTTGATCTTTATATCTTCCTGTTTCCTATTCTGAATGTTGAAGAAATGATTATAAATAATAATGATAATACTAATAACAGTAGTAACAACTTAGGGTGCGGTCTCTGATTAAACAGCCGTGCTCATGCAGAGTGATGGCTGCCTGAATGCTTTTCCAGCAATGAATCATAGAATAGCCTCAGTTGGAAGGGACCTTAAAGATCCTGGCAGTGCTTTTCCACTGGTTTCTCTCATAAAGCTTTGTGTTTCTTATAAAGATGATGGATGTTGGAGCTGTTGGGAGACATGAAAATAAGACAAATTCCATCAGATTTCACAGATTTTTTTCACTTGCCTCCAACGGGTGGGTGAGACATGAAAGCTTAATGCATGCATCTGATGTCTGCTAAGACTGAAAAGGATGGCTTTCCGAGACCTCTAAGCTTTTGGGCTCAGGAACATGCTCATGAGCAGCGGAAGGTCACAGCTGACACTGAGCAGCTGGGCCTGTTTTGAAAGTTTGTGGTCTGGGAGCAGTAAGATAAACAGCAGCTCATCAGACTCCTACTAAAAAATAAATAGAGCATGTTATCCCCAACTTTTGAACAATTAGGAAAAGTACCCTCATGTTGAGCATGGAGTTTACTAGTTATAGTTTAAAGAAAGTGTCCAGAAGGCTCTGGTTTGTGGGAACTTGGTTTTGGTCTGGAGGAAGAGAATAATACCATTTACAGTGGTTCAGTTATTTAACACAGGCCCTTGGCAAAAATTGTGATTGGTTTTCACTTAAATCAGCTTCATTTATGTACAGCTGATATCCCAAGCTCAGTTCAAGGAGCTGACTGTGTATTCCAGGTAATTATCCTTAAGGACTTTTTAAGTCTAATTTTAAACATGTTATCTGCAATTTTTGTCCCTCTGTTTATAGCTTCATACAAAAATGGCACCACAGAATCTTGGTCTCTGAGCTGAGTATGAAGCTAATGGTCCTGAACTGGACTCACATAATTTGCAATGTATTTGGCCCCTCTTCTCTTTTTTAAAAACAAATGATGATAAGATCTATTAATTTTCATTTTAATGCACTAGAATTAGCTGTAATAGAAGTTTTCCAAAGCCCTGTAAGCAGAAGTATATAAAGTTATGCCAAAAAGACTATGAATAATAGATCTGAAGAAAATCCTGGAAGTGCATGGGTTTGACAATCAGACTGCATTAGGCAGAACTCATTTGGCTAATTTACTATGTTTGAGAGATTATTTATTTTTATTTTTTTGTACAATTTTTGCTCTGAATTACCAGAAATCCACATGCTATATATCAGCTGTTGGGTGGGAAATTTGCAATGTTTAATAAAGAAAATAGATTAAAAATACTAGATTTTTATTAATAATAACTTGTCTGTTGCTTTGTTGAATGTGAAAGAAATATCTGGAAAAAAGTAGAGAGTCTTGTTAGTTTCTTCTACACACAGTTTATAAGCGTGTATCTTCAGACTGTCCCCACAAACAGCTCCACACCATCAAAGAACTTCAAAACCGTGTTAGTGTCTTCAGGGGAGCTATTAAAATTTAACTTTTCCTATGTTCCATACCTTAAGTGGTTGGCAAAATTAGGACTGAAAAGTTGAAAAAAAAATTACATTCACTGCACCTTCCTAAACCAGGTATCCTTTTGTTTCTCAGATTTAAAGTTTGTCTTGACAATGAAGAATCACTAATATTTGTCTAATAACATAAAACAAAATGTTTTCTAAGCTGGTCTTAAATGCAATACCTCTTAGAAATATTACTGGAAGGGCTAAGTACTTGCAGATATTTTTTCATTTTTTTAATCTATAAGTGAATGGGTATATTTTTACTTTTCATGCTATTGAGTATTCTCATGTGTTTCTTTCAGTTCTTAAATGTAGTTGTAGCATAGAATTAAAAAAAGTTCTTAAATGGTAGTGTTTTAAATATTAAATACCTATATAGTGATATAATGACCTTAACCAAACAAAAATTTACAAGCTGAAATTAAATACAGCCTCAACTCATACGAGATTTCAAGGCAGAGGTTTTCAATTAGCCAATTTTTATCACAGATTGCTTGAGATATTCAAAAGTTGTGTATTTTTTTCCATCTTAAACTGATGTAACTTAGGTCTAGGCAAGTACAACGAATAGTTGCATTAAGAAACAGAGTGTATTTTTTCTGAGGTATAAAGATCTTATATAGATGCAGAAGGAACACACAAATAGATGACTGAGACAAATGATGAGATGAATAAAATGTGTTTGCAGTCAAGGAGAGTTAAATAAAAAACACTCCAAGGTCTGACACAGTTCTGGTTCATTACTGGTTCATTGCTGTGACCAGATCTATAGCTTAAGAGGCGATAACATGCTTTTTAGTTTGAATTTACAACTTTTTAATGGCTGGAACAGATAGGTAACCTCAGCATTTGCCAACATCAGAAGTAAAATATCACAAAATCCACCAGTGATAAGGTGGAAAACCACCACGAATGTTGTTCCTGCCAAGATGCTTTCTGCTGGTTGGCCCTCAGCATGTACTGGTGCATGGCGTTATTCCTCTCCAGGGACTGGACTTTCCATTTCGCTTTGTTGAATGCCATTTCTCCAGTTTGCTCAAGTCTCTCTGAATGGCAGCTCACCCATCTGGCCTATCAACCAATCCTCACAATTTTGTATGGACTGTGTCTGCTTTTTTTCACACTTTTCTACTGGCTCAGGGACCAGGGATTCCTGAAGTCCAGTCAAACCAGCAGGGCAAGAAAGTATTGACTACCCGGACCAGTTTTCTTTTGTCTTACTTTTGCAACTGATAGAGCTGTAGAAGCCCTCTCACCCTCTTTCATATCCCACCAGATTCAACTCTAGATGGGCTTTGACTTTCTTAAGCACGTCCCAACACAAATACAGGCTTTGTCCGTTGGCTACACAGGAGGATTTGGGAATGGTTTGATTATGAAAAGTGCATGAAGAAACGGGGGAGAAAACAGTTTTATCTGTTAATGATCTTATTATAAAAGTGTCTGTGAAGATTTCAAGCATCATACAAGATCCGTACACATATATGTATATATACTTTAATATGTGTAATTTTGATATTACACGTTCTTGAAATAGGGCTATATTTTCCCATTAATTATGTTTGAGTATAATTTTAAGCATAGAATTCTTACTCTTTTGTGGAATCTGAACTAGGCAAACCCATGCCGAAGAAAGTATCATTTTCCACCAGTGAATGCAAGTCTGATACCAGTAAGGCGTTTTTTTCCCTAAGTTTCTTAAGATATGTAATGTCATATAGTGAAACTGAATAGATCATAAATAAGAATAAACAGGCATATTTGAGAAATTTGTACAACGTGCAGGACAAATGACCAATATAATGTTATTTGTTAATGTGATAATTATAAAATACTTGTTTTTACTCAGCTGTATTTACTGAACAGCAAAATCAAAATTCAACTGATATTTACAACTGAAAGATGGTGGATTTTACATACTTCTGCATTCAAAGTTACCTACCATTGACTGGAGTGTTTTACAAATATATTTTGCTATGTATGTGTCACAGGAAAATGTATCTTTTAAAAATCACAACAGACATCTAAAAGATGTCTTTAAACACTAAGGGACTTTGCCTTGTCTGAATTTTGATGCCAGAGTAGGTGCTTTTCCAGAATTCATCTTTGCAAGCTGCTTCAAGCGGAGGACTTAAGTACAAAATATCTAGTAGAGTTATTCAAATTTTCTCTGCATGGTCATGTTAACCTCTAAACTGAGCAAAAACAAGTGCATGGGGAACTCAGATAAACAGCAGGCCTTCTCCTATACTCTTTGCAGTTTCTCTGTTTGCTTTGAGTCTGTGGTTTGGTGACTGAGCTGGAATGGCTGCCAAAAGGTGACATTCAGGAATGTTCTTCTGTGTTGGGTAAGAGCAGAGGGCGCATTGCACCTTCCAGGAACAGCATGATCATAGATGTTCTTAAACCGACTGTGAAACTGTACCCCAGGGTACCACAGTGCATAGGAGAGGGTGTACAGGGGACTCTAAAATGAACAGGGAGTCCAACCCTAAATCCCATCACAGAACCAGTTGCTGGTAAAGCAGACACAACGTCATCTTCAGTCC
The DNA here is from genome assembly GCA_036630365.1 of Acanthiza pusilla. Classification (NCBI taxonomy): domain Eukaryota; kingdom Metazoa; phylum Chordata; class Aves; order Passeriformes; family Acanthizidae; genus Acanthiza; species Acanthiza pusilla. Next base: position 22,494,315 of record JAXCHO010000036.1, read on the forward strand.
GGGAATGTTTTGTATAAGTACTGCAATTTCCATCTCCCCTCTTGCATTTCAAAACTATTACAGATTATTATATTGACTCCAGATGATTGTGAGATAGAACTGATTTATAGCTCTGTTCCACTGAGTGGAAAAGAGTTACGTCAGTTTCAATCAAAGTTGTGGTCATTTTTTTATCCATCCTTGTGAGTGTCCTTCCGTTTAACTTTCAATACATTGAGCAATATATTTGCTCAATATATTTCAAATATGATTGACTAGATATTTCTGATATGAAAGTGCTCCTGGAAAATGTACACTGGTTAGTTTCCGTAATATATTTCATATTACTGTTCTCTTAGTAGCTCTCAGAAGGGAAACCATCACTTAAGCCATTTGTCCAATCTGGCTGTAAATCAGTGGACACTACACTGCAGAAAATATTCCTTCATTGGCAGAGACTTCAATGAGATGACCTCATCATTTTTTCTGTCTCCTGTATAAAGGTGTCTAAGATTTATTACAATCTTAATATAAATTCAAGACTATGGATATGTTTTTATGACTTATTTTCATGACAATGACAAAAAAAGGCCAACGTAAGTACAAGATAGCTTTATAGTGTCAGGATATTAAAATATGTCTATCCAAGTTTATGGTGAAATTTAAGTAGGAGGCATCTGAAAATGACTATTTTCTCATCTCTGTTCTTTTCTAGTATATAAAACTAATTAATTCTATTACAGAGAAGCAATGTTTTTCCTATCAATTCAATACATGACTTAAAAAGAAAATTTCAGTTTCAGGATTATTTTAAAACAGTATAATTAGCTAATCTTTCCAAATCAGATGGCATATAATCGCTTCCCATGTTATGACAAAGGTTTAAAGTAGGAGCCAGGCAGGCAGTCTAGGCCTGAATATGACTTCTTGTCTATTTTGTTCAGAGAAACAGTCTGCTCACCTCTTACCTAATAGTTCACTTATCCTGAGATTTTAAAATTGCCAGTAAGAATGCATTTTTCATCCTGAAAACTCCCTACATTTAACCTAATGACTGGATGCCAAACCTTCATTTCACTGTTTCTGGAAACCAGATAAAAAGCCAGGGACAAATTTAGTATCCCAAATGAATTTTTTGATATTACTGGACAAGGTAAACCCCAAAAGACTTTCAGAGATGCTGGTGTTAGAGTAACAGCAGCTAATACTGAAAGGTTACTGACATGCTTAGAGAAAAGCTTAGGAGCAATTGAGGAGCTAAAGGTGTGAGGAGAACATCTCAGTTTGGGAAAGGAGGTCAAAATGACACTGAGGAGCGAGAATGACATCTGGGCAGCATCGCAAAGTATAGAGTTATACCAGAAAACGGAGCTCAAAGATGGAGTCTGGAAGCCAACTGGAAGCACAAAATGGGATTTACAACACCATCTATATTTTATAGATCCTGATAAAGATGAGATGGTGAAACTTAGCATTGTCATGCAAAGCCCAGTTTTTTCCAGGACTAATCTGTGGAAGAAGACATGGACTGTGGCAAGCAAGGCACTGCTGTGTCCTCATCTCAACTTTACTCCTTCTGTATGTACAAGTCATGTGCTGAATGGGAATCAGGACTAATCTGGCCTTCCTGGAATTTAGACCTTTTCAGTGGGTGATAGATCAGACCACTGAAACTATCCAGGCTACTGTCTACAGGATGTTGGACCAGTTCCTGAGGTCATAACTTCTCGCTTTTCTGACTTAATCACATTTTCTCTAGGTTTTGCCATGCAACAAGGAAATAGTTTTAACTGTTGTTTTGCCATACCCTTTCTCAAGGCTGAGATCCCGGGCACATTCTTGTTTGCATTTACCAGCAGATGCAACAATTACACAACAGCAGGGAGGGCCACAGTGCTTGTCTGTGCTTTTCTTTTGCAGCTGTGGTCATCCCTTCTGAGTCCCCTTTAACCATGACCATCAGAAAGCTTTTCAAGTTTCCTTTGATGGTACCGACTAGATGATCCAGATACACTCCTCAGCTAAGTCACAGAAGCCATCTCAGACTCCCTAAACAGTGACAAATTGCATCAAGCATACCACACACCTGAAATGGGGGACCCAGGATGTCTGATGATCCAGATGGATAGAGAGTGTCAGAAATGGAAACATGAGAGGCAAAAACCTGCCAGGGACAGCAGTGTAGCTAAAGGAGCTATATATGAGCAGACACAGAAAGGAGAAGTGAGGGAAAGAGAAGGTAGAAGACCTATAGGACATCCAGGACTTCCGTGGGGAAGAAAATTATATAAGGGTAACAGGAGAAGTATGATCCCTATAAAGGCAATGATGAGGAAAAATAGCATCTCTCCCAGATGTTTGTTTCAAGTGAAAATATGATTATTAATAATAGATATAATATATTTCTAACTTCCAGATAAATATTTTAAAGGCCAAATTCATATACTAGTGAAGTCAATAACAAAACTGTAGGTCCAATCAGTGCAGGGATGCTACCAACACACATATATACATAAAATATGTATACAACACTGCTAGGGAAAAAAAAGTTTTACTTTGTTGTTGAATAAATATCCAAAAATAAATAGATTAACTTCAGAAAAGTATTTTTCTCACCTTCACCCCTATGCTTTCCATCATCATTCAAATGCCTGCATGCCTTGAGAACTTCAGAGCTGGCTGCCCATTCATGAATGCCTCATTAATTGTTTATCACAGACGTAAGTGTTGGACAAATGTTTTTCTTGGACTGTGCAGTTGTTGCTTCCATTACATTATTTCCACACTGTTGTCTGCTGTTCTGTAACTTTTTGCTGGTAGTAATTTTTTTCAGGTCACAGCATTCATGGCTTAGCTTCTCCAGAAGACCAGGAAACAGGAAGGTAAATAGATATGATCACTGGCAGGGAAGAGGAAGAGACACTTTCATATTTGCAGAAATGCAGTTGAAGATGAAAAAGTCCCATAGATTCTTAGGAGCTCAGGAGAGACCAGTAAATCTAGTTTTTTGCACCAGGCACAGCCTGTAGATTTTTGGAATGTCTTATAAAAAACCAGGATCTTAGATTTAATACCTCCTGTTTATAAATATGTGATGTTTCAACATTTATTTTGATAAGAAGTGTCTTGGAAACTTCTGTGTTTGGACACCTATAATGTAACGCTTGTGGTACCTCAAGACTAACAAATTTAAGTAGTGCACAGATGAAAGAGTGGTTGTTAGAATGAAATCACTGCTTGGGTGAGTTCTGACAGGTTTTTTTATTATTTGCAAGAGGAAAGCAATTGTTTGATTTGGTTATTTTCCATAACCACCTCCTTGGGTTTTCACACTGAAGGAGGGAGAGCATCAGCTCCACAAACTGGAAGTTCAATTATAGTTCACAGCTCACTGGCCCAATTGAAGCAAAATTGTTTCTGCGGGTATGTAAATGTGCTTCATTGGTGAAGGATCTCCACTTTTAAGGTAATGGCTGAAATATGAGCCTATGCTCATTCGCTGAATATTAAATCCATCTTTTGATCCTTTGCTGCTGCTGACAGGTTTCTTTTTCTCGTGTATAATTTCCTGCTAAGACTGAGAGAAGTGTGTGTCTGTGAACCCATGGAGTGTGGAAGGTGTTTGGCTGTAGAGTTGGAGGCACTCAGAGACCTGTTGCAGCTGCACTCTCAAATCCTGCCTCTTTTCTATCAGGCTGTGGGGAGAATGGTTTGCTCTGACTGATGCATTCAGCACTTCTCTGTCTGCATTTTTATATCTATCATAATTGAGAGTCTATGCAGTGTCTCTGGATTTAAAGCTTCCATTTCTTCCCTTTCCTCCCTAGCTCTCTAGGCTGAAAGTGGCATAAGTTATTGCATTAGAGGAAAAGTCTGTTTCCTCTCTATGTTGCACTTGGAGTACAGCTGTCAGCAGTGCCAGCTGCAACACTGTAATTAAATTGTTAGTGTTTCTTACTGTATTTATTATTCATTGCAGAATAAGTGTGTTTTCCTACAATTTGTTCCCAAGCAAAGAATTTTTAGTAATGTTATTGCCTATTTAAGGACTGGGCCTTGATACCACGTTTGTGACTTCCACCTTCACAATGCCTATTGGTAAGGCAGTTTTTTTGGAAGACATTCTTTAAAGACACTTAAAATTTTATCATAGGCTTTCATCGAGTCTACCCTCCTATGAGTGGGATCTTTCATGAAATCTGTCAAGTACGTTGAGAAGATGGCTTATGAAGAGATAACAGCAACTTTCGACACTCTCAAATGACTATTCATCAAAATGCATAGCACTGTATTTTGAAAAAGCCTCTGTTTGTAGTGTTTAGGACATGGGTACTAAGCCAGGTCACTTAAGGAATATTCTCACAGAATATAATAGGAGGGAAAAAATACTGCTCTGATCTGATAATTTTACTTGATCTGCTGAGAGAGAGAGAGACTTACATGAGATAAGTGAAGGTAATTTGCCAATAACTGATTACATCTTGTGTTCTGATGTCTTGGACACTGCCCATGCACTCTGCAAATTTAAACTGAAATTTGGTGACACCTGTGAACTCCAGAAATGGCATGGACTAACCTGAGGTGACTGTGTTAAAAAGGAGGCTGAGTCTGGTATATAATTTTTAATAAATTAATAGTTGTCAAATCTCTACTTACTAAGCAACTTGATCAATAATGTGATGTGCCCTCTGGTGCTAAAAGATGCTCACAACACCATACCATCTAAAAGAAGTTCCAAAAAGAAAATTTAAAATTTGAACTGAATATCACAATATAGAAATTTGCTTTTATGTTTTTAGCACTTATCTACTCAAATGACACTTAGAAAAGAATAAATTCAGAGAGAAAGTAATAGCTTTGTTTCTGAAGTGTATTTATCAAGAAATAATGTAAAAGTTGAAACCTGAGATGTGTGAAAATTACAAATGTTTGCAATCCTTGTAGATGCTTTACCTAACAGAATGAAACATCAAACGGTGAATCACTCAGATGAGGGCAACATTTACCTTTCTTTTTTGCTCATACATTTTATTTAATGACTGTTTTATCTACCTTATTTACATCAAGATATGTATGTACATGATAATCTTGATATCTCACCATCATTTACAGATTTTAATTTTCCAGTAAGAGAGGTGAAAACAGCCATCTAAAGAGGAGAAACAGAAGAACATGGGTAGATCACATTCCCACAGTCTCATATGATGACCAAATAGAAAATATTACCCTAATCTCTGCAAATCCAATTAAATAAAGGAGCTGACATGGTAAGAGTGAGAACCGGCTCGTAGTCTGCCTAACTAATATCCTGTTTCTGATGATGAGTCACATCAGTTGCTTCAAAAGAAAATATGGAAAACTGAAAATAGACTTATAGGTGTGGAAGATTACACCAGAAAAGTTTCACCCTAATCTCTAATAGTTACAGACTTGTTAAGCTTTTGAAAGTATTTATTGGACGTTGATAACTGTGGTAACTTTTAATTTATATGAGTAACTTCTCACACTTTCAAGTCTGAGTACAGAAATGTGAAATATTAATGAGGGAATCCTGAAGTTGAATGGGCAGCTTTGCCTCCCTAAAGTCTTATGGAAAATAACAACGGTCTTGCTTTTAACTTACACACATCTCCCAGTACACACTACTTTTGAGATGACATATACAACATATGCAGTTTAAAGAAGTACAGTATTTAAGCCACTACTTTTTTCTGTTTATGCATTTCTCTCCCATATAAATATTCAGACTCAGGTGAAACCAGAGCACAGATCTGGTGCATGTGTACATGCACATCCACACCTTTCCCTGAAAACGAAATTTGCTGATCTTTCTACAGACACTTAAAATATCTGCTAAGTATTTTCCACTCAAAGAGAAATGAAAGGTGGGTGTTTTAATCTTAGCTTTTCCAGTTGTTAAGTGATGTTCATTCTGCATAGTGTTATAACATGAAGTCATGCTCTTTCTTTTGTATGATTTTTATATCGTTTTAATATCTGACATAAGAAATACTATAGCAATTAGTCATGATCCACAAATTTCTCCTTTTATTGTACTGAGTTGTTGAGACAAAGACTAGAAAAATCTAACCATCGGGGAAAGTATTAAAAAACCAAAATCCAAGATATAGACTCTTGAGAAATTTGAGAAATTGTTCACATTTGAGAAAGCTAGCTCAAAATACCTCCAGTCTAGTGGTTATACCATTTGCACCTCCCTTTTCTAAGGATATTGGGACATCTCTAGCTCTCGGCAACAGCTTCTGGGAAAGGTGAGGCCAACACAATTACACTTGTGAGGGATGCCTGTTAATTCCTGACCACGTTATCAGCAATCTGCACTGCCATCTGCACTGGCATGCACAATGCCCTACTTTTCTCCCCTAAGGGCTTATTGTTCTTATCTCTTGATGAGCTGTCCTGACAAGAGTGGATAGCAGGGACCTTGGAAGTGGTACTGAACTGGAAACTCCCTGAGAAGAACCAAGGTCAGAACTAGGCATAATAATGGCAGAATTTCACTTCTGAGCTGCACTGGAGTCTGGAAGCACTGACAATCTCGCCCATGGTCCCAACCCACGTGAAAGCGCAAGATTGTGAAGCCTCCCCTGTCCCTCTCCTGCCTCACACAAGGGCTGTATGTACTCCTGTCTTTCGAACAGTACAGGGCTGCTTGTTTAAACAGAAGTAAAAGCCTGCACCTCAAGGATCTTTGGCTTTGAGAAGTCCTGATTTTTACTCTATTACCTTCCAGCTGTCATATTTCTTATTGTTAAATATGTGTTTCAAAAAACGAACCAAAATGGTCTTTAGGCAATTTAATTGAAATTTTCTGTTCTATTAAGGGCTTTGTCTTGATGGACTCTCTCTTCTCTTTTCCTGTTAAGCTCTACGTTTTAATGTCTGTTGAGCAATTCCAAGTTCTGTCCCAGTTTAATGACATGTATCATATATAAATTAAGTTTTAAATAAAATATGAATCTTTCTTTCAAGGAAAGTCCAGTTATGGATAATGTATTTTCTTAAAAAGTAATTGTTTGTTACATTCAGGTACTGATAGTCTAGGAAAATGGAAACTGCTGGCTTTTAAAAAAATCCCACAAGGCGAAGGTGAATACAATACTAAATAAAAAGGTGTCCTATTAAATTAATATTTGAGACACTAGAAAGAAATTAAAGGCTCGACCCTTTAAGCCAATAGGATAATTTATAACACATTCTATGGCATTTTGCTGAACTGGGCTGCACAGCTTAGCAGTCAGCACTCTGAAATATTTGCCCAGGAAACCTAGCAGTTAGCATAATTCAAAACGTTAATTATACTGGTTTCATGTTACCTTATGAAAAAAAGTTGTATTTTGGGGGTCTATTAACATTTGAGCTGATACCTTAAATTTATTTTATGTTTTGTTTGAGCTTTTTACCTACAGTCAATTGTAAGAAGTGAAGCTGCAGGGAAAAGGGCCATTCTGAGCAGTTTCTCTTGAAATACTGTAATCTACAGCACAGGATGGTGATAGCAAAACTTTTCTCTACATGGACTAAATGCATTTTTTCTCAGTTATTCTGACAGATGCATGGTAGGCAGCTCCCCTCAGCATGATGCCAGCAGGGGTGTCCTGGTGCTGCGCAGCATTCTGAGCGGTTCTCCTGACCTGGTCCCAAATGTCTTGACACCAGTACCTATTGCTTCCTGGACTCAGTGTGAATGCCCCAGAGACTCCCATCCACCTTCATTGCTCCTTCACTATTCATTCAGGTGAGGGCATCAGACCTCACCTATTGTAAAGACCTCGAATTTTTCCGTAGTTGAACTTTCTACAATCACTGGCTCAACCTTTCTTATCAATGTTGGTAGAATTTCATGCTGTCAAAATGAATGCCTTATGCACCATCCTCTGTGAGCCATTCATGGTGTTCAGACCTGGTAAAATGCTTGGACCATCAAGCACTACAGAATCATAGAATTGATTAAGTTGGAAAAGGCCTCCAACCTTCGACAACCAGGCCACAGTGCTAAGTTCCATGTCCAGTCTTTCCTTAAACATGCCCAGGATGGTGACTCCCCCACCTCCCCGGGCAGCCCATTCCAATGCCCAGTCACCCTTTCTGTGTAGAACTTCTCTCTAATGTTCAGTCTAAACCTCCTCTAGGACAGCTTTACTCTGTGTCGTCTTGTCCTGTCGCTGGTTGCCTGTGAGAAGAGATCGGCCCCCACCTGGCTACAGCCTCCTTTCATCTGACTGCAGTGGTAAGGTGTCCCTTGAGCCTCTTTTCCTCCGGCTTAAACAGCCCCATATCCCTCAGCTGCTCTTCATAGGGTTTGTGCTCCAGACCCTTCACGAGCTCTGTTGCCCTTCTCTGGACTCACTCCAGCACCTCAATGTCCTTTCTGAATTGAGGGACCCAGAACTGGGCACAGCACTCTCGCTGTGGCCTCAGCAGTGCCGAGTACAGGGGGACAATCACTGTCCTGGTCCTGCTGGCCACACTATTGCTGATCCAGGCCGGGATGCCATTGACCTTCTTGGCCACCTGGGCACAGCTGGCTCATGTTCAGCCTCTGTCAACCAGCACCACCAGGTCCTGTTCCGCTGTGCCATTTTCCAGCCACTCTGCCCCCAGCCTGTAGCGCTGCAGGGGCTTTTTGCAGCAAGGTAAAAGCTCAAGGTTTTGGGGAATCTAATCCCTACCAAAGCAGTACCTCCCTCCTGTAGAATTCATATTCATGATGGTTGAGTTCCCTGCTGTAGACCTAAGGGATAAAAAAAAATTTGGAACATTTGGGGCAAGTCACTCTGCTCTTACTGCTGAGCTGCTGGCCACGGAGATAACACTTTAAATGTAAAACCCAAAGAGCCTCTCGCAATTAACACTATAATCTTTCTGTTTCCCTCAGTCTACTTTCATCGAGAGATAAGCAAGTGAAGTATGCAAAATATGTCTCCAAAACTACAACTGCTTCTGATATTGATCAAGGGGAAGTCTTTCTTTTGGCCTTAATTGGTTTTGGAGCAGGCCTTTAAACCAAAAAGTGGTGTGTTAACTTGAAGAAGGTTCCAGTTTTAAAGCAAGATTGATTTTGACAATTCCCATGTAAAGCAACCACTGTAATGATAAACTGTCAACCACTATGGTGCTGTGAATCAAGTCTTCTGCTGAAGAGCTGAAAGTTCGTGCTTTCAAAAGGTTATCATCTTGCATAGTCCACAGTTTTTCTTTCTATTTTTTCCAGGAAAATTACTTCACTTGTGTAACCGTCAAAGGTTTAATATATGGATTATAAAATTGAGACATTTTCCAAACTAACTGGTCTGAAGCAGAAATAAAATGCCTTTGCTATTATAGCAGTTCCCCATTGTAACCATATTTCAACATATCGCAAAGCTTGAACAGTGTTCAAAGGGTTTTTTTTTTTGTGCTAAGCAAAAGTACAACTATTTTAAAGAACATCATGTAAAATGCAGAGAATAACTTTTCAGTCTCAGTGATCCAATTTTTACTGTTTGAAATTTAGGGAAACAAAACATACACTGAAAACTCTTTTGGCAAGAAAAGACCTAGTATATGTATGGTACACTGTAAAATTATTATTCAAAATTATTACTGTATTTTATAAACACAGAAATACAAAGCATTATTAACACACAAACTCATTCTTATTTTAGGTGGTTCTTTTAGGGGTTGTCATACATAAATGGCAGAAAGGGCTAAATTAATGTAAATTCATCTGAAATGCTTTATTTCTGAAATTAAATAGTGCATATCTTCTCTCTTTCTGTCGTGCTTTTTCAGTTGTATAAGTAACTAAGCCACATTGTGAAGTTCCAAGTTTCTGTTTTCAAAAAGACCCAGTAAAAACACCGCATTTTAAAAGAGATGAAATTTTAACGTAGATTTTCAAAATGCTAAAATAGAAAATGAAAATCCTTTGCCTTTTCTCTGATTTTCCTTTTTTCTTTCTATTGCACTTATATATGTACAGTGAGAGTCTTCCTAAAGAACTGTTTCTGGATAAATGAAAGCTACAGAGCAACAGAAATTATATCTATACTGGACAAAGTGCTTATTTTATTCTCTCTGCAACTCCAGAAGTGAAAACATAGCCCTGTTAAGCTGCAGTGATCAGATGGAACAGCTCAGCAGGATAGCCACAAATCTACTTCAAATATATTTTGGCAGGTCTTTTGTAGTTGTTTCTCAAAGCCCTCTTGTGGTCCATTGCAAAATAATGTATGGCTAAAATACAAGGCAATTACAGTGATTCACATTTTGGAAAACTGGGCTCGCAGAAGGTAAAATTGACTATTCAGGCATTATAAATCCCTGTGACTGCACAGATGTCAATACTGATTAATACTCTACAAGGGCTTGATAATCTCAGCTTGCAAGAAAAGAATTCCCTAAAGATGTGATCTGAAGACCAATGAAATCATTGGGAGGTTTTCCACTAATTTCAGTGACTTTTAGATCAGTCTGCAAGCATTTAATGTTAATTTAAAAAATAAAGTACAGGTAACCCTGGAAGCAAGTGCAAACACATACATATATTTAAAAAGACATATCTAAAACATTAAACTTCAAATAAAACTTGAAATAAGAAACAGATTTAGAATCTTTAAGAACTGTAGGCAATGAATTCCACAGATTATCACCACTCTTACAGGCTGTGCTTTGCAATCCCACTATACCTTTCTTTAGTTTTCATCTCCACTGTGAAGTGAGTGTAAAGACACACACCAGTATAAGAATAGTATGACTACAATGCAGTGAGAAGGGTTTACAGCAAAGACTTGGAGCTGGACAATCAATGAGATGAATTTTGACTGGTGTGTCCAGCTGAATCCATTGTTCTTTGTCCCATTTCCATTTTTTCTCCACTGTTTTTTAGCTGACCAGCGGATGACCAAGGTGTTACATTTCAAAAGAATGTTTGTGCTTGTGAGATGTTTGATTGACTTCCTATACAGCTGTTTGTATTAGCACCCACAAAACTGAGTGACCAGTGTGGATACTCGTTGGAGGACAGGCAGAAGCACCATTCATTTTAACAGAAGTGTTGTTACCTCATGTCAGAACAGGCTGATTGTGGAACAAGAGCATGAGATAAGACATAGATATAGACACTGACCTCATGAATAAAAATCCATGTTGTTGTGTCTTTGAGCATGCAGCCCTGATAAACATGTGAGCTCCCCTGCCATTAAAATTCAGAAATCTATTTCTGCCATATTTGGAGCCCTATATCTCTTTTTAAAAAATCTATTTACAATAACATTTCTAATCAAACCATCTTGACTGTTAGCAAAGTAATTCTTTGTATTTATAATAAAAATGATACTATGACCATTTTGAAAAGTTTTTAAACATATTGCAAAACATTACAACACAGGCAAAAAACCATTTTTCTCATACAGCTAATGACATATGAAGAATGAAATAGTACTTCTATTACTGAAATTATAAAGTTGTAAGAATTTTGACTTCATTATAAAATAAACAGTTAACTGAAAATCCTTGACAATTTTCCAGCATAAGAGGAGAACCAGTATATATAAAACTATTGTAATAAATGATTCAAGGAAAAAAAGAGATTTGGGTTCTAAAAAGATGACTTGGTTTAGAGTTGTTAGAGATCCAGGGCAAATTTTAGACATCATGAAAGAATATTCAGCTTTGTTGAGGTTAATGATTTTTAAGGAGGTAGGAACAGTCTATTCTTTCCTCATGTTGTCACTTTTACTATCTCTAAATAATGTCTTCTGGTTTAGAGAAGGACCAATATATTGTGATAATTTTTACTTGTTTCATTTACACCTTTAATGATTCCTGCCATTATTTTGAAATAAAGAACTATGGATTTAGCATGGGAAATTAATACATTTTAAGCTTCTGTAAAATATACTCTTACTGTACCATGTAATGTGTTCAGCTACACTGAAGTCAATATGGTCTTTTGGCAGCAATTACTTCTTCTATAAACAAATTGACATTTTCAAAGGACCTTTACCCTCCCACCGGAGAGCAGCACTGCTTCTGGCACCTTCACTCCTTTCTTGTTTGCTGATATGCAGGAGAAGGGTTTGGCTGCTGACTCAGAAAATGAAGTGGGAAGCCACTCCTCATGTAAGGGACATGAAAAATGGTGGGGGAAGACACCATGGACATTGCTGTGGCAGGCCAGAGTAGTCTGTCTCTTCCCTGAAGATTCTGCCAACTCTTCTCTTTCAATTGATGTCTTGAAGGTTGTTCATAGCCTTTTTTTCTGACTATTTCCCATATTATTCCTGGCTTTTTCTCCTTCACCCTCAATACCCATATGTCTTTTACTGAGAACGGAAGTAGTTGCCACCCCAGTAAACTTACTGAGATCCACTTTTGTGGATCCAGAATCCAGCACATTCCACACAAATCTTTCCATGGACATCTCTGGCTTTGGAAGAGGTTCTTGACACAACCAGAAGAACTAGTCTTCTAACCTTTGGATCTTTCTGCTGGAGCATGAAAATATGCCTTTTTATTTTTCTTGCGCTCCTGTGTCTATTGCCACTGTTTATGACTCCTTCAATGGAAGAATTGCATAAAATTCAGATCTAGCACGTAAGTGGTGTTTTGCTGTGTCCAATTGACATACATCTCTGCATTTATTCTGAGGAAGTAGGTGCAGTGGTACTAAGCAGCAGCAGACATTTTCTGTCCCCTTCAGAAAATGAAGATCATCAGCTCAGCTGTAATTCTGTTACCCTTATTTTGTCAGGTTTCAGATGGCGCTGAGTTATTAGTAAGATCACATGTAGGTTTAGGCAAAATAAGTTACATTCCCAACTGATTTCTCTTTTTGAACTGTTTGTCTTAATACTCAACATTATCATAGTAAATTGCTGAAGCAAAGTTAATTTTCTTTACTTCTTTACCAGCATATGAGTGGTATTGATTTCAGCTGTTAAGAACGCTTTTTATATAGTTCTTACTGTATATCAAAGGCATTGTCATAAAAATATGATTTTGGGTCATGTTTAGACAGGATACTTGCCACAGGAAAGTCTGTCATGATCAAGTGAATGCATAGATTATATTACCAGGGAAACATATTCTGAAGTATTTGGTTTTTCAACTTGCAATTATTGAATATGTTTTCAAAATTTTTAGTGCTCTGTGAAAAGGAAATCTGTGTATGGAAGTTTTGGTCAAAAAACATTCCAAAAGTTGTAAAAATAAAGCTGAATAAGTAATAAATTATTCGAACCCATCTGGGGACCTGAGTTATGCTGTCTGTTTCTTGGCTTTAGGTGTCTATTCTTGCTGGAGTGTGTCATAGTTTCTGTTAGAAAGTGCAAAAAACCTGACCAGATGATGTCAGCACAGACAAGGTGGCTCCTGGCAGCAGATATTAAATAATAGCTGGCCTTAAACATGTGAAATGCATTTGGCTAGCTGGCGGCAGGCTGTGCTGTGTGACCTCTCCTTCTAGGTGCTTTAGCCGCAGCCAGCAGAGTCCCTGGCACTGGGGCGTGAGCACAAGCTTGGAAACGTGTGCTTATTTCAGGCAGAGGTGCAGAGGCAGTTCCCCACCCACTGCTGGCTCCTGCTCGATATCCTCTGGCAGGAACCCCCCTGGAGCTTCCTGAGTTGGTGAACATTTTCCTCTGGAAAGAACAAAATGTATTAAATTAGGGGTTCCCAAATATTTCTTTCTGAAGGGCTATGTGATAACTGGGAAGAGCATAATAGAAGCCAACCACTCTCCAGTACCTAAAGGCTTCTCTGTTGCTTTTCTTTGCTCCAGACCCCACAAGGCTGTATATGAAGCCAGATGCCTGGTCCTTTTGTTTTCCCAGGTGCTGGGAAAACTCTGCTGGACTATTGCCCAGTCCTAACAATGCCCACAAAGGAGACCTAAAGCATAAAATGGATCGAAGCTTGGGGCACACACTGAAGCCTCCAGGATCCACCAGGTGAGTGAGTGTCAGCCTCTGACCACTCACTTAAGTTCTGGCATGAGGATTGCACCTTTTTTTGTGGAATCTCTGCACTGGAGGGGACCTGCCTTTTACCCTCAGCTAGCACTGTCCTGCTGTCCCTCCTTTATTTGTTAAAAAATGCATCTCTGTACATACGCAAAAAATAAAATCAAGGAAAAACCCATCTGCCAACCAACAGACAAACCCAAGAGTGCTTTGCCAGCCAGGCAGCTGGATCTGTCTTCTGAATTGTTTGTAAGTCCCTTCAGATACAGTCTGAACTCCTCACTGAACACACAGCCAGTTCTGCTCCTGCAAGAACTGGCTCAGCTTCCCCTGCTGCTGACGTGGAAATGTAAATCTCAGTTTCTTCTTCCAAAAAGGAAAAGCAAATATTGATCCATGTTTCAGGTTTTTGCTTTATCCTGTTTACCTTTGTCTAGCCTGGAACCAAGCAGCATTGATATTTTAAGATATTTGAACTCTCCCTTTCAGAATTATTCAAGTTTTTCACATGACTGAAAAAGAATTGGTTAAAACATTTTCTTTTGCTTGCCCTTGTCCGGTAGCACTCAGTGGCCCTGGTGGTCTGCATGCAGCTCTGAAGAGCTCCTGTATTGGTGGTGCTGTCTGAGTACCCTGCAACACCTGCCTCTCCCTCACACCAAGCTGGCTGTGGCACAGAGGTGAAAAAATCCCTATGACACAGGAAGTGGTTTTTACCTTTTTCTCCTAAATGAATTTTTATTGCAGGAAGCTGCAACTTAAATGAGCTCAGAGACTGCTAATGACTTCTACTTCCTAACACACATCCAAACACCTCCTGCTGCCCTTCCAGTTTCAATCATTCACTCCAGTGCCTTCCCTTCCTCTTTCTCAGGTTAGCTCAGGCTGTGAGACACTGTGTGATGTGCTGCCCAGGAGGGATAAGAAGGGAGAAGAAGCAGAGGAAAGCAGCCAACCAGGAGATAGGAGTCCTCTGGCAGGGCCAGTATGTGGCAGAGGTTTCTTCTAGGCCAGCCAGCAGTCAGGAGATGTAAATAGTCTGACTGGCACCAGCTGGGAAGTTCATAGTCGAAAGGTGTACTCTGCCTCGTCCCTGGTGGGCAGCAGAGACTGCCTTATGGGCCAGACCCAGCCTGCAAGCTGGCTGCAGTGCAATCCTGCCTTAAACCTAAGCTGGAGAATATAATTTTCCTTCTAGAATAACAAAAAAATTGCCCTTAATTTACTGAGCTATTTTGGAATATGAGATGCAATTGCTAGTTACTTGGATTGGTGCTGCTCCCTTATTTGAATTTTCCAGAGAATGATGTGCATGCCATCAGAAAGGCATGCAGTTCTGCCTCCCCCCTTCTCCTCGCCTCATTCACTTCCACAGCAGTTCTTGACATGTGTGGTTTGCTGTTCCTGCTACCTGGCCTGAAATAACAGCCTCTGCCCCACTGACTTCTTTTTCCACCACAAAGGTCTTGCTTAAACTTGGGGCTGCCTTCTAGAAAATGGTAGAATTTTCCAGCTAAAACACACATGTTTTCTTTTTCTATGAAGAATGCCTTTATACTTCCTCAGGAGATGGGCTCCCAATAGCACTCCTGTGCCACTACCCCTAGCCCCCTTGCTGATTTAGTGTTGTCAGTGGCACAGAAGTTATCCATTTGCCACTAATATTCTTCAGACCTTGGCAGGGCACCATATTCTATAGCCCCCCTCTAGAACGGAGGATTTTTTTTCAGTTGTTCAGGTACTATAAAAATGTGTTTTTGAAAAACAACCCAAACCTCTGACTACAGCCCTCAGTCTTAACACAGATAGTACTATGGATAGAGGAAAAGCATTCAAGGACTGTGGTCCTAGAATTTACTGGTAAGTGGTTTGCGGTATTATTACTCCACTGATCTTTCTCACAGTAGTAGACAATTCCATTTAAAATGCCCAGGGCTTTTTCTTTTCATATGAAATAAAATCCTCTCTGCTAGGTACAAGCAAACTCTGATTCTCTGCCCTGCATTTCCATTGGTTTGCATAGATTAGTGATTTGTCTTGCTATTTCTCTTATGATCATAAGCTATCCTCTCTGTGATCGATCCAGCTCCTGTGTTGATCCCTAATGCTTTTCTGGCCAACAAGACCAGAGCATCTTTGCTGTCTGGTCTGATAGTTTTGCTGAATATTACAGATTTGTGGTTCACTATTGTATTCCGTTAACTTTTTGACCTGCATTAGCAATGAGGTAGTTTTGTTCTAGGATAGCCTGTACTGTCACGTCCCACACAGAGATTTTTTTTGTGGCTGAATGCCTAAGATGATTTTCTAAATCTCTGCAAGCTTTTCCAAGTTCTCATTTCTATACATGTATTTTGGTACAAGAAAATAGGGCAGAGGGAAATTCTAGCTTCTCTCCATTCCCTGATTCTCTTGTCTAGTAGGAAGTACTTAATGATCATTCTTTCTAAGGTTTCTTTCTAATGATTTTTTCCAAGGTTTCTTCCTAAATCAAGCAATTTCCCTGAATATTCTGATCAAGAGAAAGAAAAGAAATGCCTCATGGCAAAAGCCACAGACTTACAGGACTACCTATGGATGCACATATGCAATCGGGAAGCATGGTCATTGTGTTGCAGGATTTAAGACACACCAAACTCAGTATTCTGGTAGAATATGAGAGAAAGAGTTAGAGGAACCAGTTTGAAACTTCTCCATGAGTGTCAAACTTGGAGCACAAAAAGAACTTCTTGAACTGCTGGGGGAGTTGATAAAATGATAGTAATGGATGCATTTGGACAGAAAGACAGTTGTTAACATGTTCCTGTTTTCTGGCAACAAGAGTGTGGGAGCTGAAGTCAATGTAATTTCACTCTATCTGTGTTCAGGAAAAGAACACAAAGGAATCTGATTTTTTATTGTTAAGCTGGCGGTACAGAGACTCACAGTTTCTGAGTTCTGGAAAGCCAGACATTCTTCTGAACTAAAGAATATTAAAACAAGACAGCTTGAACTCTGCTCTAGGCCCAGGAGTGTAAATCTGGAATAAGTTCACTGGTTTTGATGAGGATACTTTGGATTTACACCAGCAACTGAGAATAGAAGTTGGCTCTCTGTCTCATTCTTCTGGTGGTAGTGAAAAATATGATCCTAATAAAAGACGTGCAAGTGATCACAGGAGTATTCTCATACTGGTTCTACGCTTAAGTTTTAGATTTAAGATTGTGGAACAAACTCCAGTTTATACAAGAGTACCTCTAAGCAATCTGATAAAGAGGATCTATAAGAAGAGTGGCAATCTAATGCTTGCATGGCTCCTATAGCTTTCCTGTATTGGCCTGTCTTGCCTTAAAAGAGGAGGTTCAGAAAATATTATTGCATTTTATTTTTTTATTTATTTAAGTTTATGGGTATAACACACAAAAATAAATTTATGCAGTATTTTTTGGAAAAGGGCTGTGTGTGTTGCAGGAACTGAAGAAGTCTGAATACTTTGTGCTGTAATGCCTTTACAGAAATGTCAGCTATGGAGTGGATTATTCTAGATACTTGCATTGTCAGCTTTTGGACTGCAGCATTATTCCTTGTAGCCCAGAATTGTTTTATTGTGGGTAACTGGTTTGGAGGTGAAAATATTGCAAAACCAGTAAAGCTGCCTCTTGTGCTGTTTCAACAGTATCTTCTCTTCTGTGAGAACATGTGTGAAAAGTCTTGTAGACATTAAACTACAACCAGATCAAGCCTTCAAAGATTATTTAAAAAAAAAAAATATTCCAAATCCTGCTGTGACTTTCCAGTTGTTTTGGTGATATATTGCGAAAACTTCCTGAGCCACCCTTCTTGGCATGTTAAATCCACAGATACTGTGCTTTAAAATGATACACGGATGGGAAATTTTCTAACAGCCATCAAAGCCATTAGATTTGTATTGCTTTTGCTATTGTTTAGTAATCTTTGAGAGGAATTGGATGTGTCTGTGATCTGGCTAATTGCTACAAAAATTACAGAGTATTGAAAACAAATGGGAAGATGGGAAAGAAAGTTGTGGTAGGATTTTGAAAGGAGTTTTCAATCTCATGGACATTCATTGTCACTTGAGTGCCTAATTGCCTCAGGCTGCATTGGAAGTCCCATCATAAGAGCTGGAAAAAACAAAACCCCAGCTAACCCAAGAAGTTAAAAACCCAAGAAGCTATAGTCACAGACTAAATAGAGCATGATTAGAAGCCATGCTACGCTTCTGCCACTGGCTTTAATCGGACAAGCATGTTCATGTGCGTTGTTTTTTCCTAGCGACAGAAGAGAATCAATAGAAGTGTCATCAAGCCACATATTTTGCTCTTTATTCACTTTGATGATCTCCCTCCTTAGTTGGAAACTGCTGCCAGTGTACTTAAAATGTAATGTCTTAATCACACAATCTCTTAAACTCAATGAGGTGATATTTAAAGTTTACAGGGATGATACAAGAAAATCCAAACACTTTTGGTGCTAAACGTTCTTGAAACACATTATCTCCGGATTTTCTCCAATTTTTACATACTGAACAGTTGAAACCAAATGGGGCTCCAGTCCAGTAATACACTTACTGTTTACATAATAGTTGAGGGACATGAAAGGCTTTATGAAATCAGTCAAACCACTTTTGAAGTTAAAGTAACTAAAAAATGCTTTCAGATACATTCTAACCTAGTTTACTCCAAGACAACAGATAGATCTTCATTTTTTTTTTTACTGTTTGGTACTTCTTTTAGCCTTCTTTTTCCAATATTCTCTCAAAAGAAACAGGGAAAAATGAATAGACTGACTTCATTAGGATGGGCTTCTTTTGAGACAGACAACTATGCCTTTATGCTGTAAAAGGCATGTCTCATTGGGCATAATGAACAGGGCTGTTACTGATGTCATTAAAGATGATATATTTAGTTACGTCTACTTTCTAAAGAAGAGTATGTTCCGTCACACAGATGGCACATCTGTTTAAATTACATTTCTTGAGAGTTGTTTGCAAGAAAGTCCATTACTATTCTGGATTCTGCTTATATTTCCGGGGACTTTCCCAAATGGGATTGTTGGTCATAGTTAATGTCTACAGAACCACCAGCACTGCTCAATTACTGTAAAATATGTAAGCTTCTGGGGTGATGGAAGTGTGACATGGGTGAAACCAAAAACACAAATGAGTTTAACATGCCCGTCTGGGGTTTTTTTCAGTCTTTCTCTTGCTCTGTTCATAGAAAAGATCCACAGAGTAGATCCAAGTATTACCTGGACATGACAGTTTTGATGTTTTGTTCTAAAAGGCTTTGGGAACATGAAGCATTTTTACCTATGCTTTTCTGTGAAAGGCAGAAAAAGCAATTGACAAAGGTCTTTCCTTGATCTTTCTGTAATAATGACACATGACTGAAAGTTTTTTTCTCTTTTATGCTGGCTGATAACTGTAGGGTTACACATTAAGAAATCTGAGATCCTTCAGTGGTGAGAGAGTTGCAAGTCTACAAGAGAAAACTGTACTTCAGTTTTTCTCCCTAACCCTTAACCCAAATATTGATCTATATGTGCTCAGACCATAGCTCATAAAAGTCTATCATTTGCTTGTTTATTGGATATGTGTTTATTCAATGGTTTTTTCTATCAATATAGACATTAAACACCACATTCAATAGCAGGTGGTAGGAGAATCAGTAACACTGCTTGCAATACAATTTGCAGTATGTCTATTCAGTTAATGTCTAGTGGAAACAGAATATATTCACCAGTAAATATCATCATGATTGATAGCTGATCATGTGCCATTTAGACAGAAGAACCCATCACTGGAAAAATTGGACCTGTATTGTACTTGTGCTTAAAATACTACCCCTTAACATATAAGTATTGATGGGCCTTTTCCCAAATTCTTCCATTAGAGCTTTGTCTCATTAGTCTGACAGTTTGCATTAAAATAGGATACAAGCTTTTACTCCATGTTCAGAAAGCAAAAAAATAGGATACATTTAGAGTAGGGTAAACACCTTCCTTCCATGTCATAAGTTCCACTGGTACAAAATGTTATAGGCAAGCTGATACCAAAGAGAGTAACAATAATCATTAGGGATACTTTTGTTTAGAAAAAGACATCCAAGGAGAGAAAACTAACTTAGATATGGTTAATCTGCTTCCTTAGAAGACTGTCTAGCTGGCTACTTTTAATTTTAAAAACTTTGTAATCGTCTTAGTGTAAGGTCTTTTGGAAATTCAGTAATGAAACAAGACTAACGTTAAAAAGACTAAACACCAGAAGTAATTAAGCATACTTAATAAGTTTTACTGTTGATTTCCCAAGATAATGGTCTAGAGAGACAGATAAAACCCCTGAAACTACAGGATAATATAAATGGTCAGGCAATTAATAAACCTTAAAATGTAGATCTATCGGTATGGAAAATGTTGCGTCACTTCTGAGTTGGTATTTATGGTATCTCAAGCACCAAATGAGCAGAATTATTTTTGATGTCTCATCACTGAAAAATATTCTTAATTTGAAATTCCAAATATGTTATCTTTCATACTGCACAGCTGACATATGTCCAGGTGCTGAAATCCATGGTTTGACATGAGGTGCTTTGAAAGTCTTGGGAGTACAGAAAAAGCTGTGTGATTTAATCTTTGCCTTCTCTCAAAGAAGTCTTTCAGGTATGGTTTTGGCGTTACATCAGCAAAGTCTAGGTTGACAGTCTTGACTAGGCTAGTAGGAGGCTTTTCTTCTTACTTCTTTCTTCTTCTTTTCTTCTTTACTGGTGCATGTGTAGCCTCATTGATTAATCCATCTCTTCTTCTGTCTCCCAGACAATCAAGGCAAACAAAGAAAAGAAACAAAACTTGTGACACATATAACTAAGAAGGCTGGTTGGACTTTTAACCTCATTTATTTGTATTCATTTGGTAAATCCTTCACAACAGGAATTGTCTCCTTCCCAAGTTAGTACGAGATGCAGCCCTGGAGGGGGCCTTTGGGTATGACTGTCATCAATCCTAAAATAACAAGAACTGAGTTTGATCCAGAATGGTGTGTTTGCAGAGCATACACACTGAATGGTCTCAGTTTCCAAACTTACTGTGGTTAACAGACTGAAAGGGAAAATCTTTCCGCCTCTTCATTACACACTAAAGAAAAATTTCTAAATGGCTTTCAGTAGAACTGGTAGGCAAATTTCACATCTCTCAAGATATGACACAACAAAGCTGAACTATGCTACAACTTTGAATCTTCAGCTGCAATCCTATACAGGTGTGAGAAGCCTCCAGCTGCTTGATGATCTGAACTGGTTTCTGACATCTGACTTACTGAAGATGAAGATGTAGGGTAGATCAGTATAGAAATGCCATAAAAATGTTATATCCTAATTTGAATATACTAGTATGTAAAAGTTACTTTATAGTTACTTAATGTTACCATACACCAAAATCTATTGCACAGCTTCTATAATTTTTCTGAATCTTTTCTGCAACTTATATTTCTTCTGCTAATTCTTCCCTTTCAAAGTTTCTGAAAGACTCATGGATTTTGTTATTGTACCCATTTGTGACAAGCCATGCCAATTTCAGAGAGAGGTAACTAGTAAGCAAAGCTCCCCAATGTGTCACCCAGGATTTATCACAGTAAACAAAGCAATGGTGTGAGATCCAGCCCCTTCCCTGCCAAGAAGTAGCACCACAACTTGCTAACAGCCACTGTGGGGCTTGCAAGGGTGGCTGCATGGGACAAACTCTTACAACGGCACGACACCTACTGCTGAATGACAAAAATGTCACGCCTCAGTCTGTGATGCCACATGGAACCTTCTGGTCTGTGCTCTCCAGCTCTGACTCCTACTGTGCCTGGTTTTTCCAGCTTGATCCCTTGCCTGTTGTGCTCCCAGTTTCAGTCGTCTTTCTGTTGGTTTGGCTGCAGTGCGCAGGGTTTATGACTGTCTTATATGAGCCCTGAGAGATGGCTTTGTTGGTGTGAATAATTCTCTCTCTAAGTCCCCTAATTGCTGCTAATATTTGTTTTGTTTTCATAACATCTCTAAGCCAGACTTTCCATGAGGAGGTTACCAATAATGCTGCATGCCTTGAGGAATTCATGTGCATGCTCTCCTGCTGTGTCAACTTTTTACTCATTCTTGGTAAACAGCTCTTGTCTGGGACAAGTGTGACCTGAAAGATGACATGTGGTGCACTGATGCTCATCTGGATTTTAGGAAAATGCATGACCAGTTGAAGTCAGTCCTATATCTGTGGCTGCGGGTGGTATCAGGTTCCTCTCACACACTGTCTCCTCTGTGTGAGCCAAACTGCTTCAAGGCACAGGCCAGATTATAGCAGTGCTGTTTAATTTCCAGCTTTTAGCTCCCCACATTTTCCTTGTGGATTGCTTCAAACTGCCAGTCCAACCACGTGATTTAATGTGCAGCCAGCTGGCTGGAGTACACTCAGAACCTGGTCAATATTTGGAAAGAAGAACACACGATGCCTGATTTCAGCTGAAATAATGGAATAACCATAAATACAACATGATTTTTGAAGAGGTTGAGCAGCTAGTCATTTGTCAGATTGGTTACCAATGATCTTAGTCTTTCCATCAGAAAAATTAAAGGGCTTCTACAAAAGCAAATCAGAAAACAAGGTAGTGGAAAACTGTCTCATGCACTTTGCTGACGGTCCAAAATCTGAGCTTTGCCTCTCACAATTCAGTTTCTCAACAAAAGAAACAAAAGCTGGAGATAAAGGACATGAATATGAACTTGTAGGATGGCACGTATGTATTTCCACAGAGATGTCTCTCCAACTACTAAGTGAGGTTTAGGTCTTCATTCTCCATCTGCATTTCAGTCTGAGGTTTCATACCCCAGTGACTTGAGCAGTTTGGGCAAGGGCAGTGTTATGCCAGAACGAAAAACAGAAGTAGGAAAAAACCACCAACATGTCAAGGGAAGATGGATCACTCCTGCTGCCTGATTACCTCTAGTTTATTTATGAATTTACATAAGTACACTTCCATTCCTATTCTACTTTGGAGTTTGAGTTTGGTTCACTTTCTTCTGTAGGAGAGTTTTCAAAACTGCTGATCTTGGCTTTCACTTAGCAGAACTGAGTCTTTTGAGTGTGACAGTTTCAGGGTTTGTTTCCCATTCTGTCACACAGGAAGTTATCCAGGAAGCTGCAACCAAGTGAGATGATATTATGAAAATAAGACAGAATATGAATAAACTCTGAAGAATGGTGAAATGATATCTCATGACCCTAGGTTAGCAATGGAAGAGAAAATTCTATTTATTTCAATTAAAAAAAAGTTTGATCTACGTCCATTAATAAAACTAACTAAAATATTCCTGGTTTGACATGTAGATTCTCGTGTACAGAAAAATAATAAATCAGAGAACTGAAAGTGACCTGAGCAGTGTGGTCCTGTGTAATTTGCCAATGAACAGCTCTACTTGGCATGAATGTTCATCTCACCTGTTGTCCCACAGACGTTTCTGAATGTGTTTCTGTGCTACACCAGGACCCCGCCAGAAGGAGTCTAGTCCTGCCATATGTACCAAGCCACACGGACTGAACAATGAATATGAATGGATTTGTAGAAGGAAACCAGAGGTGCTGATGTCCTGCTGCTGACTCTATGCACACTTCAGAGACATTTAATCAGGAATAAGTCTGTTTTGTTTGCATAGTGACTAGAACACAGAATCAGAGTCATAGAACGGTTTGGGTTAGAAGGATAAAGTGAAGATATCTAGTGCAAACCCACTGTGTGCTGGACATTAGGAATTCTTTTCAGTCTTTTTTTTTCAATTTGGCTTGTGTCTTGGTGCCTCCTCAGAATGTGAACCCAGGCATGGTAGCGGGAGATGATCTGAAGACCATGCAGTAAATCTGTGGGACGACTGAAGAAGTTTAAACTCCTGCAGATATCCTGGGATGGAAAAAAATGCACCTATTTACCTATCTTAGATTATTACAGTATTAATTCTACATACTTTTAATTCTTATTTTTCTAGTTAATGAAATGCATAACATTTTAAAGTCTGTCTACAATCTCAAATGCAAAACCACTTTGCTCCTTTGCACCTTCATAGTCTGGCTTGCCCTTATCTTTACATATAAGCACTGGCAGAAAGAGCAGAGCAGTAAAAAGAAAAAATGACTTTCAAACAACTTAATGGGCTTTATAGGCCTCTGTCCTACTTTGGATACCTCTTGACCTGGTTTATGAACTAAAAATAGCAGGAAAATGCAGACATGAAGCCTGAGAACTGCTGAGCAGATGCAAGAGAACTATGCAGCAGTTACTAACTCATTTTCTTGTCATAGATATCTTGGGCTTTCCATGCCACAGTCAATTGTCTTGCCCTTTAACTAGTATTTAAGCCTTGTATATTAGTCAGCCTGCTTATGGGGTGGAAATTCATTAATAAGTTTTTTAAGCAAGGGGATAAGATCCTGGCCCAACTCTCACTGACCTCAAAGCAAGGATTTTACTTCTCACATCTTGAAAAAGACAGTGACCGAGGTAATGCTCGTTTCCCTAAATACAAACAGATTGTGCTATTAAATTACCTCATCACCTTTATATTAATGTGGGATTTATTTATTTATACGGCAGAGTAAAAACATGAATGCTGTATCACAGATGAGAAACAGTGGAAAATGAAAGCAGTCTGAATGTCTTTCAGTAAATACATTAATTCATGACTCAGGACTAATTCTTGTCATGATTTTGTTACAAGAAATTCTAAAGAAAATAAGATTACAGTGATAAAATAACATGTCTTACCAATGAGTACCTAGAGCACACATGCAAGCAGTTAGACAGTCTGTCTACTTTGCCTGCTAAATACCAACTCAGCTTAATTTTTCACTATTATTTCCAAAATTGTCTTTGAAGCTTGATCTGGAACAGCTCATCCCCAGAACAATGTCTTAGACGTCCCTGACCAAAAGAAATAATTAAATTACAAGAAAAAAAAACAATTCTATCATTCTCATGATTAATACTCACTTTTGCCTAAGACCTACATTCAGGAGACCTCTTCTGTCATAAATCCTTTTTGATATGCATCTGAGTTGCTTGAAGTAAGAGATTTCTCAATTACAGCAAGCCAGAAGTATTAAAAATGATAAGTTTTTAGTCATAAGTATCATCTCATTGAAAGCAAATTGCTCCTTGGGCAGGAACAGTATAAACTATTTTTTTAATCTAGAAATAAAAGCAATTCCGAAATTTTTATGACACAATTTATTGCCATTGTTAACATTATTTTTTCCAATGTCTGTATAGGCATAATAAATCCACAGTCAGTTGTAAGTTTATGACATTTAGTGGTATGTAAGAGACTAGCATTAATAAGAGGTGCTTGCTAGTGTCAACACAATGCTTAAATTTGAGAAGGCATCTCAAAGGAAGTATAAGGAACAATTAAAGTGGAATTTCACATGTAGTAGCCTATTGCATTTGCTTTTTTATTGTCAGTCAGGATAAAGTGATACTATTAAAAAGGGACAATTTTACATGTCCACTTGAGGATGAAATTATTTGCACTTAAAAGGGCCTGCAGCTACAGACTTTATAACCTAGGATCACTGTCACAACTACAGATGTCTACAATAGGTGGGATAAATCCCACGTCAACAGGAGAAAGAGTTAAGGTGCATGTATTGCCATGTTCCACCCCTTCAGCCTTCCCTATACTTCCTATTTTTCTGTGCTTTATCTCAATATATAACTTCAAGGCTTTCCAATGCTAGAAACCTAGGTTTTTGAGGGTAAAACTGCCTCTCCCAGTAGTGTTTTTCAAGCTGCATACAGTGATTTAATGACTTGCATATTACAACACCAACAGCCGGGAAAAGAATGAACAATTCTTGTAATTTTTTTCATTTAACTTTTATGCAGTAGGTATGCACAGTTACAGTCTTGTCATGTAGTAAAGGTGATGTTCTGAGAAAAGGGTGTGATTGGTTATCACAGGAGAAATAAACAGAAAAAATCTTAATCTGACAATTTATTATAAAAAGAAATGAGAGCAGTAACATTCAACAAACCTGTCTCTTTGTTTTGTTAATATTTATCTTCCAGTACCAAAGTGTATTTCAGTGTACTAGTACACCTTTTGTGCTAGTGTGCTACACCTTTCAGTGTACTAGTACACCTTTTGTGGGGAGGGGAGAAGAGGGGAGGGGAGGGGAGGGGAGGGGAGGGGAGGGGAGGGGAGGGGAGGGGAGGGGAGGGGAGGGGAGGGGAGGGGAGGGAAGGGAAGGGAAGGGAAGGGAAGGGAAGGGAAGAGAAGAGAAGAGAAGAGAAGAGAAGAGAAGAGAAGAGAAGAGAAGAGAAGAGAAGAGAAGAGAAGAGAAGAGAAGAGAAGAGAAGAGAAGAGAAAATATTTTAAGTGGAAGGGACCTACAACAATCATCTAGTCCAACTGTCTGATCACTTCAGGGATGGCCAAAAATTAAAGCATGTTTTTAATGGCAGTGTACAAATGTCTGTTAAACACTGACCGGCTTAGGCAATTTATGACCTCTCTAGGAAGCCTGTTCGGTGTTTGACCACCTTTCCTGATGTCCAGTCTGAACCTCCCTTGGTGCTGCTTTGAACCATTCCCATGCAGCCTATCACTGGATATCAGGGAGAAAAGATAAACACCTCCCTCTACACTTCCCTCCTCATGAACCTTTAAAAAGCAATGAGGTCAATCCTCAGCCTGCTCTGCTCCAAACTAGGAGCAAACCCATGCAAATGAGAAAAAAGCAGAAAAATGAAAAAAGGAAAATAAAATTATTTGTTTTGTCTTTCCCATGAGGCAGAAAATAATTCCAAAAGTGCACAAAATTTCAAATATGATGTATGTGTGTGTGTCTGTAGGTCCTTGTGCATGCCCATTATTCCTAAGTGCTTCCTGATTTTTTTCCCTTCTTGTGAAATTAGTTCTTCTCTCCAAAACTCACTGTCTAATTTCAGATTTTTAAAATTGCTACTAACCAGTTTCCATTAGCACCAATGGAAAGAAAATTGTAATAATACTTTTTTATTTTTGGATCTGAAAAATAGAGATTTCCCAGGCCCATCTTGTGTAAGGTTTTAGTCATCTTATTAAGCAGTGAAGTCTAGAAGAAGGGTTTCATAAGACAGGACAGCTTTTCCAGTCTTTTAAAATGAAAAATATATTTCCAGTGTATGATTCAGTTATGTTCCAGCAAATAGTGTATTTTCAGATTTTTTTTACTATACCTTGAAATCCCTGAATGTGAAATTAATTACTAAAGCTGGATCTGTAACCAGTTGCAGTTTCTGCTGAGGTGCCATGAGAATGAAAGTACTTTAGGTCTGATTAAGAAACAAACAGAAATGTGAATGTGTGACACCCTGAGGCTCTTTTCCACCAGAAAAGTTTCCAGCCACTCTGCCATCAGCCTGCAGCACTGCCTGGGGTTGTTGTGACCCAAGTGAAGGAGCTGACAATTGGTTTTGTTGAACCTCATACAATTGGCCCCTGCCCGTTGATCCAGCTTGTCCAGATCTGTCTGCAGAGCCTTCCTACTCTCCAGAAAACAAACACTCCCACCCAGCCTGGTGTCATCTGCAAACTTACTGAACTGTGAACTTACTTCCTCATCCATTAATAAAGACATTAAACAGGACTGGCCCAATGCTGAGCCCTGGGGAACCCCACTGGTGACCAGCCATCAGCTGGATGTGACTATATTCACCACCACTCTCCTGGCCCAGCCATCCAGCCAGTTTTAACCCAGCTAAGAGTGCACCTGTCCAAGCCATGAAGAGTCAGTTTCTACAGGAGAATCCTGTGGGAAATGTTCTCAATGGCATTACCAAATTCCAGGTAGACTACATCCATAGTCTTCCCCTCATCTGCAAGGCAGGTCACCTGGTCATTGAAGAAGACCAGGTTGGTCATGCAGGACCTGCCTTTCCTGAACCCAGGCTGGCTGGGTCTGATCCCCTGGTGCTCTTCACAGGCTGGATGATGGCACTCATTATGATCTGCTCCATGATCTTCCTTACTTCATGAATTTCTAAGCCTAGTATAGCCCTAGCAAAAAAATTGCTTCATCTATATTTTCTTATCAGTTTACGCTTCCATGGCAATTTGAGTAGAAGTATAGGTCAAGCAACTGCTATTCATCTAAAGCAGTTAGAAATGGTTAGACACAGATGAACTGTATGACCATTAAGCTTTCTTTCAAAATTTTCATATTAACTGGAGAAATGTGTAAAACTAACACTATTGTTTTGATAAATTGGTAATTGTAGCATAATATTCAGTTTCTAAAAATGTAGATTTGTGTGTGTGTGTGTGTGTGTGTAAAATGTAAAATACATTTTGAAATTGTAGTATTCAATGTTGTTTCATTGTTCTTTCACTTGTGATTCATTGCGCCAGAGCTGGTCTGTACCTACAGCTTGGTCTGTTAGCCATGCGTTCTGCTATGCTATTTTTTTTTTTTTAATTTCATGAACTTTCTAAGGATTTAATAATATTTATTAATAACAACATTAGTAAATTGAGAGCAGCATCATGACTGCCAGCATGTATTTCAGATGTGTATTAATAAATAGACTAGCAGGGAAAAGAAATTCTTCCTAGGTGAAATAACTGCTGAAAAAATTACGTGAAAACCCAACTCACTGTGAAAACCAAACTGATTAAAAGGTGGTGCCTTTCACACAACACTCTGTGCTGCAAGTCTAAATATGAGAGATGTGCAGTTTCTGCAGTGTTATGGTCCATGAGTCCATGCCAGTGCCTTGGAATAGCATTTCCTCACATCTGTTCCTTCCTTAGGTGTTTGCCAAAAATGTTGGAAGAAATTGTTTCAAGCCACTTAAATACTTGCATTGTTGTTTGTTTTGGTTTTTTTTTAAAAAGAAACCTTTTTCACATTAATGGTCTATTTAAACATGACACGGTCTGTCATAATTCAAACTGCAGTCTAGTTTTCCCATGATTTGTCTATACAACTGTGATTTTTTTTCTTGGAATCATAGCTTGCAAAAAAGTGGTCTTTGTAGATGAAAGTAATTGTTTATAATAGGAAAATCATGAAGAAAATGCACAATAGCTTTCTTTTTTGAAAAAGGGGAAAAACATCACTCCCTCAAACCTGAACAGAAACTTTTAATTAAAGTATTTGTCCCAAGGACAAGAATAGTCCAAACAAATAATCCTGATTATACATGGAAAAAATTTATACTCATGTGATGGCAGCAAACCAATAATCTTAAATAATTTTAGCAGTTTTTACTCTTTTCTGAATTACATTGTTATCTTATTGTTCTAATAGCTCCCAGTTTACAGCTTCTTTGCTACACTCCATTGAAGGATAAAGATCCTCTGCACTCCTATGCACAGGCTCTTTCATTGCATTCTGTATGTCTACGTTGACTTCCTTAACCCCTTTATTTCAGCTTTCTTCCCTGCTATTGTCCAGGACATGCTGAAGACCTTGGACTGGGACTGTTTTGCCTAGGAACATTTGTTTATTCATTCTGGAATTTAATTGTTTGTCAGCATCCAAAGTTTTGATTTAAGCACAGTGAGGACAGGAGCGTTCAGGTACTTTTATATATGGACAGTAAGGTTTTAAATTAAAAGGTATGGGCCTCAAGTGGATACCTGTCTGTTTTTTAAAGACTGCGGTGACTTGCCAGTGCATACATACATGTTACACCACTGGTAGTGTGAAAGAGAAAAGATTCTAAATTCTTTGTTTTCTTTGACTGTGAGGAAAGTGCTGGCTGAATACAAGCTTACAAGGTATTCTGAACTCAGACAAAATAGCAGTGGCAATACTTAAGACAAGATCTGCTAGCAGCGGTCCTGAATATAGGTCTTGCACACCCTACTATTACTTTTTCTATAAAAGCCTTAGTGAAAGAGATTGACTGGGAGTATACCTAAATCAGAGGAGTAGGAAAGTAAGATTGCAGTATTTCTACTGTTTTTGTGTAAGGGTTGTAGAACTTAGCATGTACATATCAACAATATTTTTTTTGGACCTGTATTTTTTTTTATAACATCTGCATCCTAGCAAAGAGTGTAATGTGGCTAGTTAGGTTTAAAATGACAGCTGAGACAGATAACCTAGCTTTTCCATTTTACTGTCAATTAGAGTTCAGGCATTTAGGTTGGAAACCAACCTGCTACCTTCAATTGTAAAAGCACTTATATATTGACTTACCTGCTGTTTTAGCGAAGGTGTGCTAAGGTTTTCTTCTGTGTTTGTTAAGTAGTGTGAATATACCCTGTGACTGAAGATCAGGAGGAGCAGACCTGACATGGGAAAAGGAAGACGGAAGAAGGGATAAAATGACAGATCTTGAGAGTTCAAATTTGCATTGCTATAGGCATAACTATGGAAATAACTTATAATTTCCCATGGGATTTTTAAAACTGCATTATGTCACACAATGTGCTCTCTTTGGAAATTTCTTTTTTCCTTTGTAGTGGTAAGTTGAATAAAAGTACTGCTTCCAGTAAAATGAAACTGTCATAACAGAGACAAATACTTGAGAGAAGATACTGCAAAATGAAGGAGAAAGTTAAGAGAAGTGCATGGATACACATAGGGCTGAACTACCAAGTATCTTTCATGCCAAGGTTATAAATACAGTTACCTGGAGACTTTTATAGGGAGTAAAAATCACTGCTAGTTATTTTCAGTGAGGCATTCAAACCACCAGTGAGTAAGTGTTCCCTGGTTGTTCAAGGCCAGGCTGGAGGGAGCCCTGAGTGACCTGGTCTGGTGAAAGGCGTCCCTGCCCGTGGCAGGGTGGTCAGAACCAGATTGTCTTTAAAGTCCCTTCCAACCCAAACCATTCTGTGATTCTATGGCTCTAAACAAAGGCTTAATTACACCTGAGTTACACCTCAATGCAATAGCTCTGTATGTGTGAAAAATCCTGTAACCCTGGAAGTCAGGAACGTTGTGGGTTTGATTATTTTGACTGTTTAGTGAGAAAAAGGAGAACATGGATTCTCTGTCTGTCATGGGCGTGAGTACTACAAACACGTCTGAACATCATTTAGAAAATGACTAACATCTATGCATGACAGAAGGCTCTAACTGCTAGAAAAATGTAAGATAATGATCAGTGCTATCAACTGAGGGTTGTGATAGACTGTGGTCTTTGGCTCTTAAATGGTTGATGTTTGAACTCTACTACATTAAAGGTTTAGCAGAAAGACACCCATGTCTTAGGGCTACTTTTAAAATGGTCTAAGTACAGACTCTGGCAAGTAGAATTACTTTCACCTTGCAGCAGAGATCCACTACTCTAAATATTCTGTGTAGTCCTTTGTTCATTCCTCTGGTTAATTTCAGTACGGGAGTCTTGCTCTTCCTGTTAATCTCTACTGTATGCAAACAGACAATGTAGGACATCTCTGTCTCCAGCCAATGTGTTAGAGACATTCTCAGAAAGAAGGCGAGGTTGGGAGCAGGTCCAATAATTCCAGGGTACGACAATGAAAGCATTAGATGATCTCAATTTGCCATTAAAAATATTTTCTTAACTTGCTTTTCCAGCTGGCTAAAATTCTTTGTTTGAGCTCTGTGGAAATCAGATTCATCTTGACCCTGAATGCATTGATGAGTTCCTGGTCCATTTATTATTACAAATGGTTATTTTTTAGAGGAAAAACAGTGGCTAGGAGAAACATTACAAAAATGTTTTCTTAACTCTGATACACCTTGGGAAATTCAGGTTTGGGTGAAACTTTAACCTTTTGTTTCCACTGCAAGGTGGGAGCATTTAAATTCTACTGACTTCTGTTATTTTCACATTTCTTTAAAAAGCCCCTCTGTGGGCTATAATATATTCTGTGTGTCTCCAAATAGAGTTATGTGGATTATATGTGCTGTTTCTCCTAGTATTTCATCAGGCTCATTATTAACATTGGACATATCAAAGGAGTAGCCAAAATAAAGCAAACTGTAACAGCTGTGGAGATGCACTTTTCTGTATACTGGCAGGCTGATTTGTGAATTATGCTTTTCAAGTAACCTCATTAAAATGTGTCCTTTGGAAAAAAAGCCCCACATATCTCCATTTTTTTTCAAAGCCTTTTTCTCCCCTTACATTCCTGAAGTGATGGAAACATGGTGCGAAATATCACAGGCCAAGAGATTACAATAGAATCTTGAAAAGCAGAAGAAATGTGCTTGAGACATTTCAAAAATAGAAAATTGCAGCCACAGTTCTCCCAGTGCCTGAGAGTTACTGGCAAGTTGAAAAAACACAGGGTACCAAATAAATATTTGGGGTGATGGAAAACATGGTGTGAGATTACTTACCAGGTAGAATAGGTCAGTGGGCCTGAAATCCTCCACTGCCTAAATAGAGAAGACATGGTCAGAGTGTCCCCAGAGCTGGTCCCCAGAGCAGACATATTAATTTTCTTTAAAAATCAATGCATCAAAACCAGGATGTGAATCAAAGGCACAAGAAATTTCACTAAGTACAATTATAAATGCAATTTTGGCAACTTTTGAATTTGAATTTTCATGCCAGTGGGCTCCAACATTAAGTGGGTTATTTTAAATTGTTATGTGAATGTTTCCCACACTGCACACTGGGGCTGGACCTGAAACTCTGTGGAGGAGGGCAGTAAAACTCTCCTATCAGTTGGACGAACTGGCGACCCAAGATAACAGATGAAAGGTTTCCTTCTCTTGAATCCTTTGCTAAGCTCTCACATCTCGCCATTTGTCAGTAATGTTTCACACCATCTCCAGCTGGCTCAGAGACTATGTTGCATTCTGGCAGGTGATAACCTGGTCTGTACTACTACTGATACCTTCAGCACCTCTTGGCTAGACTATAGCTGTAGTGATAAACCTTAGGAAATTCCAACTAATAGAGAAGAATGGAGCACATCTTCATAGCCACACTGGCTACCTGGGATCCACCAAGCCACAGAGATTACCCACGGAATTTCAGATCAAGCTCAAATTTCTCTTAGACTATCTGTGAAGAAGTTTGTGATTGATCCTGTACCTAAATGGGAACTACAAGAATGATGGAGATAGACTTTTTACACAAGCATGTAGGGATAGGACAAGGGGGAATTGCTTTAAACTAATAGAAGGCAGGTTTAGTTTAGCTATTAGAAAGAAATTCTTTACTGTGAGGATGGTGAAGAACAGGAACAAGATGCTCAGAGAAGTCTTGATTGCCCTATCCCTGGAAGTGTCCAAAGCCAGATTGAATGGGGCTATGAGAAACCTGGTCTAGTGGAAATTGTGTCCAGCCATGGCACAGGGATAGCAATGAGCTGTCTTTAAGGTATCTTCCAACCCGAATCATTCTTTGATTATGATATCTGCTCTTTTGCTATGGACAGTGCATTGTAAATGGGATAAAGCTCATCTCTTAGACCTTTCCTGTGTTTCAAACAGACCTAGAACTCTTGCAGAGTCACTAGTTCTTGTTCCTCAGGAACTGCTTCCTGTTCCAATCTCCCCTTCCACTCTGCCTTTTCTAACGTAAATACATAATAGCTTCCCTAATACTAAAGCTTAAACCCTGACAGAACATTTATCCTTCTGGAAAGCATGAGAAAATAGAAATTGTACAAGAGATACACAGTTCTGTTGCTTACTGCAAAGCAGGAAGTCAGGGAGTGAGTAAAGACTGGAGCTAACTGGACCTATGTGGTAGAGCAGACTGACCACACACAGCTAATAGCAAGTCCAGAG
Organism: Acanthiza pusilla; assembly: GCA_036630365.1. Classification (NCBI taxonomy): domain Eukaryota; kingdom Metazoa; phylum Chordata; class Aves; order Passeriformes; family Acanthizidae; genus Acanthiza; species Acanthiza pusilla. The sequence goes on from JAXCHO010000036.1 coordinate 22,527,986, forward strand.
TCAAAGTTGTGGCTTGCTTTTGAACAGAGGTGGTTAAAAGGCATAATGGCTAAATTTAGTGATGGAAAATATTTTCTGAGTTTTCTGAAAAATTAATTTTGTTTGCTACCACTAGAAACAGTTGATAAAATCAGAGAACATTTTAAGGTTTTAAGTCATCGTAGTATTTACCCAGACATTTAAATCCATTCCTGTTTAGTGAAACATATGAGTATTTTAGTGTTTTGTGTCCATTACTTTTCTATTCACGTTGGCCATATGAGAAATAGGCCTGGATGTTAACACAAGAAGTAAGCAAGTTTCAGAATTTTCTGTTGTGGAAGCAGTACATCTGACAAGCTAATGCAAATAAAAATTGGACAAACTAAGAATGCTAGTCCCTCTGAAGTAAGCAGCTAGTCCTGAGAGCAGAACTGAAGAAGCTTGCAATTTTTATAACTTGGACTCCTAATAAGGAAGAGGTTATGGTTGTTTGTATGGCTGATATAGAAGTGCAATTCCAAGACCCACTTCGGTAAGAATAATAATAAAAAAAAAATTGCTAGGCAGAATTTCCAATACTCTGCCTCCTGAATATAGTCTCTCAAAAGAAAACCATAAAGGACTTCCTAAATGTTTTGGTGGAATCTCACTGAATGACTAACTGTGGCTTGTCCTAGGGAACTCTGTACATCTCCTCTTTAAAATTTTTCTTATTTCAGTCTTCTGTGCATGATCCAGTGAAAGCTATTCCCTCCGCGTACCACAGCTGACCTACAGTACCACTTCAGTTTGAGAGCAATGCAATAAAAACAGCTAAAGAATGTGCTGATGAAAACAGTTATTGAGGGAAGTGTCATGAGGTTTATAGCACCTTCTTAGTTTCCTGGTGCCTAAAATCAGCTGAGCTAGCAAAGCAGAGAACTGCAGCTGGGAATCAAAACCAGCTTTCAAATGCAAGTGTTACTGATATTATGGAGAAATACATCTGAAGAGAAAAGCAGGATATGCTTCAACAGCACCAAAAATCTGTTCATCATATTATTTTGCCTAGACCTATGTTTTCTGTGCTTCAGCTGGGAAGGATTTTAAGGGCTTACAACAGCTAAAAAGTCAGGTGTGTACATATATATATATATATATGTATGTATATATATATATGTGTGTGTGTGTGTGTGTATATGTATATATATATCTATATATCTATGTGCAGGTATATTTCATGTTCAGAAGGACTCCCTTTTAAAAATTCTCGATTGAATTCAGTGTGAAATGGCTGAACTACTCTGATTCCAAGAAATTAAAAGGAATCTTGCAATGAATTAGTGGTTCTGCAATGAATTTGTCGCTCTGCACTGGACTTGCATGCACTTCTATTGTCAACATTTGAATACGGTTTTGCAGCTTGCTAAAATCACTCTGATTCCTCCACCAAAAGTTTTTTTTCCATATAACTTTCTAGTCAGTGTGTTAACAAGGTTTTCCAGCCATGTTTAACAATGATGAAGAACCAGTTATCTGACAAAGCTATTATATTTTACTGTTTCACGTGGGTCAGAAAAACAGAGTTCAGCTGTAAGTTTCGCTTTCTCACATGTCAGTGGTAAAATCACTTTGTCAGTAAAAATAAAACATCTGCCAAAAATTTTGAAGATTGCTATCTGTAACCTATACATTTGTATACATTAAATACCAATTATGAAAATGCTGTCAATTTAGGGATTTAATAAATTGTGCACTATTGAGGGCACACATTTGAATTTTACAATTAATAGGTACAGTAAAAGGGAAGAAGCAAGAGTAATAAGGAAATTATCACTGTAACCACAAAGAATTGCTGGGAACTTTGAAAGAGCTGCTAGGAACTTGTCCCGTTATCCCACAGCACGTTTGAGGTATATTATTGTAACAGTTTCAGTAATGAAAAGACACGTAGAAGGAAGAGAAAAAAAATTATTATGTTCACTTTAGTCACATATGTAGTAGATCATGTAGGTAACTATGCATTCCTTCTTCACCTGGGACAGACCATCTGTGGGCCATCAATAGTTGCTGGAGGTCAATGGTTATGTGATACTATCTTTATTCTGTTATATTGTGTTGTTATATAGGAAGTGTATTATATTTTTCTATGCAAAAACATGCTGTGGGTACCTCAAGGATGATTTGCATTGATGAATGAAAAGATATACATAATTGCAGTTGTGAAAGAAGATTGTTAATACAAATGCACACCAAGGTAAATGCTAACATATCAACACTGTTTTCATTGGCATAGTGTTCTGCAGAGCATTCTTTGCACAGAATACTTTTACTATTTTCCTATAAAAGCTATTTGTCATTCAATAACAAATTAAGATCCCAATATTCAGTCTGTTTTTTCTTTCTTCACTGTCCTTTTTTTTAATAACTTGATGCAGAGGAATTTTTGAATCATAAAGAGCGAGCTATTGCTTCATAGCCTTGAGTATCTAAAATAGCAAAGATATTTGGACATGCTTTCACGATACTAAATCCCAGATGACAGTATTAGCTAATTTTTATTGCGAATTCCTTTGTTTGTGTTCCTAAGTATAAATGATGTGAAGTAGTATGACTACAAATAATATGATCATGAATTAGTTCACTGGCAAAAAAAATTGCAGGACTGCCTTACTAAGGCTAACATCTCTACTTTTTCCCTTGGACACCCTCCATTTAACAAAGGGCAGACCCTGTATTTATCTTTCTGACAGCCTTCAGCACAAAGCCCAATGTCTGCAGGAGCTGACCTCTGGACTAAAGAGGCCTCTGGAGGTGGGTAGCCTCTGTTTTGAGGAGATTTGTTAAGGTAATTCCTTTCCCACTTTAACAAAACATTTCCCTATGAGATGTTTAAAACACTCTTAAAAGGAGATAGAATCTTTCTCTAAAAGACTAGAAACCTGCAGATAAAGGACTACACAATTTTTTTTGGTAAATCGACTATTTTGGTAAGTTATTTTTCTGGACTCTGTCGCAACGACAGAGAGTATACAGATGGACATGATGCAAAAGGTAGAACTTAAGAAGCAAAAAGCAAGTCTTTCTTCACAGGAAGTTGTATCACTCCACTGGCCAGTGTGAGCTTTCACCACTTCCAGGCAGCGTTGCAGACATTGCTTGATTTAAAGAATCATGAAATTATCTAGGTTGAAAAAGGCTTTTAAGATCATTGCATCAAATCACCACCAAGCACACCACTAAACCATGTCCCTAAGATCCACACCTACATGACATTAGAACACTTTTGAAGAGCTTGTTAGGACTCCACGTCTCATACACAGTATATAGTCTACAGTGGCCTCTGCATTAAGTATTGCATGACTTCTGTATAGAAAAACATACACAAATCAATCCAAAATAATACAAATTCATATTTTCAAGGTTTTAAAAGCATTGGCTGCATAGCTCTTCCTCACAAATGGCAGCCAAGAATTGTCAGATGTTGCATGTTATCTCTGCTAATGATGTCACTAGTGTACTTTTTTATGTGCATATATAAATCATTTTTTTTAATAAAGTGAATGTCCAGGAAAAAAAAAGGTCAAGTTGCTTCATTAAAAACAACCTAAGAAGATAAAACAAATGGACACAGCAGATATCAAACAGTTATTTAAAAAGATGTCATCAGTCATCAATTAGTTTAGGTGGCTTTATCTGATTGCTGTGCCAGTGAATATGACTATGTCTGGAACTCTTGCCGAATAAAAAAAAATGGAATGGGAGAGGTGAATCACTTTCCAGCCAAACTTAATCCAAAATCCAGAAAGAAGGCAGATTTTGATCTTACTGTGACCTGACTGCAAATAAGCTGATTTCTTAGAAGTTTTTCTCAATTTTCTTTTTGGTATGAAGTAGAGAAGTGTTGGATGAAAAAGAGAGAAAATACTGAACTGCAATTTTTGACTCATTTCTTTTGCTTCAACTGTGTTTTACTGTTCAGTGGCACACTGTCTCGTTCAGAAATTTTGTAACCTCCCAATAATGTTTTCTCTAAAGACCTGGCAAATACAGCCATGTCTGGTTTTCCAGATGGATTGTCCATACTGTCAAATTAAATGGCCTTAGGATGCAGAAATTTGTAGCTAATGATGATCTAGATCAGAATGTAGGAGAAGAAAGGACTTTGAAGATCAAATTCATTATGTTGCAACTGCGAGCAACTATGGTGCTTAGTGTAGATGCCGCTGTCCCTCCTTCCATACAGCAAAACTAAAAGTGCTCACAAAATACCAGAAAACACCGGATTGACAATGTGCTCTGCTAAGCCAGCAGCAGCTTCCAAGTGGCACTGCCAGAGTCCTGCAGGTGGAGAGACGTTGGTGGCCCTGCCCTGAATCTGACGAAGCATGAATCCTGTTTAATTTTAAAAAAAAGATAAAAAATATGAATACAGATATATCCTGGTTTCAGCCACAGCAGACTTGAGAGCCGATCTGATGTTGGGTACCTCATAAGCAAGATCCATTGACATGGCACTGGAGAGATTTCTAACCATCAACAGATGATGTAAGTCCTGACTAGGTGACACTCAGTGAAACTATTAATACTTTTTAATAAATTTAAACTTTTTCAGGTGACAGCGTACCTGAGTGCGAACAGATCTGTTGTTGCTGCGCTGTCTGACAGCTCTATTTTGCGTGCACCCCATGCTGTAGTGGGATTAAAGTAGCTCATCATTGCATCTACTCAACATCAAGGCAATGACGACCTTGATTACCGAGTGAAGAAGGTACACGCCAATCAAATTTTTGAAAGCATTTGCAATGAAACAATTTACTCAGAAGTGTGGGCACCAAATAAATAAATTTTTTTTCTGGAAGTGATATATATCATGATCCCAGATACCTGGGATTTGTGGTGAGTTTTTAAAAAACAATGTTCTGAGCAACCTGATACATTTTACTAGGCTTTGAGAAAGGCTCTTGACTAGATGAGTTCTAAAAGTCCATTTCAATCGCAACAGATCTCTGGTCCTGTGACTCTATCATCATGATTAATTGGTATAAATTATAATTACATATGTTGATAACTATTATTAAGGAAGTATATGCAAACATTTAGTCCTCATGGGTGGATCAGCGTGTGTGCAGGTACAGATTTGTTGTGCACAGACCCCTGAAGAGATACTGGGCCCCTTTGCTGGCATTCCTGAAATACAAACAGGGGTATTGACATAAAAGGGTGAGTTGCCAAAAGGGCTGATGTAGCTGGCGAGACAGACCTGGGGGTGGGAAATTAAAGGCTCTCTCTTTTCTGATGTTCTGGGAGGAGCCTTCCCCTACAGCTGGCAGGCCAAAGGAGACTAAGTGCCTTACTGCTGAGACAGTGTCCCTGTGTGGGCATAGCTTCCCCATCCTCATCAGGCGTGAGTCTCTCCTTCACGCTCAATATGTGGCACTAATGGAAACAAAGAGACAATATGTAAACACCAGAAGAATCTTTGTCCAAACCTAAATAAAAATTAAGTTAATTTGTCTCCTGACTGTGTCTCATTAAAATTAAGCTGTATTGAAAATTGAAAATGTTCAGCAATGTCAAAATTAAATTACTATTTAGTGGGAATGAAGCTATGTATGAAAACCACACAATTTTCAGGGAAAGTCAGCCTTTGGATGGTGTGCTAAGGACTGGGTGATTTTCAGCATTTACTCTGTGGAAAGAGAAATTCATTACAGAATGGAAAATAGAGCATCTTTTTAGAATGTGCAAAGGTATACCACTAAGTAGAAAGATACACTGAAAGCAATAATTATCCTGAGCTCGTGTTTCTAGCCATAAGTGTGAACTTTCTCCAAAACTCTGCAATGGCTGCAAGATCCCTAAACCTCAGCATTCCTTTTTTGTTTAGCAAATGAATGTGAAGTCTATTGCCTAATGTGTCCTTCATGTTTTTCTAATGTTTTGTCCTCATAGGAAATAACTGCTTCATCATTCCAACTGAGTTCAAAGAGTACAACCTGAAACAGAAGAAAGTATAAAACATCTTCCCTTTGAAAATACAGGAAAGTTCTCAATCAACATGTAAAGATGCTCTGTGTTCACCACCAATATGCATCAAGAGTTTTGATAAGACATATTTTGATAATTTTTGTCAAATTTTGCATCCCAGATACACGAGCTTTCAAATGGTCACTTCCCACTTTTCCTCAGACAACTTTTGATTTCAAAGTATCCACTGCTGAAGAAAGAGCTCGTGGCTCAGGGCCATGTGAAGAGTCCTGCAGCTGGATTCAAATAAGTCACTTTATCTTCCTAATGAGTCACAGTTATCTTCCTAATTTGCCAGTACCTTTCTGTTTCAATTTTCTTTTAATATGAGAAAGAAAATCTGCCACTTTAAATAATTTAAATAAAGATAAAATAGATGCTACCTGGAAGAATTTGAGTAAGAAATAGGCATGTGCATTGCATCTGTATTCTAAGAAAAGCATATAAATTGAAAATCTAAAAGTCCTCTAATCTCAGAATCCTCTCATGAAGGGTTCAAATTATGCTGACAAAACAATAAATAATTTAAAAAAAATCTCAGAAATCTTCTACTCTAGAATATATTTTTAATTTTTTGTCATTAATTAGAGCAAACTCAAGCTCTAGCATTAATTAACCTGCATTTCCAGAATTCTTTTGTCATTATTTTGTATTTCTTTCAGGTTTTTTTTAGTTCTTAATCACTGAAAAATTAAGCATTGAAATGTTCCTTTGCAAATATAGTTCACTATATATCAGGTCCATTTATAACTGCTCACATGGGGACAATGATGCAGTTGTGATCATACAATCTACATTCAGATCTCAGCCTTGAGAATCAGGCTCCCAGGACAAAATTCAGTGCTACCATTTTTCATTTTGTTCTGTTCTGCCTCTACTGATACTTGAAAATTCATAACGATCACAACATTGTATCATCTCCTTGGAGGATACTAAACCAATAGCAAATAGAGTGTAAGTCTGTATGATTGGTCAGAAAATATTTTGAATTTTCTTTACATATTATTCAATAATTGATTCAGAATGCTATTTTACTACTGCACTTTGAATGAAAAAAAAAAAGAAAGAAAATGCAGATGTAGTTAGTAGAAATATTAGGAAAATGTTTTCAGCTCAAGGATGAATGAGTTAATAACTTTATGCTAAAGATTTCCTGTTACTTTTGGGTGGTGTGAACTCATTATCTAGGCTAGTTCAGGGCAACAGGTCTTGTAATTTTCATTATGTTTCATTATGAAAGTACTTTTCAGACACATTATCTGGGATCAGCGGGTACAATGCACTATATTCTGTATGGTGGCCTTTGTTTTAAATGATGTATTGCATTTGAGTATTTCTGTATACAAACCACACACAAACAACATTACTGAACCATTTCCACCTGTGCCTGCAGGATACACTCACACAACAACCACTGTCAATGCCCAAAGAGACTCCTGGGCTTTTCAGGACTGCTGTGCCTTTTCAGCTCTCAGCTACAAAGAAGATGGACTCAGATTTTTGTCTTGGCCAAACAATGTCATGCAACATGTATCTGTTGCAGAGGATAGAAACAAATCTACCCAAAACAGAAAGCAAATTGATAGATCCAGAGTCACTCTTTATTTCCAATATGGCTTTTCTCACCTTGATTTTGTTTGATAAAAATACCTGTTACACTCCTGAGGCTTAAAAAATAAAATTGGAAAGATATGGATAGGAATCACAAAATATATATTTACAGTAAGCAGAATAAAACTTTATTTTATAATAAAGCTGCAAGAAAAATATCTTAAATTGTTTTCTGGTTTTTTTTTTTTCTCCTGTATAAATAACACATCTCAGATTTTTCTTAGCTCCCTGAACCTACTTTCCTAGAATCTTGGCCAGCTCATATTAACATAAACAAAATTTGTCCCGTTCTGCCTCAAAGCGGGCACTATACAGTGCTCTTTTAAATGCTCTGAACTTATCCAACTAAAAAAATGGCTTGAAATGAAAAAGAAATCAGAGACCCATAAATTAAAAGAAAATAGCTTGTTAGGCCTTGATCCAAACTATACTAGCAGCTATGCAGACTTTCATTGTGTCACTGGGCTTTGCATCCAGTCTTTAGGACTGCAAACAGTAACAAACTGAAGCAAATCTTTATCTTTCGACAGTTTCAATAATGCTTCCTCTTAACTTCTTAAAATTAAAATTAGTATTAAAATTAATAAGCACTATAGTGCTTGTTACCTTGCTTAATCAGAATCTCACCATGAGATTTTTGTGTTAAGAAAAATGATATTTTATCAGTACTTTGAAATATTAAAATGTTTTCTGACATTGAATCTTTAAAAATGAATAATATTGAAGCATTGTGGAACAAAATATAACACTCAGAAAACTTGATTTTAAAATTACATGGCAAAATAAGCCATTATATGTGTCATAAGCTTGATTTAATAAAATTTATTTTTCAGGGCATTTTTTTTCCCAGCGTTGCGATAAGTTGTTAGAGTGCTATCTTTGCTTTTGAAAATGATGTACATGTGGATTCCTAAAAAAGAAAAATGGTGGGGGCCTTTCAGTTTTGTGAGACAAGATTGAGATATTATGAAGCTTGTTAACCGAAATTGCAGAGCATGGCATATCTGTTTCTGATTAGTGAGGTGTCCTGTCGGACATGCTGCAAGAGCATCTTCACCTCCTATAACACTCTGGTCAGTTATTTCCTTTGGTTTTAATCAAAGTTATTAAAACAAAGCAAAATTTGGACAACCTCCTTTGGTTTACACACCAAGAAATGTAAAAGAGTTTTGGCCCAGTATATTTAGAATATATCCTTTTTCTTCCCTCTTTTATATGCTGTGTCAGCTAGGAGAATATGGAACTTTATGTTCTCTTGCAAGATTCCATACATATTTTGAAGAATGATGATTTTCTTTTGGTCTGATGGTTACATATATTGAAACACCACACACTTTTCAAAGCACAGTACAAAAATAAATTCAAAAGCAAACTTCAAGGTCAACAAACTAGCATTTCAGGAATCCTATCTTAGTCATAGCAATGACATAAAAAAGAGCAAGAGATCAGCCACGACAAAGGAAGTGTGAATCAGTGGTTCCTAAATTAGTCAAAGATAAACAGATGAGAATTAAAGAAACCAGATGCACAACTTAATTTCCCATATTAGGGAAGTATCACAGTCTTATACTTCCTACAGAGACACTTGAATGCTGATAATCATAGAGTTAAAAAACCAAGCAGTGAGAATGGGAAATTTTAGTGGAAACAGATTAAAATTTCCCTCTTGTTACATTAGTCAGTCTGACAGCTCTTTTTCTCTCTTGTGGAATCTGAAACTCTAGAATAAATTTGATTTATTGTTGTCAAACCAAAGCCATATAATGTATGAAGACAGTTTAAATCCAGATGACTTAAATCCTACTAGAATGCAAGTGGCATACTGCTGGGATTTGTCCTCTGATGTTCTCTGATTTTCTATCCAGTTCCTGTTGTTTCTTAGTGCCTAAATTTTGTTCTTCCAGAAGTCAAAAACTGACCCATACCTCTGTCACTCATGGTCTAAACAGGTGACAGAGGCCTCTGAATCACCTCAAAATCTGATAAAAGGCAAAACAGAAATAAAAAAGGATGTGTCTAAGCATGCCTCAATAGTTGTTCTGTAATCAAAAAGGATGAAAGAGGAAGGGATAGAGGAAAAAAGGAGGGAACTATACTCTGATTTAGACTGGTAACACAGAAGTTTTGCTTTTCAGTCTTCACTTCAGCATGTCTTCCTAGTACCAGTGAACAAACCCTCTTCATCTTCTTTTTCTCAGCTCCTATTTTTCTTGTTGGTATTCAGTAGGGTTTTTTAAGTGCTTTGAATTGAACAAGACCTACAGAGCAGCTAAACATAAAAGTGTAATACTTAGCCTGACGTGCAGATTAATTACAACCAACTAATTAACTTTTAAAAGCTATTAGAAATGTTATCTGATATTACAGAGATTGCAAGGAAGTAAGTCTAACATTAGACATCTATTATAAAAGGATTTGAAAAGTTTTTTCTTCTAGGGAGAATAGATGCCATTTAGAAGTAAGTTAGTTAGTTACTGTGTAGCGAATTTAAAGTAAGAATTGCCTAATTTGTCGGAAGCAGAAAAGCCCATGAATAATACTTTCAATAGAAAATCAGAAATCCAATAACTATGTGGAAGCATGGTTTTAAATAAGCCTTTGTGAGATGAAAAGAAGGAAATATTTCACTCATTTAAAGTGAGATGTTGGCTTGCTTGAGAATGATATGGAACACTAAAACCTCCTAAAACATATCTGCACAGCTCCTGGATCTGCTGTGTTACAGAAAATATTTTTATTAGCACTCATCACACAAAATATACCTTATCCTGTCAGGAAATTAAACCAAATCATATGATAGAGCTTTTTATTTTTACATTGCCACAAGTTCTGCACAAAGTCTGATTCATTTTGAGTGTAGCAACTTGCAAACATATGGCCCTTTCACCAAAGTAGACACAAGGATGTTTTTAGAACCTTAATATTCTAAAAGCAAGGAGAATATTCTTTGGAATATATATATATAAAGCAGAAAATCCGACATTGCTACTTCAAACAGTTCTGTCAAGCAAGCTGATACTCTTGCCAAAGCAACATCTAAGCTTTTATAAACACCACCCCAGAATTATCATTGGATAATACAAATGTTGTGTTGTTTATTTGCATCCTGGTGAACTACCCAGCTCAATTTGGAAAGAAGAAACATTCCCCATCATGTGGACAGAAGGACCCTACTTCTACCAGCTCTGGTCTGTGGAAGCTTTGCTCCATCTTTAGGCTGTAGGATCAGCTCGTGCCTTTCTCTGGACCCTCTCTGTTACTCCAGCCAACTCCCTAGTCCTGCAGTCCTCATAAAACATTTACTTATGCCCTAAAAATGCTCTGTATGAGAGAAACCTGCAGCAAAGACCCTGCGATCCACTGCCAAGACTCTGCAAGGAGTTAAGAGCTGACTGTGAGGGCTTGTCTGCGTCCAGAGCCAGGAGCAAAACTTTTGCCACAGGAAATAAAATGCAGCAACAACTTAAATTATCTTCCAATAGAAGTGCCTTGCCATGGGGAGGTATGCTGAATGCCAGACACTGCCACAGCAAAATCTGAAGCAATTTCATTATTGGTGCTTCAAAAGGAATAGTCATATATTCAATCTTTTTTTCAGAGACCTGTTTCAGGAGTCCCTCTTAAGGACACAAAGAAAATGTGGAAGCTGGAGGGTTGGCTGATTGCAGCCACGCGTATCCAGGGCAAAAATGTAGGATGATGCCAGAGAAACAGTCTGTCAGAGCACCTGAAGGCTTCTGCTGGGGCTGCCACAACCCATGGCCATGGCAAGGGACCCTTTCTGAGTCTGCTAGCCCTGGTCCCAGTGATGCCCCAGCAATGCCACCCTCCAGCTCCAGCTCCATTCCTGCTCCTTTCGTCCTGTGTGGAGTGTGGCCCTGCTTCACTGCTTGGTGTGCCTGGCATGGCTAGAGACAGGCATGGCTAAAGGTTAAGCCAAGTCTGCAAACTACAGCCTTCTTTCCTTAAATTCATTGTTGCATTTGGTATATTTCAGGACACTCTTTGTGTTCGTATATTAAGTTGAAGAAGCTTGGACAGCATTTCCTGAAATCATGAGGTGGTGCAAAATTATTCTAGAAAACTCACAGGAAAAGTCTCCGTAGTTAATAATAACTTAAACTACTTATTGGTGCAATGTGGCTTTAGAGTCCCCGAGGGTTGCAGAAGCTGGCTGAGAGAATTCAGGCAGATGAACCAAGATGGCGAAAAGGAGAGCTTTATTTACAAGAAACCTCTTTTATATCCATTAATATTCTAGCAACTATTGGTCAGCAAAGAATCCACCTCCTAAAACCATTGGTCACAACCAAATAACACTTAATACCAAACAAAAAGATTAAGAAAGTAAAAGAATGCAGTTTGTCTCTATTCTCTGTGAGAAAGAACAGAAAGATTCTAAAACAGTGCAACTACAGTGCAAGAAAGGAAGATTTCTTTCAGAGGATGAAGGAGAAATTCATAAAAGCTGATTGATAGCTGAATTAACCTATCTACTCCATATTCTTTTGACTCAGATCAACAAATTTGGTAGCCAAACAGACAAATGTGTATTTTAGACTGTTTCTCTGCGTACTAGTATAGGTGGAAACTGAAGAATCGGAGTACAGAGGGAGGTAAATTTTAGTAGAAAATGGAAAAAAAAATGGTCTGGAATTAAGTGATGAGTGGGTGAAGTTGGCACAAGCTTTTTAAAAAGTTTTTTGAAATTACTTCATAGCAGGAAAAAATTACATAGCATTAATGATACCAATATAATAGCAACTGTAATTATTGTACCACAGAAGAAAAAGGAATAGACCAAGAAAGATAAGTGGGGGCAACAGAGTAATAAATAAATCTAGTGCTACAAATTAAAAACTCTGTTGAAGAAAACTAAGAATGCAGCCTGAGGGAGATGAGTGGGATGGAAATTGCAAGCTGAATAATTAAGAAATTTGGTGCTCAAGAAAATGCCGCAAAAGCAGTACTAAAGAAAGCAACAAGTTGGTAGAAAGATTATTCATAAAGGTACTAAGACACTTGGTTATTATGTTTGTTACAGCTCAGGCTTTGTTTGAAACAGAGAAGGTGATGATTGATAATCCAGTGAAGTCAATGGAGATATTCCTTGTAAGTAATAAAGACTTTTGGGACAGGACTTCAGGTCTTGGTCTATGCCCAGATATCAAAGAAATGTCTTTTTAGGTAAAAAGGTTCAAGAACTAAAGCAAATGGAAGAGAACTAATTACCCTTCTCTAATTACAGATTATGGAGATTAGAGCAGTACCACAATTATTTGATGTTCTAGTGGCAGAATCCTATTTGCAAGGACATGTTCTGATTAGAGATCAGACTGCATGTTTTCAACCAGAAATGTTGTTTCCATTTAGAAGTAGAAGAGGATGATTACTGCTGAAGTAGAGGCTGTCAGTACTAAGTGTAGTGTAAACCAAGACTAGTGCAAATATGGATTCATATAGTCATATATAATATATGCATAGAGAAGCAGGTTTCCAGGGGACAGATTTTTTTCTTTCAATCCAAATAGTTTTTCCTTAAAATAAATAGAAAAGTGATTCTATGATTCTCTATTATAATTCACATGGACATTTGAAATTTGTTAAAATCTGAACTTTTCTGCTCTTACTGGTTGACTAAGAGTATTTTTGATTTAATATTGTTTTTTCTGAATATGAATATTATTCCTGAGTTCTGTTGTTTTTCCCTGTTAAAAGGATTGGAATGTTACAGGTTTTTTAAGAAAAACCCCATGCTAATGCACGAATCAAATCAATTAGTTTATTTCAGAAGAAGCTCTTTTGGCTTCTTTTAAGGTTCTAGGTTATAATTAAATAGCCTCTAGTAAATATCTGGATGCCAGTAGTTTATTATATGCCATTTCAAGTGGTCAGAGTTTTACTACAAGCCTCAGAATATATTGCATGAGAGTCTACTGCTAAGAAGAGTCACTGCATGGAAAAACTGAAGTTTCAACCTCTTATGAATGTGGAAGGTAACTTGAGATCATGAGCTAACATCTTCTTCAGAAACAAGTTGATAAGTCAAATAATCCCCCAGTTTATTTTTAAAAAAGTTTGAGCACACTTTTTAACAGAACTGACCATATGGTAGGATTCTGATTTTCCTTGCTGAATGACTTCAATACTGCAGATAAAAATACTAGAAAATTGCCAGTGAATATAATTTATTTACTATGACTTTCTGAATTCATCTTCCGAGGAAGATAACTAAAATATAGTGAAGCAAAAGTTATCCTGAATCTATGGTTGATTGTTGTAATTACCTAGCTTTATGAAAACTGTACACAGAAAAACCTTTTGGAGAGTCCAAGCCTAAAAATTCTTTTTCCAAAAGTGGAAAATATTGTCTTTCATTAGCAATTTAATATCAGGAGTGAGCTGGGAAAGGTACTGTTCTTCTTTTTTGCATGCTTTTTTTCTCTTGATGCTCTTGCCCTTGAGCTCGTTTTTCTGCCTGGTATTATTCTCTAATACCAGTTTTACAAGATCCTTAGGATCACTAGGTGATGAACACTGACAGTTTTCCTTTACTCTGATGTCATGTTGAATGATTAATGTAGAATTTTTCTTGAAGTCTTACAAGCTGTTTGCATCTAAGGGAGAATAGTTGAAGGAAGAGGTTATACTTTTTACTGCTTGTGAACTTTTGTCCTCATATATTTTATCATGGTCTCTGCCCTGATAGAACTCGCAATGACCATCCTTCTGGAAACCCAGGTAACTCATTGTCTCCTCTACTACATAATTAACTGGACTTCTTATTCCTTTCTTTTTTCCTTTTCCACTAACTGTGCTTTTAATATGAAAGTTTCAGCTGTTATGTCCTTGTGCTGAGGGCAATTCTCTTTTCTCTTCAGTTTTCTTGCAGTCCAGCAGAACTGTTCCCAGACTCCTGAGAAACTCGAGGAACTCAAGTTTCTGGCAACTTGCATCACAGCAGGCAGCAACACGTTGCTCTTGAGTATTGATATAACCATGCGTTCCTTCTGACTGGTCACAGCAGAGAATGACACTATTTTCATCTTTCATATCTGACAACAGTGGAAGAAATGTATGTTGAAAGTTGCTCATGAGAAACACCTTGAAATGTAAACTCACTAGGAATTCTGAGCCAGAGAAAAACCTAACAATCCAATAAGTAGTGTTTACTATTTTAGAGAGTTACTAAAATATATTCTATTTACTGCGTAGCTTTATTCAGAGCCCTGTCTTTTGAAGAGCACTTTAGCAGTAAAATTTACAAAGATAATATGCTAGCACATTCCTTACTTAGAACAAGTTCTTCCAAGCAGCTGTTAAGCAATTCATCACTGGAAGGACATGCAGATATTCTGAACTCAAATACCATAATCATCAGTCCCCATTTTCTCATTTATGGAATGCCTATGTCTCATTTTCTGCGTCAAGTCAGGTTTCAGATCTTCTATATCAGTGAACTTGCTTGTTAGATTATACTTCTTCTACCGATGAGCCTTTATCAGGCACGTGTTTGTTTCCTGTACAGGTAGGTTTAATTTGCAACACAAACCAAGAGGTGCTAACCTTCCCAAAGGGGTAGAAGGACATGAAAACTGTCTGACCACCGAAACAAGAAAACTTACAGGTAAGGGAGAAAAATCTGTACAGGGGATCAAAAGGAAAGAAATGTGTGTGGGTAGATTTTAATGGTGTATGAGCGTGGAGAGTAGCAATGGGAGATGGATGATGGGTGAAGGTGAGAAGGTGAAGGGAGAAGTCTGAAGGTGATTTTTAGAGAGTAGGGTGGATTATAGATTATGGATCAGACTGGATTATGGCCAGGAAGGCAACGAGGGAGCTGTGAGAACCACATGTGGCACAATTGATGAGAAATAGACTGATGGGATATAAAGTGATAAAAATGGGTACCCTCATGTGCTCAGCCCAAACCATGATTGATCTAAACATGGTTGAACTGAGCTGTGCTGGACACTGAGGAAAAGGGTGTAGGTGACCTCAGACGGCAGGAAGGAAGGCAAGTTCAGTGCAGGCTATGGGCTCTGCTACTGAGGTGAATCTGCATCCCTGGGATGACACAGGCTGTGGTGTCTTAGCATGGCAGGTCTGTTAGCATTCATCAAAAACCACGAAATATCAGCTATACAGAAGATGCTGACTGCAACCCTGTAAATCAGATTCAATTTTATCCTCAGAGTTTGCATGAATTGTTGATATTGGAAAGCAATATAAAATAGAGAGAAAGAAACCTTTCCAGAACAGGTCAGACCAATAATAGAAATATTTTCTGTGCATTTCTTATATGTTGTGAGAAACTGGCTTGTAGATCAACCCTCATTATTAAAAGGAGTTTCCACATTTTGTTATCTTCCCTAGAGAGAGGCATATAACATCATTCATTCTATGATTATGCAGTTTCCAACCTTTCAGAATGTTGCCTGTGACTCTTCATTTTAACATAACTCTGTGGAGCTTGAAAACTGGATTGTTGCACATTGCCTGTGACAATTACTAGCCTTCTCAGAGCACTTGGCCCAGTGTCTGTGCATCCTGCAGCTGTGAATCAAGCACAGGTCACTGGACTCTGTGCTCATCTGCTGTGAGCTGCTTCAGAATAGCTGTGTTGTAACAAACCACTCAGTGATTTTTTCTTATCATGTAGAAAGGGAAGACAGAGACAGACCAAATAACTTCATGTTTACTTTTCATCAGTAAGTGCTGATTGGTATAACTTGATCATGTCAAAAGGCAAAAGGCAAAATGTTTACAACAAATCTTGGCTGCTTCACTGTGGATATCTGGTAGAAAGTAGTGGGGCATAAAGTGTGGCATAAAGGATCCTGAAATGCTGTATGAAGATTGTTTTAAATCATGAACATTAAAAAAAAAAAGACCCAGCCAACAAACCAGCTAACACTGGCCACATTATTTTCTCACGTTATGAATGAGTGTATTAGAAAATAGAGAATTAGCTGGCTGAATCACTTTGAATAAGTACTCTTAGCTTGCAGCCAAGGTAATGTATACTATTTTCCTGGATAACTGCCATATGTTCTCACATAATTTTTTAAAAACTGTGATATTTCTTTAAATGTCAAGATGAGATGTGCTGTATTATGAGAGTTTATAGAATTTTTAGGATTTAACTTCATATAACATGATTAATAATAAAGTTTGAAATGCAATATTAAGAAAAAAGTTTTAGCGAACAGAGCAAATTTCAGCCTATCAGTGACAAAGGTAATGCCCAGATAAAGCCTAGCAAAACCTAGACATAGACAATCAGGTAAAATGAAAATCAAACTCTTTCCTGCAAATAGTTAATTTACTGAACTATATTCTCTAAGGCTTGCCAAAATACCTATGTAGGCACCTGGAGAGGACAGATTAATACTAATCATGAGATCTGGGGTGGCTCAGGTTATTGGGAATCTGTTGTGATCAGGATTCCATCCACAGGCTGTATAGACAGCTGATCATTTCAAGAAACTCCCCCACAAATGAGGAATAACAAAGCCCACAGCTGCACTGGATGATGATATGTCAGTTACTTGTCCCAGGCAAAGCCATTGCTGCATTTAGCTTAATCTGATTTAAGTACACAATGTATGATTCAAATACTGCACGGAGCTAATGCAGTCTGTTTCAGCACATTGCCATTTTATTATATAATTAGGGAAAAGTTTTGTAGTTTTTAAAGCAGTGGTAGAACAGTTCCTTAGAGACAGAGCTAAGTATAACAACTGCAGCCTGTTTTTTTGTTGTTATTGTACATGCCTGTATTTCACAGAATCAGAAACACTGATCCTTGCATTAGGGATCAAATAAAACTGAAGGAGATTTCTGAGTTTTCTGAATCTCAGTGTGTGAATTGAGACTATAACAGTTTCCCCCTTAAAAAAAAAAAAAAATCATCTTACATTTTGTTATCTACACATAGGTCTCCTGGCTCATTCTCTGACATAGTATGTTGTATTTTAACATGCAATGTGAAGGGACATTTATTATTGCAGTATTTAATACTGGTAAAATATAATATATAGTTTGAAAGAGTGACAGTATTGGACCAAACTCTTTTTCTTCTGGAAGATATTTGCCAAATTAAAACATTTTATAATGTGAATGTGAAGAACACTCTGCTTACACCAGTCAGAATATTATATCTTTACACTGTGGTAGTTGACATAGCAGCAGACCATACAGGAAAATGTATTGGGAGAAAATGTAGTTTAAATTGTTTTAAAAATGATGCTGGCAGCCTTAGGGTGCTGACCTTAGAAATCAGAATGCAAAGGCATTATGGATATAGATAAAGCTGGCTGTTATTCATACAGAATATGACTTATCCCAGTGTCAGATTCCCCAACACATTAAATCTGTTCCAGTAGAAGAAGAAAAAAAAAGCAAACCTCATGGAAATTATGTTTCGGTGTGGAATAAAGAACTCTATATACCCTTGCTTGTATCTGTTATTTCACACTATTAAAAAAAAAAAAAAAAGAAATTGAGTGTAATGAATGGAATGTTATAAGGAGATTAACAACACAGTACTTTTCTAGATGAGTATATTGAGGCAAAGCATAATTAAATGACTCATCACAGACTGTGCTAGAAAAGATTTGATTTAATGGAATCTCCGTCTACACATTTTATCAAATTAAAGTGTGAATAGGTAAAAAATTGAATAATGCTTAATTTAATGCAATTAAATTCGTCTCAGTTATCCGTACAAATGAATCTCTAATTGAAATTTTCTGCTCACTAATATTTAAGCTATACTGAGAGATCAAATCAGTCTTTTTTCAATCAATATCATTGATCATAGACATCAGCTGTCTTCACTAAAATTACATCAGAAATTATTTTGATTTAGAAACTACTTACCTCTGTATTTCTTCTGAGCGGTTGCTATGTGCTAATAAAATTCTCACACCAGCAGACTTACTTCTTGTTTATTCTGGGGTTTGTCAATATACCTCTGAGCTACAAGTAATGAGAGTTTGAGGAAGCCTTCTTGAAAGCTCCCCAAGGTGGAAAAATGGTACATGTAGCTCATACTAGTTTTTGTGAGCAGTTTTAAAAATAGATTGTAACTAAAAAATATGTCATGGTTTTTGCTCTCTGAAATGGGGAAAGCAAATGTGTTCTAACAGGTCAGGTTTACAGTTTGTTTTTCTCAGTATTTCCCCTGGAAATGGGGCCAGAATCCATCTTTGAGTTTCAGAAGTGGATAAACTGCCATTTAGCTACTTCTCTTACACTAGAATTCTTTTCACTGGTATCTAGCCTGAAACATCCCTTTTGAATGTTAAGCACATGGACTCTTCTTGTGCCTATGACTGAACTGACGAGAAGTGGTGCCCCTGCTTTGGCAGAAACTTTGCAAGGCACTAATTTCGTTCTCTGCCTTTTAACCCTGGTCCTTTGATTTTTCAACTATCCTAAATAAGCCATATTTATTGTGGCTCTGTGGATTCCTGCTGCTCTTGTCTGGGCTGCTGTTGCTTGCTTGGGGTGCAGTGCTCAGACTTGGTGTCATGCTCTCTGCAGGAAGGGCACTGCAGACGTTGGGTGTCACAGTCATCCTTCGCCTGTCCTGCAGGCTCCATGAATTCCATGAAGATCCAGATAATGACAATTGTTTTTCTCCAAGACACCTTGGCATTGTGGGTCGTTATCTAGTTTGCAAGCCAAAATAATCCCTCCGCCCTCCCCTGGCCAGGTGGGATATATCTAGGCTTATCACCTTCTTGCCTTGGTACCAGTTTAAAGCACTTCTCAAAACCTAGCAAGTCATTTTTCAGGACTTTTAGATTTGTTGGTGAAGGAGCAGAGCTGTGAGAATGTTGAAGGAAACCTTCACTTGGATAGAAGTTCAGACAAAATTATTAGCAGCTAGGGTGGTGCAAGGTCTTCTCTTGAGCTGTCAAAATTCACTGCTGACTGAAGCCAAGGTAAATAAATGGCCTGTGCTTTAAATTTTATTAGCTGACCAGTTTACTGCTCAAATCCCTATTAGATGCTATTTGAATAATTAAAGAACAGGCCTTGAATGTTTTGTAAATAGTGTGTTAGTCTCACTGGGATTGTCTGATTATCACTGCTTAAGGAAATAAGCATTTTAATGATAAAACATTAAAATCCAGAATGTGCTAAAATCCAAACTTAGAAAAAGCCTAGTAGTCATTAGAAAAGAACTTTCACTGTTGGTTTT
Organism: Acanthiza pusilla; assembly: GCA_036630365.1. Classification (NCBI taxonomy): domain Eukaryota; kingdom Metazoa; phylum Chordata; class Aves; order Passeriformes; family Acanthizidae; genus Acanthiza; species Acanthiza pusilla. Next base: position 22,547,802 of record JAXCHO010000036.1, read on the forward strand.
CCACCATTACAAAATAGTGTAAGGCTCCATTGCAAGAGTTGCAGAACCTTTCATACAGTTTTCAACTAAAGGTTAGATGTTTTTGCCATTAATGAGATTCTCTTAATTTCTTTATATTAAATTCCTGTCTCTTGAAATTAGTATTGAAAGGCCCAGCTTGCTGCTAGAACACCAGGTTGTCAAACATGATTGCTTCAAATAGGATTATTTTTCACTCTATAAAGATTAATTGGGGCTCCTCAGAGCTTTAGCTTCTTGGAGGGAAAAGGAAACAATTTTTCATCGATACTCATAATATCTCCCAGGCACATGGAAAAATGTGGTATTGGGCAGATCTTAAACAGAAATTGCTGAGCTTAAGTAGTGTGTGGGCTGGAAAAAGAAAGAAGATGGGTGCAGTGTCACGCATATATTTTTTCTGTATGACTGTTCTGTGGCAACCAGTCCCAGCAGTGCAATACAGCAACACACAGGGAAGCTGATTATAAGCTAAAACTTCTCTAGTGTGTGGTCATACACAGTTCAGCTTAAACAGCTTTCTAGTGAGAAAAACATCTGAGTGGCTTTTATTTTATGTCCCCAAATAATTCCCTGTTGCAGAATGGCTGTCCCTCATCTGTTCTGCGCCGCCATGTTCTGCAAAAGAGTCCATTGAGGTTTTTAGCCATTTTTACTCACTTGGCTTACAAAAAAATGTGTTTACTTGCAAGAAAGCAAATTCATAGGAAAAAATTCCAGCTGTGCATACTGACATGTGCTCCTGTTTCCAAGTGAAACAGAGTAGTGGGATATTTATTCATTGTAGAACATAACATATAATTGAACTTGTCTGAGGTAAGTGAAAGATTTTTTTTTTTCCACAGGAAGCAATGACTATAGGAAGCATTTACTCATATAATTAAAAATATGATCATATTGCTTTTTATCAGATCAGATCCTACAGCAAAAAATGTTTTCTGGATAGTGATACAAAGATCCAATGTCAGTCATCTTCAGCTGGGTTTTTTTTTTATAGGAACGTGCTCTAGTTTCTCATTATTTGACAAATTTCTACCATTTGTATTTCTCTGTTGTCAAGAACAAGACAACTTTACAAATCCATAAAAAACCAATACATTCCTCTTTGATGAGTACTCTCTTTTAGAAAAAGTATTCCTTCATTAAAAGGAGGATGGAATTTTCAGAAGAAGGATGTGTTTTGGCTTGGATGTAACTTTTTTTGTTTGAATAATCATTACAGATATAGATATGCATGTTTGCCTACCATACAGGAACAGACCTATTTCTCTGAATTTCAATGGAAGTGTTACTTTTGACATCTGTGTTTGCCGGTCTGTTTCTGCCACAGGCAAGACTGTCAATGCTGCCAAGTACTTGTCCCTTACTTCCTCTATTAGATCCTGCAATATTTTTTCCTATTATCCTTGAAAACCTAAACTGGAAGAGGTTGAAATTGTCCTGTGTTGAATTACAGAAAAAGAAATGAAAAAAATCAATGTGTGAGAGATTTGAATGAACTTGTCAAAGAGGCTGAGACTGTGATCCAGGAGAAGAGACAGGGACAGCGATGTAGGGTGAAACTGGGAAACACATTGGGTTTGGTGGCTGGGAGAAGTTTAAATAATTTGGGCAAAATATTGACAACCTGAAGAGAGAGATACTGGAAAGTTCAACAAATACATGGGCAGATACACAGGCTAGAGGGATGTGAACACTGAGATTGGTTCAGAAAGCAAATGGGCACCAAGAACCATGAAGCATGATGGAAAAAAAGATCTGAGGAGGTTCTGTAAGAATGGCAAAGAAATCAGGTGTGGTTTGGGATATAAAATGAAGTCAAGGAGACACGGTATGGAAAGAGTGAGAGAGGAAAATGGAAATAGGAGTGGGTAGGAAAGGGATGTAAATGGGGCTAAAATTGAAATAAGGTAAGGTACTTTAGAGGAGTTATTGGAATTAATGAGTAAAGGATTGCAAATTATTAGCTGGATCTCTGTCACAACTCTGTGTTCACATACACTTCTGTTCCTCTAAAAGAGACCTTTTTCAGTATTATCTTTTTGATCTGTGACCTTGGGTATCCATTGATCACAGCAAGGTCCGATTGGGGTGTTTCCATTTTTTTAAATCAGTTTCTTTCATAAGAAATATGGTCCAGGTATATTGCCCCATTCAGCTATGGCTGGGCCATTCCATGCTATCCAGACACCTATGGAAACCCACCTCTGTATTTTATATCTCTGTGCTGATGTTGGGCTGAATTTAAAGTCTGATCCCATGATCTCTTAGTGGTGGCTGTCCATTCCTTGTACTCCTGGCTACTTTTTCCCAGTTTTCCTGCCAGCTTATTTCTAACACAGGTTTTTGTTGTGCAGCACCACAAACAATTGTGCCTGCACAAACCAGTGGTGGTGGGTAAGGAGGGCAGTGTGGGGGCAGATGAGAGCAGGCAGAAATGCTTCAATTAGCACACTCTTTATACAGTCTCATGTCCTGTGATACAGACACCATGCCAATGTACAGACACCAAAACAGATAAAATGTTCCTAAATATGCTATAGAACATATTTCCATTGATTTCAGTGGGTGTCAACAGAATGCTTTCCCCTGGGGAATGTGGACTTGCAGATCAAGCATTTTGGTGGTTTCACCATGCTCTGGTACCAATAAATAAATTTAAAAGGCATTGTCAAAATGCTTTATCACATCGAATATCCTGATGCACAGAATTACAGCCTTTTAGGGTTGGTATTACAGGTGGTGAATGAGTTTAATGACTCCACTCAGATGCCAACAATGCAGGTGCTGATACAATGCCAAGGCATGGATCTTTTTATATATATCTATGCACACATATTAAGCTCCTATGCAGAGAAGTTAGTTTGTTTATGAAGATGGTGCGCAAATGGAATGTGTTTTTCCAGACTGAGAAACAACTGATGACTCCAGTTCTTTTAATTTAATCTGAAATTATGAAGGTTGGCATTATTTTCCTTGAACTAATGGGTAAAAAATCAATTCCTTCAGCTGGTTACAATTATATTTCACTTAGACACACTACTTTGTTACAAGAAATGTGAACTGAGCTGAACTCTAGCTCTTTTAAATATGACAACTTGCTATTGAAAGGAAAGGTTTGGTTTTTCATCTTTATGCTGCACTATTTATTTGAGTTGATTTTTTAAGTAGATCCAAATAGAATTTAAAATCCAAATTTGGAATCCTATGTCCCCTAAGCATATGGTACTAGTGAAAAAAAGTCTAAACAAATTAATAATATATTTTAAAAAAATTGTGATTATTTTCCTCTCTTTAGCACTTCTAAGGATGCACCTGGATACTGTTTTCATTTTGAGACTTCCAAGTTAGAAACTAACAGAAATGGTTAGGAGTCTGCAGTACATAATGTATGAAGAATTAGACTTGATTTAACTGATCAGAGAGGCTGTGGGGTTTCCATCCATGCAGGTTTTCAGATCTTGACTGAACATTGTCCTGTTCAACATGATCTATCTGTTAAAACATCCCTGCTTTGAAGAGAGTGTTGACCTGAGGATCCCTTCCAATCTTAATTATCCTATCATTATATAATGAAGCTATACTGTTAGGCATAGTTACATAAGCCTATCTCCCATTTATTGCCTACAAATTTTTTTTAATTTGCCTCTAATTATTCAACAGAGGTCCCATTGCCACTTACATGAATTGAGATGCAGATAGTAAATGTTCTTGACTGAATAGCAAACATTGCTTCCTGAAGCCTCCTTTTTATTGCCTCAGCTTTATAGGCAAGGGAGATTTAAAGACAAAGTATCTTATTATAGCACCTCACTTCTACACACTTTTACCTGTATTATCCTACATACTTCAGGTAGTTACTTGAGCTTTGATAAAACATATATTTTTAAACCCTTCAGTTTTCACATTAACTTTTAAGAGGCAGAAAATCCATTAGTTCTATCTCTCGTGTCTTCTCACGACCAGTCATCTTTTCTGCTAAGAATATGAATATAATTTTTAATTGGAAGGTTTTGGCTTGTACTGTACATATAGCAGGGTTTCCATGGCAGTGGGATACAGGATGCTTTGGGTGGGAAGTGATGTGAGCTGTCCTCATGCAGCCACAGCAAGGGCCAGCCCATGCAGGTGCTCTCATAGCCTCAGACTGCTGGGAGGGGTATGCTGAACCATGGCTCAGACTCATTGAAGGTAATACATGAAGAGAATAAGTTTGGAGACAAGATGCTCTTGGTAGGACATGTGGAGGAGATGTTTTGGGGATGCATGGAAAGACCAGATACAAAGGAAAGATATGTAGCAGCAGGTGTGCTTGTTGGAGAAGGCATTGGTGTTTATTTATGTATTTGTTTAGCTGTTTGCATTTTGTTTTTCCCAATACACAAATCAGTGATTAGAAGCCTATGTTAACTGCCAACAAAAGAAGTAAAAATTCCCCAAGCTGAGACTCTTTTGCCGATGCTTATCTTATGGCAGTTGACCCTGGCTATTCCCTTCTCCGTGAAACAAAGAATTCTTTCCAGCAAAGGATGCCTAAGTTGCATTCAAACTGACCACAAGTCCTTTAGGTGAATCTATAAATATATTAAACTATTGATGTCTCTGTCAGTAGGGCAGCCCTTGAAATGATTAACTGGCTGTTCCCTACAGACTTTTCAGTTCCCAGGCTCTTTTTAAAAAGGTGGACAGAGCATTGCAATATTTGTCTATGCTTCTATACAAGAAGACAAAATAAACTTTTCCCATACCATTTCCATATTTATCTGACCCACCTTCAAGAAATTTTGCAGGGATATCTAACCAATACCTTATGTTGAGTTCCTAATTCATTACAGTTCCTTCTCCATCTTTTACAGTTATGACTCCTGTTTGTCTCTGTCCTTGGTAGGGACTGAGCATTTCTTGTCCTGAAATTCTGCACTTGTCTGCATTTTTAAAATCATCGCAGCTTCTAAAATGTTCCAAAACCCTCGCTATGACTGCCTCATTCTCATTTACAAATGAAACTTCTCCCTTTTTCACTACTCCCCTCCTTACTCCTTTTTTCCCTTGGTTAGGAGTTTCCTTGAGACTACCAGTTGCCATGAAGGACCTATGATGACAGAACGAGAGAATGACAAACATAGTCCTAGCTTTGCAAAAATAGGAGCACTAAGGAATTATATATTTTTAGTTAATTGAATTTGGTCTCATAAACAATGACTCAAGAAATTACAAAGCTATCTCCACAAAAGATAAAGCAATCAGAATGTAAATAGCCAGGAGACAATAAAAACTAGCTGGTGCAGATTTGTCAAGGACAGGTCATATTAAATAAATGTAATTTTCTCTTATGACTAAATCTGTTTTTCTCCTTTGACAGGGTAAGTGACTAAATAGATAATGGGAAGGTACTTGTACGATGTGACATATTCTGAGCTTAATAAGGCTTTCATGATTTTCTCTTGGCTTTTCTCTTTCATGGCGTTCTCTTAACCTAAGAAAGTATGATGCAGTTATAGTGATCATGAGTTGAGCACAGATTTGGTTGAAAAATTTATCTCAGAAAGCAGTTATCATTGTCAATCTGAGAAAGATGAAGTCATGTTTGCAGAATAATAATATCGATGAGGAAAATAATTTTCAAGGTTTATCATGAAATATAACACCTTTTTAACAATGCCAGTGCAAATTTTTATCTTTACTGGGAGAATAGAAATACGGCTTAGGGAAAATCAATGCTTAATACCAGATGTCATTCACTTTTCTCTTGTTCATCGGATTTTATCAAATTCTTTGCTGGACTTGTCGCTAATATATGGGAATATCTGCAAATGAAAAAAGGAAAATCTCAAGAAACTACAAATAAAATGTCATTGAATAAGAAATGTATATGGAAGATGTATACTTGCAGGTTTTACTGTTTTGTGTGAATTAAATCAAATCAAGAAGCTGATAAAAATTACTCTTATGTTGTAATTATTAGTAGTCATTATCCTTATAATAATTTTTAACACACTAAACTCAGCATTTCTTGATTCTCATGGGGATTCAGGTACACTTGTTACAAGACGGGAAGAAAAGATTATTGTTCTTCCCTAGAAAAAGAAGGGAGATATACTTAGGTAAAAGTAAGCAAAAGCATTCAGTCCTGATGGGAGGGGTAGACATCTGCACTTCATTAGAGGAGAAAACCCTTATAAGAAACGTTTACATTGGGGAAGAGAACATTCTTTCTAAATAAACATTGCAACAAGATCTGTTCCTACCCTGACCCTGGCTGCCGGGGCCACAAATGAAGGTCTACAAAGAGCCCATTTTGTAGTCACAATGCTGCTTTCTTGTATTTTCTTAAGCTGAAGCATCTTGAAGACATGGGCCCCAGGAGAGGATCTGAAATGAAATCCTTTTGCTGCCTATAGCTATGTAGTATTTCACAATATTAAAATTTGTAGCTGACAAGGCAAAAATATTCTCTCCCCCTACAAAAGTGCCCTCACCCCAGATAGCCACTCCAAAATGATGTTAGCAAATCAGACAGTTTTCCATAATATCACAAGCAGGATGCCTGATCATGAAGAGCATTTCTTAAAGGTGATCTTTCCATGTGTTCAATCTCATCGAATTTGAGGTGTTTAGTAGTCAAACATTCCAAAGCAGTTAGTGGTCTAGAATCGTGCTGTGACCACATCACTGAGCGCTGACCATGTCACATTTCTGCTCTGAATGGGAGCCATATTGAGTTGCATTTGAATCAGAGGCATCTACTGAAAATCCCAGAGCTGGAGAAAGTTAAGGGATAAAATTATTGATATAGTTTTGATTTCCTTCAACTCTCCCTTTGACCATTGCAACCTTGTTTCACTTTCTTACAGTGGTGGGTTGGCAAAATGAGGAATGCTCTATGGTAGTTCATCAATTTCCTCTTCATGGACAGCCACAAGTCTTTGAGTGGCTAAGCATTTCCTGTTTGATTAGGAGTTTCTTTCTTGTTTTTGCTCTACTAACTCAGGTTTTGGGCTTAGATTTAATTTTTTAAAAAAATGTTCCGAGAGCAATGGAACTGTATTTATTCAGGTATTAGCAGACACTAGTTGCTTCATAGTTGGATGTTTTCCTCTCTAACTCCGAGCCAGTGATAATTTTACCAAATTTAGGTTGAGAGGTACAGATATTATCAGAAATAATTGCTTTTAAAGAACAATATGTATTTCATTGCATATATCTATATTTATTTATATGGTATGGCAACACATAGGAATACAATAAAGTAGCTGCCTCAACATAGGAAGTGATGCTATAGACATTTATAAATGTTAATACAGGGAAGAAGTTGGGAAAGTGTCTTATGGTCCATGGAGATTAATTCAGTTTCCTAGGCTCCTTTCCATCATCTCATCATGTCCACTGCTGGAGAGCAGTCATGAACAAACCAGCATGGATGCTCTTACATTCTTTTCTCCACACTTGCAAGATCTTTCTGAGCTGAGTTGTACAGCACAGACAGACACACAAACACACAATTCACCAATTCATGCTGTCAGTGGGGGAGAAACATTTATACGTCTTTCAATTCTTTATTTCGTCCAGGTTCTTAACAGAGAAGTCAGGCTACCCTGGAACGGCAATTGCTCCTTCCACATGTCTCTTGTAAGAAACTCTAAGTTTTCTTCTATCATTGACTATATCTTTGAATTTCTGGTGTTAAAGATTATCAGATTAGAATAAAATAGAGTAGAATAGAAGATTCCAGTTGGAAGGTACATATAGGGCTCACCTAGTTCAACTGCCCGAGAAATTCAGGCTCAGCCAAAGCTAAAGCACCTTATTATAGAATCATAGAATTGTAGAACTTTTAAGGTTGGAGTAGACCTTTAAGATCATCAAGTCCAACCCAAATTATGTGCATTTTGCAGATGCCCCTTAACCACTAACAGGCATAGGACACTGACCACCTCTTAGGAAGTCTGTTTCAGCATTTGACCACTCTCCATGCAAATAAATGCTTCCTAATATCAAGCTTAAACCGCTCCTGATACACCTTTGAACCTTTCTCACATATCCTATCACTGGATCACCAGGTAGAAGAGCTCCACACCTCCCTCTCCGCTTCCCCTCCTCAGGAAGCTGTATAGATCAATGAGGTCACCCCTCAGTCTCTCTTTCTCTGTGGATTCTTCTTCAGGCTTTAACATTTCCCTCTATTTCCTTCCTTGCCTCACGTCTGTGCCAAAGAGTCCCAGACTTAATTTTTCAATCCCTGCACATGATCACTTGATTTGCAGGTTCCAGTGGATAACCCCTTTAGTGGCAGTCATCCTGCTACTCACTGTGCTTAACTAGCGCTTGTCCTACACAGTGGATTATAAGATGAAGCTTTTGTGGACTGCATTGCCAGCCCCAGTTTCCTTATGAACCAATTTTTACTGTACGAACACCAACATATAAAATTTTTAACTTGCCTGCAGCCCCACAGACGGCCTATTTCAAAATGATAGTTGTATATTGAAAATACAGTTTTATGCAGTCCTTAGAGGGAAGAAATCTGTACACAACTAACTCTTTTAGACACTTTATCAAGTTAGATACTGAGAGATTAACTGTGACCATAGGCATGCAGAAACTGCAGCAAGAGTTCTCAGTCAGATTCAGCTCACTGAAGTTCTGCCCCTGGAAAAGAAAAGAAAAATCTTGGAAAGAAAAAAAAATCCAGAAACTGCAATTTTAGACCACAGCTAGGGGTCTGTAAATGTATATAGCACACCCTAATTTTATCTATTTATCTATCTATAAATGTATATAGAGCAATAAACATAAGACTGAACTCCTGGGAGTAGGATTAAAATGCTCTTATGGTCTCTTATTATTTTCCAGTATAAAAGTATATATGTCCAAATTACAGAGCTTGCATTAATGTCTGTGGAAATCCTGTTCTCATGAGCATTGTGAGGTGATGTCCTGGGTGCTGTCTGTTTTCAGTGAGTATTAATGAGCCTTTTCTTCCAGTGCATTTTAAGAAGTCACATTTTCTCTTCTGTATTTTCTTTTCAGGAGCATCAAAGTGGAGCTTTTTGTGTCATATTTGTGAAAAGTTGTTGAAGCGTTTAGTGTCCTAAAGAAACAAGTGTACAAGCTAAAATTACAGAACACCTGCTTTTTAGAAAATTTTGGTTAAAGTCAGCAGGGACTTTTCCCTATGAACCAGCATGGGGCAGTGTTATCCATGCAAACTCCGACCACCTTTACTGGCAGATAAATCGGCACTAGAGTCTGTGAGGTTTAGACATAAACATCTGAACAGACTTGGAACCTCTTGTAAGTAACAGGCTTGGACAAATATAACCACATAGAAAAGACAAAAACTGCCTTCAGCCACAGAATTAAATGTGTTGCTTTGTGTTATATGTTTTAGGAAGCAAAGAGTGTGTCGTTACACACAGGCATCCCCAGCCGTAAGGATGATTACGATGATGATTAGGATGGTGATGATATAGATGATAATTAATATTGTGCCCAGTAACTGAGGATGAAGAAATAGTAAAATTAGTCCTGTTCAAGCTCATACTAAAAAGGTAATTTTAGTATTAAATAAAATAAAATAAAAACCACCTCTCTAGGTGTGGGCTGACAGAGGCACTGGGCTTTATCAGGTTAGTTTGTATGCATCTTTACAAATGAGATCTTTGGGAAAAAATGACAGGATTTTATAAAGGTAGCAAAAGAAGTGTAAAAGTGCAACCTTCAAAAGCTGTGCTTTATCAGCAGCTTTATTAACTTTTGCTTCTAATTGGTGTTAGGGATCTGTTTAAATGTATCTAAATTCTACCCCTGAATTCAGGAAAGTCTATTTGTTACATTATTAGAAGATGGCGGCTAAGGTCTGAGTTTAGGCCATTACAATTGCCATGTTTGTAAACTACCTTTCACAAAAACATTTTCTTGAAAAGCAGCCAAATAAATTCTGCTTTAGACTCCTATGGACATTAAGGCACTTATTTTACACACAGGCCAGAATACTTACATGGCAACCACGATCACAGCAAAAATGTTAGAAAATGTTTTCCTTGAGCCTAGTTGTGCCTTTAAATGTAGTGGCTCAACAGCTGCTCACTGTAGCATACAGAGGATCAATCTAACATGATACCTAGGCAGAGCAAGAATTAGCATTTTGCAGTCACTGCTGGTCACAGTGATCAGAGAGAAGAGGGAGCCTCTGCTGTTGGTGATGGGGGGAGCTCCTGAACTCTCCTGTGGGCCTGTTAGAGGATAAAGTGGGAGCAGAAGTGATCCCTGGCAGAAACTGCACAGCCTCGTCTGTGAAAGCAGTTGAAAAATAGGGTTTCTCTATTGTTTTGTTTGAATTCGGTCTGTAAAGACATATTTGGCTTACAAAAATAACATTTTAGGACTTAGCAGCACAAGATAAAAAGTAGAGGAACAGGAAACAAATTCTGTTGCTGCAGAATTCACTGGGCCTTATGACTTCTTATCATTTCAGCAATTGCTCTGAAGTTCATGAAGACATTTTGAAGGTAACCTGCTGATTCCAACAAACCAGTCATTCTGGGTGTCAAGGGCACTTGATTACCTGGTTTTATCAAGGACCTGAAGTTTTGGCAGTTTACCACACTGTCACAGGTATCCTTTACACTGCTGTCACTTCAGCAAGGTGCATGTACACTTGTACTGGGGCCTTTGTTGTGGCAGGATGTCCAAAGTTGTGCTACCAAGTGACACGGTAATGGTGAATAATAGGGCCTCAGCCTGTTCGTGTACAGAAGCTGCAGACACAGATTTGTATTCTGTTCTTACCTCCTCTCTGTCTGTGATGGATTTTCTGTCCTTCCACATTACTTTTCTTCCTCATGCAGTAAATTCTTTTAAAGTATAGGCAACATATATGCTTTGATGGTACAAACGAAATTTTCAAACTCGAGTGTAATACTCCTGAAGTACAGATTTATGATACATTTAATTATTAACCACTGTAATTGTTTCATTTGAATATGCTTTTTAGAATTTTTTGGTTATCTGGTGAAATGTGCCACTTGTGAGGGCATGCTTTTAAAAACAGAACTAAATTCAGGGATATTTAGCTTGGGTAAAAAAATGTTTATTCATTAAAAATAAATAGATGTTGAAATATTTGTTACAGAAGAGACTACATATTTTGCAAATCCCCTTCCATCAAATGCATGTGTCTGAATTCTTCTGGTGGCTCTGTGTGTAACTAAAATGTCATAGACGCAGATCTGTGTGACATGACAGTAGTAGCATCAGTAGTGCCTATAGGCTCTTCCCCAGTGTTTGCACAGCCTGCTGTGTCAGACTGGGAACCTTCAAGATTACAACAATTTTAAAAGCAAAATGAGATAGGTTAAATTATGTACGACTGTTGTGTTTTGAGTAAAACCACAGCTGTGAAAGAATCTTCATTCTGCAGTTGCATGTATTAATATTAAAAATGATGATAAAATCCTCTGCATTTTCTTAGTTAAATATTAATATCAACAATCAGTTTAAAATTAAGAGTAAACATAAACAGATTTTTCTCTCCCAAAAGGAATCAGATTAGATGGTGTCAAGAACTCCTTCTTTGATCATTGTTCCCTTTGTTCTCTTTTATGATTTGATTTCACTGCTGCTGACAACTTCAGTTAATCTGCTATGTGTTTTCTTCTTCCCTCCTAACAGCTCCTAAATGGAGACTGTCAGGTATGTCATCACATTTAATTTATCACACATGAAGTAGGTAGTGTTTGCCCAGATGATCTGATAGGGGATTTAGGATGCTGCTAATTTGTGGACTGCCGACAAATTGACAAGTTGGCAAAGCATTGTTGGAAATAAAAAAAAAAAAAAAAGAAAAGAAGAGAATCTAAGCCAGTTTTTCTTCAAATAAGATGTGGATAATATTGCTGGGTTTGTTTTATATTCCTCAAAATTAAGGAATAAAAAGGAATGAACAGTCAGGAGAATTATTAAAACTGATACCAAAATGTGTTTAGGAGCCATCTCCTGTATAAAAATAAATAACAAGGTAGCTCTGTGATTCAACCTATATTTTTAAAAGACATTTACAAATAGAACTGGAAAGCAAGTACCTTTAATAATAGCCAGATTTCTGTGCTTTAATATCCCTCAGATGAAATTATGTGACTCTGGGAGCAAGTACACCGTGAGCAAGTACAATTTAATTTAAATATTTTGAGAAGAAACTCAGAAATGAGATTTGAGAATAGGAAAAAAAGACTTCAACATTAACAATACATTTTCTGTAATGTGATACAGAATACAGAAAAACAGACACGTTCTGTCTTGTTCTATCCCAAAATCAATTGTAAGGTTAACATAATTTTTTCACTTACAAAACTATGGAAAGGCATCAGTAATTTTTGAGATTATTAGGTTCTTATATACTCAACATATTTTTTAAAGAAAATTACTCCACTTCATAAAACTTTTTTCCCTATGGAACTAATGTTGTGGCACTGTGAAAACAAGAAGTAATAATATGTGTATATTAAAAATATTTAAAAATGCTTTTAAGTGAATTTGTCACAAAAATTAAAGTGAGGTAAATTTTTAAAAATGAAGTTACTATCTTAAAAGCAAGGACATGTCAGAGAAACTTCTGTCAGAGCAACAAAAGGATATAGAAAAACCCATTCTGTCCTGACACCCCTGAGGAACCAGCCCCTGGCAAATTCACACTTGTGGTTTGAACACAACAGAGGTTATGGAATGCAAAGAAGCACAGTACTGCCAGCTTCCAGCAAAAAGTCCCAACTAATTGGGCCAGACAGTGAAAAAAAAGAAAAAAAAAGAGAAAGACTTCACATTGTCAGGGAAGGTAATTTGTAGCTCAGCCTCGCAGGTTGGATTGCTTGTGCCATGTCTGTGGTACATATTTTCAGCTCAGTCTGAATTACTTTTGCAGAATTGCCCTGGACAATCCATTTGTTTAAAAGTACGGAGTCTTAAGTGTTCTTTAAAAGAATGAACAGACGGTGCAGTTTGAAGGAATGTTATTTAAAAATGCTTTTGGCTGGGCCTGGTGCCTCAGTCTTTAGTCACAGCAAGTTGTATTTGATTGTTGCACTGAAATGATGCTGAAATCCCTCTGGTGAAGAGGCATTTGTGTTGCTTAGGGAGAAATCCTGGGTAGAACTGGACTTAAAACTTCTCCTTTGGTCTTGCCTTTGGAGAAGAATGCTTTGCTACAGCTAAAGAGCCAAACCCTGGAGCTGACCTCAGACTTCATTGACCTCCTATTGCCTTCCACCATCTCCTTGTGCTGCAGCCCTGGCCAGAGTTAAGTGTTTTGCCATCCTTTTCCTTAGGCTAAAGATGTTCCTGTCTCAAGAGCTGCCTCAAGTCAGCACAGGGTACTGGAAGTGCCCAGCACTGGGGCCACATCAGCCACATCTACCATCAACAATGTAGGGCAGGAATCAGGAGAGTGCACAGACCTGTGCTTGCTTATACTGATTCATTACCCCTCTAATCCTTGAAAAATTGCAAAATGCTTTGTAATTTTTCAAGTATAGCATGGTAGAGACAGCATAACAATAGTAAACTACATAAAATAAACAGTAAATGGAAATAAAAAACTGTATGCCATATGCATAGCTCAACAACTAATAAAATTAATTTTGCAAAGCACTGTTAAAAATTGCTTTTCCACATGTCAAAATCATAAAATGATAGCAGGAAGTGCTATGCACAAAACTGGTGGAATCACCAGTTCAAAATGAATCATATAAAAAATAAATAATCACTTAGCAAAACAATCAGCACAACCATTACATAGAAAAAAATAAATCCACGTATCCCAAATCAGTTTTTATAAGCTTTATAAAATCCTAAGCACTAGTGAATCTATAAGAGCTAAACTTAAATTTGACTTCTGAACAATTCTTTTTGACAAGCAAACTATTTCTTCTTCTGAGTGTAATTTAAATTTTGAATAGCTTAGGTATTATTAGCTATTATTGCATGAGGAAGGAAAATGTGAGGGAGACTGTGTAAGAGACATACATGAGTTAAAAATTTGCAGCTTCAGGATTTTGTTGATATGGAGAGCCTACTTTAAAACATTCTAAAATAATGTTTTTCATCTTCGAACCATATGAAATACAGTGAAAAAACCTCTTGTGACACTTAGGTGGACAAAACTACAGGATAAAATTCCCTTAATGGATGATATTTCCATAAGTATTGCCAGAAAAATCCCCAAATTATGAAATAGAACTTTTCTAAAATAGGGAAAAATCATCACGAGAGAGGACAGAAATTAGAGGGAAATTAATTTAAAAAACCTCCCTCCCACTATTATGCTCCCCACTGAGTTCTTGGAGGCTTGCTTTCAGCCCAGCAACTGAAACCAGCTTCTTTAATTGCATCAAACTCTTCCCAGCCTCTGTGGGTCTCTGGGGCTGGTGTATCCTTGCAGCACTTCTGAAGCCTGGCTGTGCATCACCTCCCTTCTCAGGCTCTGCCTGTGTTTGATGGTTTGTTTCCTCTTGCTCAGTCTCTTCCCCTGCCAGCCCACCCTGCCTGCTGGAGGAGCATTTCAGCATTTCTTGATGCTGATTGTGTTTCCAGTCTGGTCCATTGGGTGGGACAGACCATTGCCTTTCTCTCCACTGTCTTATATGATTAGAGATTGTTTTTCTTCATTACATTACACAATCTCAGTTAATTCGGTCTCTTTTTGAACATTCTACTTTCTAAGTGCTGATTACTGACACTTTCTACAGTCTGCTTCCTGGGCTTTCCACAGTCTGTCCAAATTCTTCTTAAAACACAGTACCTTAAGCACAAGAAAAGATCTAAAGCTGAAATATATAAGGTTAAGGTTTTAAATGTTCAAGTTTATATAAAGCTAAAGTTTTAAATGCCACTTCTTGATTCTTTCTGGGAGATTCTCTGAGGTTTCCTGTAGGTGTAATTTCCCTGTCAAGTTCATATCTCAACATGCATCACTGTCTCTTCTCTTGGTGTAATGAAACAGCTGCATCTTAGGAGCTTCAGAAAAGAAATGGGGTATAGGATAGATGAACTGTAACTCCCAAGATCTATTGAACGGAAATATTTTTATTTTGTCTGAACCATTTTTTTTACGCCAGCCTAATGCTTTTACAGCTTTGTCACAAGTTTTGCTTCTTAAACAGAAGGTTTAATTGTAAAATTTTATTTTCAGCATAGGTGGTTTTTCACAAGTTCATACTTCCTATACTTGAACGCATTGGAAAATTGATTTCTGTGGTCATCCTAGCACTGTGCCCTAAAAATCCCTTTCCCAAGTAAAAAATCTGCCTTTGAGAGACAGGAAATTTTACTCCAAGTTTAAAGCAGTGTTAATACTTCCCTATATCTTCCAAAGGGCGCTGGACACATTTATATGGGGTGTGAACAGAAGGAGATTACGTCTCTTTCTGAAGTCTGTGTGGATAAGTTGCATGGAGTACTGAAATACACCCAAACTCCAAAATATTTACAAGCCATAATCCTTTTATAATCTGTCTCTATGGAAGCAATTGTGAGGACTACTAGATGCCTACATGGCTCCGGCTTATGCAACCCACAGAGAATTTGAGTTATTGAGTGTACATGCCATAGTATGAAAGCTAACATACAGCCACAGCCTTGCCAACTTTATACTTTAAAAATGGTGAGTCATGATGTCAAGGCATGAAAGAGCCCTATGTGATGGGATCCCCAGTCAAGCCAGTGCCTTCAGCTGGACCTGCTCCACCACTAAAACGGAGCAGTTCTCTGAAGCTAAGCATGCCAAAAGACACTGAAGGTTTCCAATCCCTAGAGGTATATTTCAATAAAATCCAAAAATAGTAAGATGGAACATGGCAATTTTTTCCAGAGAGAAAACTCAGGATTGCTGGGTGAAATTGGCTAGAAATGAGCATTGAAAACACTTACTGCTTTTCTCACTTGCATCCTGGCAGTTCAGGATTATTTTGCTTTCCTTTCAGTCCAGCAACCTTTGGTGGTTTCCTGAGTTGCAGAAAGCATACACTGACCCTCTCAGGTCTCCAGGAAAGCCTTCTGTAGGAATTCTGTAGTGTCTCTTGATGCTTTGGTTTCTCTGTGCCTGACTATCCATTGTTCTGCTCTTGCAGTTGGGCACATCTGGCTGCAAATGTTCACTTTTCTGTTGAAAGGGAAGGAATCTCCCCTACCTCCTGAGGACTTTTACTGATCCCGAGGGCAGCAGCCAGGAAGCAGCATGTGGCCATCGTTCTCCCAGACTCTTTAGCAGAATGTACAGTATGTGGTGACCTGAAAACAAAGTAATTAAACTGCCATACCAATCTGTCATCACTTTTCAAGTGAGATGAGATTTAAGGAAAATTTTTTCTGAGCAGTGAAATCTATGATGTCTGATTTTCTGAAGACTTATTCCCCTCTTTGCAGTCACACACATTTCAGTAATCCTATTTTTCCTGTAACAGCCCCAAGGTAAGCACTATGCCTGGTTTGGAGCTGTGTGCCTGTTGATCTGGCCAGCCAGCAAGCACAAGCTGTTTGGCCAACAGGAAGTTGCAAAAAATTCAATGTATAAATGTGGAGTTTTGCTTTCTTTTCCTGCATATATCAGGAAGTTTTCTCTAAACCAAACTGATTTTCATTATACTTATGGGATTGTCTGTTGGGACTTCAACTTATTTTTTTCATCTACATAAAACTGGCAAATAGTTTCCAAAATTACTAGAAAGGGAGGGGTAGATAGTTGGACAGAAATATATACTGAGAGACAACAAGACGTGATATGCATATTAAGCAATGACGCTAAATTAAAATACTGAACTGCTTGCAGTATTTTTCATTTATGTCTTCCTTAATAACCCTTTACTGTTCACTTCACTGCCTCTTAAAAATTTTAATGTATTTTCTTTTAGAGAAAACTGAGCTTAATCTTTGGATTTAAATGCTGCACTGCTGTCTGGAACTTAAAACAAACAAATGTGAAACTTGTGACAAGATAATGAGATCTGGCAGGACTTTTTCTCTGATGTTCTGCTCACAAGGAATAAAGTCTATCAAAGAAGGCATGTCTTGTTTGATCCCTGCTTTTCTCTCCTTTCTACTTGAACAGACATATTATTATAGTATCCAGAGCTCAGGTATTTGCAAAGATTTATTTAGTGTTTATAACATATAGTACAGTTACTGTTTTTGTAATTAAATTCAAAGACTTTCTTTACAAACAAAATTCAGAAGTTCCTGGGACTGCATTTTCAGTAGTGTTAGCATTTTCACAGAGTGTTTTTACAATCATTAGAGAAATTAAAAAATTGCTTAGTTATGTATTATTGTACTTACTATTCTGCTAAGAGTTTTAGCACTCTTGCAAAGTTAAAGAGCATATCACTATTCTCCTCTAAATTAAAAAAGGTATATTTTAAAAATAGACTGTAAATATAATGTCCAGCTAGAGAAATTCTCAACAAATATGGGGGACTGAATAGGAGAAAGAAGGAAGAAGGAGATAAAAAGGGGGTTTTACATAAAATAAGTTTTAAAAAACTCCTGAAGAAGTCAATGTAATAGATCCCACTATGTTCTTGTAGTTGTAGTGCTTCTGCAAATTTGTTTCTTGACTGTTATACTAATTAGTAGCCTGTTTCTCTACTTAAAATTTGCATAACAATGTAAAGTAAGGCAGAATGCAAATATTGCATCTAAGGCCACTGTAAATTCAAATGTCAAGTATTATTTGAATACTAGGTAGAAACTGAGTGCCTGAAAAAAAGTTTAATCTGAGATGTGTTCTCTCCCTTGCAGTGCCTGTAATATCTGTATCTATCTATATCTATATCTATATCTATATCCATATTTATATCTATATCTATCATCTATATCTATATAATCTATATCTACATCTATCTATATCTATCTATATCTATATATCTATCTATATTCATCTATATATATACATGCATACATTTGTATAATGGGGACTTTTATAAGAAGTGGCAAATACAATATAATATAAGAAGCAAAGTGTTATCAGCGGTTCTTTGTTATTCTGAATAACTTTGGCAATACAAAGAAATCATTACAGTTCCCATCAGTGCCAGTGAGGTCTTAAATGAAGCAAGTTTCATGGAATCAAGATATTCTTCCTAAAAAGCTTATGTATTTTCTGTAAAGATGCTGTTTTAAAGATGGTCTTTTTAAAGTTGATCATCTTTTTATAGATGACCATTTTTAGTTTGCTTGTTACAGGGAAGATAAATTGGAGAGGAAGATATTACATGAAGAAGTGATACAGTAAAAGTTCCATGCTATGTATTTTGGGAGAAGTAACAAAGCTTGAGCCACCCAAGGTTACCGTTTGACAGACATAAAATTCATCAGTCTGTATGTTGACTCTGAAAGGTTGTTGTGGTTCAGGAATGGTATTCCTTAATTTAGTGCTCCCACTACAATGAAACACCAGCTGCTCCTCTCCCCCAGCCACCTCTGGTGGGAGAGACTAAAAGCAGAGATCTGGAGCTGAGATAAGGACAATTTACTGGAAACAGCAATGAGATGAGCAAGTGAACAGTAACAGAAACAATGCTAATAACAAAAGTATACAATCAGAAGGTGATTTAGGGGTGAAAATACTCACTGACTGACTGATCTGGCATCACATGACCTTCAAGATAAAGACAAAATGGTGGCAGGCCCTCTGCACATCACCTTTTTGTGCCCCACTTGCTCCTTCCTGGGACTGAGAATCCCTTACTTTGTCCTCACAGCGGTGACCTAAGGTGGTATGGAACAGCAACCTAGACATGCCCACACAACTCTGCTCCCTCATGGCTACTGCAAAAAATGGACTCTGTCCTTCCACACTGGGTGCACAGACTGAAAAAATGGCGCTTAAGGCATGGAGCTCATGAGAGTGCTAACCTAGATCAAACAGTTGTGTCTTATAATTTTAATGGCATTTAATACAGGTCACAAATTACCAGCAAGGCTACCAAGAGCTAACAAAACAAACATCTGCTCTGCTTTGAAATGCATTACATTTTTTTTTCCCATATTTTCTATCTTGCCTGGTTTTGAGTTGATTTTGAATGTTGCATAATAACACCTTTTAATATTAGGCACATGCATACTTTTGCTGTCTTTCTCTCATGATGGAGACAAACCACAACATCAGACAGAAAGCCCAAATGCTAACATAAGCATCAATACAGAAAGGGAAGAACCTATGCTCATAAGAACTGTTCATCAAGTTGTTAAAACAATGACACCAGAAAGTGCTGAAAGGGTTAAAAATATGAACTACAAATACAGAAAATCTCTAATATTTTTTGTGTGATGTGATGCAATCAGACTGAGTCAAGAGTATAAGGTTAATGCCTGACAAGAGCTGTTCTGAAGTGAGATGTGAAACCTCAACAGATACATATGAGTAAATGGGATAAACTAGAATGTGGAAATTATTTGAACACTTGCTGACCAAAGTAAGAATCAGTGATGAATAGGGTAAAACTTGCTCAGCTCCTTAAAAGATTTATTAATTTATAATTCTTTCCTGAAGCTAGGAATCCAAGGAGCTGGCAAGTGCCTAGTGCTAGTAATTTCTGCTTGTATGTAGCTACTGGTATAAGGCGATAAAGGTACACTTTATACTTTTATTCTGTAGATTCTCATTTTGAAACTTTGGAAATCCATTTTTAAGAATAATGAAAATTGTACTTTATGCTAAATTGTTACAAAAATGCAGCACAGACTAAGCAGCCAAACTACTGCCACTGTAGTCAAGAAAAGAAAAAAGTGTACATTAAAAGATAATATTCTTCTGCCAAACAAATGAACTTCACAACTTTTTTGTGTAAAACCCTGTAATGAAACAATGCTCAAAGGAAAGCAGATAGACCACATAAATATATTATTTCTTATAGGAAACCATGTCAATATATATTTATATTACTTTGTAATATACATTGCCTAGGTAAGAAATAGCTCAAATAAGCTGAACTTCTGGACATATGATTTGCTTATGAGTACATGAATATTGTTTCAAGCTGAAGATAAAACAGGGGGAGATGCAATGTTCGTGTTGCGCATTGGCTTTCATTATTATGTGTTCATTATTATATTATTTGTGCATGTTGTTTGTAAGTATTTTTACCTAAACCTCCAGAATGTTTAAGAAAATACTTCCTGTCATTATTCTCTAAGACCAAAGAATGAAAGAAATCATTTGTATTTCAGAGATTTAGGAAATAACTTGGAAATATAGCACCTTTTTCAGTTTTGGAGTATGCAATTTTGCAGTCGGCAATTTTTGACTAATTTGTTTTCTGTGGAAGTTCTTGCAAAATTGAAGTATCTTATAAATTAAGCCCAAATACTTATGGGTCAGAAACTTCCTTACCTGGAGATTTTAGAAGAGGGAAAGGTAGAAATTCTCACCAGGTTCTACAAAGTGATAAAGGTGAGACACACTTCAGGAGAGACTGCAGTTATGTGGAGGAGAGACATGTGTGGTAGAAACATGACAAGCTCCATGAGGCCAGAGATTGGGGTGAGAACAGAGCCAGAACTCCTGTCCTGCAACCCTGAGCCATGGTAGTAGAGGAATGCAGAACTGGAGGCAATCCTGACCTCTTCCATCAAACACTGAGGTCTGCAGCATCTTCATGTACTGGGAAACCAGCGTGAGCTTTACTCAGTTCCAGTCACAATCCAGGAGGTTTCCAGTCTTCATGGAAGCTTACAGTGTTCTGCTTTGGTGTGGTGAGATGTTTCTGTCCCATGAATGCACTGATGGTGATACAGCAAGGTCTTGGCTTCTACTGGCCATTGCCATTGCCAGACTGTTTACGTGGCTAGCTAAGCCTCTCGTGTGAGCCAGTGCAGCTGTTGTTATGTTTACGTTACTAAATGCAACTCCTCATCCATAACTAATATGAAATGTAAGGAGTGTATTAATACACTAATGAAGACACATATGGACAAATCTTCAAGATGTATAAACTGGTCCAGCTCCGCCTAATCTGTGAATTTACAGCTGATTAGCATCTACCCAGAGCATTCAATTCTCTGCTGAAAACAGTGCAACACAGATGCACAGGTCTATAAAACATGAAAGTTAAATTTTCTGAGGTGTCTGGTTTTATGAATTTTCAGTCATCGAAGTAATCAGATTTCATGACAGCAGAGCATGAAAGATTTAGGCAAAATTCAAGAAGCATAGAATGATTGATTCAAAATAGTAAATTAAATTTCCATTACACATTGCAAGAAAACCCATGTGAAGTGTTTCCAATAAAATATGGATATAGATGAAGTTCAGATGTAAGAATATTTCTTTATTAACATAAGACTTGGCCCATATTTTCTAAGATTTGTGAATAGAATTCTAGCAGAGACAACATAAAGCAGTCTGTGAGTCAGACAAGAAAAGAGGTGGAAGCTCACCTGAAAAATTTTGTCCTGATTTTCACTGCCCAGAATTAAAGTCCTGAGAGATAAGATTATGTAAACCAGGAGTAAGGAACCTTGACTAGAAATCAGTGAAACTTGAAAATTTTCATCTAAGCCCTTTCCTGCATGAGACTGACTGAGCTGTGCAGATGTCAAAACCTGCACTTAAAATAATACACATGGACTCATCCTTTGATTTGGAGCAGAGTTACAATGGGAAGGGAGAACTCAGGAAGTTAAATACAATCCGAATCAGTTTCATCCATGGATTTATGAGACTTAATACAAACAAACAAAAGTTTCTTATGAGAACAGTTAATCTTACGAGAATTCTACACATTTGGGCTCAAAATTCTCAAAGAGTATGTAAGACTTTGGCATTTTTAAACATCCAAACTAACTCTGCCTTCCTGAAATGACTGCTGTTCACCACGTAGTACACAAATCAGAACTGTTCCAAGAAATGATGGTAGTGTTCTTGGAAGAAAAAGAATTATGACCAAGTGTAAATGTGTAAGAAGTTATTGGAGGAAAGCCAGTGGAGCGTAGGGTGTGAGGCAGAGAGTCTTCTCAAGGCAGTGGCCCATTCAAGCTGGAACAAACATCAAGGAGGCCAAAAAAGCTAGTCTTTCCTGGAGGTACTACTCAAAGTTCTGAGACTTGCACGTCTCTTCCTTTCAGCTCTTTTTTTAGTACTTTCAAAATCTGATACCCCCACAAATACCTTTCCTAAGCATTGTAGGCAGATCTTGAATTCTTTTAGAGGTAAATATGTATTATCTGTGTAATATTTGTTTTCTGACAGATAAATTAGCTGGTATATTGCTTTAATTTAATTCTTTGGATGTAAGTAACAAGTTTGGAATGGACAGATAGACATTGAGTTTGTCTGGGGAGTGGATACCATTCCAGATGGAGGAAGGGAACAATAGTTAACAAGCCTGGATGAACTCTTTTCCTTCAATTCTATTTATGTAAAATTCCAACATTTTTAGTTTCAAATTTCACCTTTATTTTAAAGAAAAAACCCAAGATATTAAAGTAGATTTGTGCTTCATTCAAACTCAGATTAAACCAGTGCTAACAGTGTACTTTAACAATTTCAGAAGATTTGATCTGCAATACTCTATAAAACCTTGTTCTATGTGATATTTATCTAAAACAGACATGAACAGAAACAGATGTTGTTGGCTTTTTCTCTTGTTATATGGAAGGCATAGAATTTCTCCAGAATAAAAGATATAGAAATCAAGAGGAACCATATTTTCTTGGTCCACACATTTTCTACACTTGACCTACTAAAATATTTTGTGATTGCCAGATGTGCCCGCTTTGAAAGAGTAGATATGGAATAAAATACCCGTGATGGGAAAACACTTGAAATTGACATCAAATACAATCTGATTTATAGACCATTGAAATGCCACAAAAAATTGAAATATGCATCTATTGTTTTGATGTATAAATAGGCTGTGTTTTAATGGCACCCATTTAGAAAAGTGTGAATAAGTAACCAATAGAAAAAATGTAGAATTCTGTAGAAATAAAAATGAAAAAGAAGAGAATAAAAGTCAAGAAATAGTTTAATTGGGCAAATAATGCTTCACAAGTATTTCAGTTTCTCTTCAAGATCAATAATAATTAAAAAAGGGCCTAGTGACATAGAACTTGCAGAGCAGAGCAAAGAAATGTAGTAACATGTTTGTGTTTCTTTAAGATTAGGTACTTCACAGTTGCATAGAATTCCCTTTGGCTCTGTTTAAACTTATTAGTCAGCTATAAACAAATAGAAGTCCAAAAGAATTAGACATTTTATGACCAAAAGCATAATATTATGAGCAGAAGAGGGTTCATTCCACTTGGAAACACACAAGTAAGATATTTGGTGAAATTAATTCAAAACATGGAACATGGATAGGCAGTGACTTGCAACACAGAGATCCCAAAACAAAATGGCAGCATGAATGGATGGCTCTTAGGGTTAACTGCTGATGGAATGGAATGTGGCAGCAAACAAAACCAGGAGCATTTTGGTTTAAGGCATAAGAGAGAGAGAGGGGAAGGAAGGAATGGTGCGGAAGGAATGGTGCGGAAGGAATGGTGTGGAAGGAAGGAAGGAAGGAAGGAAGGAAGGAAGGAAGGAAGGAAGGAAGGAAGGAAGGAAGGAAGGAAGGAAGGAAGGAAGGAAGGAAGGAAGGAAGGAAGGGAAAGACAGAAAGAAAGAAAAGAAAGAAAAGAAAGAAAAGAAAGAAAGAAAGAAAAGAAAGAAAGAAAGAAAGAAAGAAAGAAAGAAAGAAAGAAAGAAAGAAAGAAAGAAAGAAAGAAAGAAAGAAAGAAAGAAAGAAAGAAAGAAAGAAAGAAAGAAAAAGAAAGAAAGAAAGAAAGAATTCATGTTATAGTGCAGGACATGAATCTTCATATAGCAACTAGGTAATATCTGGACTGCTCCACAACTCCCAGCATCTCACTACTGGAAAAACATTAAAAAAATGGATGCAGCTCTGGGAAAGGCCACAAAAATATTATTGTATTCATGAGAAAAGTTTAAAATAGCTAGATGAAACATAACTTCATTAAACATAGACAATTGAGACAGACACGGTAACTGAAAGGTTTTTAAATGTTTTCTTCAATTATGTGTGGCTATGAACAACAATAGGAAAAAAAATTAGGCCATTTGAAGAAAAATTATTTCAAGAATAAGATGTAATTGCTGTATGAAAACCATATGAGAAGAGTCTAGTACACTTAAAAAAACCCAGCTACTAAATGTAGAAAACAAATCCATGATTACAGAGGGACTAAGTGGACATAAGACTTTTTCTACATCTGACTTTATGACATTTGTCTCTGAAATAGACATTTTGGCTTTTTTTTTGGAAAGTAAAGTGTCTCAGTTGTTGTTCCCTTTGTTTTAACCTAGGGCTAGCTACTTAAAAATGTTATTAGCTGTTCAGAAAGAGAGCTCAGCAGTTCTTTCCTAAGTTTTTATATTCATGCTTATCTGGATAAGGCCTATGTTGTGAACATAGAGTAGAGACTGGAGGAAAAAAATCAGCTTTCATAAAAACTGAGCTTGGCTGATGTTCACAGTAAACACATGCAGCAAACATATAAGGATGACCCAAAAGCAAACATATAAAGATAAAAAAAGGGAAATGTTTTTTTCAGGGTTTATATGACAAAATATTTGTACCTTAAAGTCTATAATCTATAGCACAGACCATATGTTTTTTCCTTCTGGGAAATTTACAGGTCTTGGGTGTTCATAATTACCCAGAATTATCCTTCAGGTAGGTCAGGGACTGCTGGTGCTGTGGTCCATGACAGCACTTCTTCAGACTGTTTTTCCAAAGAATGCTCTTTATTTTATATCTGACTTGGAGACTGATAAAAGAAATTCCCAAGAAGTGTAAGGAGGAGCCAAACAAATGATATTCATACTGTGATATCCATTTTCTCTCTTGGACTAAGCTCCCTGTGCAGCTCCTTATGGCCCAAGCCTCGTTCTTTTGCCATGGCAGAGTGGATGAAATGCACAATAGGGAGTTTGAGTGCAGTTACAGGAAGGTAGAACAAGAAGTGGTGCCTGGGAAAGCATCCTGGGTCCTGTAGTTTAAACAAGGCAATAAGGTGTGATGTTTGCTTGGAAGGAAGAAGTATGGGCACACCTTCGAGCTTCTTTTTGATCATGTTAAATGGCTTGATTGACAGGAGTGGTGAAGACATGGTATGGCTGATATTTACACTGTTTATTTGCAAGCTCCAGTGTGACATCTCTGCCATTTCCAGACTCGTATATGGCTGCAGATGGACTCAGTGATCCAGTTCAGAGTGCTTCTGAATTTGAAAGGACAGAATTAGAAGACTTTTTTTTACTCTGTGATTTCTTCATGCACTTCTTTCCAGAATAAAAATAAACTTTCTTTCCAGTGAAACGTGACACTGTGATTTAAAATCTTGTATTAAATTAAAAGTTAACTATATACAACCTCTTTTTGTACATCCACCTTGGTCTACTTATGTTTGTCATGTACAAGTTTCCGAGAGTAACTATTAATGTTTTATGGAATGGAATGTTCATATTTTAAAACAATAAATCTGTTCACTCTAAAGATTAAAATAATTTTAGATTGGATTAATATATTTTTTCAATAGTCTGAAGAGAAACTGTGAATTCCTACTCCCACAAAAAGAGGTAGAATAGGTTTACATTTTTTTATAGTACTCAGATTTATGTCAAAAAATACAGGAAGGATCTGTGACTGTAAATCAAAAAGATTAGGTCTCACATATGAATGAACTTTGATTTAGATATGGGTTGCAAGGTCAGATGGGATAACATTGTTTGTACTAATACATTTTATCTTTTGTTGAATACTGAGGAGTTATGAAGCAATATTTATAGAAAGTATTGTTGCTATGTCTCAGTAGTGCAGTATATTTTCTCCTAAATTCCCAGATCAAAACATTTTTCTAATCTCATGCAGAAAAAAAAGCAATGACATTTAATATTTGTAGCTCTTGCAGCATAATTAACAGAAGTTTTCCATCTTCAGCTTTTCATGTATAATTGTCTGATTTAGAGCTATCTGGAAATTGTCTGGCACTAATTGTATTTCCATGGCCAGATAAAAGAGGTGAGAGTAGTCCAAAGAGGAGATGTCACTTTTCAATGCATTATAATAATTCAACTGAAATGTTCTTCCAAGATTCCATGTTTCAAAGTATTGCCAATAAACATTCAGTGACCGTATTCATAATGTATCAGTAAAGCAAAATAGGTATAACTTCCATACTTTTTAACATTACTTTCTGAGACAAAATTAGTTGATGACAAGTTGTTACTAGAAGATGATGCAAATGAAGCCTCTTAATGCTTGGAGCCTTTTCTGTGCTCTTAGTGCTTTTGGTGCAGGAGTCACCATTTGCTCTCAGCAAGAGTCATTAATCTCTGACCTTTCTGGTCTGATGAATTCATCAAAGCTGAGATAAGAAAGACTCCTCTTTTTGATGTAAGCCTTTTGGATTGTCCTTTGTTATTTGCTTCTTTTTGACATGAAGAAATCACATCATGCCTTAATTCATAAGGCATTTAATCTGGGATCTTTAAATTATTTTATTTACTGTAGACCAAATCTATCCAAGTTGTAGAAAGTTTCCCGAAATATCTGTGAGCAACTTACTGGAAAAAGAACAAACCAAACCAAGCCAAGAAACCCTACTAAAGTATATTATCATCCCTGAAGTAATTTGGTGTCTTTGCATTTCTCCCAGATAGAAATGATCCCTCATTACAAGGTCTTGGGTACCTGTGATTTGTTGGCATAATAGAGAAAGCAGCTGAACATCACTTGAAAGGCAGCAAAAGCTGTTACTGAAGGCTTGGGAGAGCTCAGCACTTCTGAGGAGTTCAAAATAAGATCCAAAATGAACTTCAGCCCCTACCTATTAAGTTTTGTCCTGTGCAATGCCTTGGTTAGTGCTCAAATTAATGAGAATCTGTATGCAATTGGCTACTATTAATTTTATAGCCAAGTTTGAATGTTGCTGCTGTAGAATTAATTTTAAGATTAATAAAGCTGAGAAAAAAAGAGAAGGTGAAGAAACGTGCTTTGATGTAAAGAATTAAGGTGAAGAAATGTGCTTTGATGTATATGAACCTAAACTGATTTCTCATTTAAAAACATAGTCTCTGATTAAACAGTGTCATCTCTGCTGTGAAGTAAAGCCAAAAGAAAGTAATTTTAGGGCATTGCTTTCATTTAGGGACATTGTTACTTCATTAAAAAGGAAGTTCTAGTGGATATAATGAGTGTTCTACAAAGAGGGCAAAAATCACTATATAAATTCCCTTGTACTGTAATTTCAGATAAGTGCAATGTTTGCAGTATATTTCCCACACTTGTCATATCTCAGACAAATTATTTTGATGTCAGACAAGTTCCCTTTATGAATCAGATAAATCTCACAATGAAAAATGCCAATTTGCTGCTAGTAATTTAAAATTTTCCACAGAAACCAATGCTAAAGCTGTCTACAATCAGTACTACAGTTATTTCACACTTCTTATCACGGTTAAGTACCCAAATCAGAAAATGCTGCTTTGAATCTGAGGGTTGCCTCCAGTGATTATCAGGTTTCTTTCAAAACTGAAACATAATGGTATTAATTGTAATCTTTTTCTTCTCAGAGCGCTATTATTCAGGCTGTGGGGGTCATGGCAATGAGCTGTTCTAATGAAAGTGGTTGATTAAAAAGGCGTTTGATGAAGTTGTTTTGTCGCAGTTAGCTTACTCTGCCTGCCATGGAGTAGAGGTGACGGCATCCTTAATATGGAAGCTGCACCTCCCCTCCAGTGCCTGTGCTTGCTTAGGCTGCATGCTCCATATGACTACAAGGACAGACAAAACAAAAAGCAAATGATGTCTAGAAGGTGTATTTTAGCCACTCATTCTGGGATGTGGCAAACGAGATCTGAATGCACCCACAATTCCTTACTGATTATATGGAGACCACTTGGGGTTAATTGCTTCCTCCTCTGGAATCACAAACAGTTAAAGGCTGTCATAAATTTTCAAAGTACGTGTACATCCATTAAAAACAGCTAAATGAAATATCTGAACATTGTCTAAATGCAAATCTTTCTCAGAAGTGATTTGTTTTCAAATCCCTAATGTCAAATATGTTTTGCGAAAGCCTGAGATCCCTCTTCCAAAACAATCGGTACTAAAAGAACACTTTAAATCCAAAGAAATTTTACAAACCAAGCTATTTATACATTCATTAAATAAGAAACACACATACAAAAAATTATCTAAATAAAATTATACTTTTGGTATTTTACTATTTTATTTTATGCTCATCTATAGTATTTGACTTCTGAATTGGCTTTAAACTGAGGGCTGTGAACTCTGCCAAGCTGTTATTTGGCTTTGATATGGAAACAAATGTACAATAGGCATGTATAATCTCAAGAGTGAAACTCTCAAAGAAAATTTGGTGTTAGTGCTAAAACCAAAACCACTATCAATACTGAAAGTCAAGGAATTTTCAGCTGTTTTTAAGATATAATATTACTTTGATTCTTTTTCTTATAAATCCTCTCATTACTGATATTGTGCTACCATTTACTACTTCAACAGTCATTATTCTTTTTGGATATATCCCCAAAACATGTCACAAGTTGAATATATTCCGATCATTGAATATGCTGTTTTTCTTTTGGTGTGGATCAGGTCTTTGTGGAGCACAGTCCCTTTTTCTAAGTGCACAATGCATGTGGAGGAAGATCCATATTACCAGCTTGCAAGCAATCACAGCATCTGTCCTTAGTGGCCAGAGTTTGGACACTGTACAGGGAATCTGGCTGTCGGTTCCGTAATGAGCCAGTAGAAGGGCTCTGCACTTGCTCCCTGATTTTCTCAGATACCCCATTATTGGCTCCTTTCCCAGTTTTTTATGGTGTGTCTTCTTAACTGATTAGTGTGGAAGTGCAATCCCTCTCTGATTTCCTCATGGTGGGATAAGGCTCAGCTTTCACCCCTTGAGACCTCAGGGCCCTGTTCACAGAGGGGAAAATGGGACAATGAATGGCAGTGAGATGCAAGGTAAGCCTCCGTTACCCTGTGTATCTTGTGCTGGAGGCTATAACCGAGTTGGAAGTTCTGTTTGTGTTGTTGAGGAACTCCCTAATGATTGGCAAAGTACCGATTCATCCCCCAACTCTGTAGTGCAAATTACCTACTTATTCTTTCCATGTCCTTTGGAGATCCTGTCATAAAACGTTCCAGTAACCAAATACCTAAGGTAGTGATGCCTTAAGAATTTCTAGTTTTTCTTCATGTATCCAGAGCTTTGGTGTAGTATAAAATGCTAAAACTTCTGTTCCCAGCACCCATAGCCAGAACAATTCCTCCGAATGGAAATCCAAGGACACCTTTGTTGCTCTAGAGCCTGAAAATATGTAAACAACAGTGAACTGGGGGGAACAGGCCTGGGGTGGTTAACATCATTGCCTAACAGTGTGATTGGAGAATTAAGGGCCAATATGCTAATACAACAGAACTTAAAAAAGGTGAGGAGCTCGTGACCAGGCGTCCATTTTTGGGTGTAGCCCCATGAGGGGGCTTTGCTTGCCCTGAATGTACCTTGAAGGCCTTTAATAAATTTGTGTGCTTCTTATTCTCCTTACTTGGCCTCTGTTTTGGGTAGCCTGTTTTAGGCATCAGTAGGAATGGCTGTTCTTTGTGCTGCTACGGTTTGTAGGAGTTTACAGTGAAAGAAAGACAAGGCCTGTTGGAGACAGGGCCATATATGCCAGGACCAAGTGGAGATGCTCCCTCACTGCCTGGACACAGGGAACAGGTTGGGGGGCTTCCAGTGCAAGTTCCTCACAGGTGGTACAGATGCAATGGCAAGAAATGGTTCCAGTTGTTTTGAGAGCCATAAACCAGCCTTGTGGCTTCCCAGGTGCCCTGCAATTCCCAGTGTTGGTACAGCAAGTCCTCTGGCTGCAACAGCAACTATTCTACAGAGCTTCCCAAGAAAGAATCTGTGGTTTTCTGTGGCTGCAGATTTTGCTATTGGGCACAACTGGCTCTGTAATGCACAAACTTGTTAGAACAAAATCTGGTTTGGATTGTAGCTGGCCTGTCTGAGGAGATTTCTCCTTCAGCAGATGGTAATAATTTTGTACCAAACATTGCAGAATTAGACATTTACTGAAAGACACATGGTCACTGCATGGTAACCACGTGCATCTCTTGCTTGACCAGCACC
The DNA here is from genome assembly GCA_036630365.1 of Acanthiza pusilla. NCBI lineage: Eukaryota > Metazoa > Chordata > Aves > Passeriformes > Acanthizidae > Acanthiza > Acanthiza pusilla. The sequence continues at coordinate 22,578,033 of JAXCHO010000036.1, forward strand.
GCCAAAACCTTACAGTACCCTGCTTTCCATTTGCCTCAACTTCGGGTCCAAAGTGGGGCTTGCACAGGTTTCTCCTACTAAACTTGACATTGCACAGATTTAAAAGCCTGAATGCTCAAGTGTTAGCAGCAAATACTGTAAAACCCTTTCCTCAGATCCGCTCACTAGTGACAGCCAAAATTGCTGGTTCTTCAGCTGGGAGATATCACTGAGTTCAAGAAAGTGCACAGAGCACTATGAATCTCTTTCTGGAATTTCAAACCTTATGCTTTATATGGTAGGATTTTTGAATCCTTTTCGAAGTCCTGAGGTTGAGGGCAGTGTTGATGTTAGCATGCACAATGAAACAATGCTAAATGCATTCTGCTCACCAGGTAGGCAATCTTACACTCCACAAACCCAGCCTTAGACATCAAGCCATAGCCAAACAGAAAAGACAAGACAAAAATTGCATGCACTTTAAGGAGCAAACATTTACAAAATTTAAACTCTGATGTAGGCAACTTATGTCAGAGAAAAAAAGGTACTAAATAAGAGTCTGATTTTAATCCTGTAACAACACTGATAGTAAAATATAAGAATAAACAAACTTTGGAACTTTAAATTTGTTGTCTCTTACTTCTCTAAATTATTTAGCACACTACAAAAAATGATGATAATTTTAAAAAATGGAGAAAAAAGTTGCCAGATGAAGAAAACAACAAGAAACATCACTTCAGAAGATGGTTGCTATTTCGTTATAATAATTTATTTGAAAGGGAAGTTGAATCCTTCCCTTATACCTAGAAATGAATGTTTCTTTTGCAGAAAACCTATGGAGATTTAGGTCAAGTTAAATGATAACAACTGTGTTCTGTACGCTTTGTACTCCTTTTGTAGAAAAACTGTTAGTACTCTTTGTCAGCAATATGGTGATGGATGAGGCTGAATCCTAAAGTATAAAAATCACAAGCTGGAGATGAAAAGCATCATATAAAACTGATGACCATGTAAATACTTACATGTTAACGGCATAGCTGTTTGTACAGAATTTTGGCAGCTGCTTATTAAAGAAATGGACAGGAGTGTCATTCCTTTCTGCTTTAGGATCCACGTGGTGCCTGAAATCAGTGTGTGGGGGAAGAAGAGCATTCCAGGGAGGAGCCAGTTATGGGGATGAAAGAAATAAGTGCTGGGAAGATCCACATGAGAGCAGCACCAGCAGGGCTAGAAGGAGGGATTAATTGACACTTGGTGGAGTTAGAGCCTTTCCACATATTTCTGTTTTGGACATGCCCCTACTCTGCTGAATGTGTACATGCTTGTGCCTGTCTCTGCCTTTTCCCTGAACAGACCAAATGATGTGAGCGAACTTGCAAAAGAAAATGCAACATTGAGATGGAACCACTAAGTAATGCAGCTGTGGAACTCTCTACACAAATGTTCTTGCAAAGTTTTAGTGCAAGAGTATCATCTCTGTATTTTCATAAATGTTTCCTACTTTGAGATAAATAAATTGATAGAGCTAAGCCACAAATGTGTGCAGGGGAAGGATCAAACCCTTCCAAAAGATTCTACTAAAAATGAATGAATGAATGAATGAATGAATGAATGAATGAATGAATGAATGAATGCATAAGCTGAGAGCCCTGCTTTTGAGCAAACATACCTGCAATTATGAAACTGTATTGAAAAAGGAGTGGTGCTGGGGGGAAGAGGCTCCTTATTCTTTGAAAGGAGGTATTTCACTTCAATGACTGAGCCTGGTGCATCTGCCTCAGGGTGGGAATTCCTCACATGGAGAACCAGAACCAAGAACACCCAGATCCAGATGGAAATTTGGGACAGAAAGCAAAGGTAGCCTAGCCAGTCACAACTGCCTTGGAGGAACAATTGGTTGCTCAAACAGTGTGGGCTTAAGACTGAATGCTGAATGAATAGGAAAAAATAATCATAATTCAGATATGTCTTACCTTACTTTTTAATAAAAACAAATTTCTACTTTATTTGAAAGGATTTTCTTTATTTGAAGAAATAAGTAAGTAAAACTCAGGCAAAATATTAAAATATGTTGGGGGAAACAAACTTTAACAATTCCACATGTTTTTAAGATATTACTAAAAGATGCCGAATCTGCTCAAACACAGTGTAAGATTTTTGTGTGTATTGTGCATTGCTCAACATTTCAGATAATTCAGAGTGTTCAGGCATTCTAATGACAAACAGACTTGATTAAATGAGAAAAGGATGTAAATGTCATTGGCAACTACTTATTTCCTTAAAACAATCATACCAACACACAAAAAGTAAAATCCTTTGGATTATTCTATTTATTTATATTTATTGGTTTTGTTTTGTTTAAAACAATGTCCCATATTGTTCTGAGTGAGCAGATGTCTTAAGAAGGGTTCACAACATCAATTTATATCACTATTTAGTTTTTTCTTACTACTGTAAAAATTCTATATATATTTAGCATATTTGAAAACCAAGCAATTTTTGGTGCCTAACTGTAGAAAATGATGTTTTGTCATTTTATGTGTCATTTCATTGCATTGTAAGTTAAAGAAAAAGGTCACATCATAAATATAGAATTGAATATGCAGCATATAGCTCTTCATTTTTACAAATATTTTCTTACACTCAGTTGACCTTTCTGCTGGATTTCAGTACTTTGCAGCTTAACACCTGTGAGTTATCATTCTGTGATAACACATCAATGATGGGAAAGAGTTGAGGCTTTTCTTGTTTGTTGTAAGCAAAAAGAGCAAAAAACATAAAAGGCGTACATAAACATTTAGAAATTGATACATTTAACTAGTACACATTTTTTTAGGTCTATAGCTTCTCTCAATCAAATGTGTTTCTTCATTGAATTCTGCATAGTCTCATTGACAAGTTTAGAGAGAAATGTGCTCAGAAGAAAATAATTCCAGCATAGGAACAGCTAACTTGGAGCTACCTGGGGAGAACAAAGAGAGAAAAAGGAAAGACATTTCACATCTTTGCAAAGATCCTAGCACAGTGGTACATGAGTTTTAGCTGCTGCCCTAGCCACTGCAATGCTAAAAAGTGATGACTGGTGAAGACTGTTGTATGGTGAAATGCCTAATTGAAGAAGCACATCTTGCAATGTCCTCATGTCTCACACGGCAACTCACTAAAACAATAGGACTCAGTCTGTTCTGTGGTTAATTGACATTCTGAACTAACAGCCCTTCCGTGGATGCTCTGTACTAATTAAAAAAAGGTTTTCAAACAGTTTCTATCACTGCATCCAAAGACTATATTGGCCACACAGTCAGTAGAAATGCTTCTCTCAGCCACCCCCAGCCTTACAGTTTTAAAAACAAATTTTCTGGGAGCAGGCTATTTACAAAGCACCTTACTTTTAGAGATGGCAGTAAGTATCATTATCAGTCTGTAACAAGCTAAATGTGTCTTCAGGGACAAAAATGAAGCTTGTAACCATTACAAGTTCGTCACCTTTTAAAGATGCACTGTAATCTCAGTTGACTGTTTAATTTGACATGTAGATCATATAAAGTTGGGGTTTTTTTAAATCCTGAGTTTACAGTCTTTGTATTTCTAGATAGGCACTAAAAACATGGTAGTGCAGATGAGGAGTAGATAGAGTATTAATTACAGTTTTACAGATAGAGTGTTAATTATAATTTCCAGTGGGGAACATCTGTACTTCCCATGTTGGTAGATCAGTGTGGAAGGAGAGCTGTCTGTTTGTTTACAGACATTTATTTACATTGTCTTCTAGCCATGATTCTGGGAGGACTTAATATGTTTGTGTAACCATAAAGGCTCAGTCCAACAGTTCTTATCCTGACAGCTTCTGTTGTATAATCAAAAGTGTCTACGACCAGCCAATATGTGCAATAGAACTGCAAGAAACAAGAGTTGAGGTAGAATGTCTCTGTTATGTTGTTTCCTTCCATTATATTATAAAATTGGGTTTGCATCTTCTCACAATTTCTGTGCCAGTTCACCCCACTAATAATAGGATAATGGGGGATAATGGGGATAATCCCACAGTCAAAGAAAAAACCCAACTTTTAGAGCATTGCTATTTTGAACATTCAAGGGATGACTGATAGTTTCCATAATATTCTAAGTGATTATGCACATTGACAGAGAGGTAACTCTGAACTGTAAGGAGGTGAGACTGGCAATATTTCTGTGGGGGAGTTCTGTGCTAAAAAGCACTAGAAGCAGCATTTATTGCACCTGAAAATGAGAGGTATGGGGCACATGAAGGCAATAAGAAAATCTCCTAACACTGCACAAAAGACAGCAGAATGTAGCAGGGAAACAGCATGCAGAAAGACAGAGAGGATACGTAGCTGAGAAGAGGAAGGAGGCTTTCATTCCTACTGCTGACCTGTGCTCTGTTGCAAAACTCTGCAGCCCTTCGGAAAGATTCTTGATGACTTTTGGATGCTCTTTTTAATGAGTTTTTTAAACAATTGGAATCTCTTGCTTTCAGAGCAAGATGAATATAAGCCAGGCTGCAGGGTCTCCATGTACCTTGAAGCAAGACCTTGAATCATCTGGCTGGTGCACGTGGTTTGTTCCTTGGGACAGGGAAGAGCTGTAGGATACTATCTGCTGGGCAAATGTTTATGATGTGCTTCTGCACTTACCACTCTTTGTTTTGACTCCACAGGATAGCAGAGGGAATAATAATATCTGAGATGTGGGTTTCACCTTTTGATTATTGGAAAAAAGGTAAATATTTCTGACAATTGTCTAAAACCAGAGTGAAAGGGTGATGTCCAATAATTTGTTGAAAAGTGATTTCAGCTTGTGAGAGCTTTTCTCTGACAGTGGGCGCAGGCTGTCACACAGCATGAGTGGCCTCAGGAGGCACTCCCTTACTTGTTCAAGGCAGGCAGCTGTGAACTTTGAAAGCCTGTGCCAAGGGCTAAAAATATACAAGTGTTTAATGATTTCAAATGAGAAATACAATAAAATATTTGTATGGAAATAACTCCAGAGACACCAAAAGACCTAATCATCAATAATTCTCAGGATCTCGAAATTAAACCAGACTTTCTGTGATGCAAAAGCATACTTAGCCATTTGGCTTCTCCTGTCTTCATAAAGCCCTGGAACCCCAAGCCCCATAGGTGTAATAGCTTTGATTTCACTGATCCTAAGCTACCTAACTGTGATGTGTGTTAGGACATTGTTCCTAAGACAATACTTAGAAGAAAGTTATAGACCATTTATTAGAAAAAAAATTCTTTTTGTCTTGGAACTACCCATTGCAATTTTATCCTTGTTTCAACTGTCTAACGGTGTATTCAAAGATCAGTTTTTATTAAATACTATTTGTCATTTTTCCACTTGAGTCTTTAGCTTTGTTCATTCCATCTCTGACTTCTGTGGGATTTTACTTCAAAGAAAGTGTCTTGTCTGTAGTTAGTCCAATGATAAGGCAGGAGGCAGTAAATGTACAAGTGAAAAAAAAAAATCTTGGAAGTAAAAAAAAATATTGCTAAGTGGGGATCTGCTGGAGAGCTCTAATATGACCAGGAAAAGCACTGCTGGAAAAAATTCAGGGAAGGAGAAATAGGGATTGGTGCCAGGTACTGTAAGTGCAAAGACTCAGGATAGATGTGCAGCCAGTGAAGTGTCAGTGCCATTGGTGTGGAAAGCAGCCACTTAAAGCTGTGATGTGGCAGGGGATCAGAGACTACTGCTGCTGCAGCTCCATGCAGGGAAGAAGCTACAACACAGAACAGTAGGGCTCTGTCACACAGGCTTGAAGACTTGCCTGGGTTGTCAATCAACCTTGCAAAAAAAGTGTTCTGCTGCTAGATGACTGTACTCTACTCTCTTTAAAATCTGGAAACATTTTTGAGAGAAAACTCTGCCTTTTTTCTCACCACCCTGCCACCCCTCTTGCCCACACCCCCACCCACATCCCCTCTCTCCCAAAAAAAGGGAAATAGGAATGAGATGACCATTTTAGTTTTCACAAAAATATTAATTCTGTTTTGGTTGGATCATCAAAGAAGAGGCATTGTTTACGCCTATTTTAAAATGTGCATAGTTTTGTGTGGATTAGTGGAACCCAGATGATGAAAATGTCTATTTGCATAGGCTTCCAAATGGCAGGATGTTTGTCCAGATTTGTTTATGCTAATCATTTCCGCTGACCTGTGGATTTGTACGCCTGAGCTTTTATCTAAAAGGCAGAAGCTGACTTTGTTGCATTGGACAGCTGACTGAAATAATGAATTTTGTTTTCATAGTCAAACATCTTCTCCAATGCCTCACTCATCCTCGTTTGGGACTGAATTTGTTTCTTCTGTCATTAAATGCCATGGACAGGGCCAGCAGGGGAGGGAAAATGAGTATACCCATCATTTTATTGCTTTGTTTATGAAATTATTCAAGACTGATTCATATTATTAAGGTTTTAAGGGCTTGAACATACAAGACCATCATTGCTTATTTTCCACTGAGGCCTGTGGGAGCTTACAGGAGGTGCCAGATTTCAGCTTTCACCCTAAGCAAAGATGATGATACAATTTCAAACCTACTCATCAGCATATGACAAGAGAAAAGAAGTATGCCAAACAAAGTCATTACTGATATTGAACAGAAATAAACATTTCAGTGTATGCATGAGAGTGGCCACAAAACTTGGAGGTAAATTCAGATATTGGGAAGCAATATGAGTTTTGTGCATCTCTGGAAATAATCAAGAAATCAACTGAAATGTTTTTGTGAAAATATCTGTTAAAATTGACAGGATTTAGAAAAGACATTCAGGTTTTTGAAAGCCTGATTGAAAAAGTGACTGACTAGAAGAATTCAATTTACTAGTTTATCCAGGGCAAGGTTGAAAAGTTCAGCAGGAATCTCTTGCAAAATATAATACATGACTCATAAATCTAAGAGAAAAAGGAAAATAGAGTTAAATTAACTCTCACTCACAGAAAAAAAGTAATCAGCACTTTTAAAATTTAGCACTCACTATTTAACTGGTGTTGGCCAAAAGTTGATATTTGATACTATTTAGTCATGACATACATAAAAAAATTAAACAAATAAATATATATATGAAAAACTTAAATTTTTTTGGTAAAGAAGTATATATAAATGTGTCGATACATATCTATATACTTAAGCATTTAATCTTTTATTGTTAATGCTTCAAACTTGTGGTGTTGAAGTGACATGGTCTCTGGAAAAATTATGGGTCTACATTGTCCTTAGTACAACATTAGTAGTAAAGGTAAACATATAGGTGAGATACTATTATGCTTAGGACAGATAACCAGCAAAATTAATGAGTATGAACTAGTAGAACATGGGACTGCAGATACTGTTTACTTAGAAAGATAGCTGAAGTTTTACCACTATTTAAGTAACTTATTTTAGATATATTTTGCACTATAGGATCAAAATCTGTCAGCAAAAGACAATGTTTGATCATTGTATACTGTTTTTTTTTTAGCTTAATTATTGACAGTCATTTTTCTTTACCCTATATTTATCAAGTGTCAAACCAATGAGGAGGGGATCACGCAGTGCATATGGCAAAACTCTGTTATTTTCCAGTTCAATATAACTGGGGAGAACTTACAGAAGGAAAATATTGATTTCTGAAAGTTTTTCCTATATTTTCAGTGCCAGATTATTGTCAGGGGGCTCCATACTCTTTTCTTTCTATTTTGACATTTGAGTTCAGAGCTGGTTACATACTTGAACGCCAAGAGCCAATAAAAACAACTAAATCTGGGATGCATTATGACTATAAAGGCACAAGTACTGGAAAAGCTGCAGCCATTGTGCACAACCATGATCTACTGTATCCTCAGGTGTGGTTATAAAATATTATGTTTATCATGAAGGGTATTATGCTATTCACTATAATACTGACAATTTATCAAATTAATTCAAAACATATTCATTACTTGTCCCAGAGGGAAGACAATTTGTAAAGTTTTTTCATTAGCTCTGAACCTTTTGAGTTAACATTGTGATACTGATGTAGCTTCTGTCAGATGGCACATTGCTTTACAATTGAGAATATTTATTTTTTCTATTCTATTTTTCCACATAATTTTGGAAAGAAATGTCTTAATTCTTTTAATATCTGTCATTGCCAGATGAGTATCTATCAAAAAAGGGTTTTCATTAAAATGTATTTTTTTTATTTTTGCTACAATATTGGACATGATTTAATATTTTTTTAAAAATATCTCCTTTACTTATGGTACTATATAGGTATGCATTTGTGTCATTTGTATATGCCATGAAACTTTAAAAGCATTGTGTTAGTAAATCTGCCAAGTAGTTCAGCCTGGACAGCATTAGAAAACCCAAACAAACAAAACTAACAAACAAAACTAACAAACAAAACAGACAACCCCAAACAAAAAACCAAAAGCCGCAACCCCCAAACAAACAAACAAAAACCACAACTCCCCCAAAATAAAAAAACCCAACCCAACGCTGTAGTTTAGTCTTCTCCATAACAGAAATTCTGCCTAAGCAGCATTAACGATGCAACCCAAAACTTGTAGAAAATTGCTGTTACCTCAGCAGCAAACTGTCTCTGAGCCATGAGACTGAGGCAGATGCCATGAAGAGGACAGAAAAGGCAGGAGCAGCTACACAGAGACTAAATCATTGTATATAGAACAAAAAAATCAGGTTACAAGCAAAGCTGTTACTGTACCATGTAACTCCCATCACTGTTCTTCCAGAGTGCCATCAGAAATCAGTGTGCAATCAACACACCAAGCCTTTTGGTAAGTTCCATATGGAACTTGGAACTTTGACAATGTAAGAACCTGGATAAACTCTAGAGAGGTGTCTCAGACCCTTGCCAAAATTTTGGCCATTTAACAATGCTCTTGCAGGCTTGACTATGCTGGTCTGGGTATATGATAGACTTTGGACAATTAGCTGCACAAAGCCATTTTAAACAGATAATTAAAATACACTGAGGAGCTGGGAATCAGGACAGGGAAATGAAGAAGGGTGCAGTCAGGGAATGTTGCATAGCATCATGTTATTTATAAAAGGGAGAGTATAGCTAGAATATTTGCTATAACAAAAAACATGTACTCTCAGAGTCTATAATCCAAAACCAAATTAACATTGTACTGGAAACTATAGTTATGTCTATGCACTGCTAATGTGTTAAGAAAACTAGACAACTTCCTCAACAGCTATATTGAAAAAGCTAAACTTCAGTCATCTTTGGGCACCTATAATCATGAATGAAATTAAATGGAAGGTCTCTGCTAGAGCTTATGCTGTCAAGGGGCTGTAGCATCACAAAGCTGGAGAACTCCATCCATTTAAGAAGTAGGAAGCAATAGATTAATGATGACCAGAGTGGATGGTCTCCAGGAAGAAATTCTAGCTACAACACTCCTCATCTGTGTCTGTCTTTAGTGATTTTCCTTGACAGAATCGTTACAGAGATTTGCAAAAAGAACATGCCTTCCCAACACTTAATCCTCCCAGAAAAAAAATAGCTGCTATTAAATCAACACCCTCTTGAACATTAAACCTCTCCTTGTGTGCAGGAGAATTTCATCATTTGGGAGTGCTAGAAACAGCCTTCCTTAATTTGACACTGTGTGAATTAAAGTCACTGATGAATTAATTTAATGTCAGACAAATCTTCAAAAGGAAAAGAGTTCTTTTTTTTTAATTAGAACCTGCCTTTTCCTGATATTAAAATTTAGATGCCTCAGCTTTCTCTAATTTACCACTGTATTTTTGGAAGTGTATTTCTAAACATTTGCCAATACATATATGGTCATGTCACTACTCCTCCTGGATCTGACATCTGTTTATACCACAGAGTGTATGTTCCAGTCTTGTTATACTGGATGCAAAATACATTTAACAAATTAATTTATTTCAGCTGTTCCAATGTCAATTTTTCTTCATACAAGTACCCTGGGTTTAGTCCTTTTAGTCTAGTTCCAGCTGAATAATCCATAAGAAAAAAGACAAGTAAGTTTTACATTGTCTCAAGAATGTCTGAATAAATAAGTCTAATGTGATTTGCATTTAATATCAGGAATATACAAATATATTAGATACATTTTATACTTGTGAATAGCATATCAGAAAATTTTTCTACAGTGAGGCCAAGATTCAGAAAGATGTTTGGGCATATAATTCTTATTTCACAACTACAGGGTTACACCTATCAAGCACTTCAAGAATTCTGGCTACTGTTCACTCTTAGTCACCCAGGACCCTGTTACTTTTCCTCTTTCCAGTCTCCCATTTTCCTTTCTAACTGCTCTCAACTGAAACTTCACTCTTTCTTTGTTTCCCCAGCCAGAGAAATGCTCATTTTCTCTGTAACTACTAGTTTGGGTCATAGTCTTGATTCACAGAGAAAGAAAATATTAAGTTATACATAATAATAACCAATACACATTCCTGAAAATGTGCAAGGAAATTAAAACCTTTCAGCATTATTTCCTTTCAAGAAAAGAAGATATTTATGGTCCACTATTGCTTGTGTGCAAAATCACAAATACATTCTGGTTTTTCTATCTGGGTAATTGAATAGCTTCCTGTACAAAAATTTGTGATGTATTATCAATGTTTAAAGAAAACTTTAGAAATCCATGTATATACATATATGTGTAGGTGCTTTTTAGAAATAACTTTAAATAAAACATGGGGCAATTACTAGATGCAACAACTGCAATAGGCATTTCTAAGTATAGCTCTTACTCAAAACTATTCACACAAGTCCAATTGCATTTTACATTATGCGGTTTAGACCAAAAGAACCCTTGTATCCAAGTTTTACAGGAAAACACAAACAAAACATAGTTTTTCATGCCTAAGCCTACTACATAATGAATCATCTAATTAATTGCATATCTAATGGAAAAACCATTTTAATACATCAGTGGGATATCTGTTGAAACACCATTACTCCTGTAGCATTTTTGTTTACAGCTTTATTTGGGTCTGTATGGAATTTCATCTCTCAATCCAATTAGCTCCACATGCCTGTGATCCCTCCTGTTTCTCTGTTTACTGTTGTACAGTTTATCTAAGGATCAAGTTACCTGAGAGTGTAAGCTCAGTGACGATCTCTTGTCAAAACTTAGTACTTTTAAAGCAGTATGGTATACCTGTGATGGGAATTGCTGTGTGGATCATTATACTGAAACAACAGAGAAATATTATGCTAGAAAACAAAGCTGTCCACATGTGAGCAATGCTCAGAGGGCCAAGCACAAAAGATGTTTTGTGACCAGCTCATCCTTGCCTGCTCATGCACAAGGGAATTGGCTGTCCCAGCTGTCAGCACCAGTGTTAACTACTTTAACTGTAGTTATTTTCTAAACTCCAGTTGTACCTAGAAAAAGATCATTCACTACCACAGTTGTATACAGAGACATACAACTGATCATGAAGTAATGAACTCTTTATAGAGGAGTTGGCTGCTGGATCCAGTTCACATAACTGTGCCTTGTAACTATTGTCAACTACCAAGCATGTGGGGGAGGAGATCTTGCAGAGCGAAGCTCTTGTCTGAGTTGTGACTTGCTGTGTTTCTGATCATTCATTCTGCTATGCTGTGTGATATTCCATACTTGTTGGAACTCTGTCACTTCCATGACCTTTACAACCCTGCAGACGTAATGAGGTCTATGCTTCTCTGAGAGCAGTCCAAAGAAACAAAACCCACAAATAAAAACCGCAAACTTGTTTCTTGACTTCCAAAATGGGAAAAAAATCCCAGCCAATCCCTGGTAAAATCCCCAAAGCCAACAAAAGGGGTATAGGGAGCTCAAGCAACATAGAAAGGTAGGTGTATTTTATATCTAGCATACATAGAGCATAAAATGAATAATATATATCCTTTTAATGAATGTAGCAAACTAAGCTACAGTTTTTGCAATTCTTGCTACTGCCAATCCTTCTACACAGGCATGGCAAGAATTACATAACAATTGTGGTTTGAGGGGATCTGTAGAGGTCCTCTTGCTCACCCGCCCTGCTGAAGCAGGGCCACCTAAAGCTGGTTGCCCTAAACCATGTCTAGAACACGGTCATGGGTTGTGTCTGTATTCAATTGAAATGCATTGAGATCCTGCTCCTTAGTGGGAGGTGTTCCTACCCGCGGCAGAGGGGATTGAGACTAGATGATCCTTAAGGTCCCTTCCAACCTTTAACATTCTATGATTCATTCCATGATTGTGGCACTGCAGTTGTGTAATATTTAATAAATACTTGGGAACACCATAAACATTAACTTCATGTTATCATTCATCCAAGCCTAGGATTAGTGTGATCTGAAACAGATGAATGAGGAAAACAGCTACTGTTTTAAATAGCCCAATTGTACATTTTCCAGGCAGAAGACAAACTAGCTGTAAATCACAGTTGGTCAGTTTAACGTGGCCTGCATGGTCCCATCAGAGTAAAACCAAATTCTGGAATCATTAGAACATAATAACATTTTCCATGGGTGTGGTGTTAACCCAGCCACAGGAGTGGAGAAGCACACTCTATATACAGCTTTAAGTATCATTGCAGATCATTCCCATATTTATTAGAATGTAAAATATATTATTAGTTAAAAAGTTGATGATTGCTTCATGTTGAAAAGGACTTAACAAAATAGATTATCCCCACGTCATTAAGCATTGTATTCTAACATGTATTATGTGGCTCTTTTGGAAAAAAGGTGATTGTATTCATGCAGTTGATAACAGAAAACTAATAAAATTCATTCTACTCTCACTGCTGTTTTAATATTATTATAATTAGTCCACATTACCAAGAGATGAAGACCATTTCCACACAAAAGTCGCTTACCTTTATTTATTAATAATTCATATATTTTCCTTAAGACCTAAAAGAATAATTTATTAATCGATTCATGGGTTTTCTTTAATATCCACCAGTGAAACTCTTCTAATTTTTTAAATATCTTTCTGAGTTTAGGAATCAAAGCAAAGTCAGAATGTTGGTAATATCAATTTATATAAAGGCATTTTATTTTCAGTACTATTCTCCACCACATCCTTAACGTGTACCAGTATTTTAATTGGCTTTGGAGAGGCTTAGACTAGGTCTCCAGTGATTTTCTAGGAGTATCAAAATTCTGTTTTTATAATTGCTTCATTTTTTATTTTTCAGTATTTCATACAGTTTACTGATCTCTATGTAGGAAACAGCACATAAATCCCCAAACCACTGGGAAAGGCAGAGAAAACTAATGGAAGAATTACCCGTTTTAACTATTAACTAATTCTGTAGTTTGGTGGCTTTTTAAAAAGTAAAGTAAAAATTGTGCAGATTAATTAATAAGAAGGCAGACTGTCCAGCGTGAATGCCCTTGAAGCTGTTTTTTCTGCATCTGATATTTTCCAAGGTAAGTTTATGACCTCAATGCATGTCACATGACTGTGTCACATGGCAAAGCTTTCTTTCACCTTTTTTTTCCCCTCCTTTGTTCAGCTGTACTGTCCATTTCCTTCGAAACACATTCTATCCAGAAAGAGCTTAGCCGTTGTCATCAACATTAGCCAAGGAAAAGCCAAAAATGAGAAAAAATAATTTCTTGGTCTCAGTAATGTTGTAGTAATTCTCATAATTGTTCTAAGATGTGTTTTTTCGTCATAAACCTGCAGATCATAAAAAAAGCTGGTATATCACATAGCCAAAAAAAATTCCAATGTAAATATATGTACTCTATCAACCAAATTTGCTTTTATGCTCACATTAGGAATAGTAATGTAAAAAGCATTGCTGGAAAGCACAATTCTCTTGGAGGTTCCCTATTAAGTCCTACAGCTACCACTGAAGACTTTGTGTCAGGATGTGTTTATGTCAGGAAACTGACATGAGCAGCGGATTTTCTGAGACTTTCTAAGGGGTAATATTCTTTGCTTTGCTCCACAGCTAACTAGAAAAAGGTGCCTGACTGCACTGTCATCATTCATAAACTACACTTAGGAACACATCCTTTGCTCATAGGGTCTTGTTTTACTACTCTGGAGAAAACTGTAGTAAATTCAATAGGAGTTTGCCACTGACTTTTACTGAGCCAAGATTCCATCTCCTGCATCAGACTTTTGCCTGTCAGGAAGGTCCTTTCAAATTTCTCTGCTATTGTAAAGGAGCTAAAGGTAGAGACTGGGATGTTTGCACAGAGTGCTGCCAAGGGTTTCTAACTTGTACGATGATCAGAGCCTTAATGAACAGAGAATAAAAGGGGTAAAAATTTGTGTCTGGATCCTCAGCTGTGATAATTCCTTGTGCGTGTGTATATTTAAACTCATACCAGCTGGGGATCCAGGCAAAATATATTTGGATAGTATTATTTTCTTAACATTTACTTATTTTTCAAGGCAGATGAATGAATGACAAGATAAGAACATTATTATTTATTTTTATTTTGAAAAATTTAAAGCCAAACTCTTTAAATGTAGTAGTATTAGTCAGGGAGTAGATTCACAGTAGATTCATTGGTTTTGTCAGCTTTGTAAAACCTATATAAAAATGAAGAAGATGGTTTTTTTTGGATTAAAGGTCTGGGGATGTTATCTTTGCAATATAGAAATATGAGTTTTAAAACAATTTAATTCTATGCATGGTTTTATTTAGTTTCTTTTGGTTTTTATTCCTAGTGGTAGAACAGTGTAATAATGCAGTTAATTCTCTTTGATATGGGTAGATTTCACCCCATTCTCACATACAGTTATATTTATCCATCAAGTGGAGCAAGAAGCCTTCTACTTCTTTTTGTTAAGCACACTGAAGAAGCAAAACAAATGAATCATATGTATAGAAGAATAAACTTGTGTAATTTCCATAATATAAAAAATTAGTACGTGCAATATAAAAGGAATCAGTTATTATTTTATCTGTTATATTAGATCTATCTCTCTATTATATCTAAACAAAGCTTACATGAGGACCTGTCCTTGGGCAAGTATGTATTTTGGATTGTCACTTAAAAAAAGCTGATTTTATAAAAATGATGTAAAAAGTGTTGTGTGTCCTCTAGGTAATGAGAACTATTTGCAGAATACAAAGTCTAACATTTAAAGAGCATGACAAAACTATAAAGAATTTACTGTATTAAGCTGCTTTTTTGACTGGATTTTTTTTTAGATCACACAATTTTGTCCTTGCATTTATATAGAAATGTTGATGACATTTTTGCCATAGAAGAAAATTAATTTCAGTATTACATGAAGAGGGAATAATCTATGAGATTCCACATTTATAAATAAACCAAACCCACAAATTAAAAAAAAAATCCTATAGCATTGAAAACAGATGCTAAATTGATGTGGATGGGTGTTAAAGAAAATCTAGGGCTCAATCAGTTCCAGAGTAATTTCTTATGCCCTCAGGAATGCAAAATGCATGCAAGTGCAAAAAGAAGATTAATTTTAACACGGAAATTTTAAAGGAAAAGTACATAAATATAGCTCATTTAAACAAAATTACAGTCATGTTTTTGATGGATTTATTATTGTACTATTTCTTTTGTATAAGTGGAAATTTAAATATGAAGGGGTAATAAACTTTAGGGAAAATATTAGATATAGTTCATACTCTGTATTGGGACAAATGATCCTGTTTTCAAGAAAGAAAAGTTAGAATTATTTACAGTCTTTAAGAATTTTTTATGTAGTCCTTCAGTATTCCAGAAGGGGGTCACTACAAATAATTTTTATTATGTCTGTTCTGTCTTAAATAAACTTATCTTTGACTACTGCAGCTACTTCCAGCTCCAGTTTGCACCTCTTATTTAAGTCCTTGTGGAGAGACACGACACTTACAGGCGACATTTGCATTACCTATTAGAACAAACATTAAGTGGGGGTTTGTAGAAGGATGTTTTCAGGAAGTTTTGCTTCAGACCAGTTCCTGTTCAGTGTAGCGGAAAACATGTCCATCCATGGTGGGAGCTCATTTAATGCTCTCTTGGAGTGCATTTCTCAGTTCAGTTTCAGGAGAAAGGAATCCACTTTGTATGTTCTGAGACTTCTCAGTTTATTATCCAAGGACTTGACAGAGATTTTCTTTAAAGGTGATCATTATCATAGAATCAAAGAATGGCCTGGGTTGGAAGGGATCTGAAAGATCATCAAGTTCCAACCTGCCTGCCATGGGCAGGGATGCCACTCACTAGACTGGATTACTCAGAGCCCCATTCAATCTGGCCTTGAATAGTTTCAGAGATGGGACATCCACAATCACTCTGGACAACCTGTTCCAGTGCCTCACCACCCTCACAGTTAAGATTTTTTTCCTAATGTCTGATATAAAACTACCTTCTCTCAGTTTGAAGCTGTTCTCTCTTGTCCCGTCACTATAGGCCCTTGTAAAACATCCCTCTCCAGCTTTCTCGTCATCTGATGCACATTAAAACTGCTAGGGAAACTTCTAGAAATGAAACAAGTATGGATGACTCCATGTCAGTGTTTGAATCTGTGCCACAGCATTTTCTGAGTTACTAATAAAGGTGTGCCCCTCTGTGCCCTGACCCTGCAGAAATACCTAAAGATAATTGCTTTGCTTAGAATCACCAAAGAGGAAAGAACAATCTATGTACTTGTTAATTTATCACAAAGGAAAATATATTTCAGTTATTTTTTAATCACTAATTTGTCTTCTTTCTCAGAAAGATTGAACTTCAGTACTGCCATTTTCAAATGTGCAAAAGTAATATTTTTCTTATTTTATATATATATATACACACACACACACATATATATATAGCACTTTCTAAGTGTCCTAAGTCTGACCCTTTGGAAAGCCCCATTCTCCACTATCTCATAATGAGTTTTCTTCCCTCGGCCTCCTTAAAGGTTGGCTGCTCAATTCACAGCCTGATGCATATGCTAGAGTGAGAGCCTTTGGTTCCTAGCATCTGTGCTCGGAGAACAGAAGGCACCGTGGGAACTCTTAGGGGATCACAGCTCAGCATGTGTCCCTTGTTTGGAATTTATTTTATTGTCTTCAAACATTTCTTTAAAAAGTCTTGAGTAGGTTTTCCTTTCTGTTAGTTCAAAGAACCATAGATGTCATTGAGACCATACTTAATGAATATATATTCTGTAAATTTTTTTCTGCACGCTGCACATAGTTTTGACTGTACAGAATATTTTCCTGTTATCAAACTGAGTTTTATGGGACAACAATTTGGTTTTGGAAACACTGATTGCTGACTTCCATAAGGCTGCTTAAAGAAGAACAGCGAACGATGAACTTTTAATGATGGTATTTTTATGCATCCCTGAGAATATATTGTCTTGTATTTTTCATTATATTATTTCCCACTGAGATCAATTCACACCTTAATTTACAGCCACATTCCGTCAGATTTTCCCCTGAATGAACAGCTATTTACTCTGGTGAAATGTGTTTATTCTTTTAAGTGGTATTTTCAAGTTATCACTTTGTACATTAATCATCAATCAACACACAATTCTAGTTATTAAGTGTTTATTCAAGGGTTTTGTTAATTCTTTCTTTTAAGCCTTTTTGTAATTAATATGACTTCTCACTGATATATTTATATAAAGGCAGGTTAGGCTAAAGACTACATCTTAAACTTCCTCAGGAAAAACTGCAGACCTCTATAATCACAGGCGATCATAACATCTACGATCAACCATGTCTAAGTGCTCATCTGAGATCACCAAATGTGACTCTCCACATAAGATCTTAGTTTGTCTGAGACACATGTTGCATCCACTCATTTTTTTCACACCATTCCTTTAGCAGCAATACCTCACTTTACACACATGCATCCCATGCACCTGTGATACTCCAGTATGTTTTTCACAAGGACCCCTACCCTCACCTGCCTCTCAACATCCATGCTGAATTTTTTAGAAAATCATGTTGTTGGAAAGGATAAAAAAAGCCATCACCAGGAGCAGAAGTCACCAAGTCATTAGCAGTGTCTGTGATAATGTCCTTACTTAATGACCAGACACTGTCAGACTGGACAGATTTCTAGCCAATGAGAATTATTACTCAAGGCTGGACTGCTGTTGTACTTGGCTGTGAACATGGATTCCTGTACCACTTATTCTTCATGCCCCTCACCGAGATCTGGCAGGAGGCTTGGCATACACTGCACATGGCTGACATTTGCAGTTATCCTTTTCCAAAATCATCCTAGTGCTAATCCTAACTCTGCCCTCTGCCTGACAAGGAATGACCACCACTGACCCCAGCTCTCTCCCTATGCACAATGACACAGTGTGAAACTGGTGCAGCTGCACAGCAGTTGAGGACCATTGCCATTTGCCTCATAGGTCAGCCAACTGAGGGAATATTTTCAGCCAACTTACTCTTTGATTCCCTGAGAAGGTGGAAATTAACTCCCTGCAGTGAGGATGAATAACCATTCAAACATGTCATGACACCTAGAAAACAGCAGAGTGTGCTGTATCGGTCAGTAGCTATTGAAACATCTAAGAAATCCGCAAATTAACAAACCTATGGTTAAGTGACTTTTGAGTAGATCTTGTCACTCTAGCAGAGTCTAGGTTCCTCTGCTGTTGCGTAGCTTATTTCATGGTCAGATCAATTTTTTTGTAGCTCTTTTCTTATAAACTTAATACTCCAAGTAGTGTTCAGGACCTTCTTACTGTAGGAGCAAGAGTGCCTCCCACAGATTCTGAAAAATACATTTGTAGTTTAAGGTGTACTTCAAAATATTTTAAGGAATCTCTGTCTAGAGGACCTTCAGGCAAAACCATTTCAACTCCTAATCTAAATCTGAAGTTTAACTCATAGATGTCCAGCTGACCTTTCTCTTCAATGTAAGACATTATAATTTATTTCCTCAGATAAAAGATATACATCATACTAAACTTGGGCTGGTATTGACTGTGATCAGGAATTTATGTTTTTTTACTGGAAGAATGGGTCCTGTTGCAATCAGAGTTAGGATTAGACTTGGATTAAATATTGGTAATATAAAAGCTTGAAGAAACCAGTTAATTATTTTCTGAATGCAAGAGTTTGGAATAGAGCTGTTGTCAATATACTTTTTTAAACTGTGTGTATAGCTCTTATTATAATTACTCCTGTGTTGGGCCTTGCAAATCTAAAACTTGAGTCTAGTTTTTGTTTGAGACTGAGCAGCCTTCAGAGAGAAGACTGAAAAGAAATCTGGAGTCAATTGCGGTCAACAGCTTATGTTCCCTTCACTGGATGGGTGGTTCTCTTGGCTAGAATTATTTTTGAGGTTAAGGTTATTTGGGGGAATGCAATAACTGAAGAACCCATTTCAACATCTGGTGCCTTACCCTCAGAATAAGGAAAAATAGTTGTTTTAGGACAATACTTTGTGCATTTTTTTCTTATAATTTGTTCCATGACCTTGGTTAAGTTCAGCACTTATGTTTGGGGCTACTGTTTGGGAATGTACAGATTGAAGCCGGCTACACATCTCAAGATTTAAGAAGAGTAATGTTGAGGACAGTTGTTGCTTTTTGTCTGTTCTGTTTGCTGGAGAGTGGCAATCCCTGACTATTGCTGGGTTTAGAGTAAGGGCTGGACTCAAGAGTCTGAGAGTTGGAGATGGAAGAGCTCCTTTGAATGCTTGAAGTTGCACACTCTTCAGTGTTATGCAAAGGAATTGTATTGCCTGTGTATTGTGTCTTTTCAAAATATCTTTTTTCAGTCTTGTTTTTTTTGTTGGCTTTCATTCCTGGGCAACAGCAGTTAAGTTACATTCAGGAAAGGGTAGCTTGAGGTGAATGTTCATTGTCTGGCTGGAATTTGTCTTTGGTTGAGGTGAGAGTGGTTTGAGAATTTAAATGTTGCATATCTCATTTTGTTTCTGAAGGATTTGGGAAATTAGGAATCAGAAAGTGACTTGTTTGTTTGGGTTCTAAATATTTTCCTCGCTTTTTTTCAGTGAATGCTGACAGCCAGGTAAAACTGGGTTTAGAATGGATAACCTAAGGACTGATGTTACTGCTCAGACAGTGTGGTCCTAACAGCTGGAGGTAATAGGCATGGGCTAGAATAATTAGGGTTAGGGTAGACAGCATAAATTATGAAGAGCCATGCTGTTTATGATATAACATAGGACCTTCAGAGACTGGTGTTTATTATTACCAAGGGATTATTTTCTTTGCTGTAGTCAGATACGGTTTAGAGTTAGGCAGAAAAGATGAAGAGAGCTCTAGTAATCTCCATGTCTCATGATACAAGGAGCTAAGGAGAGCACATGGAAGTCCATGTGCTTTTTTTCTCTTTCTCAGAACCTGTAGAGGCTAGTTCCCTAAGTTATTAAAAGGTAGTTGTTTGGTACTGGTACTTTTATATTTGTATGATGCACAAAAAGATATGTTTTGCCAAACAGTTTCCTTTGTATCCTGCACATATGTTAATCTCCTTTTGTGATCCTTTTAGGAGGTTAGCTAACCACGTCTCTTTGAAAAGCATTCAGTTTAAAAGGTACATATCTCTAGAATTTGATATTGATCTGTACAGTTTGTTAAAGATAAGATGGGTGAGTTTGTGCAAGATTTGCCTCCTTCTGTTCTACACATGCTTTAGATTTCCTCATGAATGCTTCAGTTCTTGAAACACAAATTCTCATTGTTCTAGAAAAAACAGTGCTCTCCTCATTGTGCTTCAGGGCTCACTTTCGTTTCTTCTTTCCTTCCTGTGCAGTTTTTATTCCCTCTGGTGTCCATGCACAGGGATAGATACCCACAGACATGCCTAGCACTAGCAAGTTCATTAAAAAAATTCCTTCCAAGAAATATCATAGAATCGTAGAATCATAAAATGTTAAGGGATTGGAATGGACTTTAAAGATGGTCTAGTCCCAGCCTCCCCTGCCATAGACAGGGACAGCTCCCACTAGACCAGGTTGCTCAAGGCTTTATCCATCCTGGCTTTGAACACTGTCAGGGTTGGGATGTCCACAGTTTCTCTGGGCAACCTGTTCCAGTGTCTCACCATCGTCACAGTAAAGAATTTCTTCCTAATATCTAACCTAAATTTCCCCTCTTTGAATTTATACACATTATTCCTTGTCCTGTCACTATAGTTCCTGACAAAGAGTCCCTCTTTGGCTTCTCTGAGTTGTATTCATACATTATTTGCAATAACAGGATATAGTACAGAAAACTCCATACCTGTTAAGTATTACATAAAATGGACAATTTCACATGTGCCCTCTACCCACGCCTTATCTTTTCTTTGCTTATTAGCATAGACACAGTCCAGATGTCCTTTTTCCACAAGAAAAAACTCAGTTTCCTCTTCCCATTACTCACTGGAAATCTGTCAGTGGAAACAGATATCATGTACAAATTCATGATAATTGCTTTAAGAAATAGCTAAAATAAAACCAAGGATGTTAAAAAAATGGAATTTAAAAGGGTAAAAAATCCTCTCAACAGAAGCAGATACAGACAATGGCATAAGTGCTAAGACTCTCAGAAATTTCAACTCCCAGTGCAAACCAGTCCATGATCCATGAATTATAAGATGAATCAGTGACCCACGCAGGCAAGGGAGGGCTTTGCTTTCTTCTATTGCAAGTTAAATGAGGTCTCCAAATAAGTAACGAAGGACACAAATACTTTTTTGAAATGGTTTCAAGCATTAAAAACAAAGCAAAGCTTGGATACAAAAGTTTATTTGTGATAAGAGTGATCAGAATACTAAATGCAATCTCTTTGCCTGCACTCTGATAAAACATGCCATGAGGAGTTTTGATATGAAAATCGCAGCTGTTTATCTACAGAACTGCAAATGTAGACTTTCAAAATGTCAGGAACCAAATGTATTCTTTGGAGAGATTAGTGTAGTATATATGGTGTAACAGGGAAGTTTATTTCACCACTGCATTTCTTTGATCTTGCGAGTGCTTTCACAACACTTTTTTTCCTTTTGTTTCTTTCAGTCATGAAGCCATAAACCCAGATTTATGATGGTATTAGTGTTTTGCCACAGAATGATTGGTATGTCCCAGATTCAGCCTTGTGGGATAAACATGAGCAACTAAGTCAAAAATTGTTTGAAAGGGATGTAATCTTTTCTAAAAGAAAAATATTTAAAATAATATTTAAATAGGAAAAATTAAAATCAAGCCAGAAAAATATTAATTGTGGGATGTTCAAAAATACTATATATATTGACCATTATAAATTTTATTTTGGTAAGGATTATTCTGCATGATTATTAATTGTTCATTCTGTTATTTCTCAAAAATTTTATTGAGACTATAGAAAACCTAAGACTGTACTGAGAAATTTATACAAGGGGACAGCAATGAAGCCTCACTTACATTAATTATATTGTCATTCATGTATTTTTATGTTCAGTGATCATGTTGTTTGTACATCCCTATATTTGAATCCTCCAGAAAAAAAAAGAAATTTTGAAATTTTAATGGAATGTTTGAAAATGTGTGTTTCCATGAACAATATGTAACAACATTTTCAAATTCAGATTCTGTGAAATAGAAAAGTTCCAGAAAGCTTTTCAGTTGATTTGAGATAGAAAGCCGAATCTCTGGAATAAAGTATAGGATTTATGATGGATTGTAGTATAGGAAGCCTTCTCTGAGTGGAGATAACAACATATATAAAAGATTGATTAATAAGTCCTTCTAAAAAAACACTTGAGTGTCTTTCAAAGGTGACGAAGACTGCTAATAATGTGTCTTGCAGTGAACTTAACCTTACATTTATATTTATACTTAAATTTATAAATATAGATATTTATATTTAAAATGTTCTTATTTCATAATGTCTTTTTGTTTCCTGGAATGTCTGAAAAATATGTCTTGCACTCTGATTCTAAACAGTATTTGTTTTTCAAATTTTTTTACTTTGTTGCAGGAGAGAAATTCCAAATTCAATGAATGCTGTAATGATGTTTTGTCCTTCTTTTAGCTATGCTTTACTTTTGGGTCATCTGCATCCCTTCCAATATTAATGGAACCAAAGAGAATGTGAATTACTAATGTTTTATATTCTTTGTCTTGAATTCTTAGCAATTACACACTTACGAAAAGACTGATGATGGCTGTGAAATCAGAGACAAGATTTTTTTTTTTCCCAAAAGTCATTTGCCAAAGAGAACACTCAAAATTCTCTGCTCTGCCGAATGAGAATGGTACTAGATCAGGAAATGAATAAGTATGTAAGAAATGTTTTTTAAGAGAAAATAAATGGATTGCGTACACATTCGGACTCGTGCAAAGTGAAAATGAATGTAGCCACTTGTCTGTCTGTGGATAAATCCACTACTCACAGTCTGCCAGATTGATCTCTGCTCTTGGACACTTACTTTCCTACAGTTAAACTGGAGTACACAGACGCAGTCTCTCCAAGGGGTCACGACCTGATGTTTGCTATGAGGATGGCTCATAAAATTAGCTGCTCAAAAGACATAATTTTCATCCAATAGGGAATTCCAAAAGCAACCAGGAGATCTGATAAAAAAGAGCCCCAAGAAACCTAAACACTTAAATATTTATTTTACAGAGCATTAAACTTTTCTATGAGAAATACACAATTCCAGAAGGGTGGTAGAACAACATTTTTACCAAGATGTTTTTTATGCTTTTCATAAATGAGATGCTATTTTCCTAGCATTATATTTTTAATAGGCAAGAATTTTCCTATGGGAAAATACTTAATCATCTCCACTGATGAGAAGCAGTTTCTGAGAAATATAAATCTTGTAACATTTTTTTATTGATAATAACATTTTAAATGGCAGCTGAAGTAACACTAATTAAAGGTAATTCCAAAATTACAGTGCAATAACCTGCAGGTGAGGGAGAGTGCTGAATAAACAAGTGTGTATCTTCCATCATATCATATAATATCATATCACATCAAATCTAAACTTTTAAAGACACTCTGATAGGTGAGATATATATTATACCAGCTAATTTTAATGAGGTTTCAAACCCCATATAAAAATCTTAGAAAGTAAAGAGAATGACAAATAACCCTAATATTACTGTTCTAAAGGAAAACGACAACAGGTAAGTATCAACTAAGATCATCAGTCATAGCCGAAAAGTATCTCAGCCAGAAGAATCTCATCAGTAGTAAGAAAAGTGGAAATCTGAAGAGCAGGATTTGTAAAGGCATTTGAAATATCAGATAATGCTACCCTCAATTCTGAATTTAGGGGAGCTTAACCTTAAATTAACTTCAAGTTCACTCTCAAAATAAAAATAAGGCACACATGAACAGGAACACCATCAATCCACTTACTCCTAAAATAATTTGCAGATGTAATTTCACAGAGAAACAAGAACATTACACAGACCATTTAGTTAATTAATAATCCAGAAGATGCTTGTAGAGTACAAAGCTTTTAAATTAAAGTAGGTATGAGAGATATTATTTATGTTGCAGGTTTTAAGTCTGACTAATTCAACCAACTAAAATATGTGCCTACAGTTATGGTCCTGTTACAATGTCCGTCGGAAATTATTACAAATAAATGAAGGAGCAGCAATAGTTGTGCACAAATGCAATGCAGCATGGTTTGTTCCTTACAAACCATGTTCCTTACAGACTAGTTTTTGCAAGGACATTGAAATTCTGTGTAAGTAGCTAAACTGAAAAAAGATGGATTTCAGTGTCTGAAGAGAATCTGATTTCATCCAGATGGATTTATTTTTTTTAAATATCGGACAATGTGAAATATATATGGTCAATTGCACGGAAGGAAATTGTCCTCAGATGATAGATCAAAAAATGAAAAATAATAAAGAAACTTCAGTTAACATTTCTAGAATTTCTAACTAGAAAATTTCTTATGCTACCCTTTTATTAAAACTCACTTCTGTAACTATATTTTTAAAAATCCTATTTCCTATTTAATTTTTTTCTAGACCCAAACACTCACATATACTTATGTCTAGTTAGGACTTCAGGAAATTCGCAGCCAATAGAATGTATTTAACAAATGATTTAACTTAAATGAAGCATCAGAAATGCCCCAAGTTCACAAAAGCCTATTCCATTGAAATGTTCACTTTAGAGCCAGCAATGCTTGACTTGAGCCTAGGCATTTCCTCTTTCATTAACATTTTCCTTTCTGTGGCATTCAGTGTAGAATTTCTAACTACTGTTCCTCATATTTTCTTGGCCTGCTTCTTGTATTTAATTTTCATTTGCTGCTAAATCATTCAGCTTTTTACTACTGCTGTATAAATATGTGTTCAACCTTTCTGCTTGCAGTTGGTGGAAACATATATTACTGAAATGCTATCCTCCCAAACACATCATGTTTTCCCCATATGTGCCCTTGCATCCTGCTCGTTTTGGACCTCTGTAAGGCTGAAATTTTGTTCAAAGTTTGGGTTTGGATCTGGGTTTATTTTTAAGTAAAAGAATAATTCAGGCAAACACTGCGGTTGTTTTTGAAACATCTGTTAGTGTCTTCTGTGGATCTTTGTGTCAGACACAACGCTGTCTCTGCCTGAAGAACATCAGAACTGCATTCCCAAAAGACTAGTATGTGTTAGTGGTGTATGAATAACTTGGAGGCTTTCTGTGACAACAACGGATTATGCTAACTTGTCTCATGGCTAATTCTTGCTTGCCAGCAGAGCACTAGTGTTTGCCCATGTGGGAATAATTTTTCCCTGAATCCTGTCAGCTACCAGTGCTCAGACTGAGTCTAGAATATTAGTGGGAAAGACACATGACCTTCTGTGAAGTAAGAATTTGTTTCACATCTCAGACACTTAACGGACTAGTGTATATACAATAACTTCTTTAAATATGTTATTTCTGGAGAAACAGAGTGCCCTCTCCTTGTAAAACCTGGCAGTTTTGCTTTTAGTAGACAAAATTAATGGAGAGTTAACAAGCAAAGGCTTAGTTTTCTATTACAGAACTGGGGAAAATGTTACAGAGGAAACCAGGAGCAGGATCGTTAACATGATGGGTTAGACAATACTTGCAACATTTCACCTGTCTCTCCCTTAGGGTTTTTCCTAGCTATGGCTTAGTCAGCACACAGCAGGAGTCACTCTGTTCTAGAGATATATTTATCAGCATCAAATGCCCAAACCCTGAAAATCTGTCTCTTTTTTATGCCTAAGAGTTACCACATTATTCTTGAACCCACATGAAGTTTCAGTGTGCCCTGGGAGCTTTGTTTCCCCTTACATTATGATTTAGGAAAATGAATCGTAAGATAACTTTGATTATTAATTCATATTATGAGAAGGAACAAAAAAATTCTTTTTAGTTTGATTAGTTGGCTTTCTATGATATACAAGAAGCTGTTTGGAACATTAATTTCTCATCTGTTTTACATTCTTGCTTAGGAATTCAATTGAATTAGGGTGTTAGCTGACTCCTCCCTTCCCAAACAATGTGATGTCCACTGTGGAAACTTTTTCTCTTGGCTTGAAAGACCTTGAAAAATGTGCAGAAGGAAAAATATTAATTGTACAACTTCTCGGTTACACCATAGATTGTGACACATCTTTTGTTTCTCATAGTAATTCTTTAAAATGGACAAATAATACAGATCAGCTATTTAACACATGAATTACTTTGTCCAGATTGCTCCCTCCCATCTGCCTTTTTATTGACTGTGTTAATCCCAAAATTGCATCTTGTTAGTTCTTGAAAGGGATAGGCAGAGCATGCAAAACTTTTGCCTTGGCATTAGCATGAGGAGTAGGTACTTCTAAAAGCAAGAAAGGTTAAGTAATACCCATAATCTTATATAACATGTAGAACATTTCACTTACTTACAACTTCAAAGAGTAAAAAATAAAAAATCCAACAAAAAGTAGACAGGAAGGAAAAAGTTACGTACCTTGGACATTATGAATGTGTTTTAAAATATTTGGCATTGAAGTTTTCTTATTCCATGTTCCTGCTTATAGAATAACCTACAAAGAGCTAATAATTCTTCATTAAGTTGTGCAAAGTGCTTCCATATATGGGTGTCTCTTGTCATGTGCCTTGAAGAGGGGCTTGGTTATCTGATAAACAGAAAAAAAAAATGAGCTTAGAAAAGGCTGCTGATTATTTGTACTTCATGAACACCTGAAAGACTTAATACTGGATTTGCATACTGCTTTGTGGTAAAGGCAAGTTCATGTGTTCATGGCGAGTACCATGAGAAGATGGCCTGGAATGGGATCATATGGATAGGTGGTTTATATAGGACCACTGTTTTCTTCCTGTGATTGTTTAAGTGAATATTTGTTAATGAATATTTATATAAAGATGAGACAGTTATTTATGTATATTTTTTCCACTTGTGTCAGAAATCTGTGATCTCTGATTTTATCAGAAGTCCCTAATGGCTGCCTCAGTCAGCACCTTTTCTAGCAATTTTTTTCCCGGCTGCATTGGTTGTAACTACAGGTTTGTACTTGAAAATGAGTAAAAGTCTTTACAAAGCTGTTCCACAAGAGCTCAAGGTAAGCCCTGTATTTTCACCTCACAGAGTTCATTCAGTCTGACAGCTCATTAGAAAAAACTAGTCACTGAGCTAAAAGTGCCATCTGGAACTTCTACTGGGAATGGCAGGTGAAGACTTTGGGAAAAAGAAGTATAAAATTATGTTTTAGTTCCAGAGGAATATGTCTTTTTAGTAGCTTCAGATCATTAGCCACTGGTGTTCAGAAGATCATACTACAGTTATAGAGGTACTAAATGTGACCTGTGTACCTTTGGTTGCCTTGATTTAGGAGCACACCACGCTGCTGTCACCCTTCATGTGAACAGCAGTGCCAGCCTTTACACCAGGGCAGTCCCAATGGTCACACACTCTGCTGCTTCAGATTTCCCCCCACCATTCCCAGAGGGTTTTTGATCCTGGTTCACCTCACCGATCCTGACTCCCACCTGAAGGCTGATGTCCTGGCCAAGCCTTGGCTTGTCCTCATCCCCAGGGAACTTCATGATGCGCAGGGCCAGGGCTGCCCGTGTGGCCCTGGCTGCCCCACTCCAGATGGGGCTGGACACCTCTGATGTCCCAGGGGAAGCCTCACCACTCCCAGCATCCTCCCCACAGGGAGCCCAAGGCCTCTGGATGAGAAAAACAGACATATAACAAACGTTAAATTCCATTTGAATCTTTTCTCCACGTTCACTGGAGGTCCTTGTAGGAGATGTTTGTTGTGCCCTGGTTTAGAAGTTTGCCATCATGAGAAGTAAAAATCCAAATATATTTTAACCAAAATGAATTTTATAGGAAATAGAAGGAATAAAACTAAAGCTAAAATACAGAGTCCTCCATGAATCTTATCTAATTTGTTCAACATAAATGTTTTACTATAAACTGCACTAAATATATCTATGTCTAATCAAAGAAAAAAAACCCTTTAATTTCCTTACTTAAAAGACGCTGACTCTCTTGATGAAAGTTAATGAATATCGCAAAATCGCAGAGTATCCTGAGTTGGAAGGAACCCACAAGGATCATAAAAGTCCAACTCTTGTCCCTGCACAGCACCATGCCCAAGGGTCACACCATGTGACTGAGAGAATTTTCCAAACACTTGAGCTCTGTCAGGTTGGTGCTGTGAGCACTTCCCTGGGGAGCCTGTTCCAGTACCCAACCACCCTCTGGGTGAAGAATCCTTTTCTAATATCCAGCCTAAACCTCCCCTGACAACTTCAGGCCATTCCCTTGGGTCCTGTCCCTGGGCACCTGTGGAAGGTTGGGGGGAGGGCAGGGGGCAAGTGGAATTTTTCCCATTCTGTTGCTAAGCAACTAATGACCGGTCTTTAAGGGCCATCTACGCTCACAAAGGAGACAAAGCCTTTGGCTGCCAGGGAGGGGAACTACAGATTCCAGGGTTTGATAACGGCACTGGCACTCGCTCGCTGCTCTCGGAGAGAGAACAGCGGAGGAGACATCTCTCTGTTTCTGGTTGGGACCGCAGGAAAAGAAAAGCCTTGCTCTGCACTAGTTTTTCTCTGCCTGCTGGGTGAGTCTTTGCTTTGAGGGGAAGGTCACGGGACTCCGATCCTCTCGCCCCCTCCGGGAGAGTGCATCTGCCGGCCGCGCTGTACAGCGGAGCGGGGCCCCTGCCTGCCACCACCCCGCGGCCTGCCTGCCGCTGCCCCGCGCCCTGCCTGCCCCAACTGCGGAGTTTCCCGCCGCCTCCTCTGCTGGCTGGCCCCGGTGAGCTGACCCGGCTGCTCCATCTCTCGGCTCTGGGCTCTCTGCTGCGCCCCGTTCATCTGCACTCCACCCTGCTCCAGCCGTCCGCCATTACACGCGGCACAGATCCAACCGCGCCACAGCGCCATCTGCAGCTTCCCGGGAGTCATCGCACCTGCGCTGCTGGTCTAGGAGCCCAACAGCGCCCCTGCTGGCCGTGACCGTGACTGCACCAAACGGGAAAGTACCTGACAGCCCCAGGGACATTTGCCACCGAGTTTTTGGTTTTGTTATTGTTTTTCTTAATCTTGTTTACTGTTTTTATTACTGATTGTTTACCTCATTCTAGATACTAGTAAAAACTCTTATTCCTTTTCCCATACCTTTGCCTGAGAGCCCTTGATTCTAAAGTTATAATAATTCGGAGGGAAGGGGGTTCACATTTTCTGCTCTAAGGAAGGTTCCCACCTTCCTTAGCAGACACCTGTCTATCAAACGAAGACAGATTTTGGCGCCCAACGTGGGGCACGAGGGCATAGAGAAAAAGGTGCAAAAGGAATAAAAGTTTCTAGGAGACCCATTTCTATTGTGCTGAGCATAGAAACCTCATTAAGTGACACCATGTGGTCTAGCATACCTTGGTTTGGCTGGCACATTCTCGTGGCCACGGTTTTCCCATTTGCAGCTCCCTATCTAAACATGGGTCCTATAACTAAGGCTTTGGTGGCTGTTATCCAGTTTTCACAATGGGTCAATAAGGTGAGGAATCTATGGATTTTCCAATTCCTTTGGACAGCGAGCACTTGGTTACAGGGCTTTAACACCATGAGTACATGCTTTTGGAGTCTGTTTGGTAATGGTACCTTGTGTGAGGAGGCAACACCAGGGGAAGATTTTTCTCAATCCTTCACCCATCTCTTTGGGCCTACCCTACCAGGGCTCAGAGGGTTCATATACTCTCTAAATACCAACGATGTCATACAGTGGGTGGGGTTGCTGATAGGCCTGTTCAACTTTGCATTCCAAGTGAGAGGGGAAAAGATACGTCATGTGTTCAGGGAATATATTTCCTCAGCTGGTGGGAAGCCCTCTCCTTGCCCCACAGGGGAAGAGTTGGATGGTGCAGCAGCGGAACCCACGGATGTTACAACCGTCCAGGTTCCAGCTGACTCGCAAGGGCAGTCACAGCCAGCAGCAGTTGCCCCTGTACAGCGGAGAAAGTATAAGACCAAATCGGTACGCCCAGTTGATGATGATGGGGAACCAGGGCCCTCACAACCAGCAGGGGAGCCTGGGCCTATAATCATCACTGAGTCCCTGTCGTATGACACTATCCGTAATCTGTACAATGACATTGTGCGGCGGAAGGGCGAGGCTTTCTCAACCTGGTTACTTCGGGTTTGGGACCGCATGGGCCCAGGTGTGCAGCTGGATGGTGGCGAGGCCAGGAATTTGGGAGCCGTGGCCCTGGACACGGGTGTTGAAAAGGTGTTCGTCAGGGAGGCAGGACCCATTTCTCTCTGGGAGAGGCTTTTAATGAGTGTAAGAGAGAGGTTTGTTCACAAAGACAGAATGCAGGAGAACTACCGTAGAGGGCCCTGGAAGACTGTTGAGGAAGCGATCCAACAGCTAAGAGAAGTGGCAGTACAGGAGGTGCTTTTTGGGAGGGACGGACAGCACGAAAATGATCCTGACAAGGTCAGGTGCACAGGGCAAATGTTGTGGAACCTGGCAAGTCTAGGGCCAACCCAATATGCCACCTACATTGCAATGATTAATCCTGATGACAACCGTGAGACAGTGGGGTCTGTAGCTGACAAGCTCAGGCATTATGCAAGTGTGATCAATGGCCCAATGCAGGCTCAGATCTCTGCTGTGGTTAAGGAGCTGAAGGAAGAAATAAGGGAGATCCGGGAGGAGGTGAGGAAAAACAGTGTGGCACCAGTGAGAGTCACAGGCCCCAACACCAGAGCCCGACGTCCCCCAGCTAGAGAGAGAGGGTACACCCCACGAGCTGAGTTGTGGTTCTTTCTGCATGACCATGGGGAAGACATGAAAAGGTGGGATGGGAAGCCCACCTCTGTCCTGGCAGAACGGGTGCGTCAGCTTAAGGAGGGCAACACTAGCCGAGGGGGTTCTGCCAGAGCCAAGGTAGCATCAGCTTCCTGTAGCCAACCTGCTGAGTACAGCAGAAGGGAGAGTGTTGTGTCAGATTCCCTTGACGGTGGAATGCATGCTCAGGGAGGGAATGATAACCAGGGCTAGAGGGGCCCTGCCTCTAGCCAGGTAGAGGCATGGGAAAACCGTGTCTTTTGGACTGTGTGGATTCGATGGCCTGGTACATCAGAGCCACAAAAATATGAAGCATTGGTTGATACAGGTGCACAGTGTACCCTAATGCCATCGGGACATGTTGGGGCAGAACCCATTTCTATTGCTGGGGTAACAGGGGGATCACAAGAGTTGACGCTGGTGGAAGCCGAGGTGAGCCTGACTGGGAAGGAGTGGCAGAAACATCCCATCGTGACTGGTCCAAAGGCCCCGTGTATTCTGGGCATAGGTTTCCTCCGGAATGGCTATTTCAAAGACCCGAAAGGACTCAGGTGGGCTTTTGGAATAGCTGCTGTTGAGGCAGAGGGCGTTAGGCAATTAAACACCTTGCCTGGACTATCAGAGAACCCTTCTGCAGTTGGACTCTTGAAGGAGGAGGAACAACGGGTACCAATTGCCACCTCGACAGTGCACCGCCGGCAGTATCGAACAAACCGAGATGCTGTGATTCCCATTCACAAGCTAATCCGTGAGCTGGAGAGCCAAGGGGTGGTCAGCAAGGCCCACTCACCCTTCAACAGCCCCATCTGGCCTGTGCGCAGATCCGATGGAGATTGGAGATTGACTGTGGACTATCGTGCCTTGAATGAGGTGACTCCACCACTGAGCGCTGCCGTGCCAGATATGCTGGAGCTCCAATACGAGCTGGAGTCCAAAGCAGCAAAGTGGTACGCCACTATTGACATTGCAAACGCATTTTTCTCCATTCCTCTGGCAGCAGAGTGCAGGCCTCAGTTTGCTTTCACCTGGAGAGGCGTGCAGTACACCTGGAACCGACTGCCCCAGGGGTGGAAGCACAGTCCTACCATCTGCCATGGACTGATCCAGGCTGCACTGGAAAAGGGTGAGGCTCCGGAACATCTGCAGTACATCGATGACATCATTGTGTGGGGGGACACGGCAGAAGAAGTGTTTGAGAAAGGAGAGAAAATCATCCAGATTCTTCTGGAAGCCGGTCTCGCCATCAAAAGGAGCAAAGTCAAGGGGCCTGCCAAAGAGATCCAGTTCCTCGGCGTGAAGTGGCAAGATGGACGGCGTCAGATCCCTACCGAGGTCATCAATAAAATCACAGCGATGTCCCCACCAACCAACAAGAAGGAGACACAAGCTTTCCTAGGCGCCATAGGCTTCTGGAGGATGCACATCCCTGAGTACAGCCAGATTGTGAGCCCTCTCTACCTGGTGACACGCAAGAAGAATGATTTCCACTGGGGCCCTGAACAACAACAAGCCTTCGCCCAGATCAAGCAGGAGATCGCTCATGCGGTAGCCCTTGGCCCAGTCAGGACAGGACCGGAAGTAAAGAATGTGCTCTACTCTGCAGCCGGGGGCAATGGCCTGTCCTGGAGCCTTTGGCAGAAGGTGCCTGGTGAGACTCGAGGTCGTCCACTGGGATTCTGGAGCCGGAGCTACAGAGGGTCTGAAGCCAACTACACTCCCACAGAGAAGGAAATTCTGGCAGCCTATGAAGGTGTCCAAGCCGCCTCAGAAGTTATTGGCACGGAAGCACAACTTCTCCTCGCACCCCGACTACCGGTGCTGGGGTGGATGTTCAAGGGAAAGGTTCCCTCTACCCACCATGCCACTGATGCCACGTGGAGTAAATGGATTGCCCTCATCACGCAGCGCGCCCGTATTGGAAACCCGAATCGCCCTGGGATCTTGGAAATAATCACAAATTGGCCTGAAGGTGAAAACTTTGGTCTCACTGATGAGGAGGAGCAGGAACAGGTGACTCGTGCAGAGGAAGCTCCACCGTACAACCAGCTGCCACAAGATGAAACACGCTACGCTCTCTTCACTGATGGTTCCTGTCGTATTGTGGGGGCGAACCGAAAATGGAAAGCAGCTGTATGGAGCCCCACACGGCAGGTCGCAGAGGCTACAGAAGGAGAAGGTGGATCAAGCCAACTTGCCGAACTCAAAGCCGTTCAGCTGGCCCTAGACATTGCTGAAAGAGAGAAGTGGCCAAAGCTATACCTGTACACTGATTCATGGATGGTAGCCAATGCTCTGTGGGGTTGGTTGGAAAGGTGGAAAAAGGCCAACTGGCAACGTAGAGGAAGACCAATCTGGGCTGCTGATGAATGGCGAGACATTGCCACTCGGGTAGAGAAGCTACCTGTGAAAGTCCGTCATGTGGATGCCCATGTCCCCAAGAGCCGAGCTAATGAAGAACACCGAAACAATGAACAAGTAGATCAGGCTGCAAAAATAAAGGTGTCACAGGTAGATTTAGATTGGCAGCACAAAGGAGAGCTGTTCCTAGCCCGATGGGCCCATGATGCCTCAGGCCATCAGGGCAGAGATGCCACCTATAAGTGGGCACGAGACCGAGGGGTGGATCTAACCATGGACTGTATCTCCCAGGTGATCCATAACTGTGAGACATGCGCTGCCATCAAGCAAGCCAAGCGGGTGAAACCCCTGTGGTATGGGGGAAGGTGGTCCAAATACAAGTATGGTGAGGCCTGGCAGATCGATTACATCACACTGCCTCAAACCCGCCACGGCAAGCGCTACGTGCTCACAATGGTAGAAGCCACCACGGGGTGGCTGGAGACCTACCCTGTGCCTCATGCCACTGCCCGCAACACCATCCTGGGCCTTGAAAGGCAAGTCCTTTGGAGGCATGGTACCCCTGAGAGAATTGAGTCGGACAATGGGACTCATTTCAAAAATAGCCTCATAAACACCTGGGCTAAGGAACATGGCATCGAGTGGGTGTACCACATTCCTTATCATGCACCTGCTGCTGGTAAAGTAGAGCGATGCAACGGCCTGCTCAAAACCACCTTGAAGGCTCTAGGTGGGGGGACTTTCAGAAATTGGGAACAGCATTTAGCCAAGGCCACCTGGCTAGTTAACACCCGAGGCTCCACCAACAGGGCTGGCCCTGCCCAATCTGAATCCTTGCAAACAGCAGACGGGGATAAGGTTCCAGTGGTGCAAATGAGAGGCATGCTGGGAAAAACTGTTTGGATTAACTCTGCCTTGACCAAAGATAGACCCACCCGTGGGGTTGTCTTTGCTCAGGGACCAGGGTGTACCTGGTGGGTGATGCAAGAGGATGGAGAGACACGATGCATACCTCAGGGGGACCTCAGTTGGGGTTGAACTGCCCATAACACTGTGCCTGTATCCATATCTGTATGTATATAATCAGAGTAATGCTTGTATGTATATAGCTTAAAGGTTTAAGTTCAATGTAATATGTTGGAATGGAAAAAATTCGGGGTGGATAATGTGGAAGGTTGGGGGGAGGGCAGGGGGCAAGTGGAATTTTTCCCATTCTGTTGCTAAGCAACTAATGACCGGTCTTTAAGGGCCATCTACGCTCACAAAGGAGACAAAGCCTTTGGCTGCCAGGGAGGGGAACTACAGATTCCAGGGTTTGATAACGGCACTGGCACTCGCTCGCTGCTCTCGGAGAGAGAACAGCGGAGGAGACATCTCTCTGTTTCTGGTTGGGACCGCAGGAAAAGAAAAGCCTTGCTCTGCACTAGTTTTTCTCTGCCTGCTGGGTGAGTCTTTGCTTTGAGGGGAAGGTCACGGGACTCCGATCCTCTCGCCCCCTCCGGGAGAGTGCATCTGCCGGCCGCGCTGTACAGCGGAGCGGGGCCCCTGCCTGCCACCACCCCGCGGCCTGCCTGCCGCTGCCCCGCGCCCTGCCTGCCCCAACTGCGGAGTTTCCCGCCGCCTCCTCTGCTGGCTGGCCCCGGTGAGCTGACCCGGCTGCTCCATCTCTCGGCTCTGGGCTCTCTGCTGCGCCCCGTTCATCTGCACTCCACCCTGCTCCAGCCGTCCGCCATTACACGCGGCACAGATCCAACCGCGCCACAGCGCCATCTGCAGCTTCCCGGGAGTCATCGCACCTGCGCTGCTGGTCTAGGAGCCCAACAGCGCCCCTGCTGGCCGTGACCGTGACTGCACCAAACGGGAAAGTACCTGACAGCCCCAGGGACATTTGCCACCGAGTTTTTGGTTTTGTTATTGTTTTTCTTAATCTTGTTTACTGTTTTTATTACTGATTGTTTACCTCATTCTAGATACTAGTAAAAACTCTTATTCCTTTTCCCATACCTTTGCCTGAGAGCCCTTGATTCTAAAGTTATAATAATTCGGAGGGAAGGGGGTTCACATTTTCTGCTCTAAGGAAGGTTCCCACCTTCCTTAGCAGACACCTGTCTATCAAACGAAGACAGCACCACAGAGAAGAGATCAGTGTCTGCCCCTCCTCTTCCCCTCACCAGGAAGCTGTAACTGCAGTGAGGTCTCCCCTCAGTCTCCTCCAGGCTGAACAGACCAAGTGCCCTCAGCTGCTCCTCACACAGCTTCCCCTCAAGGCCCTTCCCCATCTTTGTTGCCCTCCTTTGGACACTCTCTAACAGTTTAATGTCTTTCTTACATTGTGGCACCCAAATCTGCCCCCAGCACTCGAGGTGAGGCTGCCCCAGTGCAGAGCAGAGTGGGACAATCCCCTCCCTTGCCTGGCTGGTGATGCTGTGCCTGATGCCCCCAGGACACGCTTGGCCCTCCTGGCTGCCAGGGCACTGCTGGCTCATGTTCAACTCTCCATCAGCCAGGACCCCCAGGTCCCTTTCTGAAGCACTGCTTTCCAGCATCTCATGCCCCAGTCTGTCTGTATATCCAGGGCCGCCCCATCCCAGGTGCAGAATCCAGCACTTTCCTTGTTGAACTTCATGTGGCTGGTGATTGTGCAGCCCTCTAATTTATCAAGGTCTCTCTGCAGGGCCTCCCTGCCTTTGAGCAAGTTAGCAACTCCTGGTTTTGTATCATCTGCAAACTTTCTCAGTATCACCTCCAGTCCACCTCCAAGTAATTTGTGAAGATGTTGAAGAGGACAGGGCTGGTGATGGAGCCCTGTGAAACACCACTAGTGACATGTCACCGGTCTGATGTCACCCCATTCACTGTAACCCTTTGTGCCTAACCTGTGAACCAGTTGCTCACCCATCACATGATGTGTCTATCCAGCTGAATGCTGGACATTTTGTCCAGAAGGGTCCTGTGAGAAACAGTATTAAAAACATTACTGAAATCCAAAAAGATCATATAAGCTGGCTTCCCTTGATCAACTAGGTGGGTTATCTTATCATAAAAGCAATTGTACATTCAATTTAATCCTTCTACCCTCTTCCAGAAAGTAAATTTATTTTATTTCCCTTGTTCAGGACAACTGTATTGTTTATTCTGGAGCTTGGGATGGGCCGTGTGTCAGCTGCCATTGCATTTCCGGGGTTCAGCCCATTAGTGACTTGGATCTCTGTTGTGGTGGCTGAAACCATCTCAGAGAAGCTGAGAGGTTCCCACAGCAGCAGCAAACTGGCGTGAAATACCCTCTGAGGTTGCTTGAGTGGTCTCTCCCTAGTTATGCTAATCCTCCAATGTTGATTGGTTGTTGTTGTATCATTGACTCCGCCCTCCCCTTCCCCTCATTGGGTCTCATTGTCTCACACACTCCACCCCTCCCTTCTTCCCATTGGTTGTCATTGCATTTCCCTGCTTTCTCCCCAGGCCTATTGGCCCTTCACCCCTGTATCTGTAGTCACACAGAATGGCCCTTTCTCTTTCGCCCCTGGGTCCATTCGGGGAGTAGACGCCCTTGGAATATATCCAGACGATTGAGCCCTGTGAGTTCTGTATCTCTGGTAAATGCTGAGCTTGTTAGAAGCTCTGGGGTGTGTGTGCCTGTGCTACATCACACACACCGTCAGCACGGGTGATAGAAAAGGTCTTACCTGCATGGTGTCAGAGGCATTGGCCAGAAGCGTCTGTCTGCGAATCGAGAAGCTCCCAGAACACGCAGGAGACCACATCTCACCCCACCACCGCCCCCATGTCAGATGTCTCCAGCTCTTGTGATACAGTTTCCAAATACATTTCCTATATAGTATTACAGAAGTAGCCACCTCATTTATGAATAGAAGAATTTTATAGAATGTGCATGGCCATACTGTGCCATATAGTATCAAGGCCAGGTAATGGGCCATGGTACTGTGTACTGTGGAGGGTTATTTCAGCTTAGGCTGAAATCAGAACTTTTACTTGCTTTAGTGCTTAGGGCAGGATCTTATATAAGTGGTAGAACATGAAGACTGGTTCTAAATATTTTTATGCTTGCAGAAAAGACGGGACTAAATATGTATTTTCAATGTCAAAAGAGCAAAGAAATAGGCTAAAAATATTAAGCAGTACCTGTGCTAAAATCAATATTTTTCATAAATGATTGCTTGAAACCTGTTCCCAGAAAACTGACATGAAACACAGCTAGCATTTATTTATATCTACAATCCAAATTATTAGTACAAAGTCAATATTATGTACACTAGAAATATGTAGCATAAACTATAAAAACAATTCAGTGCCATCTCTTCAGCATATGCATTTAGAGTCCCCTTACCTGTTGTGAAGTAGTTTTAGGTACAAGCTGTATTCCCCAAACATAGGTTTTTTTTTGTTTTGTTTTTGGGTTTTGTTTGTTTGTTTGTTGTTTTTGTTTTTGTGTGTTTGTTTGTTTTAATAACGAAAAGTAATAGAAATCTTTAGATAATCCCAAAATTTCTAAATTATGAACAGTGTTCAGTATTTTCTTTCATCCTTCATTTTTCAAGTGTGATTTTCATTCAGGGTACTCTCCTTACAGAGTCTCCTGCAACATTCTTTGTAGTTCCTCTTATGGGGAGAGGCAAAACCAAAAAATATCAGGTTAGATCCATTATTTTGAAGGGAGAAACTGATGCCATAAATCATTATTCATAAGAATACAAATAATTACTTCAATTTTGCCCCTTTGTATCACCAAAGATGGCATAAGGGTAAAGGGTTGAAATGTTATGAAAAGATCTAGAAATAGATTTGAGACTTAAATACCCTTAGAGAATGATTTGCCCTTAATTATTATCTATCAAAGCCTCTGACCTGCAGATGAACAGAAACACACCCATGAAGAATGGCTGCTGTGACAGCATTCCATCCCAAACAGAAAGTTCACATTTCAAGAATACCTTTGTAGACAAAGAGCTGGACAGAAATTAAAAAATCTGTTTGCAACAACTGTTGAGGTCTTAAATCTTGTTTTTCTTCTCAGCAGAAAACCAAAACCTTTCAAATATTTTCAGGAAAGGAAATTGTGGTGAAACATCTGTTTTCTGATCAGAAAGGTCAGCTTTTGAATTCATGTCTCTTGCCACTGGAAACAATCCAAGAATCTATCCTGGACACTTGAAATTTCCCACTGTAGATATTGTCAAAATCAATATTTCTCTAAAAGACATCCTGATTGCTTTGATGCAGATGCTTGTATTTACCCAAACCAAAGAAACAAGTTGTCAGACCTGTGGACGAGTTGGAAACAAACTAGGTGAAAAAGATGGGAGTGGGATAGGAACTTTGATGTTAGCAGTGTGGCTTAGCTATTCCCCACAAGAAAGTGTGCAAGTGACGAGCCAGGGCCATAGACAAGAGTGATCATCCAGGGTCAAATTCCATAATTGCTGCAGATTACTTCCTGCTGCATGCAACTCTTCATGCTGCCCCTAATGAATAGTATTTCCCTTTTAAGCTTTATAGAATACACATACTGACACTTGGTAATGCAAGTTTATTGTTGTAATTGGGTCACACAAACAATAGACTTTAATAAATTAAAGTTATTAGCAGAATGTGTCAAGCACCAAGGCAAATAACTAGAGCTGAGTATGCTCTTTTTATTTCTTTAGAATAAATGCACTATGAAATTTTACTGAAAAAAATGTAAAACTAGATTTTATAGAGGGCTCAATGGGGCAACACATTCTTGGATTTTACTGAA
The DNA here is from genome assembly GCA_036630365.1 of Acanthiza pusilla. NCBI lineage: Eukaryota > Metazoa > Chordata > Aves > Passeriformes > Acanthizidae > Acanthiza > Acanthiza pusilla. The sequence continues at coordinate 22,617,322 of JAXCHO010000036.1, forward strand.
GCCTTACATTGTCCTCAGCTTCTCAGACAGCATGTTTCAGTTACCCCTGTATTATTCCAAATAACTACTATGAACAGATTCTGGTGAAGACTTATATAACATTTATAGTTCTCAGCAAACTAGTATTCCCACCAGAATTTCTCAGTTTTTCCACATTTAAAATTCCTTTGTGCTTGAATAAATGTTGAGTCAGCTCTACTTAGGTTAAGCAAGAGATTTTATGAGAAAGCATATGCATTGAGCTAACAAAATTTCAGCACTTGATTATAGGCAGAGATCAAGTTTATGGTTCAATTTATTCTGCTAGATCTTAATGCTGTATATTGTAGCATTTACTAGTTCCTCATATGAGCTTACTCTCCCTCATTCTAAAATACTCTAAGTGATGCCATCTCTCTTGAAGCAGGAATGCCTGAGTTTTTTGCAATACCATCAGTGTGATTTTTGTACATGCCATTCCAAGTATTGCTAATATTGTAGAATGCTTTTCAGAGGACTCTGTTTCTCAGTGTCCCTGCTGATGATTGCCATAAGGCCGAACAGGTTGGGAAGACACGGTGTTTCAGCTGGCCTTGGGAAATGAGACGCAGCTGTTCCCAAGCTTTATGAGTTCCTGAGTTATGCAAGCAATTTGTCATGACACACATAACTTCATGGTTTGTTTTTTGTATGACCCTGCTGAAGCTGAAATAAAATTGTTAGGGACCTGGATGATTTTGGCTGCCGTTGGCAGGCAGAAGGGAGTGACTCTTAAGACAAAGTGGAAACTATCTTCAGGAGCATGTTATAACCAAATGCCAGCAAGCCACAGGAACTAATCCATAGGTAAAGGCCAGCTCAAAAGGGTGTTCAGAGCCCAGTCTTCCCCTTAGCATTGTCCTCCTGTTTTGCCCAAGAGTTCTTCCTATGATTAGTGAGGTGGCAAAGCAGAAAGGAGATGGTGTTAAATCCTAACGTGACGGATATGTTTCTTGTGTCTTGCATTACATAAGTTTCCATAAGAAACAGTTCTGGGAGTCCTTACATGAGCTGAAGTTATACAATAAATTCAAATATACATGAATGAGATCCGTGACACTAGGCTGCTCTGTGTGTCTCTGTCCTCTCAGTAGGTGCTAGGAGGAGCTGTGTTTGTGGTGGCCTGTAGGTTACTATGGCATTTTTTTTATGCTTTGGAAATGTACTGTTGTGCTGGCATTGTGTTAATGCTCTTCAAACTTCCACAGAGCCTCCTTCTCTTGCAGTCTGATAGGCATTCTGCTGGAACAATGCCTATACAACGGGTAAAAAGTAGACTCAGACATGCTCTTTCTGTAGAAAGAAGGACTTCTTATTTTGCTTAGTGGAGTTTGCCACACACAGTGCTGTGGAACAAGAGAAACATACCTATCTTTTCCCCTTCTACTGTGTTTTCAAAGTACACAACTTGCACTGAAGCCATTTAAATTCTAGTTAAAGGAATTCCCCTTAGCTCAGCTTGACCAAAGAAATGCTTGTTACTCTTATTTCACATTATTTTCCATTTCCCAACTGTCCTGTGCAAAACACCAGGAGGATCTTCTGGTTGTTAGGTTGCAGGTGGTGAGGAGGAGGAAAAGGAGGCAGAGGCAAGGGAGGAGATGCAGTCACTTGACTTTGTGGGATAGGGGTGATTTTGATCCGGGAGCTGGTGGAAACTTAGCTTCTGATCCAATCTCTTGCTGCTGAGACAGCCTCACGTGCTTTTTTCTTTAATATATGCATGGTTTGCCAAGGGTATGTGGCTTTACTTCCAAGACACATTTTCTTTCTTTCAGCTTATGTTAAATGTTACCAATCAAAAGGGAAGCAAATAGGAGGTTTGTATTAACTCTTTAAGGAGAAAATGATATTTGCAAAAAGCCCAAATAGATTCTATATTTGTCTCTGTTTATGTAAGAAAACTTTCATTAGTTTATTTTTAACACATTTCTAAAGCAACCAAACAGTATTTTGTCTTTGGAAAGACCTGATAAACAATTAAGGAAAACTTGCATAAATAAAATTCTTTGACTAATACTGAGATTAAATGGAAGGAAGATGCTGTGCTCCTGACACTCAGATTTGTTTGCTCAACAGGCTTCCAGTGTTGTGGCTCAGTGTTGAGTTTGTGGGGACTTTATCACACAGATAGGGGGACTATTAAAGGAAAATAGAAGTATTTGCAGGAAAGCACATTTCTGCAATGCATTATGAGAGTCAGCCTCAATTCTTTCTCAAAAGAAAATACCACAGAAAAGTTAAGGTCACAGATGAAACCACAGGTATGCGTTTGTGGTGCGTTCTACGCAGATATGAGTTGGTTCAGAAGAACAGCAGCCAGACATCATATAAAAAAACCAGTTGAGCCCAAGCCCAAGGTAATACACCCTGCTTGACAGCAGTGGCCTGACTGGAGCATCAGAGTTATCAGTCTACAGTGGCTTCACACGCAAATGACTTGCCATATGTCAAAGTGACCCTGTAGAGCAGCACATCGGTGTGGTCTGACTGAAGGACACTGCGGATTGAACTAACTGAGATTCTGAACCTATAACCCATATTCTGCCATCAGCTGGACACTTAGAAGGTCCTTTCACCTCTAAAACACTGCTGAGCTCTGTTTCTTCATGATGCGTGTTTGGATAAAATACTGGGCTTCAGTGGACAGTCAAAAAAGAGGTCCCTCTCCTCCTTATTTACCCTTTAAAATATTCTCTTGTTCTCTGCTGAGTTCCTATTAAAGTTTCAGGCTAAAATTTTGTTTATTTCAGATTCACTAAATTTCTCTTTTGGAAAATAGCTCTTTGGGAACCTCAGTTGTGCTTTCATTGTCCCAAAAATCATACTGTTAATCTCCATGTGCCTTAGTACTCTGTCTTTCTGTCAGGCTGCAGAAGACAGGAAAGTCTCAGCAGGTATGTAGGGCTTCATGCATATGTCTGAAGATAGCTGGGATTCCTACATACCACTATCTTAAAAATAAACACCAGACACTCCTACAGGATTTTCCTTACAATATATTGCTTCAGCTGCCCCTCAGCTATCTCACTTAACACATAGTTTACCAACACATAAAAACTGTTGCTTGGAAACAATTTGTATCCTTGTCTTCGTCCTAATTTTAAATCCCCTTTATTTATGCTATAACACTAGCAAAAATATGTTCCTCATCCTGTGCTATCATTTTCAGTACAGAACCTCTTTCAGAATTATTGCTCTGGGCTTTTGTTGATTTCCGTAGTTGTAATTAAGTTGTTTTGCCTTTTCCTACCAACTGATAAAAGCCATTAAATATGCCATTTCTACTTGAAAATGGAAGTTTGTCTCTTTGTGACCCTGTCCTCTTTACTTCTTAAACAACGAGGCTAAGGAAGAGTTTAAGCCCCAGGCAACATGATTATTATCTACATAGTGCTCACTTTGAAAAGTCTCATTCTCCACTGTTCACTGTTTGTTTCTATGCCAACTGTGTACATTACTGACAGGAACCTGTATCTCTCCACAGACAGCATATTTTATTTAACCACTCTGCAGTTTCCTCTATTTATCATTGTCTTTTATGCAATACCATTTGGTTTTAACTGGCATATTTTGAATCCTATTAAAATTACCTTTTTCTCTCTCGTCAGCTTGAAAACTGAAATATGCCACAGCCCAATAAATTGTTCCATGCAGCTGGGCTCAGATCTGCTTAAGAAACACCATGTGTTTGTCAGTATCTTCATGTGGGTAGTGAGTTGAACCCTCACAATACAGTCTCTATGGCTGGTGCCAGTGTCTCAGGCAGGAAACAAAACAGTTTCAAAAAGGGATAAAAGAGTCTCTTTAATATCAAATTATAAATACTTCTACCAATATGGTAGGGCATGACTTTGGCTACCACAGGACCTGGACTCCAACCTCCCCCTCCAAGCTTACTGTGGCTGCCACTGTCATGAGCCAGACAGAAGCAAGGGACAAGCCTTGTCTCTCAGGCTTAGCTCCCTGTACTTGGGGGCAGGACCCTGGTGTGGCCTGATCTCTCTCACAAGCTGCTTTGGGAGTTGGTACAGTCTGAGGCTGATCCCAAAAGGCAGTTGTCACAGTGGTTTGGAATATAAGCATTTGACCATGTACACGTGGCCAACTCATGCCCTACAGCCAAAGGATGGACTCTGGAACTACCTGGGCTGTATAGTTGTTTCCCTCTTCTTTTTGTTGTATTTTTTTCCCCAATCTGCTTTTCAGCTCTCAGGCGAAGAAGGAAATGCAAATCAACTTTCTGTCAATTTTCAGTCCTGTTTCTTTGTCACCAGGCTATTTGTCTTTTAAGCAAACGATACGTGTGGCTTCCATATATGTTACATACATATACAATTTTACGTAAGATTTGCAGATTATTTGCTTTCACTGTCAATGGAAATCTACTGGGTTATTAGAAAGTAACGAACTTTGCAGCTGGAATATTTATTTACAGCATAACAAACACTGAATTATAGCTGTGACATCAGTACTTGGAACAATTGAGCCATTAATCAAGAAAGCAACCTGACCTTCTCTATTTGCATGGTGCTCTTGTCCCCAAGGCTCCTTTGTTTCCATTTACAAGTCCCAGCTGCTGACATTTTAGCCTGAAAACTGTAGCTATAATTATGGAGAAAAGTAAATGGATTATAAAAAAGCACTTAATCCAACATAACTCTTCATTTTAATAACTGTACTTAAGAAGTTGATGGTTGAATGACATTCCTATTGCACATGCAGTCACAGTAAATGATAGTGTAAAATGTGGACAACTATGGAGTGCATTGGTAGTAGATGCTCCATGACTGGACAAAGATATTTATCATGTTAGATGCTAATACATAGTAAAAAATGGGGAACAATATGGGATTCATACATGATAGCTGCTTCCCAGGCAGAGAAAAGAGCATATTTCTACTCCTGGAGCCAGAACACAAGAAACCTGAAAACAGAATGAGGGAGCAGCACAAAGTGTGATTTTACTTCAGGCTTCTGTTGGACAGGACCTGTTCATATTCGCCTATTGTCTTGCTTACTTGTATTTCTTTTGTCCACCTCTGTGGTTGCACTGTTTGGAATCTTTCTGTTCTTTCTCACGGAGAACATAGATAAGTTGCATTCTTTCACTTTTCTAATCTCTATGTTTGACACCGGGTGTGACCAATCACCCTGGGAGGTGGACTTTTCACTGACCAGTAGTAATTGGAGTGTGTAAGAGTATAAAAAGCTTTTGCTGTAAATAAACTGCCCTTCTTCTCTCTGCCATACCTTGGTCTGCTTGGTGTCTCTCAGCCAGCCTCCGCGCGAAGGCCTTGGCCGCTGCTATACACCTCCCTCATTTTTGTAGAACTAGTAGCTCTTTCGGTCAAAAATTTTCATTAACAGTGAGACAACAGAAGTTTCTCTCTGGTGAGAACCTTGGAAAAAAATAGCCATTTACACATTGTTTGGTGCTGAAGACCATCTCTGTGAACTAAGAGAATATAAACGTTGATTCATATATATGAATGAATGAATGAAGACAAGAGAAATAAATAAATAAACAAACAGAAAAAGACTAGAATTTACAAAAATACAGTCACATATAGTATGCATCATCAATGCAATTTCCTTACAGCTATAGTACAACTCCTCTATACTAAGGAAGATCTTATAAGACTATCAACAAAACTTTTAATGCATCACCATACACAATATTTTTGTCTGTAAACTCAACTTAGTCTAGCTTTCTAGCTTTATTCTGTTCCATACTGACATTTTTTTCCCTTTTAACTCAAAACTTAATGGAAAAATAATCACATTTAAGAGGAGCTGTACAAAATGCACTTTATGGAAATATGGATTCTTTTAAGTTACCTAGTGTGATGACATTGGAGATGAATTTTAATAATAATCTTTCAAGGCTTCTAAAACTAAAGTAAAATCTGACAAATACTTGCTATGATACAGAGTTGGGCAGCCAAATCTGTAGCCTGTCCTTGGCAGAAATTTCTTGATTCTGTGGCTAATAACTCCTTCCTTCCTTCCTTCCTTCCTTCCTGCCTGCCTGCCTGCCTGCCTCCCTCCCGCTCTCTTCTGTATTACTTTTCTCTCTTTCAATTTACTTGTTTCCCTTCCCTTCCCTTCCCTTCCCTTCCCTTCCCTTCCCTTCCCTTCCCTTCCCTTCCCTTCCCTTCCCTTCCCTTCCCTTCCCTTCCCTTCCCTTCCCTTCCCTTCCCTTCCCTTCCCTTCCCTTCCCTTCCCTTCCCTTCCCTTCCCTTCCCTTCCCTTCCCTTCCCTTCCCTTCCCTTCCCTTCCCTTCCCTTCCCTTCCCTTCCCTTCCCTTCCCTTCCCTTCCCTTCCCTTCCCTTCCCTTCCCTTCCCTTCCCTTCCCTTCCCTTCCCTTCCCTTCCCTTCCCTTCCCTTCCCTTCCCTTCCCTTCCCTTCCCTTCCCTTCCCTTCCCTTCCCTTCCCTTCCCTTCCCTTCCCTTCCCTTCCCTTCCCTTCCCTTCCCTTCCCTTCCCTTCCCTTCCCTTCCCTTCCCTTCCCTTCCCTTCCCTTCCCTTCCCTTCCCTTCCCTTCCCTTCCCTTCCCTTCCCTTCCCTTCCCTTCCCTTCCCTTCCCTTCCCTCCCCTCCCCTCCCCTCCCCTCCCCTCCCCTCCCCTCCCCTCCCCTCCCCTCCCCTCCCCTCCCCTCCCCTCCCCTCCCCTCCCCTCCCCTCCCCTCCCCTCCCCTCCCCTCCCCTCCCCTCCCCTCCCCTCCCCTCCCCTCCCCTCCCCTCCCCTCCCCTCCCCTCCCCTCCCCTCCTAGATCAGAAAGTAAGCATGATTATTCTATTCTAAATGTCTCTTTGCAGGAAAGGAAACTTATAATTTACTGAATGGAAAGAACTGAATCCTCTAGAAGCTAAAAAGTAACTTGGAATTTTTTACCTTCCATTACTTTGTCAGCCATCATAACTCTTCCACTACTGTAACTGCAGCTCTCTTTTGCCCAGGAGAGTGTATGAAATACAGCCTGCAGCTTAAGGGGAAAAGTACTGCTCTTCAGTTTGTTATGAGAATGCCAGTGCCCAGTCAAGGCTGCCTCACTAACTTGTCCCTGAAGAGAAGAATTGTATCTTCTCTCTCCAGTTTTATCTTCCCATCCACAAAATAAATTTATTGAATTTTCATTTTTACTCTTATTTAGACAGAGAAGCTCAAATATAGCACATAACCTTTGTTGCTTTAAAAAAAAAATGAAGAGGGTAAACATCCAAAAAATACGAAAAATAGAGAGATTTTTCTGGTTCTTATGTTTTTATGTTTAAAATGATTCTTTATTCTTTGTATGTAATTTGTATAAAAGCATTTATGCTTTGAGACAGATATCATACACTCTTCTGACAGATCTTTATACCATACTTCTTCATGAGCACCTCTGTCTCAGTAGCACAGTGTAAAAGCATTGCTGTTTGTGAAATCTGCGCCAGAGAATCAAACCTGGAAAGAAGAAAAAAGGAGAAGAGATTTTCTAAAGTTTTTCCTATTGTAGTGGCTTCGTACAATATAATGAGTCACATTAAAAAATCCCCTGCATTTCTAAAAGGATACAACATAAGATACGTAACAGAATGTGTTCCTTTGTTTGGTCCAAAAATGACATGTCATGAAAAAGACATTCATTGGGAGATATAGTTTGATTCTATTGAGATAGTTCATGAATTTGAAAAACACAGAAATTAGATATTTAAATTGGGTGAAACATATAAAAGAATGCAGGATAGCGAATCAAACTTTTCAGGAACTATTTATGTGGCTTTGCAAAAAGACAGCTCATCAAAACATGTCAGTAGGTTGATATTTTCTATAATAGCCAGTGAAAAACAACCACATGTACAGCTACAGAGGAAAGCATCATACTAGATGTGGAGGATTACCCCAGAAAATTGTATGGCATGCTTTTCTTCGAAGTAGCATAATAATTCGTTCCTGTTCATAAGTATTTCTCATTGTTCCCACTATTTATGTGTTGCTGCTTCTTGTTCTTTGATTGTTATAGACAAGTTAAAACCAGGACACATTGTCTCCCCTTCTTACATTTGCTATTGTTAATAACTTGTACAATGATGGGGAATAGAACAAGAGAAGCTAACACTGATAATCATTTCACCATGACTCAGACAAATCCTTCATCCCCTTGTTGGTTGCTTTGGCTTGTCTTCTCTGCTAGCTAAATCTGTGAACAGGCACTCAGGAAAAAAACAGTGTTCTTCTCAGAGAAGATTTCAACCACAAAAAAAAGGTCTCTTGGCTTTTGTTTGGTGATATTTGAAAAAAAATTTCCTACCCCAAAGGCATGTCCAGGGAGTTTAAAGAGTTTCTCCTAAAATACATGAAGTTAATACTGGCAAGTGTAGCCAATTTAAAGCTGAACAGGAGGGTGGAGACAAGGTTTTCAGGACTGGTGGTGAGCACACCTGCCTTGTGCCAATGGCTGGGGAAGATATTAACTGGAGAGCTCCTATGCTTCTATCTAAGTACAGAAAAACAATCTAAGACCTTCTGGCATGGTGTTTCTCATACAGGACCTAACCTTTGAGAGTACTTTACTACTTGGTTCATTATCAACAACTTCCCTCTGGAGCACACAAGTCTGACTGTAGTGGTTTTATTTTCAGCACATGAAAGGCCTTGTAGAACAACAAAAAAAAAGTGTATAAATTGCATTTTTTTCTCATAAAGTAAATTTACCTTGTAGACTTCATAGAAAATAACAGTAACAAGTGCTTGGCCTCAACAAGGTAAAGGAAAAATGAATGGGATCTAGTTTCATTATGTTCACTTCTTCTGGAAACTTCACCTAGTAATAAATTGTATGCTTTAAAAAAAGAAAAATTCTTTCCAATTTCTGTTATTCTGATCTGGTCCCAGCTGAAGCCTTATTACATTCCTGTCAAAGGAGGCTCAAAGTTAAAGCATGCTCTCTGGGGAACAACAGTGTCTCCTCTGTGTATAGCACTACAAAATATCCTCCCCCTATTCTGAGTTCAAAGTCAGCTTTACCCTTAAACCAAAGCCCCATTTGTGTTCAAATACCTGTCCTGGATTCTTGCCCTTCAATGTGACACTTTCAAGAAATTACTTTTAGAAAAAAATGAGTCCAGTGGAATTTTGGTGTTATGGGTTAATACAGTTGGCCAGTGGTTCAAAATCATGATCAGTTATCAATCTGCCAATCAGCACTGAATATATTAATGAGTCATGGGTGAGACACTCATATGGAAAAACACCTGGTTAAGGTCATCAGCAAAGGATTCCAGAACCAGTGGTACAAGAAAAAGGGGAAAAAATATTGTATTAACAGCAATGTCAGATTTCTTCTTCTCAATAATACTTTTAACAAGATAAACTGTCAATAAGTGGATAACATTACATCATAAAAACCCTCTAAATTTATGGTTACATTACAAGCAGCCAGGATGCATTGCCAAATACAGTATATTAACTTTTAAACTGTAAATCAACTTTATAGTTTGCATGTGTTAAAACAATTTCTTTTATATTGCAAGTAACACTTGAAATGTCCCCTTTTGGCAGTAACAAGGGATGGTTTTCAACCAAGAGAACACTGGACCCAGTGAACAAGTTCTGAAGTACATTTTCTATTTCACAAAAGCTCAGCTGAAAAGAAAGTGGTGAAAGTGTCCAAAGAAAGGACACTCAAGAGTATGCTGAGTAGTTAATATGCTTGTTTTCCGAAAGTTCAATAGTTTCAACACAGAAATTATTTCAGTCTGAAAGCAGTAAGCCTGATAGGTTTAAAAATGAAAATGAAAGGAAGCTGTACGTCTCCTCTGGACCCCACAGACTGAATATTATTTCTTTACTTGTGTGGAAAGATAATTTTTCGGCGCACTTTATTGAATGAAAAACTATATGTAAAAATTACTTGTAACCAAGATTTTCTGCCTAATTCTATTAGATATTTTTCATTTCATTAGAAATCTTCTATACAGGTTTCCAATTTTAAGGGTGTGTGTTTGGAATCTAAGTTTCAATATCTTAGTTTCCTAAGGGAAAATTTAGATAAATTGTTGTAATTTACAAAACAATCCAAAGTGGCAATGAATTAGCTTTTAAATTTAACTTTTCGTAGTATGTAAACGTAAGAGCTTTGGACAGAGAAATGAAAAAGAAAAGCTGTGTATAAATTCTTTGAGGAAGAAAATTTACCAGAACTTAATTTGTCTTTGGAGAAGATTGCTTACCAGACACCCAAAGACACACTTTGGAGAGTCTGTCTCATTGTTCCTTATTATGAGTGTGAAAAAGGAAAAATAAAAGACCACTAACAGCTGTCTGAATCTTCATGTAAATGTAACTAATGATGTAAAAATTAGAGAAAATGAGACAGTGAGTAATTTCTGAAGAGAAACATTTTCAAGGTCTTCCATTATGTATGAATGAGTCTTGAAGATGGCTTTTCTCTATGGTCCTCCTTCTGGCAGTAATACATCTATGCTTGATAATGTGTGATTTAATATGTTTAACTCCTGTTGAAAAATTGTAGAAAGTTTAATAAAAAGTTTCCATAATGGCCTAAGAGAGCAGTGTTCCAGCAGAAATCCAGAAAAAGTTAGTTAAATGAATAAGACTCTGTACATGTGGACTAATTCAGGAAGACATAACCTAACTTAAAACAGTATTATTTGTCTTTTCAGGCATCAGTGATAGTAAAGTAATTACAGATACTTAAAGGCTGTTTCTGGATTATTTAATAGTCTAACAGTGAACTGTTTGTGATTTTGAACTATGACTCCTTCCCCTGCATTTATAGGTTTTTCAAACACCTTGAAGTTCTTGAACAAAGTTTTCATATTTTTTTCTGTCAAGCTCAGTGTGTGTTTGTCAAGCTCAAGACAGGTTAAACCTAGCCTGGCTTTGAGAGCTTTGACAAGTATTTGTTGCGTGTCTGAGGTTCTGCAGTTCTTAAGAAATGAAGAAACATGTAAATTCAGAAATGCTTGTATGAGCCAGAATACAAGAGAGAATTGAAATTTAAACTATGGACATCAGTATTTCACATCTGAACAGGCAGCTGACTGGGAGCCAAACGTAGAGAAAATTCAAATAAAGTTCCAAAGCAAGATCTGTGTTTGGTTGCATCACAGTTTTGGGATGTTTATTTTAGTATTTTGATTTAGGATTCAATTCAGTAGGTTTTCATCACTACAGAAACCCCTCTTATAAACATCTAGCAGAATATGGGGTATTAATTGTTGTGACTGAAAGATTCTTACTCCCTTGCTTCTGTGCAAGTTAAAACACTGTGAAAGTGTCTGTTAAAACATGAGTCATCTCATCATAAACGACTAGTTAGTCAAGCTGGATTTATCCTAGGTAAATTCATGTTCATCTTCCAAATCCCTGTTTGGAAAATGTGTGCTTGAAAATGTCTTTCCAGAGGACTTTGTCCAGAGTCTTCCTGGGATTAGGCTGAAGATCATCTTGATTTTCACCCTTGCTCTTCTTGAAGATGGAGATATTTGCTTTCTTTATGGTTGATAGGAGACCTCTGTGATTGCTATCACCTTTCAAAAATTACTTACAGTGGCTTTCTGATGATATCTGCAGGAATTCACAGGCATGCATCTTCTCTAATCCTAATGGACTTGTTCATGTCCAGATGGCTTAAGGGCTTTCTAATTTTTGTCTTGTGACTGACACTGTATTCCCTGAGATTCTGCAGTGCTGCCACATCTCATTGTTTCCAGTGATGTCATGGACATCTGACAGTGCATGGACTCTACATTACTCCTACTTATTTTTCATGTGCATGCATTTGGGTATAAACACTTGAGATAAGTTCTAGCTATACCACCACCTGAAGTGGAGTGAGAGAGATGGTCCTGTCCTTTGAGTGTTTCTTCTTATGTTCCCTTCACCCACTTTCCTTCCCATGATCCTTGATGCACCTCGTTTAGAATCATTGAATAATTTGGGTTGGATGGGGTCTTAAAGATTATCTAGATCCAATCCCCCTGCCATGGCCAGGGATGTCACTCTCCCAACCAGGTTCTTCAGTGCCCCATCAAACCAGGCCTTCAACATTTACAGGGATGGGGCATCCAGACCCTCTCTGGGCAACCTGTTCCAGTGCCTCATAAATCCTCTGAATAAAGAATTTCTTCCCAACATCTAATTTAAACCAGTTCTCTTGCAGTTTAAAAACACTGCCACTTCTCCTCTAACTATCTGCCCATAATAAAAATCTCTCTTCCTCCTTGTTATAAACTCTCTTAGGTACTAGAAGGCCACAATGAGGTCTCCCTGAAACCTTCTCCCTGCTGAACAGCTCCAGCTCTCTCAGCCTGTCTAAATGCAGGATGGTCGGCAGATCAAAGTCTTGTTTTTCCTCAGAGACCATCTACTCCTACCATTGTTGCAAGAGGAAACAGTTTCACTCTGGCATGATTTTAACTGTAGGTCCTCTACTAGCTTTCCTAACAGCAGGTAAACTTCACCCTTTCCTCTTTTTTGCACAATAAACAAGGACATCTTGCAAATCTCTTTGATTATGTTGTGTTTGATAATGGTGTTTATTTTCCAAAATCTGTATAAAGAAAAAGTACAAATGTTTTCTAATTAGAATTTGTTTAGAGTTCCTTATGGCACCTTAAGAAACTAGAGATCCAAAATTCTGTCATATCCAGAATTACTGCTTGAAATACTGAAAAAAAAATCTGTTTCAGGATCCATGTATTTTGCAAACAAAGGAAAACTACAAGAATGAGCCAAACAAGAAAACAGCTAGCAGATGCTAGGCTTATGGTGTACAACATACAAATATTTTCCTTCTGAGGGCACTTCTATTATTTACAAAAGAAAGTTTAGAAAATAAGTGGTGGCAAGCTTCTGGGTTGCTAAGAATTCCTAAAGACTGAGCTAAAGATTTTAGTTTAGTCCACATAGCAACTATTTGGAGGGGACTTCACTTTTCTTGCCGTCATCCTAATTAGGAATTTACTTCACTAAAGGTAAAAAGTCCAATGTAAAAAATATAAAATGTATTCCTACTAAGAATTACCTTAAAAATTATGACTGCTTTTGTGTTGCTATAAAGCTTTTTATAATAGGTATATTTTAATGTTTATCCCCAGGTTTCTACAAACTTACTTTGTCAAAGCTTCTCCAGGATTCACGAAAGACCAAATTCCAACCATGCTGACAAGGAAGCTTCCTCCAGCTTATCTGTGCAAATGATAGTAATTGTCTGTGGCTCTGCCACTCTACAGCAATTTCTGGAAGAGTAAAAAGAGGTGTGTACAAGCACCAAATATTCATATAATTTGTGTCTTTTACCTCTTTTTTACATTGTGTAAAAGAAATAAAAAAAGAATAGTCCGTAATCATTCAGGATCATCACAGTAATTAACATGTCAGAAAGCCAGATACTGAGCTGCAAAACCTAGAATGTGTAGGAGTCTGTTCCAGGACTTTTACTCTGTTGACTTGTATGCATGTAGAGCTTATTGGACAATTAAGGAATTTGTGTGAATTCAGGAGCATGAGAGCATGGCCAAAAGAAATAGGTGGAACAGCTATATGGCATTTGGAAGGAAGTTCTTTGGAAGCTGTTTGGGAAATGCATTTCTATGCATGCAGCTGAACACTGATAAACACACACATCCCATTTACACCCTTGCAAATAGTGCATGGGGGAGAAGGCCGGTGATAAAATCCTAGAACAAACATTATTGTGTTTTGGCTGTGGAGGAGCAGTTACGGGCATGGAAAAGAGTCTGCTCTGACACCACTGATGTGAGAATGAATCCAGGAACATGTTAGCTGGAGGATTTTCCACAAGTCTGAAACATCCCACAGCTGCAGCATTTGTTTAAACAGACACTTGTTTTCTGAGTGAATTTACTTAGTAAAAATGCTGTGAAAACAACAAAGGCAAGTAAGTTAATACCAGGGATTTGTAGCCAGGGTTCTTTACATAGCTGAGCATCCACAAATGTGACAGCAATCAAGTGCACAAGATTTTCTTCTCCTGTGTTAATTGTTGTGATGAAATTGTTTCTTATGTTTGGAGAAGTCAGTAGAAAGCAAAAAGCAAATGGGAGTAAGGAAAATGGTCACAGACTCCTGGCAATTAATAAAACAGAGCTGAAATGTAAACAGCGCAGTGTAGGTAGAAGAAATTCTTGCTAATCATTCTGTTATTCTTTAATAAAATAGCTTTTTCCCCAGGGTAATGGTCTGAGGTAATGAGTTTAGAAGTGTATTTCCAAGTCCTAATGTATCAGACTGGAGACACATGGGCTTGTAACATAATTGGTGAAGGAGGCAATTCACACACTGGTGATGGCCATGCTGGGTGGCTGAAACACTGGTGCACAAGCTTATCATGAAAAAGGCAGGAGAAAGAGTGCTGAGAGTCCTGAAATCTACTTTCTTCTATAGATAACTACCTTTTTTTTTTTTTTTTTCCCTTTTCCCTGAATGCTATTATCAGTCTAATGGCTCGTACAAATAGGAAGAAGGACTAAAGAATGTGTCAGTGAAATAAGCAAAAGGGTCATAATGAATTATAAAAACATTGTTTTTGAAGTAATTGTCTTTCTTTTTTTGCTATCCCATGTTTCTCCGTGTTTTCATCTTTTTCTTTCTTGTTCAGTAGACCTAGTGCTTGTCTGTAAACACATTTTATTACATAAAGGTGTATTATGTGCTCCATTGTGACAGAAAAGTGGTAGAAATAAATCCATTTCCTCAAATATCCAGTGCTTTCCAGCAGGAATTTTCTGTTTTCCCACACCTGTGTGGTGTCAGAACAAAACCTTTGCAAACACAGTATCATATGTCCTCTCTCAGATGGCAAGGATGCAGATAAGCACAGACCTGCCCCGCTTCTTTTCCTCAGTCTCCTGCTTTGAGCTGCAGCCTGAGACACATCTGTGGCCTCATACTCACTGTCATGTTTCTAGGAGCGTGGGCAATCTAACTCAGCACAGATAGAGACCACTTAATTTTGGGCTAGCTTTGCCAATTAATTTCTTTAATTCTTTCAATTGTTCTTAGCCTTTAAAAACTTGGTTTCAGAAGACTACCTATGTCTATTATTAAATTTTTTACATGATCACAATTTATTTCCTCTCAACTTTCTGTATCTCTGGCATATTTTCTTATTTTTCTTTGCTCCTTTACTATCATTTTCTGAGAATGACATGCTGTTTATGTGTTTCTCTTACCTTCCCCCCCCCACCCCCCAAACTGTATCTGGCTGCTTCTAACATTATTTCTAAATCACCATCTATGCCTGATGTGCCACCTTCTCTGTTATCCTTTCCTCCAGTCTTAATGTTATTGCCAAAGCTTATCAGCAATGATTTAATATGATAATTATCTGTAATTGTGGAAATGCTGTATATAATTTGCTTTATGAAATGCTCTAGGGCCTTGGGTTTAGTACCAGTCCCTATGATGCTATAGTAGATAATCACTGATTCATTTGAAATATATATATGATTAATTTTCTTCTGCTTTTAATAA
Organism: Acanthiza pusilla; assembly: GCA_036630365.1. Classification (NCBI taxonomy): domain Eukaryota; kingdom Metazoa; phylum Chordata; class Aves; order Passeriformes; family Acanthizidae; genus Acanthiza; species Acanthiza pusilla. The sequence continues at coordinate 22,632,846 of JAXCHO010000036.1, forward strand.
TAATGGTTATGTTTGGTAGTGTTGTAATTTGAGCAAAATAATTCTTCTTTACTAAGTTTCATGTCTTTAACTAAGATGAGAGACATGAAAAGGCACTTGGGATCCTCTGTCTGTAAATTCTTAGTGATGCGAAGCCAGTTCATTTTTGCATCATTAAGCAAGAAAGATGAGGTGCTGATTTCCCAGGTCAGCTGCTCTGCCCTTGTCCCTTTATTCCGATATTGTTAAAAAATCTTCAGCCAGCTATAAAGGAGGGAAGAGATTGAGGTGCTTCCAAGTGTGAAGAAATCCCAAGCTAGAGGAAAGTCGTCTTTATGCCAGTGATCCTTCACTACTATTGCAGAAGGTGTTTTGGGCAAGGCAAAAAAGGAGCCACACTGCATTCCTCCAGCCTTCAGCAAAAGAGCGATATCCGTGTGATATTCCCAACAGAACATTTTTTAGCAACCTTTACAATAAAAAGTGAACCAAGCTGGAACTGAATCTTCTCTCTCACATTGCTTTTTCCCTTGAAAATATCCAGGGAAGAACTTGATCGTGATGCTTGTTTTCAAACAGGCGAGCTTCAGCACTAGCTATTAGCATTTACAATATATAAATATTACAAATAAAATTGTGTAATCGACTGAACATTATTCTAGTCAATTGTCTTTGAGATATTTAATTATTTTCTTGATATTTTCACCTGACAAGTTTCATGCTTGCTTGATTTTTGCCTCAGAAATTATTCCTGTCTATTTTGGGAATGAAAAAGACATAGACATTAAGCTCCATGAAAAACAAGAAATTCATCTAAGTAAATGTGACCTTACAGAACTATGGAAAATCCTCATTCTAGGGAGTCTGCTTCAGTAAAATATGGGATGTCGTTTTACCTTGCATATGCTAACTCCTCTTCTCAAAACACAGCATTGTAAAAGCTAGTGTGAAGAAATTAACTTACCTTACCTGAAACCAGGACAATAGTGTTGAAGCCTGGCATAGCATCTGAATCTGCATTTTTCTCTGCATCTGGCCTCTAAATTACTCTAAGTATAGGCTTTGTTGTATTGTAGAATAAAGATCAAAACCTACTACCATTTCATGTTAGGGACTGCAATATGGATTATAAATGTTCAGAAATATATATATTCATATAAAATGAGTGTTTTCCAAATGTTTTCAATTTTACTTGTGACAGTTGTAAAACCTTCTTTTTTCCCATAGGCTTCTGGCACATGATCAATACATAAAGGGTGGGGATTGTGCAAAAATTAGGTACAGACAGTTCTCTTCTACATCTGAGCACCTGAAACTGTTTATTGTTACAGTTAAATTTATTTTTAATGGATTTAAATGGCTAAGCAGCCAATTCAATGCTCACAGGAGTCAGAAAAAGCTCCTCTGAAGCAGTACAGAAACATTGAGAAGCTCTTTACACAGCTCCTATTTCTTTGAAATGTTGCACTAATATCTTACCAAAACTTGCTAGCAAGGTAAAAAAAGAATATTAATAGATTAAATCTACCGTGAAGGAAAAAACAAAACTCTCAAACAAAAGTGTGGATTCAGGCAAATCCAGTTTGAAATTGTTCAACTCTGCCTTCAGATTCTTTTCAGAAACATTTCCTCTCAAGACTGCAAATAATTTTTCAATTATATTGTCTTTCTTGTGAAATGATAAAATCACCCTAAATGAACTCAACTCAGCACCAGCATGGTGTTGTTGGGCCCAGTTAGGAATGCCTACAGGGAAGGAGAGAGGCTCTACCCACCTCCTCACCCTTGGGAATTCTGCTTGGTGTCTCAAGGGCTGCGAGCAAGTTGATACTTCCTTAGTGCATGCTCGATGAAGCAGATATTATTTTAGGGAGCTTATGCTACTCTCTAAAATGCTCTCAGTAGGGCTGCTCTGTTAGGAGTTTGGCCAAAACAACCAGAGGCTTAAGAAGGAAAGCTTTGCTAGGAAAAAAACCCTTAGAACTTCTTTCATGAACTCTGCTAGTAAATTCGAGTTTTTAAAAAAACTCTTTCTAGTTAAAATTCTCTTAAAAATAAGGGGGAGAAAATATAGCAACTAAGTGATCACATCTTTTTCTACAGAGAGAAAATTCAAATGTATTAGGCCTTACTGAAAGCAAATATGGTCAACCAAATGCACATCCAGTAATTTTTATATTCTTTATTCCATTGCTACTAATAATTGTGTACCTACCAAGGCCATCTAGGAAGAAAAATGATTGTATCAAGGAGGGTTTCTACAGTAAGGAATACTGAGATGAAGAATTTCTGTTAATACAATTTATGGAGAGATAGGTTTTGCAGGTGTTCCATGTTATACATTTGGATTTCCAAATCTTCACCTAATATTTTTTTCTTTCCATAGTGACTACAGTAGATTAATCTTTATCCAAATATCCTTAAAAAGAACATTATGACTCACCTTGCCAAAACTGCATATGAATTTTGAAACAGAGAAAATATTCATGTTTTCTGTATGACTTGGCACCCATTCTGTATCACTTCAGAAATGGTTCCTGCACTACTAGGCTGAGAAAAGGAGGAAGCTTAGTTTTAAAGGAAAATCCATTTATAAAAGGTGATACTATTTATTTTTTAATGCTTATTAAGCAGAAGTGGCTCTCTCCTTCTATACTGAAGTTAATTTTTTCATTCATGCTTGTCTACTAGTGCCAAAAAAAAAATTTATTTTGGCGCTCCTTATCCTCTCTCTGTAGCTTGTGGAGGAGAGCATAAGCCAAATTCAGGAATGGTACGTACGATATAAACAGCTCCCTGAAATCCAGTGTATTTACCTGAGTGTAACATGATGCAAAGTCGACCGAAGATCAGGCTGATTGCAAGAAAGAAAGCCTCAAGGAAAGGTTTCTATTAATTTTATAGCAAGTCCTTCTGGCTTTTGAGGTACTAAATAATCTTGCCCCTTCTTCAGTGTTTAGCTGTACACTGGCTCACATTGCTCAGAGTGTAGGCAGCTTGGTCCCCTAGCAGCAAGGGCTCCAAACCATGGGAGTGATGGTGAGTTCAGCCAGAACGAAGAGTGAGGAACGTACCTCCTGTCAGTACGGTGTGCACCATCCAGAGCTGGCACAATAGACCGTGGGTTTGTCCTGTGATAGAAGGAAGTGGGTTTGATGAGAGCCATGGACTGCCTGAGAGGTATTTTTATGGCAGACCTTGTGTCTATTACTTCACACCAGCAGTGGGATAAATAGGACCAAATACAGCATTTCTAATGTGTTTTACACAGTAAAGGCACGCCAAGGTTGTACAAATAAGACTAAGAAGCTGTGTAGTAGTTACTTGTTACCTATTATTACTATCATTATATACTATTATTATAGGATACCCCTAGGAAGTGACAAAATAGAACTGACCCATAAGGCTTTGTTTTGTTTTTTTTGTTTTTTTAATGACATGAAATAAAGCCATCACATCAAATAATCAAAAACTCACCCACATAAAAACATTCCTAGAAAAGAAGGACTCTGGGAAATTAAGTCATCTTTACAGAAGCTTCCTGTTTATTCTTCCACTTTCATTCTTCTGACTTTGACTGAACATTCATGGTACATTTTGGATGTTTACTACACTTGACATCACTCATAGTATTACTGGTATTACATACTTCACTCAGTTCCACTGTTCCACCAGATTCTGTTTTTTATTGTTTTCCTCTCGGTCCTTTTCACTTGTGAAAAATATACATGTTCATATATAAGCCCATTATATGGGCCGTTATATTGTATGATTTTCTAAGTGCGTGATGGGGAAGAATGATTTCTCCCTCTCAATGTGTTTGTTTCTGAAAAGAAGAATTTATAAAAGAAAACAAAAATGTTTGGGGAAAGTGATACTAGCTGAAAATAATATTATGCTAGTGAAAGCTGAATAAAGATTAGTCTCTAATTAAATACAGGTACTACTTTAATTTAGGGCTAAGTATAAATTATTGGTAGTAGAATCCTTTTAACATTACCTTGAAACAATATTTAATTGTGCAAATATATAAAGATCTTCATTTAGGTTTGTAAAATTGTGAGATTATAACTTCCCTCTTATGCTTTTGCCAATTAGGATATCTTTAGTAAAATCAGAAACACATCCTACTCTGAATACTCTAAGTTCATATTCCTTCAGCCAAGGTACATTGTATGAGTCATTGGCTATTCGGGTTAAATGCACCATGTCCATTTTAGATCAGACATTTCTCAACCCCATATTAACTGTCAAAACAGTTTGGAAAGCCAGTTACCAGTAATGGTGTGTTTGGCAGCTAACAACAATTGCATAATCAGCTTTCATTTTCCATTGTCCAGTGTTCTAATAGAAAAAGCATTACATAACATGGGATGTGGGATTTTTTCCTTATAACTATTTTCAAATTGTTATTTAGTGCCCTAGAGCAAATGTAATAAATAACAATCTTCTCAGGTATTTGCTTGAATGCAGTCAGTAAATACACATGTTTATAAACCGTTTCCCAATTTGTGTCAGAATCCTAATTTTCTACAAGTCACACATGACCAAGTAGATTACAGATGAGGATAAATCATTCTATGGAATAAGAGGACTTCTCTGGAAGCTTTGCGCCTAGCCTGTTTTTCAGACAAGACATATGGGTTGTCTCCCAAGATTGTTACTAGAGTTCATAAACATAACCAATATAAACATGATAGATGGGAATATTCAAGGACTGGGAAATCTAACTGACATTCACAGAGCAACCAGCTGTCAGAGGAACCTACAGAGGCAGAAAGGCATGAAAGAATTCTTTGTGGTTTGCAGGCAGTTTTTTAATGTATTCTTTATGAAATTTCTGTTTTACTCTAGTATTCACCCATGCATAGCTTTCATATTTCTGCTTATTCTTTCAGTTTCCATGGCACTATTATTTTGTGTCTCATATTTACCCTTCTAACAACATCTTTTTTTGTTACCCTTTTTAAAATTAATTTGGTCACTTTCAGTTAGATTTCTCATTCCATATTTGCACACTGAGATCTGTCTCTCCTGAGGAAACAACAAACCTGTGTTAACACTGTAACAACTTTAAAGACTAAACATATTTTTAAAATGTTTTACAAGCAAGAGGAAACTTGCATGTACTTCAACCTCTAAGACATAATATACAGCAGAAATGCTCTTATTAGTTTAAAATTTAATGTAAAAAAAGATGCAATACACTCACACAACCAAATAATGATTTGATTTAATATTGACAAGAAACTGGGAGACAATAGTGTATTTGATGATAAGGTATATTATTCTAGAAGAAGGTTATGAATGGATTTTAATTTAACATTGTCATTCATGACCTTACGGAAAAAGGAAAGTTGATTATATATCTACCTGTAGATATTATCAGTAAGAAAGTGACCATCGTAAATGCAGGAGGAACTGAATTGCTTGGAGTATAAAAATATGTGATGTAAGGATAACAGAAGCAATTTAATTTATATTAAAAAATGAATAATTCTGACCTCAGACATTAAGAAAGCATGTTCAGATTAGAGACTGAATATTTTTAGAATGGATTCTTAGATGATTTAACAAATACTGGGTACAGACCAAGTGGAGAAAAATTATTTGGGTTTTTTTAACTGGCCAAAATAAAGATGGAGAAGAGATGTTATTTTTTATAAACATAATCAGAGCAAACACTGAGGAGTGGAGAAGGTAAAGGGTTTTTGATGGGTTTATCAGTGTAATTAACATAGTCGGTATTCCAGAAATACTGAAATGTTTTGGTTACTACAAGCTGGAATCAAAGCCATGTTAACAATCAAAATTTACATTAGAACAGGTTCGCATCACTTGTACTCCAACTTCCTGTTCAACTTCTCTTTGCTCTTTAATATCAAACATCAAAAGTTCATTTTGTTCTTTTGCAAGAGGAAGATGTCCAAATTGCAGCGCTTTTCAAGGGTTATGAGAAGTAAAGACTAGTAAATCTATTATGTGATAAAGGCTCTTCTGCACACCCACCAAGGAGGTCAGAAAGGCTGTGGCAGGAGCAGAAGCCCAAACATTACCTTAGTGTGCTGCTCCCATGCTAATCACAGGAGCCATCCGACAGAGTTAGAGGAAACACCAAATTTAGAACTCAGAGGAGAGGACACCCTGTCTGGAGATACACTCCAGCGTTGTCTCAGGGCAACCTCAGCCCCAGTGTCCCAGTGGGATGTGGGTTAGCTCCCGTGGGTTAGCACCGGAGCACCTTTTGGAGAGAACAGCCACTGTGGTGTGGTACACATCACACGGTGCAGGGGAGCAGCGCTCAGAATAGCTACAGGACTGTGGGAGGGTTAGGGGAGGAAAAACATGCCTTACGGTGGTCTGTACATGCAGATACATTTATTTGTCCTTTCACGGTGTAGCAAGTATTGTTCACAATAATAAAATAGTGGAATCTATAAGTATGAAAGCAAGCCAGACTATCTGGAAAGGAACGCTGATTCAGCCACTGATTAGTTTTTGGGGGAAAAATGAGTGCAATGTGCGAGGTGAAGATGGGTCAAAAAATCCTGGTCACAGTTGTGAGGGTTGCCAACACTGGGGATGACAGGCTAGGAAAACAGTCATTTGGTGAAAGTTACTGGTAAAAACAAAAAGTGACTGAAATTAGGTCCAAATAATTTTAGTAAGAAATAAACTGCTATTCATGAAAATATTTTGCTCTGTATGCTATCTTTTTCTTTCTGTCCCAAAAGGTATAGTGAGAAATCATTCCAGATCCTGGAAATAATTGTCTTGAAACCAAATTCTTATACTGACATAAATGTCCACCATGAGGAGTACAAAGTTGAAATCAATTTTCTTTAAATAGCATAGTAGTTCAGCTGAAAAATGAGAAAAGGAAAAATTTTGGCAAGTGGTGCTAAGCAGTAGGTGTTACAGAATTATATTTCCTGGGTTATGCACTTTCTATATTTTCTTTAGGTGTTTCTTGATTTTACTGCCTTTGGCAAATGGTAAGATTCACAATTGATGTATTGTAAATTTGTTGGAACAGAATTCAAATGTTGTAAACTTGATAAGACAATATCTTGTCTCATTTATGAAAAAACCCAAAGTTAATAGAGCTATTTTGCCTTGATGTATCAGATTTCTATGAAAGTTAGCAAGAAAATATTATAACCTATTTCTCTTGTGAATAGTGCTGTTCTTCGATGGATGACAAAAAGCAAAACATGGTCCTTTGAAAGTGCAATGACATGTACCGAAGGAAAATTAGGTTTATTTGCATACTGTATTATGGAGCATTTAATGCAATTTTATTTCAAAAGTTTTTAATGTTGAATGATTGTTTTAAAAAAGAAAAAAAAAAGAAAAAAAGCACATGAGAAACAAAGCAGTGGGCTGCTTTTACTTAAAGATCCTTTTTTAAGGGATTTGGAATCAGTGAAATACACTGAGTTTTATAACTCTTGTTTCCTTTCCATTTACATTGATCTCCATTTTCCCTAACCATTGATGCATATTGTGATATTTCTGTAAAATTACATCAACTGGGACCTGATGATTATTTTTGTAGGATAGCATGAGCAATAAATGAAGGACAAGCACAAAAATGAATCTAAAATCTTTATTGTTTTCAGTATTTATCTGTAGATATAATCAGTCTTTACATAAAACCTTCAATATAATTTAGCTCTTCTTTACTCTTAAACATCACGTAACATCTTAAACATCTTTGTGGAGGCATATACATTCTGTTTCTTGCTTTTCTTTATTCCATCAAGTCCATTTTGTTAACTCTTCCGTTCCCCTACCTTTCCAGTAGATCATGCAATCTAATGATTCCACAATAGCCCTATGCTCACCTTGTTGCCATAGTCTACATTTTCATCCGTTGCAACATTCTTGAAGATATTAAATGTAAATTTTGCTGCTGCTGTTAATCTACTTCTGATACAAACATGACCACATTATGTTTAGTCTTGAAGATTAAAAAAATGGTAGGACTCATAACCCTGAGACTATGAGACTTTTCAGATTAAAGCTATTTTGGATTATGTATTAAAAAAAATTAAAAATCTTTGGCTACTGAGCCTTTCAGACAGTACATGAAGATAATTTTCAGATTCTCTTTGAAATCATAGGCTTAGGAGCACAAAGATCTCATCATGACATGAAGACCCATTTGCAATCACTGTACTCAAGTGTCTTTAGTAATCATAAATACCGTGAAAGCCACGATTAAATTGCCAGTGCTTATGATGCTGTAGCTGCCTGTAATAAACAATATCTAAGTACAGTAATATGCATTTTAGTGTACATAAAACTCTTGGCATGGTACAGGATAAGAGCAGTGAAAGAATTAAGGGCTTAGCAGAACTGCAGCAGGCTGTCAGGATGTACAATGCTTTCTTGTTCCAAAAGGTGTTGACTAAAAATAGATCTCCAATTGCCTACCTTTTCCTGAGCACATAATAGACTTTTGTATATGTATTTTCCCCTGTAGCTCATTCCATGTAAGGAATAGCCGAAACCCTAATACTCAAATCTTTATTTTCATGCTTTATTGTTGGACACTTCTTTTTGCTGCTGAGAGACAGCTGGAATAACGCCTGAGCCCCTGTTGCTGTGGAAACCTCTTAGCTAATATTTTTACTAACAAAGGCCTTTTTTCTTCCCCACAAATTATTATGGGATACTTTCAAATTCATATTGACTGCTGTCTATTTCTGTACCTGTCCTTCAGTTTCTTAAATACCCCATTGTTTTTGCAAGGGGAGATGTTCTTTCTTATCATAAATATTTAGTCTTCCAGTTGTTTTCCTAGGCCTGATGGATGCAGCATTAAGACTGATGGATTTGGAAAATGTTGAAGGTCACTGAAGAGAGCTAACGGCAGCTCTGGAGCGTTCGTTTTTTGGATGAGGAAGTGAGCACTTGGATGGTTCACTCCAGCTCCCACTGCACACAGGTGCCTTCCTAGATGTCCTAAGGGTACCTGGCTCCCAGGAGAAGCTGAAGAAAGCGAGGGAGCCAACTCATGCCTGGGACAGTGAAGTTCCATTTGGAATTAGAGCCTTTGAGTAAAGTGTGAGAAAGACCAGCCAAATGGTGGAAACTCTCAAAGTGCAACAATCTGAAAGACTCTTGATCCTCTTGCTGCCCCACAAAGTCTTTCAATGGATATTTTGAGGCACACAACTAAAATGGCATATATAGTCCTATAAATCCATTGAATTGCAACACAGTTTCTGCCACTTTCCTCTTTCCTACTTTTTTTTTCACCTTTTCAGCTGTATATCTGCTTCTACTGCTCCAAGCCACAACCCCATTTTCAGGTTTCTGTGTCCTATGCAAAAAAATCTATCAGATATGCATAATGTAGTGCCTGATCCCTGACTATATTCTTATATCTGAACTTTGTGTTTTCAAAAAAATATACTGTACTATGCAAGAATGATTTTTTTGTGTATTGCACATTATTTATAGCAACAAGCATTAATATGTGTATGGTTTCTTTTTTAAATTTTTTTTTTCTGTGAAAGCAGCAAAAGATACACTTCGGTAGAACAGTAAATCTCTGTGGCAGTCCTGAGCCGTGAATGTATTTATTTTGCCGACAGGGAACAGCAATAGCAACATCCAAGCCACTAGAAATTGGAACTGAATACAAATATATTAAATGGTCATGATACTTCCATAATGTAATTTAAACTCTCTGCGGAACGCAAATATGTCCTTTTTTATTTCAAATTTCAACAAAAGAAGGCTGTGTATATGATAGAGTTATTTTCACTTGAGGATAAAAGAAACTCCTGGTAAAAGGAACACAAAGTTATAAGAGAGTGTAAAAGTTAGAATAAAAATAACATAATCTTATTTTAATCTCCCTTAGAACATATAACTGATTTCTCCAAAAATATAGTGACAATTTCTATAAAATATAATTACTATTCTACACTAAACTTCTCTTGAGGCTCAAGACTTCATTTGTATTATATTATTCCACAATAAAAGTAATAACTTTGGAGTTACTTGTTTTGGGCCACACGTTACAGAAACGGCCTACCTGCCTTCTAAATTTGCAGCATATGCAGCTTTGGTGAAATGGTTTTTGGTCTTAGTAGAGGGCAGTCAATTGACTAACAAAGACAAAACCAAAGTTTTCCATCCGACATTTTAAAATACTAGAGCCACAAATTGATTCTTCTCCCAGAAATTATTATTGAGGAGTCAAGACAAGAAAAGTACCAAAAAATGTAGATAAGAGACACATACTCCTACCTGGAAGTTCTACTCTGTATTTTGCAGGCTTTTTTTTTAATGGAAACCTGTGGAAATTGGTAATGGAAGTTAATTATGGTGACAGCAGATATGTTAGAACAAGTTTACAGGGCTTGGTTATTTCTACCTTCTCACAGTGATGCAAATACAGAGGATCTCTGTCTAGATATATAATCTTGCTGTTTGCTTATCTGCTCAAAGCAGTTATTTTCCTCTGTCTTCAAATCCAGGCAAGTTTCTACTCTTATTGTTAACTTCATAATTAACAGTGATAGAGATATAGTTTGAAACAATGAGTATTTTCCTGGAGCTGGGACTTTCAAATTGCTGCTGATATTTAGCCATCAAAATATACTTAGTGCAGATGGTGCAAAGATGAAGCATCAGCTAATCAGGACATAGCCCAAAGAAAGATGTTCCCACAAAATCTCTAAAAATCAAGTTAATGAGGGGAAATGCAGAAACCACTTAACCAGTCCAATATTTCCTGAAACTGAAATTCAAGAACAATGGGAGTAATAATCCAGACTGCAACTTCGGAAAATTGAACCAGATTTTTTAGTTTAATTTGCTTTATTTTCCCCAGTTTTCATTTCCTTTTGTTGTTTGCTTTTGCTTTCCCTTTGACAGCAACTCTTTTTCTTCATGCATTTCAGAAGACACTTATTTTTGTTAACATAAATTTTCTTTTTATATAAACCATTTTCAGATAAATCTGTTACAGTGTCAAACCATAAATCACTGGATTTATGTCTATAGGTTTGAAAAGCTCCATGTGCTGTGTTTGGGAATTCATTTGGTGTTTATTTAACTATATAAGGAATTAAAGAACAAATGTCTGCAACTGTAAGGCAGAAGAAAAATAGAGGCAGAGTGCATAACTTCTTTCCCTCCTGCATGGTCTATACTTTTAGCAAGTTAGAAATAATAAAAATTACCAAACAAATTTCACTGAAAAGACAATCGAAAGGGTAGGGTTTATGAATGTGAGCCCATAACCACTGAAGTTCCCTAACTATTTTGTCTCACAGGGAGAGAAGACCTACAGATTGCCTAGACTGGACATTAAGTACCAGTTTTGCAATCTATTGTGTTCACTATCCATGGGTTAATAAGCTCTTCTGTGTGATTTACAGCAGCAGTAGAACTTAGATCAACTTTTTCCTACTCCAGTACTGGAATGTTAGAGTCTTAATTTTTTTGTACTACAGCTCTCTATTAGGCTGGCTATATGTATTTAACCCAGCATCCCAAACTCCTTCTACACCGTTTTTTATGTTTTTTATTAGTGCACTGATGAAAGTTAGACTAATTGTAGCAGTAGTAGAGGAGTTTCTCATATTGTGGGCTCGTGAGCTGAAGCTTGAGCAAGAAGGGTTGTTGCTCCTCAGAGACTTGAAAATGGTGTTCTCACAGGTGCTGAGGGAAATGGTGAAGAACAGAGGTAGCTAAAGTGGGGGAATACACAAGCAGAAAAAACTTTCACACAGCTTGGCAATGGCATATGACACTTACATTGAAAACACTTCTGTTTGAAGTTGAGGGAGTGACATGACATTAATAATCAGCTTGTGAAAACACAGACAAATGATTTGTAGAGAGCCTGGGGTGAGGGTCTGCACTATGATATACATCTTCAGCCTGGTCTGAAGGAAAACTGCACAAAGCATTCTGAGAATAAGTTCTTTTTGAAAGAAAGAGAAAATACTTCATACTGAACATGTCAACTGTGGCATGGATACTGAATGGATTGTGCCTGTTCATGCCTCCTTTCTTGGGAGCTGAAATACTGCCAGAGGCTTCTGTGTAAGGAATGGCTCAGCAAGCCAGGGTAGCAGCAGAGCAGGAGTCCAGCCAACAGAGTGAATGTTAAAGCAATGTGTTGAATCTGGCTAATTTAAATGACTGTAAAACGCTATGGCCACTGAGGATGATTAGAAGCAAAGCTGATTTGCAGGAATACCAGAAAACTCAGATGGAGATGTCTGGTGGGGACTGGTGAAGGGGACCAAACACCTGCAGCAGCTTTGAGCAGGAATAGCAAGTAGCTTATCAGCCATATTGTGAACAGCCATATAGCTGTCCCCTCCCTCAAGCCTCAAATGGGGCAGGCTGCTGATGTCCTCCAAAACTTGGCCACTTCCCTTCCTTGGGGCAGCCAGTGAGTGAGCTGGAAGGGAGAAAGGGAGGAGCAAACAGCTGCCCATTCATGGAGTGTTCAGCAAGGGACTTGCCTTTAAACAACTACCAAATATCTTTGTTGAGGTTGGTGGTAATTTGCCACTTTTGTATTTTTAATTTATGTTTTTTAATTCATTTCTGCCCTCTGTAGACCAAATGAATTCTTACTTAAGTCCATCTGTTGAACTCCCTCCCTCACTGAGCATCTAGATGATTTGAGTTCCTCAGTCTTTGATTGAAAGCTCAAGCCAATGACATTTTTAGCAAGGACTTCTTGAGATAGGAAGATTATCAAAGGTGAATGGGAAAGAGAAAAAGCAGAGGAATGATTTTAGATGTGAGTGCTGCTCAGACTGTGGGAGTAAGGCAGCTTTGGAGGCTCTTGCTTGTGTCATGATGACCATGAATTGATAATTCACAGGTGTAGATTTGGGTAGATGTGTGCAAGACTAGGACATTTGGGAGGTGGACCCAGTGTGACTATATTTAATTTATTTCCTGAATGAGCGATATTTGGCTTGTGGTGACTGATGGCACTTTTTTCTTGAATGTTTCTGACTGTTCTCAGCTACATTTCAGACAGAAGGGATACTCATTCTCCCACAGGAGTGTGGGAACAGCAAGCATGCAAAACAGTTTTATGGCATACACCACCATGAAATCCACGGGCGCTCCACTCAGTACACATTGGTGCTCTCAGACATTTTTCTGCTTTATTCCAGAAAGACAAGTTTTCAACTGAGAGGATGTGGAAAATCACTTATATTGTTGTGGTCCTAACTTGATCTACATTTCAATACATACTGCATTGGGTTTGAAGGAACCTTAGAGATCATTTAGTTCCTGCCATGGGCGGGGACACCTTCCACTAGATCAAGTTGCTCCAAGCCCTGTCCAACCTGACCTTGAACACTTCCAGGAATAAGGCAGCCACAGCTTGCCTGGGCAATCTGTTCCAGTGCCTGACCACCCTCACAGGTAACAATTTCTTCCTTAATATCCATCTAACCCTTCCCTCTGTCAATGCCATTGCCCCTTGTCCTGCCACTCCCAGCCCTGCTCTCTTGGGCACTGGAAAGGACTCTACAGTGTCCCTTGGAGCCTTTTCTTGTCCAGGCTGTACAACCCCAAATCTGTCAGTCTGTCTCCATAGCAGAACTGCTCCAGCCCTCAGAGCATCTTCCTGCCCTCCTCTGGACTCACTGCAATTTTTTAAATGACAATTTTTAAGTCATACTCTGGTACTGCTCCATGTTTTCCAAAGTACAATGATCCAGACACCCATACTGACTCGATGGATGTTTTCACGTGGCATGGTGAGGGCGGTGTGAAAACTTGTCCATACCACACTGTATTCCAACCCCTGTTCTGATTATCTGCTGCCTTCTCACTGAGACCACATAAAAGTTGCTTGTAGGAAGTGAAACTTTCAATAATTAAAATAGTAAATTAATGTGTTTTTCTGCTTAGGTCACAACCAAAAATTGCTTCAATGATCTCATCACAGTCCCAAGTGGACATTTGTCTCCATTAGAAACAATCTCATTTTGACATGTTTTGAAAATTATGTGAAGACCACAACTGGGGCTGGAACAGAAGGCATTTAACAAATGAGATGTTGTTTTGATTAAAATTTATGATGGAAGAATACTGTATAAAATACAGATCTTCCAAGGAAAGACAGAAAGAACTTTTAAAATAAGTTAAACTCACTGCTTCTACTTGTCACATATAAATATGTTTAATTTAAATACAGGTGATTCATACCCCACTTCTGGGTTAAATTAATGAAGATCTTTTGCTTTAGATCAATTTAGCTTAATTGACTTCAGTTAAGCTGGGCTAGTAGTTCACTAGCTGACTAGTGGGTGTTTATATGAATCCCTCATTCAAAAATTAACACCTTTGTAATAAAATAGGTGAAATACATTAACATTAGTACCATTCTTCACTAGAGACCCAGTCCTGGGCAATCTGAGTGTGTGGGATTGTTGCCAATATTTTCAATGGATCCAACATTAAATCCTCTGAGGTAAGTGATCAGTAAATTCTCTAGCTGAAATCCCTGTGCATGGAAGTGAGGTGTGGGGTCGGGTGCTGCTGGGGCAGAAGCCTGCCTAGGTAGTGGCGTCACAGATTGAGCTTCTGCATTCACTCCTTCTCTACTGTCTCCCAGCATACTGTATGCAACAAAGATGCTGGCCCTGGAAGACAGTCCTGAGATTTTAGTTTTGAATGGTAAAGTAAAACCAAGACTGTTTAATATGAAACTTTAGTCTTAGGTGCCTCTTCCATACCGTGCCCAAGTCAAATTCAAACCTTTAGAGTGGGTACACAGTATTCACAATGCCATGAAATTTGTGGAAGCACGTATATATGCACTCCCCTTCTTGCTGTGGGCATAACATAAACTCTTGCATATATTTTCCTGTCCAGCCCAAGACAGTCATGACAAGAAACACAGGGCTGTCAATGCACATGTTATTTTGACACATATGTCTTATGAAGGAGCTAGCAGAAGTAAGTGCCTCCATCGATCTCATTAGATTCAGCACTACATTGGAAAAGAGGTTTCCAAATTTTTAATGTTTGAGTTAATTTTTTACAGTTTCCTTCTTAACATAACAATATTCTTACCATAACAATATTTTAAATCAGAAAGCTAACCTTTTTATATTGCAGAAGATAAGGAAAGAGCAGGGAGATGACATAGTAGCATTGACATAAGAATGCTACTAAATGCTACAATGCTACTAAAAACTTTTTGTTTTGAATATTAGTGATCTCAGTTTTTATTATCTGTGGAAATAGGGTCGCAGAGAGTTAGCTTTGACATTTTGAATACAAACATTAGAAGCTAAGGTATACCATGAAAATATGTATACATTAGACAACTTGAAGATAAATATTTCTGAGGCTAGGTAGAGAAAAAATTGTTTTCAAAAGAGGGCATCTCAAATATTTAGCATTCATCTTCATTAAGTTATTGGGATGCCGACTATGCTAACAAATTATCAGTATTTATTTGTTAGAATATTTATATATATTTTTTAGAATATGATGCTTATTTCTTCTTGGTTTTTCAGTTCAAGAATATGATATTTCATAAAGTAACCTTTATTACACTTGTATGACCATATAGAAAGATGATCCCAATTAAATCAGAAGTTCTTAGCTGGTTATCTTTATCTTGCCATCTGTAAGGAGACCTATGTTAAACTGTTAATCCCTGAGTCTCATGTTATTTCCAATAATAACTTTTTTATATAGCTTCTATATATAACTATATATTTATATAACAATAATAACTTCCAACTTTTTTTTTAAATTCAGATTCAACCACAAGCTAAACCCTGAATTGTCATTATGATTGCCGATACATTTGTATGTACAGAAGGATGTTTTTGTTATGGCTGCACTGGATGTTCCTTTTCTGTTTCAAACAGCAAACTCTTACTGCACTCCCTTTCATATGGAGCTGAATTCCAATGCCAGTGGAATAATCAAAATGCAACTACTACTTAGGTCTGCAGCATGCACAACACCCCTTCTCTATCCTGATTAAGTTTATTTCCACAGCATTCAGCACCTCAAAAGTGCTCTGGGGCCAGAGAAAGAGCAACATAGGAGTATATGTCATCATCATCTTGAAGACATATTTCTAAATTAGTGTGAGAGAATATAGATCCAAATAAATTTTTTTCTTTTCATACTGAGTAGAGAAGGAATTTAAGCATGACTAAAAAAAGGCAGAGATTAATTTATGGTTTCAGAACTCAAAACCTCGGCTAGCTTAAATACCTCAGTATGAAACCAATTATTAAAAATAGATGAATTGAGAAGAGTGATTGCTCTTGTATGCTTTTATAGCAGCTCACAGACACATGAAACATTTCTTTTCACTCATGTTACAAGCATACAATTTGGTAATCATTATATGCGAGCCTCTGAGGCTGATTATCTCATTTCCGTAGAAGTTAATATCTTCTGCAGAAGGCAAACTGTTAAAGTCAATTACTCAGTGTCCTTAGAAACTGTATTTTCTTTCGAAGATCTTGGGGCAAAGTTCGATACTCCTTACCACTAAACTAATCTGAACTGCAAAGAAATCTTTCCACTGTTGAGCAAATGATGACAGCATAGTGTTACTCTTTAGTCTTACACTATAGTATTACACTGTAGTTATAAGTTGTCAAAACAGACTTGAAAGAGCATTTTATGCCACTTCTGGAGTTGAACAGAAATTCTCAAATGAAAGTTTACATCTCAAAATACAAATTGAGAGAAACCAGACCTTTTGCTATGCTGCATCTTTTTAGATGGCAAAACCAGCTGCAGCTGCAATGCTTGTCTCCAGACAGAACAACTGGTCAAAAGATCCATCTGAAAAAGGACACGGCATGGGAGATTGAAGGGCTAGGTACAGGTTCTTTGGTCATTTAATATGGTAGAATGATATAATTGTGAAAAGAAAAAACAAAAAAAAAACCCAATCAAACAAAAAGCCTTGCCCCAAAGCAGACAAAGCAGAGCTTTGTCATGGGCTGTGTAATGCTTTAGGCAGAGCCCCACCCCCTGTGTCATCAGGTCATGAATGATGTGACTCCTTTCATCTTGTAGATTTGGTTTCCTTCAGACAGAAAAAGAAAAAAAACACAGACACAAAATTTTTTTCACCAAACGAAATTCTTATTTTCTTAATACTTCCGGTGCTTCACTGAATAATCTAATCACATTTGGGAGATCATGGAGATGAGAAAGTCACAGAACTGTTGGCTGGAAATTCACTTCATCTACTTCGGCCTCTGACAGAGTTTTGTCCTTGCTAGTCCTCTCAGGTGTTGGAAATGCTCCTAAACATTTCTGATGCTGAAGAGCCCGCAGCATGCCCGTGTTTTTTCTACACTTAAAACTCCCCTTTTCCTGTTCCTGCTGAAGACCATTACTTCTTAAACTGTTAGTAACCAAAAAGCACATTTAGAGAAATAGGTTATTTATTTCACACTAGTATTCATGACATAAAAAGCCAAACCATTAAACTTTCTCTGCCAATTAAATCCAGGTTTGGGTTATACATCAAGACTTTCTACTTCTGAAATTTACTCTCCGTGTCTCTTACACTGGAATAAAGGCATTTCTGATTTGCAGCTGATGCACTGTCACAGTTTCTCTTTTGTTCCTTTTGTACAAAACATTGTCCTACTACCTTTGAAGCTTCTCTCCTGTTTATCCTTTCCTAGAGGAATTTATTCTCTTGCCTCTTAATCCTAATCTAAAATATTATTAATTACATTTGCAACTGCTCAAAGATACACTTGTCTTTTTTCCAGGGGAGCCCATCCTCCCTCAGTAGCTAGAGAATATCATCCTGTGATCAAGGAAAGCAAAACCCTGCTGCTGACATTACTGATATGGCCGTATTTGCCCTCAGGCTTCGCTTGTCCCTGTGTGAACCCTGGTTTTTTTACCCAGGGTTTTTTTTTTTTTTCCCTCAGGAGACCTGATGAGATAGCAGTTTGCCACTGCTAGAGCACTGTAGTCACTTATGTCTGCTTAGGTTCAATCTGTCCTGTGTGTTGATCTGTGAACGGAGAATGTGTCCCAGGAGCCCAGATGTGTCCCCTCTGGCTGTCAATAACATCTTGGATAGCTGCTATCAGAGCTGGGAGGCAGATGAGTCTCTCTGCTGCCAGCAGGGGGAAGTCACCAACTACTTTCATGTTTTGTCATCTTCTCGAGAATGCCAAAGCGAGTAGTGAGTCTGGTAGTGAGTCTCCCCGTATTTCATGTTTCTGACTTTTCTTTCTCAGCCATTGGCATTCCATCTTCCTGTGCTACCCTAGCTGTATATTTATTTCTGGAGGCATTAGAAAGGAATAGAAGCCCTCCTCCGAAGAGACAAAGTAGTCATTTCTAGGTGGTGTCACAGCAGTTTTGCCTAAATATTGCTTTTGTGGCTGACTTTTAGACAGTGTTCTAGCTCAAAATGGACTCTTAAAAGGTCTGCAGTATCTCCTTGCAAGTAAACCTGACTTCTGTTTTTGGTTTCTGCTTTGGGCAAAGCATGAATGAAGTACTTAGCTCTTACCCTGTATTCATGACCATGTACTACTGCCATGTTCCAGAGCGTTCTCCTGGGGAAATACAAATGCCTCTTAATGATCATACATAGTTTAAAATGTTATTAATGAAACATTATCACTTCAAATTTAAGTGGAAGCAAAATAAAGAAGAGTAAGTGCCAGCTTGTGTAGATTCTATATTTTTTTTTCTTACTGATTTTATCAGGTTGAATATATCTTGATGCCATTCTCAGACATTGAAACAGTATTGATTTACTGCAATAGTGCTACCCAGGAGTTCAAACTATTTAAATAGCACTGACAATGAAAGGAGGATATTTATGTGAGTATCCATGAAAATATTGCTGCATATGTGCAATAGTCCATAATTTGTAGATCGGGAGTTTTCACATAATTATGAAGTTATTAATAAGAATATGATTTTTTCACACATAATTATAAATTATCTGATATTTTTTCACAGAAATAATTTTTACAGTTTCCTGGCTTTTTAAGTGTTCTTATCTAATAACTCAAAAAGACAAAAGAGTAGTATATGATTGATTAGTCATACTTCACTAGAAATCAATCACAAACAACTCATAACATCATGACTGATGTTATGAGTCAAGAAACCTGAAAGCTGAAATGAGTTTGCAGCAAGCATTATTTGAAATTAAGCACTCAAAATATATGACATATGATCACTAGCAACAAAGGATTTGCTGAAACAAAAAACAAAGCTGATTTTTTTTTGCCTGATGTGGTCATTATTAACAATAATTGTGTTTTGTCTTTTAGCATGTTGTATTTTTGCTATTGAGGAGGGATTTGAGATTAGTACTTCTAATCTCTTTGAATTTTTCTTCTTTAGAATGTTTTTCAGCATTGATATAAAAATGTTTGCAAGATAAATACCCAGTTAAAAAAAAACGCAGACAATTTTGTGACTATATATTTCAAATCTTAATTGACCAAAACCAGACAGCTGAAGGGAGAAATCAATTTTTTCTTATGATCCTGAGAATGCTACTTGAGAATATATGACACTGGTAAATCCACTTAATAACTGCTGTGGCAGTATTTTCACACTGGAAGATTATTGTTTTGTTTGTTCAAAGCATATACTTTTCAGAACAGTTCAGAAAGGGTAAAAGGAAATGCAGAAAGCAATTTTTCATTATATTCAGAGTTCTCTGTTGTGTTGGAGAGCCAGGCTCATATCAAAAGTTCATACAAAAGTAGGTGGGGGGTCACGCTTTTCAGCTGTTCACCTTGTGTGGAAAAAAAGAGTTGCTGTGCCATGCAGTAAAGCTTTTCTGGGTCATTTATATAAACCACGTGCTGGGATTTCTCACACACCAAAGGCTGGCACGCAAAATATTGAAGCTCTGGAGGCAATCAGATAGGATTCAGGGACTCTGTTTTTACAATGCCTATACAGTTAATGTTTCTAAATCTATATATTTGGAGCAAGCTTTTAGGTGAATACTTAACTGGAGCTACACGAATAAGTTAGTTTAAGGCGATGAAGCCCACATATGTGCTTAAATATAAGTACCTTTTAAAGTGTTTTCCTGTTCCTGAATAGTGAGCTATTTGGTTCAAGAATTAAAACTGAAGGTGTTTGGACTGATGGACTCCCCATGCTAAGCCACATTCCTAAGACATGTCCCTCTCACCAGGTTCAACAGGGACGGGAATCACAGGCAAGTCGCAGCCCAGGCTCGCACAATATACAAAATAAAGATGGGCCTTGTTCTCCCCGCAGTGATTAGAAGGGTCTACTCAGAAAACAGACAAGCACACCTATGTGGGGGCTGGTTTGGAAATTTCATTCACTTGGCATTTTTATTTGAATTGTCTGGGAATGTTTTGCAATAAACAACAGATGTGAGTTCCTTTTCAATGTTAAAAAGCATCACAATCCTTAACTTCAATATTTTGTTCTAGAATTACCTCAGTTTCTGATTCAGAGGAAACAAAAAAGGACAAGCAGGTATTTAATGTCCTATATGACTGTGACATTCCAGAACAAATGTTGGTGTAAGGGAGAGTGATCAATATTTGTCTTCAATCAATTTCACTTCAGTTTTATCTCTTGTTGAGCACTGACAAAAAAACTGGCCAGTACAGCCAATCTCAAATGTTATTTTAAATGAGTCACTCATATTGTTTGCATAGCAGGTCAGCTAATTGTTCAGTTTATCAACATCTTATTTCTTTGAAGCAGCAATGAATATAAATAATTTTTGAGGCAATGCGGGGGGATAATCTCCAGTGTCAATGTCATGTGCTTCATACAGCCTGCAGGGCTCTTGCTTTGCTTTCTGCCAGTGACTAAATCCATGTGTTTCAGATGGACTGCTATTTGCAATGATTTTGACA
The DNA here is from genome assembly GCA_036630365.1 of Acanthiza pusilla. Classification (NCBI taxonomy): domain Eukaryota; kingdom Metazoa; phylum Chordata; class Aves; order Passeriformes; family Acanthizidae; genus Acanthiza; species Acanthiza pusilla. The sequence continues at coordinate 22,653,722 of JAXCHO010000036.1, forward strand.
ATTGGGAATAAATACCAGGAGCAAATATTTTTTTGGCACCATACAGCTGTGATTTAAGCAAAGATTGTCATGATTTTCTTACATTCTTGTGGTTTTCATCCTTTGAGTTCAACATGATCTGAGCTTCCCTGCCAAAAAAAAAAAAAAAAAAAAAAGAGAACAAAACAAAACAAAACAAAAAAAGGACAGGGCAGGAGGGCACGGAAGTGAGCTTACTTTTGTAAACCTAAAATTTAGTAATGAAATAGAAGATAAAATACATCCTACCTTTTCACCAGAAGATACAATAACTAGACATATGTATTTTATAGCTCTTTAAAAGGGAGTTGAGGGTTGCTGAGAAACCCTGGAGGAGTGTTCATTATGACTCCTTGTGCTAGTAGACATGCAGGAATGGTGCTGTGGCCAGCCCTGTGGCTCAGAGCAGCTGAGCAGAAAGCTACTGAAATTGCTGATGACTGCAGGCCTCTGTCGGACGAGACACGGCCCATATGGACATCTGAGCTTCTACAGATTCAGCATTTTGAGCTAAAGTTGCATCATGGGAGGTACTGGATCTCCCACAGCGGGACCAGGATAGTCTGGGCACCGGTGAAGCATATGGTGGAATGCTGAGGCTGAAGAAGACTCGGAGGAAGATTCAAAACAATCTTCAGTTGCAGGATGGCAGCTGAACAAGAAGCTTTTGGGGCAGAAGACAGAAAATACCTGATGTGGTTCAAGGGACAGCAAGGAAGAACTGCACTCCCTCAGTGTTGCTGCTGGCGCTTGGAGCAGCAGATGAGCAGCAGTGCCTCCCTGAGGCTGTCACCCCCAAATGAGAGGGTCAGGCAGTTTGGTGATCAAGAGATTTATCTCCTCTGCTGCTCCTCTCCCATCTCTTCTTAAAGGCCTTGTAGGATTCATGCTGAAAAAGTAATAATGCACAAACTCATTACTTGGCTGAGGGACATCACAGAAAAGAAACAGGCCCTTTCCCATATTTGAGGTTCATGGCCTTAAAATTCTACTTTATTTTCCATGAATGCAATAAAACTTATTGTTCCATACTCCATTTTTTTTCTGAGTAGAAGCAGCTAGACCACTTCTAAATTCTAGTTATTAAATTTGACAGTATTACTGCTTTCCAAAATATTCAGCGCATGACTTGTCCTTTAGAGCAAAAGGCTTGTGTATTTTTTAAGTACTGTATGAAAAACAGAGTGAAATTTATGCTGTGCCCACCACATAGGCCCCATTGTCCTGGACCTGAAAGAAGAAAATAAGATAGAGGGATGTGGTTTATTTAGGTCGCACATTTATTAATTGAACTTGGCTGAGAATTTACAGCAGTAACGTTCACATTTGGGATCATATTTCTTTACAGAGTTGTTTCTGCTTGATAAATAGCTGCCTTTCCCTCATTCCAACAGGGCATCTAACACCTTTCCTCTTACAGGCACAATGGGGCATCCTATCTTGTTCTGGGGATGTATCTTTCTTAATCTCCTTTCAGTTTAATTTTACAAGGAGGTTGAGCCCTTTCTGAAAGCTGAACCTGTATAATATCCCTGAAACCCACTGCATGTCAGCACCTGGACAGGTGCCTCTTTGTCTCTCCTGCTTTGTCCTTGGTGTTACGAGAAGTAGAAAAACCTCATACTGTGGAGGCATCTCAGTGACACGGGAAAATAATAAATTCTGATTCCCCCAGAAAGACAGGAGGTTTTTGGGTTGTTTTTTGATTTTTAAAAATATTATCTTTGGGAGAAACATAGTCTTTGCTCATGCTTTTTGCAATCAGATTTTAGAAACGTATGTCACAGTTAAAGAACCAAAGATGGGTCTCATAAAATTTGAATCAGCATAAATAATTTTAAACCTCTTGTACTTATATATATTATTTTTTTTTACTGTAAGTGTGAGTAAGTCTGTACATGTATAAGTTAAGTATAGAAGGAAAAAGACCTTTGTGCTATCCCTGTAAAGCTGTTCTTCTAAGATGCAATTAAAATAAAGCAATGACATTTACACTGGATGTAGAATGCACATTTTTTAGATCCTGTACTGTAATTTCCATAAGCTGAGCAGTGGCAAATGGCTTTCATCTGGAATGCTGAGGGGGCTGCCGCTGTCAAGCGTCTTTCCTAATAAGGTAAATCACATAGTGTTTGGTCAATCAGCTAAATCCAGGGAATGAACTCCAGTTTAAGCTCCTTTTGCCAAAAGACACTAGCAACCACAGGTTAAAGTTCACGTCTGCCAATAACATGTTGCCAATCCAACCAGAAACACAATCAGGATGTATTTGTTACCTCTGACAAAAACTGTATTATTATATTTAAATGACAGCTTTTCTTTAAAGCAGTCATTTTTCTGTCATCTGAGAAGGCTGATCTGAAACAGCTGGAAAAGACACTGTTCTTTTCAGAGCTTTTAAATTTTTTTTATTTTATTTTGTTTCTCAGGTGTAGAACTAAGAAACCTGATTTTAACTTGTTATATACAAGAAGGAAATAGCATGACTTCTGCATAATTGTCTGTCCTTGTAAGTCTGTCCCATTGATTCGCTGGTATTTCTTGACTTATTCCAAAACACTGTGCGAAGTAGTTTTATTGTATGCTATTTTAAAAATTTTATTGGTAATTTATACTTAATAAGAGTATGAGTGGGTGATAAATTTTATTCTCTGTAAGAATATACCCATGTACAAGGTGTGGCATTATGTAGAAATGAATATTCCAATCTTGGGTTGTGCATAGTATGTACAGGAGTCAATAGAGATAGAGGTATGATAGGGAATGGATATAGGGCTCTTACGCCAGCAGTGTTCTGGATCCTTAAAAAAGATGGCAGAGACACAAGGTATAGAATAGAGTGTGAGTTTAATGCACTCAGATATTGGTACTTGAATTAAAACTCTTAAGACTGCTATTAATATTCTAGTAATTAACACCATAATTAGGGGGCTATTGCTGTAAAATTAATGCAAGCATATTGATTTCCACACCAGAGTCACTATGCTTATGATGAATAAACCAAATTATTTCCTTTGCATGCTAGATGGAAATCTTCTAATATATTAGTACTATTTTTCATCCAATCCTAAAGAAAGGGGAAGTCCTACTTTGAGGTTTCAAACAATTTGATAAAAAGAAACTTTAATGAAATCGTCAAATGCCAAACCAAATGATAAATGGAATAGTCTGAAGAGACAGCAGTTTAAATGATAAATTTTTAAGCAGGACAAATTAATGCCCATACACATGCAGTGTTGAGATCAGGCCCCTTACGTGTGGCTATCTTTGGAAGTCTCAGGAATTATGGGTTATTTTATTAATTTAAGCCAGAAATAGCTGCCTGAGTTCTCAGTTTTATAAATCATACATGATAAAATTTAAAATATTTTTGATGCTTCCATTACAATTTTCACTGTATAAGATAGTAACTGTCTTCTTGAAATTGGTACATTCACGAAAAACTTTCTGCAGGAGTCTGAATAACTTTACGAGAAGTCAGAAGACATGTGAACATGGAAATTAAACATGGAAATTTGTAGTAACTCTTTCTGGGACACAGTACTAAGATGTCTGTGGAATCTAAAACAGGACAAAAATGGAAATAACTTGATCTTTTTGATCATCAGCCCGTAGGACCAATCCTATAGTGTGGTTCAGTTGCATTTGCAAAGCTGTGCAGTAGCAGGGATGACACAGCAGGGAAAGGAGCCAACACTCAGTGCTTCATCAGCTGTCTGTCCAAAACACCAGTTTTCTCTCTGCTTCTGTGGGATACACCCCTGAGAAGGGCCCTGGTGTTGTGAATGGATCTGTGCATGTGGTTCATGTTGTGAACTTATGTCCAAGTAGTTAAACAGAAACAAATCTGCAACTTTCTTTTGAAACAGAATTTCAATTTTATGTGTCATCTGCACTTCTTGCTTTGCTTAACTGTGAGAAAGATCCTACAGCTTCCTCTCCTAGAACAGATGTCAAGAGCAGATGACTTGGTCAAAGCTACAGATTTGCTTCTTTTCCCACAGAACTGAAATGAAACGGTGGATGCTGCTCCTTGATAACAGGAATCTGAGCTTCAGGCCTTTTCAAGTGCATATAAGTGTTTCTCGGCTTTCTGAACAGTATTCTAAACAGAGAAATTAGGAAAAACATGATTAAGTAGCAGAAGAACTGAGCATGGTATAACTTATGATTTCCTTCGAAATTATGTGGTACATTTGGCAGCTATGTAAATACAGATTCAGTTCATCTTGTTCATTAGTTAATCCTGCATCAAGGAGATGTGGCAAAACTAACACAAATTTAACATTTGTAACATCTTAAGACTGTGATCTTTACAGTTCTGCAGAAGGCAAAATATTCAATACAAGAAGAAAGTAAGTGTGGAGCTTAAAAAAAATCCCTAGGAATTTGGCAAATATATGACAAAATCTTTTCCTTATTATCAGACACTAACAATCTGTCTTTAACCAACTTTTCCATAAATCCTTCATCTGTATTACTTTTATCTATTATTGGCCTAAGTACATTTTTTGTTTTGACAATTACTAAATACAGAGTTGGATATCTTCTTTACCACAATACCCTTTGTTTACATAGCTTGTGGTTTCCTGTCATAGCTGGGAACTCAGTTCAGCCTGGAAGAAGCCTTCCAATCCATATAAATTGGACTGCCATTGGGCTCCACTGCCCACTGATGATGGAGGACCAGGAAAACTTTTTGTAACATAAAGTATTGATAAACCATTCATGATGATGACATGCAGTCACCTGCAGATCGGTGCACAATTTAGGTTTGATTGTGATTAGGCAATCACAAGGAAACTGTGTTGTATCATTTTTATGTGGCCTTTCCTTTTCACATTTAAATGAGGGGTAAAATTCAAATTCAGTGTAGAAAACAAAATTTTGTAAATTCAAGTCCCATGTGGCTCCTATATCACAGGTCTATCTAATGGAGTGGTACACTTTTTTTTCTCCTTTTTGGCAAAGAAGGCAGTTGAACGGTGGTATACTGCATTTTGGGTCTTCTTAGGACTTCAATTGACAAAACTCTGCTTCCTGCCAAAGACTCGGCTCTGAGTCTCCACAGCAGAGCAGGGGCAGAGGGCACAGCCCACAGCTACTGCTGTACTTATGCAGCTGGGCTTAGGAAAATCAGAACATCCACCCTGTTTGGTCGAAGGGGGCTAACTGTCTCTTTGCCAGGTGTGGGGACCAGAGGGGCTGTATATTCCACTGCTCAGGCACAACTCCTGGAGGAAAGACAGGTGAGGCAAAAGGCGGTGGAAGGGCTGGACGGTGCCTGCCACTGCTGCTGAACTGGGTGTGTGAGGGCACAGGGGAGAAACTATGGCCAAGCACAAAGGAAAACATTCCCAGGATAAGTCATTTTCAGTCTCCAAGGAACGATGAGCCCGAATCGCCTAACTCCAGTCAGACAGTTTCTTTGTTTTTTCCCTTGTGATGAATATTTGGCCTGCCATTTTGAAGTGGCAAAATTTGATTTCGTTTATGCTATTGAGGAGGATTAAATGGAATATGAAAAGTCCAATTAATTTTTAACAACAGTACAGTGTCAAAGAAGTGGAATTACTTGGCTTTTCTCTTAATCTAAAACTCTAGATAACAGAATCAACTAGGTTGGAAACAATCTTTGAGATCATCAAGTCCAACCTGTGTCCAAAGACCACCTTGTCAACTAGACCATGGCACTGATTGCCACATCCAGTCTTTCCTCAAACACCTCCAGGGATGGGCACTCCACTGCCTCCTTGGGCAGCCCATTCCAATACCCAATCACCCTTTCTGTGAAGAACTTCTTCCTAGTGTCCCACCTAAGCTTCCCCTGGCACAGTTTAAGACTGTGTCCTCTTGTCCTGTTGCCTGGGAGAAGAGACCGACCCCCACCTGGCCACAACCTTCTTTCACGGAGTTATAGCAGGTGATAAAGACTCCCCTGAGCCTCCTTTTCTCCAGGCTAAACACTCCTGTATCCCTCAGCTGCCCTTCATAAGGACTTGTGCTCCAGACCTTTCATTAGCCTTGTTACCCTTTGGACTCACTCCAGCATCTCAACATCCTTCCTGCAGTGAGAGGTCCAGAACTGAACACAGGATTTGAGGTGCAGCCTCACCAGTGCTGAGTACAGGAAAAGAATCAATGCCCTGGTCCTGCTGGCCACATTATTGCTGATCCAGGCCAGGATGCCATTGGCCTTGGCCACCTGGGCACAGCCTGGCTCATGTTGGGCTGTCTGTCAATCAGTACCCCCAGGTCCCTTTTTGCTTGGCTGCATTCCAACCACTCTGTCCCCAGCCTGTAGTGCTGCATGGGGTTGTGGCAAGATGTTGCAAAACTTGAGTGTCTTTGGAAAAATTTTCTGAAAACTGCTTTTAAAAAAATAATTCTGTCATTATTGTGCCTTTTTTTTTTTTTTTAAAGTAATAAGAACTCTTCCTTGGCATGCCTCAAGCTGTTCAATCGTCTTTACAGACCACAGTCCATCTGACACTGTGTTACATAAACTGCAGACCATGGAGGGAAGAGGCACAAAAAGGGAATACAAATTTCTCTGTAATATTTTTCAGCGCTTGTTTGCAGTTGTTCGAGCTTTACCTTCTTTTTATTCTTGCTTCCCTGGAAAAACCTTTTCAAAAGGTGAGGCATTTGTCAAAAAACAAGAAAGACAATGTATTACACAGACACTTAAATATATTGCAGCCAGTCAGTCCAGATTGTATGTAAATGAAGTAGTTACACAGTGAAGTAATAATGTTTTCAAATGACTGATCATAACACTTAAAAATTCTTGGAACAACCCTGTTGTATGAAGAGAAGTAAATCAAACTGCAAAACAAGACAACTAGCATGACAAATAGTGTCCAGTTGATCACAGTTCTTTCCTCATGAAAATAATTCTGTTAATGCAAATTTAATATTGAAAACTTCCAGAAGGGTAAAAAGTAAATAAAGGACAAACTGTACCAGGAAAATATGACTGGCTGATTTGACAGCATTACAGAAATACTCAGATTAAGAGAACATTCCATTCGAAGGACCATTACTAAGAAGTGATCTGATTCATACTTTGTTTTTGTTTTGTTTTTCTTTCATAACAATTAGGTGAAAAGGGATCACTGGAAAACCCAGCTCATCCTCTTGTTTGTAAAGAGATTCTACATTTCACCCAAAAGCTTACATGTAAAATCCCTTGCCATTTCTTTTTTGTTGTTGTAGCACCTCCTGTGTTTGAAGGATGTCTATTCAGAATTATATTCAGTCTTGAGCTCAAGAAGCCTGGGATGGCTTTTCCACCACCCCCCTTGAGAGTTCATCTCAATGGTTTGTAATTTTCTCTCAAAAATATCTACATCAATTTTTTTACTTTGACTTACACTGATGTCATAATTAGATTTTTCTAAAGCATTTAATACTGGAATAATTTCTTTGAGAATCTGGATTAGAGATCTTGATAAACTCTGATATTTTGATGTTTGTTAGGAAAGACTTGTTTCTGCCTTCTGAGCAATTTTTTTCTTTCCAAACAAATCTTCCCAATCTTGTGCAACATTTCCTTTTCACATGATGTTCTGAATCTTAAACTCAGGTTATGTTTCATCAGGTCTCACAAGCCATTTGCAAACTGCAAGTTCAAGGCAATACCTTTCCTCTATACTCTCATTGGCTAAGAATTTATGAAAAGGGTGAGATGCTATATCCAAATTGGTAAGCAGTCTCCTGGCATCTGGGAGATGGGTTGAAAACCACGTTGTACTTTATTCAGCTGAGAAACTGAGAGTCGGACATCTTGTAGTTCAAACTTGCCTGCTCTAGTGATTGGCTTTTCATAAACCAGCTGCCTTGTTTCTGTCTTTGGAGCAGTTTCAGTTTCCAAACATGATTTTAAGTAAGCCCTGATGTCAAGACTGGATCTTAGCTCTCCCACATGGCAGAGAAGTGCACCAGCTGAAGTGCACCAGCTGTCAGCACCTTGTTACTCCTTTTTTATAACAAAAAATAATCTTGGAGTACAGATGTTTCATCACATGCAATTAAATTATTTCACCTTAGCAAGTTATCCTTTTGCCAGAATATGGTGTTGGAACGTCCTAGCTGCGAGTGAAAATGCGGTAGTTTAAATGACAGTGGGGATGAGATAGACTCCTAAATTTCACCTCACACCTAAGATAAGCAAACAAGGCAGCCCTTATACGACCTTGCAGTCAACTAGGACAAGGTAACCTCTCAAATCCTTGGAACTGGAGCAGATTTGATCACATATCTATGAACCAGGTTTCTATTCCACTAGAGAAAGTAAAATTTTACAGAAGTTGAAAGGTTTTATAGGACAGTGAATTTGCTTTCATGTAGTCTCAACCATACAATTTTTTCTCCACTTAATGACATTTTTCTCAGACTTCCATTCATGCAAAATAATGTGCAAATATCAGATGTAAAGACAATTTAAGGCCTTGTTTTAATACATTTGTACTTGATTTCTTACTTTCTAATGAAGGCATAGCCTTGGAAATAGCTTGGCCCACGTCATAGGACTGTCAACTACAGGCACCTGGTTCAAATTCAGATCGAATAAGAGTTAATCAGTAATTTAATAATTCTTTGTAGCAGCAAATATTTTTTGTATTCATTGCTTATTGATAGAACTGCCAGGTGCTATACTGAACATGAGCAACTTATTCTCTCTAACCATCCTACCCCCAGGTCCAGTCTGAACCCAAATATTGGCTCCAAACACTGCCACACTATTTCAGGAGGGGGAAAAAAAAAAGCGATTTTGGATCGAATTGTTATTGCCAAAGCCAATCCCACAAACAGTCCAATATTCTTACTAAAAGAGATGTTCTAGCTCATGTCAGAGTTTCTGTGTGCTCACACATTGCGACAGACGGTGTAAAGGTTTCATTTGTGCTTGGTTTGCTGTGTGCACAGCATATGTTCTGGTGTATTAAAGACATGTTGTTGTTTTCCCATCTGCACTGTTCTGGGTCAGGTGGAAACATGTGGCAGGAGGGGAGAACATCTGCACCTCGCTGGGGATCAGCTGAGCATTCGCAGGCAGAGAGAAGCACACACTCAGCAAAGAGGAAAGTGGCAATGTGCGTCAGGGCTGGGAATATAACCTGAAGTAGGAGAGAGGAGCATCAAAGGAAGCTCTGAGATTAAGAAATTAAGTTCCCATCTTAATTCAACATGCCTAACTAGTTCAATTAAGTAATATTGTGTCTTTTTTTTCCTCCCACAGACAAGCACTGAGTAGTAGGCCTGAATAAGTAAGTCAGGAAACACTCACCGTTTGTGTTACACGTATGGTCAGACTAAGTGACGACAATGGTCCTCTTTCAGCTACTGAGTCTGCCACCAGGGAATTTTGCAGCTCTCCAAGGTGGAAACTTGTTTGAAACGTCAATTTAAAACAAGGAGAACATAAAAAAGGAAATAGCATGGAAATATTTTGTTCTTTGCCTTTTCCATAATTCCTTACCTATCTCTATCTAGTAACAGAAGGTATTAAGGAGTTGTATGGCTTGATCTAACATCGAAGTTACATTTTATTGAACAGGGCTAGAGAAAGAGACCTGCAGATTTCCTGTACAGCCTAAATTATTTTCTGATTCTAAAACTCATATTGTCCTCTCACCTGGTGAATTTAATATTTCTAATCTACATTTCATAGAATGAAAAAAAAAACCAACAAAAAAGAAGCCATAGTTGACCCAGGATAAAAATATATATCTTAAAGGCTGTACAGTGCTGTGTCACTCCAAACAACCATGATAATGCTTTTTCATTACTAGAATTCCAGTTAATATCTGTTGCTGAAAGGAATCAAAGATGAAAGAAAATCTTAAAAGCCTTTGGGTTAATAATATGTTTATTTTGATGCTGTGTTATTTTATTGATATAGATTCACCACACAATGAAGATACACATTCTCATATTTTCACTGCTAAGCATCCAGCAATACATCTGTGCTTTTGTACAATAATTACAGAAGGAGAAGCCTTTAAGATTCCCTCATCTGTACTTTAATCCAATCAGCTAGAAGGTTTTATGTTATTCTGTGGCAAATATTATTTCCAGCATTTGGAAATTAAGATGCATAGCATGTGCTATATCTCATATACCAAAGAAGTTTCTTCTGCTGATTCATTTCTGCTACCTAGGTTGCCAAATCTCTCACCTGATTGACAAATCTCTAGATTTTAATGCATACCAATAGAAAATATTCTATATAAAATGTTGAAGAAAAAGCTTTTGTTTTCAATATGTTCCAGTTTTTTACTTTATTTAAAAAAATATAATGTATACATCTGAAGGATAATCAATTAATACTTGCAATTGCACTATTTGCTTCACCTATGACTCATGACAGACTGTTTTTTCACTTTCTTTTTTTGCATCCACTCCATCTTTTCCATAAAAAAATTGTAAATCTTTTTGCTGGGTTTTTTTAAAGTTTTTTGTTTGTGTGTTTTATTTTAACTCCTTCATCTAAGATGTAATTTTTTTCGTCCAGAGATTATCTCTAAACTCTCTTTAAATCTTTTCTCTACATCTGAATTCATTTTCCTCATTTTATATTATAACAAAATGTGCACTAGGGTTACAATCAGCAGCAACAGTAGCATCATCCCTGTTCAGGGTGATATCCCTACGGTTTCTATTCCAAACTAAATTTTGGGCTTTCTCTACCATTTAAAAATAGACTCTTTGTTCATCAAATGCATTCTTCTGGAACACAACCAGGAGAAAACAGTCATTGTTTTCTTTGAAAAACAGATCCAAGTTGCTTTTAAAAAGCTGATTTTGCAAGGAAACATTACAGCTGCTGCAATCCATTTTTTGCCACATCCTACCTGCAAAGCAACTTGCTAGCTACACTTCAAGTGAAGCCTGTCTGAAAGATTATGGCAAGGTAAAATTTTTGAGATTAAATGGGTAACATTGAAGTGAATATTAAAGATCAAGTTAGGAATGGTTGAAAAGCACCACTTTCATAAAGGTCGTTGTGGTTCCAGTAATGAGATTTATAAAACTGCTGAGATTAATAAAATTTGCCAGACCTGCAGCTAAACTCCTGCTTTCCAAACTACCTACAAAACACCCACACTTTACTGGAGAGCACCACCTTGGAATAATTCCACGTGCGTCTCTGGATAGCAGCTTGGACTTCATAAATTGCACTTGTTTCAGCTGTTTTAACACTCTTGCTGAAGACCTTAGCCGATCAGAGGCACATGCCAATTTGCTAACCTAAGCACATGACATTACAGCCCTGTAATGATCCCAAGTTTGTCCTCCTACAAGAAACTATCTCCGGTCTATGGCAGGGCTGACCTGGACAGTCGGGCTTCATGGCCTTATATCTGAAAGAGTAGCAGAAGAAAAACATGAGTCTGGCTCCTTAAGCACTGCAGCCCACACTCTGCCCTGGCTCAGGATGCAGGGCTCCCCATCCCATCTATGCCACACTATGTGGACTCCCGTGTTTTCCATTTCAGTGAACAATTTCTATCTTTTAGCATATAAATAATAATAGACTCATAGAGTGGCCTGGGTTGGAAGGACTGTTAGAGGCCTTCTAATCCAACCCCCCTGCAATGAGCAGGATGCTCAGAGCCCTGTCCAAACTGACCTTGAATTTTTCTAGGATTGGACAACTACCACCTCTCTGGGCAATCTGTAATGTGCTGTGCTCTGCAGCTGGAACTGTAAATTTACCCTATAGTGTGGTAAACACTTTGTAACAGTAATTTCCTCTGATATCCATCACGAATTAACCTTTTTCCATGAACAATATGATGCCCCTAAAGGCATTCTGTTAGAGGTTTTCTATGTTTTTTTAAGAACATTCTTCAAATTATTTTGTGGCATTAATAATATGTGAAATTGTAACTTAGCCTTGTATGCTTTTCTTAATTCTGAGTACACAGCCAAGTAATCAAAATTCCCATGAAAAGGTCTAGACGTAATTGCATGCATTGCTCCTTATGCTGCTTTGATCAAACCTCTATTCAGTGTGCTAGCTTTTAAATAATTTGAGTATAGTTTCTAGATATAATTGAAATGGAAACAACTAAAAAAACCCAACCCTCGACAAAGACAAAAAGCAACATTACCTTCATTGCCTGAACATTTTATATATCGGAATATGTATTAACCACTGCATATGCTCATCACCTTTTGGAAAAAATAACGTTATCATTCTCACTGTCATGGTGAAAATTATCTTTTTGAGGGCTGTTTATTCAGGTGGCATTAAACTGTGATGAAGCATAAATGAGCTTTGGAACTCAACTAATGAATCTGAGACTACAATATTAAAGAATATCCTCTCCATTTTCACTCTGCCTGTTTTTATATAGAAGACTCCTGTTCTAATTAGCACATAAGCATATCTTGACTTAAACCAGAAAGAAAAGGCAGTCTAAAAAGATAACACTGATTTTACTAAATGTGAAAGATTTTGAAGGAATTGTTTAAACTGTACTAAGGGTTTTTCTTGATTTTCAAATCTAAAAAAGCAGTTGTAAATCATTAGTTTTTTCCTAGTAGCAGTCAATTGTGTGTTGGGCTAAATGAAATTCTTTATACTTTTATTCCTCAAGAAAATCACTCTGAAAAAGAAATGGAATTAACTTATTCTGCTGGGTAAAGTAAGAAAACAACCAATTCAAGGCAAGTTATTTTAAAATTTTAAAAAATCCTTTAAAATCTCAATTTACTCAACATCTGAGCAAATTAGTGTATGTGTGTGATAATGGGGGGAAATGCTTTACGAAAATCAGTGATAATGGATGCACGTAAAGAGGAAAAGTAACTAAATATATCCTAAAGACCTAAAGTAGCTACATACATACACACACATGCACACACACATACACAGATAATTCATTGTGTGCTCTGAATTAGAGATTATTATTCAGGAAAAAATCACAGAGTTATAATTCATATTTCTATGAATAATTCAGTAGCAGCCATGGAAACAGTCCGAGTAGTAGGAGTTAAAGGGGAAGGCACAGACGCATAAGAGAAGAAATGGTTTCACTGTGTGACTGAGTCTGCAGTGCAGCCCCATCTTGACTGCAGGGTACTCTCACCTCCATTTCTCAACAATGGTAAGATAGAATTGAAAAGGGTTCAGAGGAAGGATACAAGGGTGACAAAGACCTGGAAATTTGCCATGGAATGAGTGATCACTAAACTTCATTGATCACAAGGTCTCTTCAGCCAGGAAAAGAGACAACTAGGAGAAGAATATGAGAAATACTTCAAATCTCAGAAAGCACAGAAAGCATGACCAAAAAACAGTTGCTCTTTGTTTTTCATAATATGGGAGCTAAAAGCCATCACATCAGGTTATCATTTGAAAAACTGCAAAATGGACAGAGCAGGTATCAAAATTATGGAGTTTATTTCCTCAAAATCATTTGGATGTCAAAAATATATATTACTTTGAAATGCAAACTTACTGATCCATACACAGCATAAAACTGTAAAGGGCAAGGTAAACTAAACCCAAAAGGACAATTTAATTATTAATTATAAATTATTAAATATGGATAGCCGTAAATGGCTACAAGTTAATGTATCTTTGGTAAAATGTTCTTCTACACTTTGCTATGTATCTATTGCTAGAGGGATGGTATCAGACAGGATGGACAGCCATTCTTGTGGAAAGCATGGCTATGTGGTAACAGGTCTATTTGGAACAGGAATTTTTAATAAATTGGAGAGTCTTACAGATAGATTGGACGGTATTCACAGAAATATAAAGAAATCAATTGAAATAATTGTCTGATTGAATTATTAATTAATATTTTCAGAAATCTTGAGATAAATATTTGCTAACAATGCCCACAATCTTCAACTCTATATTTTCTGAACACTCTCCAAATTTTTATTCTCTTCAAATTTTAAAATTTAATGAAAAACAAATTTTCTGCCATTCCTGCTGGAGCCAGGACTTATAATGAGCATTTTATTAACAAATTGACTCATGTTCGCCTAGTTAGAAACATTACTTTGTACCCACTACATCAGACTTAAGTAGAGAACTCAACCCAACATCTGAATACCAAGAGTCATCTTTTTAGTTTCATCACAAAATCTCTTTCACTGATTTTTAAGAGGTCTTGGGAATCTGGAGGGGTTGTAGCTGACTGGAAGCTGTCAAACATCCCGATATTCAAGGAGGGCAAGAAGGAGGACCCTGGAGACTAAAGGCCTGTCTGTCTCACTTTAGTACCTGGTAAAGTTATGGAGGAGATAATTCTGGGAGGTATTGACAAAAACCTGAAAGACAATGCAGCCACTGGTGACAGCAAGCATGGCTTCATGAAGGGGAAGTCCTGCTTGTCAAACCTGATTTCCTTTCATGACAAAGTAACCTACCTAGCTGATCAAGGGAAGCCAATTGGTGTAATCTTTTTGGATTTCAGTAAAGTTTTCAACTGTGATTCTGTGATTCTGCAAAAATATTTCATGCAAAATAGAAGATGAAGTACTCTTTTGTGGGGATGAAATTTCAGAAGATAGGTAGATGGATCAGTTGATCATTCTGAGTGGTATAGACTACGAGGCATCAAAAAATCCCCAAATCTATATTAAAAACTGTAGCCTTGTAGCCCAGTAAATACGGGTTGCCATTGCTTGCGACATGCCGCAGATTTTTGCAAATCTCTTAATGACATAGGTATATATTATTATCTCATTTAATCCACAGCCTCATAGAAACTAATTTTAAGTACAAATTTCATTATTCATAGTAAGATTGTGACAATTTTTCCTATCCTGTTGAAGATGTCCCACCATTTGCAAACAGATGACCTTGCAACAAAATAACAGACCAAACTATTTTAAGTACTCATACTTTCACTATTCTCTTTTATATTTCCACTATGTTTATCATCATCTATAATCACCTCTTCTGATTTGATACACCTTTATGAAGAACTTGAAATAGGAATTAACTTTTGGCAATTTGACAGCTTTTGTAGAAGTCAGTATTGTCTTGCCATTCTTTTGTGGACATATGTACGTATGCTAGGTAGAATAAATTTTTTTATTGTTTGTTTCATTTACTTCTTGTTATTATTAAGAGACTAAAATTTGGCAGCAGAATGAGGAGCTCTTGCTTTTTTTAGTATGGGGTAATGAGAGAAATAAAACCCTGGTGAAAGGGTAAGATGTTTTAATACTTCTGAAACTAAGAACACTGCACTCATGCCAACATTTCCTGAGCCCAGAAGATGCATACAAGTTTGAATAATGAAACCACTACAAAATAGTTCAAAATGGATTGAATCAGTCTCAAACTCAGCCAAAACAAACTGCCTGGGTTTAATGATTTTTACCAAATAATGGCCTAAAGGATTCTTGGGAGAGTCCTTCAGACAGAGTGGAGAAGTGTTAGCATTAGGGTTCCATGTTAGCTTATAAAAACTTCCTATGCCATTTGTCTGTGTGCGTGGAAGAAGGGGCTACAACTGGGGGAATCTGTTTGTTTTTCCATTTAAGTAGAATACTTTCTCAGAATTGTAAATTTAGAGAGCAGCAATAGAACTTGGCTTGGAAACTTCACGCTTGCTTGAATTTCTCTGGAAACACTTATGCTACGCTTCTGAAAGAAAACCACGTACTTGGCCTACTGATAGACTTGGGTTAAGACTGAAAGCACCAGTGAGGTTGATTTTTGAGCTGCACAGTGGAGCCACTGTCCTCTTTTGCATTTCCTTGTGATGCTCTAATAAATCCCTCTCTCTCTATATCTGATGCTGCTTAGAAGCTGAAGAATGATGGTATTATAGAAGGTGCTGAATTTTTAAAAGCATTTTCACTATTTACGACACTTAAAGAGTAAGAAAAATTGGGAGCTCTTCCGAAATATTCCCTATCTCCTGAAGAACTATTTTGGGGGAAATCTCCCAAGCCAGCAGTCCCTTTCCAACCAATTGACAACTACATTTCAAATTCTTTTTAAGCCATAAAGCAGTAATATCAATCTATGATGTCAGAAGCTGAAAAATTACTTTATTCTTTCTGTAAATTGTGTATTAGAATTCTGAATGGGTTCCACATGGATCTGACACCTAGTTAAATTTAAGGAACTTAAACTTAAATAGCACTTTCACAAGTGCTATTTATTCTGGCAGTCCTAAGATGTTTTGGAGGGTGGTTGAGGATTTCCATCACAGTAGCCAGAATATGTCTGATTCGTAAGATTAAACTGTTAGTTGGTTATCTCAGAGCATTATAATGATACTTATAAAAATGATCTCACACAGAATGATTAGTGTGTCTGTCCATTATGCATCACTTGTTCTGTAAATATGGCCTTAAAAATGTGCTTGTTATGCTCATTTTGACAAGATTTAAAGCTTCTTAATAGGATAAGGTCACCATTTTAGAGAATTTTTTTATATTGCTAAAGATTCAGTCTTCATTAGTTGTACCAATTTTAGGAGAAAAAATTATGAGGATGTATTATAAGCTTAAACAATGACCGTAATTCAAATGCTCTGAAGACAAATGTTGATATCACACTAGAAGAAAGTAATGTAATTGAAATATGTATCTAGTTCTTAGTCCTCATTCTAGCTAGTCTTCCTTTTACATGAATCACAAATTGCAATGCTATCCAAAAACATTTTTCAGAATGTAAAGTGAGAAAATGGAAAAAAAAAAGTATGTCATCAACAGATAATAATTGCTGGACACAGAATTCCTGTGCTTTCTGAAAGAACCAGGCTTACACAGTGTGTCACCTGTTACTTATATGGAAAGATGAGATTGCCCTCCATTTCCACAACAAAGTGTCCTTAAAGCTTTGCCTATGCTTTATATTAGAGTTCTGGGATGCTGTTACTATAGTGGTATTCTCCATTCAGATTAAGAGGACAATATCTGGATGAGTATGTTAACTGTCAGTAACTCTGAATGCACACTGTTTATATAGAAATTTATTTTTATTTTTCTAAACAGTGTCTCATTAAAAATTCTAGCCAAATTGAAATTTCAGCAATGAAAGCTTCACTCAACTTCTAGGCAAGCAAAAAGAGATAATTCCCTAGCATAAGATGACATCTTAGAGCCCCCTTTAAATAAAGCTGCATATGTTACATGCTTATCCCAGTAGCATTAAGGAGAAATTTTTCAAAGATTGTTAGATGAGCTGTAAGGAAATAGCTCTTAAGAAAAAGTGATACATACATGTGATTAGTCCAACATAAGCTGGACACTGCAGTTACTTAATTTTTCCAGGAGTAATCTGTAGGATGAACTGCTTGACTTCAGAGGTTTATAACTGCACTACAGGTGATTGGCCATGCCACCCAGTCCAACAGAACTATGCAAGAAGTTTGCAATATGTGTAGTATGTGTAATAGTATAAGGATTTTACCATTAACCATTCTATGTCATTTAGAAACCAAAAAGGAATGAGAAGAAAACCCTACATTTTTATTGTGTTGTTCTCAGTGATTATGACAAAGCGTTTCCTTCATATAGAGAGATAATCAGAGGCAGATTTTTGGAAAATGAAAATAAAAATCTGTGCAAAAATGGAAACAATGTTGTGCATAAGCTATAAACTATTTCTTCAATGGATAAAGCTTCAAAATAAAAATTGGCCAGCTTCTTTCTTTCCACCCATGCTTATCTGCGTACATCAGTTATCTTTTGGTGTACTTGGGATTTAAGGACAGATCACTTGAACCGACAATCTTTCAAACAATGCAAAGGGGGAGCATTTAACCCCTCTAGATTAATATCAAATTCTCTCTATGTCACATGCTTAGAACAAATACTTATTTTCAAACAAACACTCTACCTCTGGTAGTACCAGAGGACTTGAATTCACACACTTTTTTATGCTGCTGGAAAACAGTTACAATGATACAAGTGTAGTCAGAATAGAGGATTTTCTCTAGGTTCACTGCCAGTTTAAGTGGATTTTTATTTAAAGCTATCAAAACAATATGAAGCTTTTTAGATTTAAAGCCCTCAGTACTTGCAACCCGTTATTTAGCCTCCATGGCATGTCTAGTTTGATAAATGTGGACCTAACAGCTCCAGACAATGACATCAGCACTATGCCTTCCTGTGTTGTTCCTGGCTGGGCTTCAGCAAGAAGAACAGTAGTGAGCTTTCATTCTATACACAACTCAGTGAAGACCACTGAAGTTTTAGCCTGTCAGGCCAAAGCAAAGACCTTTTGCTCTGGCCAGTCACATGAACTTAGTTCAGATGTAGGTACTTAGAGAACATACACAGCAATTTATTTGCATAACAATTAAAAATTTAGCCTTGTGAAAAATCAGTTGTGGCCTGTTGTGCTATTTGTTAGAGACTCTACATTGATGCTTACGCACCCATGAAAATATTTTTCTCATCACACAGCCACTGGATTTGCACTTTCTTTATTTATAAGTGCTTGAAAACAATTGTCAACAGCTTCAGAAGTCCCTTCATGAGTCTAATGGAATTAACTTGTTTTATTTTCTCCGGGCCAAGTGCATGCTGGCTGAGCACACTCTCATATAATATTTCAATATTATTCTGAATTGTGAGCTGCCTTCTTTTGCCTCCTGTATGCAATTCAGCCAGACTACGGAATAGGGATTTTTGATCTGGATACTGGATTTGACCATTCTGATGCCAGTCACAGTGAGACTGAAATAACTTCCACAGGTTTCAACACCCAAGTCAGAGGTAATGCATGCTTCAAAGAACATCTTAAAGAGTAATTGAGTGTGAATTTATACTCTACAAACTGGATCCTCTGGAAAAGAAAGCCCCACTTCCCTCTAGCTTAGTTTACCCTAATGACATTCCCTCCCGTGGTCTCCTTTTGGTCACCCTCAGGAAGGGAAAGAGTCTTTCCTGTGTAAGTTTGCCAGGAAGCCTCTCACCCTACATAACAGCTTCACAAAGTGTATAACTCAAGCTCTGATGCCTCTCAAAGCTACTGAAGGATGGTGGAAATATATAATGTGCACAGACTCCCCACAAACATCTCCAAGAATCAGAATTAAAAACTGCCTACCTCCTGACCACAGCCATTTTACCTTTCCAGCTGATTTCAGGGACATTGTGGCTCCCTATCCTGTAGTACCTTTAATACTCTGGAAAAACAACTAGGCTGAGGCTGTGGGAGCTCCTTGAAGGGTGAAAATACCAGCTTGCAAAACAGTTAGGAGGGAGCAAGAACATAGAAGAGGAAGTCAAGACCACAGCCTGGCTTGCTTAGCCATGTTACAAAAAATGAGCATAAATAGAAAGGGATGAATTAATCAAAGTTGCTGCAGTGTTTACAAGATGGTAAAATCTCAAACCACTTCGATTTGTGAAGGTTTGGTATTCATAGCAGGCCCTCCATGTTGTGCAATGAGCTCTTCACATGGGTTCTTGCACTGAGGTACAATGCAAAGCCTACAGCTCACACTCGTATCACTCAAATACTACTCTTGTTATTTTCAACCTCAAAAAGGCAAATCTTCTGCCAAAAGTGATGGCAAGAACAAAAAGTACTGTTATTATAAGCACTCACGAAAGGGCACAGCATGCTGTTGCCCACAACATCACTTGCAGATCTCTGTTTGGACCAATGCTTTGAAAAGTATCACTTTTCCATAGTCTAAGTAAATCTGTTCCCTTTGGCTTATGGAATAGTAGGAGAGGGTTGAGTTTTGCAGCCAGCATTGTAAATAGGTCATAACTAATGTTAGTTAAATTCTGCCTTCAGTTCATGTAGTATATTATTTTATTCACCACCAATTCTTGCTGTAGACTGCTGGGGCTGAAATAGAAAAGGGAGACAGTGTGGGAAATGCTCTTTTAATTCTTCACTAAAAAAAAAAAGATTTCATAGATGAGCTAGTATTTCAGAATACCGTTTGTCCTCTGAATCTATGTCTAGATTATTTTTAATAGTCATCTGGACAATTTAAATGTACAGGCCAAATCCTGACCTCAGCTACATGAAAAAATAACTATAGAGGCATCTGCCCATATTGTAGACCTGATGTTTTACTACCAAATAGCCAACTGCTGAAAACATTACAGATTGCTGATTTACTGTTAGACGAACAAAATTCACATTCACAGGATATTTCTTCATGGTAATGATATTTGCACTGTCTGTTTCCTTACTGTGATTCATCTCCATAATATCTGCATGTAGTAAAAACATGGAATTGAGGTTTGCAGCATCTTGATAATATTGTCCCTTATTTGGGGAAGAAGGAGGGAAAGAAAATGAATAACATGCCATTTGTATCATAAGGTGCCTGTGACAGAATTGGGAAATGTGTTTACTGTATACCAATCCACAGCATTAATGACAAAACTACCCCTTTTTCTCCAAACATAGTCCAGTGCACACGCCAATTAATGATACACGGAAGCTAAAGAAACTTGTTAGCAGATCAGCTTCATGGCACAGCAAGTCAGTGTTCTTTGTTCGGGACTAAGCTCTAAAATGATGATGACTGTTTACAATCCATGTATTTTAATTCAATTTTTCCATTTAAGCTTGGTTTCTTTACAGGGCCTGAGCCAGTCCCTACCTATAAACTCGGTGGTTCTGCCAACCACCGCTTCCTGCTGGCTGCAGGGAGCGGCCAGTGAGAGCCAGGCACTAAGAGTGGATAATGAATCCTAGGATTTGGAGAGAGCCCAGTCAGCCCCAGGATGAATGAGAACAACTGGGGTGTCCAGGATTCAGAAAACCATTACATTACCTCAGGGCTGAAGGGTAATAGGGAGGAACATTTCATGTTGAATTTTTTGTTTTATATTATTCAAGCATGGAAAGCACACATAGTCTTCTGGATCAACACATTCCTAAATAATTCACACATTTCTAACATTTCTGCTATGCACACTATCTGAAGAATGCAGACATGTTTGCCTTCTCAGAACTGATTTGGAAATCCTATAGAAAGGAACATTTAGTTAAACATAAATCAACTCTCAGGTTGGCTAAGAAGTGTCCTAAAATGTACTAGTATGTGTTTCAATTAGGAATGAACATTCTGTTACTACGCATATATGGAAAATTCAAAACATATGCTCTGTACACAGTGTTTTGGGGCAAAGTTTTATCAGAAAAGCAAACTTATTGAACACTTAGTGACTTACTAAGGTGACTGACCAAAGGAAACCTGTAAGGTGTTCATGTAGTGTATAAGACATTACTGAATAAGGCAACATTTTTTTTGCTGGCAAATAAAAATCATTGGTTGGTTGAGTTACAGGATTAGGTTGCTTGTATAAAAATTTCCAGTCATGGGCAAAACAAGATGTGGAAGTAGTCATTTTGTGAGCACACATGGATCCACTGAGAAATCATGTAGGTTGGAAGGGACCAGGCTTCATAACATGATTGCTCCTTCATATGATTTAATCCCAAAATATTCTTGTCCATGGAAATTAATCTAAAGTATTAGAACAACTTTGGTTTTGAAGAGCATATATCTGAATAGGCCATCTGAGAAATACAGATTTTGAGAACTCTGACTAGAAACTGAGAACTGTTTTTAAGCTATCCGTCTGGTTCATTTACTTGCAATACAGAAGAAAGAAAAGAAAAATGCTCTAAGTAAGTGGGGATTGTTAAAAAGTCCTTAAAATTTCCTTTTAATGTTTTTTAAATGCTTAAAGCAAATTTTGTAGAATCATTTTTACAGCTTAAACCAGTCTATATCTGTGACAACTTGGCAAAGCAGAGAATTTGAAAGGTCTGTTAGTCTCAGTTAAATGGGTAATAACTGAGCACAGCACACAAGTGAGCGACATCCTGGAGACACAACATAGTAATTCACTTCTTCATCTTCAGTGGAGGCTTTATTAGTCCAAACTGCTTGAGTTAAGAGAAATCAGAAATCTTTATGGCATTGATATTGCAACCATCTCCACCGAAATTATGGGGCAAGAAGTCTGAGTGAAGACTCTAACAGCTAGCTCTGTGTCTGTCTGAAATTCTCATGTAGGAAGTTTGGTTTGCTTCTTTATTCACTCTGTTGCTAATTGTCATTAGTCCAGGAAGGATGTTAAGGTAAAAAGGGCAAGGAATGTGCCTGACCTAATTTCAGACACTGATAGTAGGCTATCCCTAAAATGATGCTACTTTTCACCTACCTACCAGTTATTAACAACTCTGTTAGAAATCACCTCCATGACTCAATCATTGTCACATTCACCTTCACAGTAAATAAAGGCTTTGAGTAAAACCCTTTCCTTTCCATTGCCTTTAGTTAAGCAATGTTTCAAACGATTTTCTTGTCTTTTGAAGCAAATAAGAGGTGTAGACAATAGAGAACTGGCATGTGTGATAAGAATTTTTCATATGTTAAGCTTAATTACATTATCATATTGTACTAGTGTAGTTATTTAAATAGTAAAAATTTTTTTTGAGTCATATTTTTATAGATTTCAATGGACTTGGAAAAAAGTTAGAATTGTACTCTCTTACATCATTTTTGCTGTAATAAAGAAGTATTGCAAACTCACTCCTGAAGTCTTAAACTTCCAATAAAATTTTCATTTGATAGGAGTGACTTCTTTTGTTATTGTTTTATTGAAGAACATTAATTTTGATTTATGCTTCACAGCAACCTTATTTTGATTAGTTGTTTTAGAGGATAAATGTAAGGAGTTTGGTAGATGACTGAGTTTTATATTATACCTATGTAGCAATCCTGGCCCATAGGGATTCTTACTGCATTTGCTGCATTAAATTCATATACAGTCACTAACACACCGGGAATATCATTTTGGCACATGCCAATTAGCTGTCACACTATCGCAGAGCCTATTGATAACCCAGGCTAAATACAGACCAGTGCATCAAAATTTAATATCACCCCCAGTTATTTCTTTAGTCTTTGCTCTAAATAAGTTATGGAAGCTAGTCTTTAATATTAAACTGAACCTGAAAGTCTTATTAGTGTTTTTGATACAAACAGTATAAAATACACAAGACAGTCAGACACAAGCTATTCAGTTCAGGTCCTTCTAAATGTTTACGTGGTCTCAACATCTGATTTTCTACCATATGCATTAACATGAACACTGGAGAAAGAGGAGCTCAGCTCTCACCATCTCACCCACACCAAGTAGTTAGCAGATTTTTCTCACCAGCTAGCAAAATACATAGCTTTAAAAATGAAAGAAATGGCTAACAGGAAAATCGACAGAGCTGCTACCATGTAGGGATGGCCAACTGTTCTGTGTCATAAGACATGTCTGCAGGTTATACTATACTATGAGCTGTCAAATTGTACTAGTGTAGTCAAATTATAACAAAATTGCTCAAATGTAATTTTCAAATATTAACGTACATGGCAGGAATAATTTATTGGCCATACCAGTTTCTGTGCTGACTCTAAGCAGTGAGGAGGCAGTAAGGAACGTGTGGTATGTGTGGAGTGCACTGGGGCTAACCCATCCAACCCAAATTAGCCAGTGGGAGGTACACATCTATGCTAGTCTTTGGCAGAATATGCAATTCATAAACTACCTGTGACATTCCCTATGGAAATTGACCACCACAAATAATTAAAACCTTCTCAAGCAAGCTTTTTTCTGGTCTGATCTGAGAAAGAACAGTCCTTTCTGAATGTTCTGTAAGTTAGGAATCTCTGCAATATTACAATTCATGGCTTCATTTGTGTTCCCGTTTTTGCTGAGCTTTTCACTGGTAAGGTCTGCCTTCAGACCTTCTAGGTTCCTGAGCCTAATGTCAGAGCCTGTGGGATGAAGCATTACTCTCAGCAGAGAAAATCAAGTCTTAGAACAGTAAGCCAACTGTAAAAACATGAGCCCATGCAGCAAGATGCATCCAGTGGTGCTAAGGAGGCTGGACTAGGAAATAGACTGGGTTCTGTGGCAATGCTGGATTGTAGTCTAAGAAGAATGTGATATGAAACAGGATATTGTAAGAATGTTCATTAAGTTCATTAAGTTTAGATGGAAAGTCAATGGGAGATTGCTTAACATGTTTGCTAGGACCGGCGAACATCTAAGTTGCTTTTGTTTCTCTACAGTGAAAAGGAACTCAACTTCGCTGTTTGGTGCCTTGACTCATAGGTCAAGAAAGCTAGAAATCACTTTGGCCATGTTTTTAAGAATGAGCTTCTTCGAATTAGATGCTTTGCCTCAGGAGAGAGCCCTGGGCTCTATCTCAAGGGAATAGCATGAGATCATGAGTAATCAAGTAAGATTCAAAGGAGGAAAGAATTCAAATATAAAAATGTAATTAGCTTTTCCCAACATCTGACTCTGGATGTCTCCTCAATGAACATATGAGAAAACTGAATTTTTCAGTGGAGTCTTCTAATCCAACCTGCTGTTTTAGAATTTAAATTATTCTCCATGTGTTGTTGCAATATGATGCTGATGCTTTGCAGGTGGTCAGTGCAGAAGATCTGGCAGTCCTTCAGCAATTCATAGTATATGATCTATATTTTGTATCCCATTACAGGCTTTTTCTCTCCATAAGCTATCCATAAATCAATCAAGATGCTTATTAATTTTCTTGCTATGCATGGTTGCTCAAGAGAGTGTATTTATAACCACTTTTTGGACTTCAGGGCTTTGGCAGCTACTACTTTAAGAGCTCATTTGATTATCAACATTAAGGGTTTGATTGGTAGAAATGATTGCTTAAATCCCACAGAGAAACTTTTATTGCAACTGAATGAGAGAAATGGTTTACTGCTTACGTTGAATGAAAGATTAATAGGGATCCCTCTCTTGGAGAGAAAGATGGGCCTGGAATATGCAGGCCAAGGATTTTGGGGATCAATCACAATAAATTATCCCAAATAACTGACTACATTTATGGCTGTTCTTAATCAAAAATCCAGAAAAAAGCTAAGTGCATTACTCCAATATCAACGCTGTTGCCAGTACATCTGTTTATGCAGAGGTTGGTATACATGTAAGCTTAAGCAGATGGACGTGATTCCCATTGAAGTATATATGCTGAGGGTGGAGTCACCTGTCTTAGCTTATACATGAGAATTTCCCTTTATGGACAGTGGAGAAAAATAGGTGGCTCAGTAAAGTGAGTCCTCCTAAGAGACACTTCTTCAGACAGGTCATATAAAGATGTTTTTGTATTTTCATTTTATCTTAGCTTGACTTAAAGGGTTAGGTGATGCTAAAGCTTCCTCACACCAGTACACAATGGCAAATCAAACAACTGAACATGCTATGAGGTGACCAGCTTTCCAACACACTACCAATTTGCACTTCTCCGTTCAAGCTGAACATTCCAATCTGTCTCTTGGCATTTCACAGATCAAGTGAGGAGGAAATGTAGTCCAGGGAGCAGGGGTAGCCAGGAAATGTGGCAATTTCTGATATGTTATGAGGTCATGGGATCCATGCCAGGAGCCCAAGCGCACCAAAGGTGTTTGTCACAGTGAGGCAAAAAGATATTTCTATACCCTTCTTTTTTTAAAGACATGGGATTTGCAAATATTTGGGGTCTGGTTGAAGGCAAGGGATGTAGATGCACCAGAAGGACATTGAAGTAAGCTCCTGCACTTGCACAAACCAAAACAGTAACAGTGGGAGACAACCCAATATTTCACATGACCTTTCCATCACTGGTTTTCCCAGAATAAACCTGCAAAACCTGTGCTGTAAGACCTCAGTTTCTGTTTGTAAATAATTTTACAAATAATGTTAACATCTCTGAATGTAAATAACATTAAAAAGGAGCAGCTCATAAAAATTTCTTTGAAAGGACACATTTCAGCACTAATCTTTTACTTGACCAGCTTATGTGGACAAGATACTGTTTTCAGGGCTACTGTCTTGTACTCATTTCTGAAATAGAAAAGAGAACCTTAGCAACCAAACAGAACCTGAAAGCAATGTTATCAGTTTAATTTGTTGTTTATCTCATTATGTCTGTAAGAAAACATTTCTAAAATCTTTCCAGTAAAAGAAATGTAAGTGAAGGGGTGGAGAAGAGAGAAATTTTATTTTCTGGGGAGAAGAGAGATGCATCTTATTTGCAACTTATAGAACACAGCAGTAGATGGATCAAGGTGTTTTGCTATGCAGTAGCAGCGAGGATTTTTTTCCCCCACATTTTATCTGCCCCACATTTCATTCCCACACATTTGTGTGCTCAGAGCCCAAAATGATGACCGTATCCAGGGACACATAAAATGCAGTATGGCCAGCAAGTCAAGGGAGGTGTTCTGCAACTCTGCTCTGATCTAGTAAGACACCACCTGCATCCAGTTCTGGAGCCTCCAACATAAGAAGGACATGAACTGGCTGGAGCAGGTGCACAGGAAGGTCATGAAGATGACCTGAGGTATGGAGCACCTTTCCTGTGAAGACAGCAGAGAGAATTGGGACTGTTCAGCCTGGAGAAGATCTCTGGGAAGATCTTTTTGTCGCCTTTCATTATTTTAAAGGGGCTTAAAAAAGAGATGGGGACTTAATTTTAATAGGGTCTATAGCAGCAGGACAAGGGGCAGTGTTTTTAAACTAAAAGTGGGCAAATTCAGACTAGACGGAAGGAATAATTTTTTTATTATTAGGATATTGAAACACTGGAACAGTTTGTCTAAAGAAGTGGTAGATGTCCCTTCCCTAGAAACATTCAGGGTAAGGTTGGACATGAATTTGAGCAACCTGATGTAATTGAAGGTGGCCCTGCTCATTGGAGGGAGGTTGGACTAGACAGCCTTTAAAGGTCCCTTCCAACACCGTCTGTTCTATGGTTGTATGATTTTTCTTTTTTCTTTTTTTTTTTTTTTTTTTTTTTTTTAAGAGTGTTTTCTACTCTCCTTTAAGGGCCAAATGTGAGAGATCTAAGATGGAGTAAAGAAATGGTTCCCTTGCTGGTAGTTGCGTTGCTTTGTCTTTTGTCAGTTCTTTCTGAAAAACCATTTTCCTGTACTGTGGTTATTTGCTTTCACCTTCATCATTACTGTGAAGGGCTTTAGTGCACAATAAGTGCAATTACAAGATCCAAAGATAGTTTTGTTGTATTTTTTTAAGTGTTTAAGCATAAGCTGAATGGTATATTTTAGCTATTCACGTTTTACATTATGTTGTTTTGAGTTTTGCAATCAGCTCAGCATATCAGTAAGTCAAAAGAATCGGAATGTGAGATTCAGCAGTAGATCTAAAACCAAAATTGCAAGTAATAACTGAAAAGCTGCAACGGAAATCTTTCTATGCTAGTGTTTTAATATCTTGTTAATGTGGCAAACTTTGCTGTAAAAAAATCAAGCAACAGTACTTTGTTATACTGGATTAAAATATATCTTTCCAAACATTTTCTTATGGCCCTACATAGATAGTCCATCTTGACATTTAAAGTGTGTAATGCTTTCATATTTTGTATATTTCAAAATGTCTTTTAAAATTATTCATACCACTGAATACAGTGTTTTCAATGACTTTTCTGAATTGCAATATTGGATATTCGATCAGAGAAGGACTTCAGGTAAAACTGATCAATTTCATACTTTTTAACTGAATAGCAAACCTGTTACTGAAACAGCCCTCTGAGAAATGTAAACCTGTCTGTATGCCTTTTTCACGCAGACAACAGTGGCAAACACATCCAGGTTACCAAGGATTAATGCCAACGACTGACAAAAAATTTAAAAATTTATAAACTAGGCAGTTCTCAAGACACTGCATAATTTTAACCTAAATCAGGACATCTTAAGGTCACTATGCTGCTTACACATTCTAATTGGAAAGCACAAATCAGATGGAAAATATTTTTCTTAGGGAAGTTTCATTCCAATTTTATGGGAGACTTGAATGATCTGAAATTTCCAGTGGATGAGCTGCTGACATTGATAGAACAGCTGATGCAAATGTTAATTTAATACCAGACTTCTGAGAACATTTGAGACCTATTATTTTGGAGATGTTTATACATTTATGGTGACATCAGATGGTGCTGAGAACACAGGCCTGCTCTTTTCTTGGGTATTTTTTTTTAAAGCCTATATTTAAATTAACTTTAGAATTTCCACT
This sequence comes from Acanthiza pusilla, assembly GCA_036630365.1. Classification (NCBI taxonomy): domain Eukaryota; kingdom Metazoa; phylum Chordata; class Aves; order Passeriformes; family Acanthizidae; genus Acanthiza; species Acanthiza pusilla. The sequence continues at coordinate 22,681,769 of JAXCHO010000036.1, forward strand.
GATTTCAGTGGCAGAGGATGAGGCAGCTAGGGTGAAAAAATCAATTACAATTAAAAAATAGTTGATAAAGTGGGAAAAAGATCATAGGCAAATGGTCTGTCATAGCAAGATTCCTTTATAGAAATCTGCCTAAAATAGTACAGTGCATACATCAGAAAAATAACTAAGAGATAATCTACTTGCAAATAACAGGCACTGAGCTAGAAGACTGGCAGAGTCCAGAACTGAGTGATGTATAAATATCCTGCCCCTTCTTTAGTACTGAGAAATGCTGCAGCACAGGGATGTGAAGATCAAGAAAATGACCATCTAATCTGTGTTTTCCCAGCTATTAAGTGCTTGATCCCCACAAACAGAGTGATGTGGACAAGAAAGTTAAGGTAAATCTTTCACTCAGTGTCCAGAAGCCTCAGGCACTGGCAGTGCAGAACCATCTGAGGGCTGAGGGTAACTCCTTTCGGCTGCCTCTGTCTGCCAGCTGTTTGCTATCACTCCCTTGCTGGAAGCTATCATTCCCACAGCAGGGTCAGTGGAAGGAATTGCCTCATTTGCTTCAGCCAGATAGAGTCAACTACTTTATTTTACAGGGCCTTCAGAAGCAAGTTCAACTTAGGAAATGAGTTTTTCACTGACGTGGATGGGAATCGCTCATAATGTCATCTCTGGGTTCATCTGCGAAGGGGCTTGTTTCCAGTAGAAATGTGATTTTAAAAACTGCTTAAAGTTCAGAGCATGGGCATAACAAAATGTGGCTTTTTCTACAGTGATATATGAGAGTGCTCTTACTAGCAACATCAGTCTCAGCAGGGATGCTCTGTGAAAACCAGTGTAAAATGGCAATTAAAGGAATCCTAAAAATCAGAGTCTTTTCTGTGTGGCATTTCTAGCTAGCACCCTTTCCAAATCTTATTTCTTTTGGCTTTATTCCCATTAGGAAAGGACAAATAATTTTCAGAATATGTGAATCAAAAAAGGCCCACGATGTAATAAAATCACTTCTCCACCTGAATAATATACAATCAGGCATCAAATAGTGCAGTGTTTTCACTAAGTTTATTTCTTCTGTGATTGTTTCTAGACACATACCAGAACAATTATGAATTGCAACCCATTATTTAGGATTTATTAAATGTTCCTGATAATAAATATATATAGCATAATAAATTCCTAATCTTTAAAATGATCATTCAAGAAAAGACTCATGTCTAGAGTATTGGTATTTGCATAAGGAATAACTCAATTTTGTACCTACAAAAACTAGACAGGAGAAAAAACCAAACAAATGAATTGCTAGCAAAAACCAATTGTGTGTAAGAATCATGGCAGTGATGGGGCTCACAGTTCCTCACTCCAATATTTCCATGCTTTGACAGGCCATTTTTTTATGTCTTTTGGAGTAGGTTAGGTCAATATTGTTGCAACTGTTTGGCAGTAAAAATACTCCCAATCTTGGGGGATTTTAAGTTTTGTTTCTCATTTCTGTCTTTAGAAGTCAAGTAATTTTTCCATTTTGCTGATCTGAAAAATAAGCATTATAATTTATAAATTCCAGACACTTTTTAACATTATTTAAAGTGAATAGAATGTTGAAAACATGAACATTTTCTAGGCTGTATTCACTTTATTTCAAAAAAATCCCAGAATCCAAATCCCTCAATGATCAGGATCCTGCAGCTAAAAAGACGTAAAAGTCTCACTGGTGTTTGTCCATAGCCATGATGCCACCTGTAGATCCTGCTGTCTTTGGTACTTGAAACATGGTATATTTAAAGGAGGGGAGTTCAGGTGTGCAGTCTCTAGCAGAGATTTATATTTTTCCAAATGTTCCTTGGGGACTGCTGAAAAATAGTGGTCTTAATCCACCCAGTAATCTGCATGGCACCTGCAATAACAAGTGTTGTTATTGTATTTGCAAATCCGTGATAACACCTCTCTTAAACAGGAAGATTTTCCCCTTGAGTGAAAGACTGGAAGCTTGTAAAACTACTGAATTTACCATTTAATGAAATAATTTCTCCGAACTTTGTAAATGTAGCTACAAAAATATATAATGTAATAGGAAGCACCAAACCCTAATTTTCAGTGCCCTCTTAAGTTTTGCTATCTTTAAAAGTTCAAATCAGTGGAAAATGTGAGTGACTAAGTGGAATTAACATCAGAGAATGCCTAATTCATAATTACATTGTGCACGGCAACAATTTACAAGCCCTCTATTCACTGGAGGTTTGAAAAGAACTTTCAGATGGGATATTTGATAAATTTCAATTACACTAGAAATGCCTTGGAGGGTCAGTTACATATTGTGGTATTTACACAGACATCAAAGATTTAGTTGTTTAGACAAGGAAAACTAAGGCCATCTGACTATTCAGAGTATTTAGGAAGAGTTCTGTTTATTTCAACCTAGAATTTTGCCAAAAATAGATGTCCCAGTTACAAAAAGCGTTACCCCTTCTGATAATCCAAGCTTTTACATTTATTGTATCCAAAAATTACAGTCTTAAAATATTTTTTCTTTTTCTTTTTTATTTTCTGTTTTTTTTTTTTTTTTTTTTAATAATCCACACTACAGCATAGATAGAATAATATTGAAGAAAATCCTGCACTGTCATTTTTTGCTGTAGTTTACACAAACAGAAATTCCTGTGTATCACTGGAATACATAAAAAGTTCAGGTAGTGTTAACTTTGGAAAATAAACAGGCTTTGATTTTTTCTGGACTGTTTAATAAAGATCTGAGTAATCCATTTTCTAAACTTCATGGATGAGTTGCATTTGAATTTCAGAAAAGTCAGCAGACTGACGGGTTTGTCGCTAAATAATCTGCTAAATTAAGCTGTTAATTCAATGAAATTTTGCCCAATAAAAAAGAAAAAAATAGACGAAAGCTCAATAAAAATTACTCAGCCAAGTGTAAAGAAATAATACACAAACATTGCATTAAAAATAGAGCACTTCCATTGCAAAGTTTTCTGGCAGAAAACCATGTTTGGCCTTTATTAGAGGTCACATGCTTTCATCACCAATGTGGCTCAGTAAAATGAAAGATGGATCATTACTATTTGTATAGTGGCAGTCTGATTATAAATCCTTAATAATCAAGGGGAATATAATCTGAACAGTGGAGTGATTAAACCTTAGTTTTTCACGACCATCTGTTACATCCTTGTGACTACATGTTAAATACCTCTGTGTGCCTGCTTTTCTAAGGAAAGTCATCTTTTATAACTCATGTGAGCATGTGTGACTTCAGTTGCATCTTTATAAAAATACTAACAGAAAAATAGATAGGCCATATCCCATTGTAGGGTAAGGGCAGAGTCTCATGGAGCATGAATCTCATGATCTGTGATAGCCAAGTCTTTTGGACTGTATAAATGCTGAGTGAGTGTATTTATTGGTTCTTGGTAACCCATACATTTACCCATGTGGGTTTTTTTGTGTAATGAAGTAGACCAAGAACCATAATTATCCATGTGTCACACAGTACAGATTTTCTCCTTCAGATGGAAGAATGCCACTCCAGTCAATAAGTATATTTATTTTCTCAAAAGTGATAACAAGAAGACACCTAAAATAATAATTTGAAATGTGCCGTTTCCATGAATATTGCTTTCAGAATACTTTTTTGTTAATATCAGGGATTAAACATTGAAAAGAATATAGAGGAATCTGGTTCCTTGTGTTCCAGGAACCTGTACTCCTCCATGATGTTTTCTTATCTTTGGCTGGTGCAGTGGGAGCTCTCCCTTCACAAATATAAAATTTCCCAGAAAAGGAGTGAGAAAGGGGGAGAAGTACAGCCAAAATGAACTAATTTTCTTTTAGCTAAGTATATTCGGAAACTATTTTGTGGTATTTGCTTGGCCCTATTAAATCATCCAATACATTTTATTGACACTGAACATTATCCATAAGATTGTTATAGCTGCACTTTCAACAGAAACACTCTCAATTATTGTAGCTGAGGATCAAGATCAGGGAATTAGCATACTAATTAGTATATTAGCAGATGCTCTCAGTAGCACTGCATCAGGGGTTTCTAACAAAATAAAAGGATCTGTAGATTAATAGTTGGTCTATACTGTCCCTTTGTGTCTTTTACTCCCACTAGTGTTTGCCCATAGCCACGATGCCACCTGTAGATCCTGCTGTCTTTGGTATTTATTCATTTACCTATTGTGACTATTCTGTTGTTTTGTTCTTCCCTTTTAAATTCACTGTATCTTCATGAACTTTTCTCTGAACTGTTTCCTTGTATTTTCTTCGTGTTCAGCAATGAGAACACCATGGATGAAAACACAAGGGCAATGATTTCCTGCTTCTGATATGCATTCCACTTTGGAGTTTGCAACACTCCACCCCTTAGGTTTGCAACACTGACAAAGATTTGATTTTTTGGTAGACCAATGAACAGAGAAAGGCATCACTGGGAACTGCATAGCACCAACCAGATTCTTGGATGGATGAAAACCATGACAATTCACCAGAAATAAGTAGGTTATAAGCCCCTCCTCCATTGGCGATATTTCTGGTAAGTCATTTCAGCATTCTGCACTGTGGTTTCTTCACAAATTCAATGAATCAAAGACTTTGAAGACCTCCGTGGTCAATGCAGTTGGCAAATTGAATCTTCAGAAAGATTTAATATCAAATTAAAAAAAAAAAAGTGAGTTAACATTAGCACTATCTTTTCACAATATTCAGAAATGCAGGCACTTGAAATCACAAGGCAAATTCTATAACACTAACCCAACTGAGGAAGCAGATAGTCATATGAAGAATGCCAGACTGCCTCAGTATTCTTTCTGTTCATCAATTTCCTATTGCAGTGGATGAAACCATCTCGGAGAAACTGAGAGGTTCCCACAGCAGCAGCAAACTGGTGGGACCACTCTGAGGTGTGAAACACCCTCTGAGGGTAGGCTAAATGGTCCCTCCCTAAGGTTATGTTAATCCTCCTGTGTTGGTTGGTTGTTGTTGTATCCCTTCCCTTCCCTTCCCTTCCCTTCCCTTCCCTTCCCTTCCCTTCCCTTCCCTTCCCTTCCCTTCCCTTCCCTTCCCTTCCCTTCCCTTCCCTTCCCTTCCCTTCCCTTCCCTTCCCTTCCCTTCCCTTCCCTTCCCTTCCCTTCCCTTCCCTTCCCTTCCCTTCCCTTCCCTTCCCTTCCCTTCCCTTCCCTTCCCTTCCCTTCCCTTCCCTTCCCTTCCCTTCCCTTCCCTTCCCTTCCCCTGCCCTCACTGGTTCTCATTGTATCACACACTCCATCCCTCCCTTCTTCCCATTGGTTGTCATTGCATTTCCCCACCTTCTCCCCAACCCTATTGGCCCTTGACCCCTATATCCATGGCCACACAGAGTGGCACTTCCTCTTTTGCTCCTGGATTCCTTCGGAGCAATAAAGGCCTTTGAAATATATCTGGATGACTGAGCCTTCTGAAGTTCTGTATTCCTGGTAATGCTGAGCCTATCAAAGGCTCTGGGGTGTGTGGTGTGTTTGTGCTATCCCAACAGCACGAGTGATAGAATGGGTCTGCCTGTTCGCTGTGGAATACAGCGGCCAGGAGGGTCTGGCTGGGAATCGGGACGCTCTTGGGTCACGGAGGAGACCACATCTCACTCCCCCACCACCCCTGCGTTAATTTCCCACCTATCCCATAGAGAAATGAAGAAAACAGATTTCAGAATCATAGAATCATGAAGGTTAGAAAAGACCTTCAAGATCATGGAGACCAAACACTGCTATGTCAAATAAACTATAGCATGAATTGCCACATCCAGTCATTTCTTGAACATTTCCAGGGATGGTGACTCTATCACTTCCATGGTCAGTTCATTCCAGTGCTTGACCACCCTTTCAGTGAATAAATTCTTCCTGATATCCAACCTGTGCAGCTTGAAGCAATTCCTCTCATTCTTTTAATTCTTACCTGGGAGAAGAGGCAAACTCTCACTTGTCTATAGCCTCCTCTCAGGGGGTTGTAGAGTACAATAAGGTCACCCCTGAGCCTCCTTTTCACCAGGCTAAACAATCCCATCTCCCTCAGCTCCTCACAGGATTTGTGCTCCAGACCCTTCACCCACCTTGCCCTTCTCTGGACTCACTCCAGCACCTCAATGTCCTGCCTGAGGTTGAAATTCTTCAAAATGAAATGTGCTCCCAGAACTGGACATAGGATTTGAGGTGCAGCCTCACCAGTGCCGAGTACAGAGGGACAATCGGTGCCCTAAGTCACATTATTGCTGGCCACATTATTGCTGGTACAGGCCAGGATGCCATTGACCTTCTTGGCCACCTGGGCACACACTGGCTCATGTTCAGCTGCTGTCAATCAGCACCCGCAGGTCCCTTTCTGCCTGGTCACTGTCCAGCTGCTCTGCCCCCAACCTGTAGCATTGCATGGGCGTGTTGTGACCAAAGAGCAGGACCTGGCTCTTGGCCTTGTTGAACCTCATGCAATTGGCCTCGTCCCATGGATGCAGCCTGTCCAGATCCCTCTGCAGATCTCTCCTACCATCCAGCAGATCAACACTCCCACTCAGCTGGGTGTCATCTGAGAAGTTACTGAGGGTGCACTCAAACCCCTCATCACGATCATCAATAAAGAAATTAAACAGGACTGGTCCCAATGCTCATCCCTGGGAAACCCCAATAGTGACCAACTGCCAGCTGGATGCAGCACCATTCGCCACCATGAATTTTGCGCCCATCTGTTCCCAAATTTACCTCAGGATCTGTAGATTTTAACACTAAGACAAAGAAAGATAGCCTCTTCTAGATTCATAAATTTTCAAGGCAGTAAAACAGATGACAGAATTCTTCCTAGTGTTTCTATATTAAGATCATAAATTCTGTTTGAACTAAAAGCTTGCAGTAACTCTTGTAACTCTGTTTTTATTTAAACTGTTTATATAATAAAGAAATCTTTATATCCTGATATAAATCTCACAAGTCAGTATCCCAGAGTGGCAAGGACTCAGCAAGGAGTAGGAAAGTTAAGAAACTTAAGATACAAAAATACGGGTAAGATCTAAATGCAAAGGTATTACAGTAATGAAGCTACCAAATTCTGTCTTCTGAGATAGGAGCTGAGTTGAATTAATCTATTTATATTAACTGACCTAAAAAAATGTGAAATTCTTCATGTCAGAAATTTGTAAGGGTCTACACAATTTCATTATCTCACCCACTTATGGTCAATCTATGCATAATCTTCCTGATTTTCCTATTACACATCTTGGAAACTTTTTAGAACTTAAGATAAACAGTTAAGAATCTTGAGGAATTAATATAAGGTCACTGATAAAAAACTAGGACGAAATTCCAGCTTTCAGCAGAATTCAATTCCACTGAAACTGCTCTGAGATTTTTAAAGTGTCTCATTATTCTGCTGTGTCATTGTTGTTTGGTTTTCCTCTTCTGAGCTTTAGCCAGGTCCTGAAGCAGAACAAGCTTTTGTGGAACATAGCTTATGTTTATGACATATTTTATAAGGTGTAGTGAAGTGCATTATAATTATATGATTTGTCAAGTGAAAATTTTCAAAGCATGTTATTCTTGATTGTTATTTCAAGTTCTGCAATTTAGACCGTATGTGACCTAATAGCAGGGATTTGAGCATAAATATCCACTTACTGTAGCCTATTTCTAATTAGTTTTGAGAAGTGTTGAAATGTTAAAGAATGTCACCATGCACTTCAGAGAAAATCATAAATCGGGAGGCATTGTTTGCAAAGGAAAACATCCTGATTTAAAAAAAACAAAAAGGAGATTCCGCCTCTACTAACAACAGTTCTCCTTTTAATATATAGATATGGTAAAGATGAGTCTTCCATGTCTATAGGAATAGCATTTAAAAGCTAGAGGGAAAGAATCCTCTAAAAATACTGTTGAACAACAGCACAAAAGAGTGCCAGAAAATTATTCTGAGGCTCGTGGGTTTGCATAACTAGAGACATACTAAAGATACCAATACCCTGACCACAGATGAATATATTTCTGAAAGAGAGACCTTGCTCTCCAGTAAGACTTTTCTCTTCTACTTCTGGGTTGGACTGCTCTGTATTAAGCAGATCTCTAGAGTATACATAAAGTGTTTGAGTTTTTTCAGCTGAATTTCGGATAGAAAACAAATTCTTAGATTGGCCTGAGCATCTTCTTTGGCTGTAGCAATATCATGTTCTCTGAAAATCTTCTTGGATGACTCTGCACCTCTATGGACATTTAAATCTTTATTTTCTTTCCTTTCGTCCTTTGGGATGAATATGCTTCCCATGAAAATCTGAAGGATTAAAGATAAAGCAAAATGGAAGTGTCACCATTTTGCAATAAACCTTTGGTGGATTTCGCTGTTGAGGGAGATTGCAGTTAGATATGAGGAGTTGTGGCATTCCTGACCTAAGTCTATGGTGGTGCACTAGTTTGTTTGGGTTTTGATTTTCTCAGAGCTCCTGAAATTTTGGGGGTTTCCAGGCAAGCCAATTTTGTTGTGGTATTTCCTCCCTGAAGATGAGATGAAAATGGCATCTTCAAGATTGCTACAAGGCTTGAAGAGAAGCTAAATCATGAATACCATGTTCATGGATACATAGCCTAATTCCTATGATATTATGGAAAGATATAACCTAATGGATAACGTGATAGTATTAATTATAAAAATGACTCACAAATTAAGTAAATTCACAGAAGATAATTAAGGGCTCTGAGTATCAGAAAGTCCAAAGTGTAGCACTGAATCAGATGGATAGGCTGTGCCAAAGAGCGGAATTCCAGAGCTTCCTCTGTACTCAGTATTTCAGCGGTGATAGGCACCTTGCAGTTCACAGTAGATTTGTCTTTTTGAGGAAGGTTTGTGGGATGGAGATGTCCAGTTAGGAAGCCTCCCCTAGTGTTCTTTGGTCTGAGTTTCTGAAGTAAACTTGTAAAAAAAGTTTTGAAGTGATCACAGGTATTAGTGATATAGATTATGCTTTTAGTGTTGCTTCATCTCTCTCTTGCAACGCTATCCAGAATATCAAAAACTAATATGTAGGATAAGTAGGTCAAACTTTCCATTAAGTTTATCTGAAACAATGGATTCAAGTGGGTTTTCTCAGTAGGAGGCACTTGTATTTCTTTCATGTAACACAGTATCTTACAAATATTTTATAAAGTGCAGGTTCTAAAAATGCAGTAGGAACTGGAATACAAGAAACACCGTATTTTCTTACAATTCGATGGTTTTTTAAAAAAATATATCTCAACACTTGGCACAGATTATTTTGCACTGAGCTTTTTTTATTACTAGATTTCCAGTATCAAGTTCAGTGCTCCTTTGCATTTTCTGCACTTCCTTTTTTTTTTATTCCTACCTGTCTCAAAACCACATGGAACAAGAGAGGAGCAATTATATGCTACTCTAGTAATTTAGGTAACATTCATTCTTATACCAAGCTACAGCAATCATAGTGGGTTTACTCTGTTACTATTATTCAAATAGGTTTTGTGTTGCTAATCAAAACAAGTCCTGTGTCTTAAAGCTGATAAGAAAGACCATGAAAGAATGCAGCTCATGGGTGTCTATGTAATGTCTTATGATTGTATGTATTTTTTTCTTGCTTTATCTCTTGGTTTCCTATCATTTGCCCCTGCATGTTTGGCAGCAAGTGTGGTGGAATTACAGTGCAATATAAAACTACTAGGGGACTGTGAAGCAACATCTTTTCAGGTAAAAAAAATCTAGTTAAATAGGTAGAATTCTCACTGAAGAATTTGCATTTTGTGTCTTGTTTTTTCAGACAAGTTTTTTGAGGTAGAAGTAGTTACATTGTATGACATGATACATGGAAGAGTTAATGAAGTAAACAACACAGCAAAATAAGCCTCTCCAAAAACTCTTAACGAGATCTTTTATTGGGCTATGGGTAGTAATAATTTTACTGTGGAAACAGCTGACTTAGCAGTTGCAAAGTACATTCACACGTTCTTTTGCTTGAAATGAGCTAGGTGGCCAGAATGCTTTTTGTACGTTTCTCTAAAGCTTGCCCAGTGTCTGGCCTCAGCCTCATAAAACAGGCAAAAACAATAGTGAAAACAGGAATGAAACATGGGGTAATTGAATTAACAGATGGATAGGGTCAGAACTTCCTCTATATAGCATGAAGTAGGGAAATAAAAAGTTAAGTGCAAAATGGAAACAAAAGACGACTGGAAAAAATGCTGCCCATTTAATGAAGGAATGAAGACATTCCTTAAAAATATTGCACAAGACTTTTGAGCAGATGACTTGCTTTTGCTCTCTGGAGACTATTCTAAAATGGAATCTCATGAAATTTTAATTGGATTCATCATTTTCTAAAAATGCAAAGGGTTTTTTGTTTTTAATTTCTAAACATTAAACAAAACTATCATCACAGCCCGTAAGGCAATGGACTTCTACTTTAAAAACACTAAGTTAAAATATTGAAGTGCTACTCTGGCTATTATTTTTTATTGTATAGGTCACTGAAATATTTTGTAATAAAATTATGATGGTTATATCTTTTCAGTTAAATAAAGAGTGCCAGGAAACACTCACGGTTACTGAAACTGGATTGTCTATATAACTAAATTATGAGAAAGGTTCATGGCGCATTTTTGATCCACAATAGCTCGTTTACTTTCTGACAGCTCCTGGTGAGGCTCAGGGACTAGACAGACCCAGAATCATTCCAAACAGGTTGTTTTTGTCCAACTGCATAATTTCTCATAGGCAGTGTTGGACATGGGCTATTGAATGCCAGCTGGCTTCATTGCCAAAAGAACAATCCCAAGCATCTTTAATTTACTGCTATTGACATAGTAATTCTGTCTATCCAATACTTTTGTCTATGAGATGAGTCCAAGCCCAGCTGTTAACACAGGGGTGATAGAAAGTGGCACTTTTACAGATTTGCCTTCTTGCCTCCATCCAAGTCCCTCTAAGTAGAGTTTTCTGCCCCTTCTCACACTGGCCTTGAGATTTCACAGCTTTCCCACTTCAGGACTAAAGTTTGACTAGAAACTGTTTAAAATTGTTTATTTGTGACTAGGAGCCAGTACCACACAATGCTACAACAATTTCCTTTTCGGAGAATGTTGGGAGTCATATTGCACCAAGAACCTCCTTTAAATAAAAAGCTTTGCTAAGAAATGGACAAAATGTTCAAACATAATATATCCTTACAAAACAACAGTCTACACATTTGTTAACAGTCAGTTTTGCATGTTCAGACACAAACTGAATGAAAAAACGCACTTCTTCTGTCTGGAGTTGCAGTAGCAGCAGAGGTGTTGGATGTCTCCTTTTAGCTAGCTCAGGAGGATTGGGATCCATTGTTGTTTCTGGTTTGCCCTCCATGGAATCTTTCCTCCAGTCTGCAGTTCCTTGCTCAAGAAAAACTGCCTTTTTAATAAACCTCAAGCTTCGAAGTTCCCTTACCATGAATCTTCTACAAGCAGGGGTAGGTGTTCAGCATCCTTTTACCTGTTACCTAGCCAGGACAGAATTACTCATTTTAGCAGCCTTTGTGGGTTGTAATCATGAGCATCCTGTCTATGGAAGAATACTCTGAGACCTTCTCTCCCTGCTTCCAGCTAACCATGGAGAAAACACATTTGGGCATATGGATAGATATTTATCACCCAATATTCCTCTATTTCATGGCCATAAGGATGTGTGCTGCGTTCAGTCCGAATATGTCTGCAAGAACTTTTCAAAGCAAAGAAAAACCCAGACTTACTCAAATAACATCAGTAATGCTTCCCTAAAGTATTTTGTAAATGGTTCACAAAGGCAAAGATTGGAGAATTTTATATTATTTTCAGTCCTCAGTTGCCCAAAGGAAGAGATGAAAACTCTAATATTCAGCATTTTTAAGCTGGAATGAATAAAGTGCTAAGAGATTAAGTGTAGAGAACAGTTTAACTTCAATAGGAGGGTGAAGTACATGAGCTTCTCCATTTCAAATATCTACAATTTTTGACATAAGTACCACCAGCACTGAGTTTTTAGTAGAATGTGAAAGTATTATTTTAAAAGTTTCATTATAGCTTAAAGACTCCCGAAAAGGTAGGGAATATGATAGGAGTTTTGAAAAGCATATGAAAAATAAAATTTTGTTTGGAGCAACCAAAAAATTCAATATATCTTATAGAAAGTTTAGAGTTGCTTTTGGTGCCCTTAATTCATGTCTGCTATGAACTGTATATCTTTCAAATAAGTTTTCAGATTATAGGATGAGAAGGATGATGTAAGGATGATTTCTCAGATATCTTGTTGCTTATAATTAATTCTGGGCTAAAATAAGCTATTTTTGTGGTTTATGTACAGGTTTTGTTATGATTAAAACCAAAACATGTACCTACTTGCATATCAAAAAGGAATCCGGCTTGTGGCAGAAACCTTATATTGTAGTAAAAATAAGTTAATTCACACTTCAAGATAGCAACTATGCCTAGGAAAAAAAATATAAACTGAAAACTAAATAGAAATGCTGAATGATCTGTATCTATCAACAAGAAATACATTTAAAAAAACCCCAAACACCTCACAAAAAATTACTTCTAGAAAGGCTGTAATGCAGTAATGTAGGATATTTGGTAAACTATGAAGTCAGTGAAAGGAAAGTTGTATTATTACTTTAAAAAAGCTTGGAATAAAGGCTGTCTGGTTAGACTAGAGATTTTCAAGCAGCACCTTGGGTATATCATAGCTACAATTTCAGGTGCTGAGGCTGCTTTCATCTGTAAACAGGATAATGAAAGCAAAGTCCAGCAGGAAAAATTATAATACCATCTGTCACTAGGTCTCTGAAATGCCTTGGCTTGTATAGTGATGACGATGTTAACTCTGAATGTCAAAGATTATTTTAGCAAGGGTTCTTGCTGCTATTTCATTATCATACTTGTGTGTGAGTATGCCCAGCTGTTTCCTTGACAGGACACTTGCAAAGCTGGAATAAATGGGTGAGACAGCTCAAGGGAACAACACCTTAGCAACTGTCCTTCTTTACATATTTCTGTTTGTACACGTGAGCGTAGTCCTTGATTCTGCCTGTCACAAGTTAATATAAACAAAGACTGAAGTGTCTTTTGTATAGGGTACACTGAATCTAATGTGAATGCCTCTCATGCTCCCAGTCTTCTCATTTCACTTGCAAACTGAAGTTGAATACAATTTGAAGTATGTTTCTCTTCCTGCAAGCAGTGATACAATATTTTAGCAAGGCAAATTAACAGTAGTAGTATAACTACCTGTTCTGTAACTTCTTAATGCAATACAGAGGAATGAACTATGTCACTTGAAGGCCAACGGATGTGACATAGAGGCCATACATTGATTTACTAATAATTTTGTAAATTATGAAAGGAGACAACATAAGATTAATGAGAATATCACCAAACCAGATAAGTAATATAAAGTGATACTGGTTGGATTATGAATCTTAAATATGTCTGCATATAGTTCCTCATGAGAAGTAGGTTAATTTCGTACATTTTGTGGATGTAGTCTACTTGGACTTCAGCTAAACCTTTGACACTGTCTCTCACAGCGTACTCCTGAAGAAGCAGGCAGCCCATGGCTTGGACAGGTGCACTCTTTGCTTGGCTTAAGAAATGGCTGGATGGCCAGGCCCAGAGAGTGGTGTTGCATCCAGTTGGCAGAGCTCTGTGTTGAGCCCAGTCCTGTTTATGATCTGTATTGATGATCTGGATGAGGGGATCGAGCCTATCATTAGCAAATTTGCAGCTGACACCAAGTTGGGGGGGAGTGTTGATCTGCTGGAGGGTAGGAGGGTTCTGCAGAAGGACCTGAACAGGCTGCAGAGAGACAGGCTGAGTCCAACATTATGAGGTTTAACAAAACCAGTTGCTGGGTCCTTCACTCTGGCCACAAAACTCCCCTGTAGCACTACAGCTTGGGGACAGAGTTGCTGGACAGTGACCAGGCAGAAAAGGACCTGGGGCTGTTGGTTGACAGCAGCTGAACATGAGCCAGCTGTGCCCAGGTGGCCAAGAAGGCCAACAGCATCCTGGCCTGTACCAGCAATAGTGTGGCCAGCAGGAGCAGGGCAGTGATTGTCCTGCTGTGCTTGGCACTGGTGAGGCTGCACATTGAATCCTGTGTCCAGTTCTCAACATCTCACTTCAGGAAGGACATTGAGGTGCTGGAGCAAGTCCAGAGAAGGGCAACAAAGCTGGTGAAGGGTCTGGAGCACAAGAGCTATGAGGAGTGGCTGAGGGAGCTGGGGGTGTTTAGCCTGGAAAAAGGAGGCTTGGGGATGACATTTTTGCTCTCTACCGCTGCCTGAAAGGAGGCTGTAGCGAGAGAGTGTTGGTCGCTTCTCCCAGGCAATCAGCAATAGGACAAGAAGACACAGTCTTAAACTGTGCCAGGGGAGGTTTAGGTTGGACATTAGGAAGAAATTCTTCACAGAAAGGGTGGTTGGGCATTAGAATGGGCTACCCAGGGAGGCAGTAGAGTCACTGTTTCTGGAGGTGTTTAAGGAAAGACTGGATGTGGCACTCAGTGCCACAATCTAGTTGGCAAGGTGGGTTTCGGTCATATGTTGGACTTGATGGTCTCAAAGGTCGTTTCCAACCTAGTTGATTCTGTAACTCTGTGATTCATCAAAATGTTAGCACTGGAAAATGGAATTGAACTCTTAAACCATTACTGCGAAAGACAATAAAGTCAGACACAGATTTCTGCCTAACACTGCAAGATTAGGGGAGGGGGCCAATACTTGCAACAACTGTTGAGGTTTTGATTAAATTAATGACGAACAAATATGTCTGAAATGGTAGTGAGTGATGTCAGAAGAACCAGGATGTTGCTAGCAGAGGTAGGTAAAGCTAAATAAACAAACACATCAAGAAATGTACCTGGAGTCTTGAACCGCTGACCTCATTTCCAAAAAATGACCATACCTCTGTTTGTGTTTCTGATGGAACTGGTGACTGCAGACAAGGCAGGTCTCAGAAGCGGTATCTAGTTTAAGTTCTAGGCCTATTTTTTATTCATGCTATCACGCCCTTCTGAATCCTTTTCTAGATCAGGTCCGTGTCATGAACATGTCATGATCCTCTCTGAGTCATCCATTTTCATTTCCTTAGCATAGAAACTGAGATTTGGGGGAGCAGGGAGAAGGCCCTCCCATAAACCAGCACCTTAGATGATCACAGAAGTAGGATGTAGTTAGGGCACACACCTGAACCCAGGATTCCCAGATGGGAAGCATTATTGGGAGTATTTTAAATGCAGGCATCTTACATTACAACCAAAAGGACAGAGCCTGAGACTACCCTGAGTCATCTGCCCTGTTTGAGAAAAAGGTCCACTGCAAATACCCATAATATTGGAAAGATTTAAACCTAGCAACAGCAATAGTTTTTGCAAGCAGAATTGACTTTTTTCCTAGAATCCACTGTTAGATTTAAAGGGAGATTCATAATGAAACTGAATGCTCTTAACGTAGGACACACCTGCAGCTTCAGACTAAAACGTAATTATTTGAAGTCCTCAGAAAAGGCCTCTATTAATGCATGTCATGCCAAGGAAGAGAGAGTAAAATTCTGTTAGCATGAACCTCCACTCACATGTAACTTAGAAGATTGCCTTGCTTAGTATGTTTGGCTTTACTGCTTGTTTAAACAAATTAATGAAAGGACTGACTTCATTACCGTGGTTCTTTTCATTTGGCTACCTAGGATGTGCAGCAATTCTGATGCAAACTGCTTAGGAAAGGCTACCAGCTTGTTAAACCTGGCCACGCAATCCCATGGGTCAGACTGCAAATAAAATAATCACTGAGGCTCTGCCGTGTTAAGCCTGCCTACTACTGTCAAGTCAGGAAGCAAAGCCAACACCAAATTCACAGATTTTCTTCTTGCTGCTGGGACCTTTCAGGACTGAAAAATTCTGATTAAACTGTTTTTGCAATAAGAATCTAACAAAATGCTTCAGGATAGTTTTTATTTCTGACACCTGCTTGTTGGTCCTTAGAAGTGATGCTCGCACGTAAAAAGGCAAGCATGTGCTGAAGAGTTTTGTTCAGGACTCTCTATCCATGCTGTCCATGATGAGTTTTAAGTTGGCACTGGGACTACTTCTCTCTACAGAAGAGAAGCCAGGAGCCAGAAGCCAGCATGTGATACCCTGGAGAGGAGAAGCCCTGAATCCTCCATTTCACTGCTTCCATTGAACTCATTAGTGTAATTGAGCTGAGACTCTATAATGTAGCTTCTCTTTCCCAAGATGCAGACTGGGCTGGTCCTTAGTTGCTGTAGACTGCTCTGCTACATCCACATAAGATGTGACCTATACTGTAGAGAGCATCCTCTTGCCAAATCTAAACTACGTGTGTTTAATTGGAGTATTCTAGACACAACCCCAGAAAACTAGCTTTTCAAACCTTTTCATATCATCTAGACAATTAATGTCTGGTGGTTGGGGTTTTAGTTTTGTGCTTTTGTGACGCAGCGGGAGCGCGCTGGTCTCGCTGGCCACCTGGGAACGGTCACAGCCCGGCAGCTGTGTCTGCTAGCGTTCCTAATGTCTAGGTTCGCTGCAGTTAGAGACAGATCTCCTGGCCGGGGGCCGTACCGTCCCAGAATGCAGCCACGCCGCGTGAGCCGGAGTGCTGTAGAGAGAGAGGGTTCTCCCGCCCGGACTAGAAGCAGACACGGAGTCCTTTGGTGGTAGGCAGCTTCCGTCTAGGGCGAAAGACCTCGACCCAGACGGGCATCAGACTTTTATTCAGAGGGTAACAACCAATAATGGAACCGCGCAGGGGAGGACCAGGGAGGGACAAGGGACTCGGACCACTCGGGAACGAGGAAGGGAGGAGAGAGGGAGATACGAATACCATTATGAACTGAGGGACAGGGGGGGAACCTTGACCCCTCTCTGGGGCAATCCACTTTCTACTCTGCTCCAGGGGGGTCTTATTCTCTAGGCCTCCAGAGGTTCCTCAGGGGGGAAGGAACTCTCTGGGCTTGAACCAACGCTACATCTCCCCCTTCTCTATTATAAAAAGAGAAAGTTTTACTAGCTAGGGACATAATGAAACTCTTAAGACAACTGAGGGAACATAACACAATGAGAATCGTAAACACAGTCCAAAGTAAAGTTCTTAAAGTTTGCGCCACCCAACCGGAGATGCCCCATCCGTGAAAAACGTCCTGCAGCCAGTCATTGCCTTCGGTGCGTAGTTGATGAATCTGGTCTTGCATTTGCTTAATTGTCTGGTGGATGCTTTGGGCGTGTGAAGATAAGTTAAAACAGCAAAGTCCTTCAAATTCTTCACACCCGTGGCTATGGGTCAGCAGCAAGAAGTTGACAGCCACTCGATTTTGTCTGAGCGACTTTGTCAAAGTTACCCAGACGTTCTCCTTTGGCTGTTGCACGAGCCACGGGTTCGCTCTTGGGACCAGCAGGACCAGGTGCAGGACAACGAGGAGTTGTGGCTGCATTTTCTGGGGTTTTTCCAGTGGGATTTTAATTGAAACGAGATAATCTAAGATTAAGGATAAACTCTCTCTCCCCTTACCTCCTTAGGGGTATGGGGTGGGAACAAAGGGGTAAGGGAAAACACATGAGGGGAGGCAGGGGGAGAAGACCAGGGAAGGGGGTTCTTCTTTGTCTTCGATCAGGTCAGTTCTTTCGCAGGTTTTCTGGAGGAGGTTTTCACTGTCTTTTCCTCCGTTTTGGCTGAGGGTCTTTTTTTCTTCTTTTCCTACTAAGAACATTTTCTAAACAGCTTTTTAAAGCGGCATAAAAACATGAGAACATGAGCAATACAATAAAAATTACAATGAAAATTCACAAAGCATTTTGGCTATGAGATGACTGATTAATACAACACAGTTTATTGGGCATTCATGGTCAGGTTAGCATGCTTTCCGAGCCAGCACTTAACGTGAGTTCTGTTAAACAATGACTAATTAATAATTTGGCTATAACAATTTGGCTCTAATTGCTGTATTTTCCTCTTTTGGTGGGCCAATTGAGTTTCTTTAATACCGAATTTGGATTGTTTGATGCTAGTACAGAAAGCCTGCCTAGTGTACAGTCTTCCCCTTTTCTCTTATAACACACATGTAATGGGGCTGTAGGTTAGGGAAATACTTGAGGTAACAGGTAAGGGATTTTTTGGGGTTTGGGGAACTGCTTGAAGAAAGCACAATTTGATGTTTACATGTTGCGCTGAAACTTTGTCTAAGCAGCACTGGTTTTTTGGTGGTGATGGCTCCCCCGAACAGTACTGGATCTCATGGGTTAATACACATTCAGGAGAGGTGACAATGTCCAGGCATGTTCCTCTAGGGCAGGGACGGTCTCTTGCAGAACAGTTGCTTGCTTCTTACATGAAGGTCTCATGGGTGTAGCTTGTGGAGCTGGGGGTTTCACAGGTGGGCTAATTGGTGTCTTTCAGACCGAGATGTTTGAACAATGGGTTCTCCTTTATCTAATCTCAGCAGTTAGTATTCCTAGAACAGATAATAAAGAAGCTTCTCCGGCAATAAATGCCTGAGTGTTACAAGTTAATTTCTTAGGTGGAGTTACGGTTTTGTTTTTAAAAAGGTTACAAGAGTTGCAGTCTGCGAATTAGGCATGTTAGTTACTTTTACTATTTTTTTTTTTCTTTCTTTAACTAGTTTAGGGGTAGAGGGGGAACAACAGAGAAGAAGGCTCCTGGTATAGGGGTACAAGGCAGCAGCTGTTATTGGCTTCAGGGTTAGCCCTGCCAAACTGCAGCTATGTTGGCTACGTGGGATAACTTCCAGAATTTGCTTCAGGAATTGAACCTGCAAATTCTGCTTTTTGGGGGCACAGGAGCACACAGGACTTGGGAAAGTATGGAAAACGGCGTTGTTAGGGCAAAACGCGGCTTACGCAGGTCCCCGCCGGTGACTGGCAGGGGTAGGGCTAGCAGCGAGCAGGGCAGGGGCCCGCGCCCGGGAGGGAACATCCCGTGGTAGGGGGGGCGCGGTGGAGGAACACGCCCCCGCCGGGGGCGGGCTGGGAGCCGCAGCCCCCGCCGGGCCGGGAGTCCCGCGGGAGCGGCGGGGGGGGGCCGACCCGGCCCGCGGAGACACACGCGGTACCGCGGGAGGCGGGGCCGACGCAGAGGCACGCGATGACGCAAGGGAGCGGGGCCGTCGCTAGCCCGGGAAAATTTGAGGAGTAGGGAAAATGCTGCACCGTGCGGCTTAACTCGTGGCTGGCGCCATCTTGTAAGCACCGCATGGCTATCCACGTGGCAGGCGCCATCTTGTAAGCACCGCATGGCCGGCCATGTGGCCGGCGCCATCTTGTACACACGCGGCTGGGCTGGCTGAGGTTTTGCCGTTAAGAAGGAGGGTGAGGGAAAGGAATAACCTCTCTCTCTGCGAACCAGAGGTACTATTTGCTCTCGTAGTACCCCAGCTGCAGGCAGACGATTTAAACCCGAGGAAGGGGCAGGAAGAAAAAGGGGGGGGTTTGCAAGGGGAGCCCCGCACTCACCAAACTACGATTCTAAGTGCGGCACCTCTGGTTTCCAGCTGCGAAACCGCTCCTCCTTGCTCGGACGAAAATTCCTCGGGTTAACTCCGGCTTTCCAAGGTTCTCTCTCCTTTTCGGAGGAGGGCAGGCTTGGTGTCCCTTCTGAACGACTTCCGTAAAATGGGGACTCGTTCGTCAGGGCGGTGGCTGCGCCGAAGGTGCACCTGAACTCAGGGCCACTCTTCAGGGATCCCACGCTATGCTGGAGTCCGTGTTCGGGCGCCACGGTGACGCAGCGGGAGCGCGCTGGTCTCGCTGGCCACCTGGGAACGGTCACAGCCCAGCAGCTGTGTCTGCTAGCGTTCCTAATGTCTAGGTTCGCTGCAGTTAGAGACAGATCTCCTGGCCGGGGGCCGTACCGTCCCAGAATGCAGCCACGCCGCGTGAGCCGGAGTGCTGTAGAGAGAGAGGGTTCTCCCGCCCGGACTAGAAGCAGACACGGAGTCCTTTGGTGGTAGGCAGCTTCCGTCTAGGGCGAAAGACCTCGACCCAGACGGGCATCAGACTTTTATTCAGAGGGTAACAACCAATAATGGAACCGCGCAGGGGAGGACCAGGGAGGGACAAGGGACTCGGACCACTCGGGAACGAGGAAGGGAGGAGAGAGGGAGATACGAATACCATTATGAACTGAGGGACAGGGGGGGAACCTTGACCCCTCTCTGGGGCAATCCACTTTCTACTCTGCTCCAGGGGGGTCTTATTCTCTAGGCCTCCAGAGGTTCCTCAGGGGGGAAGGAACTCTCTGGGCTTGAACCAACGCTACACTTTTGGGGTTTTTTTTAATGTATTCAAAACTATGGTCTAAAACACTTCAGTTAAACTAGATTTTGAATATGTCTGTGGTGTGAGGCCTTGGGACCTTCAGTTCTGAATTGCACTGGTCTTTTTAAAGTTGGGCTCTCATTACCCTTTGCTAAAGTAATTATCTCTTCCTTTCCTACAGGCTGAAACTAAGCTTCGATGACTCCAACTGGACAGACTTTTCCTTTCAAAACTCCTTCTGACTTCAGAAATATCTCTGGGCTTGGGCATCTGGGGCATACAATTTTGTACAGACTATAAGCAGTTGTTTGGGGCCACAAACCCACGAGCCTGTGTGCTGCTGCTCCCATTGCTAGCCCTCCTCAGGAACAGTTGCAAGCTCCCAGTACCTGGTATTTTGATCCTGCCTTCTTCTTGAGGGGAATGTTGCCCACCACTGCCATCTGCCATATGCATGCCATGGTTATAGATCAACAAACCTTATTGTCATAAACATTTTATTTATTCTCACTTCTGGGGAGGACATTTGAGATGACTGAGAGGCAGGAAAAAGGGAATTGCCTGTTTACAAATCCAGCAGAAAGAGACATCATACCAAGTGTCTTATCTTGCAATGGTAGGTACTGGCAAAGCATCCATCGTTAAAGAATATCTGATGCAAAACATCACTTCATCTTTATGTGAATCCAAAGCCATGAAATATTTAGACAGCATTTGGACTTTATGGAATGGCATTTTAGTAAAATTGTTAATGTATTACAGAAGTGTCTTGGTCAGCTCTGTAGGAGAGTTGATGTATTATAATCTGCCAGTGAAAAAGGAAAAGCTTTAAATATATTTGCAAACGTGTTTTAATTATGTGTCATGTCTTCCATCTTTTCCTTTTCAGGTTAGCTTATGCCTGTTTGTGTTGGCAATCCAATTGTGTAAATCCCATTACATGGACTCAATTACTCCAACATTCTGAAGTTCAAACTGTTGATATGTCCAAAGAGAAATATTCTGGCAGAGAAGAGCAAAATGTCTCCTCTTTTCCATGACAAAAATGCACAGCACCTGCATTACCCAAGATCTTTTTCCTTCATGCTGGTAATTCCTCCATATAAGAGTTGCAAGGATTATCTCAGTACGTATCAGAGCAGGCAACAGCCTTTCAGGCACGTGCCTTTCAGACCATTTCTCCATCAGAGCATGTCCCAGCCTCTCCACAGAAGCAGCATCTTCCATGACAAATGGGCTGGGAGCAGACTGAGTTCTTACGTCAGTCTGGCTCTTGCGCATCCACACAGAAAATGGTCCAAGTCTGCAATGTCTGCCAGGCCTATTCACACATGAAAGTGTACTGTTCATCTATCAGCTTCATCATACAATTGTGGATCCCTTGGGGTATGCCAAAACAAAATCCCTGCTGGAGTGAGACTGGAATACTCTCAGTGCCCATGGCAACACACTCAGGCCAGAAACCGTGTAAGAGCTTGTTGTCTCTCCTTTTTCTTTTAGCCTTTACTTACACATAGGTTGGCTTTCCCTGCTTCTGTTTTTCATCTCCCTGCTGTTTCTCACAGAATTATGACAAGGAGCAGGAGAAGGCGTGACTCCCAGGAGCAGAGGACAACTAGCAGTCTGGAGGAGAAGCAGGAATGAGGAAATGGAGCCCTGGAGATGACAGCAAGAGCCACCTAATGCAGTAAGATGTTTTGGGCATGGCAGTGCCCTGTTAGGGCACTCCTCTAAAAACAGAATTTATATCCAGTCTTGGCCTTTACCTTTGAATGCATAGATTGGATCAGGAAACTTGTCTCAAAAGTGGAATCCCTAGAAGTTTGAAAGGACTCAGACTTGGGTTTTGGAAAAACCTAAATGGAAGATTAAAATCCAGTTCTGATTTCCTGAATGCCCATACTTGGGAAAGTACTTGGATCTAGCAATATTTTTTCAGCTCAAATAAAATATATCACAATTGTGGAAGCTCCAATCTCAGGCACATTTGGGTAGGGTCTTCTTGATATAAACAAAGAGCCCTGTTCCATTTCAATATTGAAGATGGAACAAGAGTATTTATTATATTATCTTCTCTATTACACATTGTATTCATAAATTTTTGAAAGCAATGGGAACATGAGAAAGTCCTCCAGGAAGGAATTTTTTGGATCATGGCTAAATGATGTGAGAAGATTTTAGGGATGCCAAGAGGCCCTTCTTTTTTTGTCCATATAAATGCTCAGTGGTAGACACATCCTCCGCCAAACTGAATGACCTTTCAGTAAACTAAGAAAACAACATTAGCAAGGGAACAAAAGTCTTGCAGACACCTGAAATCTATGAAGACACACACAGAAAAGTCTTTATTTTTTAAAAACACATTCTTTGGCTGAGAAATATCCAAAAGGATCTCTGTGTGTAAAACATCTGAATAAGTTGAGCAGAAATGGCTGTGAATTCTTTACCTATGAAAATGTTTTTTCTGAACACTAAAAGGTGAGAGGGTTTTGTAGAAGTTCCTTTCTACTTGAAAAAGGCACCACAAGGTGAAACCTTCTAAAGAAGGTACCTAGCATCTCTATTAAAAAATAAATTGTCATTTAACAGAGGCCTGTTACGGAGCATGTAGTGGATATGAATGAAAAGTACAACAGGGTCTAAGCAATAAGATGCTTAATATATCTTTGGCATTTATAAATATGCAATCCATGATTGAAAACATTTATATATTTTCATTTGTGACAAGCACTATAGGAGAAAACATATATATATATAAATGATTAATGGAGGCAGGGAAAAACAGAGAAAGAGTATAAAGCAAGAGCCACAACCTTGCAAAAAAAAAGTGGAAGAAAATATCTAGTTTAATCTAATGTTCCCATCAGTCACACTGACCTCTTCACAAACTTCTAAATTATGTCAGCCTTTAAAAATTGATTGCTTCACTTTCTAGGTAAGTCACTGATATGCGAGTTCACTGAACACAATGCCTTTATAATAGACATTAATTTTCATGGAAAAGAATACTCTATGTGCTCTGGAATGCACTGCATTCATTCTCCTCTAAAAACTCGTCCTTTTTCTAGTAATTACCATCTGTTTCTAATTTCTGACATTCAGTATTGGTGGCAAAGACTTTCAAGCTTCTGTACGCAATATGAGCTAAGATAGTTAATATATATTTTATAGAGTAAGGCCATTTTTCTAAAAGCAATAAATAAAATTTAACTTGTAAAGTAGATTGTAATGTACTTCTGCTGATGCCAGTTGAAACAAAAGTAGGAACTGGAGACCATTTACAGGACTTGCTGGGAGCAGCCTGTGCATTCTGCTTGCATGTATATCAAGATTACAAAAAGTCCTTACAGGGTCAACCTCCTTTGTTGTAAGAACAAAAGAAAAAAAATGTCTATATCAACACATTTTTCAAACACAGGCAATTTTTTAAAGTAAATAGCATCCTTCATTAAAGAAGTCAAGTCATATTTTACTCCTGCAAGAAAAGATTGGACACTCACTGAGAAAACCCCAAGATTTTGCACTTTGGTCTTTGAATCTACTCAGGCACTTTTGGAATCTCTACTTTAACATAAATAAGATTGTTAAAGAATCACACTGTAGTAGTTTTGGGGTAGAGGCTTCTTTCTTTCCTGGCTTTGGTTTAAACTGTTACAAAAATTGCAAATTTCTAGATAATTTAGAAGGATGAAATAGCTGGACCAGCAGGTGATTTCTGTCCCAGGGTTCCTTGTCCCACTTTAAGGTTTACTTGGCCTATTTGTTTTAACCCCAAATGGTAAAGAAGTAATGCGCCCTTATAACCCACATGCCATCAACTTCAAGGTAAGGACATCTCTACTGACTGACATATTGAGTCAA
Source organism: Acanthiza pusilla (assembly GCA_036630365.1). Classification (NCBI taxonomy): domain Eukaryota; kingdom Metazoa; phylum Chordata; class Aves; order Passeriformes; family Acanthizidae; genus Acanthiza; species Acanthiza pusilla. Next base: position 22,705,940 of record JAXCHO010000036.1, read on the forward strand.
GCTTTGAGGAAAACAACCGCCCTCCCAAAGAGCTGCTTGCATGTCTGCAGATTCTAGAAGAGATTCTTACAGCTAAAGGAAACATTTCAAGCACATGAACACTGTTGTTTTGGTGGAGTAGGTGGAAGGATTTCCTCCCAGAAGACAGATGGCCAAAACTTCCAAAAAACCCAACCAGTTCCTCTATCAAATGAACCAAGGACCTGTGTCCCTCTGGCATGTCGGGTAATTTTGGGGCCTGATTCAAAATGAGTTGAAATAAATGGAAACAATACAATGGTGAATTTCCCAGTTGGCTCAGTTGAGCCTGTTTAATACAGGTTTCTCACAATATTTACAATCTGTTCCTCACACACACACATGAAAAGAAAAAAAAATTGAGAAGGGAAAAAGGAAAGGACAGGACAATGTCATAGATTCAGTTGAAAAGATTTTACTTGTTCTTACAGGTATATTCATTTTACACAGGCTTAGAATGCCACAACTGCCCCATTTTGATGTGCTGATGGACCTGAATGCACCTCTGCCTCCCATGACGAAAAGAGTTCCAGGACTTTCTGCAGGATCTGCTCTGGCAGCACTTCCCTGTGTTCAGGAGCACTAAAACATTGCTCTTTGGATGAGGGCAACAATGAGTAGGATGGATAATATGCATGGTTTGGGAGATAATAGGTATTTGCCAACACACATATTTCACTTATTTGTCCCAGCTTGACAATGAGAATATTTTCTTAACCTGATGCCAATATATCAGTTTATCTTGGGTTTCCTTTGAATTGGAATCTGTATAATATATCTTTGGAGAAATACAATTGCAGATAAGAGAGTTGTTTGTTTTGTCCTTTTAATTAGTGACTATGAATATATCAAGAGATTAAATAATGTGGAAAGGAAAGGGATATTTAAGTTAAAGAACAATGTTGGCACAAGAACTATTATGCATAATCCAGCCAGGAATTTGGTCTGGAAACCATAACAATTCAAATAATCAAAGCAATCCTGTTCCGTAATTACTTTCCTGGGGCTATAGCAGGAACTAGAAGTCTAACCAATTTTAAGATACATTTATGAACAGGATTATATGAAGTGGTTTAAGTAGCAGGGGACTTGAATCAATGACACAAGAAGTACTTTCCAGTGCTAGATCATATGATCGTAAATTAAACTACTGTTGCTCTATCTCTCCTTCAAGTAGCAGCATGGAGCAAGGAATTTTCATGTCTCTACAGCCACTTCTCTGTTATCCAATATGTTATGAGATTGAGTTATCCGGGATAATGGTAGTGGAACATGCTGGCCAGACCAGATTAAGGCTGAATCTGGCAAAAACTTCTGGGTTGAATATCCTGTATCCATATTCCAAGCAAATAAATTCTGACAGACCAGAGCTGAGCCCTGGAGCTCCTGGCTGCCGGTGTTGGGCCCCTGAATATTCCAGGTTGCACGGAAACTTGATGTGAGCAAAACACTTAATGGTGTGAAACCACCACCCTATTTGATGCACTGTCATGTTTGAAAACACTGGGGAGCTAGGTGCAGAGACCTAGGCAGCTCTGCAGAGCTGCCCTTCTTGGCTTTGGCTTAATGCCTCTCCTTCCAGATTCTGATAACTCAATAAACAACAACCCAGTTGTGCCTGTCTTTCCCTCTTCCAGCTCTGAATTTTTTGGCCTGAAACAGGGCTGGAACTGACCCGCTGTGTGCAGCTACCTGACTGTAATAAACCGTCTCAAAACATAGTCTGTTGCAAAAAGGGATCACAGGCCTCAGTGCTGTCCTTCAGGGGCTAGAAAACCCATGGGTCTTTTGCAGACTCTCCTTGTGTCCAGTGAATCCTGTTGGGATTAGATAATTTCGTGGTCTACAGATAATGATGTGATTCCTACAACTGTGATTTATTGATGATGCAGGATGCATACATATGATGCCCCATACTGTACACAGTATTTTAAAGCTGATTTAAAGACATTCACCTCCTCGGGAACATCTAAAATTTGGCCCTGATCAGTGACAGAGTCTTTCTTTGTCTGCTTCAAGTTGTTTATTTTATTTTTATCTTTTCCATTTAGAACACAGATGGATGGGTACAAATATGGAAGAAGTATCACCAACATGCATGAACATCCAATATTTTTCTTCATTCTCTTTCCTGGGGAAATGAAAATGAGAATTCACTTAAAGCTTTTTTTTTTGCCCTGATTTTTTTATTAGTGATCAATAAATCAGTATTTTCTCTGTTTTTCAGCAACAGCTGAACTATTTTGTCGATATTTTATAAACCTATTCAGCCAAAGGAAGACACCTGGCACAGAAAATGTCACATATGTGGTTTACATTTGCAAAAGTATAAATCTTTACCTATTAGAACATGGAATGTACCAGAAAATCTGACAGTCCTCCCATACCCTTTTCCCCCTAGCTGTTCCCTCAGTTTTTTTCCAGTTATTATTGATCAAAACTTCAAGAGAATGTCTTCTCAGGAAACCATTTTACTGTTTTTAAAGGTCTTCTCTATAAAACAGTAAGAAAACTTAATTTTAAAAGTATTTCCCTGGAAAGAACATTTCCTTTCCACAGTCAGTTCCTCCTTATGGATGAAGGTGCCTGGAAGCCTTGAGAGCCCTGGCTCTAGAACCAGGAGAGAGATACTGGAAGCCCAGGAATTCCCAGCCCTTCCATATGGCAGAATTGCTTGTGAAACCTGAATCCTGGAAATTCAGAGTTCCTGAACATGATTTGACAGAAGAAATACTTTTACTGGCAGAAATCCTGGCTGGCCTTACTTTTACTGGCAATTCACGGCGCTGGTCTGAACTGTCCAGGACAGCAGGTGACTGGAGATTATCTCTCCTGTCAAGACAAACAAAGCTGGTTATTCATGAGATTCAAACTGAAGAGTAATTCTGTATTTCTCCGCAGGGTAAAGCAGGTGCTTAAAGGTATTTGACCAGAAATACCAGACAAAGGTGGTAGATGAACACAGTCCTTCCTGGGGCTGGGCACCCTTTTCTGAAGACATGAGTGCTAACTTCAGCAAATAGCCTCTTGGTCCTAAGCCACTAATTTCTCTCTGAGTCTCAAGGAATCCAGCCTCAGAACTCCTGGCTCCCAGAGGAGTGCCTCTCGGCTATGCTCAGGAACACAGTCTCCAGTGACTGACATGAGAGGAATGAACAGCTGGGTGAGCAAGGATTGGGGCTGTCCTGTACAATGAATGGCTGGAGCTCCACAGTGCTACTGTCCAGTGTGACTGTCTGACCACTCCATAAATTTGATGCAGTTGCTTTCAGCTGGGGCAGGTCAGAAAGCCCTGAGTGTGTCTCCAAAGTTGACTAATGCCTGATACAAACTAATGATTGGTGCTATTCTCACAGAGCCAAGCTTTAGAGAACCACAAAATCAAAAAGACCTCTGAGATCAAGTCCCACCTGCAATTTAATACCACCATGTCAAATACAGCATGGCACTGTCAGATCCAATCTTTCCTTAAACACATCCAGGGACAGTGATTCCCCATCTCCCTGGGCAGGCCATTCCAGTGTCTAATCACCCTATCCTCTGAATACCTAATCACTCTAATCACCCAATGTCTAGTCTTCCTAATGTCCAGCTTAAACCTCCCCTGCCACAGCTTCAGTCTATGTTGCTACCTGCCTGGGAGAAGAGCTTCCTTCCAGGTAAGTGCAAAGTGATAAGGTCACCTCTGAACCTTCTTTTCTCCAGCATAAACACCCCCAATTCCCTCACAAGACTTGTGCTCCAGACCCTTCACCAGCTTTGTTGCCCTTCTCTGGACTTGCTCCAGCACCTCAATGTCCTTCCTGAAGTGAGGGGCCCAGAACTGGGCACAGGATTTGAGGTGTGGCCTTACCAGTTGCAAGTACAGAGGGACAATCACTGCCCTGCTCCTGCTGGCCACGCTTTTGCTGATCCATTGGGCTTCTTGGCCACCCGGGCACAGCTGGTTCATGTTCAGCTGCTGTCAACCAGCACCCCCAGGTCCTTTTGACCACGCAGTTTTCCAGCCACTCTGCCCCCAGCTTCTGATAGGAGTTCTTGTGACAAAAATGCAGGACCTAGCACTTGGTGTCGCTGAACCTTTAGCTGAATTGAGTCCCAAAAGCAGACTTCAGTGCTGCAATAGAAAAAGAGTTGCAGAAGATACCTGCACTTTTTCATCTGGCTAGGGTTCTCTCTTGCATAAACAATAAGCTAGTAAAACTAAAAATCTCTAAACAAACCTGACAGATTTTTATACATTTCCAAAAAGGAGGAATTTTAACATGTGTGTCTAAGTGGCTTCATCTTTGGTAATTCATGAAAAATGATAGGTAGATGGTTAGCAGTTAGTGCCAGGATCAACATTCTTTCTTTTCCTAGAAGTTGAAGATTTAAAGATTTTCCCATCAGAAGGATTTATGAAAGGATTTATGGATCCTGAAAAAGTTGGCTTAACCTGTATTATTCCTCTGTCTTTTGGACACTTTATTTTTAACTAACTGTGGGGCTTTTTAAATATAAAAATAGTGAGCTCTTCTCCATGAAGTCCATGAGACCATGATGTAAACCTGCTAGTTATCTTTTCCTTTATTTAACAATTTTGCACATTTGGTACAATACTTATCAGTGGAAGATTTGCTAAATGACACAAACTATATACAGTAGCAATAGTACTTTGATCAGTAATGAAACCCAGTACCACTAAATCCTACTTGTTAACTAGAAATTTTTAATAATAAGAAATTGTTATTCAAACCAGTTTTCTTTCTGTGGCAGCTGTTTCTGCTTTCCCTTACCTGAACAACAATGACCAGCTCTTGCTCTATTTTGGTATAAATGATATCCGAATAATGTGTTGATCTATTTATTTGTAAAAGGATTACATTTCCTTGTCTTTTCTGAAACATTTGAAAAAGAGATAAAAATTCTAAAAATCTTACAAATAGTGACAATAGGAAAATGTGAGTCCATGAGGGGAATGGTTTGTTATGCAAAGATTAACTGTGGTTAGAAGTTTATCACAATTAATATCAGTAATAGAAAGAGAAGAATTGCAGATAGAATAGGAAAATCACCTAATTTTGATGAATAACCTCCCAACTGGGATGTTGTCAAATCAGCTGACCCAGTTGTAATTCATCTGATTAAAAAACTGACTGAAATGATTTCCAAGCTACTAGCAACTGTTTTTGAGAATACACTAGGGAATAATGAAGTTCAAGTGGCTGGAAAATAGCAAAAATCGAGCCTATCTTCAGAAATCAGAAAAAGAAAGTGTCAGGGGCTTGAGGAGGAATAATCTTAACTTGAGTTCCTGGAAAAATACTGGAACAATTAGCAGCTAAACTATTTGTAAGCACTTGGAAGATAACAAGGAGGTAAGTAACAGCCAGCCTGAATTTGTTGAGAATAAACCTCTCCCAGGTAACTTTTGGTTCATCTTATGATGGAGTAGTAGGGCTTGTGGACAAAAGAGAATCAAAATATGTCCAATATCTTTTGACTTTAGACAGAATTTTGACAGTTTCTCACATAACATTCTCATAAACAATGCTAAGAAATTTGGTCTTAGCAAACTATAGTAACAGTGAAGGACTAAAGAATAATGTGTGATAAAGAGAAATATTATTCTTTTTGTGGGTAGCATCAAGTTTGGATGACCCTCAATCACACTAAAAGGAGTAGCACAATCCTTAGAAACTGGACACATAGTCCAAAAACTAGGATATGTGTGAATAAACATACTCAAGAATACACAATAGTCTGTGTAAATAATCTGATCAACAGCTTGGGTGAAAATTCTTCATGAACGGCCCAGAAGATCATAATTCATCACAAACTCTGCATGAAAGAACAATTTTATGTAGCTGGGGAAAGAAGAAAATATCATTCTGAGATGTATAAACACAAATTTCATCTAGAAGGTATGTCTACTCAATATGATAAGACCACAGCAGGAGCCAATGCTATGTTTTCAAGGTCTTTATTAAAGGGATGTATAGAATATTTGGAAAAAGTACAAAGTGGAAGAATGATCAGTGGTCTAGAAAGTATGATCTACAGAAAAAAATATTCCTAAGGAATTTGGAATGTTTAGACTGGAGAAGGAGTGGCTGGAGGGGGTGATAACACTCTTTAAATATGTAAAAGGTAATAAATAGAACAAACTGTTCTGTCTTTAGCAGGCTGAGATTGTAGGCGCTGCAGCTCAGTCCCAAGTGGCAAAACACTGTCCATGAGTGGAGTGAGGACTGGAACAGGCTGTCTGAGGATGCCGTGGACTCTCCGACACAGGATACTTAGGAGACCAGCATTAGACAACCACCTGCCAAGAAGGCCTTGGATATAATCTGTTTTCTTGTGGAGAAAGATGTGATGACTGTGAGGTTTCTTTCACTCTCTTTTCCATGGGCTATGAAAAATATAAGCTAACAATAAAACACTGTATTTTTGCCCTTTAAATTCAGTATGTGGAAAATTTTTCTGAAACTGGAGATTTTCATAGTATCTTGTTGCTAAAGAGACCACATTTCAGGCAAGGAAAATGGGGCAGTTGAAAACATCCAAAATGTCTTCAGTGCCTGCTGTGTTATGCTGAGAAAGAAAACAAAATGTTCTCAAACTATAGCACATAGTTTGGTTAGTTCGTTTGGATGTGGCTTTCTACAACCACATACTTAGTGGAAGTTTCTTATACACTTCAGGGGATTTATAAGCCATCACTGATAAGTGGGCTTTCTTACTGAAAGAGACGGGGTTTAACTGACTAAGTGAAGCCACAGCCTGTCACTTGGGTGAGGAGAGCTCTAAATTAAGAGTGACGGGGGAAGGAAAGGATGATCAACAATGAAGTGTGGAAGGGGTGGATTGTTAGGTAAGCAAAGGCTATGGTGTGATATGAAGCAGTCCAGGAGGTTTCTGAAGTGCATTGGTGATGTGGGTGATGAAGAAACCAATGTGGGTACATGGTCTGCTGTTCTTGCAATCAAAGAAGATCTGCTTGGGAATGTGGATCTGGGGGCAGCTTCGGCTGCAGCATGCGTGAAACACTGGAGTTCAGGATACTGAGAGGAGGAAATAAGGCAGAAAGCAGGGTCAGGGTCCTGAACTTCAGTAGAAAAAACTTTGACCTGTTCAGGTACATACTGGGAAGAATCCTCTGTTTTGAAGAGGGGCCCTAGTGAGCTGGTAGATATTTGAGAATTACCTTCTTCAAGCTCAAGAAGCTTCCATCCCTGTGTACTCAAATTTAAGCATAGTCAGTAGGGGGCCTGCATAGCTGAGCAAAATGATCTTCATAAAACTCAAACACAAAAAGGGAGACATGGAAGCCAGAGCAGGAAGGAATATGGAGTCACTTGAAGTGTGCAAGGAAAGAGCTAGAAAAACCAGAATCCACTTCAAGTTGTAAATTTAAAGCTTTTTTAAAAGTATGTTTCCCATTAGATAAAATCATTTAGCCCTGAAGAGACTTATTTCTAATCTCAAGGATTATGTCAACTAATTTGTGAGAAATGTGAAAAAATCTCAAAATCTCTGAAGTATCACCTCAGAACAGGATGATATTGAGTTTTAACTTCATGTATACGGGGACATTCCCTTTAGATGTCTCCACAGGAATTTGTTATTCGGAAAACACCTTTCTTTTAATATGTGGGTACAATTCTCACTCCATGTCTCAGCTACTCTATGGTACTCATATTCAGTAGGAAATGCAGTTTATTTTCTTATGACCCATGAAATTGTTCTTCTTTTTTCTGTGTCCCAATCCAGAACACAGTAACTATTTTAGATATTTCCTGGTATTAAACCAGCTTTAAGCAACAAGTAGTAAGTAAATTTTTTAAAAAAGAATATTCTTTAAAAAGGTTCATGAAGACAAGAACCTATATTCTGTTTAGGGAAATTATAGCAGAAACCCAGCTTACATGTATAATAGAGAAATACATCAGAAGATGAAATTTAGAACTTAAAGGCAGAACAAATGAGGCAGGAGTAGCATGCTATTTTGACACAGGAGCGTTACTGACAACTGAAACAAATTTTATGGGAGGACTTGCTACCATAAACACCTCTAAACTGAGTGACTTTCTAGGACAGGTTGAGGATATGATGAAGCAATCTGCAGATGCAGAAATTAGGAAATTAATATGCCGAAGAGTTTTATTTTATGCACAGTTTCTTTTGGGCTCAATCTCAAGTATTAAACAGTTTTTCTCCTGGTGAAAGGTTTGCAACAATATTCCAACAAGATCACCCCAAATGCAGTGTGAACCCAGGGTCCTCCAGCATATGCATGGTACAGACCTAAGACCACTATCTTTTTACTACCAGAAATTATTGTTGGCATAAGGTCCAGGAACCAAAACAGAGCACAGTAAACCAATAACTTTTCATTTTCTCTCTGTTCTAGAAGCACCCAGTAACTAAAATGCTATAATGTATTTGGTCCTGGAGCAAATCCAGCATAGCTGGCTTCATTGTGTGCTGAGCTCTCAGACAACCTTCAGGAAGAGATTTCCTAAAGGAAGCATATATGAAAGCAATTGATAAGGAAACTGCCTGAGATGCAATGTAATAACACCATATGTGGCAGACACCAGGAAGACTTGCTGTGTAGTCAGGATATTTAAGAATTATGCCACTTAACCTTGGTATCAAAATCCAAACTTAAATCTCGACCTGATATTCAATATCTTGTCCCTATGCAGCAAGATCTACATCAATATTGTTTGTTTTCTTGCAGTTTCTACTGTGTTCAGTATTAAAACCAGATCCTCATCTGCTGAAACTGCTTTAAAATTAATCACCACACCTCATTAAATTACAAATGAGAATCTAGCCAATAACATTTAAGCAAAATAAAAGAATTATCACATTTTCCACACACACACACGCCTGAGAGTACATAACGTCCCTTTCCTTCCTTTTTCAAAAATATTTTAAAGACATAAGTAGTATTAAAACATTTTGTACAGTTCTTCCTCGTAATGAAATGGCACTGTCATTATGCGCCAGTGAAATGGTGCTTTGACTGGTGACCTTGCCAGTGACTGGCACCATCTTTAATTTTAAGGCATTAGACAATCATGCTTGTCCTCACCAGTACTATTTTCATGCAGATGCACTGGTAGGATTTCTGGGGGCGTTTGCTGTATTGATACGCTGAACCACTCTGCAGCTTTCCCAATGAAGAGTAGGGGAGTTGCTCTGTTCTGGAAGTTCTGGGGAAGTATTGGAGATGTAGCATTTTCTTTTTTAAAGCATTCACATTAAAATGGGGAAGTGTCACTAGGACAAGAGCACTCGGCTTGGATGTTTAGCCTGATCTGAAGCGTCATTTGATTGAGAGGTTTGTTTGTACAGCAGAAGGAAATCTGAGGCGTAGCACTAGAGAAAGAGTACAGGCTGCTTCTGCCACGAAGGCATAACCAAGGGAATAGAAGCCTGTAAAATGGTCGCAGACAGACTTTTATTTTTATGTTGAAACTCTAGACAAATTGCATTTCAGCCTAGGAAACACATCATGCCACTGTTTAAGCTGTCTTGGATCTCTTTGGGCTTCCATAGCCACCTCATTTAGAAGCGGTATAGCCAGGAGGTTTCTACCTTTGCCTACCATGGGGATGTCACTTTGCAAACAAGTTGTTAGTGAGGCCAAGTCTGTGATGATGGTTTTCTTTCTTTAATCTTTGAACATGAACTACTAATGTATAGCTGGCTAGATAAACACATATGGTACAAGTGGAAAAAGGAGCAGTTTCAACAGTCTGAAGTAACTATATCGTTATCTAGGGAATGAGGAGGTAAACTCCAGCCAGTAATAACTAATTGACCTTAAATCATTAACCACTCCACAGACTAGTGCATTCACAACCACTATGGTTGCTTTTCTTTGTCTCCTAGACACAGAAACCCACAAAATCAGTGAAAAGCTCAGGAATGTGTCCATTTGCGTCACTCCTGGCTGCCTAAGCCTAAAAGACAACCTTGTACCCAGCCCTTGAGGATCAGAGCAAGAAGGTAAGCGAAGGTAATACTTGGCAATTATTTCAAACTGACAATATTTTGGGAAATAGCATGTCTGGATAAGTAGGTTGTTTTCAAGGAGGAATTCACATATGACAATTTCGCTGCTGACCTGCTGGGTAGTTTTCAGGAGGTCTTTTCAGTTCTCTGTGATATATTTGTACCATCTGTACACAGGGATTAAAATGTCTCTTCAGAGTGCTTTAGGATTGATGAGAGCTGTAAAGATGACTTTCACAGTGCTTATTCATAAAAGATACATTTCAGGCAAAGATGCCTCAAGCCTCTAGTGATTCCATGCTAATCAAGGGTCTGTTCCAGGCACAACTTGTTCCATAAAAAAATCCAGTCTACCAGACAGCTGAATGTATCAATCCTGTGCAAATAGGCACCTTTTTTTCCCTTATGGTGTCATTGCTTAAGATTTCTTTAATAATATAAAGTTATACTATTATAAAAATCATATTCAAGCAATTTGTCTCAACAAGACTGTCATCTAGGGCTGAGGTGACTGTTTGTAGAACCATCTTCATTTCAAAGTACGGCTTAAACATCATCATTGAAATACAGGTATACATAACTTAGCAGGTGAATAGGTTTTAATAACATCTGGTGCATACCATGAGTTTTCAAAACTTACTAGGAAGAAACTTGGTGGGTATCAACTTGCAAAGACAATATTTCACAGTCAAGACATACCTTGATACTGTTTAAAAGAGTTCCTTTAACAGAAAGAAACTTCAAGAGTCACAGAAAAAATATTTGTTAATGCCACAAAGTTGGCCCAAAAACAATAAGGTACTTAAATGTGGTACTGAGGGCCAGCCACAGATTTATTCTAAGCACTAAGAGAAACTGTCATCCATTAATGTCAGGCAGTGCACTCACAGACTGGATCACTGGACAGGAGAGCAGCTGCAGAGTTTTCCTGTTTATGCACAGCTGCATCCAACCTTTCTGGATAACTGCTCTGATTTATAAAGGGTAGCTCTTTCCTATTAATTTAATGTTAGGTTGTGTTATTTCAGTCAGTTTGCTTTTCCAGTTCTACCTAGTGCAGAAGTGACACAATGCACTTAAAATGCCAGTAGCAACTGGGTAACTGAACAGGTTTTGCTTTAAACTAACAAAAACATAAAGCATTTAGGATGTCCCTGGTTAAGAGAATACAGGATATTATTCTAAAGCCGTCATTTATTAGAAGACTAAAGTCAATGCCCTAGCAAGCACCATCCTATTCAAGGTTATGAGACAAGAATCTAGGCCAAAAATTTTACCAAATAGGTTAAATGAATGTTCTCAAAACTCTCAAAATGGTTGTCAAACCAAACGTTTCACATACCCTTGTTTCATCATTAATTCCTAACAAAATGAGTATTTATGAATTTTAGTCTTGCCAATTACTGTTCATGCATGAAACCCTGGCCTATTTGTCTGTGATTTCAATTGGGGTGAGGTTGCACCCCATATTCTTCACATGCTGTAACTAAATCCAAGGTATATCACAGAGCTGTCACTTTAAAAAGAAGAAAAAAAAAAAGAGAGTTCTCGACTCTTTTGCATTAATGTGTTTCTATTTTTTAAATTTTCCCGTGTTAAGTAGAATATTTCTGTCCATATTTGCTGAAGTACACATAAAACTGATTAATAGAAATAGTGGTTATTAAAAAAAAAATCTAACTCTGGTTGGAAGATACCACTTCCTATTATTTGGCTGACATTTAAGCAGCAAATAGTGAGGTTTCTGTAATGGAGAAAGATTTTTAAATGTGTGCTTTGTAGACCTGTCACCAAAAATTATTTTACTAATCATATAATGACCAGACAATAACACTACATTTGGGCATGTTTGCCAGTGCCCAGTTTCTATGTCTCTCACATAGGACCTCCAGACCTTTAGAAAGCCATGCAAGACTTGAGAGCAGTTAGAAGTAGATGAAGAAAACTCAAACTGAATGTGTTTTCCAGGTATGCAAGGCCATTTGTAGGACACTGGTGTGGAGCAATAAAGACCTTAACAGAAAGAGGTGATAGATGTAAATACTCTAAATCAAGTAGCATATGGAGGCACCAACTTGAGTGTCAGAAGTTGTTAAATTGTGTTAGGCGGCACTGAAAAAAAACTAAACAAAAAAACCCTGAGCACGGCACCCCACCAGCTCAGCCTGGCTGATTTGTCCCAGAGCTGACATATCACTGCTTGTTTACAAACAGCAGAATCACAGTTTGAGATTGGACAACACCTTTGGAGACATCTAGTTCAATCTGGAGTCAGCTACAGCAGCTAGCAGAGCATTATATCCAAGTAGGTTTTAAATATCTCCAAGGATGGAGACTCCACGACCTCTGTGGGAAGCCTGTTCCTGTTCTCAGTCAGCTTCACACTAGAAGGAAAAAGCATTTTCTACACCTAAATGGAATTTCCTCTATTTCAGTAAGCTCCTACTGCCTCTTTTCCTGTCATTGGAAATCCCTGAGAAGATTCCTGCTCCATCTTCTTTATCACTCTCCAACATCAAATTCAGAAGACCCACCTGAGCTTCCTCTTCTCCAGGCAGAACAGCCACAGATTTGTCCTCCTCTCCTTGTACGACACATTTCTGCACAGCACTGCCCTGTACTCCATAGCATAGCTGTGCCCTGAAGGAAATTTACTTAAATTGCATCTTACAGGAATCTTAATTTTGCAGCCACATACACCCTGATTGCTAGGATCCATGTACAAGAGTATTATAAATCCATTTTCTTAAAATATCAGGAGAATATTATGTGAAGAGGAAATGCAAGTTCAGGGCTCTTCTATCTAACAGACCAATGTCAGGGGCTGCAGTGGAAGTTAGTGATTTCCTGAGAAATGTATGCCTGAAGCTGAGGATGTTTCATCCTTTGCACATCTGTAGACTCCTTAGTCCCATATGTAAGCAAGACTTTTTTTCCTTAACTGGTGTCCTGAAAACTCCTTTTCTCTCCATCTTCTTCTTTCATTCTCTGGATAATGGGCTCTTTCTTCAAGCCATGTCTGGCTGTGTCTTCTGGATAGAGTTCAGAGCCTGGGAAATGAACCAGCTATGCTGGTTGGTTAAATCTTTATTGTTCTCTCTTTTGGTTTCAAGTCCATGTTACAGAGGCCTCGAAATGCATTATAAACATATGTACTGTATGTGAATGAATGAGGCTGGGCAGGCAGTTATCCAGCAATGACTGTGCCTAAATGCAATTCTGACCCTAACCACTTCACTGCAGTGCTGTAACAGAGCCGTATCCTGTTGGCAAAGCTCCGTGACTTAAAAAAAATGAGTGTGGTTTCAACTCTTTGGGGATTTACAGCTCCTACCAGCCTTTAGTCGCTAGATGTCAGGGCTTTCTCTGGCAGTACCCATCCTAACCAAAATATTGTACTTCTGTATTTCAGTATACTGCAGGCATTTCTTATCAGCTCTGGGCACCAAATGAATGCATAGGGTGTGTTGATAGCCATTACCAATGTAAAACTAAAGTAATGATTTTTTCATGTGTGAAAAAAGGTGAGAGCCTTCACATAGAAAAAATACATCACTTTCAAACACAGTGCTTAATGAACTGCGTAAAGAAAATATTTGAAAATATTGATCTCCTTGCAGCATGCCCCAGTAATTGTAGTGGCTCCAGTACTTATCTGAGGAGCACAGTGTGCACTCTGAGCCAGACATCCGGAACTGGACAATGTTATAAGACCTGCACTCTGTAGCACTGAATTCCCTCAAAATTTAGAAAGACAACACCTGCCTTGTGGGGAGTGTACTCTGATGAGGCAAGTAAAGCTAGAAAGAAAGAGAGTAAGGACCATTCTCCAGCCATAAGAGCAATAGTCCAACCTGTCACCTGTGCCAAAATCATAGCCTTTTCTCTCTCCTGAACTAGGGAATCTGCAGTCTAAATACCCTAAGAATGGAGCCTGGGGGAGACACCTCTGAGAGGACGGTGACAATGAGCAGGCATCATTCGGGCTGTTACGCTGTAGGGCCAGCCATGTTCTGGGATGTGAGCCTGTGCCTTCAGTTTACCTAATTAGCTACTGACAGGGGCTATGACATGCCCAGCATAATAGCTTGGCCATGAGAGCCTGGTGGCTGCCATGAGGGATGTGTCATGCTGGCCTTGCCAGTTTCAGGCTACCCTTCAGAGACAGGTGTGCCCACTGGGTGCCAACTCACAGCCCACCTGGAGAATGCAAGAGGGGCTAGAAATGCCTCTGAAGTTGTGAATCATGGAACTGGGTGTCCTCCTGGTCTCACACTGATAGCCTGTGTTTATGCCTCCATCCTGGCTCAAGTGTGCACACAGTCCATTCCATGGTACCTCAGGCACTGTGCCATCCCTCAGTAATCCTGTTTTCTTCTGTCTGCTCTTGCTGAGCAAGGTTGAGCTGTACTTTGAAAAACATGTATTTCATCTGTTAAGGTCAGTGAGCTCTCTGTCTGTATGTCAGTAACCTTTAATCTTATTTTGGAATGTTGATCCTTCTGTCACTTAATCGTGAGTGTCATTTTATTACAGTTTGCTGTTGGATTTATTTTTTAATCAGAGTCACAACCTACATGTATATATGACCCATGAATAGATTTTAATGCCTCAAATTACTATTAAATTTTATAGCAGTAGTGTAGTTTGAGTTCCATAGCTATCCAAGCTTACAATCCCTTTTGCAAAACACATTATTAAGAACCAGTTACTCTAGCATGATTTGTACATTTGTTGAGAAGAGAGCATAACCCCAAATTAATTTCGTGCAGGCTGCTAAACAAGTGACAAAATCCTGCATGAAGCAAATTCCTTGACTGAGGTGTAGAAGCTTCCAAAGGCTGGTGCCAGTCCCAGAAGTCGTTCACGGTCTAAATATTTCTAGTTTAATATACTTGCATATTTTTTTACATACACACACATATATAATATTCCTATCTATATGGGTACAAGCTGTATACAGCCTCAATATTATATATGTTCTGCTTCTATTATTTGTTCTTACATTAAATCATTTAAAAATGGACTCTTTTCCTGTCATAATAAGATATAAATACAATAGTCAAAGAAGAGATGAATAATACTATAGAAAGGAGTATTGTGGATTTTAAAAACACAATCCAGAAACTTTCTAATAGGCAGATATGTTTTAAAAAGCCTCTGAAATTTGGGACTGGAAAGGCAGCCATCAGGCCTTATGGGACTGTCATCACTATGCATAGGCTTCCCTTCCCTCTCTAGCACATGTGGTCCTAATTGCTGGGCTGGCGAGAGCACGGAGCTGGATTCTTCATGAACTGGCTGTAACATTGGCAGACATTTACTCATCCACTGCTAACAGTTTTTAATGGAAAATCTGTATCCATTCATGCTAGAAAAATGCTTATGTTAAAACAGAGGAAAACTAAACAGAGAAAACCAGATATCAGTAGCTTTTCTAGCTGCCAGTAGTGGATATTCTACTACTTCATTAGCATTACTGTATTAAATTTGAGGACAAACCAGTGAATGTGATCAAACCTTAAAAATATTTTACAGAATTGTGCATATTTTTTGTCATATTTCTGATCCGGCCTGTGCCACAAATTGAAAATTATACAGCATGTGATAATAAATTGACAAGTTGTTTATACCCAACTGAAACTTATGAGCAAGACTCACTGGAAATTGCAAAATTGCAGCTGCCACATAGGATGATTAAGGCACATCTCCTTAGAGGGATATAAGCACTTCTCTTGTGGTTGTCGTACATAACATACAGCTGTTTGACCAGTGGAATAATAATTCTCAGTTAGAGGCCTCACTTGCCTCCAAGTTTTCAGAAGTTTCTCTTCACTTACCAGGGGTCCTCCTGCACTTCACAGGTCCAAATACTCCCTTGGTATTAAACAATTCTTACATTGGCTCTGCTTAGAAGGATATCTATTCAACCGTAAGAAAATGGGATTTTTGAAGTGAAGACAGTAATCTTCCAGGTGTGTCACTCATTGTGGTGTGAGAGATCACATTCAAATCTCTGATACATTAAGTTGGAACAGAAGCTCAAGTCTTGTAACAGGGGCAGAGGTTGAGTCTAGAACTGAAAATAACAGTGAGTAAGACAGATATAGAATAAGAAAGAGTAATTACACTGGTGCATAAAACTCTGTGGGTGACAGGAAACATGAGTAGCATGCGTTAGAAAGGGCCGATTGGTCTGAAAAGGATTTACAGCTGGAGCTCCTCAAGAATCAGTCTCCAGGACAATTTATTTGTTTTTTCATTATTTTTTCACATTTTCAATACTGAACTTGTCACAACTAGTACAAATTATCTAACAAAATTTGTTGATGACACAAGCATCATCAAATACAGACATACGTACGTACATGTGTATATATATCTGTGTGTGCGTGATTTTCGATATTGGGAAAAGCTGAGGGATCCTGAAGTCCATAGAGCAAGGCATTACCAGAAAAAGATGGGGAAATATGCTATGCGATGAGGAAAATTCACATTGGAAGGTGTCCAAAGAAGAGCAACGAATCTGCTGAAGGGTTTGGAGCACAAGTTTTATAAGAAGCAGCTGAAGGAACGGGGGTTGTTTAGCCTGGAAGTAAGGAGGCTCAGGTGAGACATTATGGCTCTTCTACAACTACCTGAAAGAAAGTTGTTGCCAGGTGGGGGTTGGTCTCCTGAGTAAAAAGCCACAGGATTGGAGGAAATGGCCTCAAGCTGCACCAGGGGAGGTTTGGATTACATACTAGAAAAAATGTCTTCGCTGAAAGGGTGGTCAGGCTTTGGAACAGACTGCCCAGCGACGTGGTAGAATTGCTATCCCTGGAAGTCTTCAAAATGTGTGTGGATGTGGCACTTGGGGTTATGGTTTAACGGTAAATGTGATGGTGCTGGGTTAGCCGTCTGACTTGCTGATCTTGGAGATCTTTTCTAAGCTAAATGATTCTAAGATTCTTGGTGTGGAGGAGGGCTACCAGATATTGCAACAGAGATAAACTTTATGTACAAAAGGATAATAAAAGAGATTTGTTGTCGAACCTAGAAAAAACAGTTTAGAATGGCAATGATTGTTAGCTGTAGATACACCAGGTACACAAATTTCACTAACGGAAGAAACCATTTAAGTCAAAGGACATAATTTCAAATGAGTGTAAAATTGCAAATTAATATTTTTTGATTAATGGATTAAAAAAAGCTGTTTGGCAATAACAGCAGTGAGGTTCTGAAACATTTCCCAGTCACATAGCCTTTTGAATAAAACAGCTTTAAAATGTAGTTTGATTGATCTATAAAACACATCAAAAGACAGATTTTCCAGCTATGTGAAGGTGCTCAATTCAATGTCCTAAATTCTACAGCTTTGGGAGCAGTGTGACCTTGAAACTTGACTGCCCACAGGTTTTCAACATCCTTTGCCACCAGTAGTCACTCACTCACAGTGAATTTGTTCCCACCACCACTAAATGTCAAGCTGTTATCCGTTGATGGTCTGTAGTTGATGTTTCCATATCTTGTTCTGACATGTACTCTGGCCTCTTTGGAAGATTAGACCATGAAGTTAAACTGGAAAAAATGTGCATACATAGTGGGTTTAGACATTCAATTCCTTTAAACAATCTGGACCAAAGCAACTCCAAGATAACATGGGAAGTCTGTCTCAGAGTAGGAAATCAAGTCTAAACCTGATGGTCATTATTCTGTGAGAAGTCACTGGGGACTTGGAAGAATTAAGTTCAAATCCCTTTGCAAGTCCACTCTTACAACTTGAATGAGAAATATTGCTTTAGGTTCAAAATTTTTTTAACAACATTGTGATAAACAGATTTGTTTTCCATTTTAACGAACTGCTGTTTTCCAGAAAAATAAAATTTATTGAAAATCTTCCAAACAGATTTTACTCCAGCATCCTAACCGCTGGGGTGTAGGCTGTTTTGTATTTTAAATTAAATATTTGAAAGGATGTAATTTTTATTCTATTTTAAAATGAAAACAAATGTTCAAACTTTAACATTTTTCTTACAATAGTGTTATAATTTTCCATCCAGGAACATTCCAGCTGCCATTTGCTTCTCTAGACCATGCTTCTTATGAGTAGAGGAAACACAGTAAATTATAAAATTCTAGGCAAAGTTTGTATCAGTATTTCTACAGCTTCTTTATGACCAAGGTTCAGCAGTAGCTTCTCAGTGAAAATTAACTGGTCACTTGAGGTAAATGGAATGCAGTATTTGGTACTGACATTTCTTTTTGAATTTTATTATTCCTTTTAGGCACAATCACTTTCAAAGGATAAAATATACATATATAAAAATGGAAACATAATATAAATTTTCAGAACAAATAGAAATACATACTTTCTGACTTTCCTGTGTCTCTTCATTTTGTCTCCTTATAAATTTATTGCTAATCGTCAGCTCTTCTTTTGCCAAAGGTGAAATGAAAACATATTTAGTAATGAAATAAGTCCAACAATACTTCAGTAGAAAGTTACAGCTCTCTTCTTGTACAAATTGAACATCAATGTCTGCTAAGTTGCCAACAGGTAAAACTACACTTGGGCAAAGACAGACAAGAAAACTATATTCTGCTTTTGAATTAACAGTTTTTGCATTGAATCCTGGGATACTGAATGTTCAGTTTGAGGACTAGTTCCTTGAATCATGAGGACTTCATTTTTCATTTCTCATGGTAGACCTAGCCTCCATATGAAATAGGTTGAATGAATTCTTGTTGTTCAATGCTTTCTTAGATATTAAATTGAATTTAATTAAAGGGTTTTTTATTTTCTCTTTAAGATAGGTACACTATCTTTCAATTAATTCATTGGAAATTAAACAGTAACAATAAAGCCTTCTTGCTGCCTGCAACAATTTTTTGCCTTAATCACAATCACATCACATGATACATCTTTATGGAAGCTGTGAGGTTATCTGTCCATACAATAATAAATTTCCATAATTTTTAAATATTTAGCATAGTTAAATGTCTTTTCAATTTGTTATTTTACTTCTTAAGTCTCTGGCTTTGCAACAATATGCTTTATTTTTGCATTTTTCCCTGTGCATTTTATTCTGTAATGTTTGTGTACTGGGCTGTCTCTTTGGTGGGCCTTCCCACCAAAGCCACTCTCACTCCTCCCTTCAGCTGGACAGTGAAGGGAAGATATAAAAAAAGGCTCAAGGGTCAAGATAAGGGCAGGGAGAGATCACTCACCAGTTACAGTCAATTTGACAAAATTATTTTGATTTATTATCAGTCCAGTCAAAGTAGAGCAATAAGACATAAAACCAAATCTTAAAACACATTCCCCCACCCCTCCATTCTTCACTGGTCTCAACGTCACTTCCCATTTCTTTACCTCCTCCTGTCAAATGGTGCAGGGGAGATGGGAAGGGAGGTTGTGTCAGTTTGTCATATGTTGTCTCTGTTGCTCCCTCATCCTCAGGGGTAGGACTCCTCACACTCTTCCCCAGCTTCAATGTGCACTCCTCCAGAGGCTATAGGTGGATCTTTGCTCCCCCTTGGTTCTCCACGAGTTGCAGGGGCACAGCTATCTCACTGGGGTCTGCACCAGGGCCTGCGGGGGAATCTCTGCTCTGGCACCTGGAACACCTCCTCCCTGTACTTTTTCACTGACCTTGATGTCTACAGAATGGCTCCTCTTGGATATTCTCACTCCTCTCTTCTCTGCCTGAAATTATCTCCTGCACAGTAAATTTGAGGTGCTACCACTGCCACTGATGGGCTCAGCACTGGTCAGTGGCAGGTCCATCTTGGAGCCGGCTGACGTTGGCTCTATTAGACACAGCGGAAGCTTCTAGCATCTTCTCACAGAGCCCAGCCCTGTAGGCCTCTTCCTCTGAAAACCTTTCCAGGCAAACCTAATACAATCTGATATATGTTTTTACCCTCAGCTCTCCTTTTTGAGCTGCTGGCTGGGACATGACATAGCAGTGCTAGATAAGAGGTGGCATCCCCTCTGTGAAGGGATGTTGTACTAGTGAAATGATCTGTATGACCACTTTCAGCTCAAGAGGTGTCTGCCACCTTCTGCCTCCTTCAGTCATTCCTTTCAGTGGGTCTGGTGGTGGTGGGTCATAGGTATGTGTTCTCTCCCCCTGTTTTGGAAGCTTAATGCTTCAACAGAAGCAGCAAGAAAGCAGTTCTTGCGCTTCAAGTTCCTGGCTGCGTTTGGAAAGTTTGAAAGACTGTCACTCATGTCTCATTACAGTGAAAACACCAGCTCAGAGAAAGAAAAGGCTTCCCAGAAAACACACTTCTCTTACATTTTTCTGAACCTGAACCAGTAAAAAAGTACATGCATACAAGCCGCATGGCTGACAAAATCCCACGAGAAAAGTGGCTTTTCTACACCTATTATAGATGACTTAGTGTATTTTTCTGCATACAATGATACTACAAAATTATTCTGGGCTATAGAAGCCAAAAGCACCTAAGGTCACTGCCCATCTAATGGAAAAGATGGTTAAGCCTACATACTAGTAACCTATATTTTGTAGTCTTGGCATCACTTTTGTGGAGTATTCAGTGGTATACAATGCTCATGTATCATGCATTTGATGATGTGGATTTGGTGATGTGAATAACCTCTCATTCCAACAGGACAACCATAGATGGGCAGAAGAGGAAGAGTAAAAAGGGTTCAAAAATTACTTTAGTCATAAAAGCTTTGATGAAAACTATGCAAGCCACCTCTCTCTTCTTTTTGTCTTTGTTGAAATCATCATGAATGTCTAATTTAGTAAAGGACTCTCAAAAATATGGTGTAGCTGTAGAATATAATCAGCAATGCTGCAAAAAAATGGGCAAAGATTGTGGTTAAAAGAGAACACTCAACACTTGTCAGCATTAGCTGGGAGCTACATCTCATTCCTTCCAAGTTCACAGCTTGGACTTGCAAGGTGCTGAATATCTTTGTCAGTGCATAAGGGTGGTGCTGAGTAAATTATATGCTGAATTGGTAGCACTGCTTAGTATTAAGGCTGCAAACATTTCCTGTTATAAGACCTAGTTGCTTATACTTTTGCCAAACTAACTGTTTAGGTTGAAATTTTCCATGTGTGGCATTTGCCTTGTGAAGAAATCTTTTGGAAAATTTCAGCCAAAATGTTTCTGCTGTGAAGCAAGAGAAAAACATGCTATTTTTTGCAGTTAAGAAAACAGTCCTGTAACCTTTACTTTGGCGGCTCTTGTGCCCTCCTCATATATTGAGCAGGAAATTGACATCTGGCAAAGGGGTGGTCTGTGTGTCACTGATGCGCTGTTTGCTATCCATACAAGAAACAACTTATAATGTAAATCTTGAAAAAATCCAATTTGTATGAACTCACTAGGAGTTTGCTAAAACTTGACCACAAAAATCCCAGAAGCTTCTGTTCTTATGGAGCATACTGACAATTCAGGCTTGTTTAATTTCTTTGTTGATGATCTGGATGAGGCGATCAAGTGCACCCTCAGTAAGCTCACAGATGGCACCAAGCTGGGTGAGAGTGTTGATCTGCTGCAGCACAGGAAGGCTCTGCAGATGGATCTGGACAGGCTGGATTGATGGGTCAAAGCCAATGGTGTGAGGTTCAGCAAGGCCAAGGGCCGGTCCTGCCCTTGGGTCACAACACCCCCAGGCAGTGCTACAGGCTGGGGCAGAGTTCCTGGAGAGCTGCCCAGGGAATAGGACCTGGGGATGCTGGTTGACAGCAGCTGAACATGAGCCAGCTGTGCCCAGGTGGCCAAGAAGACCAATGGCATCCTGGCCTGTATCAGCAATAGTGTGGCGAGCAGGACCAGGGCAGTGATTGTCCCTCTGTTCTCAGCACTGGTGAGGCTGCACCTCGAGTACTGTGTCCAGTTCTGGGCCCTTAAATTCAGGAAGGACATTGAGGTGCCAGAGGGTGTCCAGAGCAGGGCAATGTTGTTGTGAAATGCATTACCACAACATGGCTCCCTCCACATCTTTCTCCTTGGAACTCCCCTAGTCCTGGGCAACTCAGCCTCGCAAAAGGCTGCTTTTACTAATGTGCTTAGTGTTAGGGTTACACTTAGGGTTAGGGTAGAGGGAACCACAAATTGTACAGCACAAGGGGCACTGGAACTATGAAAGGCATACCAATGGGAGCTCAGCACAGCCACAACATTGGTACCTTCACACCTTTCTGCTTGGAATCACCGCCTCACAAAAGGTTGCTTTTACTCATACGCTTGGTGTTTTGGCAATGCGTAGGGTTAGGGTAGAGGAAACTGTTGTATATGCCTGGCTTTCCTGGCCATCCTTGACCGAGGCATCAGCCCCTGAGCGCTTGGCGGCTAGGCAGCTTCTTCCGCGCCGCTCCGAAGCCTGGCGTGTCTGGCTCACGCAGAGGCGGGGCTGCCCACAGCAAGGGACCAACGAGGTGCCGATGGAATAAGGCAAAAGAGGCAAAGGGTTCCAGGAGGGGGTCTCCCCCAAACTCTCCTTTATTAGGGGTAGGGCGAGGGGATCCGGGAGAGTCGTAGAGGGAGAGCACCAGGGAAATGTCCTGGTGCAGCCGATTTTAAGGGGGGGGGGGGGTAACAGCCAATGGGGTAAAGGGCAAGGGGAAGGTACAGTGGTCAGGGGTCCAATAAAAACATTTGAGGGAGGGGTACAACAGCTCAGAACCAATAAAACTTCAAACATAACAGAACTTTCGGGAGGAAGGGGTTAGCCCAAGGTTCTGGGCATGCCTTTCTTCTGGAAAAAGGGTGGATCTTAGATCAGCAGCAACCAGGGTTGGACCTCCCACAGGAAGCCAGAAAGCCTACAGCTCCAGGAACACTGGAACTACAAAAGACATGCCAAGGTGAGCACAGCACTTTCCCAACATTATTCCTTCCAAACCTTTCTCCTTGGCACCACCCATGTGCTGGGCACCTCTGTCTCAGAAAAAGCTTCTTTTACTGCTCTGCTTACGGTTTCTGTTACACTTAGGCTTAGTCTGTTAGAAAACCACACAGCCAAGATTTCCAGGGACACTGGAACTACAAAAGGCATTACAAGTGGAGCATGGCATTGCTCCCTCCACACCATTTTTCTTTGTCACCACCCATGTCCTGGGCAACTCAGCCTGAATGGCAGGGTTGTGCCTAGTATTAGCCATGGTGGCCCTGTAATTCATGTAACCTATATTTATTACCCCCTTTCACTTCTCGAAGATCTGTTCCCCGGTGTGAGGACACTTGTGTTCATGGACATTGTTAGATGTGCCAGTAAATCAGACATTTTGTCTTACACTGGACTGAAGGATGGATGCTCAATAAGGAAACATTATCCCTCCTTCAGTCTGCTAAATGGGAAAAGGATCACGATGAAAAATTAGCATGTATCAAATGCTGCATCCATAAGCAAACATAATTCTACTTTTCATAACTTCTAACTGCTTGCTTTGCAATAATATTCTTTTGAAATTTGAATATTTGAGTAGTGTGTATGTGGGATATGCATATTTACCATCAGTCATCATAAATACATATCTTTTAAACCATTGGAATAATTGTGAGTAAATACATGTAACTGTGTTAGGGTTGAGTATAGATACCAATGAATCCATGTGGTTTTATAATATTTACAAAGCAGATGCCTTTGGTGTTACATAAACAAGAAACAGTTTGCATCTCTAATGTCACTTGTATACATTTAATGCAACCTGGGGCTTAGTGGGACTGTCTGTGGAAACAACCCTGTATTAAATCCATCTTTTTACATTCTGGAAAGTATTAAAATTATTTAAACAGAAGAATGGAGTGAAACTGCTCCATGGCTTATGAGGAACAAATATTGCCAGCTGAGACACTTGGCAACCCAGCGAAGGTTGGAATACCAATACCAACCACAGGCATGCATTTCATCTTCCACAGGACACTTCACTGAAGAGGAAAGATTGAGAAGTTCTCTTGAGACTAACTTTATATAATCTTTCTTTTAGAAAAGAAGTCAATATCAAGCTATATTACTGTCACAACCTGAGTGATTTATGATTAAGCAGTTTGGGATCATTCTGGACTTCACTACAGCTTTTGAAGTGCCAGTATAAAAATGCAGGACCAAAATCTTTAAATAATATGAGAATTTTGTTTATTCTAAGGGATAGTGGCTTGCATTAAGATATTTTCACTATTTTCAAGTAGAAAGAATTTGAATTGTAAGAACATCATAGCAATGCTGACTATACTTTTTTCCATAGAAAAGTTCTTTTTGTGTCATGGGTATTATATTTTCCTATCTATATGAACAAAAGATAAAAACTGCTAATGATGATAATAATAATAATTACTGCAGTGACATCTTTCAGACAAGGAATTATCTACCCAGAGTTGTTACTTTAGTAACACATAGGTCATGAGGAAAACTCCATTTATCCTTTGCTTCCTCTGAAGAGGGGCAGATGAACCTGACTAAAACACAAATGGATTGAATACAACATCATTTTCCCAGGTGTAGGATGAGCCTAGTTAAGCATATCTGAGAGAAAGCACTCTGGTCTTCATATTATTTAATCTAATATGCTCTGTTCTGTCAGAACTGGATTAGGGACTGATTTCCTATGCTATTACACTAGCAGATTTGGGGTGGCATCTGTAATGGGGAAATTGTGATCAGCAGGAAAGAATAGTCTAGAAGCAGTATCAAATGTCAAACATCAGCCCAAGCATAGACAAAAAGAGCACATCTGAGTGGCATCTGATACCAATCATTGTCCCTACTTTTTTTTCACCCTACCCCTTTACAATATTACTCATAGAGTGCTGGCAAATACAGGCTACCTCATTTGGTAAGTTTTACTTAGTAATTGCAATGTTTGTTGTTCAAGGAAATATACTGTTTCCTTTTTATACTGATTTCTTTAAACAATTATAATAATACTGTTTTCTCCAATTTTCTGACATTTGCAGTAGATGATCGCTAATCATTCCTTCAACCTCACAGAAAATGAAAATCATAGACATTTTTCTTTACCTTCTGAGCTGTGATTCCTTGCAATCCTGCTACAGTGCCTAGAACAGAGAATTTCCTTAAAAATCAGTACATTATTCTGTAGAGGCAAATTATTTTTGACTAGAGAGCTTCTTATGGCAGAGCATTGACAACACTTTTCCATTATCCTTGTCTTCCACCAGGAAATATAGCATGCCAGGGCATCTTTCAAATGATGGATGTGGCACTAAATATATAAAAATTATAAGGCTCATCTCAGTGGATATGTGTGTTGCTTTTTTTCCATTACACTCTAAAATTAGGAGTCAGTAAAAACTTCTACATTTTTCAAAGAGAATATATATTTTTAAAGAAAATCATAACCAATGTATAATTAGAACTGCCAGAGCATACATAAAAACATAGTTTCTATGTTTATGTTTTGGCGAACTGTTAAATGAAAAAGAGGTTAAATTACATTTTAATGAGTATGCTGACAGCAAACTACGTGACTCATCTGCATGGGTATCTATGAGAAAAAATATAATTTTATACTTCTCAATACCTTTTAAAGTAGAAAAGGTGTTTCTGAAGTGGCACAAAAGTTCAATCTACAATAAATATGGAAACTAATTATTTTCTTGGTTTTCCTAATTGTGCTGGAAGGGCAAAGAAGTATATGAAAGATTGATATTCCTGTGCTTTGCTCTGTACAGCGCTGAGTAACAGACGAACCTTGCTCTGAGCAGATATGTTTTGAATAGACTTGACAGAGACACCAGTAGGAAGGGGAAGTTGCATATATCTGAGCCATGCTGTGTGATGCTGGAAAATGTCTCATTAGTCACAGGACATAAATTGCACAAGTGGGTTTCAACAGGAGTGAGTATGGGTAAGAAGATAAAGCAGTTTCTGTAAGCAAATTCTGCAAAAATGAAGAAAAGAAATATTTGTGGTAATACCACATTAATCAGGCTTTATCTGAGCCTCAAGGTTTGTCCAGCCTAGCTAAATGAGCTGGAAGCCTCTTGCCTTCAACGGCATATGCAGGAATGATAAAGTCATGGTTCACAATTGTTTCTCTCCTCTCAGACCAGCCACTGAGTAGTGATGATAGTTCAGGTGATGGCAGAGAAGATCTGGCCTGAGTCCAGAGTACACTTCAAATCCATTTTATGGACCTGCAGGAAATTGTTGCAGCCATTCTTTAACTGCATTTCATAAGTGTCTGTCTGATAGCTCATGATTGATAGCCCTTGCCCTTGGGGGAGAATTCAACTTGTCAGTTGTCTGCTGGAAACAACACAGTGAAGAAGAGGGAGTCTGGGAGGTTTCTGAAGTGTGTGGAAGATAAATTCCTGAGACAGCTGGTAAGTGAGCCTGCCAGGAGCGGTGCCCTGCTAGACCTGCTATTTACAAACAGAGAAGGGCTGGTGGGACATGTGGTGGTTGGATGTCATCTTGGACATAGCAAGACTCAGTATTGGGGGGCAGTCGTGTATCAATGATGTGGACGAGGCCATCGAGTGCACCCTCAGTCAGTTTGCAGACAACATTAAGTTGGGTGAGAGTGCTGATATGCTACAGGGTGGGAAGGCTATGCAGGAGGATCTGGACAGGCTGGATCAATAGGCCAAGGCCAGCTGTATGAGGTTCAGCAAAGCCAAGGGCCAAGTGCTACACTTGGGACACAACAACCCCAGGCAGTGCTACAGGCTGGGGGCAGGGTGCTTGGAAAGCTGCCCGATGGAAAAGGACCTGGGCGTGCTGGTTGACAGAGGCTGAACATGAGCCAGCTGTGCCCAGGTGGCCAAGAAGACCAATGGCATTCTGGCCTGGATCAGCAATAGTGTGGTGAGCAGGAGCAGGGCAGTGATTGTCCGTCCGTGCTTGGCCACACCTCAAATCCTGTACCCAGTTTTGAGCCCCTCACTGCAAGAAAGACATTGAGGTGCTGGAGCGAGTTTGGAGAAGGGCAATGGAGCTGGTGAAGGGTCTGGAGCATAAATCCTATGAGGAGCAGCTGAGGGGGCTGGGGTTGTTTATATTGGAGAAAAAGAGGCTCAAGGAAGACCTTATAGCTCTCTACAATTGCCTGAAAGGAGGCTGTAGCCAGGTGGGGGTCAGTCTCTTCTCCCAGGCAGCCAGTGAGAGGACAGGAGGAAATGGCCTCATGTTGCACCAGAGGATGTTTAGGTTGAACATCAGGACGAATTTCTTCACCAAAAAGGTGGTTAAGAATTGGAAAGAACTGCCCAGGGAAGTGGTGGAGTCACCATCCTTGTAAGTGTTCAAGAAATGACTGGACGTTTCGTGAGGCACTTAGTACTGCGGTTTAACTGACATGGCGGAGTTCAGTCGCAAATTGGACTCAGTGGTCTTGGAGGTCTTTGCCAGCCTCAGTGATTCCATGATTCTATGGTAATTCAATGTACACATGCTCTACCCTCTCTTTAGGCTTGTTTCATGTGGTAAATGTAAAAGCATCTCTAGAGAAAGATAATATAACAGATTGTTTTTCTAGAGTGGTTACATATAGACAGAGCAAAAATGAGAACTGGAGAAGTAGTAAAAGCAGAATGATGTCTTTAGTCCTTGTCTCATGAACAATGCAAGATCTTAGCTACCTATTTAAGCATGGTTTTCTCTAGTTGTTGTCATATTATTTTTCAACCATGCTCTTTGGAAAATGCAGCCATAGAATGTTCAGAAATTAATCTGGTGTTATTCAAGTTAAATTAAAAGCATATGAGTGAGTCACACCCTGAGTAAGGACTTAATTTAATCAGCAACAATATGTTAAAAATATTTTAGTGAATAGTTAGCTCAGTTCCTTCTTTGCATACCCTTATGTTAAATTAAAATGCTGGCAGCATTTAATCTTTTAATCTTTGTGATTTATGGGATTGTTGCTGTCTGATATGGAAACTATGTCCCAAAATCTTGAGAACAGTGCATTTCCTCAAATTCTCCATCTTTTACTTAGACAAGGCTCAGATGATGTCAGTGGAACTGTTAATTAGGATAGGCCTGTAATCCACAAGGCCTTGTAAAACCTGGACTTGGTTAGCATACTGATGAACGTTATCCCCTCCAAGAACAAATGGAGACCTCCAGCATAATTAAAGCAAGTAGAATTTTACTCTTGGAATTCATACATGTCTGTCTGGTGGATTTGCTACCATGAAATTTACTGGTTATTAAACATCAGATTCAATTACTTTAAAAGTCTGACAATTGCTCTCAGGAATTAACATATGTTTTAAATCAGCACAAATTAATTCTTTAAAGTTAAAAGGAAAACATATTTCAATTTACAAGCATGTTACATAATCAATTATTAGTTTTCAGAAACCAAAAACATTGCTATTTTTGTTAAATAGGGCAATATTTCAGAATAATTTTTTCATTCTGTACTTCTGCCTGGGCCTCTTCTTGCTTTTCATGGGAAAATCACACCTTTATAAACAATAGCATGCTCTAAGGATGTTTTCATAAGTTGCCTGATTTAGTTTTAACACCTTTCGCTGTTTTACTTGCCTACAGATATGAACTTGTCCTATGGAGTTGAAGAATCTTGCTTTCTTCACCTCAAAATGAATATTTTATTATTTATATAAAGTAGAACTATTTCTAAGATACAGAAAAGGTGATAAAAACTGTAATTTTATAATTAAATATAAATTTGGAAGAGAAATAGAACTTTAGAGCCATGCTTAAAAATACGTACAACAGGAATCTTAGCCTGTTTCTGACATTTGGAGTCCCCAATCATGACATTGTTTTTTATTTATGATTTTGACACCCCCCCCCCCAAAAAAAAAAAAAAAAAAAAGACATACTGGGGTGTCTTTAGCAGAGATGACAAGATAGTTATGCTATTAGAGTACATGAAATGAAAGGAGAGCTTGAGGAAGCTGATTTTGTTCATTCCAGAGTGGAGGCTTTGGAGGAAATATTTTTGATGCCTACAACTACCTGTTAAGATGATGCAAAGAAGATGGACCCACACTCTTCTTATGGGTGCACAGATAGGATGAGAGACAAAACTCAGAAGATGGAAATTTTGCATTGAACATAAAGGGGAAAAAAATCTCCATGGGAATTTTCAGACTCTGGACCAGGCTGCCCAGAGGTATTTTCTTTCCTTGGAGATACTCAAAACCCAAATAGGCAAGGCCCTCAGAAGCCTGATTTGGCTGAGCTTGCCTTGAGCATGTTAGACAGGATGATCACAGACCCCTTCCAACTTATGTGATTTTATTGTTCTGTGCAAAAGAAACTACAACAGAATTGAGAAAAAAAAAAGGATGAAGAAATGTGTCCCTGAAGTATCCCTGCTTCCATTGAGATATTAAAAATATGGGGGGGATGTGTTTTATAAATTGAGTAAACCCTGCATGATATTTTAAAAGTGGCATCTTCTATCCAAATGACATTTATGTATGTATAGTGTGATATGTAAGTTGCTTTTGTATCTAATAACAAGGTTCATGATAAATCAATTCACAGTCCATTTGGGCTCAATATGCTGTTGAATGTAAATAGGGAAATACACAAAATTTGTCTATCTCTGTCTCCTCCTGGGTTTTTCCACAATAATAACATCAATGACACATCAGTGAGTTTGACATTGGCTATTGCAGGCAGCCATCTAAGCTTGATTAATATAAGATCATGTTTTTGCAGTGACATTTAAATGTCAAAACCTAAACTGTGTAGAATATGCTGAAGAGAAAAATTCCACCTAGCTTACCCATACTGGGAGTTATTTACACCTTTGCCTTTGAAACACAAACTTTTCATTCTAAGGCATAGAGGCAAAATGGAGTGGGAAGGTTATTACTACATGGTTTCAGAACTTTGTATATAGGACTTCACATATAGTGAGCAAGAAGCTGCCAACTCCCTCTAGCCACTACTTCTTTCTTTTTTATTTCTTGCTTCTTGCTCAGGTGGAACTTCTGGTTGCACTGAAAAATAATCAAGATAAAAAGTAGAAAATAAAGTTCCAAAATAGCCACACATTTTCTTCTCTTTCCCTTCTTTTTCTCACCCTTGTTTCTGACACACCGAATGCATCTACCAAAGAGATAGGAGGAATGAACTACAGAGGATGTTTTCTCTTCCAGTGGAACAAAATAGCTCTTTTCCCTTGCAAATAGACAGTTAACTAAATGAATGTCATCCAAACTCAATGATTTCTTACAAAAAACTGAATGTAAATCTGTCAGGAAAAGATACTGCAATACTCCGTGTAAGGGACTACCAAGTATTCTGGCACTGTGGTGTCCCACGGTAAAGCTGGAATATAAAAAGCTCATCTGGAAGGACTAATGCTCCTATTACAATCAACTGGATCAACCCTTTAGCCGTTGAGTCAACAGTCTTAAGGAAAATCTTTATATAAATATGCCCTTAAATTTATTGAAACGTATTGAACTGTAAATAGCGGAAGTGCATTTGCTAAGCATGTCTAGAGGGCAAATACATTCCCACACCTTAACCTGGTTTTGAAGCTGATACTGTGAGTGGACTTTTCCATTCAATCCTGCATTGTCACCATTAGACAGCACAAAGCCTGCTTAAAATGATCCTTTCATTTTATGGTGGGATCTTGTGTGTAGCTTTGTTGAGAAACCAGTCAAATTATACACAGTGGAGAATAATTTCTTTCCACAATATTAATTCAGTCAATTTTAAATTTTTTAAAAAATTATTTGAATAAAATGAAGTAATTTTTCCTGAAAGCATTATCTTATTTGCTTTTTCAGAGGAACATGAAATTAAGTAATGAAATATACAGTTCTTAACCAAAAGTTCTTAAATAATTGCACATTAATTTCATATCAGGTTTGTGCCTTAACATTTAATGTCTATCTTAGTATGTTTACACACTTGCTATGTCCTAGAGCTGTGTCATTCCATGATATATACCACATTTTCTTCATGTGTGTAATTTTTTGTTCAGGTTTTAATGTATTTTTCTCTGTATCCAGGACAAAATAATGAAATATAGATAAAAATAATGAAAATGAAATGTCTAGGCCAAAGCTTTCATCAAGTGTCAGCAATTTATGGAGACCAAGTTGAAAGTGAACATAGACAGAATTATGAAAAAGTAGCATTTTTATTGGAGCATTTAAAATTATTCAAGCCAACATTCCTCCACTCTGGTGGAAGTAGATTCATTCCCAACTCTTATTTTAGTAACAGATTTTTCATCCAGCAATATTAAAATAACTCCACACCTCACAAATCCTCTGCAGCAGAATTCTTGCCCTCCTCCTCTTTCCTGGCATCAGCAGTGTACTGTTTTCTCTACTGAGATTGCACTCTACTTAGAGAAAAAGAAAGGGAGAATTCATTCACTCCCTGAATTTTCACTTGAGTGATCCCAAATTCTTATTCAAGTACTGATTTACACGAGCTTGGATGGGGGAGAGAGGAACAACAATTTATAGACTTAGATAATGCCTTTAAAATGTGTGCACAGCATATGAAATCAGCGCTGTATTACACAGCAGACCTTCCCCCATGGCCAGGTAACTGGAGCAGAGGGACATTTATATTCTTATTGTGGTCATGGATATGATCATCATCTAATGTAGAGCTTTCTAGTCTACCTGTAAATCCTGTAGGCTGCTGAGGGTATTAAGGGTGATGCAACGCAAAGAGAGGACAACAGTTTTGTCCATAATTTTTGAGAGCTTCTGAGTGCATCTCAGACTAATTGCGTTTAGAGTTAAAGCTATTTTTTCAAGTGTTGGATGTCTTTAAATCTAAATATGCTTTCATTCTTGCAAAATTTCCAAATTTAGTCTGAATTTACTGATTAGTTGTGAATCAATTTGTTTTGTATGCCCACATCCACATAAATGTTTGGGGGGAAAAGCATTAGATTCTTTTCTCCTTCAACCAATAGATTTCAAATGCATCTTCGACCTGTCTGACTTTACATTTTGACATCTGAAGAAAAGGATCATCAGCTTTTGTTCTTCTAAGGACTATGGGAAAATGCAGTAGAACAGGCCTGACATGATGGCTTCAGAGGCTTCACCTTTAGTGTTTATATATCCACATGGCTACATAAGCCATCTGACAGGCAGGACCTTCCAAGGCCTGGTCCACTCTAAACATTTAATTCAGTGGCTTCTCCCTCTCTCTTGAGTGTTATCAAGCTGGAAGATTCTGTGAGGTGCTGTGTTGGGATACTTCTGTTTTAACTGCTCTGTTTTGCATGAACTATTTAAAGAGCAACGTAAGAACAGTCACGTAAATAGATAAGGAGCAGAATCGCCCTCTTTTCTGGTGCTTCAGGTGTTCATCTGGCAGGTGGAACTCCGGGGATTCATCCCACTTGGCTTTAAACATTCACTGTGTCTACATATTTCCATGTTACACTTGTGCCTTTTGTAAGTACTCATTCCATATTCAGAAAAAAGGAATAGAGTTTCTAAATTTAAATCAGCTGGACTGTTGTTACAAACTACCCAAGAGGAAGATAGCGGTTATAGAGGCTTCAAACCTGTGGTTATTCCGAATTGGAATAGACCATATTGGCCATTATCTAGTCCTAGCTGAGAATCAGGAACAAGCTCTATTTAGATGTTTAGATCATACAAGTAAGTAGAATAAGTGATATTTGTGTTTGATTTTCTCACTTTTGTCACTCAAAAACACCTGCAATTTTCTATATTAAATGTTATTAATTACTGACTGCATTTGCTTTTTATTTGCCTTGGCTTGAGTCTGATTGGAAAGTAGAAAAGCATTCCTGAGACAAAAGTGTGACAAATACATAAACTTGATACCCAGGATACTTGAAAAAATATCCATACCTGCCCAGCTCAGCATTCATTGGTTTTACACCGTAACAGAGCGTCTGTATCATCTGTGCACATCATGAGTGCTGACACTGTAGAGGGCAGAGTAGGGAGAAGTGTCCTCTGTGGCATTAAAGGCTGTCTGGCACACAGCTGTAAGAGAGCTTGGTGGCATAAGGCAGGAATGCACATTTACAGATTGAAGGTCAAAGAAAAATGTCATGCTTATTTTAGCTCTTAAGGTAATAAAACCTCAAAGTGTTTATTTCTCGCTATTATTTAAAGGAAGTTGGGGATATCTAGATGTAGACATCTGAATTTGATCAGATGAATCTGACTTTTGTGCAATGATGAATGCCATTTAAAGTAGATGTAAAAACACCACAGAAAAGGAGATCACTTTTTCTCTTAGCATGGCATATAGCCTGGTTGTTAAGGTATTGTCTTATTGAAATGAGTTCAAAAATGCAGTATCTGGACCTGTTTTTCCAAGTATGAGTAAAAAGTCTAACCTTGAACTAGTGGCTAAAAGGGAGAGGAAGAGAGCAGCAGCAGCTTAAGGAATTTTTATTTTGTGAATCTTCCCTTTTTTGTTTTACTTAGAATATATGAAACCTTTCATCTCAAGCCAATGTGTTGTATTGCATTAAACTATTTTTACTACATTTTCATTTCAGCAAGGATGAGAAGCAAAAAATATTCATAGTTAGATCCAAATTTTTTTCAGCTTGGCTATTAAATAGAGAAAACATCTATTCAAACAACCTTAAAGTCCTGATACTGATCTCATACCAGACTAAATCAGGAATCTCTCCAATGAAGTTATTTGGGTATGCTGGTATAAAATGGTGCCATATAAATGAAATCAGAATCAGGCCTTGATAGCAGCCCCATGTAGGAGAAACATGTTGAAACCTCATCTAATCTGAAGGAAATGAGCAGCAAACCTTGTACCAAGAAGATATTCCAATAGAATTTAACTGTTCCAGACAAGTTCCCATGTGAAAACATTCTTTCACACACACACACACACACACACACACACACACACACACACACACACAAAACCCAAAAAAAGGCACAGCTTTATTTCAGGCTAAAGCAGGTAAGCTAATTCTAGTTTTATTTGCAAACCAGTTCTTCAGGTTTAAAGTATTTTTCCAACAGTGTGACAGAATCGTCAAAGCACAGACTGGTTTGGGAACAAAGAGACCTTTGAAGTCATCTAGTTCCAAGCCCCATGCTGTAGGCAGGGACACCCACTAGATCAGGTTGCTCCAGGCCCCATCCAACCTGGTCTTGATCACTTCCAGGAATTGGGGATCCACAACTTCTCTGGACATCTTGTTCCAGTGCTTCACCACCCTCACAGGGAAGAATTTCTTTTTAATATGTAATATCTAATCTACCCTCTTGCAGTTTAAAGCCATTACTCCTTGTCTCATGACAACATGCCCTTGTATAAGTCCATCTCTGGCTTGCTTGTTGATCCCCTTTAGGTACTGAAAGGCTTCTATAAGGTCTTCTTGGAGCCCTCTCTGCTCCAGGCTGAACAACCCCAACTCTCTCAGTTTTCATAGGAGAGGTGCTCCCACCCTCTGACCATCTTCATGACCCTCCTCTGGACCTGTTTCAACAGGTCCATGTCTTTCTTGTGCTGGGGGGCCAAGAGATGGGCACATTCCACATGAGGTCTCATGAGAGTAGAGCAGAGGGGCAGAATCACCTTCCTTGATCTGGTAGCCACACTGCTTTTGATGCAGCCAGGATATGTCTGGGCTGCAAGGACATATTGTTGGGTCATGTTGAGCTTTTCCACCGGCAGCCCCAACTCCTTTTCTTCAGGGCTTCGCTCAATCCATTCATCTCCCAGCCTAAATTTGTGCTTGGGATTTCCCCAACTCATGTGCAGGGCCTTGCACTTGGCCTTCCCGAGGTTCACACAGGCCACATCTCCAGCCTGTCTCTGGATGGCATCCCTTTCTTCCAGTGTGTTGACTGCACCACACAGCTTGGTGCTGTCATTTGAGTGTGACAGAGCACTGCAACAGGTTTTGCAGAGATGTTGTGGAATCTGCTTCCCTGGAGACAGTCAAAACCTGCCTGATGAAATCCTGTGCAACATGCTCTTGGTGAACCTGCTTTACAGGGAGTGGGACTAGATGAACTGCAGATGTCCCATCCAACCCCAACCATTCTCTGATTCCATGGAAAAACTTGGCAAGAGTGCTCTCAGTCCTACTGTTCATGTCACCAACAAAGATGTTGAACAGTGCTGTTCCCAATAGCAGCCCCTGATGAATGCCACTCATCACTGCTTCGCCTTTGGACATCGAGCCGCTAACCACAAGTCTCAGAGTGTGACTGCTCACCTCATTCCTTATCCATGAACTGCTCTAGAGAACAAATTCATGTCTCTGCAGTTTAGAGACAAGGGTGACATGCGGGACAGTGTCAAATGTTTTGCACAAGTCCAGGTAGATGACATCACTTGTTCCCTTATCTGCCAATCCCATAGCCATGTCATGGAAAGCCACCAAATTTGTCAGGCACAATTTGCCCTCAGTGAAACCATATTGGCTGTCACTAATCATCTCCTTATTTTCCACGTGTCTTAGAATAGTTTTCAGGAGGAGCTACTACATGATCTTGCAAAGCGCCAAGATCTGACTGATTAGCCCTTAGATATTTTTTCCCCTTTTTTAGAAGTGAAGGTTATGTTACCACTTTTCCAGATTGTGAGAACTTCACCAGACTGCCAAGACTTCTGAAATAAGATGGATAACACCTTAGTCAATTCATCTGCCACTTCCCTTAGGACACACAGCTGCATCTCATCAGGTCCCATGGACTTAGGCACCTTCAGATTCCTTAGATGGTCCTAGAACTGATCTTCTCTTGCATTGGGTGGTGCTTCCTTCTCCCAGTCCCTACCTTGTCTTCTGCCACCTGGGTGTTGTGGCTGGAGCACTTGTCTGTGAAGACTGAGGCAAAAAAGTCATTTAGTACCTCAGCCTTCTCCACCTGGGTAACCAGGGCTTCTGTTTCCTTCCAGAGGGACACCACATTTTCCCATCTTCATTTTATCACTGACACCTATAGAAACTTTCCTTATTGTCACTGATATGCCTGATGAGGTCTAATTCTCTCAGGGCTTTATCTTTCCTAACATGATCCCTGGCTGCTTTGAGCAATTTTTTCTGCATTCCTCCCAGGCTACCTGTCTTCCACCTTCCACCCTCTCTAGAGTTCCTTTTTGTGCTGAGTTTGTGGGAAACTTCTTGTTTGTCCATATGTCAGGCCTCTTGGCTTTTTTGCTTGACTTCCTCTTCACTGGGATTCATTGTTCCTGAGCTTGGAGGAGTTAATCCTTGAACACCAGCCAGATTTCTAGGGCCCTTCTTCCCCCAAGGTCTTTATCCCATGGTAATTTACCAAGCAGATTCCTGAAGAGGCCAAAATCTGCTCTCTTTAAGTCAGAGTAGTGACTTTGCTGTGCACCTTCCTCAGTGCCCTAAAGGATCTTGAACTCCTCAATTTCATGTCCTCACAGAAACCATTAAGTAGTGGTTATTGTGAAGTAGCTATTTCAGATGGCTACCAGTCTGACAGCTACCAAAGCAACCCTTATCATGTGCACATTACTTTCCTTTCTCAGTGTGTGCCCATCTTAACTTCTCTCTGTTCTCTTTTCTTCTTTCTAGCAGTTTTCCCCCTCCCTTACTTGTTTTAGATTATCTTTTCTTCATCAGCCTCTTCTAGGTCTTAATTACAGAAAAAAGTCTGCAAGATTTTTATTTCACATTCAAGGCAACTTGCACAACCAAAAGAAACAAAATCTGTGAGGACAGAAAGACAAAGAGATTGCTTAGCTAGCTTAATGATCTGTGATGTCAGTGTCAAAAATATGAGGAGCA
The DNA here is from genome assembly GCA_036630365.1 of Acanthiza pusilla. Classification (NCBI taxonomy): domain Eukaryota; kingdom Metazoa; phylum Chordata; class Aves; order Passeriformes; family Acanthizidae; genus Acanthiza; species Acanthiza pusilla. The sequence goes on from JAXCHO010000036.1 coordinate 22,742,656, forward strand.
GTGACATAGCTAGATTAAACAATGTTCTGTTTTGAAGGTTTGGTCTGACATATGATCCTTCAGAAAAAGGATTTAAACAGAATATAAAGTTCAGATGACACAGATGGGGCATAAACCACAATACATTGTTTCTTTCTATTTTGGGCAATTGATCTCATAACCTCTGTCTTCCCCATAACAGAGAAAACGTGGAAAATTACCATGATCGTGTATTCCTCATTGACAAAGCCTTCGAACCCATTTTGGAAAGAGTCGTGGGAATATAGAACTGTAAGAGTCTGAAAAGCAAGACATAAATGAATGACTAGCAGCTGAATAGAAACATGAGACAACCTATATGAATTCAGATTAAAGGTCTGTTTTGCGTGGCAGCCTTTCTGCACCAGTGACCTTTTGAATGGGCTTCCTCTCACCTTAAGGTCTCTATTCATGTTCCACAGCCACCTTCTCCTGTTTGTTTTGATCTTGATCCTGACCGATGGTGGACCATGAGCTCTTTTATTGAATAGCAGACAGTTTGCCCTAAATGCCATTCATGATCATGTAAACCTTTCTTGTATCACCAGTGACTTGTACGCGCAGAGAGGCAGTCTGTATTGCAAAACCAATCGCCAGCAGGAAGCCCTTATAACTACCAAAATAATGTTTCCTTCTTTATGTTTAAGTTGGCCTCAGACACCACTTTAGCAGGCAGGAGGAAAAGCTGTTGTGATAGTGTGAAGTCAGACAATGAAGAAGAAATTGCTCTCTAGAACTTAAAATTCCCTAAGTTTTGTTAGTATTTCTTGCACCTGGAGTGTTTCACACCATTGGTTCTTTTGCCTTTCATGTGGTTTCATGTCATGTAATAGACCTTTCCTGGTTAGTAGTAATCTCGAGAAGACACTTCTTTCTCACAGCCTCTTTTGTTAGCGACTCTGAAACAATACATGTGGGGGAGGGAATACTCCTTTACTTTTCATAATATGTATATAGTTACTTTTACATGTCTATGTATATGTCTATGTAAATGAATATGTTTATGTATATGTTTATGTATATAGTTACTTTTCATAATATGATTTGGGTTACTGGTCACCTTATACTTTCTGATCACAGCCCGAAAGGACAAAGTTAATAGAGAAAAAATATTCATTTAAAAGAAGGAGATTTTATAAAGCAAAGCAGAGCAAACAAAAAAAATAGCAAAAGAAAAAGCACTGGGAACCTCTTTCACAAAAAAAAAAAAAAAAGCTTAAGAAACAAAACTTAACAGGATAAGGAAAAAAACCCACTGATTCAATTGTAATTGAGAACAACTAGAATGATATATATGCTAAACCTTTCTATCTTCCTTAAGTTTGTAAGAAACAGATGGTTTCTTACACAGTGATGGTGTGAGAACAGTTCAGTGACTGAGCACTCAACCTCTACAGAAATTTATTATTTGCTAAAGAGCAGTTACTGAATTAAATTACCCATTTTCTAACAAATTTTTGTACTTTCACTAAAATATAAAAATATAATAAACTTTTGAAAATATTTTGACATTAATACAGCTTTTCTTTGTTCTAGAAATGAAGAAAATCATAAATGTTTTCAGGCACAGTGATTTAGATCTCTTGAGACACAGAAAGGAAAATCCCAGAAAACCTCTTTTACACATTTTAATTTTAATCTAAAAAGAAACAGTTAAAAACATTCTTATAAGTTTGGGTTTGGGCTTTTTTTTGTTGTTTTGTTTGTTTTTTGGTTTGGGTTTTTTTTTTTTTTAATGTCACAGAGCTATCAGATGATGCTAGCATACATTCTTGGAGTGTGGCTAAAATGGCACTAATTTACACCAGCTGACAAGATGATCCAGTGTTCTGGAAATCTCATTCAACTTTTTCATGTCCACAGCACAGATTTTTCCACAAAAATACATTTTCTTGACATTTTCTAGGCTTTCAATATACTTAAAAATAGAAGCAAAGTCACACATTTAGGCTTTATGATAATATCTGTTCTGGTAATTTTAAGGAAAATAAGGACGTATTAATTGTTCCCTACAGTTGTCAACTTGAGATTTCATGAAAAAATTATAATATAAATATACCTTATTTAGCACCTCATTCTTTCCCTGGTATGAAGATTTATGGATGTCATCACAGCTAGGATTATTGTGGTCACATTGTTCTGAAACTGACTTTATACAGCAGTTTCACATTTTGGAGTTCTCCCATACTAGCTGAGCCTCACAACTTCAACGCACAGAGTAATCAGTGGAAAAGAAGTTGAAGATGTATTTTGGCTTCCCCTAGCTTGTATGAAGCTGGTATTTATAAAGCCTTTTGTTTTTCAGCAAGAGATGCCTTCCCAGCAGTCAGTCTATCCTCATACTGGAAAAGAAAAAATCCACGGTCCAAATGCATTGGCGCTGTCATCTCTCTTCCACTATTAAATAGGGTGTGTTGCTTAAAAATTTTGTTAAATTGATAGAATTGATAAAGACCATTGTTTTCTTAATAAACATTATCCATTTCTGTTTCAGGCTTTCAGTCAGCAGGTAGGAAAGTAGAAGTTATTTTGTGCTGGTAGCAATGGTGTTTGGCAGCGGCAAGTGGCCAGGGCAGCTACACAATCTTTGGTTGCTTCATGGAACAGAGAAGTGAATAACATAAGCTTATTTAAGGGCTACATTTGTCACTTCAGTGCTTAGCAGCTCCTGCCATCATTGACAACAATTTCTTACCCAATTTATGCTCCACACTGCCTCAAAGTGCTTTCAAAAAACCTGTGGGTTTTGGTGTGAGTATGTCCATAGCACAGTAAAATTAGTGTCAGTAGTGCTGGAAGTGTGGAAATTAATTGAACTATCATATGAATGGATGAAGGGTTTCTCAGTGAAATGAAGCAACCTATTTGCCTTATTCCTAATGAATGTAAATAAATTCTCTTTGTGTTGTACAATTTCTATTATGTTGAGTGCATGTTAATGAACATTGTGGTTTTTATTGAGTCATGAATTGGAAGAGTGCTTTTTCTTTGCTTTAAAATTTTCTTTTTCCAGAGTCAGTCACAGACTAGTTTCTGTTTGAACTTTCTCTAGAGTTTACCAGATGTTCTGTTTGGATTTCATGTTTCTGTGTTGTGTTCACTGGAGTTCACAGATGGACTTTTCACTGAACTAATGAAAACTTAATGAGATCCATATATGCATTTAGCATTTGAGAATACAGTATAATATAATGCTTTCTGTTGCTGTTTGTCATTCATGCTTAAATTGGCAGGACAAATGCAAGCCTCTAACAGACACTAAGTTTGCAAGCAGCCAGAAGATTTTGCTTCTCTTCTTTTCTACTATGTGCCCCTTGCTATCTTGTGGTAGCAGATAACTCCATTTTCACTGGTGCCTAGGTTTTGGTTCTGTTTCAGCTAGTAAAATAGGAAAGCTGAGGGTCTGATAAGAGGTGTGTTCGAAAGCATGTGTCAACAGAGTTGATTAAACTGGAGGGTTGCTTATTTCAGGATGAGAAATCAGTGAGGAACTGAGAAAAAACCCCACCAAACCCCAAACATTTTAATCGGTTTCTGTTAAATAGCAGTAGTGGACAGATAACCCCAAACACTATACTTCCTGCTGTCGGGTGTGTGAATACTTAACAGGCACAGAGGGTTTGCAATGTGAAGTCTAACCAGAAGCCAGTTCTAAATGCTGTTCCCCAGAGGCTGATAGTGTTCAATGCCTGCAACGACATCTAGAAATGTCCAGGTTTGGACTCCTCAGTGCAAAAAAAGATATTGACAAGCTGGAGGGTGCAGGGCAAGGCAACTGTGCAGATTAGGAGGTGTGACACATACAGAGGGATTGGAACAGCTGGATTTGTGCTTCTTTGGAAAAGACAAGGTTAAAGGAGAAATCTTAACATTGACCTCATCTGTCTAAGAGGAGATTTACAGAGAAGACAAAACCAGACTCTTCTCGAAAGTGAATAGTAAAATAGTCAAGGACAATGGTCATGAATTGCAATTTCCAGTTAACTATTGGAAATAATTTTTCACAATATAGCAAAGAGCTGAAATGGATCACCTACAGAGGTTGTAGAACCTCCATCCTTAAAGACAATTTCAATGCAATTGGAGATGACTGGGTAACCTGTCCAATTAGGTAGATCCAGCTTCAAATCTGGCCCTGCTTCAGAACTTTTTTCTGAATCCTATCTTAATGACTTTGTGGTTCAGTTTAGGTTTTTTTAATGCCTTGTAGTGACACTCTCTTATTTGCAAGAAAATATTTATAGTGAGAAAATAATTATTAAAATCATTACTAGTAATTTTGGTCTCCTCTATCTCAAAAGGTTATTGGAATCCTTCTTAAGGACGAAGGCAGTGTTTTGAAAGCAGACTAATGAATTTCAGTTTGAAAAGGAAGATTCTTTCAACATGAAAGTTTTGGAAAATTCTGGAACAGACTACTCACAAACCATCCAAGTAAAGAAAATGGTGGGTCCAGTAATCATATTGAATCGAACACATCACTTCGTTTCTAAAATACTCACATATCGATTGTATTATCTTTTCATTAATGGTAAGAGAAAGATGTCTGCATGTAATCTTGGTTTTGTGACCCTGTAACATAGAACTGTAGTTGTTTTCCGTTATTATTGAAGATGGACTCTGGGCAGAAAAAACAGCTGCATCACTTTCGGTCCTCAGCATTTTATAAAAAAGGAAATTTTTTCTTCCAGGATGATATAATTGAGGAAATTTTGTAACAGATGGTTTTCCCACAGGGAAATGGGGATTTATGGCCCCCTGGCTTCCTGCGTTCTTGGCAGCTCATGTGAGAGAGTCTTACAGTGGGGCTCCTTGTACTTCCCTGGTCCTATGACATCCTCAGGCAGATGCAGACAGCCACAGCCCAGGGCGCTTCCCAACTCCCAGGCTCCAGTGCTCAGCAGGCTGTCATAGAGAGAAGGAGGCTGGAGAGAAAAACGGATTTTGGAAACATGGACGTGTTCCTGTAGTGGAAGCAGAGAGTTTGACTTTTCATCCCACCCCTCCCCCACTTTCAGGGAAAAAACCCCATCTTTTCAAAAGATAAAATCTTTCGTAGAAATTAAGCTTCCCAGTCAGGTGTGTCTGTGCTGAAGATTCATCCAGTCTTGACTAAGCTTTTCAGCCTGGTCACAGGGAACGTAGTATTGGCTGTGTAACTTAGGAACACTCTCCTGAGGCAGAGCTGTCTTCAGATTTTCCAAAGCAATGGGCAGTGATCATCCCAAAGATGGTACAGGTGTCAGAAAACTGCTTCCTTTATTTTTTTAAAAATGGATGACTTTGTAATACATTCATCCAGCACTGACTCATGGAAAGACAAGACAACCTCAGAAAAATCTCGAAAGTAAATGAATATTACAATTGTGTTGGATTCCCTGAAGAAAACATATGTTCTCCGTGTTCTCTGTTCAAGGAAGTGTGTCTGGGGGAAGTGAACACATTTGACTCCGTATATCAGTGTCTGAACCCGTTCTATAAAATGTTTGTTACTTTACATTATACCAAGAGTAGTTTTTGGAAATTATGAGACAGTATAATATATAGTGCAGATGATACTAAATATGATTAACATTTGAATCATTGCAGTCTGACAAGAAGAATTGCCATAATGAAGAGATAAAGATGTGCAATACATAAATCAAGTTCAAACACAAAAATTTTTAGATCTTGGCCAGGTCTAAAGAGAACATACACATGTGTTAGTCATACATCTTTGAATTACAGACATGTGTTTGCACACCTCTGAGAAAACAGATGACATTCCCATATCCAGTTCGAATAATGGTATATATTTTTGTCTTTGAGCAGGGCTTTTACTTCAAATTGTCGGTAGCATTTTTCCTCTTTCTTTGCATTTGTTTTCCATATTTGGTGTGTAAGTTATTAGGGCAAATGTAGGAAAAGGACCCAGACAGTTACTAGACAAGTGGAGGTAAGAGCTTCTTCCCTGGAAAGCTAATTCTCTAAAAAGATTAAATAAAAAAATCACTCATAAGAAAAGGTATGGCTGATCAACAGAACATGTGAGCAGATGAGTTTCAAACACCCAGTTTCAATGCATTAAATAATTTGCTCTTGATTTCGTGCTTTACATTGCGAAACAAGGTTCAGTGGAATCACCTCCAGAGTGCTTTGTTAGCTGGAAGATGGTGAAAGGTGTTGCAGGTGAAGAAAGACGGGAAAAAGGCACAAGGGCTGGCATGCTGAGTGAGAAATCTACAGGAGCAGCAGTGCCTGAAGGTCCCTGCTGAAGATGACTGCCTTGTTCCCTATTCCAGTTTATTTCCTGAAACCTGTGCAGTTAGGGAGGAGAGGAACTGTATGAGATTTAGTCCAGTAGAATTTGTTCTCAGGAGCTGCATTCACGCCAGGGAAGGTATGTTTAACTATTCAGGAACTGCTAATGAAGTGACAGAGGTTGCACTGGTTTCCTGGGGGTGTACCACAGACCAGGCAAGGGTATGTGCTCCCCTGCTGCCAGAAACAGAGTGGTTCCTTCATGGGCCACTGGTTTTCCCCTGGCAGGCATTTGTTAGGTTCCTGAAAAGGTACAGAGGGGTAGCATATCCACTCCAGAAACCCCTGCAAATCTGGAAGAACATTATGCCAAAGCGGCTGATGGTTGAGGTCTCATCCATGTCACCTGCCACTGCAGGTTCAGGAGTGCCTGCTGTCTGCCATTAGTCCTCCACTGCCTCAATGTTGAAGCACTTCAGTGTCAACAGCTCCATGACTTTATGTTTGCTTCTTTATCCAGGTGTGCTGAGCAATCCACAGCAGCCTCATCCTCCAACTTGGCAGTGAACTGCCCAATTAGCAAAGTGTAATGGCATCGCTGACTTTGTGCTTCTTCTGAGAGCAGAAGCAGGTGATGCCTCATGGGAAGAGGCACTCTGGTTTGCTGTGCCTCTGCACCTCGTGCTGACATTACTCCTGGAGAAGTGCATCACAATGGGCCCCTGGCCTGGACAGGACCATGTCATTCCCTAAATCTGCTGGCTGACATCAGTGCCAGCTCTGCCTTTCTCTTTACCATACAAACTACAAGCCTGAAGGACCAGAAAATCCCCAATTACTGTACTTCTTTTTCTCTCAGAAAAGAAACAAAATCTGAGTAATGAGGTCTGCTTAATTGTCTGTCCATCAAAAACATTTCAGAGAATCCTAAGTAATTAAGTTGCACAGAAAGCGTGACCAGTTTGATGCTCTCTCTCCACTTCAACTGCAAATCTTTTTCTCTACATATAATTTGTTCATGGCAATTACATGAACATGAAAACAGAAACAATAATCATTAGATAAGATTTAAAATTTCACCATTGATCAGCTCCTATTTCTGATACTTTAAAAGTATTTGGACTGCTTTCTCCTTTTTTGAGTTTTCTTATTTCCTTCAAAAAATCAGCGGTGATATTTTCCACATAAAGCAGTGTCAGAGTGGAAGTGCTGCCCATGGTTAATCTCGTATTCTTGGTCATCATGTTTGCTGACCCCCAGCTCATTTGGGGCCAGCTTACTGGCTGGCCTAATGGGCTTTCCAGACCTGTGTTCTCCTTAGGGTGTCTGTTCCTCACCCCTCAGAACTCCCAGAAAGCATGCCAGAGAAGGAGTTGCCCTTCAGAAAAGCTTATCAGAAATGGATTTTAAGGAAGAAGATGAATCTGTGCTTGCCTGGTCTTTAAAGGAAGGTAATGACCTCTCTGTCTCAAGTGACCTCTCTGTTTCTCAGCTCAAGCACAAATCAGTGGTCTCAGTTTTAGCACTGAAGCTGCCATTTGAGAGAGGCTTGGGCACTACAATCAAAGGAACCCTAGAACATATTTTCCTGTGCCAGATTTGGACTTTGAAAATACGCATATTGAGAAATTAGGCTGACCATATGCCAATTCACCACTATACAGAGACAAATCCAGAAATTCAAAATTATGAGTCTGTGAGGATTTGTGAGATTATGAGAAACAGACACCAGCAAAGGAGGTACTGATTTTCCACATTGCCTTCAAAATTTTTCATAAAGAGATTTGAAACCAATTATACTTTCTTAAATTACTCCAATGCACCTTTTACCATACTAAAAACCTATTTCTGGGATTTAAAGACAGATTTTATTTGTCATTAAATGTTAATCAAAATAATCTTAGAAATCTGAACACTTTATACCTACACCAAACTCAAAGGACAATTCAGATTTCTACTAGTGGCATAAATATATGTCTTAGGTTTTATTCCTTTATCTCTCCTAAAGATTTTATGTGTATTTAACAGATTTTGCTCACCATGCAGCCTTACAAAAGGTGATACCTTGATGTCTGGTGATTTACTTCAACAACCATGAACTCTTAAATCATACCTGAATGTGACCTGGCACAAAGGAAAAAAATAAATCCCTGCAACCATTTTAGTCAGCACTAATTATGTTAACTCATGATTGTCCAGAAACACAAACTACATATTTCCAAAAATAGCAAGCTGAGACTTAAACTCATGAATTATCCTGTCAATGAGAGTCACAAAAGACCCAGTACATCAAGAACATGTTACTTTCATGCACATGTAGCAAAACAGACATAGCTGAGAAACATATATTTTTAACCTGCAAAGGCCCTTGGAAACTTGCTGAAAGTCTATTTATATATTCTTCATGTCAAGAGCACCACAAATTAGAGCTGACACTTTTGCTGCAGCCTGTGCTGGTTTTTCCTATATGCATGAAATAGTGAAAAAATATCATAAAGACCCACATTTTCTTCTTAATGGCTATGCTCAGCTGTAGCTTCCCAACAAATTGTTAACTCTGAAGAGTTTCTTCTCTCTAATTTTCCAGTGACAAATTCAAATAAAGAAATCTGCTTCCAGGTGTGTTCATTGTTACTTGTTTAGATTATTAGAACTAAAATATTGACATCTTTTTAAAAAAATTTGTGAGAAAAAGTAACAACAAAGCATCCATTAGTAGCATTAAACAAAAGAAGGCACTAATGGGAGATATCATATGGAGCTAAAATTTACTTGCCTTTTTGGAACTTTTTTGTCTTTTAAGGACTATTTCACTTCTAAAAAGCAATAGATACCTGATAACAGCTACTCATCTCTACAGTATTTTGAAGAGCTTGTCTGAAGAATTATCGTTTCCTAGAAGCAAAACAGGAAACATTTTTGCCCATGAACAAATTGACACAAAGGATTTTCCACTGTATAAACTGTGGCCATAGCAATGTTTTTGGACAAATAGGGACAAGTACTTCACAAAGTTTTTCTTGAAGGTCTTAGAAATCATGTCTTACAGTCATTCGGGGGAAACTAATTTTCAGTGGCTGCTCCGCACTAATATGTATATACTTATACATAAATTTCCAACATGTGTAAAGAAAACCATATTTTCTTTTATCTCCTCTGCCCTCCCTTCACATATCTGCATCTCTTCTGAGGTCTCAGTTTCTAAAACTAAAAATTGGTTTCCAACCAATGTCAGACAAACCCTGAAGATAGCAAAATATTAATTTCTCTATCTTATATGTGATAATCTCATGTATTTGCCCTGTTTTGAGAAAAGATCACATATTTGATGTTTTGAACCAAAATATATGTATATGCATGTGTGTGTGTGTGTGTGTATGTAGGTGGGTGTCAAATTACGTTTTTTAACCTCATGTTAGACAGGAAAAGTGAATTTCCTTTTGTGTGGTGTTGCTGACAGCATTGCTACGGCAAAAAGGGCTGTACTTTTTAGGGTATAGATAGTCTTGTTAGTCTGGACATTTTTATCTGCAGACTCAGTGGGCAGGCAAGTAAAGTGGATCAGAGTAAAAGTGACATTTCCTTCAACAGACACTTTTCAGAGTGAACACATCAGGAGCCAACTGGCCGTGTTTGACACTACTCCAGAGAATGAGACTGGAAGTGATAAACACTGAACTTTCTTCATTTCTCCCTTGTGATTTAGCCATAGAGAATCTGTAATTCAGATTTGCCACTTCTCACTCTTTTCACATTAAAAATTTGCCTTTCATAATATAAATGGGGCCACATGGCTTCCCTGTTAATTTAGGGGAGTTGAAGTTTACACAAGAAAAACTGACTCACAAAGAAAATAGGGGCAAAAGCCTCTACAAGGCAACATAGCACAGTGATGAAATGCAATGCCATGATGAAATTATTATTGACGTTTTTCCTAAAAGCATGACAATTTACTTTAAACATTACAAACACGAGGGGAGCATTGAATCAAACAGATGCCTTTTAGTTTTGTAGGTGTAGCTGATTTCAGCTGACAATCTCCCAGTGCCTTCAGAAAGAATGTCAAGGTATACTCCAGCATTTAGCACATGAGCCACTTTGATTCTGGCCTTTTACATATATAATAAAAATAAATCTAACTGCTATACTTACAACATCTGTTTAGAGAGCATGATGTTCTGTTAAATCTTTTCAGTACAGGGAAGCTGGACCACCTGAGACAGCTGTAACCTGAGAATCGGGAGGAATTGATATTACCTCAAACATAATTGCAGTTCTAGGAGCAAGATGTAAGCATCTAGCTCCCCATGGAATCAAAGGAAAGCACCTCTACATTATTTCATGTGTTTTTGGTAAAATAACGACCATAATTACCATTGAGAGCATGAACACCCCTTCTGAAAATGTGTAGTATGACAAAAGCTCATACTGGAAGGATTTTGGAAGCTAAACTGAACCAACAGAACAAGTCAAAAGATGGTTTCATGGAAGCTCACAGAAGCATTCACCATTCCATTTAAATAGTTGATTTGGAAAGAACATATTTGTACCCTTGCAATAAATTTCCCACGTCCTGCTGTGAATACCATTCCTTTGAGAGAGGAGCCCTCCAGCCCATATCATTGGAATCAAATATCCAAGAAATGTGATGGGGGGGAAGTAGAGGCGTCGGCGGATGGCAGCTCGCTAAACACAACTGCTAGATGAAAAGCAAATATATTAGAAGCTCTGACGTCAAATGACAGGCATCTTTCCAAGAGAAATTTTGTCAGAACTTCATATAAATCAAAAGAGAGATTGTGAAGCTTTTTATTGGCAATTGCACTTGTTCATGAAGTAAGATAAATTAATAGGGAGCAGAAAGGTAAGCCAAAAGGCATCTTCATTTTGCAGACCTTGCCTTGCAGCTCTGGAATTTCCTGAACTGACAATTGTTAAGAAAATCAGAGATGGTGTGTTCGCATCCATGATTAATTGCAAAGTACAATAAATTTCAATCAAGAGAAGGGCTTCCTAACTGGATATTTAGGTGGAATTCAAGACAAAGAAAAGCAATGGAGAAAGTTTTTAACCAGGATTTTAGCCAGCTTTGCTCTTCTCATAATGGTCACAGCCAGCACCTTGAAGCCAACTAAATTTAGAGTTGTTCTAGACTACTTGTGTCTTTGGATGTATTACTCTGAGTTTTATGGTGGCATATAGTTCAGCCAGGAATGCAAATTGTGATCTTGGGTTCAAAAACTCTCTGGAGACTTTTCCAGACTGTTGCTGCTATGACAGTTGGAAAACAGACAAATGTTTCAGTAATAACAGTCCAAGGGACAGCCTGTCCTCAAAATCACTGCTGCCAATGCAACTTCATTTGGCTAAGCCTAGAATACTTCTCCAAGAGAGAGATAACAGAACTCAAAGACAGCAGATAAACACTGTGTTATATACATCAAAGATTATCTTGAAGATCACAAAGTTTATTGCTTTTTGAATATCTACTCAAGACTGACAGTTCTAAAATACAGAAAAGAATATTTTTGCGTAGTTCACTGGATAGATACTCTCAAGTCCACATTTTCTTCTATTCAAAATGATGTTGGTAAACAAAATCTAGTAAAGAACTTGAAGATAGACACTCCCAAAAAGTGATTTATCTTTTCCTCGCAGACACATCCACTCAAGGTCCCTGCACCTCTTCTTTGGCTAAAAAAATCTACTGACAAAACCTGAACTTAGGCAATGAAATTCAGGCCCAAGGTACATCTTTCCACTATGCCTGAAGGTGTTGATGTAAAAAGATCATAACACTGCCTTACTGCTCACATGTCTTACATATATCTGTATTTTCATACTTGAGTCGTCAGTGTTTTCATTGCTTCTGTCAGGTTCTGTGAAAGAACTTGGTTTTCTTCATCTATTCTAAACAGACAGAAGTAATTGCATTTTTTTTTTTACCTTTAGCTAGTGTTCCCAGGTATTTTGTTTTCATTCTTAATTGCTTATTTTGTTTCAGAGAAATTAAGCTTCAAATTTGGAAAAATGCATAATGCTAACAATTGAAAATTGCTAGTTTTAGGAGATCCTTGCTCTTCAGAAAAACCTTAAACTCAGTAACTAAATCCTGTGTATGGAGACATAAACCAATAGTCTTATCCAAAAAATGAATGTTTATGCCAAAATACGAAAAGGGAAGTGAATAAGAACTTTATATAGCCATTCAATAAATATTTTATGAGCTAGAAATTACCTTTTTATTATTATATTATTATTATATTTGTTATTATCTTATTCTTATGAGTAATGTGTGTTAGAGTTAACTTCTCAAAGAAGTTACATCAGTTGAGAAAATTATGTTTATTTAATATCATTTTAAATAATAAATTTGCTGGATAGACTCTGTAAAAATCTCTGGTGTTTTAAAACACAGCATTAAAACCAGAAAAAAAGATTAGTAAAGATTTCAGAATATTCATCTTCCTCACTGCAAGGGAATATGGCATAGGTCTATCCTAACATTGCACACTTTCAGCAGGAAGATTACTGTACTTTAGGTGCTTGATATAAAGATGTAATTGGGGAAGAAAAAAAAAAAAGAGGCACTTTGGTCCACTACCCAAGCACCGAAACATGGTGTTTTCTACAAAATAGTCTTTGTGTCTATGGCATGCTTCTTGTTTGAGCTCATTTGGAGTCCTTGATGTAGATATGAAAACTTCCTAGGTCCTACCAAGCTCTCCAACATGAGGAATTGGAATAAATGGCACTGACTTAGCTGGGCCAACAATACAAGACCTGACTCACTCAATGGTGTAGTATTTGGACTTGCTTGTTGAGGAATGATGAAGTTCACAGTATCAGCATCTGAACTCTGATCAAGGACCCTTGCTGGGAGGAACAGGCAATTTGTATTTTTTGGAACTCTTCCCTGGAGCATTTACATTCTTCACAGTTTCTTAGACATTTTTACATTAGTTGTAAAATATGTTCACATCATATACTTGGTAGTTTTGTACATTTTAACTTTAACACCTGTGATTCTAATCTGGTCTGGGAACATAAAACATGATTTTCTGGTGCAGATAATTTCCACCAGGAAGGGTCAGATATTTCTAGTCAACCACAAAGCTCCTGTATGACAATGCTGAGACAAAGGGAGGCACTGGGAAGAAAGCTTTGGCTTGGATGGTGCCCTGGGTGATGGAGGAGACAGTCTCCAGGATGTAGTATGGAGGCCAAATAATTCCTCTGTATTTCTGTTTGTTTGGCATTAAGCACTTAGAAAACAGAGATACAGCTCTTCAAAAAAAAAAAAAAAAAGAGAGAGAAAGAAGCAGAACAAGTAAAAGACAGTAGTGCTTTCTCCATAATGGAGAATGTTCTACTCTCTATCAAACTCAGCAATATGAGAGTGAATTATTAGTGAAATGCAACAATGCAGAAATGCAGCTCTTCTCTGTGGTTTACATATACACTTCTCTTGTTTTAAATTTCACTTCATCTTCCCAAGCCTCTTTATAGACATGTTGCAAAACTAATACTTCTCATCTGGACAGTGTTACAAATGCAGACAGGGGGCTTAGATAAATCTCTGCCTTTTGCCCAGGCCTTTGGCAGTAGGCAGTCATTCTTATTGGGGTGGCCTGCACCCCAAGACCCAGTCTCATTTGCAAGTTCTTTAATAATGGCTGATTAGGTCTAATGTGACATAAATTATCATTTTTTAGACACAGAAAATAACAGACATAAGACTTGGGACAAAACTACACACTACACAGGAATAAAATAAAATAAAAGAAACTACTAGTAGAGAGAGTTCAGTGCACAAAAAGGTACCTGTTATTACAGCTAGCAAGAAATAATATAACTTAGGAACCAAAGTATCTTACCAATGCCAATTTGGTGTTGAAGTATACCTCAGAATCCTTTCACTCAATTCCCAGGAAAGTAACCAGCAGAGCCTGGGTCCAGACTCTGGGGAGAAGCCTTTTCACATTTCCAGAGTGTGTGTAGGAGACTTCTGCCTCTGTGGTGTTTCGTGTGTCTTTTATAGTGTAAAACTGTGTCTTTCGGTCACGTACTTTTTGTCTCTTTCCACATCTGCTCTCCATACCAGGATGTGGATTCTGTGTTGGAGGCTCCAGACTCTTGGGCACCAAGAGATAACCCCTTGCTGGGCTTTAGACTGGCCTGGGTTATCTCTATGCGCCAGCCATGTGGCAGAGGAAAAGGTGGAGGATGTCCTGCCACAGACAGTTAATGGTGTTCCTAAGCTTTTAAAGGGAACAGAATACCAAAAGATACTTCCACATTTACACACTTTCTTACACATGTGATTTGTATTCAGAGATGTTTAAGTTGACATGGAACTACAGACTCCATGTCTCGGCTATTCAAATCCAGAATAGGCTGCAATGCATAATGATTCCCTTCCAGTCTGCTCAGCGTGATGCAAGCATACAATGGGACACACACAGAAGCTGAGGAGCCATAGCACAGAAAAGGCATAGACTAATTTTCCTTGGGCCTAGATATCAATCTCTAGGTCTGAACTGTTTTCCATACCTCCAGACATCAAGTACAGCCACGCTGACACCTATTTCCATTTGAGGCCACAGCCTCAATAGCCCACACTCTCCTGAAATTTACCAAAAGTGCACTTAATTTTCCAATTGCACAGATAGGGAAGTAAGGTAAAAAACTTAGGCTGTTCTATAAATCCTTCAGGTATTAACTTTCCACTGTCATGCACAACCAAAATTGACAGATTATTATATCCTAACTACGGAGCCATGTTCTAGCCCCCTGACCCCCCATTTCTTTTTTTTTTCTATAGCATGTTTTCTTAGGCATGAGAGATTGGTTTCAGAGCCTGTGGCCATTAACTTTGAATTAGGTTTATGAATGCAAAGAAGCTGTCTGAAACCTCTCAAAACCTACAGAAGATTATGCTCTGAGCTGAACTTGAAGCTGCTATGCAAAGGCATCTTTCCACAGTGATCAGTGCACTTCATTTTGAAGTTGTTTGTGTCATTAGTTGGATGTGAAACAGCATAGTTTACCACTGCTTACAAAATTAGATTTTCACATTTACCACCTCAACGCAACCAACATGCTTCAGCGTTTTTATCGTATTTATCTATTGTACATACTCACTCCATAATAACTGCATTCTCCTATTATCTGAAATCTATTTTTTTTACACAGACAAGGAGTAAATGCTGCTGGAACATAAAACAATTAGAAATATTAGTTTAAACCAAGTGAAGTATGAGAAAAACTGAATAAATTGGCCTTTGCTTCATAACAAAAGCCCAGCTCACTGAGAGGAGTTAAGAAAAATAGGAGGGTCAAGGAGAATGTAATATTCTTATCTTGGAAGTACTGACAGCTGTATAACTACCCACAAGAAAATTTCTGCTCTTTAGATCCATCACTCTGTGCAGCATCTGAATGTAAGAAGCTACAGACTGGACTAGAGACCTCCCGGGGTACTTTCCTGACTGAATTCTCCTACAGTCCTTCATCCTAGTAATTAAGTAAATTAAAAAGGAAATGTGATCATTTGACAGTTATGCTAGTATGAGTCACACCATGAATGCATGCAGCGATAAGTCCTGTTCCCACTGATGTCAGTGGGAATCCTGCTTTTAAGTTGATTTCCAAGAGCCTTTCTTTCATTCAACATGAAAATGAAGAAATGTAAAATTTTGACTCCTGAAAAATGTAGAAAAAGAAAATTATGTGGCACAGCAGATTAAGTAGTGGTAAAATATGTTCAGTCCAAAACATCTTTGTGGTCCTATAAAAACCTTTTACATTATTACAAAATGTAATACTATTTCCAAAATTAAGGAATATACTTAAAGCGTTTAACTCTACCAACAGCTATGTCTTTTCTAAGTGTTGTCTTCTCTTTTTTGAGCTGTATCTCTGAAGAATCAGAGATTCTACCTTTGGAAGAAACATTGAAATCTTGTAACAGAAATAGTCGGTTGATACCAAATATTCTGTCTGTATACTCCTGCTACATAATTTTTGTGCAAATGAAATTAAATCATCCATTTTATGTTTTCCTCTTGTGAATAGTTTTAAGGTTAGAGCGATTTTTAAGACCAATTCAACTATAGTACTTCCAGGTTTTTCTTAGGCATGCTGCCAGCTCTTTGAAATTATTTGTTCCCTTATTCTTGGTCTGAATGTTGAAACCTTATGACGCGCTTTGAAATGTGGATATAAACATTTGCATACCATTATCCAAAGCCTTCCTTTCCCTTATATGGTTCATTACAGCTTGAAGTGCATAGAAGCTTTAAGAAATCAGATTTTTTTTCCTCATGGACTTAGTATAGTCCATAAGCTCTTCACTTTCTATGTAGAGAGAGCTGGAAGTGGCAACATTGACAAGTGTTACTTTGAAATTACTCATCATGTTGTATCCCAGAGTGTGACCTATTTTGAGCGGAAATGACGCTTTTGCCCCTACTGCATGCCATTAGCTGCAAATTGCCAGAGCCAGCCTTTGCCAGTGTAGAAATAGGAGTACCAGAATAAACACAGTCCCACAGGCCTGCTCCTTCCTGCCTGGCTATAAATACATGATCATCTGCAAGTGTCTCGTGGTATGTCCTAGGAAGTCTGTGCTCTCAACACCTGTAAGCAGTCAAATACCACTGTATAAGAGGATTACTTTTCAATAATGTATGTGTCATATTATTTATGATGTAGAAATTGGATTTAAATATGCCCTAAGATTTATGAATAGTTATTAAAGCAAGAATGTTGCTGAGGTGTTTTTATGACTGTAACACTCACTGTTCACATATTAAAGAAGATAACTACAATAAAAAGATACAATGAATAATTTATTTCTCAAGGTGCAGCAGTTCATTGTGGTTTCCATTTCTACTCCCAGAAATACTTGAGCATAACAAATGTTCCATTCCTGGCATTTGTGAAGATAATCTACTTCAGAAAAAGTCAGCATGGTTTTTCAGCTTGTCTTGTGCTCTGGCACAAGGAATACACTTTCCTACTGCAAGGATTTCCAGTTTTAAGAATATAAGGAATGCTTGTGGCTCTGACAGCATTATTATGTTTGCAACAATGCATCCGTCTTAGAGAGATTAACAGTATGTGTGTTCTGTAAAATGGGATTCACTGAATTATGTGATCATACACAAAATCTTCTGCCTTTCAATCTCCCTGGTAAAAGATTCTCAATTTTTTTCACAGAAGGATGATTCTGATTACACCAAGATTCCTACAGATACCCTATGTAAGATTTAGGATAAACTGCATCATCTTGTAGTATCACTGATGTTGGAAGCTATATAAGCTCTGCATTTGACAGGCCTGTCATTGTTTGAAAGTTGCTTTAAGTGCTCTCACTTCAGAGGAATACTTTAAGCATGAAATTGCACATATGGACAGAGTCAGAACACCTGGAAGATACTCCCAAATAGCTGAACTAAAATTGAAGGCTTTCTGACAGACAGTGTGCAAATGAAATCCGAAATATTACTCATTTCATCCATGTCCCAAAAAATATAAAGCCTACCTTAGTTTAGCCATGATGACCAAGATGAACCTTTTCCCTGTTCCAGTTCTTTCTGGAAACATTTTTGTTCCTACTGGAAACTTTTTTTGTTTTATTGTTTTTTGTTTTTTGGGGTTTTTTTTGTTTGTTTTGTTTTTGTTTGTTTTTTGGGGTTTTGTTTTTTGTTTTTTGTGTTTTGTTTTGTTTTGTTTTTTTTTAACCTGGCACCCTTCTTCGTGTCCAATTGTCCTACTTTCCTAAAGGATGGAAGTAGCCATTGTCTCTCCTTTACTAAAACCTCTCCTTAAGCTTTTCCTCTCCAGAATATTTGCGGCCATCTTGAGCCTGCCGGGGTAAATCAATTTTAGACTTGGTCTTTGGCTAAGAAACAATAACAAAGATAAAATAGATCTCTTTTTACAAAATGATGCTATAAAAAGACTGAAAAATACAGCAGTGGTACCTCGACCAGACTGAAGGTCAGCTTTTCCTTTGCTGCTTGACTTTTCTATCACGGAATGCAAACAGCAATGTTGGATGCCTAAGTATTTTCCACAAAGAACATATGCATTTTTAAGTACATTTGAAAGAAACAGTATATGCTGGCTCAAAGAAAGCACAGTACTGCCAGCATTCTTTTTCCTCTCTGAGGCAAGTCATGTTCCTGGAAGCACACAAGTGTCAGTTTAGCAAAGGTCACCATGATGCATATTTTTGATGTCTCCAGTGATATTCTTGCTCATCACCAGTTAAGACACAAGTGTTTGTCATCATAAAAAGCTAAAAGATCAGTCTTAGCACAATGTAACAAGCTTAAAAAAGACCTTGGCCTGAAAAAAAATTCTGCTTTTTCGCTTTGTCCAAAGAATATGAATGTGCAAAACCTATCAAAGTTAAATACCTTTCAACCAAATGTTTGTTTTGGGCTTAAATTTCATTTCTCATATTTATTACACTATTATTTACAATTTCTTTTAAACATTCCCGGCTAATAATGTATTTAATATCCTCCATCATTCTGTGACTAATTATTCTTTTTCCTGGCAATTTTCCTTTTTTCATTTGTTTCACTTTCCCTGATGTACACACAGCCAAAATATTCAAACCAGTTTCCTAAAGTCTGCTAAGCATTCAGTGAGATGAGAATATTTAGGTAATTCTGTGTACTCTTTCAAATTGTCAGTGTTTACTTTCTTTGGATACTGACATGGAAAGGACATAGGAAGGAGTTAAACATTAACCAGAACAAACAAAAAATAAATGAGCAGCCTTATACAATCTAGAAAATTGGTTTTCTAATTTGGGGTCTTCAAATCTGTGTCTCAGCTGCAGCCAGAAGCATTTATACCTTCATCAGTCCCAGTAAAATTTTGTTTCTATTACTCTTTAAGAGCACCACAACTGCAGGCATACCCCAGTTTCCCAAGCTCTCCAAGGTGTACTTCTTATGGTAAGAAAATATCCTGATATTTAAACTGATTTTCCCTGTTGCAGTGTATCTCATCCACTGGGCAAATTTATACATACGAATAGGCTTTAAAAAAAAATTCTGTATTTACAAAATTGTTATCAAATACTTCTTCCTCTCCTTCATCTTTCACCCCTTGCATGACAAGTTCTCTAGATATTTTTCCCTTTTTTTTGTCTCTGCTGTTTCTAGGTGGTTTACACTGATGCACACTGAAAGACCTACTAAAAACTAGATATAGCTGAGGCCTTACTAATGACAATAAAGGAGAAGTTTATTTCATGCCTCTTGAAAGCTATGTTATAAAATATCCTAGAACATTCTTATCTGACATAGCTCATTCACGTTCAGATTGAGATCTATTCCAGCTGTCAAATTTGCTGAAGAACAGCTACTTAAGTAATTGTTCCCCTGTCATACTAGCAATTTTTTACCTAAGTTATTGCCTTGCACTTTTCACAGAGAATTTCATCCCTAATAAATCTCATTCTGTTATTTTAGACTTCTCATTTTGCCTTTCCTTTTTAAGGCCATATGTGAGACTAAAGCAAGTATGACTCTGAGTTATTAATGAAAGAGTGACTTCTATGACTGGCTGAGAAGACCTCAAAGACTGAAATATTTATCACTAAGTCTTAGAGTTTCAGATGGTAATTAGATTTTAGCTTACCCAAAAGTGACAGAGTAATAACTTGCTCCAATTCATGTCTTTTTGTCTATAGTTAAGAGCACTGCTCTACTCTCAGACTTGGATGTTGCCCTTCTAACCCTTGCCATTGATTATAATAAAATACTGTTGTGAGCTCTCTGAATGGCTATACTTAAGTTCTGTTTATAATATAAATCTAGGCCAAACTTTTGTTTGTCTGAGCATGTCCCACACATTTACACTATTTAGTTCAAGCAGCTTCATCAGATATGGATAGATAGAGGACTGTAAACTGGCTGAGTCCCAACATGACCAAGACGATGTAGAAGAAAGGCTAGGATGTTCAAGGAATACTTTAGCTCTGTGAACAAATTCTTATGAGTTCAGTTGTGAAGCTACTCTCATTCTATTGCATCTGGGAAAGGAAATTTGAGGGAAATAGTAGGGATGGAAACCTTAATTAAGTCTAAATTTCTAAGATAACAAGTGCTATTTCAAAAAGTTGGCTTCTCAAATGGTCTTCTTCCATAAGAGTAGTATCTATGATTTCTTGCTGAATCTCAGTAAATTATATGAGAATTTACCAAAAGTCCCATAGGGAAATAATTATTTTCCCCTGCTTTTTTTTTTAAAGTACACACAAACACAAAACATATATTCATGAATGGTAACAAAAATATGTTGATCAAGCTTGTATTTCTTTGTTCTGGTTTTATTATTTCTTTTTTGTTCACAAAATAAATATGCTTACATAGCCCTCCAAGTCAACCTAGAATTTAACCTAACATACTTTATATTCCCTTTGCTGTTAAATACTTAAGATTGTCATGCACACTACAACAAAGACAAAATAAATCAGTTACAAACAGACAATCTTGCTTCCAGATTGTTACAAGGACCAGCAAAGGGAACTGCAAAACCATATGCCCATAAGGCAACTCCAACAAAAGTTAGTCTGTGTGTTGTGTGTTTATGTGAAATTCATCAGGAATGGGATGCAGAGACGATAGCAGCCACCGCCCAGTCCTAGCAAGACTGAACCGCACACAAAACCTCACGTCCTGTTTTCCTAGCAGAATCCAATGTCTCATGTTCTCCAGAATGAAAGAAATCAATAAAGGGGTCTCATCTGCAGCTGGTAAGAGCATTCTTTTCACCAGATAATGAGCAATAGCATAGCAGATTCTCTTTCCAAAAGGAACATATTTGCGTTTTCCAGAGAATACTTTGTGAGATTCATAATGTGACTTTATTTTTTTTGTATGAAAGAACAATCTGCTGAACAAATGTGTTCTGCTTATTTGACAAAAAAATTTACTGAAATTTTAAAGAAGAAAGAGCAGAAACAAAATCTCAATTTTAGGAAAAGGGTAGGGGGAAGAGACTTCCCATTTTCCCCTCTTTTGCTCTGGTGTGAGTCAAACTATCAGATGCTAAGTGCTGAACTGCAGAAAATATGTGTGCAGGTTGGCAAAGAATTTGGGAGTGTCCTGAAGAGGTTTTCAATGAATCCACATGATGTTGACCCCATCACAGGAGCAAGATTTTAAAAGTGGAACCATATCAAAGGGAAAACTACAAGTACAGCTGATGCTGCCTGAGCCTAGTGAAGAGCCAAGATGAAATTTCATGTGGTTTGTTTACCTCCACCCAAGAGGGGTTAGAAACCTCTAACATTTGAACAGATATTTTCCGCAGTGGCAGGGATGTTAGAGGCCATTCCATGTGTGTGTGGCTTCTCAGCATAACTCTCCTTCTCACATCTATTTCAGTGTAACCTTTTGTTCATGTACACAAAACATTCTACGGGGTGCTGGTTAAATGGGAGTTGTTCATAGTCTCACAGGAAGAGGAACAAAACCAGAGAATAAAGTATAAAATTCTGATTTTCAGTCCAAACACATGTCAAAGTTGGACTAGCTACTGTGAGTGTTAATAAACTGAAGTGAGATTAAATTCCTGTAAACCATGTATGTACTTCCTATATGTTTCAAGGCCTGTGAAGGAAAGATATTAATGCAAGTCTTTCCATTCAGTACAAGACCTTTTGAGAATTCCTTTTTCTATATGGCCAATTTAATATGCTTTTACTCATTAAAAGGTTGGAAATTTCTATTGCTTGCCAGGCAAAAGTTTTGGAGAAGGTACTGGAAATTAGTTTGGAAGGTATTTTGTGGCCTGGAAATAACTACAGATGTTAATTGCCAGGTATATATATACTTTTTAAAAGTAAAATGGGAAGAAAACACCTACCTCTAAACTACACAGGATTCATCAATAAAAAAACAGTTGTTTGAGGAGGTTATTTACATCTTTTTAGGCATCTAGAAGACCGGGTAAGGAGATGGGGCTCCATCTGTAGTCAACATATTGAAATATACCTCTGCCAGAGTCAGTTATAGTCCAACTTTGCTGCTCTGATTTGTCCCCTTCAGGCACCATTCTTAGTCTATTGACAATGGAGACAAATACTTTTGAGCTCTAGATTTCATTACAGAGCAGTTACATTATCATGCAGTTATCTGTAATACTACTTTGACACGGCCAGTAAAACAAATTCTCTAATCTGCTAAAAGTATGATCTGAAAGTTGTATCACACTTGTAGAAGAGAACATAGATGCCACTTTTGTGTGCCCCATTTTTGTTAAGAGAATCATAAACCATCTTGACACATTGTGCTGATGGCACACTGGTGCCTAGATAGATCATGGAATTTGGGCTTTAAATTGCTAAGGTGAAAATGGAGGTTACATTTTATAAAGCATATATCTCTAGTTTAAAAAAATTAAACAACTGCATTTCAGCTTGATCCTATAGATCTTTCTGTCCCTAATTATTCTTCTTGACCCATATTCTGACCTGTTTAAGCCTTAGTTTAATATCTCAATGAATTCCACAAACACTTCCTAAAATAAAAGAGCATTTCAAGGCAATAAAGCAATAAAAGTGATAAAGATGACAAAATGTGACCCAGTAGTTTGCAAAACTATTCTGCTATGGAAACAACTGTCTTTTCCTAGTAAAATGTGAGGGAATAAAACAATTGCTACAAATCCTTTTTCTCCATATTTTCTCATGAAAGAAAATTTATCATACTCAGGACAACTAGAACTATAAGTGCTAAATATGAATTCAAGGTTATTGCCTACAATCTTAATGATACCTTACTAAATTTGGAGGATTTAGTATATGAATACAGTGTTTCTGTTAGATTTGTCTATCCCTGAGTTAAAGAAAGAAGAAAACCAGCTGAAACATTGCAAGGCGATCTTTATCTGGAACCAAAATGGGTTACATAGCAGAGAAAAAATGTGTACAGACACCAGAGGTCAGTGAAACCTATCTTGTCAGCAGGGACTGAGTCGAAGAGTAGGACAAAGGTGCAACTTCAACCAGCATCTGAAAGTCATTAGATTTCCAAATGTAAATTCCAACACACATAGGGAATTTGAGCTCTAAGTCTCTGTGATGTTCCGTACTTATATCACTGCCCCCAAGTCATTCTTTATTCTTGAATGCTCTCTTTGCTTTATTTTGACTTTTTCAATCACAGTGATAGCCATCAGAACGGAATATGTGTTACATAGGAATTAACAACATATTCTCCAATCAAACTGTAAAGAAACACAATATTGCATCTTAGCCCAAACCTGCAAACACCATTAGAAGAAGATAATGAAACACAGGATGTGCATTTTTCTTGCTATATATAGGAGATGATTTACAAATTTTGTGGTGTTCTTTTTCACACAGCCATGTTTCATAAAGACTTATACCCCATCTGGTTGAAAGTGACCACAAAACAGATCAAAGTCACAGAGAGATCATGGCTGGAATGTCTCTTTGGCTCAGAACAGCAAAGAATAGCTTTTCTGAAGTATTTTGAAAAGTTCTTAATGCCCTATTCTTTCTTCTCCAGCTGTCATCCCCCTTTTTACTGGATTTTTTCCCCTCTATTTCTTTCCTATTCCTCTTTTTACAAGTTTTCTTATGGGAAAAACAAATCAAAGAGCTCTTAATTTGAATCTAGCTTTAAAAGCTCCAAAGCATAAGTGAATCCGAGATCAGATACAGTTAATAAACCCCAGCTCTAACAGGCATCATTTATGATAGTCCTCATTTAAGTTCCTCCATGATTTTCTTCTTAGGAATAGAGCTGTCATCTTTCATCTTCTCTTTTTATCTGGACTGTTCTTTCACTTTTCTTTGATGATACAAATCGCTATAGCTTCAATGAAACCAACTCAATTGTACTAATTTAAAGCAGCTGTGATATTTTTCTGTCCTCTGCTCTGCATTTATTTGGCAACAAGAAGTCTTTAGATTACCACTTTATGGTTTTGGTGCTTAGACATTTGCTCTACACTAATTTTGCCAAATTGATTTTATTTTTCATTCAAGATTGCTTATAACTTTCCTACAGTTCAAAGACATACTCCCTTTCCTCTTCTGCTTTTCTCTGATGAACATTTTCTTTTGGAACGTCCTGTAACTCTATAATGCAGTCTCTTCCTTTGGGAGGAACCAGGCCTCTGTAATAACTATTATGACCTAACTTCCATTTGTCATGCTTGTGTCCATCCATGCTGAGCTTTTTTTCTGTTTGCATTTAGTTAGAAGCACTTAATTTATTTTCCAGTTTTGTCAAAAGGTAATAATGAGTTTCTATGTTTTTCCTTTTTTTAACTCTAAATACCTTTATGTAGTTTGTATAATTGAAATATTAGAAACATTTACTCAAAACAGCTATGTCCATCTTTCTCCATGCTAAAATAGAATTGTTTTCCTCTCTCTTCATCAGAAAGAATTTGGTCTTTCTTAATTTGTTAAATTTTTTTAATCATTCTTGATGTCTTGATGACCTGTGGGAATCCCATGAAGTTCTACAAGGCCAAAGGCAAGGTCCTGGGCACAGGACAGGACAACCCCAAGCACAAACAAGATCTGGGCAGAAAATAGTCTCAGGGCAGCCCTGAGGAGGACTTGAGGCACTTGAGGTCAGTGAGAAGGTTAACATGACCCTGCAGTGCACACTTGCAGCCCAGAAAGCCAAACACATCCTGGGCTGTGTCTAATGCAGTGTGGCCAGCAGGGCAAGGCAGGTGACTCCCTCTTCTGCTTCACTCTCATGAGCACCTGGAGTGCTGCATCCAGCTCTGGGACCTCATCGTAAGAAGGATGTGGACTTCTTGGAGTGAGTCCAGCAGAGGGCCACAAAGATGATTGGAGGCTGGAGCCTTTCTATTGGATCACAATTAGACAGTTCTTGTGTTCTCATTATTTCTACCATCTCTACCTCTTCTCCAGCTCCCAGGTTTGCACTCTTGCAATGCCTATTGATGAACAAGTCTGATTTGTTCCACTAGTCTAAGAGATCTGCTACCATCTTGAGCTCTTCTACAGTGAAGTTTATGCTAATCATATACAGTTCCTTTCATGCAGAATAACTACTTGTAATTAGTATAAACTGAATCTGAGCTACAACAACCTTGGGCAATGGTTAACTGACTGGTAGAAAGTTGCTGCCACAACTAAAACAACATCAGCTCAGCCTAAGAAAAGCCCAGGTAAATCCAGAGACCTGTATTGTAAGAGTAGTACAAAAGCATGAGGAAGGACACTGAATTTTGACTTCTTATAAAAAAATAATTGTTTAAAAAGAATAAGAAATTTTATTTAGCAATTGTTCGAAATTACAAGCCAAAATTAATACTTCTACAGTGACAGCACAACCTAATGAAAGGCAGCCACAGACAAAAATTAAATAAGTGCTGCTTCTTTGCATCATCATTGTACAGGAACATCTGCTTAGACTGAGTTTCCCCTGAGGAGCAAGACTACATGCGCAAAAGCCTCTTTGTGATAGAGTGGAATAGAAGATGGAAAAAACCCCCAGTACTTTCCCCTTATAAAAACAGAATTTAGCCATTCTGAGATGCCAGGAAAATGGCTCATGAAACCAGAAAACCTTGAAAAGGGTACTAAGGACTTGAATAGCTCCAGTGTGTTTGGTATATTGGCAGCAAAATGCCGTTTCCACCAGAATTTCTGCCACAGATCACCATGCTTCTTAAGAAATATGGGTCACTTGAAGCCACATGAAAGCAGGTTTGAATTCCAGTGGTGAACTTTAAGCAGCAGAGAACAAATGAAACAACAATAAATTATTATTATCTTATGTGAAAGGGCAGGAAGTATGGGTGAAGGGAACCACTTTCTTTGCTGTAATGACCACAAATCAATTTCCTGGCACTACTCTATGAAGAATCATAATTCCATTCTTCAGAACTGGTTCTCCTTGTCCACAACCAATTACCACACTCATTCCAAATTAGATTTGTATTCTTTACTGGCGATTCTTTCTGCACTTCACAATGAGGCAGGAAGTTCTTGAAGTTCTGCCGGATACCAGATCCACCTCTGCAACAGATCCATATCTTCCTTTGATGACTCAAAGTTACCCAGAAAATACAAGTAGCCTTAAAATAAAAATGCTGTGTTAAAGGAAATCATATTCAGATCTTCAGAAATCTCTTAAGGGAATCGCTGCTGAAGTAGTGAACCTCACTAAGCCATCCTCACCATTTGTTTCTCATTCCCTCCAGAGCTATTAGCAGCAAAATGAAGGTGTGATTTCAATGCCCCTTTGGCTGCACTGGCATTATTGATCTGAAACGTATATGGAGTTTATAGCAAAAGAAAGGCAATTGGAATGCTGGGGTTAGATTTTATGTTTATATTACTATACAGAAGGAAGGTTGGTTTCAAATTCAAGGAACCACCAACCATATTAAGGATGACATTTCCATACATTGGCTGAAATGGATTTGAATGTCTGGGATATTAAACTAACCATTTCCTAGCAGAAACCCAGAGAAGAGTAGGTGGAAAAATAATTTCTGATTGAAATTTCTGTACTGATACCACCATGGGACTACAAAAGTAGTAAGCAAAAGGGGTCAAATAACTTCAGGTTTCACTTGCTGCTGTTGTCTAGGAAAAGAGGTAAAAAGGTGGGGGAACAGAGCGGAAACAGCAGCAGATGGAAAGAAGATGATGATACCCCACTTATTTTGGGTCAGTTTGTCTGGTCATTTTTAATTTGGTGCAGAGACTCTGTAAGCACGGTATATGCAATTTTTAATTGATTATCACACAAAAAAAAATAGCCTTTCATGAGCTATTAGACTAAGCATCCCTGTGCTCAGCACCTCCATAAAGCACACAGGAATTTTGCAGGCTAGACAGGAGGGGAAAGTTGGCCCCTGTGGATTCTGGGGCAAGATCTCCATCCTGTTGAGTTGCCCTTTTCCTCCAGTCCTGTTGACACTGGTTATTTTAACAGGTTGACCCAAAGCTTCCTAACCAACCACAAGCAGAGCCTTTTATTTTTTCCACTAGTATTGTGTACCTTTTCAAGTTGGTATTTCTCCTCTAGCCTTTACCTGGGACCCTGGGCTGACAAAGGGGAAAGTTTGCAGTAGGACTTGGACACTAAGAAGAGATAAGAGTGTAAGAAGTGAATGCATATTGAGCCTTAGATATGTCTTTTCAGGTCTACATAGATTCAGTAAGAATTTGAAAACATCATGCTCAAAAGCAAATTAAAACCAAAAAAAAGGTAAATCAAAAGGTTAATCAACTGGTTCTGCCAAGAAGTTGCATTAAGTGCTCACGTTACACTGAGAGATTAAGTAGCTTGCAACCAAGGTGTACACAATAAGATTTATTTTATTTGTAGCATTTCACAATATTATAGCATTTCACAGTATTGTAGCATTTCACTTACATATTTTGCATATCTTCCTGATTAAAGATATAAATGAAAAAGTTCCTTGCAATAATCTCTCTTTACTAAATTGTGAGTGACTTGATCTTGACTTGCATGTGGCCTCACAGACAACAAGCCTGCTCATCTACATGTTGAGAATAGTTTGACTGATATATCGCTTCTTCTCAGACTCAAGTAGATGGAGGTTTGAGACAGTCATGCTCTCTCTTTTATTTTTTTCCTTTTCAAAATAATTTACGAGAAACACCTTAACATATTTCATTTTATTTGTAAGATATTTATCTGTACATTTATGGTTCCAGGTTGTTACAGGACAGGGATGCCTTATATTTGGACAGCTTTAGGTAGCCATTTGCTGTTATCTGAAGCTCTCTGATATATGACACTTTTTCTAAATAACAGAAGAATGCTGAAGGATGGGTAATCTAGAGATTTATACATGGCTCGAATTTCTTATGGAAAGGAAGAAGTGAGTGCTTTTTATGTTCTGTGAAACCCTTTCTCTTCCTAAGAGTCAAAATGAGTATTTAAATTTTTTGTTTATTATCTTTCACATGAGAAAGAAATTATCCTTTATCATGGAAATACTTATCCTACATCAGAAAACACCTAGACTTACTGACTGAAGGACCATAGCATCCATGAAACAGTAGTCTTGTTAAGCAGAATTTCCATTTAATTTTATGTTGCCAAATTCCATGAAGCTCACGTACCTGTAGGGAAATTCAGTCCCTTTGTGGAGCCATAAGTAGCTTTTTCTGTGTCTTATTTAATTGTAATGATGCCTTCAGGTATTTCTAGTTTTTTACTCTTCATGTAGCTGTAACTTGCTGTAGTTCTGTGCTTCTTACAAAGTGCTAAAATCCCCTGTTCCCAGCACCTTTAGCCAAAACAAAGGCTCTCTGAGTACAGATTCAAGGACATATTCATTGCCTTAGGGCCTGAAAATATGTAAACAACTGTGAGATGGGGGGAGCAAGCCTGGGGTGGTTAACATCATCACCTGAGGGTACGATTGGAGAATTAAGGGCCAATATGCTAATGAAACAGAACTTATAAAAGGTGAAGAGCTCGTGACTCAGTGTCCATTTTGGGTGTCATCCCCGACAGGGGGCTTCGTTTGCCTGAATGTACCTTTAAGGCCTCTGCAGGCCTTAAATAAATGGTCTGCTTTTATACTCCTAATTTGTCTTGGCCTCTGTTTCAGGTACCCTGTCTTTTAGGCAACAGTGCAGTACTTTGAATCCCTTTGAAACCAATAGCTTCCATATTCGCATTCTGTTATGCTTACTAGTATCTATCTTTCCTAATCATCTCATTTTCTGAAAAAGGAGAGAGTAGCAATTTCCTCCAGTTCTCTCCAGCAGCATTTTGAAATACAAAAAGAATAAGTAGTTCATAAGAAAATTGTTCTCATTCCGGTAGAATCACACGTACATTGCCTGAAAATACTGTGGTCATTGCAATGACTTTAATTAGAGAAAGATGTTCTCTAAAAATACCTTCGAACAGTACTTCATTCTTTATTCACTGAACAAAACAAAATTGTTTCTGAGTCCCAGACCCAAAGAATTAAGTCCATATTATTTCTGTTTATAAATCATTAGTCATAATGATTTTCAGCCAGTAAACCTCCTGATGTTAAGGGACAGAAACATGTACACATTAGTCTGCTCCAGATACCACTGCTCTTGATTGGCTCAACAGCCTCTGACTACTGAATACGCTGTTTTATTGCAAAATTTGAAGTGTTTTATATTGAAAGATGAATAAAGAATCACAAATATGCAATTTTTCCAATCAGGTTGAAATTCTGTGTCAGTATCTTTTTCTCAGTAGCTTTCCTCTCCTCGCACATTGTGAAGTAAAACCATGCTTTGTAAATATTCTCTAAAGTTACAGAAATATTGATGGCAAGGTTATAAGATTTAAGTTTATTTTCTAGATAAATCCAAGATATTTTGATCAGTGATAATTTAGAGATATCACAAATTTTTAATTATAGGGTAACACTCCCAGAAGGTTTATGAGTCCATTGTAATTTCTACACAGTTTCTAGCTCAACATTGCACAATACTTTGCTTTACTCCTCAAAGCATTATGTTCCTCGCTTTCAGTCTTGCTTGCTGTGAGCTTTATTATTCTCTCTAGGGCAGCACTAAGAAAGGTTTGGTCCTGGTAAATTGAACAAGCTCTTAAAATCACAACCAATTCCCATATCACCTGCTAAAATCCTGTTTCCCATCTGTTCTGTTTCCTGCTGCTGCTGTTTCCTCTCTTGTAGGACGTGACAGGTATTCTTAGCTGAGAAGGCTAAGTTTGAGAAGGCTACATTTGAGAAGTTCACAACCTTGAAGGATAGGAAAAGGAGACTCCTCCCTGCCAGCGTCTCACCACAGCCCTCAACACTTTTATTCTGTGAGCATTATCACCCACATTTAGTAATAACTGGTACCCAGATTAGAGTGTGCCTGTCTTTCTTTTGGTGATTTGCATAATAAATAAAAGCACACCCCAAACTTGTAGGGATCTTTTTGGATTGTGAGCCATTTGCATTACTGTACTCATTCCATACAGTAAAACCCAAATAATAATTAATTTTAATTCTAGGAATCTGAAATACACTATTAAATCTCAGTTAAGGAGGACTGTAAATAGACAACTGTTCTTTCATATGGATGGTAGGTAATGTGGCTCCTACCCAGAGAGTGTGTCCAAGGCAGGGAGTACTACCAACCAGTGAGAGGAACAGTCTGGGACTTAGAATGCCTGTATTCAAATTTCTGTGGCCAATATGTTTCAGGATGTTTATTTTTATTGGAAGTATGATATTACTTGTCTTTTCCACATCCACTGCAGTCCTTGGATAATCAATATAGAATCACAGAATGGCTTAGCTAGGAAGGGACCTTAAAGGTCATCTCATTCAAACACACTTGCCATGGTCAGGGACACCTTCCACTGGAGCAAGTTGCTTGGGGTTCCATCCAACCTGGCCTTAAACACTTGTAGGAATGGGATATCCACAACTTCCCTGGGTCACCTGCTCAGTGTATCACCACCCTCAAAGTAAAGAATTTCTTCCTAATATCTAATCTCAACTTACTATCCCTCAGTTTGAAGCCATTCCTATTATTATGAGTATAGAAAGTGTAAAGGTGTTTAGAATAACTTAAGCAGAATTCATTATATGCTATTATATTCTGCTAGTACTTTGTAGTCAAGTTTTATTGCTAAAATAATTTCTTCATCTCTGATTCCAAGTATGGTAGCTGAAAATTGCATATTTCTCATATAAATCACTTCTGTCACTTGTGACATCTCTTGAATCTGTGTATTTAAATAGTTCAAATAGGGAAAACCAGAAATGTTTTGACATTTTAGTTTTTTAAATGTGCTTTGGTATTAACTAGTAGCAGAAAGCTTCCTGTGTTAGGCAATAAAGCAAAGAATTTTTTTCCATAAGCGGAATGTCATGTATTATCAAACTGAGTCCTTTCTGTTTCTAATAGTTTTCCCATGTGTTTATTTAAAGGGCCTTACTGAATCACAGCTTGAATATTTTGATCCCAATTTATTTTGGGCCTTTTATTAGATTTGGGTGAGCCATCAATTTGTATAATTTTTATTTATTACTATGCTGCTCCAGTGGTATGTATGTGGAAGAGAATGTTAAATTTTTTAATTGTTTAGATGACATTTACTAGAATATTCATCACAATTTAGTTAATATAGAAGCTGTCTTATGATATTTTGCTAATGAAAACATGGAATAAATCTCTCAGAAACAAAACTTCGACATTTATTTTTATTCTTTGTTTATGTTCTGTAATTTATCTCTTTAATTTAACATTCAGATGTCTTCATATATTATGGAATAACTGCATTTAAATATATATCCAAATTACATTTTACACAAATACAGCTTAAGACATAACATTTAAACCCTGTACACTTTAAGAATGGATTACTTGTTCTCCATGTAAACAGTGTTATACAACAGGGTCAGGACTTATGTCCCAGACTCTGATGTTTTATTATGGAAACTTTTTTTCAAAATGCTGTGGGATCTATTTGTTTTCCAGTAAATCCTTAGAAATCTTCATCGCAAACTAGAAAACCTGAAATTTTTTTATTCAATTAAGACCTCTTAATTGTATAAAAATCACATTAATCACATTTAGTCCTTGTTGACCACTACAGTGTCATTCCAAGTCCATAACACATTTGGAAGGGTTATCACCTAGTTTGGAGACAGTGTGGACCCACATTTTGGAGGCTGTTCCCTTGATGGCTTATATACATATATTTTGCACATAGTTTTAGCAGATCCTTAGATAAAAATTGAGAAAACCTTCATAAAATATACAAACTGTTGCACATCTTCATCAAAGCTTGTAGGGATCCTTGAAAAACTGCTACAGCTAAATGATTTTTCAAATTTAATAAAACCAAAATAAATTGGAAATGGGAGAGAAATTAAAAGACAAGAAGTCTGACATATTTAGACAGAACAACATAGACACTGCAATTCTCTGTCCTACTTAAAGGTATTACATGTCTCAGCTGTATTCTATCTTGTGAATTACCTCCAAAGGTCACCACTATTTTTCAGTTTATTTGAAATATTTTTTACTAAGGTCCCTTTTCCCTTTGTTTCAGACACAAGTATTCAGCTTGTCAGGAAAAACATGAATAACTATCAGAGAGAATATTCATGAGTGCTAATGTCTTTTCCAGCTTCTTTAGGAAAAAGGAGAATAAGGAAGAGACAAAAAGACAGACAGGCAGATTCTCCTTTGGAGAATGACTCAAAGGAGGACTTCTTTTTAGATCTGTGTTTAAAAATGGCCATTGTGAATAAGCCTTCTTTATGCATCCCTACAACTTGTGAGATAACATTGACAAAATTTAAGGTCCCTTCCAATGAACTTTAAAGGTCCCTTCTATCCCAAACCATTCAATAGTTCTATTAAAAAATTAAAACATCCACTCTAAAAGAAAGGAGCCAAAGACTAGACCAAAAGAGGCATATTGAACTATGTACTTAATAGTAATGAAATATGGAGGTAGGAAATAAACTAAACATGTACAATGAAATAATTTCTTGTAAAATGACAATTTAGTTTTTACTGTGATTCCCCCTTTAAATAAATCAGGCCTAATCATCCTTTGCAGGATTCATCAGCTCTGAAACTTCAGTCAGATTGATATGCTGTATTAGCCAAAGACACACAAGCTTTCTGTAAACCCCATGGATTCATAGAACTAAATCCCTACCTTTGTTCAGTTTACAGCAGTACATCTGCTTTTTGCTATGTGACATAGATTGTTTTAATACTGACAATAATTAATCCAATATGTTTAGAGAGGAATTGAATTCCCCCATTAACACGAAAAACTAAGACATATTTTTTCAACAGTTAAATTTTTGCAAAGAGGTAAATTTATGAAATTCAACAAATAAACTTGCAAAAAGAAAGGACTTACTGGATTAGCCAATAGTGTGTAGTTCAATAATCATGATGAGATCTTTTATTTTAGTATCCTTAGCTTGTGAGAGGATTGCATGTCTTCATTTTCCTTTCTTCTAATTTTCCACTAGCATGAAACGTGGCTAATTTTCCCACTGTCAGTCATGTTACATTGTAAAAGTGCTAACTGGTGGTTGTAGGATAAAAATAAGTCTTCAATCCTTTACCTTTACTTCTCACTGACTTTCATCTACTTTCTTTGCCAGTTATCCAACTCAGACTTGTACTTGATGAAGTCACTTCTCCATACCAGTAATCTAGTTAGTAGAAGCATAACTGGACAGATAATGCTCATTCGATACTAAAGCTGACTATCCTCCATTCCTTTTGTTGATTTTTGAGGATATGTATTTGACCCTTCCCAATGTTTTTAGGATAAGTCCTGTTTCAGGCTTGTGACATATCTCACTGTTTTACTGGGAGGAATATGTACCCATAAGAAAGCACCTTTGCCCAGCAATTGGACTAATGGAACTTCTCTGGACACCTGAAGACAAAATACAAAAAAGGTGCAACACATAAGAAAACAGTTGGCCAAACCCAGTGTAGACAGATATGTCACCAGGGAATAAAATATTAAAAATAATCATTATATATTTTCCTCTTTTTCAAGAAGAATTCATAATAAATTTTTAAAAATATATTTTACACAATGCTTCATAGTGGTGCTGTGCTCAGGTCAGCCCGATTTCTCTTGCATGCAGTTGTTTGATAATCATCTGCTACAAATGCTTCACAGCATATGGTATTCCCGAAAACGTTGTTTCAGATCCAATAAAGAAAGCCACTTGCTGTTCTTGAAATGCCATTCCAGACAAAGCAACTCCAACTCAGCAGCTCATAAGGCATCAAAGACTGATTATTTGCAAAAAATCCCTAGGAGTTAGTATTTATTAGTTAGTATCCTTGCCTGCAATCCTTTTGCGAAAGTTGGACTAGTATTATCCCAGTTTGCAAAAGGACGGTACTGAGATGATTTTGAGGGAAATGTATCTTCCCTTACTAGGAATGTCAATGGATCCCAGGACTAGTGTTGGGATTAGTGACTTTAATTCCTGTTCTGATACCTCTGTGATTCTTCACCAATCAAATACTTTTTTGACTGGAGGGACAATGGGCACCTATTCTAATTTTGTATTTCAAATGTGAGAAGTTTGTCCTTTTTTTCCATGTACAGAAGATTGCACAGATTACTGTTGTATTTAGAGGAAGGACTAACATCTGTTTTTATTGTGAAGTCCAGTGACTACCAAATGCTGATCTAAGCTCCACCATTTCCACAAGGCATACCTTTCCAGTAAGCATCCTCAGCTTTGTGGCACTTATTTCTTCAGGAAAGTGGATTTTCACACTGGCTTTCTTCAGCAATCTAGTTTTTGACAATGATAGAGGCAGTTTGAAAGCTTGAACAGATTTTTCCTTGTTTATCTTATGTTTAAGTAAACTTGGTTTTAAAACCACAACCCAGTCAGATCATTACCCTCCAGTGACTTGCAGTCCCTGCAAAACAGTTATTTTTGTATGAGTCAGAAATACAAACTGCTGTTTTGTTTAATGTATGCAATTTTTCAAACAATGCTTCACATTAGAAAATTCTGCCTATTCAACAAGCATAGAGGAAGGGAGGTGTGGGATATTCAGAAACCACCCTAGAGCATCAGGATGCCAAGTTTCCATTAATTTTAATGGAAATTGGCACCCTCACCCTTCAGGCATGTTTGAACATTTTCTCTTTACAACACACACTGCAGAAAGCTTGTGGGTTATTTTTTCTTTAATCACAATAATTTTGGTATTTCCCACTTTACTGATGTCACTTAGAAAGCGAAAAATGTCTTTGTTCAGACTGCAAAGATGAAATTGCATGGAGAAGCATATTTATTGGAAATTATTGTCAACACAAGCTTTTGGAAAAATATGGATGTTTCCTAGACACACTTTCCTTGCTTTGGAAGTGTCTTTCGTCTTACAACAGAAGACAACAAATGTGTGAAAGCATTCCAGGCTACCCCCACTGTCCTCTCATCTACATGTTTCCACATGGACTATGAGTACTGTACTCTTCTCAATGGAAGAGTTTGATTTAGAGCAGGATCCACTGCTATCCCAGATCCCACACTTGTATCTCATCCTTTTGCTTTTCAGTATTTGACTTTTTTCACTGACAAAAAAATTCTTCTCTGAGCAAGTTTAACTGATTGAAATTATTATTGAACATTATTGCACTAAAAATCTTTGTGATTAATCAAGTTTCTTTAGACATATAAAAATGTCACAACTATTCATATCACTTCAACACATTTTCTTAGAATCCCTTGCATGGCTCATAAAGAAAGGAGGAAGGATATTAGGGACAGTAAAAGTTGCTCAGCCCACATAGAGACATAGACATGCCTGTGATAAATGCAATGGCTTGTTCCTTCCTTGGCTCTTTTGCAGAGGACTCTGTGCTCTCTGGATGGAAAATGAAGTGTGGAATGGACCTTTGACCAACCAAAATGGACCTTTACTCATGTATGGATTTAAGGGCAGCTGCTCTGGTTTTGTTCTGTTTTAGCTTAGTGTTTCATGTGTGTCAGATCTTCCAAAGGCTGAAGCAAAAGCTTGGAAAGCTGCCAATAAAATGAACTTTTCTCGAGGTGATATTGCTGGCCTGACTTACTCAACTCAGAGCTCTTCTTCACCTCTTGGTCTGATTTCAAAATTGCACCTTGCTGGACCAAATTTAGTGTTTCCTGTCACTGTATTCCCACAGTTCAATAAACAGTTTGGATAAATATTGGAACTCTGGGTTTCATACCATAAATGGTTCTTAGTTCATTACCCATAATTACACAACATATTGTTCTGCTGAGTCAGTACACTCAGGGAAAGCATTTGAACATCTCTTTGAAGATGATACATGCCAGATGGGAAGAGTTTCACCTCTCAGATTTAAGAGAGGAAGTGACTCCATTAGCCAGAACCCTGCGCAACAGAAACATTGCACTGCTGGCCATTTGGTTATCAGTCTTGATTCTGTTAAAACTCTTGGCCACCCCTAGGATCTTAGAAATAAAGCTGGATATATTATTTTGATACAGTGAAAGCTTCTATCAAACATTCAATTACACCACAGCCATGTTACTTCTTGTTACGTCACCCACGATCCCATACAAGATCACCTGACACTCATATGCTGTGGACGTGCAAATGTCCTACACTCTTTTTAACCTTTTTTACCATGTGTCACTGGCCATTGTGTTGATTCTCCACTGGCATCTGCAGCTCTCATCAAATACGTTCAGGTGGAGACTGCAACAAACCAGGAGACCAGTGTTCGGGTGAAGCTGTCTGCACAGTATTTCCAATGTACTGGTAACAATTGCAGCTCAAGTCAAAAAGATGTAGGGTTGGGCTCAGATTCCAATTAAAAATGGAAAGTCAATGGAATGAGTCCCTTTGGCCTGAAAGTGAACTTTCAATCAAGCCTATTAACCACAAAATAAAACATTCCTCTTGTACAGGCACAACAAGGACTTATAGGTTGCTTGGCCGGTTTGTTTCTTATGTCTCATATTTCTTATGTTCACTCTTCAAAAAGTTTTCTCATATTGCAGGCATGAAAGCATTGCTTCAAAACATTTCTACTACTGAAAATGTATCCTTCCATAGAAAGATTACATGATATGAGGCCACGTTGCTTGTTTTGAGAACATCTGTAAGGCATACTGCCTAAGATCACTGAGTATCTGCAAGAGACATCAATGTGCTGATCTTCCAGACGCCATCCTTCTTTGTTCAGAGTTATTTCCTTCTAACTGTACAAGCCCAAATATTGACTATTCTTATCAAACAATGAGAATTAGACCTGCAAAAAATGGAGAGGAAAACTTGTTTTCCTGCAGATGCTGATTCACACCTTTCACTTGCAATTCAGAAGGGAAATAAACTGCTCAGTGTTTGTTTTCTTTTTTTTTCCTTGCTCAGACCATGCACTCTCTCCACGTGTATCAAAACCATTTAAATCCTTCAAATAGCCATCTGACTGTCCCTGACCACCACTTCATGCCAGAATAAGTGCTAACACACTACACAGCTAAGTGCTGTGTAACTAACAACCACTTCAGCAAAAATTCAATAATTCAATGACTTTGAACAAAAAAAAGCCAGCTAAATGCAGAATTAAAAAGAAATAAAAAATTGAAAAGTCACAGTATCTGAATGTGTCCGTGCTCCTGGGTCCTGCAAGATTCTCATGGTATCCTTTGCATTGATGACATTGTATGTAATGTCTCTTTATCATCAAACTTATGAGAAGAGCATGAGCAGTTGGGATTAGGATACCTTCTTTAGTAGAAAATAAAATAATAAATTGAAACTGATTTGTGTCAGGCTGCAAGATGATGACGCGGATGGGTTAAAAGTTGTGGAGACAGAAATAAACTGATGAGAAAGAACAAATTAAGATCCTTGCAAATAATCTCCTTGATCAAAATGATAACAAACTTGCTTTTAATATGACCTTTCTCTCCTCTCCCCATACTGAAACTTCATTGTTCTTTTTCTCTCCAGAGCATAATTCTCCTGGAGAAGTCTAAACTCAGCAAATGAGAATGTTCCCTGACTGCCAGGCGTGGGCGAACACTTGAGCAGTGCCCTGGATGGATGCATTTCAGGGAGCAGTGTGGGCGTAGAGCATCCACCCTGTACATGCCAGATTCTGCTAGAAAGAAACAGGTTCGTAGCAAGGGGCCTCTGATGCACTTCTAAAAGTCTGCCAGGTAGGATAAGAAGGAACTGCAGGACACAATGAATTTTGCCCAGAATAAGAGAATAAGATTAAAATTAAAGCAGGAATCCTTATAATGAGGTACTACATTCTCAAAGGTGAGATATTATGTTGAGTAATCAATTGGTTGCATAATTCCTCATTTTATTGTTTGTTGACTGCTTTTAAGTCCTCTAGTGAAAGCGCTGAACCAAAGGACAACAAATTGTGAGAAATTAAAATGCAAAGCAGTTGTGGCCTAGGAACAGTTACTGAATGAGAGGGGCAGATCTGATTGGTTATTGTCACAGCTTCACTGAATTTCATGGAGGTATCACAGCATTAAATGAAGAGTTGCTCAAACCATTCATTAAATGAATGAAAAAAAACTATATAGTAGTCACTGATAATAAAGTAATCTTATAGAAAAGTGTAAATCCAGTACAATGGTGGCTGCTGATAAAATTAATAAGAGTGAGAATTTTAAAGTGTCTGATTTATTAACATAATGATGACAACTGTTACCCTCTAAGGAAAGTAAGGCTTGTGAGACAAAATATGCTGAATCAAAATTAATATCTTGAGTAAAAGGTAGTACTGTCTCTAGCATAAGCAGACTGAAAGTGAATGTGAAATTAAAGTGAAGATACTGCACACGTTAGAATGGCAGAAGGCATGCAAAAGCATATGCAGAAGTTAGAAATATGCACAGAAATTTTTATTTATTCCCCATTCTATGTGAACACAATGAGAAAAATATACAATCAAGTAAATGAAAAATGCATTAAGCACCTCAATGCAATGTTTTACTTGCTTTTACAACTGCCCCAAATACTGTTCTTCAGGCTGTTTTCAACCAGATCTAAGTCAGTTTGAACTGGAAATTAAATGTAACAAGATATAGAAATGTTTCTATGAACCTTTAACCTCAGACACAGGCAAATATTAGGAGTTTATTCTCCTAATTCAAAATTCTGGTTTTAAACTATGACATGCCATCAGCTGTGTGACTTCTTTGTATTTTGTTCATTTCTTGGGGTTTTGGCTTTCTGGAAGTTAAAAAGAGGTGGTACTTCTGAAAATTTTGTTTTCCTTGCTCAAGACATTTCTCAGAAGACATCTCTTCAGTGCAATCGCTGGCTTGCATGCTGTCTTCCCTCTCAAAAGATAATGCAGCAGGCCCTACACTCCTTCCATGACTGGCCAGGGACTGAAACAAAAGACAGCTTCTCTAAAACAAATGCTTTCTTCTTAATGCCTTCTAATACATCAGCATCTCCTAAACCTTTTCTTCTCTTGCAAGGAGAAGGACAGGCTCCATTCAAAATTGCTGTCCTTCACTGGACAGTGAGGTACTTACAGACATAGTTTCCACTTTTGCTAGCATCTTCCTCTCAAATGTTAGTTTACATAGCTAAGAATATTTTTTTCTTCTTACCTCAACCTTCTGAACTGTATCAA
Organism: Acanthiza pusilla; assembly: GCA_036630365.1. Taxonomy (NCBI): domain Eukaryota; kingdom Metazoa; phylum Chordata; class Aves; order Passeriformes; family Acanthizidae; genus Acanthiza; species Acanthiza pusilla. The sequence continues at coordinate 22,782,096 of JAXCHO010000036.1, forward strand.
AAAGTTGTTGGGCTTCACTGGGAAGTTAATCCTCCATGACTTGCCCAGAGAAGCTGTGGATGTCCTATTGCAGGAAATGTTGAAGGCCAGATTGGAGATGGGGCCCGGAGCAGCTTGGTCTAGTGGAAGGTGTCCTGCCATGACAGGGGAGCTGGAACTAGATGGTTTTTAAAGTCTCTTCCAACTCGAGCCATTCCATGATTCTGTGATCATTCAATGGCTTCAGGGCATGCTCCCTCAAGCATTTTCTGGACTATGCCTCATACATATAGTGTGATGCTTTTCTGCTTATTTCCCTAGAGATTATACTTAAAAGGCATATGAATATTCTTATTTTTCTGGAAATTAACATAAGTAGGCATACCTTAGAATGCCCATCTTTATAAACAATTCATGCATTTAGAAAAAAGTTGCACTTTAAACCCGCAGTCTCATAATCTTTGCTTCTGCAGGCCTCAGCTTTGTTAAGATTTAGACACATATTTAATGCCAGCAATTAGGAGCCAGAATGTACTATAAGGCACTTACTTCTACACCATTTTAAAAAATAGCAAAAATATTAAAACACTTTCCAAGGTTTTTGCTGTATGCTACATGCCACTTGGAAATGAAGGTATTCAACTTCTGTTGGCTCTGAGGAAAGGCACAGATAACAGCTTCAGGTGCCACTGCAGTATCTTCCATACAATTCCTTTTCAAAATACTCATGCCAATTTTTAGTATTGAAGTTAGTTAGTGATTAGCAGTAGTAATCTTGAGAAATCCTCTTCACCACATGGATTTTTTAAAAAAAATTCTCAACTGAATCTCACAACTGACAAGGGCTCCTCTGTGCAGACTACACACTGATCAGCTCAGTCACAAATTCCATCTGATAAGCTGTGCTGACGTAACTCCTAGAAATTTTGAGGAGTTGGATGCAGTCTATGGAGAAATGATTCCTCTTTCCAAATAAGTTTCCCATATTCACCAATGGCTTGAATCCATTGAAAATCACTCCAAATGCCAGATTGTTGACACCACACCTCTGCCAAAACCTCATAAAGTATTTTTGGCTTGATATTGAGTCATATACACTAAAGAAGACTTTGACCTAGAAAATTATTGCCTTGCAGTGAACTAAAACCACAAAAGTTCTTCAAACTATCCTCATCTTGCTGCAACCTCACCTGATAAGTGCCGCAAAAATCCTAAATAAGAGGAGAGGGAAAAAAGTTAGAAAACCTGAAATATAAGAGTAATTTCTTCAGCGAAAAATATTGCCTTAGAATCGCAAAGATCCAAATTTCTATAAATATACATACAGAAACAGGCATGCACTAAATATTAATATGAATTCTTAGCAGCATTGTCATTGGAATCTATTAGTTCTATCCAAACTTTCCAGCTAAACACATTTGTATTTACATAGCAGAGAGTTACAAGAATTTTAGGAAGCCTGACGTGTCACATGAAGTTGTAGAAATTATGCAGGCACCTTTTCCTCCGAAAAAAGGTATAAAATCACTGCCTCAATGTGTTCTACAGCACCTTCATCTTCCAATATGTGTACAAAAAGTTAACGATACACTGTAGCTCCCAAAGAATTTATGGGATTTTCTGTATTAGAAGGCATAAGAGATACAGGATGAGAAGTAGTGTGCAGAGCTAAATGGTTCCTGATGAGAACTCCAAGAATGCTTTGGAAGTGTATGTGCAGATGTGCTCTAAAAAATAAATTAAACCTTAAAGATACTCTCACTGTAGTATAGTTTGACATACCCCCATTTGAAGGAATTAATAACAGGAATTTAAAATCTAGAGTCTTTCACATGCTTAATCAACAGGCAAAAATCAGAGGGTGTTTAACCAGACAAAGTACTGGAAAGAATCCAAGTCTAAGATGGAAGTATATTGCAAGAAAAACAGGTGGTCAGAACATGAAGTTACATTAGCACAGATTCTCCAAATTCACCAACTCTCTAGATTTATTCCAGTGTTTCATGCAATATCAAAATTCTCCTTGTCTCAAGACAATAAGAGTATTTAAAACATTGCCTTCCGATTTTAACTGATTTTTATTTGTTGATTATGCAAATTGATACATGTAAAATTCTACTGTTAATTGTCTTCCAGTCTTGAATATCATTGAGAGTAGTTGCCAACTAAACCATAACAGTCAATGTTGTTTGTGAAACCTATTATGTATTTTTATTATTTGTTTCCCAATTGTCTTTTAGGTACTGCTAAAATTTGAATTTGTCATGAAAGAGATAAACTTTAAAAGATGACAGACAAATTCCTTGAAAAGCCAGAAGAAACAATTTCATTTTTAGATAATAAAACTATGGAATAAATTCAGTAAATCTAGCATCAACTATCAAGTGATCTGTATCTTTTATTGTAGTAGAGCCACAAAGAATTTTTGATCAGTTTAAAACCAATTGAACAGCTGCTGTCTTCGAACTTTTATTCTGAATGTAACATGCACTCAGTCTAATCCAGCACAACATTTTAGAGCAATGCACAAACAAATGTCTTTCCTCTTACTAACTGAGGATACCTTTTCATGTAATTTTTTTCAGTCGTCATATGGCAATCTGTAACTGTTTAAAGCATCACAATAACCAAATTAAGCAAGAAAGACTTTATGGTACCTTTCAGCTAGTTATTATTTAATTCCCATCATAATATAACATACACTTACTTTTCCATTTTTCTTTCTCTTTCCCTATTGATGAAACTGTAGACAAATTAAGAATGAACTGGTGCAATATACATAATAACTTTTTGATACAGGGAAAAGCATTCAGACAAATGTAGCACAAGTTCAAGAAAAGAAACAGAAAGCAAATTATTGTAAAGTCACTAGGTTAGCAAAGGATATTGTCATGTAGATGTAAAATCAATTTGGAAGTGAAACATTTTCAGCACAAATTTACCAAATGTTCCAGTGAGCAGATTCAAGAGGCATACCTTGTGTTCTTCGAATCTAGTCTCCTGGAAATTTCCTCTTCATTGTTCATTGAAGATGCTTTTTGCCCATCTTCATAGGAATGCAAAATTTGCTAAAAAGAAAAGATTTCTGCTAATTCATGTCACCACGAAACAAAAACAAGTTTCCTGTACTAGACTCACATTTTTACAGTCCACAGCACAGTGTAGAACATTGTGAATTCTTAGGACCTACTTTAAACTGGAGATACACTAATGTTGAGTGGGTGCAAGTGACGTAATAATTATGGACTGAATACTACTCACCCACTTGTATGTCAGAATTCTTCTATTTTAATGGCAATATTCCTTTAACCTAGAAAAACTCTTGCCACACAATAATTTGTCCATGCTTGGGTTGTCCAGAAGATCTGAGGAACTGATTTAGAAAAGGAAGACATCTATAATTAATACTTATATCTGTAAAAATAAGGGAGCCTCCTGATATTTGTACCTCTTTTTAATCAGGTGAACTTGACTACAAGAATAGTAAGTAATTTTATGAGTTTCTGTCTACTCCAGGGACTGGGGAGACCTCATGAATCTGCAGGGTCTCAGGAAATATTCTGAGAACTGTTCATTGGCCCAGAGGGGAAATGAATGAGGAAACTTCACTATGCAAGTCTGTGAGGACCTCCTTTCTCTTGGCTTCATCTGTACTTTCTCCCCAGGGAAGGGTTTTGATTGTGTCCCTGATTTAGGGCATAAGAGTTTGGCTCTCCAACATGTGACTGAATATAACCTACATTTTTAAAGCTGGAACTGTATTGACGAGATGCCAAGTAGTTAGAAGTGCAGATCCAAAACACTCAGCTTCTTTATTTTCCATTTACTTTCTCTCCCCAAAAAGGTTTCTTTGTAATATGCTCATCTGTGGACTCAAATCTTTCTGCTTTTCAGACTTTGAAACATCATACTGTTAGGTCCTGTTTTAGTGAAGTGTCATCTAAAAAGGCATGTGCAAGCTCTAACCAAAAAAAGACAAAATCTGATTCGAAAGCACCAGAAAAACCACACTTTTGCTGAGCACCAGGGGGAATTCAAGTGTTAAGTACTCCCATAGCATCAGAGATAGAGGTTTGTCGAGAGTGTAAATGGCTGCTGATCATGACAGAGACTGCCTTAAGTCAGCAGGATATTTGTATGGTTTATTTAATCACACATACCTTTAAACTTATTTTAAAGTAAATCTTTCTAAAACTTACCCTAGATAGTACTGTGTTCCATACACTTTTTGAAGGGTCCTGAATTTCGGAAAAGGATCTTTTAAGGTCTCTGCAAGGGTTCTGGTGCATTCTGATATAATTTTCATATTTTCAAAGCAATTTTTTAAATCCAAGAAAAAACAATTGTTTCACAAAATATGCTGGAAAATATATTCCCTTTCTAAACAGAACTTATTTTTAGTAACATTTCCATGAATGAAGTAACAAATAATCTCAAGAATATCTTTGCTGTCACATAAAAAGGGCTTCCCTGATATACCCTCATAAATTTTCTGTAAATTTATGTATTTTTTGTTAAACTTTGCAAAGGAAATTTGCTCTGCCTAGAATAAGATTATAGAATAAGAAACTGAATAAGGAAAAAACCTATTTTTTTCTCTCTGCTGAGCAACCTACTGCTTTTGCGAAGTTTTTCTCATTGGAAAATACTTCTAATGCTGTCCAAGGTCAAAAAGAGACTGCCATTTGCTGGGCGTTTTGTAGGCTGTGTGAAAAGGATCTGCAAGCTCAGTTTAGTTCCCAGTCAACAAATGTCCAACACAGCTGTCATTAATCGGCATTCCTGCTGGCAGACTCTGCAAAGAGGGCAAAGGCTACTGTACATGGAAGCTGACCTATTTTATGACTTTATTAGTAATTCTTCAGAACAGGCTTCTCAGTGTGAGGAAGTGAACACTGGTTCTTACTGCCGTTGCTGGGGCTGTAGGATTCCTTTGGATAAATAAACTCGGTTTCCAAAGCTCCCTGTCTGGCATTTTTCATACATGCTAAAACCCACTAAAAAAGAAATATTCATACAATTCGCACTGTTTGAAACAAAGCATATTAGAACTCATGCTGAGAAGGCTATATCTGTTAAGTTTCTTTCCAGAAGGCTATTTGCTAATTAACTATTCCTGTTTCTTTTTCCAACAATATTGTCACGCAGATATGAACATCTTCTGCCAAAACTAATTCTCATTCTTCTGTTTAGCTGTCTTTAATTTCTAGCACTCTTAACTAAGCTAATTTTCCAGGCAACATTTATTGAGCTTGATGAGCACCACCATCATTGTGGGCTAACCCATAATAAAGCACTACTTCCTATCTATAAAACCACATATGCCTATTCATTTTCTATGTTCACTTTTCTGGAAGAGGCAAAATTTTCAGTATTACTGATGAGCTTTTTTATAGAAAAAAACCCTGCTCCTACAACAAGCAGTTTGCTAGCTATGGCCCAACAAACAGCATAGCATTTAGGGGACAGTACAAGAGAGAGAAGATATGTTAAATTTTGGGATTGCAAATACGGTTTGCAGCCATGGCATTACAGAATATTAATCTTCAGTCTTATAAACTAAAATAGCTTAATATGGAAAAAAGAGGATTAGGGAAACTGAGGGAAATTAATTACAAAACACGATGATGAAATTCTTTCCATATGTAGTTGCACTTCAAACTCTGATACCATTGTTTTGTTTACGACATAAATCCTAAACTGAGAACAAAACACTGCTTATCGACCAAGCAGATATTGATATTGCAGTCTAGAAATAAAAATTGATTTATCGAATGCAAATAACTATTGTTGTTTGTTAATTTTCTATCAGTTTGATGAACCTGAAGGACTCACATTCCTTGATCAGGAGGCAAAAAAAGCAATGCAAATAAGTGATAGACATTGTACAAAAGAACCTCTCATGTTTTTTTCTATTCCAATTTTCTCACTTTAAAAATACTTTTTGAACTTAAAACAATTTGTTTCCATTTCCTTTTACAAATGTTTATTTCTAGCTTTATAAGCTTTAATTTTATAAGAATCTTTTGCCTTAAATCAGCTTCTGAATTGGACATATTCATTTTCCTTTTACTCATCAAGTAGACAAGTACAAAATGCTCCAAGATTTTATTAAAAGCATTTTATTCTGTTTATAACATGGTTGTAGAGCTTTTAACATTCATGTATGCTTTGGGCCATCAAAACTGTTTTCATTGCTCTGTACCTGTTTATTTACCCTTCAAACAGTTTAACATTTGATGTGTTGAATTTTCTCTATGGAAAGACATTAAAGGGAAATTACTCACAGTACACTGCTCTTGCATATTTTTTCCTCATAGAGCAGATTTTCATACATCACAGACTTCTTGACAAGATGAGTTCCATTAAGTGCAGCACACAGATCTTTTTAACCATTTCCATACCACATGGCAATATTCAAGGACAGAGTAACTGATCACTGCTCACCTTACTCCAATCTCTCCTTAATTTTTCTTTTAGGACTGTTTTATTTGAATGCCACATAGGCACATGTTTTTGACTTACAATGAATCATCACTCAGGACGACATATATGCCGAATCACACTTGTGATTTTTCATCCTTGCTGAACGCTGAAGTTTTATAACTGTTTTATCAGGTTGCATGAAAGTTGTGCAATCAACCAAACAAAAAGGGAGCCATTCTTTATTGTTTAAATAGGTGTGAAACAACTGAGTATCTCACATGAACAGCCAAAAGATTTTATGTGTGTCCATTATGAGAACTTACATGTCACAAACTCCTCATCTTTCCTATAACATATTAAGAAAGGTTCACAAATGTATCATTCTGAGTCACTGAGCATTTGCATACATTAGTCCTGTCTCTCTGTCTCACTTTTTCCTTCAAATTTAAGAGGTTATATAGTGCACCATGGCAATATCGAGTTGCCATAATTATAGACAAATGTTTCACTGTCTCACAGGAGACAGTGAGACAGTTAGACAGGAAAAGGGATGACACCAACATTTTCAAAGAACAAATTCCACGTATCCCATCTAAGTCTGTCATTTATTCTTCATATTGGAATTCCTTGAGGTTTTTTCTTATATTTTTCTCAAACTTTCTGGTTGCTTTAATTTCACTGTTTGCAGCTTCAGCATCAAGTTTTCATCACATCCATACTTCTGCTCCAAATATGGTGTTCATGGAAAAAAACAGGCTCTAACACGTTCTCTCAAATTAGTGTTTTCCAGGGATTTTGCAGCAGCAGTGCAAAATCTCTTCCCATTGCAGAGGTGCAGAACAGGACCCTCTTTCTTTCTATTGTTCATATACCAACTGAAATATCCTTATTCCTCTTGTATTCAATCCCTGTCATTTTCTTTAGATGACCAGTATTTTAGATGCATAATCACTGACATCTTCTCAACAATTTAACCCATATTTGAAGCTACCAGAGGTCTTGTCTACACAATAAATAGCACAGCCTATTCTACAGTATAATTTAAAATAGTTTTATTCATATCCATGCAAGCCAGATTCAGATTCCTCCTGCTTATCTTTCTAATTCTTGCACTTGCTGAATCTCTCTGATCGTGTTGATCTCTCCTCAGTGCTTGAAGATGGTAATAAGACATTTATCTATCTAGATCATTCTATTTAACTCACAAAAGGAAGACATGATGAATTCAAGCAACTTAATAATTCAAGGCCAGTTTATTTCCACTGAATTTATATCAGCTTCTAAAATTAATTTTGGCCTCCTTACCAAGGATTTTTTACCAGACTTGTAAAAACACTACTAAAAAAAATGTACATTGCTTGGCATTACAGACCAACAAAGCCAACCTGAAAATATTTCTTAACACATTTAAGAGAAAAAATTAGGTAATAAGGATAAAGTTTTTTCTGTCATTCTGTCATAACACATTGATTGCACTTTAACACTAGCAATTTGAATACTATAGTAGAAAACCCACATCTTTTTCTAAGGTGTTGAAATATGTCCTCACTGAAACAACAATGCATGATTTGAAAAAATAGACATTTGCCCATTTTCAACATTGTTCTTATTTGAAAGCAAAGCCACCCCAGTCGTTTTAAAGAATATGTTTTTTAAGCAGACTATCTTGGTCTAGCATTTGAAAAGTTCAGGCTATAGAGGAAAGTATCCAAGTCTCACACTGATATTATCAGAGCTGATGAAATGAGTGGTGGTAGGATTGTGTTAACTTGAGATTTAGATATTCTGTCTGAGATACCAGCAGTGGAATTATCCCACCTGCATGGCTCAGTGGACCAAGCTGAATTTTATTAATTTTATAAATTTTATGAAATGAAAATCATAAGATTCTTCACCTCCTTGAGAATTTAAACAGTAATTCAACATCTTGTTACAAGTAAGTAGAGTTACTTGTCATCATAACACTGAAGATCAATGGTGATTCAAAACTCCATTTACTCCATCTAAAACTCCAGCTCATTCAAAACCCCAGTGGCAGGTACAATGTGGCACCATGATCTGAGTACACTTTGGTGAGGACTAATAAAATGTCTTACTTCAGGTTTCAGAGCAAAACATCCATATGACTTACTGGAAACAGCATGCAATAGGTATTATAGTGAAATAAGTGGAAATTAGACACATTAATTTCCTGCAATTTACAGTAATAACTTGCAGATATGCCACTCAGCCTGCATGTCTGTCAGATCTCATAAGTTCAGAAGGGTTGAGTCTGGCCAGCAACAGAATCAGAAATCTCCAAGGAGTATCATGCATACCGCTTGAAGCAATGCTGACAAGTCAGACAATAATTCCTTTCCCTTTGACTCTACAATGACACAAGCTCTCTCAGTGTGAAATGTGCCATCATGCTGAGTTGGTAACATCTGAAGGAGAGAGATGTAATTCAAATAACTAATTTCTGCTTTCTTGGCTCCATTTCAACTTGATATATCATTTTTCTTCACATCCTGCTCTCTGAAGAACTCCTGTGAAGTTCTGGAGCATATTCTGAAGTGGTTGCTGTGCTTCATCCCAGAAGTGGCCTGAACATATGCAGGCACTCTGCATTTGGTAGATTACCTACATTTTTACAAAAGTTAACCATACTGCATACCATTTTACTGATACAATTTTATACTGAGTCCAGGCACGAACATTTGTTATTAAATTAGTTACCTACACAGTGTTCCTTCAAGAATTGTATTGTTCAGATTAAATTTTTTCTCCCCTGTGACTTTAACAAAATTTGTTTGGTACACATGCCACCTATTTTGTACTATAACCTATCTATTGGTCACAAAATTCTTTAAAAAATACAGCTGTGCTATGAAGAACAGGATGTCCCTTTCTGTAGACAAACGTAAACCATAAGGTTTTTGGTGGTCAGGCTATAAACTCAAAACATGACATCATGCTTCATGTTTCCATATCAACAAATGTCAACCATATCCCACAGAACTGCAACAGATTATTTTCTAAAATACTCTTGTTATTGTATCATTTTTTTATTCAATAAGAAGGAAGCAGAGTATATCAGGAAGGTAAGGACAAGTACATGAAGAGCCAGAACTTGTATATAATATCTTTCTGTCCCTCATAAAATTCCTACATCAGAGTTGTTGTTTCAGGTCTCAGCAGTGTTTCAGCAGAACGGCTGCCTTGCATCCACATCTGGCACAGATATTTGTCTGGTTGGAATCCTATGGACAGTTGGATGTTTACACTGTTGTGTTTTAACCCCTATAGACAGTTAAACCACACATAACCATTCACTTACTCCTTTTCAATGGCTAGGGGGAGAGAATAGAAAGGTAAATAAAAGGGTGAAAATCAGAACAGCCCTTGGATGATAAAGTTGGACAAATTTAGCTTAGGGAAGAATTGACACATTCTTTGCTGGACATTTTTCCTTTGAAAATAATTTATCAGAGTAAAATTTTTCGAACAACGGTAAGAACCCTAGTGGAGAAAATATGATAATCTCTGAGAACTGTGTTCTAGTTCAAAGTAGTGAATGCCTGTGGCCTAAGTGATGTTTAAGGTCAAATTAAATTATCAAAGTGATCCCTTCTGGCATTCTGAAAATGGCATCTTAGATTCAATCTTTCTACAACTGATGATTCAAAAGTGTCTAATATAAACATTAAGAAGAAAATATTAAAATCTAAGCTTTACAATCCAGAGCCAAAGAACACCTCTGTGACTTTCCTATGCTTTGTTCATGAGCCAGAGACAGACATAAACACCTGCACAGCACATATTTTTAGGAGTTTATTTATTTATTAGTTTGTGATAATCTAAAAAGACCTTCATGTAGATACCTATCAGGAGATCAACAGTGTTTCTACTTATTTTGAAAGGAGTTCAAAATAGCAACCACAAGACACGATGCCAAACCAGATCTTTTTGAGAAAGCCTATTTCCAGCCTATTTTTGCAGACAGATTTGTCTATCATTTCCTTTATAATGGTAACCCAAGATGGAAAGAAAAGAGAAAGGAAATAACATGTTTTAAATGTAATAAGAAAAGTAATATTCCACTTTTCTGATTTGCTTAGTCTGCACAGTAAAACCAAAAGGGATATGAAGCTTCCAACGCCATTATATTCTGTACTGGAGATTTATATCTAAAATTTATATCTTTTTAACTTATATCTTTTTATAACAAAAGTAACAACAGCAAAAATGCATAATTATAGTTAAAGTGCCCTTATTTTTAAAGCAATATAAGCTATATTCCATCTCAAGACATAAATATAATCCCAAACCTAACTCTGAACCAAAGAATATTCAGTGATAGCTTCTTTTCTATGTTTCATGTTAAAGATGTGAGTCGGAGCTCCAGGTCTTCTACATGTAGGTGTCTACATGCATGCTAGGGGTGCTCCAGGACTCTAGAAATTACCAAGATGTTGAGGTTACTGATTGATATCTGTCTGCTCCACATCTTTTATGGATTTGCGTCTGGCATCATGGACATACGAGACACGCACTGCTCACATGGGTGCTACCTGGCAGGCTGGGTGGACTCAGTTCTGCTATAGGTCCTCAACGGTATCTCACATCATATGGACCAGAACAAGGTTTTGGGTTTTTTGTAGTTGAACCAGACACAGAGGTTTCTTTTAAGCTGATCTGAATCAGCTCATGCTTGAATACCAACAAATACGAAATTTGTATCTTCTTAGAGTGCCTGAACCTCAAAAGGATGAAAGAAATTACAGAATGCTGTGTTTCCTGCAGAATTTACAAGTTCAAGACACAGTGATTCACAAAGTTTATTTGATTTCAATAAAATTCTGACTAGAACTAGATCAAATTCAGATAAATTCTTCTTGATTTTCTGTCATCAGGATACACCTCAAGGATCCATCATGCACTCCCACAGCACAAGGTGAGGAACCTGCCCTTTTCACAGGAGTATTGATATCTTTTGCACTCATGAAAAATCAAACTGCAACCAAGTCTCAAATTATGGCAAACCCTTCAGGAAAATCAACTACCTTTTTCCATGAAGTTCTTCTCACCACCTTGTAGGAATGTGACCCAGTAACAGAGTGTGTTCGAATTCTGCTATTTACTGTCCATCTTGGGTTACAGTCATAAAAGAAATGATAGAGAAATCTGTCTGCAAAAGTAGGCTGGAAATAGGCTTTCTCAAGGGATTTCTAACATCATTGGCTTCCCTTCAGGCTGGAAATACCACAAAAGCAAGCTTTTTGTGGTGTTTGTGTTTCAGCACATCTGTTTTTATGGCCCACTGAAACCAGGAAGTTTAGACCAAAGACAAATGAAAAATCACCTCAAGAAAACTAAGATTCAGAGCTCCAATTCAAGTTTAAAGAAATATTCAATTCCATTGTTATTTTAGCTTATGTGCTCATCCACCCCTAATTGTTGAGGCAGTTGTTTGAAACCTCTAATAAATAAGCTAAATAAGTATGTAAAGGCAAAGTACAAAAGTGAAGATATCAAAACAATTCTCATATTCAATTTTTAATTAATGTTTGGCAGGTCACCTTCATCTATTTAAGATGGCAGAAGTTATCAGAAATAATCCTAAATTGGTGAAAGGATTAACAGCAGTGATGGTATTAAAGCCCAGAGGGTTTTTTCTAATATCTATTGCCCTTCAAATCCTTAACTGTATTTTTTCTGCTATCAGCCATTATTCGGCTTCTCCTCTGTCACATTCTCTTTCTCCTTCATTTTCTACTCACATTTTTCAGTAGGAAAAAGCTGCCTGAGGACTGTAATGTAAACAAAACTGTAGAAAGGAACAAAAGTCCTTTAAGGTAATCTTACACTCTTATAAGATGCCTGCGGTAAGAAAAAGTTTATTTTACAAATATCTCCAAGCATTTAATAGAGATTTTCATTGGTATGGAGATATAGAAAGTTTAAACATATATATGAGTGTTTATTGAGACAATTGCTTAGAAAATTCTGCATTTTTGTATTTCAGTTTCTTGCAGGAAGCTCTATACAGTATAAGATACAGTCATTTGTATTAATAGACATAGGAAATGGCGTCAGAAGAGAAAACTTGGAAGAAGCAAAGTTTCTCTAGTAAATTTGTACCATGTGTAATGACACTTATGTATTCTTATGGAAGAATTTTGTGGCATTTTTCAGCCACGTATGTCCACCTTTGGAACAAAATTTTACAGAGTAAAGGACTTCAAAAACCTTTAATAACTTCTTTTTAGGTCGATTGTCTAGAAGTTTTTAGGCATGGTCAAAATGCCTTTAAGACGTTACAGTGGCTAAATGAGTTCTTCTCCCATGGCCAAGAAGCCAAAATATTTAAGTGAAATCAACTCTTCTGTTTTCCCTTGAATAATAGAGGATCCACAAAATTGCTGATACTTGCTTTTAAAAAGTAAGTATTCTAAAATGCCAGCAGTGTTTTCTGTCCACTTCGGTCTATCTATCCCAGATGCTATGAGGAGAGTTTTTTCTTCCATTTTGAAGAGAAATGTCATCTGCAGTCTGTTAGATGTGCTTATGCTTAATCACAAAATAATCCAACTTTCTCAGTGAAGGAATCTTTAAATATAAACTTCTGTGTTATTTTTATGGATATTTTTACTGCTTACTTTCAGATTAACTTTCTGCATCACTGTCACAGATATTTCTGCACGGAAATACATTCAAACACTTAAGCTTGGATTTTGTCTGTACATCACATAAAATATACCTGACTGGCACCCAGAAATGAAATTCTGTCAAGCAGAAACATTCACCTATGCTAAAATCATGAATTGGGAAATTTTCTAGTGCCAGAACAGAATACGCCTCTTTGGCATGCAGACAAATTCTGCTGTCTCATCCTGCCTTCTTCCACCTAACAGACATTTTATAAGACACTGAAATGTCTACTTGATGTACGTGAATCAAAATATGACTCCTTTCATTGCCATGTCAATCTGCAGTTGCTGTACTGTGAGGCTGCAGCTGTGCTTTTGCAGGCAGACTCTAATCCACTTCAGGCTTTGGAAGCTCTGTCTGCAACTGAAGAAATGTGGCAGATATTCCAAGTTCTGTGGGACAATTCTTGGTAGTGTTTACCCAGAACATATGCCTTTTATTCTGGTTGTGGGGTCAGAAAATCCAAAGGCCACAGAGATCTTTGAGGTCAGTGAAGGTTGACAGAGGACAAGGGAAAAGGTGGCAGAGGAGAAGGATATGTGCTATAGTTCAGCTGGGGGTATTCTCCATGCCTCCTCCTGGAGCTCATGGACAAACTGCTCCTCATTTTAAGACAGCTGGTGGCAGTGTGTGGAGTTACAGTCCAGGAAGTAGCTCATAAATACTGGCTGAGGGATAACATTGTCAAATTGCATAAGTATCTGAGAAGCCACAGACATCTGAATTCATTAACAGTTCATTTTCAAGAGCAAAAAATGTGAGGTTTATTTTCAATGTTGTTTTGAAAAATTATAAACTTTCTGTTAGTAGAAAGACTTTAAAATGCAAATGTTTTAATTTGTACAGCACTAAACTTTGCACAGCACTAAATGTCTAAGCCTTTATTTGTATCTTGCCTTCTTTCTCCAGCTTTCTCCAGCTACCTTCCTTTCTTTCTATCCTTCTTCTCCCCCATAATTAGAAAGGTAATGGATAGAAAAAATTAAAACAACAATGTTTATGGAATGATTGTTTTTCATTGAAGACACAAGGGTATAATAATCATACACTGAATTAACAAGATTTCAGCAAGTGTTTGAAGAGACTAACATGGATGGTCACTTAATGTTGTTTCAGTGAAATATTGTTTCAGGAGGAGAATGAGTACTAGCTCCCCTGGAAGAAGAGTTGTAGCAATAGGATAACATAAAAAGTAAGCAATATTTAATCTCTCACATTAAAAAAAAATGGGAAATACAATCTGTTTACACAGACATCTTCCTCAGCTCTGTCTCCTTCCTGCTAAAAGTCCTGAAGAGGGTGGCTGTAAAGCAATACTGGGGTTCCTCACCAGAGTTGGCCATTTTCTGATTTGGAGTTAGATTTAAGGACAAAATTGCCTTTATTATAACTGTCACTGTTTCATCTTGATTAATGGTACTATTTTACTATTCCTGTTTTGAAACACATGGATTTAGAGGTAAACCTGCAGATGCTTAACAAGGTTAAAGGAACTATTTTGAAGAAAGTCCTATCGTCACAAATGTTTTTTTGAGTTCAAAACTTCTAAATGGTTGGTCTGCGCACCCAGAGCAAGTTCTTCTCCTCTGTTTTTTGTGCATTGAGAAAGACAGGTTGGATATACTTTCACTGGGTTGTACCCCTACCTCATTTGCCCGTCGATGGCAGATAATTCATTTTTAGACAGAGAACAAGCTTCATTAAATTTGGTTTTATATCAGTGTTCCTGGAAAAGGATGTACTTAGATATTCATGGTTTGCAATTGAAGTTAGGGTAGGTGAAGCTGTATCTACCAATAGCCCACTAAAGTAGTCTTATCTTGGAGTGTGGGGGAAACACAACAAAGGAGCTGTGTTTTTTTTCCAAGAACACCCTACATAGTTTAAACCTGAATGCTTAGAGGTAACTATTTTCTCAATTTACTGGACATGCAGGAGCTAAGAGACCACAATTTTAAATGGTGGTGCTGTTGGATGGATGTTCTTTATGATATAGTTTCTCTTTTGGTATTTACTCCTGAAACCATTTCAACAGATGTATTAACTTTCCAGGTACACTACAAATGTTTTTTGTTCTCACAGAATTTTCTGAAGGAAAAAAAAAAAGGAGGATTGAAAATCAGTTTTCACATGAATTGATACAGTGAGAAGGCAAATTGTCTCTATTAGTCTCCTCTTCTGTCCCACCCTTCCTTGGAAAGATGAGAGCAGAGTAGGCCTAAGAGAGCAGAAAAGTTGGCAATTTGCATAAACACTACTAAACTGGCATAAGAAAGTCTTGCAATTTGCATGTTGTTACATGCCAAGTAGCAAGGCAATCTCTGCTTTTTAGTCTCTTCTCACAAGAATTAAGCAGTCAAAAACCAATTCCCCTTTCACACATGGAATTCAGTGCAAGTTTGCAACTTTAATTTAAAAGTTCTACACACCACTTACAAGGTCTGTTCTTTCAGTCTCCACCCAAGCAGTGGACTTCGCCTTGAATTTGCTTTCTTTTCTTATTTTGATGCTTCTACTCCTCCTCCTCTTAAGCAAGCAAATTAGAAAAACAATAATTGAAAAAGCTAAAGTATTTATTTTGCTTTTAAAAAGCTAGGTACTGCTTTTCATTTTAAACATTCTCTTCCCTGTCTGTTTCTAAACATTGGAAGGACTAGCCAAAGAGAAACTTGCAAAGGTCAAAATATTGAAGAAAATAAAATTGCATTTTTGAAAGGCAATGATTCATTCCAACTTGGCATACAGAATTGTAATGGAAGTCTATTAACACAAAAGAACTAGAATTTCCCTATAGATTTTCCCATGCACATGAGGAGGGAAAATATGGAATTTTTTTGTGATATTAATAAGGGAAATAAAACAAAATAAGGTAAGTAACATAATGTAGATGAGAGCAGAATATTAAATGGACTGGTTATTTTTGGTTCATCTGTAATACTAGTGAGATTGCTTCAAGCAGTGTCAGGAAAATGTATAAAACTCATGTTAAGGCCTGAATAGCTGCATTGCATATTGCCTGAGGGTGAAAACAAGGAAGAGTGCAAAGCCTATCCCAAATCCTGATGTAATGAGATAGAATGTTATCCAACTCTTTGTTACTTTCCTGCCTATAGGTTAGAGTAATGTCTAGGCGGTGAGCAAAAAGCTGTAAGTTGGCAGTATAACAGTAGCTTTCTGATATCCTTAGCTCAACCAGTCTTGGCATTCAGTGCCAATTTCACATAGGCGTAATACTTCTGTGGAACTTGTAATGAGTCTCTGCTCAATGACATTCATCTTTTATATCAGTAGCAAAAAGTACAGCTTTGTGCAATGACATATGCATCACCACATACCACACTTCCGAGTGAAACCAGGTCAAGGCACTAGATTAGTTTTGCACAGAACTGTGTGCTTTTCACACAGATCTGTGTGATTTAGCAATCATCTGAGCCTGGTTTAATATTTCAGGTTTTATCAAGTGTTTTGGCCCCTTCTGAACCATCTGTAAAGAGCTTAAGAGGAAATACCTTGAGCAAGTCCAAGCAGCCAAAAATGTGACCTGGCATCTGCTGGTAATGCAGCACTGCAAAGCACAAAGAGTCCAAGAGGTTTTTGGAAAGCACTGGTGACAATGTCCTGCACAGGCCATGGAGGATCCTACAAGATTGGTATGCTGTAACTGTGCTGAAAAACAGCAAAGGCCTTGCTGGAGATGTGAATGTTGGGCGCAGCCTTGGCCACAGGGACAATGAAATTGTGGAATTAAGTATCACACAAGGAGGGGGCAGAGAAGCAAGTAAGATGACAACCATGGACTTCAGAGAGCTCACTTTAGCCTCTTCAGGTATCTTCTTGGAAGAATCCCACAGAAATAGGCCCTGCAGGGAAGAGGGGTCAAAGAGAGTTGTTTCATATTTGGATCACATTTATATACAGATTACTTCCTCCAGGCTAAAGAACAGTGCATCCCAATGAGCAAAAAATCAAGCAAAAGGAGCAAGAGACCTGCAAGGATGAACAAAGAAATCCTGTCATTACTGAAGTGTAAGCAGGAAATATGCAGGAGATGGAAGAAGTGTCAGGCCACTTGGAATGAATATAGAGACGTTGTCAGAGTAAGTAGAAATGAGACAAGGAAGGCCAAGGGCCATCTGGAATTAAAACTGGCCAAGGATATCAAGGACAAGAAGAAAGGCTTCTTCAAATTTGTAAATAACAAAATTAAAACTAAGGATAATGTGGGCCTGTTACTGTGTGGAGGGGGGACCCTGGTAACAGAGGATGCAGAGAAGGCAGAGTTACTGAACACCTTCTTTGCATTGGTCTTCACTGATAAGGCCAGACCTCGGGAATATGTGACCCAGGAGACCAGGGTAAAGGAGTGTTGGAAGGAAGACTCCCCTTCATCAAGGAGAATTAGTTTAGAGGACACTTAGGCAAACTTGACATCCATAAGTCCATGGGCCCTGATGAGCCCATGGGCATCCACAAGTGCTGAGAGAGCTGGTGGACACTATAGTGAGGCCACTCAAAATCATCTTTGAAAGGTCATGGCAATCAGGAGAGGTGCCTGAGGATTGGAAGATGGCAAATGTCACCCTTGTCTTCAAAAGGACAAGAGGGAGGAAGGACTCAGGGAGCTACCAGCCAGTCATGCTCACCTTTGCTGGCTCCATGTGTTAATGAGTTTATCTGGGATCACATGTTAAAGGATTATGTTACCGCTGGTACATAAACAACCTTTGATCTCCAACTGTAATGTGGCTCATTATAACCTGATCCAGTGGGTGACATCCCTGTCCATGGCACTGGGCGAGGGGTGGGAACTAGATGATATTTAAGATCTTCCAACCCAAGCCATTCTGTGATTCTACTAATGACACCATCTTTCTTCTCATGAATCCCTCTGACTGTTCCAACTGCAAAGGTCAAAATGAATATCAATATTTATCCTGTTGGTTCATTTTCTCAGCAAAAGGCCCACTGCACTGCAATAAATACTTAGGGACGGGGTTTAATGATGGACTTCGCAGCTAGACTCAATGATCTTAAAGTTTTTTTCCAATCTAAATAATTCCATAATTCTATACATCTCCTGGGGCCATAGTACAAAACCAATTTCTTTTTGAAGATGATTAGAATGGAGTAATGAAGCTTTGAGATATATCTTTCCTTCTTAGAAAACAGAATAAAAATGCAGATCTCTGACAAGTCAAAAATTGTAGATGCTTGTTTGCTGTCAATAGAATCTCAGTGCATTGCATCATACAAAAATCTCAACCAATCTTCATAATGAAAATAAAAACAACTTGGGCGATCAAAAGTTTTACATACTACTTAGTTTATTTAATCTGTTACCATAGTTACCTTGATTTCAGAGAAGATGCCAGCTCAAATGACAGAAAGAGCATCATTTGACTAAAATTCAATCAAAATATTGATATATTTAAAATATTTTTGGTTTTAATTAAGGAATTGTGTGACACTCAGTTCTGTCAAAAACACGTTTTTTGACAAATTAGGATCTTTCAGACACCGAGGCTTCTTGAAAGTGCCTCAGCTGACTGAACAGTCTATGAAGGCATAAAAACCAGTCCTTTCACAACCTTGAGATAAAACTTCTCCATGCTGTCAGTGTAAACTAATTTGAGCTTTCTCCTACTCCTGCCTTTTATAAGCAGTGATTTTAATTAGATATTCAATACTTTCTGGTCTTCTCTTACACATAACGAGAAAAGAGAGAGCCATTAGCTGTTTTCTATTACTGGCTCCCATATGACATGCATGGCAAAGTATTCATGTTTTTTTTCATTTCCTCTCAGGATGGTCCACCATTTTCCAGTTCCCTTAGTCCTATTTACATCACATACAACACGGTTACAGTTTCATTATTTCATTAAAGTATTTGGTTTTCTTCTGTCCTGAAATGACATAAATTATAAACAAATGATCTTAGCAGCCCAGCTGTGTAATTCTGTCTCATTTTCTATAAATAAATGTGTTTAGGCTTTTATATACTTTATCTGAAACATAAGTGTTTTGATTAAATCTCTAGAGTTAAGTATGTTAAGAAGGGTTTTTTTCTGATGCCGTGCTCCTTTATTAATGATGATAAGTAGCTGCCTTTTCATGTAATATTTTCCATTAATTTCCAAAAAGTCTTGATTTATAAAAACTAGTAGATAATCACAGGCAGGCTTCTGCACAAAAATATAAAAAAAACTGAAAAAAGGAAGTGAAAAAACCTATGTTTTGTACTGTTTCTTTTCTACAGACTTAATAAAAAGAAGACATATTCTTAATTTAAAATGTAATACAGTCCAAACCTGCCTACAATTCTGTAGAGAAGGATTCTGCAGAGAATTCTGTAGAGAATTCTGTTCTTCTCAGGAAAATCAATAATAACAAAAAATGTATTTGCAGTTATGAAAGCACACAAGGATTTTTAATGGAGGGAAGCTAATAATATTATTTATTTATATTGACATTTAACATTATGAATAAAATGGGCTTTGTCTGACTTCCAGGTTCCAGACCACTGAATCTAACTGTGCATGGTGTATGGTGGATAAATCTTATTAGTCAACAGAAAAGTAACACTTTGGTTCATTCCTTGCTGATATATATGTACATCCTTTCCCCCTTGATGAGCTTTCAGGGTTTTTGTGCTGAAGATATCATTTTAACCCTATCAGAGACTGGAGTTCCCCACTAGGCCTTTCCAGAGATGTCCTGGGAGATCCACGGCCTAGGGTGAAATCCATCCTGATGAGTCTAGTCAAGAAGTTTTCTAATTCACCTCACTGCCTACAGCCACACATACCCAAACATGGCACTCATGGGCTCTTCAGTACAAGAGAAACATGGAGCTCCTGGGGCAGGTCCAGTGGAGGGTGAAAAAGATGATTAAGGAACTGGAGCATCTCTCTTATGAGGAAAGGGTGTGCAAGTTTGGCCTTGAGAAGGGATGTGCAAGAGAGGACCTCATCACTGTCAGTATCTGAAGGGAGGGTGTCAGAGGATGTTTCCAGGCTCTTCTCGGTGGTGCCAAGCAACAGGACAAGAGACAATGGCAGAAACTGATGTACAGGAAGTTCCACTTGAACGTAAGGAAGAACTTCTTTACAGTGCAGGTGATCTTGCACTCGAACAGATTGCCCAGAGAAATTGTGGACTCTCCCTCACTGGATATATTCAGGAACTGTCTGGACACAATCCTGTGCCATGTGCTCTAGGATGATCCTGAGTAGGGAGGTTGGACCAGATGACCCAAGGCTGTCCCTTCCAATCTTACCTGTTCTGTGACTCTGATTATTGTTGCAGAAGAGAATATTGGGATTGTACAAGGTTTATTATGGCATGTTTGGGGGAAGAAGGATGGAGAAAGGGAAGGATCAAGGTAGTTTGTGGAGGAAAAAACAAGGATGGGAAAAAAATAAGGGGCTTAAGGTGGACAGTCACATGTAAACAGGACCTGATCAGGACACTTGTCTGACTATGTGTTTGAATAGACATGTGGCTGATCAGTGCAGCCTACCCTGTCTTATCAACCTCTGTTTTTATTTTCCTGGGTAGAAGGACTCTGTATTCTGCATGCATGCGTGAGAGTTGGGAGACAGCTACTGAAGGAGCCATAACTCTGTGCTGGATACTGGAGAGAACAGAGTACCTGAGAGCTGGCTCTTGCAGGGGCCAAGAAATCCAAGCCAAGGACTGATGAGATGGTGAGTCTGAATCAGTTGGTGGAGACCCACCCATTTGCTTGAGGATGTCTATGTGTGAGACAAGTGGGCCGTGAGGTTCCAAGGGCCAGGTTTGGGTAAACTGAATCTCTGGCCAGTTATGCTCAAAACTGCTGCTATATTTTATTACGTGGTTTCTGTTCAATAACACATTTCCTTCTATTTGCCATTGCATTTTTGCAATGTGTGAAAGATATTTCGTCCACAGTCTGACCACTCTGCCACTAACAAAATTATTGCTAAAGCTATGACATAGAAAACTTGCTTTCTCTGTTTTGTTTCATACTCTTACGTCTTAATGCCAGTTTTTACTTCTACGAAAATTTCTAAATTTATTAAAATCAAGTGGCCACATTTCTTTCCTTTTCATTAAACTATATTAGAGTTGAATAGAATACACCAATTTTGCTCTCACAGCAGGTATTTCTCAGTTGCGCTGTACTTTTCTGCTCTCCACTTATTTCCTTTCTCCCAGGCGCTTTTCCAACAGCTGTTAATCTGAGGTGCCCAAGCCATTGCTACACACCTCTGTTTTAAAGCTCGGTAATGCAGTTCTTTTGCTGTTGCATTCAACCCTCCAATAAACCTAATTCTTCATCACACCTTTTTGTTTTATCATCTGCCCAGTACAACTTTCATCTGCTCTTCAGCTGCCACATACGCCCTACCAAACTGTTTTCCTGAAGTCAAATTGCCCGCAGTTGGTCATTTTTCTTGTAGCTATTTTGAGCTTAATCATATAGAGAACCGTTCCCTCAGCTTGCCAACGCCATCAATGAATGCAGTGTTCTCTTATGAACTGCACTTAGAGGTAAGCTATTCCTCAGAAGTTTCATCTAAGTGTGTCTTTCTATGGAGTTATTTTTTCCACATCCTGACATCAAAAGTGTCAAGTAACCTGTCTAGAATTTGTTTTCTATGGGTTTCCTCAAACATTTCTTCTTTGGGACTTGACTTTGCAACTGTTTCAGGCTCTGCAAGGAGGAATTTCGTTGACTTTATTCACCAGTCTCATTCTTTGCTGTGTTTCCAGCATTTAATTACAGAGGCTGACCAGTTCTGGTGTCAGTCTGAATATCAGACATACCACTATTGCCTGTCTTGTATTAAACTGATGGCAGGAATGGTGACCCACAGGGGGGAAAGTAAAGCAAACAGAATCTGATTAAGACCCTTTTAAAGCATGTGTTAATCTCAGAAGTTCAGCTAAGCAAGAAACTATCTTAGATTTAACTCCTTCATTGTTTTGTAAAAGGCATAAGGCATCATTACTTACCTCACCCTTCATGACACTATACAAATAGTACATAGTTGACAGTTTGGACACATTTGCCAGATAATTATAATCTAAATATTTATTCTCAAGTCATATTCATTTTCCAGTACTGTTGAAAATGTCATGGTTTTTGATCTCTTTACATGATGCAGTTAGGGAAAGGAAACTTCCACCTCTTACATCTCAACATACATGTTCCAATCATATTGTTTCATTTATATGAAATTTAAAGCTTCATAAACTGTGCAGACTTTCATGTTTTAGAAAGACATTTTGGAAAATTGAATTTTATATGGTTAGAGGTTTCATGTCATTAACAGACTATGATGATCTCCTTTCACGATCTTTCAAGAATATTCTAGTGAAAATTCAAAAAACAATATATCTGTAGATTACAAGAGATTAATACTTTTTCTTTTTTTCTTTTTAATATCTTGGTTGTTTGAATTTTAATTGCACATACTGCCATTTAAATTAAATATTCCCTGATATCTCTGTGAGGAAAAAGCCATTTTACATTTAGTTAACAAAAATGTAACTCAGACTCTAAAGACACACAATTGCTGTCAGTTCAGTATTAAAAGAAACCAAACATTTCATCCATTCACTTCTTATAGCACCACGTTATCACCTCAGAATCCTCTCAAGCAACACTTTTATACATGCTTCAGTTAGGTTCTACCAACTGAATCCAATTCTGTACCGTGAATTCTAATCAGCTGGTGAAAATTAAGGATTAGATTTCACTGTCTCCAGGTGAAATATAAATTTCCCTGATTTAAAACAATTTCCTTTTGATTAAAATTGCCCATTTATTCTTGCCAAAACTCTACTGGAAAAGGGAAAATAAAAAGGGATGTGAAAATTTTGGACATTATAACAAACATGAATCAGACATTTGCAGACATGAGCAAGATGTAAGGAGGGATACACTTTTTTGCCAATTAAGATAAACTTCAAGATTTGCACTGCAAAATTACACAAAGAATTCTCGGATCTCTAGTAGGTCTGAGAAGGCATGAGTGTACTGACAGAATTACAAACCACAATCAGCTCCCTTCAGTTAATATTCTCTCAGCAAGGACACTGCTTGCCTTTCTTTGGCCCTGTTCAAACAATCTATATTCTTCTAGCCTCCAGTTTCCCTCTGGCAAGCTCTCCCTCATGAATAATTATTCCTTTTGTAAATCTATGTGCTAAATTCAGTCTCCCTTACATTTTACCTTTACTTCAGTGCCTCTCCTTTCTGTCTGCTCTTACCATTTTCACCCTCACCCTCACTTTTCTTTACTATGTCTTTTGCTCCTGTTCTAGTCTCATCATCCTTTGTCTTCATGAGTCTTTGCTAGGGACATAAATAGAGGAAAAATTCTTTTCTTAGAGTCTGATAGAATATCCCATTGTTCTGTCATGAAGTTCAGGTGGAAAACACTACACAAAAGAGATTTTTAAAAAATTTGTAAAGAAAATACTTTTGTCACAGACCCGTGATCCATGTCCTCTAAATTACTATGTGCATGGTCTGGTGATGCTTATGCAACAGTGACTGAAAATGGGAATAGTCAGCCTCATTGCAGGTGTCACTTCCTGCATTGATAAGGTCAAATCAGGCTCTTATTTGCAGGATGGCCTACAAGTAATACTGAACTGAAAAGGAAGTAGGACTGAACACTGCAAAACTTTTAAACTTGTGTGGTTTTCATTCACGGATAATATGGTTTATCTGCAAAGGAGGAGGAGAAACACAAACTGCCTTTAATTTTCCCTTGAACATTTTTCAAGTTCATTCCAAATATCTGTGGTTCGAAATCAGTAAAAATTAGGAAGTCACATTACCTTTACAGAAACCTTTTTTCCAGAAAAGCCAATCAAAATTACCTTGAAACTGAAAATTGAATTATGCTTCTTCACACCATTTTTTAAAACATTTTGAAAGTCTGCGTTAAATTTCTTCTGAAGGAAAACTGAACGTCAATTTTACAGTTTTTTCATCTCATGATGGAAAATGAATTCAGGTTACAAAATGAACAAGCTTTATGTTTTGATTAATTCATGTTTTCTTGTGATGACTCTAAAAACCTACCAAACTATTCAAAATACTCAATCAATGAGAGCTGCATGTCTGAATTAACTATATGGATGTTGCTTATCAGATTACATTGATAAATCACCCTGCACTTTACCTTATCTGCTTAATGGTATCAGGAGCTCATATTCACATCCATTAGGAAAAATTAAAACCATAATTTGCTAGTTATTCATCAAGAATTCACTAGTTATTTGTCAAAACAGTTGTTTCTGTTTGGTTTAATGGGCTGCGTCTGTCTGTCTAGTTTAAATACAGCCATAAGTCAAAGACACTTTTTACTGCCTTAAAGGAAGACTATGCATGACTTAATGAAAGAAGAATACTTTTGATGATATTCAGAAGAGAAATCATCTGCACCATTGAACAAGAGCCAGCATCCTGTAGGGTATATGGCATTTCAACAGAGGACTACCAACTGCTCCCATTTATGCAATAATATTGCCAGCTTCTCATAGAAGCTAGCCTGAAACAAATGCCTGGCTTCTGCTTCTTCCAGATGCGTCCCTGGTACACACAATCCTATCCACGCATGTGCGAATAGTGACCCATGTTGGATCTTAATCACAAAAAGCCCTCCACACTTGTGCTGGAACACCTCACTAAACGTGGGTTTTCATTTCTAACACTCATTCTTTCCAGAGAATCCTGCTATTATATTTCAGGCCTGATTTATATCAATATAGTCATAATCGAAATTATTGCTTAAGTCTGAGAGTTTAAAGCATTTGTTAAATAGACCTGTTGGTGCAGAACTGCATGATAGCTGGATACTTCATGCTATATTTCAGGTAGAGAATGTGAAAACCTATTTCAGTCCTAATGCCAACACACACATCATAAAATCTTTCTACTTGCTGCTAACAGCAGTAGTTTTAAAGAGCAATCTTTCTCCCATTGAATTAATAAATAAAATATTTTTAGCTTCAGTGATGGTCTCAGTTCCTAAATAAAATGTATTTCTCTGGACTTAAATAGGAGGGAGAAAGTGAAAACAAATTCTGAATTCACATCCTCTAGAGTGCTGCTGGGAAGGTAAATTCTCCTGAGGCTGGACAAGGCCACGTGTGAACTGGTGAGGAGGAGGTCCACGCTTAGAAATACAACCACTCTTCCAATCAATAAATTCTAAACAATCAATCCCTGCTGAGCAACCACAAATGCAAACAATGGGGCAAAGATATTTTTTCCCAAAATCCGTCATAAAAATAAATGGTAAATACCTCTTAGGGTAAAAATAACCATTTGCACGTTAAGAAATCTTTATGAGCATGCACAAAGAATTGTAGCCAGTCAAGGAGCTTACAGAAGAGAACAGTGTACTGAGCAGATGATGGGTCCAATGACTTGCCTAAATCCTTGTTTCTTCCCTGAAGTGCAGTCTTCTGTTTACACTGGTTGCTTGGTATTCCTGTTCAGTGGATAGACACAGTCATCTCCAAATGGCAGTGTGCCCTGCCGTGAGACAGAAGCCAAGATTCTGCACGCTGTGCTCTCCTGTGGGCAGGCTTGTCTCGGCATCCACAGCAGGCAGAGCTCAGGCAGCCATCTAAGAGTGCCTGCCTTAGCTTTTAAATGGATCGTGTTTAATGAGATTAACATCAACCCTAATCACAAATTTGCAAGACTCCAAAAGAACAAAATCTTGCTGAGTTATTTACTTACAGTCTAATTTGAGCCCTTCACTACCAATATCTTGTTCACTACCTGACTTCCAAAATGTAAACCTTCACCATTCATGTCAATCAGACAAGGATATGACTTTAAGATCACTGCAGCTGGTGTTGATCAGATTTTTTATGATTATATGTTTGATATTTGACTGGTACAGGGAATAAAACACATGGTATATCACAGAAGAGAAACTGTAATACTCTTGGTCAATCCTGCTTTCCCAAACATTTCTGAGCAAGTCAAGAAACTGGGAACATCTCAAAACAAAAAGCGGTATTAGTGTCTCAGAAGTGTTTCAGGCACAGGCACAGGAAGCTCTCTGTTGGACTGAGAAAGTTGTCTATGTCATATGGTTTAAGTCATAGAGATACCATTACATTAATTCTATATTATTTTTTATAGCAGTTAAATGTGAATCACTGCTGAGGTATAAAAAAGTGAAAATGGTATTCCAAATAAAACTGACAAGTCATATTTTTCCTGTCTTTGTATAGAAAATTTGTATTTGTTCACTCTTCCAACTTGATTCCCTTTGTTTAATAGTAACAAAATGTTTTGTTAAGAGTAATAGAGTGTTTTGGTTTTTGCATGTGCAAAAATAGTTTAACAAGACTGATAAACAGAAAAGCATTCAATTATTCCAAATTAAAATCCTTGTTCCAAATGCTATGTAGATTGGCAAGATGTCAGCTGATGTCCATTCCTCCATTTGAATTTTAATGGCGAGCTCTCACAGATCCCAAAACTGACTATGACACAATCATTTGATGTTCTCTTTAGAGATAAACTCATGAATGTACTACATTGCCACATGATTAACCTATTTTTCTCTTAATATAAATGTTAAGGAAAAAAATTATCTTTCTGTTGAATATATCTCAAAGATAATTCATAAAATTTTCTTCCTACCCATGAAGCTAAATTTATTTTCAGTTGAAATAGCAGAAAAAAATTACAAAAAATCCATAAAGGTAAGCTTTGCTTATGTCTGTCATAAGAACACTGTAAAGAGGAAATACAGTTACAATAATTTTTTTTAGAGATTACAAGTCAAACTAAAGGTAAAAGAAAAAACCATGGATTTTTTTCTCTTTCCACTGAATGTTCAGTTTCATTTTACCCAGGACACAGCCAGTAACAAGTTGTCTCCCCTGGCATATTACAGTGTTTTGTGCAGCCATCCATCTGGTCCCTGAGGAAAAAGAGGTTTAGTTAATTTTCC
This sequence comes from Acanthiza pusilla, assembly GCA_036630365.1. NCBI lineage: Eukaryota > Metazoa > Chordata > Aves > Passeriformes > Acanthizidae > Acanthiza > Acanthiza pusilla. The sequence continues at coordinate 22,809,176 of JAXCHO010000036.1, forward strand.
ATACTTGGATAAAGCTATTTGTGATAACCTAGTTAGGAATGGGAGTTGCCTAGCACTGTTTCTGCGAGTCTGAGAAACTATATCCAGTTCCAGATTTATTACTAAAGAAACAGAAGAATCACTTGGTGTTTTTCTGTATCATCCAGGTCCAGACTGTACCACAGATCCAAATCAACTTCACATCCAGGATGGAATGAATGTTATTGGAATACCAGGAATGTGCAACATGGACAACTCCATGTTCTAAACTGATTCTAACCTATTTCAACATCACTCACTACCACTTACTCGATGGTAAATAATTAGATTTTTATTAACATAGTTACACCTGAAAATTTGATACAAAAATTTCCAGATGTTCACTGTGCACTCTACATAAGGAACTATATTTACAGGAAAGCAACAGTGAAGTTCAAAGTTACACATACCGGTTTTCACATTATTTGTGTTTTCAAAAAGGTGTCTTATAGTCTATTTTTTTAATGCTCTGTTCCATATAGTCCTAAGTTTGATATGTAACACAATTTGGAATTACTCATTAATACATTTAATGAGGCAAGGAGATTTATTATTTCCAAACTTTGTATTTTATTCTTTGCCCAATATTTTCAGATAAAAACTTTTATGTGTCATTTTAACTGCATGCATAATTACCCATTTGCCCAATTCGATATGAAATTCTCTTATAGGAAGCCTTCTGCAAGCAAAGTTTGAAGAAGGAATTGGTGGAAATTAAAGATGAGATACTAATTTTTCATGTGCACTGAAATAAAGAATTAATCATTATATTAAAACCGGTGTCTTTATGTTGTTTAAAGAACACAGTGTTGGAGAGATTCCCTGTCCCACATTATTGCAGGCAGTTAGACCACCTAACCCTTTCCAAAGGCTGGTGAAGCTATGGACTAAGGCCATCATTCTGTCTGTGCTTCTCAGCTTTTATTCTTACTGCAGCAGGCACAGGAATATAGTGGATTTATAACAGCAGGAATGAAATAAGCATCACTTATTTCAGCTGGCCTTAAAAAAAAGAGCATAATCTGGAGTTCCTAGGGTTTAGGAGATGCCTCTACTTCTGTAAAACACAAACTAATGTAAAAATTTAAATTAAAATGTGACTTTGCTTTAAATATCTGCTCTGTAAGATGGCTTTTTTGGCTCTGAATTGTTGTATCCCAGTCACATTCCAGCACAAACATGGACACTGCAAGTGAAAATATTTTTTCCAGTTGCTAAGATGGCAAAAAGTGTAGGAACTGAAAACTCAGGCTATTGCAGACATACTGTGGCTAGCGCAATGAAAAGATTAATTTTATTTCCTTTTTCCAAAATTTTTTACCTCCTGCTTAAGAGTTCACTTGTGGTCACTGAACACCAGATCTTACAGATCTGAAATGTTGTTATGATAAAACCTGCATCAAGACATACATTAATGAAGAACATAGAACAAAATATCAGTACAAAATTAATAAAATGGCCACATGAAGAAGAGTTTCCTCTGACAAAAACCCATTCTGTCCTTTTTAAACATGCAGCAGCCAGTCTTCCATCTCTCTTGAATTAGCAAGATTTCATGTAATCTTTCAGGAATGCAAGAAGCTGTCTTCTTTAGCTTACATTCGTCTACAGAGGGAGAATCTCATGGAAACACTGGTAATTTTTACATTCAGATGATCTTTTTTCATTAAAGATAGCGTTTATTAAAGATTCATCCAGTTTATAGCTAGGGTTAAACCACAAGACACAATCAAGTTCATTCTAAGAGAGAATTCCTGATCTTTTATCACCAGAATACTTTTGAAAGTTTCTGCCCCAAATATCAGTCTGTGTCTTCTGGTATCACCTGGATGAGAGGAAGCATTTGGGGTAACAGACTCTGTCCTATCTACAGCCCAGTGTTGGGGGAATTCAGCTAGGTTCTTGAGGCATTCAACGATGTACCAATAAAAAATTAGATGGCTATAAGTATTTAGGAAGGAAAAAAAAGTTATTATCTTTCTCACACATATTATTTACCACATTTCTTGCTTGTCTAAGCACAATTGTGTCTCCTCAAAATCACCCTAGACTTCTGACATATCTGTGTGGTTACTTAACACTACAGACATCATTAATCGGAAAAGATACTGAAGTGGGAATAATGCCTTCACAAGATCAGTTGTACAAATTTTGTTAATAGTGTTTTTACCCTACACACTGCTCTCACCAGAAATCTCTTTATATCACATGAAAGATGCTGGAAAGCAGATCCTGCTCAGAGTGATCAGATTTTCTATTTCTACTCTATTCCCTCTGATGTTTCCAACACCATAGTCCACATGAGATTTTTCTTTTCTTTATGGCATGTATAGCCTTTCAAGTAAACAAAACATTGTGGCCATGAACTTACCCTGAGTTCCTTTATGCCTTATGCTAATCAAATACCTGAAAAGTTATTGTTCTCCTGATTTTCCACAGTGCTTCTCTTTGGGACAGCTGTGTTCTGAAATCAGGCTTTGCATTTATTTTGCTGCTTGCTCTGAGCAAGTTCCTTCATTTTTCTAGAAGGGTCAAATGGCTTGCTTGTCTGCTTGTCCTTCTGCTTTTAAGTTTTTGCAAGTATTATTTCTGTTTATTGGATTTTTTTTCAAATTAAATTTGTAAGTACTTGAGATTACAGAATCTCTTGGCTGAGACAAAGACTAGTATGAGCTCAGATGAAATAGCCAAAAACATTTTTAAAAGGATGGGTAAGTATAGACAGTTGCAAAGAAATATGATTTTATGACACTCTTGTTTTTTCACTGCATGTCCTATCGCATTCTTATTACATATCCTGTTACATTAAATAATGACTCTGAGCAGTCACCCTTGCTACCTCCAAAACAAAGGTGTTCCTGTCTTCTGTTTCATTAAACCAGGGCAAAGATCCAGAAGGATGTATTACGTCAGTAGGCTTTATAGACCAGCTATTATTTTCAAATTCTGTCTTTTCTCAGGATTTTGGGACATATGGTTCCAAATGAGCTTCACAAGAATAGTCAAGAATGTGGCCCTCTAGGAGCTTAGCAGGTTTTTTGGTGCAGTAAACATAATAAAGGAACCCAGTAAAATTTCCCAATACTTATATGATGAGCATTAAACATTGGGTTTTGTCATTCAGAAAAAAAAAAGGACAAGCTACATATCACAGGTAAACTTCTCATACTGTCACTTTTTAATAAAGCACACTTTATGAGGAAGGATTTCATTTTCCAAATATATTACTGTGATACTTTGTATGATTGATAATGTAAATGTTTGTGTTTCACATCAGCAATACCAGTGTGAAATATTTACTTCAAAGAAAATGCTGTTTCTCAAAATCCTTCCCTTGACAGCTTTTGTAAGCAAAACCACAACTTTTTTTTCTTATAAGTACAACACCAGTTACTACCCCCATATAAAAACAAATTGCATAATTTTTAACAGAGTAGACTTTGAGTTTCATTTTATTTTTTTTACCTTCAAAATTATATAGACCATAAATATCTCCAGTCTCTTTCAGAGGCTGATAAAACTCTGAAATTCCTTCTTGCATTTGTTCCTTCATCTCTTTCTTCTGTTGTAACGGTAATCAGTGCTTCTCAGCATGACATACGTAATAGGTATTGAAGGAGGAGCACCCCAATGTGCAAACAGCAAATGTTACTTGTCTTCAGAACCATGTTTCAATTGGAGACAAGTGGTGACAAAAACACTTCCTATTCACTCTGACAGCAAAAAAACCAAAACACTTCCTACTCACTCTGAAAGCTCACAAGCTGCGAAATAAAAAGAAAATTTTAGCATTGGATGAAGCATCAGAAAATATGGCATATGCTCCCAAGAGGTGCTCTCTCTTAATTGTGATGTATCTGAAAAGAAAATACAGAAATCATATGGAATTCAAAATATTTTCCTGGAAGCTGTCATATCAGAAGAGCAGAGCAGTTGTAGAGACGTATTATCAGAAGTAGACAGTGGAACATCACACCACTTTCAACCACACTTTTCAACAAGACACATAGACTGATAGAAGATAATTGGTTCACTTCCTATGATGTCTCTTTTTTCTGCATGGGTCTTTCCTGTTAAGGCTGGTGTTAAGAAACAGCATGGTTTTCACAATCAATAAAAATGTGGTGAAAGGGAGGTTTGTATTTTATTTTTTTTCCAGATCCAGTCAGTACCAGCACAAAGATACCACAGGGTCAGCTAGATATGTCTACCCAAATAAACAACTTCCTGTTCCATGTGAAACCAGACAAGACTGAGGACACTCTCCAGTGATAAAAAGCACAATATTCAAGAAGGTTGCCAAGAAACCTCTTTTTCCAGCTTAAAGCATCAATAGGTTATTGCCAATGCAGGGAATGGGATTGCTGTAAATTGGATACCATAAAAAGCCCACAGATCTATCTTATAAGATTGTTTTACATGAGAATACTTTTTTCTGTTCAAGCAGAATACAAAATGAAACTTGAAATTTGGAAATAGCACTGACCATGAAATATATCCTATTTCATAAGTACGTACTTGTCCTCTGAATGATTCAAGATTTATTCAGTCTTACATGAAGGGTAAATTCATCTCTCTGTTCTTTCTTAGATTCATTAAGAAAATGAAGTAAAAGCTAATTCATTTTACTGAATTGATTTCAAATAATAAAACAAACTTTTAGGAATGACCTGAGGAAATTACATGATGATGTTAACCTCCTTTGAATCTGTTTTCTCTTAACCTCTAAACCACACCAGCAGATTCTGCATGGCATTCTCATCAGAAAATCAACATATTTTCTTTAAGAGACAAAGGAATGTGACACAAATATGCAAATAATAGAAAGAAAAACATGGCTTGGTATATTATTTTAATAACAAGACATTCCAGTGATGAGAAGGAAGAAACAAGGACTAATTGACAGTGTTATTTTCATTTGCTGTGCTCAACAAAGGAGTTGAGATGTGGAAAAGAAGTAATAGTCAAAGCACAGAAGAAATTAAGAAATTTTACCAAGTAAATAACAACTGAGATGGCTCTGGAATTTGGATCTTCTAGAAGGGCTTATGCACATTCAAGGAGGGCATCTGTTCTTTAAGGATACCACAGATCCATCACTTATAATTTTTATTGTGTATTGTTTATTGACATTTTTTCCTCTGGTTTATCTTTTGGAAGCCACTTGTGATGAACAAACCAGAATATTTAAAATAGAAGTACTCCAAGAACACCAATGACAAACTTAGGAAAGGGAATACGGTCTGTAGAAGGAGGACATTAAGTCTGTGTGCAACAGAATTTTAATCTTCAGTGACACTGAAGACATAGTTCTGTGTCGTCGAGCCTCTCGCTCGCTGTCGTCGGCTAGGATCGAGAGCTGCGCACTGGCTGCTCGATCCCTATGCCGGGCGCGACAAAGGAAGCCGGGAGGGGTCTTCGCGTAAAGCAGAGAGAACTTTATTGGAGCACCCAAACGGGGCGCCCGTTCAATCCGAGGGGGACAGCGAAGAACCAGGGTTGAGGGGTTGTGCACAAGGTTATAAGGGAAAGGGGAAAACCAATAGGACTTAGGGAGAGGGGCGGTATCACGGTCCCGAGCCAGCAGGGCTTGGACCTCGGCCGACAGGCGGGGGGAACAGCCAACCCAGAGAGGGGGAGTTTAGAGTCTTCTGGAAGACGGGCAGGGTCGGCTCCATCTGCACGCCCCCGACTCCACCCCGCAGGGAGGGGTCGAGTTACTAGTGCTCCGGAGTCCGCCCTTCTGGGTGGGTCTTACACCGCCGTCTCCGCCTCCATGGTATCCAGGGATACCTGGCTGTTCCTGGCTGCTGCGGAGGTGGTGAATTCTCCCTCCGCAGTTCTGCAATTACATTTTTTAATAAATGAAGGTCAAAGCCAGCACTTCTTTGATTTAGGCACTAAATGCTCAGCTATACCCTAAAAAGAAATTCTGATGTCAGTTTTACAGTACTTCTTGCCTCTCAGACCAGATAATATTTTTTATCTGAGTCAGAAGACTGCCTACCTGGTTAAACCTCTTACCTCTTGCTCATGTTCAGGAAAGCTTTGTTTTGTGGAATAAACAAATGGGTGTCTCTGCACTCTAAGTTTAGGTATCTCAGATAGATCTTCAGAAGCCTGAAAAGTTAGTTAGCAGGAAAGGTTAAAAAGACAAAAGCTCAGCAAACCTGCTGCAGCCACCATAGACATAAGGTAACTGGTCAGTGAAAAAGGGTTAAACTAGTTGAATTATCTGTGACTTACAGTCTGACACAATAACAAGCATGTTATGGGCTAGTTTACTGAACATGCAATTTCAGGAACTTACTGTAAAATTTGATTCTCAAATTCAAATATGCTTCCAAAATGTCCAGAATTAATGCCAACAAGTAGATTATTTTCTAGTAGGTGTCTAAAATCCAGACAGGAAGGCAAAATACCTTCTAGAAGACTTCCAGGCTGAAAGGCAAAGTGCCAGCATGAAAATTAAGTCAAATACTGGTTCTTCACATATTTCCTCATCATTCCCACTCCCACTCCTGCCTCTGATGTACTCACATCTTTCCAGAAAGGAATGAAATTTAAAAATCCACTGTAAAACTGCAAGTAGACAAATACCTGTGTTTGTCCTGAACACTAGATCCCATACAACTGGTATGGTATCAATTGCCTTTAGAGTTCCACTGTTAAAATATCCCATGCAGATAATCAAGATAAGCATAAACAAGCAGAGTAACACAAGAACATTGTTAAAGAAGTAGATAATGTTTGGATGCAGCACGAAAAAATTATTATTTAGAATTCTGAACAAGATTCCCAGCTAAGTCATGTAAAAACAGTAGAGACTTTTGTTCCAGAAAACTGCTAGAATGGCTCAGCTCTTTCCACAATACTATTCTCCCTTCCTTCTCACTCCCCTACACTAGTGAGGTCAGGGACTTTCTACCATACAGAGCAATCGAGGACCAATAAGCTCCAGTTCAGCCCTCTGCTGAAAGCAAAGGTTTGTGTGGATGTCCTGACGAGGGAATTAAGGAGCTTATTTGCTGGAGGAGGCTGCTGGTAGATTGACCAAGATCACTGCTGCCAGTGGTAGCAGACAGAGGTTATCCCACCAGTGGAGGAGGCAGTCACAGGAGGGATTTTATACACTGATGCCTGACTTAATCCTTGTGGGTTACACCTGTGGGACTGGTGACATCTATACTGGCAGATATGGAAAGACACAGTGACACTGAGCAGCATCAAAATGGATTCATCAGTCATTTTGCCCACGCTGGAAGCCTGGTAAGGCTGCTGGCTGCAGCAGCAACAACTGCAGGGTATGTAGCAGCCTTGGAATAGCAACAGCATCTGTCTCCCTTCACACCTGACTACCATTTACCCTTCACCATCCCCTAAGCAGGAGGGCCTCAGCTGAAACAATGGTAGAACTTAAATTTTGCTTCCAGTGCTGAGGAGCTCTGAGCTGCTCTGCTGGCAAGACAGCTTTCTGTGCAACTGCCTGGTGACTATGGGCCAAACGATGCTATCTCTCTTATTGCATTTCCCAAACATGCAAAAGAAAGGGAAAACTAAAAGAATACTTTTTAAGGGGATTTACTGCAACTATATCACCACAATTAATTTGGTTGGGAAATGTAATTTAATAGCATAGAAGGGCTTTAAACTCTGTAAAACCATGGTAATAATGGAAACAATGAAGACTTCGAGCAATGTGGTCTAGTGGAGGTGTTCTGGCCCATGGCAGGATGGAACTAGATGATCTTTAAGGTCGCTTCCAACCAAACCATTCTGATCCTATGAACGTGGCCATTCTCCTTGGAACTGACATGTATTCTTAAACAGTCTCAGAGTTTAGCCAAAGTGACCTTGGCTTGGTTAGGTCATTCTAGGCAGGAGTCCTGTAAAGTGTGTGACTTCTGGATGTCTGTTTCAAATTTATTTTTATTTTCTGAGTAGTCTGAGCCAGTGTCTTTTCATGTTAAAATAGCAACTAAAGAAGGTTTTACCTATATTTAGACTTATATTTCTGACAGCTTAATCCCCTGCAGTTCTGGAGGCTTTTTTAACTGGTTTCCTTTGGAAGACTGAGAAAAAGTAACCTATCTGGAATCAGGAAATGCTCATCTGAAATTGTTACAGGAAGCATACTTATAAAACTATTTCCTCTTAATTGACTAAAAAAAAAAAAAAAAAAAAAAAAAACCAAAAAAACCCACAACCTACCAGCCCAACCTAAATATCACTTCATTCTTTAAAAATTGATCCAAGTGCACAAATTTCCATTGTCTGTTCCTCTAACTTTGTGTCTCATCGATTGTGCAATTATTTGAAGGTAGTTCTTAATTTTAGCTTTGCATAAAACCACACTGTATTTTTTCACTTTATCTTATACAGCAGGAAAAGCACTCCTCAAAAGAAAGTCCTATAATTGAAAATCTGAACATCAAAAGTTTTTAAATGCCGAAGCCAATTCTACTCATTCATCCTTAATTTATTCCTGCCATACATGCATGCAGTATCTTCTGTCCAGTCCCCATTGATGACAAATTGCCTAAAGTCTCCTAAAAGCTTTGCATCGGTGAGTTTGTAGTAGGAAGCCAGCAGGGTCAAGAACCCACTGCGAAGATGGAAGCAATGGAAAGAATACATTATCTGGTCTTCTGGAGGTCAGCGCATGGATGGTGTGGCCCTGAAAAGAATTGCTGTGGCTCTGGAAAAAGGATTTTCTGATTCCTAATATCCCTTTCAGATCTCATTGAGTCCTACGTATTTGTGATGCCTGTTATAATTTAAGAACTGAACTGCTTCCTTAAAGAAGTGTAGAAACATGGAACCTTTTACTAGGTGAGCACATCTGTTGTTGTCAATGGCTTACTTTTGGATTTACATGTGGCTGTGAATGCAAACTGATTAGAAACAGCTCTTTTGCCTGTTTACTGGAACACACACTGTCCTAGACACAGCCCTCAAGTGAGATAGGAATTGGGAGCTATGGTGCTTTACATGGCACATCCCTTTCCTGAATCCACTTGCTTGTTTGAAGCAAATCTATATCAGCATGCTGAGGGGTTTTAAATAAATATTCAGAAATAGTTGTAATTGCTAAAAACAGAGAGTAATAAGGGCTATTAAATTCCAGGATGTTCCAGAATATGTTTCCATCTTCCTTTCAGCAGAGCTGAAAGAATGCTTCTGAGAAGTGGCCCCATCCTGTCCCACATACTAATGTAGTGCTCCAGAATTAAACTAATGGTTGGTTTCAGTGGACATATGGTACCATCCACAGGCTGCCTTTATCCCTAGGCTGCAGCTCTTACAATTTTTGTCTGATACCTGTTTCAAACTTAATCAGTTAGTATTCAGCAATTTTCCCATGGAACCATATACACATTGTTTATTTTTCCAGACATTTGTCCACGATGTTTAAATTGCTTTCACACTTTCAGTCTGTGCTTTCAGAACTGGGATATTGTTTTTTCCCTCGATGAACTAAAAAACACCAAGCACACCTTTTTTCTCCTTCCCTCCATTTCTTTGCTCCTGGCTAGAAATGGAAGCACAGAACAGGTCTTTCTCCAAAGCCCTACCTAAAGATTTAGAAGGTGACAAGCCATCCAGCTCAGCTCCTTACACTATGGTTTAACAGGTTAAGTATCCCTTTCTCAATCATTTGTGGTGAAAGCCATGAATAAATAGCAAGAAATAAAGAGTTCCTGAAACAGTTGTTTAGCGCTTGCAAACAAGTCCAGCATTCAGCTGGCCTGTGGGCTATGTTTGTTAGGAGTCCCTCTGTCCACCACACCTGGCAACTGTCCTTCCATCTACATGACTTTCATCTAAGCGCCACTCTTCTCCAAAGATGGGATGTCTTCACTGCTGAGAGCCACTCTCATCCTATAGAGGTTTTATGTTCTAGGACTAATTAAATTTCCTTATTTTTCCATATGCTATAGACAAGGTGCCAGAGGTGCAGCCCTGCAGGTAGAGTTCACTTTTAAAAGAACTTTCACTTGACAAGCTTAACTATAGTCTTGGATAGAGTCTAATGTGGGAAAGAAACTGTTCAGTTTTGTATACATTTTCCCCATGGGGCTAATGGAGGCCCTGGAGTCTGAAAAGTTGTCACATAGCTTGCCACAATCACTAACATGCCAGAAGCAATGACAGGGTCTCTTAACAAAAGGAAAAGAAAAGAAAACTGAGTGTTCTCAGATTCTGACCATTTCTTCTATGCCATCAGTAACCCAAACTATTCATTTCTTTGTGTTAGAGCAGTTCTTTCCATTCTTTCTTTACCTGTATCTAACACAGACCACAATCCAGATTTTTCCTTAGGAGCTTCCAGTAGAGTAGGTCTTTAGACCTTTTTCTATAAAATCTGGCTGTAATTTATTTATTCCTCTCCTAAGTCCTCATTTCCTCCCTTTTCCCACTACTGCATTGTGCAAAAGATGATGTAACATGTCTATTCTTAACCTCAGCTATGTCTGTGACACAGTTCTTTTTTTCATGCTATGGGACTAAGCTATGTGTGTTAGCTTTTTCCAGACATAAGTCTATTTCTTTTCCTTCTTCTGCCCTTCTGTATTTTCTCAGAAACTAGGAATGTGACCTGAATGCCATTTATTTTTCTTGTTCTTACTGAACTGTTGCCACATTAAACTATTTGGTATTATAGGTCTTAAAGTAAGCCACAGGAGCTCACTGAAAAAATAGCTTTGTTCAGTACAAATGCAGCTCCTTCTCCAATAATCTCTAACTGCTGAATAGACAAGAGACAGAGGGCAAGAAAAAGGACAGAATATGCAGAAGACTGAGCCCAGTGATGGAGTGCAAAAGACTGTGTTAACTCTTTTTGTTCGCTGAATCCAGATCTATCTTCATTAGAAGGGGAATTAGTGAATAAAAAAAAGGAAGGCAAGGCAAGGCACGGCAAGGCAAGGAAGAGATCTTCAGGTGAAAAGTGTATGGTGGGGATTATATTCCTAGGAATTGGAAGGGATTATACAGATAGTGAATCTCAGAATAGGTACAACAGTCCCTTCCAAGACTAAAAACAACTTCTGTGCTGTAGTTTGCAGTTTCAGACATGTATGCTTATGCTGCTTCCATGCTGATGTAATGGTGGTAATCTTTTCTCAAGAAAGAGTTGATCCATGAGGGATACAAAGTTCAGCTGAATTTCGCATTAGAAACTTCGCATGCTTATAAATTGCAGTCTGCCTTCCAGCAGCAGTGCTGGTGTCCAGTACGTGGTAACAGAAGTTGTTTAGGAGATGACAATGGCTGAAAAAGGGTTGTGAAGTTGCCTCAAGAGCACTGATCGCTAGTAAATGAGGCATACTGGTCTCAAACACTCACTGAAGTTTCTATAGATAGGCTCTGTGCACTGCTATAAATCTTCACCAAATTTACCAAACCAAAATCACCAACTGGCTTGACAAAAGTGCATAGCAAATTGTTATTGAAGTGTTCATGACTGACTGCAAATCAGCATTACCTGTTTTCTTTCTTCTCTAAGGTTCCCTCCAAATGCTTGAACACTCCTGGCATGTGGATATCTCAGAGCACCTAAGAGAGGGGAAAAGAACAGATTCACTCCCAAGCCAAGCACAGCCTTCCCTTCTTGGCTATAGACTCAAGAGAAGTGCAGAAGGATATGCTTCTTAAAAGCATATATGATCAGTCCCATGAAAAACAATGGTGCTTATAGCTAATCATAGTTTCAGGTTATTTGCTGAAGCAAGTGTTAAGCCAAGGATTTGTCAGTTCAAATATCTAAGCTAATCTTTAATACTGCAGTGTCTCAGGACATAAGAAATTACTTCTCAGCAAAGACAATGATTGACCACACAAAGTCAAATTTTAAATGTAGTTGAGGGAGTGCAAGAAGGCAACCCACAGAATAATGTGATCTTAGATGAAGTTAAAACAAGTTTTGAACTCATACATGAATGAAAACGTAATTTCATTTTTTCTAAAGACCTACTCTAATACTCTATTTCTCATACAGAATTCACTGATCTTTTATAAAATTGCAGTAACTTTTAGAGTGAAATGCTATTTTTGCTAGTTTACAACTTTGTGTGTGCCAAAACCAAGCTATATAATCAATGAAATAGAAGTCCTCTGCAACAGCAAATAAACAAAAATAAATAAAAATAATTAAATAAATAAAAGCAATAATGACTGTTAAATGAGCAATCTGAAACCATTCCAGCTCTTAATCATACTAACATTTTTACCAAATATAAATGTTTCAAGAGTAGACCTATTTTATAAAGGGACCCAATTGCCAAAGCTGACGACATAAATGAAGCAAATCAAGTTGGAATGGAATAGTGTGCATTTAATCTTTCCAAGAGAAAAATAATCTAATGTACAGTTGGCATTTCCCCAGCCATGAAGTATCCTCAGGCCAATAGAGTAATTTTCCCAACAATAAATACAGTATCTAAGTAAACATGCTCTTATAAACTGAACCTTCAACTCCAGTGTTTCATCATCAGTAACAGGAAAGTTCAAGATGACCATGATTAATATGGAATAGTTTACCTCAGCCAGCATAACAAGATGAGGGTCTGCTGTTGGGCATATGTGGAGAAAAAGTGAGACAGTAGTTGAATCATCCACAACACTTCTAAGAGGTTGGCCCTGTAGACAAATAGACATACTCCAACATAACATATGTATTTGTTTGCCACAAACTAGACAATGAAAACATAAACAGGGCATGGAACTAAAGAATGAATAGGGAATACATTTTTAAATTTATATATGGATCTGAAAACAAAGTCCCTCAAGATTAAACTTCCTGTTCTGTTGGTGTTTCAATGCCTGGGCATGGCTTCCTGGAGGTCTTTCTCCACAGCTTGTTACAGGGTAAAGCTGACTGGTCTACAGTCTCCTATTTCTCCTTCTTTGCGGATGATCCACCTGCATTGGAGGGTGAGTGCAATGCTTGCCTTGCTGCTGTTCAGCAGCAATGGAGACCAGCCTTGTAAGTACCTCACCCAGTTCTCCATGCTCCACTCCACCTGGTCCCGTGGACTTACACATGTCCAATTTATTCAGGCTGTACCAATGTTAATCACCTTTACCACGGGCAGTTTTTTCTCGCCCCAGATTTGCTGCCAGGCACAGAGGTCTGGCAGGTCCAAGATTAGCTCCAGTGTCTATCATTCATTCCTGTAGCTGTGTTGCCTTTCCAGTCCTCAGTGGCAGAGCAACCTCTGTCAGCGTACATAAACAACATGTCTTCCTGTCTAAAGGTCATAGGATTCTCTCTTCCCCTTGTCCTCTATATATGTTCTCTCTCTCCTGTTGTGTCTTTAGATTACAGGAACTGCTCCATCAAAAGAGCTAATTTGTGTTAGATGTGATATATGAATGTTACTTTCAGTGTCAGTAACTGGAAAGCTATTCAAAACACAATAAACAGCTCACATTGGGGATGTCTCATGCATTGTTGCTAGACAGTCATTTATTTTGAATGCTATAATCGGACCCATTTAAATGAATATTCAGGTGTTAAAGTAGCATCTTGTATTCATTCTCTAAGTAGTACTTTGCCTATTCATTTTTAAGAAGTTGGTTTTCCATTCTTTTGAGATTAAAATTAGTACTTCAATATGGAAAACCAAGGGGAAAAATCTTGCTTAGTTATTTCATGCAGAAATTAAATTAAATGTTTTCTTTTCAATAATCATTAATAATTTCCTGCTGCTTATTACACAGCAGAAAACTATCTGTAACTAGGGAGAAAAATCCTTCACAAAGAGATTCTAAATATCATGGAAAAGAAATTGACCTGAAATCTCTCTCTTGACCTCTTTTAATATGGATTGCACCAGAGTGCATATACTATTGCACATATCTGCAATATCTGCCTCTAAAAATTTTTTTAAAAAATTTCAAATTATACCCATGCAGCAGGTCTTCCTTTTACAGGCTCCATATATTTTCTCTTTGCAGCTAAATTACTCTTTGTGATATGGAGCCAAACCATCAATACACATTTTTTGTGCCTGTAATTATGTAAAACTCCCCATTCTGAAAAAGTGAAGATGGCATACTAAGGCCATTATGTGAGTCTCAGGATATTATTATGCTATATAGCATACTCGTAACAAGTGATTTTTTAAAAGCTTTTCACTCCTCATCACACATCAAATCAAACCAGCTGGAAGCAAAAACAAAAACAAAGAAAAAACAAACAACAAAAAGGTTTTCCATTTCTGCTGAGTGTATCATGTGTGGTTAAATACCTGAATGTAGATTTAGTTCATGATCTTCATGAACTTCGTGTGTTGCCAGTTACAGTGAACTCCTAGTTATAAAGAGACAAATTTTTACCATAACGTTCTTCATATTTGTCAGGCAATGAGAAGCACTATTCATGCTTAAAATAAGTCTAATGAGTCAGGAGTTATAAAGAGCAGAGTTTTTTCCCTACACCTCCATTGAACCTGTTGAGCAGCAGAGGTCCTTCCTTTATATTGGACAGTGTCCTAGAATGAACTAACACACTTATGCAAGTTCTTTACTTAAAGCAGTTTTGTTGCTTTAGGGTATCTTTACTTACACAGGAAAAGTGAGATTGTAGAAGCCTGACACTTTAGAAGCCATCTGTGGTAAGTTTTTTGAATCATACGTTCAATATTTACCAAAGTCATCATCCAAATTTGAAAATGACCAGTGTTAACAGCTGGACGAGAAATTGGGCAGGAATCTGAGAAGAAAAGGTAATATCTACGACAAATAAAAACTTGTTTTATGTGAGTGGAGAGAAAAATTTCTAATTTGGGTAAAGTATCATTTGCCATAAGAGGACACTGTATAAATAAATTGCTTCTTTTCTTTGCAGCAAAGATTACTCAGAAAGGTTTTGGAGCTATTGAAATAGAGGAGAATAGCATTATAAGACATACACACCAAGATATGTACACAAAATTTGTGACTTCACAGTAGCCTAAGCACAGAAGGAAGATATCATTCTTTAATGTCCATATAACAGCACTGGGAGCCTGGGCTGTTGCCAAGATGAGTGGCTTGGAGATGTCCATATGTGAGAAGAACTACAGAGGAGGTAGTGCTGCAAAGCGGCAAGGTGAATATTACTGCATGACTATTGTAACTAATCCTGTAATTTGCCTTTAGAAAAATAAAACAGTCAGGAGAGGATGAGGGAGAGGAAGAAATAGATCACCTAAAAAACACTGCAGCCACAGCAGGATCCAAACACTGTACTATGAAAGTTCATGGACAGAAGTTCCAGTTAATGAAACTAAAGAGAGTACCTTTCTGTTGCAGTCTTAATCTTTCCTGCACAGTGAAAACTGCTCCTTAACCACAGCTGAGATGCAATAGCAGGAAAACCAGTGCTGTCAAGAGCGGCTTCAAGTCAAGGGGTCTTTGCTGGATGTATTAAGCAGCCAAGAGCAGACAGCATGAGATAACTCGATACTTGGGCATTATTACTACTCCTGGATGAAATGCAGCAACAACTTACCTAAAAAAGATGTCAGTGTACTTGATTTAGTTAGATTTCAGTTATGAGAACAGAACACAGCACAAACCCAGTATCAGCATACCTGAACCCTGAGGTGGTCACTTTTAGCAATTTTGAAGCAACAGCCGATAACTGACAAAGCTCATGTGTTTAATGTGGAGTGTTTAAAAAAAAAAGCCAGGAACCGTTCGTGAATATCCCATGTGGCAACACATAAACCACAATTCAAAGGATAGGAAAAAAGTCATTCTGGTTAGGAGGCCAGTATAGTTAAAAGATTTTGGAGGCCTGATGAAACAGAATGAAATCTAATATTGAGAGGACTGGAGTACAGGTACATGTCCATCTAGATTGCTCTGGCAAAAAAAAAAAAAAAAAAAAAGGAAAAAAACCAAAACACAATGCAAAAATGTTTTACAGACATTTGTATGCTATATGTGGAAAGAAGCATGAAGCTGTATGTATCCCAGATGCTGCTGCTGCTGTAACAGCAAGTTTGCCATGTGTAGCAAGGAAAGATATAAAGGAACATCTGTTGAAATTATACATTTGCAAATCAACAGGCCCAGATAACTGACACCCAAGAGCCCCAAGAAAAACAGCTGGGAGCTTTCAGAACCATGTATGGGAAACTGAAGGAATTCCAAGTGATTGGATAACTACAGATGTAGTTCCAATATTTAAACAGGATAAGATGAATAATCCTGTGAATTGCAAATCAGTTAGCCTAACTTGTAGGAAGGCTAAAATAAAGAAATTTAAATAGATTCGTGGATACATGCAAATAAAAATAAATCCTGGAATTTAAATAAGACAACTTTGTCCAAAGACAAAGGCCTTGTCAGAAATAAACTTGTGGTCTTTATGGACAGCAATACAAATCTGGTTTCCAAAAGAACTGACGTAGTATATTTGGAAGACAGTACATTCCAATGGTTTTCAGTCAGTCCTTGACTTATTACTTTGTGACATTTTCAATATTGCATTATACACTAACAGAGGGATAAAAATTAAATTACTTGAAAACTGTCTTGTTGACAGAGCTAAACATACAATTTTAAAAGCTAATATGTAAAAGAGAAAACATTAATAATAGGAAAAGTTCTTGGACCAGTGCTAGCAAGTATTTTTAGCTTTTAAAATCTTTCTGGTAAAAATAAAAATTTAGAAAAAACTTCATGACAGTAAGTACTGAGGACAAGTAACTGACATAAAGCATTCTAGATAATTTTCTGAAATTGTTAGAATGCAACCATATGTGTTCAAAAAAACTAAACAAAAAGTATTACCTCTGGGAACATACCATGTGAGCTGTGGATTGGGGTGCATTGATTTCAGAGTAGGAAAGAATGATGTAAAGTCGGATGTCTGGGACTGCTGCATGGGAAGTGCTGAGTTCACCCCCTATAAATAAATCAGGATGGGAGCAGTTTGTTGATTTGCTAATCATCCATAAATAACCAGCCATCAGTGAACGATCGATCAGTGTCAGCTGTGCAGCACAAACCGCAGACCCTCCCAAGGAGATGTCCATGCTCCAGCGGTGCCAGAACCCTCGCTGCTGCCAGAGCCCACGGAGGCAGCACTGTGGGCAGGTGTCCTAAACACGCCCCAAGGAGGGGACTCCCCATGCCACCCCCATGTCACCACCCCCATGCTCCGAGTCCTTGGCTGGCTGAAGGCTCTCTGCCCCACAGGCCAGAGGCAGGACTGGGAATTCTATGGGACAATGCTTGGCTATGCCAACCATCACTTGCTCCTCCTCCCACTCCAAAGCCTCTGCCAATACTCCCTTCCAGGCTTTAACGTTCCTATGACATTCATTCATGATGCCTGCATTTCTTTTCAAAGTCACCAGAATTCACTGAACACTCTCTCATTGGCTTGTTTTCATCCTGCTCTTTAACATAATCATTTTAGTGCACATTCCCTGTAAGTTTTGGTGTCCCGTCATGGATACTGTAACACCCACCCCCCCATATTAGGCATTTTTATAAGGCCATTTTGACAGAGATTTTGTCAGAGATTTCAAGAGTGGCACAAAAATAGTCCAGAATTGTAAAAGACGTGTTACCATTTGTGTTTAAGGCAACCAGATGGCAGATGAGGGACTAAACATTGAAAGAGTTGTTCAAAGGTCTTAGTAAATGGACATTTAGTTTGAATTTTTGAGGAAAAATAGGTGTAATGTTTTAAAATACGTAGTTTGTTTTCCATCTGCATCAGGGAAGGCAGGGTTTGGATAGCTGACTAGGACAACTTAGCTAGCTCTATGATATAGCATTCAGGACTTTAGAACCCAATAATACTCATTAATAAATTAAGCTCAGAAAGCTAGTAGCAATTGCATAAGCTGACTTATAAATTAAGAGAATTTTGATTAAAATTTTTTATCTCACTTTACAGCATCAGACTTTAATGACAAAGTGCTAATCCTAAAATGAGGACTACAGTATCTTGAGAAAGTTGGATCAATGTTCAGCTGTGCCTACAGAAGCCTCCCATGTGCCTGACTGAATTATGGTGCACAAAATTGATATTGATCACTCCTTCTCCTTTTTTTGGAGAGAACCTTTTTCCTTAGCAAACTTTCCTCTCCTTTTTAGACTGATTTACCATTCACTGATCATCTGAAATCTCATATGCTACTCGTTGATATCACTTGTATTGGTCTCACCTTTCTGTCACTATTAATGAAATAGTGGTCTCTTCTAGTTTTTGTTCGTTTCTACCAAAGCTTTGCTGTGTTTGTGTCAAATTACCTGGTCTTCCATACAGAAATTAAATTTAAGAAGTTTCGGAGTTTTTCTTGATATTCTTTTTGGCAAAAAAAATTAAATTAAAGCATTAAAAAGTCTTAAAATCAGAAAATAATTGAAAATCTTTGTGAAAAAATAGGATCTATTTCTGATGTCACAAAATAAAAAACAAATATTAGGAAGCCTGGAATCTAAATCAGAAGAAGACACTGCTTGGTTTCACTAAAATAAGCACAGATGGTCTGAGTGAGCACTATTTTGTAAGAAAATCTTTGCCAAAAAAAAAAAAGATAAAATACTGTTTACACTATGATAGTGGGTGGCTTTTTTTATTAATTCTGTGAGAGCATATCCTCATTTGAAACATGACCAATAGCCCATAAAAAATTAGAAGCCTTGCATCAGTCTCAAAATCATTTGACATAAACGGCAAATTCATTATTAACTCTGCAATATTATTTTGGTTTTGAGTAACAAGGCATGAATAAGGAAATGCCAAGAAGAAACCAGAGATCTCATGAGCTGTAAGATTATAGTGAATTGTGACAGGGAGGGGAATTGCAGTAGATTCTACACAACAAAGAACAGGACAGCTAAATAGCAAGCTAAACAAAATATTTGAGAGAAGAAAAAAAAAATCAGTTTTTACAAGTCAATAAGCAATGCTGCAGTGAATTTGTATAAATTTCTAAATTTTAGTCTTACACTTTTAGCTGTGTTTAGCTAGTTCACACCTTAAAATATTCCTTTTAAAATTTTCTCTAGCAAAAAAAAAATTACATGAGTAACAATTCTGTATTAGTTAATGAAGTTATATGATTAGTCTACAAGAGCCTAGTGATTTGAGAATTTTTAATCTTAGCAAATAGAGCTTCCAAGCCATAATTGAAATATTTCACATCAGAATTATCTATTGAATTCCTCCCAATAAATCCCAAAATCATGGATAAGCATAAGATGGTACATTTCTTCCTATTCACTCATATTTCACTGCAAATGATTGCGGTTTTCCTTTATTCTAAATTCATGTTTAAGATTCACTTTACTATCTTTTCATCAATCAATCATCAGTATGCCATCATGTTCCTTACTAATTACCCTATAAATTCACCTTTTATCCAAATTCTTTGATATTTACATCTCTCTCTCTCATTCTTCAAATATTCATTCTTTGTATTCCCCTGTCTCTTTTTGGAAGGATGACTTCTCAGTCAAAGTAAATTTTTGCAGTTCTGGTTTTGTGGTATTTGGTAGGACAAAATGGAAAAGACTTCAGGTTTCAATGCTTTTCCCTATTCTAAGAACTCAGTTGTTTGTGCTATATGCTGCACTATAATCTATAAGCAGCCCATACAGAGTTCCCTGAAAAATTTACTGTTCAGTGATGTGAACAGATTTTTAGATCCTTTCTCTGCAATGTACATAAGAGGAAAACAGTGTTTCTGAGTCCCAGCACTGGATCATATTAGCTGACATTAACCATGGAGAAGCTAAGGGATGCTGGTGGTAGGATGCCTGCATCCATTCAATCTCCCCAGAAGATCTCAAAGCCACTTTATGACTATTTCAGATGGATTTCCTCCTCTGCAATGCTATGTTTCAATTTAGGTGACAGTATAACTACAATTCAAATTCAACCAAATTCAACAGCAACCCTGGTCTCCCGTTCCATGTGATCTGAAGAGATTTGCTGTGGGTGGCTCACGTGGACCACATGAGCAAGCTTGGACCTTGTGTCACTGTGGCTGTTCAAAAAAAATGGCTGAGAATTAAACTCCAAATAAGCTGCTCTTCCTTTCCCCCAGCCCCCTTCACAGAGGCAAAGACTATGGGTTGGGAAAAAAATTTACTGAAAACAGTGATGGAATGTGAAAAGAACAGTGACAGCAACAATATAAATAACAAAAGTATACAAAATAGAAGGTGGTTTACACACAAAGGGTGTCGACTCAACTCAGTCTGTGTGGCCACCAAGACAAAGACAAAATGGTGGATGCTCTCCCCAGCTTCCTTGCCCTGGAGCCCAAGGCAAAGAATTGTGATGGACAAACACTCAAAAATCTGTAATTGTCTTAGTTGCATTGCCCGCTTTCCAGACCTCTGGGCTTGGCTGTGGTCGGCAGGATTCGGCTTGGCTCACCTCCGCCATTCCATTCTCTGCAGTTTCTTTCCGCCCCAGCACCGCAGCACACACACACACACACCACTGGGCTCAGCTGTGTTTGCTACTGGATTTGTGTTCTTCCTGAGGACAGGAAGAGATGGGCTGTGGTGGGGGAGGTCCACACCGTTGGTCCCAGCAACATTCCTGAAAGAGAAACAGAACAAAATGGCACCTGTTCCAGGGTCATTCACCTTATCTTCACCCTGAAGCCATGCCACCAGAGATGATTTTAGAGGTATAGGGTAGCAACCTATATTCACTACCACATGGATACAGGCTCTGTCCCGTACTTGGCACTCACCAGCAAAACTAGGACAGTCACCTCCCAGGACACTTCTACCCCATGTAAGCACACAATCAAGCCGTTTTTGAGGAAAGAGGCTCAAGTTGCACAAGGGGGCATTTAAATTGGATGTCAGAAAAAAAAATCTCCCCTGAAAGGTCTGCCAATCATTGGAACAGGCTGCCCAGAGAAGTGTCGGAATCACCATTGCAGGAAGTGTTAATGAAGTGTGTAGACGTGGTGCTTAGGGACATGGTTCAGTGGTGGACCTGGGAGTGTTAGGTTAATTATTGGACTCAATGATCTTAGAGGTCTTTTCCGACCTTAATGATTCCAAGATTCTATAAATATACTAAGAAAAGGCTAGGATATCTAAACAGCAACATTTCACCTTCCCACCCAGATAGTAGTTGCAATTTTGTGTCAGAGAGAGAGAAGTATTCCAGGCAGAATTACGTCATCCTGTGGAAATGAGATGACCAGGAATGGGTCCAAAACATCTGTCTATCCTCAACAGTATCCCCAAGGTCATAAAAGAGTTCACTGACTGTAGCAGGGCAATAGGCAGGATATGCGTTGTCTGGCACACAGCACATATTGCTGCCTGAATCGCAAGGATACTCAGTCACACTCCAAGTCTCTGTTAAACATCAAAAGAGTTTCTTACACCACAATAGACTGGACTGGCTGAGTAGCTGATACCAGTTTCTGGAACTGATGTGGCTTAAGTATCACCAATGCAACTTTATTTCATTGTGAACAGCTCCATATACATGTACACTTCATTTCTAAGTGCTTAGTTAAAATATTCCTGGCAGATACCTGCCTAACCAATGTTTAAAAGCCTGTAACAATGTAGACATGTATTACACAACCTTTTTAGGCAATCTGTCTTGGTATTTCGCTATTCTTAGAAAGTTTTTCCAAATGTCTAGCCTAAGTCTCTTTTGCTGTATTGGAAGGCAATTATTTTTTACACAATAATGTTGTTCCACTGCTAACACATTCCCTTTTCCCTTTCTTTGTGCAATAGCTTTTTTTAGTATTTGAACTCTGTTATCATATCTCAGATCAACCTTCCCTTCTCTAGACCAATCAACCATGATATTCACATCTTTCCTCATCCATTTTTTAGCCTCCAGCTATTCTCACTGATCTTCTCTTTAAGACCAATGTACACTTGTCTTTAACTGTAGTCCCCAAGACCAATATATACTTGTAAAATATAGTCCCCTAACTGGAGAGAGTGCTCCAGCTAAAGTGGTGCTAATGTGCAAATAAGCAGAATTTCTTCAGATGTCTTACAAAAGGCATTATTATAGAGTCTGGTGGGATTCAGATTGTCTTTCTTACTACATGCAGTGATGTTGCTGTTTCATGTCCAACTATGATCCATTACAACCTTGGGATCCATCTCTGTAGAACCACAAGGCAACCAGTTGTTTCATATCTTGCATTTATGTAGCAGACATTCCTGGCTAAATATAGAGTTCTTTGCTTATTCTTACTGAATCACATCCTATTTTTCTCATATCTCCTCTCCAGTTTGTCAGAGTACTGGCTAAATACTTATCTTTTCCTCTATTGCATTGTTCCAGCTTAGTATTGCCTGCAAATGTAATAAGGATATTCTTTCTTCCACCATTCATGTAATCAATGAAAATGTTAACTAATGCCAGAAATATTGCGTAGTCCTAGACACAGAGCAAAAATTACTTCTTTATTTGAGTGGATTGACAGTCCGCTTCTTCTGCCTTCTGTCAAGGATAAATCACCAGGATAAAATAAGCTAAATATCGCCTGTATTGACCATGCTATTAGCAGCAAACCATACAATATCTCCTAGGCAGAATTTTTGTTTTGCACTTGCCTAGCACTGGCACTATATCTCAGCACTGAGGGCCCTGAATTACATTTTTTACCTTTCTTAAACCCATTATCAAGATTTGTATGCCACACCAGCCGGACGTCTTTTCCATTCCTGAGATCTGAATGCCTGTATGGCTGGTTTGGATACCTAGAGTAGTCACTGAGATTTGTCAGCCTGTGTTCCAATGAAATATTTTCACTGCTTCCTTCTCTATGGAAGCATACATCAGTATGTCTAAACCTGCAGGTAAATAATTTTAGATTTTTATGTACTAGCTTTTCTACCGCTATGCTAATTTTGCTCTACAGGTTTCTTCAAATTGTGGCTCAACAGATCTAACTACCTTTCCAAACTAATCAAAACAGACAAAGCTGCTTTGCATTTGGTCTGCTTTTCTTCTCTAGAACAAAATATCATCTATTCAGACATTACAACACATTATATAATTACAGAA
The DNA here is from genome assembly GCA_036630365.1 of Acanthiza pusilla. NCBI lineage: Eukaryota > Metazoa > Chordata > Aves > Passeriformes > Acanthizidae > Acanthiza > Acanthiza pusilla. The sequence goes on from JAXCHO010000036.1 coordinate 22,832,223, forward strand.
GTATTTTGTATTTTCTATTTAAAGAATCCAGGGCCAAAGGAATTCCAGGATTTTCAGGAAAGAGTGAATTCCAGTTTTCTAAGAATATCTCAGAAAATTCAGGTAAAAATATTTTACTTAGACCATCTCACAAGATCTATATTCTTCTTTCTCTACTGCATAGATTTCCATTTTTTATATTTTTTCTTGTATTTTGAAGTGAATATACCTGTATATATAAATATATAACCAAAGGCTTCTGCCTTTTGTTTAAATAATGCCCACCACGTTTATTGACACTGTGGGTCTCGTGCGTGCTTCCCTCTGGCATCTAGATCAATATATGCTTTCCAAATTGAATTAGTTGAAATTTCACAACGTTGTTTTTCACTTATCTATTTCATAACTTCCTCAGACTTTCCTACTCATCCTAGTCCTTCCTCACCACTCCTTCTCCCACTGTCAATGAGTCATGATTTGACCTAAACAGTAAATACCTTTTCTCTTGATACCACAATGAATTTGGTATTTCTCATTTGCTATTCCCAGCCTGTTTAGCTGATAGTAGCAGAGACAATTCCAGTGTTGTGAGATGCTGGCATTCATATGAGGATTTATGCAGCTCTGAAAAACACATGCAGATGCAAAAAGTACATATAGGGGACAATGGCTGGTGAAGAACTCAAAATGAGCCAGCAGTGCTCCCTCACAGCCCAGAAAGACAACCAAATCCTGGGCTGTATCAAAAGGAATGTGGCCAGAATGCTGGAGGAGGTGATTCTGCTCCTTTACTCTGCTCTGGTGAGGCTCCACCTGGAGTGCTGAGTCCAGTTCTGGTACCCCCAATGTAAGAAGGACATGGAACTGCCCAGAGGAGAGTTGAAAGCAAAATTGATGAGAGGACTGGAACACTTCCCCTACAAAGACAGGCTGGAAAAGTCACGGCTGTATCTGAAGGGGACTATCAGGAAGCCTGAGAGGGACTCTTTGTCAAGAAGTGAAATGATAGGACAAGTAGCAATATGTACACATTGAAAGAGGGGAAATTTAGGTTAGATATTAGGCAGAAATTCTTTACTGTGAGGGTGGTGAACAGGAACTGGAACAGGTTGTCCAGGGGGTTTCTGGGTGCCTCGACCTCGAAAGTGTTCCAGGTCAGTGGATAAGGCCTTAGGCAACCCGGTCTAGTGGAAGGTGTCCCGGCCCATGGAAGGGGAGGTTGGCGCTAGATGATTTTTAAGGTCCCTTCCAATTCCTAACATTTTATGATCCTATGATTCTCTATCAAACTACCAGAGGATAATCCTGAACTGTAATCAGCAGCTAAGACTACAGCAAGAGCCTGCTTCATGATGAAACAGGATATTAAAATTTTCATCTGAAAGTTTATGGCCCAGAAGACCAAATGTCCAAGATGTTCATCCTATTGAAAGAAGGGCTTTACTAGCATCTGATAAGCAAATAGTATAAATGACTTCCTATTCAGAACCTGGCTGTGGACCAAATAATGATAAGAATATTGAAGAGACATATGATATTCAGCAGAGCACAAAAGTATAATCAGAGTTTTTCACATCAGATGGGTTTGATGCTGAAAGATGCAGAAAAGAAAGGAAGTTTTCAAACGACTAATGACTCCTTCCACTTCTCACAACTTAACATGACAAGGATTCATAATGAGATGAGTCACAGGAGTGCAAAGAAACCTGGAGCTGACTGCAGATTTATTTTATTGGCCTCAAGCAGCATGAGCAAAAGAGAGGAAATGTCAGACAAGTGAGAATTGTTTCAGAAGAAAGTCTAAAAGTGAGACAGCTGCCAAGCAATTTTCACAAGAGAGAGCAAAAGTGGAATTACTGGAGGGGGTTCATATAAGTGGGATAATCCCACAGGTGATAGCTAGCAGAAAAAAAGGAAAATTCTTTTCTTGATTCTACTTTACAGACTTAGATGGAGAATTCTGAAACTCAAATAGCGTGCTTTACATTTATAGGGGAAAAAAAACCAAAAAACACAGGATGTTCTGAAATGATACCTCTGTGACTTTTCATGAAAATTCACTGGTTGCTACCACAAGGTCCAAGACAGCCGTGACAGACATACATGCTGGATACCAGAAAAGAGGGACTGATTTACAAAAAGCACTTGGGGAACTCTGCACCTAAAATGGAGTACACAGTTTGAATTTAAATTCAAATGAGTATTAGCTGCCAGCCAGGTCTGCCAGACCCTACATTTCAGACTGAGAAATTCTCCAGTGGCTGAAACACAAGAACCAGGAGTTGCCAGTCTTAAGCCCCTCTCATAAAGTCAGAGAATCATTAAGGCTGGAAAAGACCTCCAAGACCATTGAGCCCAGCCTTTGACCAAACACCATCATGCCTAATAAAACATAGCCCTAAGTGCCACATCCAGTTGTCTCTTGAGCACTTCCAGGGATGGCAATTCCAAAACTTCCTTGGGCAGCCCATTCCAATGTTTAACCACACTTTCAGTGAAGAGATTCTTCTTTGTGTCAAATCTGAACCTACCCTATCACAGCTTGAAGCTATGTACTCTCAGCCTGACACTACTTTCCTGGGAGAAGAGGCTAACCGATTGCTCCCTGCAGGAAAATATATTTAAAAGCCTTATATTGCATTCATTTCTATGAAAAGACCCAGTTCATCAGAATATTTTGTAGAACAATTAGAGGAGACTCTCCACCTCCCTTGCAGAAACTGTGTAGCTCTGCAGAAATAAACAAGAAGGAGAGATACAAAGCGGAAATAGAGGAATACTCAGTGATGAGAATACCCTCTGGGAATTCTTAAGTTTGTATGGCAGTATCTTCGCACAAATGTCAGTAAATAAAAAGACCAGAAGAGTATCACTTTGCAAAGTTTTACCACACTTAAGAAACATACTAAACTCTTATGATTTAATACGTAGCAGAGCACAAGCATTGATTAACACAAATATTGGCACAGCTGCTCCTCTTTCTCATATATTGTGACTTGTCAATATCCGGAAAATTCAAAGGAAAACTCTATGTTGGTTTCATGCAGATTTTTTGCTTTGGGATAAATTACATTTAGTTGCTAGCAGAAAATATCTGTGCCAGGCAGGAAAGTGTTGTGAAATAGCAGGCAGTCAACAGAAAACAATTAAGCTATTGTGATTTTATGGAAGGGTTCTGTATAGATAAAATGTGACCTGCCTATAGACGTTTTTGTGAAATGCATGTTACATTTTTGCACTTTGTTGATAGTATTATGATTGACTTCAATTAATGCTGGCAACATTAAGACCATTTATTCAGGCTTCTATAGAGTTTCATGATGGCTGTCAACTTCTTTTTCTTCTTAAAAAAGAATTTGTCTTAAAGTACATTGCCTAAAACTTTCCTTTAGGGAGCTACAAAAACAAAAAGACATACTGATTTTTCTAAGGCTATTGCAACCAACACCTTTAAACAAGGTATTTTTCTTAGTGAGTTCCTGCATATTGGTGGGTTTTGACTTTGGTTAGGATCTTTTCTGGGCTTAAATACACTTTGACTAACTGTATTGGAATAAGAGATTGATAACTAAAAAATTCAGCAAGGTTGACTCTGCATAGTTCACAAGTTTGATTTACTATTCAAAAAATATTTGACCTATTCCAGGTCAAGTGCACTAGACAGGTGCTAGTTTAAAATGAAAAATCCAAAACCAGCAACAAAAGAAACAAACAAACAAAAAGCTAAACCACCACCACCACCAAAACAAAACAAAAACAAAAAAATAAAAACCCAACCCCCCCCACCAAAAAAAACCCAAACCAACAACAACCACCCCCCCTCCCCCCAACTTTAAAAGACAAAACCATGGAAAATCAAAGGGGTTTATGTTATACTAGCATATTTTCATCCACTACTTTTACATGAGTTCAAGTTGCACTAAATTGTACTAACAAAGTTTGATTTTCTTCATTACCATCATATTGGTAATGATAGGCACAACAACATCACTAATGAGAAAATCAGCGGAAATCCCTGATCTAACTGCATACGAACTCTGTGATTTCTGTCCTGCCTAATTTTTCCCAAGGCAACACAACTCCTTGAGAGTTCTCCTGAAGACAATTCTTTTCAAACTCTGGCTCACTGCCCATATTCTTCTTTGCAGAACTGTATTATCTGTGTTAATGAAGTCCAGAGAGTTTATATTAATAGCTGGAAGGGAGCCTCTTGAATTTTTGTTATCATGTCAAAGAAGCTTTTGGATTAGTTGCACATAAATCCTTGTGGCTTTAAATCCTATTTCCCTGTGGCCTTCATCGTTTCTTTCAAAATATATTCTACTACCCAAAATACAGTTTCTTCTTAAATACAGATATTTTAATTAATTTCTTTCCTATCTGTTTGCTAAAGTGTCTATTAAGCACAGATGCAGATATTTCTTATATTTGACAAGACCTTGAGAATGTGGTGATAACATTTATACTTCTCATGAGTAAATTCTTACTGTAAAGACAGAGATTGTAGGGAATGATTGTACCACAGATAAAAGTAGTTTCATTTAAGTCTTGCAGAAAGTAATAGGAACCATTGTAGTTGAGGAAGATTTCATTAGGTTTGAAACAATAAATTTGAGATCATGTGAGCTTAAGAAAAGATCTCAACCAAACCTCATAAGACATGTAATAAAATCACAAGAGTTGGCAACAGTCTTGGACTATCTCATAAGCTCTAGATAAACATGAACAGATGTTGATAGTATAATTAATTTTTTTGGAAGTTAATTTCCCAATGAATAATTCTGATAATCAGAATTAGACACATATCCCTTGAAATCTAATTGATTTTTGAAACAACTCAAAAATACTTTAAGGGATTTTCCCCTCTGAGGTTTTTCTAATTACACTTTTGTGTTCAGAAATACTTCATTTTTTTAATATAGTCACCTTATGACTGTATGAAATATTCATTTTATCAACATTAAAGGAGAATAACTCTTCTAAAGAGCAAACTGTGAAGCTGAGGGTAAACAGACTCCTATCTAATATACAGTGGAAAACTCGCTAAAAATACGGGAAATAAAACTCTGCTTTAACCAGAGCAATTTTAAGTGTAACTCAGAGAGGTGGTTAAAAACCCAGAACTTTTCAAGAAAGAGAAGCTAAAGATACAATAAAGAATTAAAATAGAAGAGAACCAGAAGAAATCAGGAATACACTACTGAAGGCACTACAGCCATTTTCTGAAGCTTGTTGTGCTATTAAGGTTTTCTTAACTGGGATCTGGAGGGCATTCATTTTTAGGAGCAAGCAATAATCCAAAGACAAGTTGTAGCATTAGGTAATGTCAAAAGTTGGGACTATTCTTTGATTTAGCTGTTCCAGCATTTCAATCATCCTAAGTAAAATGTTATTACATAAAAAATGCTTTCACCATTTTCCATATGCTTTCCTCTTTTATATGTTTTTAATAAGTTTTTTTCCATCATGGTACTTTTACAAAAGCAAGGAGCTACAAAACGAGAAACAATCATCATTTCAAATTTCATGAAAGTAGGAAGAAAAAAAAATGTGGCTGAATATCAGCTTCTTATGGGGCTAAAACGCTCATATTGGGCCAATAAAGAAAATCAAAGAAGGGTGGAAAAATTATCAATATTTAATTTCCTCCAATATATCTCAGATAGATCAGACCAACATGAGATATGCCCTCAGGCTGAATTTTATCAGACAAATGACTACCAAATAAAAAATTTGAAAAAACAAAGGTGCCCATCCACTGGGGCACCACTGAAACTTAGAAGAAACATTCACAGCATCTACATAAAATAATTCTTAACTGGCAAAGTTTTAGTCAGAATTATTTGAAACAAAAGAAATTTAGGAATGGCTGTCTGTTCAGTAGAGCACTTACGTACTTGAGATACCCTGAATACCTATAGTTTCTAGCCTTATCTAGTTATCATGTATTATCATCTTTTGCAATGATTTAAACTCCCCCTCCAACATGAATCTGCAGAACAGAAAATCATTCATGCAACTGTGTCCCTTGTGCTGTCTCACATGCGAGATGTGTTCACAGCACATTTCTCTGAGATCAGTTGAGAAACCCAGGAAACATTCCACCTTTTAGGAGAGCTGATCTTTTTACAAGCCTTATATTCTGTATCTGTGATCTATTTTGTCTGAACTACTAAACAAGAGATTGTGCTGGAAAAGATTCACTTTCCATACCTCTTGTTGATGCTGGAGCCATGGACAGTCAAAACTACAGTAGCAATGGGTGCTTGACTTAATGTTGTAATGACTCAGGAGCTTTGCTGGAAAGGCGGAGAATTGCAGTTCCAGTCATTGTTCTCTTCAGCGTTTCTGGGTTTTATCCAGAGATAATCTGAAGTGAAGTGCACAAACAGTTCTGGGCACATGGCCCAGGAGTCAGGCTTTTCCAAAAGCAGAATTCTCTAAGCACTATGACACAAAGCCAGTCTGTTCTCCCTAAGTACTCCTGTCTGTAATGTAGCCCAGAATCACCCAGATTGAGGATTACTTGCTATGCAAAATGTTGGGTGATCAATGCATTTCCTGGCCTGGAAGACAGGTTTCCTGCTTTGTGGACAAGTACTTTGTCAGACCAGTATCTAAAAATTCTTAATTAGATACTGGAAATCTGATCACCTAAATTCTGTAAGGAGTTTCACGTTAAGAAGTATAGTTTACCAGGTTGTCAAAGTTCTTACAAAAGGTGAGTTTTGGGTACATCTATTTTGAGATTTGGTGGGGTTGCTCACATCATATACCAAAATACAAGAGGCTAATTTCTTCATGTGTGGGAATTATGCCCCACATTCATGGCAGGCAGCAGAAGAAAAAATACCACACCTAGAGACACTGCTTGTTTCAGGAATTTCTGCATATCACTATAACCACTCAGTTTCATGCCTTAACAATATTGCCTTGCAAAACCACATATGCCATTTTCACCAGTTTTCCCTCAAAAAAAACCCAAAAGGTCTGTTCAGAGACATAACAATAAAATCATATTTAAGAAAGCAGAATAACCACTGGAAAAATGAAAATTAATGTTTTTAGAATCAAAGTCAGATATAAAAGTTGTTATATAGCTATGTTTTACCATACTTCAAATGCAAATTCATGTGTCATGGTGCATAAAGTCATGGCATAAGTTCACCTCTCCTATGAACTATGTCATCATTCATTACTGTACATCTTTTATGACAAAAAATGATTAAACAGTTATATTACTTGAAAATGTCAGCCAGATTTTTCCTTTAACCAAACTTTTCAGCCATCTCTCCCGTACTCCATTTTCCACTTGCGCACAGCAAGTCTCTGACCCTAGGAGAATCCTTTGTGCCTGTGGTTATGTGGATGCCACACCTAAGTGAAAGAAACATATAAAAAATTTCCTGGATCCATAACAACAATTCACTTTGTGAGAATGCCTGGAAATGGTAATTAAGAATAGGCCAGAAAAGAATCTTGCATCGTAACAAGTTTGAATTTCACTGTTTCAAATAAAAAAGCCTGTTGGAGACCGCAATCACGTCCTTCCAGTAACACTAAAAGAAAGAACGATTAAATGCTCCTTGTTGAGAAAAAAAAGACATAATGAAAGCCATGGCCCAAACTAAACTGAAGGAAAACACAGAGGCCAGGAATTAATTAGTGAAGCTATTTGTATTCATTTGTCAGAAGGAGCTGACAAGCAGCCAGTGGACAGGAAGAAACTGAGGAGGCTTCAAAACAATCAATGATTGTGTGAACTTGAAGGAAAATAAGACAAAACAGGACATGGAGTCTCCTTGGTAAAGCACTGGATAGAATGTTCCTGAGAAAGCAAAGAAAAGGAGTTCTCCTAGGTGTCTAAGTCGTACTGTGTTCTAGACAACAGAATTTTGTGCATGGATTTGGCAAAGTATCACATGAATGAAACAATTCTAATGTAAATTTGTGCCACATATTGTCCAGTTCCTTGGGCCAAGTAAACAACACTGTAATGTAGTTCTTCTGGGGGTTTATATTGTATTTCCTCTCCTGTTTCCTTAACCGGATTGTCCAGTCTCCAAGTAACTTCTGACAAGAGTGAGACTCATGCATGCATCCTTCTGTTGTTCCACAGCTGAAGAAAAGAGTGGAGCCACAACAGCCTTCTCATCTCCTCTGCTTCGGCTCCCAGGCAAAAGGCATGGAACAGAGCTTTGAATTGTGTAGCTGCACCAGCCTGAAGTGAAAAATGACTGTTATTAAGAGGGAAAAGGAGTGGAAATTTTCCACTTGATGTTTTCACTTCAAGAGACTTCAAGAGACTGAAATGAAGATGAGTCCTTCTTTACGGCCTTGAATAATATGAACAGTTAAAGCCCTCCCCCTGCTCTGAGGAAATCCATGAATCTCCCCTAGAAGTCAGTTGTTGAAGATCAATGCCAATGTCTGACGAGACCCTGAATTTGGAAAATTGCTATTTAAAAAGTTATAAAATGCAGCTGATGATAATGATGATGATAAAAGACTGGATCAAGAGGACCAGCCCAATATCTGCAGTTTATCCTCTTGTACCTAGCACTTCATCATGTCCTTTAAAAAGCTTCAACACCTCCTAGGGAAGTGTTAACCTCACATAGATGAAGGCAGTTTGCAGTCACCACTATAAATATAGTTGGTGCTTTTTCTGTAAGAAAACTTTGAAGAATCCCAGCCAGTTCAAGTTTCACAATTCACTGACAGTAATTCCTTTTACCTGCACTGGGCATCCAGTTCACAGTAATGTCATGCAGACCATATTTCACCAATTTGTGTGTGAGATGTCATTGCTGTATGAGTGTTGAAAAGTTTAAGGACTATCTCCCTGTCCCTGTCCTCTTCCTTAGTGCCTATACAAATGAACTAGTCAAAAGATCATTTACTTGTGTGTGACTTGCTAGCAATAGAGCTATAATAGCTGTTTCTTAATATCTTTTATTGTAAGATCATCTCAGTGTTCATAAATCAGCTGCAGCAACAACTTTCTGGACCATGAAGTGTGGAAAAAACAAGCAGATTATTCTTAACATATTTTTAAAGTCCTGTATTAATGCAGAGCAGTGGCGGAGTGGAATAGGCCTCTGCATTTTCCAAAAGTGTCTCTATGGCTTAAAGAGATCACCTCGGCCAGTATAGCTTGGGTACCGTGCAGGCAGACCCTTTTCTCACCCGTACTGGTGGAAGGCACAAACATACACTCACCCCAGAGCTTTGGATAGCCCATGGGTTACCAGAGACAAAGAACTCAGAGAGCCCAGTCATGAGGAGTTGCAAGGATGGTTTATTCTCAAAGGTGTCCAACAACGAAAGAAGCCAATGACCCTGAGTGATCACGGATGTAGAGGTCCAGGGCCAATAGGGTCAGAGAGAAGGCGGGGAGATACAACCACAACCAATGGGGAGAAGGGAGGGGCGGAGTGAGGGACCAGGTCAAGGCCAATCAACATGGGAGAATTAGCATACTCTAGGGACAGACCATCCAACCAACACTCAGAGGGTATTTCGCAGGGCAACACTGTATTAACCCTCCTCAGCTCCCAGCGTGCACTGCATCATTCTCTAATTCTTAAGAGAGGGCTTTGGATAGTCCTTTAAAGATTGCTGTATATTTAATTTACTGTATTATATCTATAAAATAACTTGTCCAAAAGGCACATGAACTAAATTGAAACACAGTAAATTAGACAGCAAATGTTACAGAGGAGGATTTGGAAGAGAGTGACTGTGGCAAGAACAGAGCTCTCTGGATTCCGGTCATCACCACCATTATCAGACATTACTTGACTCTGTCATACTGTACTTGTTTCCATACTTGATTGTGTGAGTCTTTCTATAATAAAACTAAATAACAGATGTTGCAGAAGCATTCACTGCCCTTCCATATGCTATTCTAAAAGGCAGAATAAAAAAAGTAAGTTAATTTTGGGAAAGGTGTAAGTTTGTTGTAAAATTTGACTCCAGTGCTGGTTTTGCTGAGTTGTGGCTTATCATACCATTTCTATTTCTTAATATTACTGTCTCAATTATTAAATTGAGGAATTTAGGTTGTGGGCCTGTACAAGTAGGAATACTGTAGTGCAATACAGTGATGGAAGATAGGAAGGTCCGTGGAAGAAAATAAACATTTCAGCTGTTATTTATGCTGGTAGTCATTTACCCATGATATGATGATCCCTTTTACTACTTCACTGGCAATTAGAAATTCCCGATCAAAGGCAAGTCCACACCAAAAGAAATGTGATTGTTTGCATCTCATCTGAGATGATAGACAGTTGATTTTATTAAGCTGTTTGTGCTTTTCATCCAACAACAAATTAAAAGAGAATTTGGTTCTAATAATTATAGGTTCCTGCAGATCACTCATCTTGGTATGCTGCAAAAATTATCCTTTGAAGGTAAGGTAATTAAATTCCCTGCTCAGCAAGCATTCAGGCAATATTTTCTTCCAACTTGTTCTTACTTGTGGTCAGGAGGAAACTCATTAAAATTAATTTTGAAGATTTATGTGCTGATTACACTTCCAGCCAAAGTAGTGGACTTATTACAAATCCTCTTTCTTTCTCTATGCAAAAGTAACCTTTCTCCATTCAAACTTAAGTACTTGTGATCAAATCTCAATTGATACAATTTTTTTTTTATACCATGAACTTCCCCTAAGTTTTGGACACAAGTCAGAGTTTTTGTGGTTGAGCTCAGTTTGCTGTTGCAGTCAGTTTATTCCATTATTTAATTAGATAAAGGTCATTAGTAATAGCTGTGAACGCTCAACATAAATTTTACGCTTTTTTTAAAATCTTTGTCTATCTGGTGAAATTCTAAATCATGGTACCAGCCAAACTTGCAAAACAGCTTCCCTGGGGTGCCACTGCGTTTCTTCAGACACCCTCATATGTAACTGTCATTACCTTTAGGGCAAATATGATAAATCAATCTCCATGTATTGAAAGTAGGAGTCCAGTTGAATTTGTTCTTTTCCTTATTGTCTATGGTTCAATTTCCCTTGATGCAGAGACGAAGATATGTATATCTGTGAAAAGTTGAATGTCTTGCTGGAACCTTCATCCTCAATGACAGGCTATGCAAGCAGGATTCAACTGTGCCATATCAGCATTGAATGACATTTTAGACCTCCAGAAGTGTCACATCTAGCAACCAACTCCACTGCAGACTGGCACAAGCCCCCGCCTCTGCCCCTCTGCTGTCCATCTTAGCTCCATCTCCCTTACAGCAGCACTGGTGGCAGGAAAGTCGATGTGGTTAAAATATAGAGAGCTATAACAGGGCATCCAGTCTGCCTAACCTGAGAACCTAACATATGTCTTAATCTAGACAGTAAATACCTATATTTCCTGTTCAGGCAATAGAGGCAGATAGATAGATCTCTTGAGGGAGAGCACTACTGCTGTATATCTCAGCATAAACACCTAAGTTACAGAGGTTGCACTCTAACCCAAGTTTGTAAAATAGGACTATTGTTTTGCTTCAGGAAACTGGGAAGCAGAGGGAGGCAGCAATATGTTTGAGAAAAAAAATGTCAGAAATTCAAAACATTTATGTGAAAACCAGAAGTTGTTGGCTTTCTCTCACTTGGGGGAATATCTCCTCCAGTAGTGACCTTAGACTGTTAAAGATGTTATAAAGGATAGAATGCACTGAAGGTGAGCTTCTGCTATAGACATTGGAGGAATAAATTTCAAAAAATATTCACAAAGTGTGAGGGAGAAGACCATGTCCAATATTTATTTCATTCTCATTCTGGCCACAGGAGTATTAAATGAAGTTTCAACACAGAGAACACAGAGAAGACACAGAGAAGTAAAATGTCTTTATTTCAATATATAACACACAGTTTTACTTCCATTTTATGGAAGTGACCTTTGCATATGGCCTTTAATTTTTGCAATTTATTCAGCAATTCAACTATGGCACTGAGTGACATGATAGCACCTCACAAAATTCCAATACCCTAATTTTATAACTCTGTAGCGATGTCTTTTTATCTTAATCTGTTCTACTTCCACAAACTGAGAGAGTATGCACCTAAGGAAAAATAGCCTCATCTGATTAATGTGTATTATTTCCACTAACAAGTACTCAAAAATCAGTCCTTAATTGAAAAAACAGTCACAGAAATTTTTTAATAACCTTACAAAAAATCCATAATGTGTGAAATTTTAATGTACCAGAACCTAAATACATGGCTCTGAATCCAGACATCCAGATTTAGAAAAGTACTTGTTTCTCTTTGCTGGCCAAAACGCTAATGTCTCTTTACTGCAAACAATTTTTAAAAGGTATTCTACATTTTTAAGTGGAAAAGCATAATACTTCTTCCTCCTGTTCCCAAGCTATCCCATATCCAATAAACAGTTCATTTTTCCTAAAATTTTGCTTTAAATTTTAGAAAAGTACAATTTCTAATTTTAGGGTGAAAAAAATTCAAGCCTTGTATATCAAAATAATCTTCCCATTAACATTACTAAGATCTTTGCTACTGACTACATGGTCATGAATTTTTTGCAATATGATTAATTTTTTGCTAGAAAAGATCAGTGATCAAAAAGTATAACATTGTCCCATACATACTGACTGCCAAAAGCTTGGTATTTGTTTCAAGCTTATGACATGTAATTTAGAAAACATCTTCATTCAGAGATACTTATGCATTTCACAAAGCCTGTTTGGCATTACATCACACTGTGCCTCAGATTTTTATCTGATAAGACCCATAGGTGCCAGCACTATCATTTAACCAACGGGTAGTTGAGACAAACAAAATTTCAGTATGGCTTACCAAGGGTGCCACAAGCAGCCCTTGGGCACACCACAGCTCTGAATCATGCTCCAACAATGATATCTCGGGGATATTTCTGTTCTGTCCTCTGCCTGGACAAATGAAAATGATATTGTCATTTTCAGCTGGTAGAAATTTACATATACAGACATATTTCTGGACTTATCCTGTGAGGATGTGCTTTGCTGCTGGGACTATTTCTTCTCAGTGATCAGAGAGCCTCTTTACAGAGAGTAGATTCCGTACTTCACTTCCTGTTCCCAGCACTGAGTTTTGAAGTTTGCTGAACTCATGCCTACAAATAAATTATCAAACATAAAATACCACTATAAGAAATAAATAAGTCACAAAAAAGGGACAGATTATAAAAAAGTCCAGAAATGCTTCAGTGGGGTATCCATTGCTCCTGGGGGCTGAGATTTTGTTCCATAAACTATTGCAGTTCCATCCTTGATTTCTTGTATCCTTGAAAGGGTGATGGAAAGGAAGTTATTAAATATAGTTGCTTTTCTGATTAAGAAATGCCTAAACAGATGTTATAAGCTATAGAGTTGACAGGGAAAATATCTTAGAGAAAGTAGGACCCACTTTACGCCAATTAACTGCTATCACACAATCAGTTTTATGGACTCAACAACAAATTAAGTCTAATGAAGAGGATTTTTATGGGTGTTTTATTAAAGATGTGTAATTCCTCTCTTTCTTCTTTTAATTACTGGGTATATATTTCTTTTGCATTTGGAAAAAAAAGCTCTTAGGTGTTCAAAATTCACTTTTGACAAAATAGTTTATGACAATCAGAAAAAACTGGTGCTATTGTGTTCTTTCCACAAAATGTGCTTTGTTTTTGTGGTTGCAATTATTCTACTCCTTATTTAGCTTAATTTCCAATGATGGACTCTTGGCAATGCTGTTTTTCACTGTAGGACTCCATTTTTCAGATCAGTGTGGTTAGAGAAGCAGTGCTAAGAATATTGTACACATCCAGAAAAGTTAAAAATAATTAATTAATTTTCCAGATAATAAATAAACCAACGTGGGAAAAGGGAAAAAAAACCCCAAAACCACGGAGCCCAAGTCACAGAACAAACCGAAGTAGATGTCGTGTTTGATAATAAGTCCTCTTTATCTGCTGGAAAAACAGAATTCTCAGTGACTCTATCAGTGCCTGCATCAGACTGCTGTGGGTGCTCCAAAACTGCTGTCATCATCCAATTAATCCTTCTCCTTCTCTCCATCTGAGCTGCAGAGATCCCTCTAGGGCCTGTGGGACCCTTCATGTCCAGATATGTGAAGCCAGGCAAGCTTTATGAGGTGTGCACTAGATACCCCCAAGGGAGTCATGAGTCATAAGACAGAGATGTATTGATATGAGACATCCCAAGATTTCTCACTCTGGCACAGGCATTGCCAAAGGTTGTAAGAGCCCTTCCATATCTGTCCAGATGCTTCCAGATGCTGTCTACACATTTTCTGGCATTTTTAAATGCATTTTGGCATGACCCTCAACTGGGCAACTCTGAGTTCTTCAATTTGAAGACGGATAAGTGTAGAAGGCATCGAAAGAGTGAACTCCATAAATTATTCCCTGGCTGATTCCTGGTGGAGTGTAAGAAATGAGAGTGAAATGCAGTGTCAAGCAGGAAACTGTCAGTCTAGGAAATGGCCAAGTTGGTAGCCCAAGAGAAAGGGATCCAGAAAATACCTAACAGAGGAAAAATTCAATCTTTTTTTCATATACATGAGAATTTTCAGAAGTGGGGATAACTACTGCTCTGAATAGAATGGCTTCTGCAGGGAAACAAAATACCCTAGGCATTAGTAATGAGACCATGACGTTTTTTATTTGCTGGTGAAAAGGCAAAGATGGGACACTACTGGTGTAGCTGTAATATTTGAGTGCAATAAATGGATTGATACTGGAAGCGTTATCATCAATGTTTACTAGTCTGTGCCAGGAAAATAAAATACCATTTATCCCTAAATATCCCTGCACATTTTCAGTGCCAATGGCACAGGGCTTCCACCTTGGATTCTCCCCAGCCACTCTCTGCACATCGTGTCCCCACCTTTTTTTGCCTGCCTGTCCGTGCCTGCCTCCATTGAAAGGCAAGGCAGGATCCTGGTTGGAAAGCGGATGGGGTGTGGTGCCTTAGGTGCCCCAGCCTGGCAAAGCTGGGAATTGTTTGAATGTAGCTTCCCATGCCAGCAATCCTCGTCTGTGGGCAGACACAGTCATGGATAATAGGGTGCCAGTTCCCTCTATGGCATCTCAATCACTCTGTTTTGTTGACCTTCCCTGGTATGTTTGGCACTGCACATCTGCAGAAAATTTGTCCAAGGCTGCTGGATGGCTCACTATGACCTGGCGCTGCCTATTCATAATCTTCTTATCTTCCAAATGCCTGTGCCCAGAAATAAAAACAATAATGACTACTATGTAGTTATTTGGATTTTTTCCGGAATTTCCTTTCTTGAAGAAATGTATCACAAGATCTTTTCTGCAGTCTTGTGTAACTTCAGCCTCTTTTCACAATTTATCAGAGAAAATAATTAATACCTCCACAGCCATGGGTCTCACCTGGTGAAGGAATGCAAATATGGAAACTCCTAAGGTGATAAGAAACATTCAGCGTAGATTTATCATAAAAATTGTCATTATAAATAATTCCTCAGAGTAAGCACACCATCTGCTTCTCTGTGCCCCGCCAACTTTCATAGCTCTGATGGGAGAGGCTGCCAAGACAAATCTTGGCAGGTCTCACTGATACCTGGTAGGCTGCTAGCCAATGGAGTTTGTCAGCTCAATCAAATTTCTTTCTTTGACAGCATAAGTGGCTTATAGGCAGGAAGCAGTACATATGATGTGTCTGGCTTTAATAAACTTGTGATAGTGCCTCACATGACATCCTCATAGACAAACAAAGGAAATACAGTCTAGAGTGCTCATGAACAACACTTAGGGTCATGACTGTCACTAGACTACAAGCTCAAGAAAAAAGTGCAGTTGTTTGTGCAAGTATCTGCCGCACAAAATTGTTGGTCTATAAGTAGTCTCTTACAAACAGAATAACTTTGCACATCATTAGACAAAACAAAGTCAGTATAGATTAGGTGAATAAGTAGTTGAATACCCACATTGAAAGAGTAGTTACAAAGGGCTCACTACCAAAACAAAAGCAATAAGCAAGTGTGGTTGAAAACAGGTTTTACCTAAGTCAAAACTTATCATGATACAAAATATTAGGATTTATTGCATAAATATAATTAAAATTCAGGCAGTTGCAAATAAACTACATAAGGATCATTAATAAGTGCCATACATAACACAGATGAGGGAATTATAGTTCTCTAGGCTTTGAATCTTTGCATTCAAAATTTTCATTCAATTATTTATTGCATGCGTTGTAGTAATCTTTCAAGAAGCTGGAATCACTACACTTGTTTTGATCAGCAACGCCTTAGTCAAATTTATTCATACCTTAAAATTTAAATAAAATTATGATAAGGAAAGGCAAGTAAAAAAACAGAAAAAAGTAATAGAGGAGGGACTGAATTGGCTTAACATTTTCACCCATTGTTTTCTTTTGAGAAGAAAATGGCATGTTGACCAACAGCCACTGTGCAGAATGTCTCTAAATTGTACTATGTGTATTGATTCCTCATTCATGTGTCTATTTTACTAAATTACTTTAATGCCTTTCACTTTCTCAATGTAGGAAATAAGTACTCAAACAAGGAGACAGAGAATAACTTCAATTATTTAAAAAATCAACTTTATTTTCCTAGAGATTATCAGTCTTTTCCATGGAATTCATAATTCAACTAAGGCATTGTTCACCTGGCGGATATTTACAAATCTTATTTCTTCAGGTCCCTTCTTTCAGTAGTCTTTGGATATCTGCCACCAATGCTCTTTCATGGGAGCATGATCTGGCACTGCTTTCTTATCTTCGTATCAATTCTCTTCAAGCACAGGTGTTTCCCCAAGTCCCATTCATGCCATCATTCAGCTTGTGAGCCATCAGCAAACAATGAGGCAATTTAGAAAGAGAACAGGATTTGGACACCTGACTGTGTTAAATATTTCCACTTACCTGGCAAGCAAGTCACAACAATTCATCAATGAATATACAGCATGGGTTTTATTCAGTGATAAATGATGGCTACGTTACTGGTATTCTTCCATTTCGTATGTCACTAACATCAGAAAGTGAACAGGACACTGAGCAAATAAACAAGATAGTGGTGGAAATTAGGCCCTGGTTTTGAGAGATCTATAGAATAAATACTCCATTTGCCTATTCTGTGCTGTCCTTTTAATGGTTCCAGAAAAAGCTTTGCTCAAATAAACAGCTTATCAGAAAAAACTTATCAGGAAAGGATTGTGTTCATCAAGTACCTACCAGAGAAATCAATTTCTGGAAAAGATAAGGAATAGATAATGTGCTTCATTGTTGTACTTTCTGCTTTCAATCATACATTTCTCCACTGTATTATTTGACAGTCTGTTTGTATTACAAGACAAAGCCATAAATTATCCCACATATCTCATAAAAACCAGTTATTTTCTGGAAATAAAACAGCCTCCACATATCAAATCTAATTTAAGTAAATTTGTTAATGATAAGGAACAAATATGAGGATGCTTCATATGAGCTCCGGCATCCAGCTTTGAAAAGTATATCCAGAAACATAAATTTTAAAGCTCCCCTATTTAAGGATATGGCTTTATAAACCATTGAAATGGTTGGCATGCCAGGAAAAGGTCAAAAGTTACAAGGCTAAGCATAAAAACTAACAAGAGAGCTACAGAGTTCATTAAAAGTCAATCCTGTCCTTGTACATGGGATCAGATATTTGCTTTCTTTTTATTTTATTGAATGAGAAAATGCATTTCTTCTAACCATAACAATTATTTTAAACATGATTTAAAGTACCAAGAACTTCCACATATGAGCTCATGCTAAATAAAGATGAGGCACAAAATAAAGCTGTTTCTGTTTTTCCTTCATATGTTTCCTGTCTCCCCAGGCCTGCCCCTCCTGTTTTAGCAGTACTGATGTTACCAGCCCCCAGGCAGAGGGAAGCACTCCTTGGCAGACAGTATCTAGATCAAATTTTTCCCTTGATTTCATAATCTGGGGCTGTCAGCCCAAGAGTCTGGACTGGCTTCTTACAGAAAAACAATGGATCTCAGGACCTTCTTTAGCATGTGTTCTAATGTCAACGGGGTTACCATCTCTGTCAAGAAATATTGCACTCATGTCACAGTATTCATTCTACCTGGTTTGTTTCACTGTGGTACAAGTGACAAAAGAGCATGCAAAGGTTAATTTAAGCAAAAATGCTGATATATACTGAGTGTGAGTTCTGACAAATAATACAAACAGCACATCATTAAAGAGAGCTTCTGGGGGAGCAAAAAAAAAGGTAGAAAAATTACCAAACTCATCAAATCTGAGTTCTGAAAATACACAGAGTAAAGCAAATATACTTTAAAGGCTTAGCATGGTGAGAACATGCCTTTGACAAAGAAAGGACCCAGATGCAGAAGATAAAAGAATAGGTAGAATATTTATCTGATAGGTTTGTTGCTTGTTTGTTTGCTTGTTTGTTTTTACAGATAAATGATCAGGGACCTTATCTGTGGAAGAGAGCACTATTCTAAATATTTTCCCAGGAATATTTCCACCATTTTGACTGATGATCATTCAACACATGTACACAGATAACTTGGCATATACCATGAACATGCCTGGGAATTGGTAGAACGCTGTCTGGTTTAGGCAGAACTACATGAGTTTGAAGGACCTGTAGAGTAAGCTTAAGGCTATGCAGTTATGTTGCTCCTGTTTCTTCTTGTCCATACAAAATTTTAGACTGCTCTGAAAGCTCTGAAATGCCTCCTAAGAGTTGCCAAACTCAGCTGTTTTTTACTGGATGCTCTGCATCCAGATAGGGTTTCTAAAAATCCCAGAACTAGTGACTGAAGGTGTCCCTGCTCATTGTGGTGAGGTGGATGAGATGAAATTTAAAGGTCCTTTCCAACCCAAACTATTCTATGATTGTATGTTTCTCCAAGTTTACACCAGTATTTGTCCAAGTAAGAGGAGATGACCGGAATGGAAAATTCCAGTACAGAAAGTGACAGCTTCCAGAACAACCAAGCATATTTTAAGACAAAACCATTTTGAACATTGATTATCTTTGCTCTTTCTGCCTTCCCAACATCAAAGTATTATTTATCTGAATGAGAGAGAGAGAGATTTTAGGTACACTTTTTTATATGTGTGCCTTTACTTCCAGTGAGGGAATTCCTCATACAATCAAATAATCATGGAATGGCCTGGGTTGGAAAGGACCTTAGAGATCATCCAGTTCCATGGGCAGGGACACCTTCCTCTAGACCAGGTTGCTCAGTGCCCCATCCAATCTGGCCTTGAACACTTCCAGAATTGGGCCATACACAACTTCCCTGGGAAACCTGTTCCAGTGCCTCACCATCTCACAATAAGATTTTTTTTCCTTACATCTAATTTAAACCTGCTCTCTTTCAGTTTGAAGCCATTCCCCCTTGTCCTATCACTGCATGCCCTTGAAAAAAGTCTTTCTCTCTCTCTCCATCTTTTTTTCTTCAGGCACTGGAAGGGTATGATCAGGTTACCCTGAAGCTGTTTCTTTTCCAGGCTGAACAAATTCAATTCTCCCAGCCTTTTGTCATAGAAGGCATGCCATCCCTCTAATCATCTTGGCGGCCCTCCTCTGGACCTGCTCCAACAGGTCCGTCCTGTCCTGAGGACGCCAGAGTTGGATGCAGCACTGCAGGTGGGGTCTCACCAGAGCAGAGCAGAGGGGCAGAATCCCCTCCCTGGCCCTGCTGCCCACCCTGCTCTGGATACAGCCCAGGACACGTTTGGCTCTCTGGGCTGTGAGTGCTCATTGCTGGGTCATGTCCAGCCTCTCACCCACCAGCCCTGCCAAGTCCTTCTCTGCAGATCCCCCACCCTGTCAGGGATTGTCCTGACTGAGGTGCAGCACCTCCCACTTGGTCTTGTTGAACCTCATCAGATTCCCACAGGCCGAATTCATGAGCTTGTCCAGGTCCCTCTGGAAGCCATCTCATCCTTCAGCCACACCACTCAGCTCAGTCCCATCTGCAAATGTCCTGAGGGCGCATTCGATCCCTTTGTGTCATTAATGAAGACATTAAATAACACTGGTCCCAATACAGACCCCTGAGGAGCACCACTTGTCACCAAGGTCCATCAGGATTGTGAGCCACTGACCACAACCCTCTGGATGTGACTGTCCGATCAATTCATCCACCTAACAGTCCATCCATCGAATCCTTCTGTCTCCAATTTAGAGGGAAGGATGTGGTGGGGAACTGTGTAAAAGGCTTTACAGAAGTCCAGATAAATGACATCTGTGGCCCTTCCCCTCTCTGCTGATTGGGGTCACTCCATCACAGAAGGCCACTGGGCTGGTCAGGCAAGACTTGTCCTTGGTGAAGCTGTGCTGGCTGTCCCAAACCACCTCCCTGTCCTCCATGTGCCTTAGCACAGTTTCTAGGAGGATCTATTCCATGACCTTTCCAGGCACAGAGGGGAGGCTGACAGGTCAGTAGTTCCCAGGGTCTTCCTTTTTACCCTCTTTTAAGATGGGTGCAATGTTTCCCTTTTCCTGGTCACCTGATTGCCATGACCTTTCAAATATTGTGGGGAATGGCTTGGCAACTACATCAGCCAATTCCATCAGGATTCTGGGATGCACTTAATCAGGTCCTATAGACTTATGTACATTCAGCTTCCTCAGGTGGTCACAAGCCTGAACTTTGCTTACAATGGGAGGAACTTTGCTCTCCCAGTCGCCACCCTGCTGTCCATCCACTCAAGAGGTGTGATGACAGAAATCAGCCATTAACCAGTCCTTGTTTGGCTGGGGTTGCTTTGCTGATAAGAAGGAAATAGAAACTGGGCTCCTGTTTGAACAAGAAATAAACTCAGGATGTAGCATGGAGATCAGGGAACAGAAGAAAACAAAAAGAAGATAAATGATTCAAACTAATTATTTGCTGTTTGCTGCTAGCAATAAAATAAAATATTATCTTCCAAATACATTTCCAGAAAAGTAAGTGAGTTGTCAAGATGACTCATATACATAGGAATTGGATATGATTTCCTGCTTTTTGGTCTAAAAGTATCCCCCTCCAAGTTTTCAAAAAGTAACATGAAGGGATCCACAAATTCCATGAGCTGGTGCTCCCAGTCCCAGTCCCTTCAGTGGCTGTGCTCATGAATCTAACCTGCTTAGAGACTGGGTACAAAATGTTCTTTCAGAAAAAGCTGTGCACAGCCAAATATAAGAAGAAGAAAATTACATGGAAAAAAGTCAAATGAAAACAAGTTAAATAAAGATATAAATATATAAATAAAAGCATAGCTGTAAAGCAGAAAAGTGTGCTTGAGGCTGAAAACAATGAAATACAAAAGGTCTGTGTCGTAGAAAAAGGACTTGAAGATTTTCAGACATATATTCACCAAAGATTTCCTGCACACAGTACAAATATTAACATTCTTCTTCTCTTTTTTTTTTTCTTTCTCGTGGATATTTCACAGGTTTCTTGAACCATCAAGCTACAGAGGCAAAGATAGTGAATGACTCACACAAGACATTTCTATCCTATTAGTCATATATCTGTTACTGGAATAAGTATTGATTCTGTGCCTGCCTAAATGAAAGATGTGTTTGATGGCTCATGAGGGAAGGCATGTGACATTCAGGGATTGTGGTTTTCTCCAGTAAATACATGGGTCTTCCAGACAGAGGTTCCCAGACTTTGTTGTATGTACTTCTAGTGGTATTGGAATGGTTTCAGACCAGTTCTGCACATAATGATCGCCAAATCAATTAAACTTAGGAATCCTGCTTGAGATGGAATCACTGCAGTTTGCTGGTGGTAGCCAAGGGAGCAGGTCTAGCTCTGTCTGTACCAAGCCCTTCTGCCCATGGGAACATGTTAACACCAGAATTTAACAACTGATTTTATTGGGTTTGCATGGCCAAGCTTTGGTAGCAGGGGGGCTACTAGGGTGTCTTCTGTGAGAAGCTGCTGGAAGTTTCCTCCATATCTAGCAGAGCCAATCCCTGGTGGCTCCAAAGATGGACGTGCCACTGGTCAAGGCTGGGCCATTCAGAAATGGTGGTAATGTTTCTGTAATGACAGATTGAATAAGAAAGGATAAAAAGGTATTGCGTGGTTGCAATGCAGGCAGAGAAAAGAGGAGTGAGAACATGTGAGAGGAACAACTCTGCAGACCCCAAGGCTGGTGGAGAAGAAGAGGCAGGCAGTGCTTCAGGCACTGGAGCTGAGATTCCTCTGCAGCCCATGGTGCAGACCATGGTGAGGCAGTTGTGCCCCTGCAGCCCATGGAGGCCCACAGGGATCCAGAATTCCACCTGTAGCCCGTGGAGGAGACCCACACTGGAGCAGGTGGATGCCTGAGGAAGCTGCGACCCCATGGGAGGCTTGTGGAGAAGGAGGCACCCACTGGAGCAGCCTGTCCTTGAAGGACACTAGCCTGTGGAAGAGTGACCCAGACTGCAGTAGTTTGGGGAGGACTGTTGCCCTTGGGGTGGACTCACATTGCAGCACTTCATGGAGATCTGTTACTTGTGAGATGGACTCTCACTGGAGAGGTTCAGGGAGAGCTGTCTCCCACTGGAGAGACCCCATGCTGGAGCAGGGGAAGGACTTCTGTCCCTGAGTAGTGAGAGAAATAACGTGTGATGAACTGACCACAACCCCATTCCCTGTCTCCCTGTGCTGCTGGGGGAGCAGGTAGAGCTGAGAAGGAGGGAGGGGTAAGGGGATGGTGTTTTCAAGGATTTATTTTACTTCTCACTATCCTGCTCTGATCTTGTCAGTAAAAAAATTGTTTAATATCTTTAAGTCTAGCCGGTTTTGCCTGTGAAGATATTTGGTGAGTGATCTCTCCTGATCCTTATCTCAACTCATGGACCCTTCATTATATTTTGTCTCCCCAGTCCAGCATCAACCCACTACAGACTTTTTGGTGGAAATACCAGCGAACCATGGGGATTTTGAGACAAGGATAGTAATTGGGAGACGTAATGGGCACAACAAGTACGGAGCAATGTTAAAGAGTAGAATGACCATGGGGAATTTTTGTTGTAGTTGTGGTGAAGGGACGAGGCGTGGATTTTGCGTAAATTGTCCATTTTTATACTGTGTTGTGATCATGTTATTTTGGTTTTTCTGTGGGAAAGTATTGTTTTGTTTGGTTTGGCTGGTTTTGTTGTTCCAAGTGAATATTATGTGATGAATGTGGATTTTAATGATAATGCCTAAACGTATGATTCACACAGGTGAGGGGTGGAATCCGTAGTGGGTTGGCCTTGGCTGTCTGCCAGACACCCGCCAAGCTGCTCTATAAGCTTTAATAAGATAGAAAACAACTTGTAGGTTGACATAAGGCAGCTTACTAAAGTAAGAAAAAAGCAAAAGTGAGCCCACATAAGCAAAGTGAAAAAAAAAATTTTTCTCTACTTCCCATCAGCAAGCAATGTTCAGCCAGAAACTTCCTAGGAAGCAGGGCCTTAGCACGCATAGAAGTTGCTCCAGAAGGTAAATTTTGTAGCTTTTCTATCTGAGCTGATGTCACCGGTATGGAATATCCCTTTGGTTAATTTGGGTCATCTGAGCTCCCAGGACCCCCTCCCAGGATCTTGCCCACTCCCAGCCTGGTGGGGGGAGGAATGATAGAGAGGAAGCACTGATGCTGTGCCAGTGCTGCTCAGCGGTAGCCAAAACACTGCTGGGTTATCAATGCCTTTCCAGGTGCCAATGCACAGCACAGCACTGGGAGGGCTGCTGTGGGAATATGACCTTCAACCAGACCCCATACACTGATCATCAGTAATTTCCTGTGTGGAGACAGGTGTAAGAGTCACTGAGCAGTTGGCTCTCCAGGCTACTGATGGCTGATATTTGGTGGATGGCTGATATTATCATGTGATAATTCAGGGAAGATGTGAGAGGAGATGAGGAGAGTTCTGGTTTAGGAAAGGGGAGTGTGAGATAGAGTAGCGAAGATAGGCTAAGGGACAAGAGGGGAAGATCCCAAAAGAAAGGAAGGGGCTGAAAACACCCCACTGGCTGTGTGTGCACATGACCTGGCTGAGAGCCACGAGCTGTCTCTGTATGGGAGGTAATGAGGTGAATAAATGGACAATCCCCATTCTGAGGCTCTGACCCCAATTAGCTCTTCCATTTACTTCAAAGCGACCAGGCACATGCTCAGAATTATGCAAAGGCTGAATTTTTTCCTGCATCAGAACACAAAGTGCTAAATGGTTAATTGGTGTTCATAGTTTACCATAATGTGTAATTATTGGCTTACTTCCTGACTTGCAGAGTTATGCATATTTAGCCCTATGTCCTATTAACCTCCCTTTGTGACTTGGATTTATTTCCACAGCTGACACTGGACTTCAGATTTGCTATAAGGTTGTTATATCTGCTTAACCATTTACAATTGAAGACCTTACTGGAGTAATTTAGTCCTCTTTTAGGATTTATAGAGAATCACTACTGGTACATAGGGAACCTTTGCCATGAGAAGACAAAGTGTTTGAGCTGCTATTATTTTTCATTCTCCTGAATTTATGTCCTTGTTTCAATGGTCTTCATAAAATTAATTAAAATTAATTGCATTCACAATGTCACTTTAACAAAATTGGAATCTAAAACCAGAAGTATGGGAATCAAGTCACACTATATACTCTGAGTTTGGTAAGTCTGCATTCTTTTTTGGGAAAAAATAGGTTCCTCTATTTGCAGCTGTATTAAGAACAAAATATATGCTTGCTAAGGAAGAAAATCAACATAAATGTCAACACACAAGTTTACACAATGGCCTTCTTTGTCCAGTTTCTTTAAATACTTAAGAAAGAAATGGTAGATGTAGGCAATAATTCTGGAAGGGTAAAGCTGAGGCCATATTAAAGCTTTAAAAAAGTATTTCCTTCACTAAGTTGAAGTTTTCACTTGTTTCTTCCACCGTTTGTCTCCCTCAGGTACCTTTGATGTCCCATTGTTTCTTGCTCCATCTGCTTACAGGATCCTCTGCACATATATTAAGGAAACTATGATCTGACGTGTCAGGCAATTTTATTGCAGGGAATATGAACACTTGCATCCCACTGGTCTCGAGAGGCAGGCCACTATTTAGCACAAACAAGACATTCATGATAGTTTGAAAGCCATCTCTAAGCTCATTCTATACGACAAGCAAGGCCAGGCTTTGCATCCCCCAGTGAGTTCACGTGGATCAATTATCTCATGGACAGCAGTTATTCACACTGCTAAACAAAGTGGGAAAGCAGTCTGCAGCTGACCCAGGGGATGAAAACTTGCACTCTTGTTTCCTTGGAAGGAAAAGAAGACCAGACGCACTCCTGGGGAGGAAAAAAAGGACTAGAAGAGATTACATGAATCATCGAGTCCATTCCCTGTCCACAACCAGGTAACATATTGCTGGATCAAAGAACTCTACTCTTTCCCACACTGCAAAACCCTCAGAGTATTTTTCAACATCTTATAATAATTTGCAGACCTTTACTACAAAAAGAGCTGTAGAAAATATTCTTGGCATCTTCCCACAACAGAAATTTTGTACTTTCAAAAAAAATGCAAAGATCCTTCCTAGTCAGAGCTGTGGAAGAATTCTTTCCTGAATCCATCATGATGATCAGTCTAACTCTGGTTACAAGAACAAGAGAGAGCAGACAGGCATGAGAGAAATGTCTTCAGCCCCAGCTGACCCAAATCAGTGTCAGGGAATGAGAGGCAAGGGAGAGAAAAAATGTTTGTCCTCCTACCCACCACGTGCTTGTGGGAGGTGAGTGATAGACATGCTTGTGCCTCTTTTTTCTACATTTTGGAGGGGAAGAAGAACCTCATATGCCCTATTAAAGACTTTTCCTACAGTTTCCAGGAGTGTTCTCCCTGCTGTTTCTCAGCCTCATGCAGTTCTCAGTAAGTTCCAATCTTCCTGACATCTTGTGTGTTGCCTTATATTTATTTCTGCAGCAATGCTTCACAGGGCCATTGAAAAAATCAATGTACCAGATAGTTCAGCTACAGAGCCATCAGTGCCAGGTTCAGTCAGCCAACCTCAGAGCTGCTCCGGGAGCCCCAAAAATGGTTAAAAGCAGTCCCAGACCCGCTAGATGGCACTGTGGATGGCTGTACCAGCCCTTACGAGCCAAGGCAGAGTTTAGCTCAGCCTGGCGGCTTCAATCTCGGCTGTGTGGCTCTGATTTCCAGCACAAGTCCCTCTGCCTGGAACCTGACCCGCCAGTTCTGCCCATTCAGCAACTTTTCAATACCCTCAATCACTTCAAATTTAGGCTGTTTCAAATAATTATCAGTGTTATTTTTCTTCTTTCTCAAGAAGCTCCACGATTATATTTTTCCAGTTCCTGGATCTTCCCCAAAACATTCCAGAGGTTTCAAGAAATATTTAGAAAGTCGGTAAGTCTGAGTGTCCTGTCTGGCTGGTGTGCAGTGTGTGTGTCAATGGAAGGGTACAAACGTGAACGAAGCTTTCCCAAAAAGCTGCAGATTACAGGAATTTTGATGCAATCCTAACTTTCCATCTTGGTCACACCAGTTTTGCTTTACAGAGTCAGTTTGGATCCCAATAAAATCAGGTGGGAAGGAAGATTTCCATTGGGATCATGGAAAGTTGGATAGGGGCCTCTGTCAGACTTCCAAACACTAAAAATGAGTGTGCTGACATTTGGTAAATCTTTCCCCCTTTTCTGATCAAGGTTTCTACCCTTACTGTGAGCAGTGTTTGGTGGTTTATGCTCACAATGAAAATTGATGGGATCATTGGAAAAAACAATGGGACTGCCATTTTCAGTTTGGGGACAAACATTTCTGCCAAGTGCATTTTTCTAACTGAAATGGGAGTTAAAATCCCCTTCTTTCTGTCTCTGCTTCTGTATATTATTTCATCACTGTCTTTGGCTTTTAAAAGTTTCTCTTGTGTTGCAGCTTTAGCATCATCCTAAGTAGGGTTTTGAACCTTTCTTTTCAGTCTTTGGAACCATCTTTTGTGTCTCCCTAAGCAAAACTGTTTGAAATAACTCCTCTCCATACTCTCACATTGCTATTTGCTCTAATAAAGTGTATTAGGCACTTTCCAATTGTACCATTCAGGATTCAGCCACAAACTAATCTATAAACCACACATCAATCACACAAATTGAATGAACAGCAACAATTCCTAGGTCTTGTGCAGTTATCATGCACCATAGATTACTTTGGGTTGGAGGGGACCCTTAAAGGCCACCCAGTCCGAACCCTCTGCAATGATCAAGGCCAACTTCAAATAGATCAGATTGATTGTTTCTGGGGATGGGGCATCTGTCACCTCTATGAACAATCTGTCCCGGTGTTTCACCACCTTCATCATAAAAAATTTCTTCCTTGTGTGTAGTCTAAATGTTCCCTGTTTAAAGCCATGGCAACAGGCCCTGCTAAAAAAAACTGTCCCCATCTTTCTTACAAGCCCCCTTTAGGTACTGAAAAGCCACAATAAGGTGTCCCTGGAATCTCCTCCAGGCCAAACACCGACTCTCTCAGCATTTGAAGCAGTCTCTCAGAGAAAACCTCCTTGACCAGGCACTGCAGCTCAGCAAAGCCCTGTAAGGAAGGGCAAATCTGCTCATCAGCCCTAAGCTGTTAATTAATGACCCTCACCTGAAGGTTACAGCTTCCAGACATGGCAGACACAGTAAGTGACAGTATGAGAATCTTAGATCTCTCTCCCAAGAATGCCATGGCCCACAGGAGCAGGAGAAAAGCCAGACATCCCTCCTCCCTGCTTACCAAGTACTTATCTGGAGATATCCCTACAGGTAAATCATGGATGTAAGGTGCAAGTTGCAGAGCAAGAAGTGAGAAACAACTACGTGAGACTGGGAACAGAGGTCTGTGCCCACGTCAAAGGGTGACTGTGGGTAAAAACCCTAAGCAGGAAAAAAGAGCAAAAGATTCTAAAGCTCCTCTTCTATTCTTTTTCCTGTTCTTTGTTTCTTTATAGCCAACAATACCCAGGTTTGCCTGGAGACTGCAGAAAATTCAAATGACGTGAGAAACCCCAGAAATCTGGGGGTGTATCTGGACACAAATTTCAGTGTTATGACTAGTTCAGTACAATACTGTGTCACAGCTTTGCAGATTATTAAAACTGGCATTTATATTTGCTGGATAAAATAAATAAATAAAAATAAAAGAACAACCAAGCAAACAACAAAAAAGGCTGTATCTAGTCAAGTTTCCAAATGGAAATGGTTTATTGTAGATGACTTTCTCAAGTAGACCTCAGACCTGGGCATGATGAGGTTTTGTATTGTACTCACTCATCACCCATGATGAGGTTTTGTGCTGTATTCGCTGTAGGAATTTGAGAAACAATACTCAAGAGTTTGATTTCCAAATGTACTTTAAAGTAGTTTTAACTTGCACAAACTTGTAATGAAGTTGAGAGAACTAAACAGTAATACATTCTGGATTTTACCTGTCTCATAATGCAGGATTTACTTTAATGGTGCAAAGGCAAAACTTAATTTCCGTATCTTCCATTACATCCATTAACAATTTTGTTCCAATTTTAAACCTATGCATTTCAAAGACAATGGGCACATCTTACATCCGTATTTTTCCCTACCCCAGCAGTAAATAATTTTCATGGCAATTCATTTATCAGCCTTTGCAACTGACGGATAATTCCTGGTATTTCTGACCACAGTTTTTGAGAACTCTGGGTCAGAAAAATGGCCAAAAGAGTTTGCCTCAGCGTTCCTTTAGATCATGAATGTATGTCTTCCTGCAGCATTTTATGGTGTGATTCATAAGTTTGTTTTGTAAGTTTGTTTGCCTCTTATAAAAAAAAAAGTATTTCAGGGAAAAAAAAGGAACCAAAAATTAAAAAATATTGCCACAATAGTCACTAGAACTTTAAAGAAAACTTTTCACAGATGCTGGCAGCTGTGTGAAAATAGTTTGTCCTCAAAGACAGAAAAGTGAAACAAATATTATGAAAATAGAAGCTGTGAAACAGCAGTGGTATTTTTCCATAAAATAGCTAATTGCAGGCCCGAGTGTACACATTTTGTTCTGTGTCTATCAATGACTCATATTTAAACAGCACAGAGAATAATATGTATTCACTTCTCTTGTAAGTTCTTGTTTGGTCCTCTAATTAGGTAATTAAAGTGAGCATGTGATATAACCAGGAAAGCTGGCAAATGGTTTTTGATGGTGAGCCTGAAGGAATACTCCCTGCGCTCGACGTGTGCATGGAGGTTTTATAAGCAATTAAACTCTATCCCCGAAAATCCTACCTTCAAAGCTTTTGGATCACCTGTAGAGTTTATGGTTGGCTACAAATAAAGAGAGCATAGAAGCTTGTAGAAAAAGATCAAACAAGGAAAAGGAACATGAAACAAAAAAGTTCAAATACACTTAACCTCTTCCCTTCTAGAGTGTTACTTCTCATCCTGTAGTGATGCTGCTTTAAACAGATCCTGCATTTGAAACTTCCTGGCAGGATTACGAAGCAGCACAGAAGGTGCTTTGTCACTTCCCGTGCTGCAGCCGAAGAGCTAAACTTTAAGAAATATGATAAGTAGCACAAAATATTTTACAATGGAAGATTTCCATGGGATGGAACCACTGGATTTTTTTTTAACACTACAATATTTAGGCAGTGCCTTTATGTAGTGTAAGATATCAGTCATGCTTCTGTGTGTGCTTCACCCTAACATGAAATCCATCACTGTCCTCACCCAGCTTTGGCTCACAGTAGTACAGACATCCCCAAACACTCTCTGCTCTTTCTTATGGGACTCTTCAGCAAAAGATTTTTGCCCTCCGTGCTCTCTCCCCTAGAAAGGCTCAGTGACTTTACTTGCTGGCAGTAAGAGAACAAATGAGTTGCAGACTCCTGTTACCATTTCCTGGTAGAGTGCATGTTTTGTGAAGTATGACAGGGAGTGCCTGTTCCACATCAACATCATGACTGTATCCAGTCCTGGTGGCCTTTGAACTGAGAGAGGCAGGACACTGGTAAATGCCTTTGCCCCCTTGCCATTGTATGCCTGAACGTGAGGTCAGAGACAAAGCAGATGGACAGGCCAGTGTGCAGGGAAGGAGTGTTTTGAATCCTCATTTGCCCCTGTGCAGGCACAGAGCCCAAAGCATGGGCTGACCTGTTCCCTTGAAATACAGACTGTCCTCAATTAAACCTGTCAAGACACTACAGATCTTTCCCTTACAGCAGCATAATACTGCTAATTCAACAGATCAAGTGAGAAAAATCAGATCCAGCTTGTCTGCACTATTTGTCCGTGGTTATAAACCACAAGTGGCTGCAGGTTGCATCTGTCAGCATGTAAATATGCCTTCAGCTGGTGTTCATCACGGCAGTGTGGCTTGTTTAAAGAGTTACGTGTATCATAATTACCATTGAACATTCTCCACCATAAAGACGCTGCTGGTGACCCAGGCTCGACAGCTACAATTATATTCCTTGCCTCTGGAGAGACCCCAGGGTCGTCACTCTCTCCTAAACTGCTGCTGGCTGCAGTTTCTCTTCAGATGGACCAGGAGAAGGTGCTGCAGAGGAAATTTTCAGAGACATGCTTTGTGCATCCTGCCCTGACCACAAGCAAAGCAAGCACATGTTTTTCATAGCACTGCTATCCCGTTACTCCCTTCATTCCTGTGGAGCACGGCGCTCTGAGAGCACTGAAAGTGATTGCTCCTTAACCAGTAGGAGACTACATCACTGCTGAGACAGCTGCCTGGAAATGTTAATGCTGCTCTGTGGTTTCTTCAGGACTCTGGGCCAGCATTTACCTCATCAGATGTCTTTCCTTTGCTGCCCTATCCCAGCCTGTGCTTTATTCTCAGTGCAATCTATTTTCCGTGAGTGACAAGCCTGGGGGTTCCCAAAGGTACTTGAAGGAAATCAGGATGTAAAATGAAATACACAGAGTAGAGGGGAAGAAAAGGGAAAAACAAAAATAATACACTCACCGGTGACATGAGAAATCCTAGCCCCAGGGAAGGAGAGCAGGCAGAGGGTCTGGGAGAGAAGCACAGCAGAACCAAGGAGGAGGCATGGGGAGGTGGGGGGGCGAAGAGGTGAAGATTGCGATTCCAGATGAAGCTGATGAGACTGCAGAAGAACGGAAACTGAATAAATTTACAGAATCTACAGAGGCAAAAATTTAGTCCTGTAGCCATTTTTTTTTCACAGAGGCACTATTATCATCTCTGTTTCACAAGTGGAAAAACAAAACATTTAAGTGATTTACTTTTGGCTGGTTTGGAACCCAGGCTCCTCCAGCCCTCAGGCATGGACATAACCAAGAGATTTATGTTATGTGTATTACTTACAGGTGACTCGGAGAAAATTGATTAGAGTGACTTTAATGGGGCAAGATTTAACATTCAGATACCAGACTGGGGTGTGGGGGAGGTCAAACTTTGGCTCTGACCTCCACCTTCTTTTATTACTTAAAGAAAAAAAAAAAAAAAAAAAGGCAGTGTTAAAAATGTATGAAAGAAGCAGGAGAAGAGTCCTAGCTATTTCCCTTTGTATATGTAGCTTTCAGTGTTATTTAGGCCCATCCTGTGAATCAGTTGAAGGGTCAATAAATCTAGACCTCATTGGGATTACACGCACATTACCTCCACTCTGTGGTTTCTGATTGATGCGCCCACTAGTTACCATGTCTGTCAGCGTGCACTTTTGCCTTCAGCAAGGAAAGATACTGGGGCTACCTCTCAGCCTGTCAGACTGATTCTCCTGTTTGGTCAGATGGTCTGCAATGCTTTCACATGACAGCTTGCCCCTGCATGGGGCACAGCCCACTTCCTGTTCCCTTGTGACAAAACATGTGTTGGTAATAAACTTCCCATTCGTAATGCAACACAACCAGTTGATGTGGGTAATTAGCTGACATAAGCTTTTCCATTTCTGATTTTCCAGAGTCTGTGGTGGGTACTGCACAGGCTCCTGTCTCCCTTTGCTCCACCTCACAAACAGCAGAGAGCAATCTGACATAATTAGACAGGTAGTGTCAGAAATGTGACAAAGAAGAAAAGAGAGACGCTGCAGACAGTCTGAAGCAAACGCCATCTCAATGCCTTCCAGTATACCCTCATGCTTTTGTGCTACTGCAATGGCGCCTTGAAAATGGACCTTAATTTCATAATGATATGTGGCAAAAGTCCTTTCCTTACAAGCAACCGTGACTGCGGTTGGTAGGCATCTATTTGAAAATGGAAAAGATAGATAGTCCTTACAGTAATTAAGTCTCAAAGGGTTTTCTCTTCCTATTGCAGCTCAAAAAGAGAACCAGGTTCAAAACACATCTTAAATACTTCAACTGTGTATTTCTCAGTAAGGGCTGAGGATTCAGAATGTGGGGATATCGATTACATCCTTTTTTTAGCTTTCCACAGTAGGTTTCCAAGGAGGTAACTGACTACAACTGAACAGACGACCACATTTGTGCTGAATAGCTAGAAAGCAAAGGAAATACATTTCGTGGTTTTTAAAAAGTTTTGTGAACTGTGGAAAAGATATGTAATGTTTCTGCTGAAAACACCATTATAATTATCTATATGTTTTCTATTTCACTCCAAGAATTTTCAACAATAAATTGTTTTCTTCGTACATTCATAAGTAACTAAATAACTGGCAGCATCACTGCCATGAAATACATTTATAAATGACCTTATTACTACACAGCTTCTCTGAACATTGCACATATGACAAATAAATAATTCCACCTCGGACATTTGGTTTATAAAAATG
The DNA here is from genome assembly GCA_036630365.1 of Acanthiza pusilla. Taxonomy (NCBI): domain Eukaryota; kingdom Metazoa; phylum Chordata; class Aves; order Passeriformes; family Acanthizidae; genus Acanthiza; species Acanthiza pusilla. The sequence continues at coordinate 22,864,944 of JAXCHO010000036.1, forward strand.
ATTAAAATAAGTAGTGTTGATTTGAGAGGTTTTTTGGTTTTTGTCTTTTTTTCTATGGAGACAATCACACTAAACCATTCCCCAGATATATTTGGTCTTTCATGATATACAGCACCATATGTGTGCACACTTCAGAATCACTTCCAGACACAGAAAGGAACCGATCTGGAGTGGCCATTGCCTTGGGAGCTTGATCTGCAGCAGACCCACTTTGCTTTTATTATCCTTCACTTTCCACAGATCATGCGTCAGTTCCCTTTACATCTTCTCTTTTCTCACACTTGCCTACTCATGTCAGAACTGATTCTCTTTGGCAATTACACTCTTCTTCAGATTCCCTCCAAGATCAGAAAAACATTTGCTTTACTTTTACCTTTCAGTTCACTGCCTGCTTTGGAAAAAGCTGAGAATAGAAGTATTAAAATACCAGGGGAAAGCCTGCTGTCACAATGAGTTTGATCCAAAGTCCTTTGAAGTCATTAATGAACCCTGGTTCCCAATTATTGCTTTTGGTCATTGGATCTGCCCATGGCTTTCTACTTCAACAAGAAGTATAAGTATTAAAAAGTTTTCAAAAGGTTTATCTGCTGGGATTACCAGTTTGATTTTCTGAATAATGTTCTCTAAAGGTTCACATAAGCATGTCAACACTTGAAAGCTCTCCCTAACACCTCAGGCTGAGATTAAAGGTCCTCTGCATTCACGGTGCTCAAAGTTTCACAAACAGTGGATAATTTCAGCCTTATAATAGAGCTGCTCTTCAGTTTCTCACAGCTGAGAAAGGATACACTTTCTTGATTCCAGCATCAGAATCATCTGCTGCTGTTGGAAATATAGTCTTCACTATTGGAATTCTGGTGCAATATAACTGGAAAAATCTTGGTGTTGTTTTATCTTGCAAAGAGGGCTCTTGGGCAATTGCTTACTTGTTATTGCCATGACTCTTTCTAAACCAATGTGTTTCTTCCCAGTAACCAGACAGTTTATATTTGAAAGGTATTGTATTAAGGGAAGTCTAAATTTTGTATCCACAGTTATGGATTGCGGTGACAGTTCACGTCATAGAAAGATCACCTTTAGCAGGTAGACACATTTATAACATGTACAATTAATTGTTTACACACCTGGATTCTTTTCCCATAAAGTTTAGGCCCCCTAAGATATTTTGCTCTAAAAACATCAGTTTTGGAGTACTGTTTAGAGAACTAAAGGATTCCATAAATGAGTCTATAATATTTGGATTTGGTTCTGATTCTGAAATGCTACTACCAATTGAGGAATGTTTTGGGGGTTTTGGTGAAAATCTTCACTTTTTCACAAACATTGCATTATTTTTTCCTATGATAGAAACATTTGTTCTTATGAAATATTATTCTTAGCATTTATTTCTTTCTTTGGACATAGTAAAGGACACTCTATAATCTGCAGCACTAATCCAGACACTATAAGCAAGTAGGATTTCTTCCCTTCAGTGGCAATGCAAATTTTCTTGAGTCATTCCTTTCCTTGAAATTACTTTATAAAATTTTTACTTCTCCTTTTTACCAATAGCACAGAAAATAAATGTTATCCAACCCAATCAGTTGTCTCAACAAAATAAACAAATTGTTGTTAGCTAATAACACTGGAGAGTGATACATCAAAGGAGCAGCATTCACACCCATGCCTTGTCTTGATTAGAGTGTTCAAGTTTAATTCAGCATGCCACTATTTCCTGCTGTCTGTTCCTCTTCATCAGTAACAAACACTACTTAGAAGTTGTTGATACTGAGCACATGGACCCAATTAAATCTGTAATGACATTTAATTATTTGAAGCTTCAGCCCTGATGTGGTCTCCAATTCATTCACCAGAAGGCTTCCATTTACTGAAGGAATTTCTTTGCTTGCGGTGGAACCCAGAAGTGCAGAACTGAATGATCATAAAATGAACAAATTAGGCACTGAACTGTCCTTTGATAGAGAGCCCCATTTAGAATTTCAGGCACTTAAACAAACTATGCTCACACAAGTTATGAAACTGTGGCCTATTCTAGTCAGTCTTAAACATTTGTTAAATACTACTATATGTAAAATATTTTATATTAAATATAGATCTACAGAGGGAAAGTGTAATACATAAAATATTTACTAAAAACACCCCAACCAAAGCACCTTAGAAGATAAACTAACAAAATAGAAAGCAACTCAAAAATCTGGTCACCTTATTCCTCTGTGGTTCAAGGTCATGGTAAAGAAACAAAGGTGAACTGTTCACACCTCATATTGTGCCAGAAAATGTTTCATACTATCACTAACACATTTCATTTGGTTATTCTTTTACCTTTGAGGCAGATTGCAGTTCCAATGCAGTTGGCTGAGACAGAGTTAATTATTTTCATAGTGGCTCTTTTGAAGCTGGTTTGGATTTGTGATGAAAAAGGTGTCGATAACACAGAGATATTTTAGTTATTGCTGAGCAGGGCTTGCACAGGGCTGCCCATCACACAGCCTCACCAGTGGGTAGTCTGGTGGTGCACGAGAAACTGGGAGGTGACAAGCCAGGACAGCTGACCCCAGCTGATCAAAGGGATATTCCATATCATGTGGCATCATGCTCAGAAATAAAATTAGGAGGGAAAGTTTTCCAGGGCTGCAATTGCGAGGTTTTGCATCACTTGTTTTATTTTGGGTTTTTTAGGAGTGGGAGGTTTTTTTTGTTGGGTTTTTTTTTTCCTCAACCCTTCACTTTTCTTACTTTTGTGTTTCCAATTCTGCCCCCATCCCATTGCAGGGATTGCCTGTTGCTGTCAGACAGGGTTAAACCACAGCAGCTGCTCACACAGCAAATAACTAGTTTTTGTTACTGCGGTTGCTGTAGCATCTTGTCATGAACCAAAAATGTATTAAAAGCACTCATAAACACCTAAAACACAAGAAGCCAGCATTCATATTTCTCTTTAAGGAGAGGAGCAGCAGTGGAAATAGATGAAGGATCACGGAGAGATAAAACCAGTTGATATTAATTTTGTTGAAAGTGGTGTTGACAAATACACTGTGCTTGTGCAGGGAGACACTTCACTGAGGCAGCATAAGCCCTGCAGCTAGAAAGTGCCAAGGAGATGGCAATAGTCCTTCTGACACGTCCTGGACTCAGCCCACATAGTGCTCACATGAGGGTGTGTTCTCCAAGCCCATCTACAGGTTACTAACACCCTGCTCCCTCTCAGGAATCACTAACTCTCAATAAAAAAAAAAGAAAAGAAAAAATAATAAAAATCAAGACATACAGAGAAAGCTTATGAGGATAAAAAAAAGAATTGTTGAGGCTCTGATTAAACTTTATATCTGACAAAAAAACAACTGTACATAGTTCATCCAGATAATGACAGGAGATAGATGGCACATACAGATTTTTCAACAGTTTAACTTCAGGTTTCAGAAGAGGAGAAAGAACATCTAGATTCTAGCATTTATCCAGAGCCTTGAGGAAAGGACATTATGGATTAGGGCAAAAGTCATAAATATTCTTTTCCAGGGAAGCCTTTACCAAAATGAAGTCTGAACAGAAGGAAAACCTGGAAAACACTACAGGAACAATTAACAATACCAATGTATTTCAGGTTACAGAGACCCTTCTTTCTTCCTGAAAAGGTCGTGGCAGGCCTCCTGCTGTGTCAGCTTCTGGTGGCTGTGTCACCTACACTGGAGTAAAAAGGGCAGCAAAATGAGCTGCATCAGAGCACAGCATGCAAGGAGGTGGACAGAAATCAAAATGCCAGTAGCAAGCTCCAGCAGGACACTTCGTTTCTAATAGTGCCTTGCCATTAATTGAAAAAAGTTGATCCCAATGCTTTTTTCGGGATGCAGCTGAAGTATAACTGGCCTGCATTGCATATCATTGAAAACAGAAAGCTGTCATGCACAGTTTATGATTATTTTCATCCAAGAGGGGGCACCCAGATGGTGATAATTACCGATAAGCTTGAGGATACACAAGAGCTTTAAAAGGTTTGATTTAGAAGGAAGTTGCTTAATGAATGAGTAGCTGAAGGCTGAAAGATTATTTGATTATTTCTTTTTTACCCTTTAGATTTTTGATGCTGCAGATTTCTATTAGAGTGCAAGAGCTTTTATAGCTTGATGTGCCTCGAGACCAAGTCACACTCTTTAACTTGCAGCTAAAAATAAGAGCATCTACCTGCTAAAAAATTAATTAAGCAATAGTAAAACACCACACAATAAAAAAATTTCACTAAGAGCATTTAAGGAACCCTTTCATTTGGATTTTTCACTCTGCTCCTTCAAATATTCATGTGTTTTTGTATCTCAGCTCCTGAGAGCAAGTTTCTTCCTTTCCATGCTTCTGTGTTTTGTAGAACATCCAGCTGATGGTAAATAAATACAGATAAGAAAAGAACCTTCCAATTCAGGTTGGAAACTGCTATGAGAGAACTGGTGGATTTAATTATTTTCACACTATTTATGTAGCCCCTCAGCCTCTGGAAAAGCATCCTTTACTAAGGATGCCTTTACAAAGCCTTTACAAAGTGCAAACTAGTAAGTTGTTTTTCCCATTAGCATTACTACTTTGCTTTCTTGAATAGGGTGTTGCATTCTGGGTCTAGAGAAGCTTTTTTCCAGCTATTTTTACTCTGGGTGGAAAAAAAGTCTCTTTATTTTCTTGCTTTTGTGAGTGCTATTTTATATGGCTGTACTGAATGCTTTTGCCAGTGATTCTGAATTGCAGTCTGTAGGGCATCTGTAAGGGATAGTCCTTACTACTCTGTGCCCTTATGCTATGTGCATAACACAAGAAGAGTAAGTTGGAAATCCTGGTGGTCTCCAGCACAGGAATGTCTGCCTTTGCTGCAGGAAGCTTGCAAACCCACATTTGTTTATATATTTATACTTGCTCTGTTCTTTTTCTTTCCCCTTTCCTTCCATATTCCTCTAAAAAAGGAAGCTACAACAGCCATGCAACCCACACATGCTCCCTGGTCAAGGCTCTCAGTTTTCATGTCTCCTACCCCTGGCACCAAAGACAGGATTTCAGCAGTTCCTACTGGCCTCACAGATGCCTTAGAGAGTCCTTGCTATGTGACATACCCCAGAACCACAGCAGGAAGCATCTGTCTTCAACTCCTGTGTTGTATGTGCCAGCCCCATGCAGATGTGCCTCAGACACTGCAGAGCACTTTAAATGGTTCTGCTTAAGAACCTAAATCTATTTCCAAAAATAAAACTTTGACCCTAGAGGGGGAAAAAGGGAAAAAAAAGCCAGAAAAGAAAGAAAAAAGAGAAGAAAAGAAGAGCATGGAAAGAAGAGTGTGCAAGTGTTGAAACCCAAAGTAAATTGAGCTGACTCATCTGCCTTGGAAATACAATGCATCCTGAACAGGAGGTTTAGAATCAAACTTACTTCCAATAGCTTTCATAAAATTCTGCTATGAGATCCTAGAGAATTCTTTCCAATGCAAAAATAGGCGTCCTGCCTTCACAGGCACTGTTTGGGGATCTCTGAGAAGTAGAAGATATTTAATGAAGTTGATTATGCAAAGAGGTATCCCCATGCAATTTTTTTCAGCCAAGGAAGGGGAGAGAGCCAAGGGTCTGGAGTTTGCAGCCCCTCAAAGTGATGGCATCCTGCCAGCTTCTCTTCGCAGGCGTATCCATGCCAGAAGTGCTTAAGTGCAAATGGCATGTAAACCAGAAACACCTGTCATTATTGTGCTGGGGGTGTATGTGGGTAATTATGTGAAACTCTGAAAAAAGTGTGCTTTCCTGCTCAGAGAATGTAATGAAGTTTCGCTGTGTTGAGCAGTATGGCTGGAGCGGTTTTGCTGGTTTTATCAGCTGTCCTTAGAGCATGCAGCAGGGCTCTGCTTGGCCCTCCCTGGAAGCCCCAGCACAGCTGGACCTCCCTGCCTCCTCTGGATGCCTTTTCACAGCCACCTCACCCTGCTCACCCCGTGCATCAGTCAGAGCAGATGGCTGCACTGCAGCGAGGCTCACCTGAGCCCTGTTCCTTTCAGCAGCAGTAAATCTGCCTTTTAGATTGTAAATACGGATTTTTCAGCAGTACCTTGCCACGTTATATTCTGCCTTTGTCAGCAAGCAGCAAAGCTCTGACAAGACCCTGAGGGCAGTTTTGCAAAGGGCACTCAGGCTCTGATTTTGTGCCAGCGTGGCATTGAGGCCAACCCAGCAGGCACGTGCTGCTCCTCAAGCAAGCCACAGCTCAGGCTCTACAGCTCTTTGATCCACGTTATATTACAGGACCTCAGTTCATGTGTCAAAGAACTGCACCAATGATTTGGGGGTACATACCTCTGGATTAGACAGTCTTTGAGTTCAGAATAGCGAGAGAATATTTTCTTATGCATCTTCTCATGGCTGTGAGTATGGAGTGAACCATTGTGGCACAGGAGAAGCCCTCATTTCTCCTGCCCTCCTCCTCTATCAGGTGTGATGGCACAGTGTTGTTTTCACTGCCAGCTGGTACAGGAACGGTGTCTGGGATAAGCAGCTGGATCAGCTGCTGAGATAATTAAGGTAAACTTCTGTTCCAGAATCCTGAATGTAGCTGGTTCTCAGGACTGAAAAATCCCCCTCCACAGAACTTTGAGGTAAAAGTTCTACTGGTAGCACTTAAAACACAGAGAACACAGTATGTCAGAAGGCAAAAAAAGCAATGAAGAAGGAGAAGAGCACATTTTTATATTGGAGAAAAGCTGTTCAACTGTGGGACCTGTCAAGTCAGACCTAGTTGTTCATAGTAAAGGAGGATCATTGTTTCATAAGAAAGTACATGAACTAAACAGGAAAGATATTTTGTTAACACAAAAGGTGCTGGTTTGGGACCTAAGAATACCTTACAGTGATGAATAAGACTCAGAGAACTTTATGTTTCATCTAAACCAGCTACTGAAGAATGCCAGACTTCCTTCTGCATCCTGCAAATCTGACCTATAGAAGTTGTATACTCGACTTATTGTGTCTCTGCAGAAGAAACCCATGAGACTAGGCTCCCATTAGGCTGGGATTCAGGATATATGTCTGTCTGAGCTACAAAAAGGATGTCAGGGCTGGAGGAGTTTCATCATCCATCAGAGGAGCCTAGAAAAGTTCTACACAGGTGTCCCTTGGAGAGCTTAGCCCGTGGCAAAGCCTAGTTGGTTGGATTTAGAGATTCCCTTTGTGCCAGACTGCCAGGCAGGGCATGGAGCTGCAGTAGTTGGGACAGTCCTTCCTGCTTGCTCTCTGGTGATTTTTCAGATGGTGGGTAAAGGACAGACACTTCCCTGGGCTGAAATCCCCCACACCCCATTGGGTCCATATTGCCCAGGCTGTACTTAGAGGCCTCATGAGTTGTAGGGCTGGCAAAAGTGGTCTTGAAAAGTGATCTCAGGGCTGTGCTTACCAGACCAAATAGATCTCTCTGAACTATTTCAGATTCCACAAGTTCAATGCCCAGTATTCACTAGATGGGTCAATTTGGGTTGTAACTTGGGCTTTTGGCAACCTGGGAAACAATCATTTGAACTTTCCATATTTGAAAAGTAACCTAGGAGTTCAGATGAAAAAGCAGCGACCAGGGGCTACCACTTAGAGTCAAGTGTTGGGAAATAACAGAATTTTTGCCAGGGATTGGTCTCTGGTATATTTTGAAATTTAAATAATTTCACATGCTGTGCTAAATTTTCATTAATAAGGATGTTTACTGCAATCTTCCCGTAATTTTTTAGAGTGAACCAAAATATACAGCAGCAGGGGTTCATTTGTTGAATTGATTTATTTTAAAGTTGGTTTAAGAGAAACACCCACTTTTTAGAGCCAACTTTTCATGTCCCTGCGGTAAAGGTTGTGCTCATCTGTAATGAATTTAATATAATAGTAGGATTTTTTTTGTTAGTCTTGAAAACATTTTGTTAGTCTTAAAATTCTGCCTAGCTTTCTGGTTCCCAGATTAAGCAAATGTGGTCTGCTGTACTTCATGCCAGCCCATAAAGTGCTCCTGAGTTCAGGCCCACAACAAATGCCATTAAAAGGGGCTGCTAGCCCTCTAAAAGGCCCCATGCACACATCTCATTCAGAGTTGTTCTTAGCTCCATGAATTAAGATAGCTGTACAGGAGTATATGTACTAATGTAGATATTTTATACATGAAACCAGTCTCTGGTTTTCTTCCAGAATTTCAAAGTTACCCAGAGTGAACCAAGTTGAGATGCTGACATTTCTGCATTCATTCCTATTGCTGCAGAATGTTTTTACAAGTGATAAGAAATTGAATCATACTTTAGAAATATCCTGCAAGTTATTTAATCTTACGTATCTTAGTTTTGATCAGGGTCCCAAGTAGAAGTATCTCATCCTGAAACATCTTAGTGCTGCATCTCAGTCTTCCTCTGGAGAAAAGGGGCCATGTACTGATCTAGTTGCTCATACGAAGATCAGCTCTGCAGGCTTTCTTTAAAGTAAATTTTCTCCAAGTTAAACAAATCAAACCCCTCAGCCTCTCTTCATTCCTTGTATGCACCAGGCTCCCATGTTGGTATCTCTGCACTGGGTACCATCCCTTGCTAATGAATCTCTGGGGATGTAATACTGGGGAGCTGAAAACTGGACACTGCAGATATGGACTCACAAGGGCTGAATGGAGTGGACTAATTACTATTCTGGACCAATTAGCTACTGCAGTCCAGGATGTGATGAGCTTTTTTCTCTGCAAGGTCATCCTATGGAGTCTTGTTCAGCTTCATGTGTACCAGAACCCCCAGACCTTTAACAGATTTTCTCCCTACCAGCCAGTCCCCAGTCTGGGTTCACTCCCTTCAAGATGTAGACCTTTGCATTTCTCTTTGCTAAATTTCTTGAGATACTTGTCAGCCTGCATATCAAGGTTCCTCAAGGCAGTCCTACCCTTTTGTGAGTCAACAACTTCAGATAAGAATTTATTCCTATTACTGTATGAAATCCACCTTAATAATTACAACTCATTCCTAAAAATAATATTTTTATTCTGCAAAATAAGCCAGTATTCTGTCATGTGTATGTCTCCAGGATTAAAGCTATTTGCAATTTCTTGTTCTATCATTGTTCAAATAAATTTTAAAAATCAGTAACTTTCTTGTGCTTTGGTCTGTTATCTGGGAAAGACAACAGGGTCAAGTGAAGTCTTCCCATGTGTTAGGTTTCCATTGTCAGATATTTGCCAAGGGTTCAACCACAGTTTCCTGGCTTGTGTTTATAGCACCAGAAACTCCCAGGTGGTGTCTCTACCCAATTACCCACCAGGCTGGCATCAGCTTCTGTGACAAGTGAGGTATCACACTTCAGTCAGGCACAGCCAAAGGCAAAATGCTGCATCAAAAGCAGCATGGCCAGCAGGTCAAGAGATGTGATTATCCCCATCTACTTGGCCTGCATGAGACCCCTCCTGGAGTGCTGTGTCCAGGTCTGGGATCCTCAGCACAGGAAAGACATGGATTTGTTGAAGCAGCTACAGAGGAGGGCCGCAAAAATGATCAGAGGGATGGTACATCTCTCCAGTGAGGAAAGGCTGAAAGGATGGGGATTGTTCATCTTGGAAAGAGAAGAGGAAGTTCCAGGGACATCTCTCTGGCCTTTCAGTACTTAAAGGGCCCTTATAAGAAATATGGGGACAGATTTTTAGCTGTGCCTGTTGCCATTGGACAAGAGGTAGTAGTTTTAAACCAAGAGAGGGTCTAGTCAGACCTAGATAAAAGGAAGAAATTTTTTACAATATCTGTGGTAAAACAATAGAACAGGTTGCCCAGAGAAGTTGTGGATACCCCGACACTGGAAGCATTCAGGGTCAGGTTTGATGTGACCCTGAGCAACCTGATCTACTTGAAGATGTCTCTGCACATGGCAGAAAGGTTTGTTTAGATGGACTTTAAAGGTCCCTTCCAAACCAAACTGTTCTATGAGTCTATATGGGCTTTTCCAATTTGGGATAAAGAATTGAGCTGGTCTTTTGTGAGTTATCTGACAAGAAATAGTTAAGTACTAGTACAAAAGATTTCCAAAGCTCTTATTTCAAGCTGTACATGCAGGAGTGGAAGAGGAAAGTCTAAAGTATGAAGACTTAGCAGAAAACTCGGGGACAGGGCTTTATGATACAGCAGCAAACTGGTATATTCAAACGCAGCAATAAGAAGGATAAAGTTCTGTTGCAGAAATGCATTTGTTTCTTTTTCTCACCTGCTTCAAAACATTCTTCAAATTCATGGAAAACGCTTCTCAAAATCTCTAGTGACCATACTCTGCAACTTCTCATTGGTTGAGAGAACATTCTCAACTTGCAAAATAAAACAAAAGAGAACTTTTACAACTGCGGTAGTGCTGCTCATCTCATTAAGGGACCAAGAGTTTCACCTTCTGGTCTCCACAAATTAGGAGACTGTGCAGCTCTTGGGCTAAAAATTGCAACCAGAGCCTCAGTTTATTTATCACAGTTCTTTAATTGAAGCAGAGGTCAGACTATGCTCTGCACCATTTGTCTTTATTAGAAGTTCTGCAGAAGTCAGATAATCAGACATTTCTGGGTTGTTTTCTGCATACCTTGGATGTTGTAGACAGCCAATTACATCTATCCAGGTAGTTATGCTATAAAAGGACCATTATGGCCCTGTTCGCAGTTTGAATTCTGTCAGCAGCTTCTTCCTTTCTTAGCTCTTAGATAAGGGATTTTTTTTTCCAGGAGGTTTATAAGAGCCTATATTCAACTTCACCTCAATCCTTGAAGCAGGACTACTTTCTGAACTAGATTTCCTTTAAAAACATCTCTTGGTTTTCCCATGGCAGGTCTCTAATATAATACAGACAAAAGAAAGCAAACACACTGCTCAGGCCTTGATCTCCCACTTACATGCATAATTAATTTCACATGCAAAAATATTTCCATTGATTTAGGACTCTTCACAAGCAGAATATGCAGTTCATATGTATTTGTAGAACTGGGGGTCATGAGCTGTACCCAACTGAACATTTGGTATTATTATTGGGGAAATATTGAAGTAAAGGCCTGGAGATTTGAGTATTAAAAGAAAAAGAAATTTTTATGATTTATAGTGTGGAAACCTTTTCTAGGCCCAAGAAGAATCACAAAGTAATGATTTTCTGGCTATTGACACACAGGCTTTATACTTTGCCAGGTCACCTCTTCAACAATATTGGCTAATCCAAAACATTTTGAAATTTCCCATTCTCTAAATTACTCCAATCTAAACAGATCAGTGATTAACTTTAAATCTGCATTCCAAATGGCATAATCCTTCAGCTCTTTAGTTAAGCTTTCTCTTTGCAGAGGAATTCTTATTTGCTTTTATTGCAATGTTACATTATTTTTGGTCTAGAAGTGAATGCTATTTAAGCATTTAAAAATTAACCTGCTGTTTGGAGCAAGACAAATAAAAGTTTTGGAAACCCTCAGTCCCTTTGTCTGACTCCAGTAAACATCATAGACCATAATACTTTATAAAATTCCAACTACTTGATCAGCTTGAAACAGCTATTGATATCCTGGCAAAAACTTCACTTAAATATGTGCACTTAATAAAACTTCCGTAATGAGGACAATTAAAATTCTATTACATCAGAGCTCTGAGCAGGCAGCTATGCCTTATTTTTGCCTCTGCAGGAAAAACACAGTTCATAATTTCAATGCCCACTTTTCACTGCAGAGAGCAAGCTGTGTAATGCTGTCAACAACACAAGGCTCCCCTCCAGCATCTGCATTATTGCCCAACACGTATGAACAAAGCAGCTAAGGTCATGCTTCTTGCTCATTCAAAATAAGGAATACTAGGTGGGTGCTCTTTTGCCCTACTTGTACTGAGCTCCATAATGTAAGAAAACCAATCCGTTTTTCCAACATTTCTTGCAATTCTTATGCCAGGAGAATTCATTCATATATAAATGTGCCACATAAAGGCATACTCCCTTGATCAAGTAATATTTGAGGTGAATGAGTATGAATCTACTGAACATAGGTTAACATATAATTAACATATAATATAACATAAAAGTATACCAACAACATTACGAATGCAAACTAAGATACAGGCCTTTTTGTCTAGTGATACTTCCATCTACAAGGAATAAATTAATGAATTTTGTTGCATTGCCTGAAATGTCCGGATACTTTCACAGACAGATTTTACACTTATCTTAATTGTCAGTGAGGTTCATTCGGAAATACAGTCACCACCATACCAATAATCCGTACTACCAAATTCTAAATATTCACCAGAATTTCCAAGCAAATATACCCTCCTAACCATCTTTCATTTTAGAAGACTAACCTCTGTGAAAGAAGTGAGGAAATAGTAAAAAAAGGCTTTTCATCCTTCTTTGAGAGTAATAGTCACTAATCCTCTAGAATTTCTAGCTACTTTAAGGTAAATGCTTTCATTTCTAGCTAAAGAGAGCTACAGAGATTAAACAGGAAGGTCAAAATCAACATGTGAATCACTACAGAAAAGTTAAATTTTAAAAAAGAATTCCATGCTTCTTGGTGCTTATCAATGGAAAGCTGATAAGCTGTGCCACCTTGAGTATTGAAAAGTACCTGTGATTTCTGGTGAGCAGCACAATCTATTCATGTGAGGTTTTCCTGCCTAATATCATCAGACCACAGAAATAGAAATGTTTCTGAAACAAACCTCTGCAAGCTTCAAAATCCTACTCAGAGAGAAAAAATTGTCAGTCGTACATAGCTGGCTGCCATAGCTTTGTCTAGCCAAGGCTTGAAAACCCCCAAGAATGGAAACTCCATCAGCACTCTGGGTGACCCAGTCCTGTTTCTCTACCTTCCCAGTGAAGCTTTTTTCTAATATCCAACCTCTCAAAGTGAACTCTGTGCTGTTATCTCATATTAAATCATCTGCCACTACTGTAAAGACTTAAGCTCCACAGCCTCTACAACTGCCATTCAGGTATTTGTAGGCTGCTGCCAGAATATCCCTTAGCTTCCCCTTTTCCACGCTGAGCGAGCCAGCTGTCCTAACCCCTTTGCAAAGGCCATCCATTCAAAATCCCTGACCACTGAAGAAGGCCTCCTTCAGGCTCTTGCCATTTCTCAACATCCACTTGAATGGGGGACTTCAAACAGGTTGCAGCATTCCAGACGTAGTCTCACCAGAGCCACGCAGAGTGTTAAAATAAATTCCTCCCACTGTTTGACCACTCCTTCCTAATGTATGCTGTAGCCCATTATCCACTTCTCCTTGTTCATAATGGCAGTGCACTTTGGGTTCTTATTCCAGTAGTTTTGCAGAAAAGCCTCTGGTGTCCCTGTGGAAAAGAAACTGATAATGAGTCAGTAGTGTGCACATGCAGAAAAGAAAGACAGCCAGATTTTGGGCTGTGATTAAAGAGTTTAGCCAACAGCCAAGGGAAGTTACTATTCCCTCTTTCCAGCTCTCTGAGGCCACATGTTCTGTATCCTGTTTTGGGCTCACGCCAGCACAACAAAGATATGTGGATCTGGGATCACTCCAGTAGGAGAGTTACCAAGGTAGTCAGGAGGCTGAAGCACACGATGTTCAAAGAGAAACGGAGGGAGTTGGGTTTGGTCAGTATGGACAAAGAAGGCTGTGCGAGATACTATTGCTACTACAATGTACTGGGAGAGTGTAGAGAATGGAGCCACTCTTCTCTGAGGTGCAGGAAGGACAATACAGAAAATTCCAACTCAATATGAGGGAAAATTCCCAATATGAGGGTAGATAAACACTATATCCAGCTGAGGTGAGGAGATATTAAAAATACAATAAGGCAAGGCTCTGAGCAACATGATCTAATGGCAGAAGATTCAACTTCTACAGACTTTTCCAACCTACATGAATCAGTAACTATTCACTGTATTCCCATGGTCTCCTGCAGCAAGGCTGCTACTCAGCCAATCTGTTCTCAGTCTTCCAGGTGCAGATGTTTGCTCTTTTTGTTGGAATCCATGCTAACCCCAATCCTCAAGTTTCTCAAGGTCAGTCTGAATAGAAACTGTGTCCTTTCCCGATTCAGCATCTCCTTCCTGCCTTAATGAGGCCTGCAAATTTGCTGTACAGTGCTTTCTGCTTTATTGTACAGGCCACTGATAAAAATATTGAGGAACATCAGCTTCATTATCAACCCTGGAATACTTTGCTTGTTACTGACCATCACCCGAGCACAGAGCTATTTCAACTCACCCAATGGTCTGATCATCCAGCCCATACTTTCCTGGCTTCCAGATGAAAGATCTGGGGTCAGAAACTTTACTAATGGCATATCCACCCCTCTCCCCTCATAACCAGTCATTTCACTACAGAAAGCAATCAGGATGTCTGTTTCTGATTACCTCCTTGTCCTGTTTGAGTTTAGAAATCAGTTCCAAGAGAAGATCGTGCACCATAATCTTTGCAGGGGCTGAGGTGAGCCAGCAGCTCATAGCATTCCAGATCCTATTTTTTGCCATTCTTGAACATGACTGTATTGTTTTCTTTTTCCATTCATCACAATTTTTCACAGACAATACACAGGAGCCTCGGAATCACAGCAGCCAGGAAGGCAAATACAGCAGCCAACTTTTCCAGCACCTTTAGGTCAGTCCCAGGAATATGAATATATCCAGATGAATATATCCAGCTTGTTCACAACACTGGCTCCTTCCCAAAGTGTTCTGATACTTGCAGGGATCAGGGAGAAGGTTCTGCCTGTGATAAGAAAGGCATAAAAGGTCCTGAGTACTTCAGCTTTTTTTCATATAACCCACACTGTGTTGTCCCTGATACACCAGCAGTCCCAAATCTTTCCAATTTGTATTTATTGCTTAAAATAATAATTTTTTAGATTTATCTGGGTTTTGACTTTCCTGATTTTGTCCCAAAGTACCTTAGTGATCCTTTTCTATTTTTCCTTTGTTGCCTGTTTTTGTTTCTATTTCAAACATCATCACTTTTTGTGTTTCTCCTCATCAAGAAGCACCTTTTCAGGCAAGCTGGCCTTGTGCTGAAACTTCTTGTTACCCCACACAAAAGGATGGCTTGTTCCTGATCCATCAGTGCGTTCACTTTGAAGGAGTCATCCCGCTCTGTTGGGTACCCTGCTGCTGCACGGCTTCTTCAGAGAGGTCTTTGCTTAGCAATTCCTTAAATAACTGGGTCTGTTCTCTGGAAGTCTAGAGTCCTAGTTCTGCAGTTTTATTTCCAGCCTTCCTTCAAATCCTGAGCTTCATTGCCTTGTGCTTCCTGCAGCTTAAGATGCCACCAGTGGCTGTGTTTTTCAGTCCTTCTCAGTGTGTGGACAGTAAGTCCTACAGAGAAACACCTCTGGACAGCCTCCCCACCATTCACATTGGAAATGTGTCACCCACGCAGTCCAGCCTTGGGCTGTGTGCATGAAACCAAAATGCCCTCATAGCAGTTGGGTGAACAGCTGACACTTCCCATAAAAACAGGTGCCTGCAGGTGGGAGGTTTCCACTGGTTGTTTGGAGAAGGCTCTTTCCCCTGTTTCCTATCACTCTGGAGGTGTGCGGCAGACTTCCAAGATGTCCTCAGTGTTACTTTCCTCTCTGAAGCTGACGCAGAAGCTTCCAATTAGCGTGTCTCTAGTTCTGCCCTACAGAGCCCTGTGAGCATAAAAGATCACCTGCTCCTGCTCCTTATTTTTCCTTGATATCACTCCTCAATGGCCTGTCTGCTCCATGGATTCCCTTCCTAGCATATTCCATCTGATGTGAACAGATCCTGATTGAGACTGGCCCCACATTTTCCTTCTGCAGACGTTGATCTCCTGGTTCATCAGGACAGGTCAATAAAGACATCAAGGGCAGTGAAACACTCTAAATATTGCAGTGAAGGCATATATAAAAGTAGTAATCAGTGAATAGCTTATGCACAGTTGTTCTCAGGCGCAAATGGGATTTTTGAAGTGTACTAAAACATCTGGTATTTGCATATAGCTGCATACTGACATAAGCTGCAGAGGTACATTAAGGCATTCAGCTTGGAATCTCAAGCTCAACTTTGTGCTCTTCACCCTTGGTTCCATAATATGACTCCAGGGCTTTTGTTCTTTGTGCTAAGTTTTTAGATTCATGTAAGCAACAGCTGAAGTGCCATGCCAAGATCTCAAAACGTTTTTCTATTAAGTTCTACTAGTTTAGGCTGGAGAAAAATCCACTTTATTTACATCTTTATTTTAGCTGCTGTAGCTCTTTCAACTGCCAGATTCTCTCCATTTCCATTAAACATTATTCACAATAATACTAAGCATTCCTACGAGCATACATGTAAGGAGTATCTTGCAGTCAATAAGCAGCTTTATTTGCAGCAACTAGCATAATTTTACTTCCAGTTTATTTTAAAATATTTCTCTTTTCCTCTATTATATGGCGCACTACAACAAACTCTAGAGTAAAAAACTGTAAGTTGTATTAAAATGCACTGGTTGTAAATGTAAAACATTTGGACTTCATTTTCTTCCAGACACATTAAGTTTTTATGACTTCTTTTTTGAAAGATTGTCCTGTGCTCCGTAATTCATATTTGTTTTTATTCTGGCACATTATTCGTTTACTAATAAATTTATTTTAAGATTGATTTTGGAATTCTTGTATTTAAAATTCTTTTTGGAGTTCATCTAAAAATTCAAAGTAATGCCTCAGACAAACATAAGCAATTATCTAGAAATCAATCAAAAGAAAAATGCTCAAGTGTAAGCAGAGTGCACTATTTCATTCTTCTGTGAAACTGATGGCCTTAATAAGAGCAAAGTTATGTTGAGATGTCCATTTTTCTATTATTTCATTCCGTGTTTGAAAAATAAAATTATTGCTTCAATAAAAAATTTAATATTTTCTTCAGCCATTCTTTTTAGTAACAAAAATTAGGTGCCATCCAATCCTATAGAAAATATTTTTAGATTTATATTAGGTCACTATTTTAAGCACAAAAAATACTTGTGGAAAACTAAATTAAAGTTTCCATCACATGAAAAAAACCCACCTTTCGGTTTCTCATAAAGTCTAAAGTTTTTAAGAGGTGGCTGAAGGCAGCTTCTATTAGAAGCATTGGCACTTACCACCACTATGAACCTCATCACACATCTGTAACACTCAGTTTGCTTTGAAACTCTTGACCACATGTGGTTTACAGTCAGCCTCCAGCTTCTGGAGTTAAGGTTGTTGTTAGAACAAATAGTGTTAGAAAGCTTTGTTCTTAAAGGCCAAAAATGGGTTTTGCGTGATCTGTTTCTAAACAGAGCCCTGCACCTGCATCTGACAACAGCACTCCTTGCGCCTTTATTTTCTGGAAACTAAATCTCTTTTCCCTGACTCCTTCCAGTGCATCCTCCCTTTATGGTAGTGACCATCACTTCTATGATGTAAGATCTGCACCCGGTGCATGAAACAGAGCTCATTGATCCCCAGTCAGGAAGGAATTTGACAGAATATATACAAGTCCTCTTTCAGAACCATGTTGAATAAAAGGCCCAAATTGTAAAAACTTCAAAAAATTGTATCAATGGATAAATTTAAGCCATATCAAATTAGATATTTTCCAGCTTCTGACCTTGAACCTTTCATTAAAATGAACTCTGCAAACCAAATTATTTTTAGCTCCGAAACCCTTGGCTAATTTATTTTCATTTTGCATGTCTTTGTGCTTCCAGTTTCTGGCAACTTCTACAAGTAAGAATGCCAAAGTTCTCTATTCAAATTGTATCCTTAGCCAAGTGAAAAGGGGAAAACACTCAAAAACATGCAAGACAGTATTTTCTCATGAGTTTTCTGTTCTCATGAACTTTGTAGGCCAATTTTGGAAATACAAAGTTCATAATCTAAGAGACATCAGATAAGGAACCAAACTTCTGGGATTCACCCTTTTGTCATTAATTCCTCTTCCTTCTGGTAAAAAAAAAAAAAAAAGAAAAAGAAAAAAAAAAGGCAAGATTTCTGAAGTGAAGAAAAAACAGTAAGGAAAGGAGAAAAGTCCAGAAATTTAAACAAAAATATATTAAGAGAAGATCCACTAAGAGACTTAAAAGAAAGTCCTGAGTGAAAAAAAAAGACAATAGGATGGACAGAGCTGCATTCAGGTGAACAAACTATGGAGAGGGAAAATGGGATGAATTAGATGGGCATCTAGTTGGATATAGACATGTGTCTTTGTCTTAGGAGCTAAAACAGCTACCTTAACCTGAACACCTCAGTTCAGACAGCCAAAGCTGAGGTGAATATTACCTAAATATTTATGTTCTTATCACCTTTATTCTTTTGTGTACATCAGTAATTCTTTTGTTCTACAATAGTGGTAGTATTATTGGTAGTATTTTAGGATCCTAATTATTATACACAGGTGTGCTTGTTTTGGTTTGGGTACAGATAACTTTCTTCACAGTGGCTGGTATGAGGCTCCGTTTTGGATTCGTGGTGAACACAGGGTTGATAATATAGAGATGTTTTTGTTATTGCTGAGCAGGGCTCACGCAGAGACAAGGCCTTTTTGGCTTTTCATACTGCCACATTCGGGAGGAGGCTGGGGGGTGCCTGGGAGGGGACACAGCCAGGACAGGTGACCCCAACTGACCAAAGGGACATTCCCGATCATGTGACATCGTGGTCAGTATATAAAGTGGGGTAAAAAAGGAAGGAGGGGGGACATTTGCACTGATGGAATTTGTCTTTCCAAGTCACCATTACCCATGATAGGACCCTGCTCTCCTGGAGATGGCTGAACACCTGCCTGCCCCTGGGAAGCAGTGAATTAACAACTTGTTGTGCTTTGCTTGTGTGCCCAGTTTTTGGTTTTCCTATTAAACCGTGTCTTTATCTCGACCCATGACTTTTCTCACTTTTACTCTTCCAATTTTCTCCGTGGTCCCGCTGCTGGGATCAAGCTGCTGTGTGGCGCTTGGCTGCTGGCTGGGGTGAAACCAGGACTACATGCCATTGATGGACTATTTATAATAGGCCTTTATAACTGTGATAGATGCATCAAGACTCTTGATCATAATAGAAGCCTCCATCTCAACTTTATGGATAAAACCTGCATATTTGAGTACTGTACTACAATATATGGGAACATAATGCAGGGGTAAAAAAGTACCATGTGGGGAAAAGGACAGAAACCTATTCACGCTGTCTTCACTTTCATTTGCACACCTCTAGCTATTTTCAGTCTCTTGACATAAAGAGCCTTTAAAAACGTCATTATCTTGGAACTTGGAATTATAGACACTTTAATCTGATGGTTCCCAGATCATCTGATCAAATGATCCTAAATGATCCTAATCTTCTGAATTTTTACAGCATTGCATGACCTTTAGCCATATGACTTCCATCACATTTGTCAGGAGGCTAAAACCTCACACATGATTGTGAAAATGTACACCTTTAAAATGCTCTTGTTATTAGTATCCATGGATATCTGCTGGGATCCCCTGCAGTGCTTTCATGGGCTACAAGCTGGTTTTGATTGCTGTGAATGATGTAAAACTCTGTTCTTCTTGTTCACCAGACACTAACCTTTTTTTTGCTGAAGAGACAAGTCCACAAAATCCATATTTTTTTCATAAAAAAACAGTTTTTATGACTAAACTGATACTATATTGGTTAATGTTTAGCAGAAATCCATTTCATTTATTCCTCAGTTCTAAAAAAAAAAAACCAGAGCAAGAGTGATTAATGGAAGAAACCTCTTGATAGCAATCCAGTGTATACACTAAATATGCAACTGTCAATGAGAAATACAGAGATATTGCATATGTAGAGACATACTTGTAAATGCTGTACATGGAAATAAGTAAGCAGAGGTTGGAATATTTTTCTTAAAAGACTGATCTCTCTTCCAAAAAATAAAACAAGCTGAAGCCTACAATTGCACGGTGGCCACCATGTGGCTCTGAACATTAGCTAGCAAGTTCTCCTATTAGTGAAAGAAAGCATTTTTCCAAGAGACTCAGTTATGGGGTTCTCTGATACCAATCTATTTACTTTCCTTTAGGCAGTGCATAGGAAATTCAGCTTCCCAAAAGGGCTGGGAGGAACCCAGGAGTCCTGCTGTCACACATACAGCTCCATACTTCAGCTCTTTTCTCATTTTCCTTAACAATAACTTACAAACAAAGGAAGAGGAAACACTACAATCAGTTAATATTTGAAATGTTTCTTCACCATTGTAAACAGCCTCAGGTCTGCTGCAAAAGAGAACACGGAACTGTTTTCTGGCATTCATAAAAGTGTCCTTTATTAAAGATACCTGATCTATATTACGGAAATACGGAATGCTGGATGAGAGTCAGCATCCTGTATCCAGTATTCCTAACAGTGGGTTTATCTTGTTGCACCAATGGAATACAATTCACAATAAGAAAAACTTCGCCACCAACCACCTTCTTTTTCAGCCTGACACAACCTTGTGCAGTTTCAGGAAGGCATTTTAACTTCTGCCCTCTTGGAAATAAATTCCTGGCATCTGAGTGGGTGAATCTAGGGCTCACAAGGTGCTGGGGTGATCAGCAGGAGCAATAGGTCTGCCCTTTTCTGGCCCTTCAGCCAACTTCTCGTGAGCCTGATAATACATTCCTAGGGAAAAAGTTCCCACTAAAATATACACTTCCTCAGTAAAATGCAGTTAGGAAAGGTTACTCCTTCCCTTAATTACTTCAGCTTTATGCCTAATGCTCAGTGGGACGTATCCAGGGCTTGCTGACTCTGAAGGGCTCATGAACCAGCCACTACTTTGAGGTGCATCTGTCTGCACTTACAGGGAGAGTGCCAAAAATAGCAAAGGTTTAGATCTCTACAGCCAAGATTTCTAAAAACACAGACCAAAAAGCAGTAATTTTTTACATCAAAATGAGTAAAATCCAACAGATGAAACACATTAAAATACAAGGTTAGAAAGCAAAGCTGCCCTTTGGCATGCAGATCATTGTCACCAGCCTTCCCTCAGGGCAGCAGCTTTCTCCTGATGCTCTAGGTTGCAACAAACACTGGGCAGCCTGCACGGAGTCCACTGGGAAGGTCTTCCCATCACCTCTAAGACATGTGTCTGTTCCCTAAGCCTTTCAGAAAATTTCCAACATCTAAACACCTTATGCTTGCACCAGCTGCCTCCTTCATGCATCATACTGACTGTCTTCCATCTTTTGCTCCAGATGTGCATGCCTAGATATTCCAAGAGAAATCTCCTCCTCTCAGGAGCTGCATCTGTCCCAGAGAGCAGCATTCAGGACAAGGCAAGCAGGGGGCTTCTCCTGCCCAGCCACTGTGTATCAGACAACACCATGCAGGATATCAATAGGTAGTAGGCACATCAAGTGAATGTTCCTGTATTTCTTCCATCAGTTTCTCTTATTTTATCTTCAGAGATGACAACACTGTTGACTGAAAAAAACAAAAACAAACAAACAAACAAAAAAAAACCAAAAAAACAAAAAAAACAAAACCAAACCACACCAAACAAAACTTTTTCATCCCCCTGTACTTAAACTGGTAAATGTTTTTTCTTTATTTGCCTTTGTGGTGTATGTTCACAGATACTCCTGACTTCTCTAAACTCAGTCAAGAAACTCAAAGTCCTTTTTAACAGTCATACATTTTTTCTGTGATTTGTCACTTGTGTAAGAATTTTTTCATCATATCTTCACATAGATACATCCTGACATACATCAAAGTATCTCTGCTGTTTTTGATAACCAGCTGTTGTTTTCCTTACAATTATCTCTTCTAATTTACTCTACATTTCTAAAGCTGTCTCTGGTCATAAATCTAAAGTCAGTGTGGGCTTATAAAATGGACCTGCTCATGTTTGGGGATTCAGAAGACAATTTCTTTAAAACTTCATGACAAATTAAAAATGCTGCTAATAAACATGCATACAGAACTGGTTAACCTTCACTTATAATGGTGTTCCCTTGCTGCCTATTTGCCACTAACCGCTTAAAAGAATAGTCTGGCAGACAACACACAACCAAATAAACTTCCAGTGTCTCTGAGGTGTCTGTCTCAGGTGGCATCCATCCACTTCTGTGTCTCAGCTCTATGCAAGGGAGCTGTGTAGGCTATGCTGCTATGCTCTAACAAGCTCTTGAGAGTTGTTTAATAATTCACCCCAAAGCCTGCAATGGAGCACAGCTTATTACCACAACAAAACTGCATTTAGACTTGACCGATTACACCGTCTATTCTGAACCCTTTTAGTCCCCAGGAATGATGATCATCCCTGCTATTAAAAGTTGACTAATATGTCAGCGGAAGTTAAGGGCTCTTCAATTCATACTGTGATAGTCTCATTCATCTTTAGTGTCTGTGGGGCCATTTGTCTTTTGCACAGAAGCTCATGTTACATCTCTATGAGACCTTGAGCATGTCCTTTGCTTTATTGGCAAAGGATTTGTAGACTTAGGACATGATTAATGGAAAAATGTGTTTGTCTAAAGGAATGGTCCACATTGCCCAGTCTGGCAACTCCCAAATCTAGAAACGTCTAAAGTACTTCTGATGCCCTCTGGCTATCCTGAACGTCCTGAAAGCAGCTGAAGCACACACTTGAGAGATGTTGGTTTCAGGAGCAGCTCTTCTGGAAAGAGTTGGAAGTTTTGGTCATTCCTAAACTGAAAGGATCTTCTATGCTGTGTTGCTGAAGAAAATAGAAAAATCCCATTCTAGCAGAGAAGTGGGATCTGCAAAGGACATGAAGAAAAAATCCTTTTTGTATGGTTCAGATGGCAGGAATTTAGCTGAGGAATTTTGACCAGTTAAAGGTGCTGCAGTTTGATAAAACTGTGGATCAATTAGGGAGAGTCCAAATGAGAACAAAGAGAAAATGATAAACTTGGGGGGGGGGGGGATTGAAAGACACTGGAAAAATTATTCAAGTGCAAAAGAGAAATAAGGCCCTTTCTTTGGGATGAGTTCTGTTCATCTGCTCTGTCTTACCAATAAAATCCTAAGGTTGCCCAGTGCAGACTGCATATTTTAAAGTCTTTCCACAATTGATGGAGTTTCTAAATACTTTAGAACAAATGATAGGATGTAGGAATTTAACTTCCTTCCTTATTTATGCTATCCCTAGTAACGGATCTAGTAATAGCTAGTAATCCCACTAACAGCTGACTTCAAAAAGGACACTATTTTTCAGATTCTGCTCTGGATTCAAGAAGGATGACCTCAATAATTAATCTTCCACTGCTGTTCTTTTCTTCATAAATAAAATTCTGTCAACTGCTACATTTACACTCCTTGACAAGTGAAGATGTCACTCTTCAAATATTTTGTTGGTTATTGCTTGGTTTTTTTACAGCCTGTTATAATGTGAGGTTTTTTCCAGTTATAGTGTTTGTATCAAACCAGTAAGAAATAGCCGTGGTGCCAGGATGCTGATCTTAGGTAAACAGCAATAATGTAATTTTAACCCTTGGAATCTTATTTCTGGCAGAGTCTGGACACTTCAAGGTCGGTAGATCTTGGTCAATGAACATCACTGATGTCCAGAAGGTAGAAAGAGTCATTTTTAAACATGTTTTCCAAAAATGCTTTTGATCTAGTAGGTCATCCAAGATTTCCAGACTCTTACAAATATGGAGGCTTTTAGTGTAAGCTTTAAATACATTCTATCACCTTGACCCCACACAACATATAGGCAATAAATAGGAAGATTTCAAATCAGGGGAACTAATGAAGTATATTAACCATCTCTCCTCCAACACTGTGCCCATGTTGACCCATCATATGTTTTTTCTCCTATTCTCTAATGCTACATGTGTAAGAGAATGAGGTATGGATGGGATCTGTATATAGGGTTTCCATTAGAGCCTGAATAATTATGAAGAAAAATCCTTCCCTGAGATTAGTGACTACTCAGAGCATATAGCAAATTTGAGCATAAACCTAAAAATCTGTTAAGGTCAATTATTCAACTGAAATGTCAATTACAATTTAGGGGCCTATGAAAGGAAGGGAAGGTTCAATGCTATGAAATATCACAAGCTGATCACAATTAAAAAGAAAAACCCACAACATATTTTTCTTCTAGGATAGTTCACTTCTCTTGTAATCTAAGCCAATGATAGTGTCTAAGGACAATGTCTTCTAACAACTTAGTTCCTAGAAAAAGCACAGTAGCTTACATGTCCATAAGCCAAAAAATTCAGAGTAGGGTTTACCCTAACCAGTGTTAATGTATCTCTGTCTTTGTGGAATTTTTGTTTATCTGTAGGAAGTAATACTGTAGCTGATCTTAGTAATGCTGGCAGGGTAAATGGCCATTAGGGAAATGATAAAAATTATTCCAAAAGCTAAACATTTTTAGAAATGCTTCAGTTGCCCTGCTGTTTTCATTACTTTTTTTCCCCCTGAAGTTTTTATTCAGCTTTTCCAGTCTCTGCCAATCACCCAGTAGTCTCTTGTTTTACACTCAGACAAGGATACCGCAAAAAGTCTCATGCTAAGACTGTCCTTTTTTAAAATAAATGGTTGCCATCTGCCCTTGTGCCCAGGCACAAATGTGCATGCAATGGGGTGTGGCAGGAAAAAACAAATGCATATTATCACCTTGATTGGCACTGAGCAGGCTGCTAGTCCCAAGAGCTTGATTCAGCTTTCCACGCTGATGCCATTTCAGGAGTACTCTGCACATCCTCCAGCAGCAGGGCTCAAAGGTTCATATCAGTATCATATCTCCTGGCCCACTGGCCATGTCTCAGATTCATAAACATAAATATCTAGGATGATTTTAGACAGCCAAAAGTAGCTGAAACACTGCCAACAGCATGTTTACATTAGGGAGAAGTTGTTCTCTGGGCTCAGAGCAGTGATGAGAAGTTCAGTTTGTTTGGCACATCTGAGGTACCTGAAGTCAAGAGAAAAATAAATAGCACAAGCAATAAAGAAAAGAGATAGGTTGTTATATTGACCAACAGGTAAAAAGCAAGGCCTGAAAGTATTTCTACTCCAGTGATGGATACCTAGAAATTAGGACAGAAGAAGCACTGGGCAGACAATGAGTGGTCACCCTGATGGAGCAGCATACTAGAGGCCTCCCGAAATGACAGCCAGCAGAGCAAGCACTGTTTGTAGCTTGCCGACTTTAGAGGGGCAGGATGTATGGGTGAGGGACTAGTGCTGCACCTGAAATAGTACACTTCCAATATCACAAGAGAAGAGAAACACCCTGAAGTCATTAAGGGATTAAATCCCATGTTCTAAAAGGATAAGCAATACTAGAGCTGTTCTACTGAGCTGATTTTGGAATGAAGATAATGATCAGGAAAAGCTCAACAGGAGTAGAGAAGCTGCAAATTTAGTTATAAAGAGAGATTGCAGCTTGCTGTTAAAGAACTACTTCCTCATCCATCCAGCTGAGGGACCTGTAAGACATGACACTATTCCAGATTTGGCGTTTAGTATTCCAAGGGCTTGGGTCAAAAGATATTAATGGGAAGGCTCTTCTGCAGTAATATTCACAATATAATTGGTTACAAAGCTGAAATAACAGCCAGTAAAGTAAATCAAAGCATCACAAGGAATTTCATGAAAGAGGACTCTCTAAAGTCAGAAAATTAGGGGAGAGAGGGGGAAAAAAATCCCAAAACAAACAAAAAAAACTCAAAGCACCAACACAGAGAAATCATGCACTAAATTCAATTTAAAAAATACAATTAAAAAAGCAAAGCCCTACAATCAGACTAAAGACCATTTGGAAAACACTAGCATGCTCAGGTAATCTCAATGCTAAATGCAGCAATTCAGAAAGAAATTTTAAAAGTATTTAAAAATAGACAGGGCTAGCTGACACTTACTCAAGGACCCTGAAGTAACTCTAACATAAAATTGCAGAACTGCTGGCCAGGGTAGGCAACCTGTCATGTAAATAGCTATGATGCCAGGGGACTAATGATACAACCAGATCCACAAAAGGAGCTCTGCAGGAAAACCTGGGCACCACAGACTAAAGAGACAGATTTTCAGCCCTGGTGAGATGATAGAGTCTATAATGATGAACTAGACCACAGAACACCTAGATAATTCAAGTCCATCACAAAACAATCTGTGCGACTTCTGCAAGGGGAAAATCCTGCCTCACTAACCTGATGCCCACAAATGTATCCAGATTTTTTAAAAGCCTGTAAAAAGCACCAAGCTGAATTTATTCCTGTCAGAAAGCATCAGGAGAAGAGCTGTTCCATGAGGGGGTAAGCCGGGAGCCAAATGTAAGCTCAGCACAAGCAGGGCCATCAGCCTTGGGCTCTGAGCCACAGCACTCCAAGGCCAGGTGGGTGAGCACAAGGGGATTACCATTACCCAGGGATGATCAGATAGGGCAAAGTCAGGTGCTGAATCAAGCCCAGGGTTGATTCAGGATGTCCTGCTGGGAGAAATAGGAGATAAAGCACATTACAGCTCAGGTCCAAGCATGACACATGTCTAGAGACAAGGTTAAGCCAGCAGCACAATAAAATCTCAGCCAGAAAGCCAGGGCAGGAGGACAAAAGGCCAAGAAAAAGATTTACCTGCAACATGGCTCAGACTCAGGGCTAGAGACAAACTAGAACCCCTGGGCTCTCAGTTATAGCTGAGGGTGTGGCCCCAGGAGAAGACTGTCAGGGCAATTAAGGCTTATTGCTGCCCTCAGGCCCTGACAATAACAGAAATTAAGTCACCACAGACCTGTAGTAAAGGCCCTATTGTGGAATTAAAATTGGTTAGACCAGAGGAAGCAATGTTTCAGTAGTAATGTCCCTTAGGATGTGCTCTTTGGACTGGTTTAATTGACATCTTTATCAGTGATCTGGTGAGAGGAACAGAGTTATAAAACAACATAATGAAATGTCCAAGTCTGGCAATGATACTAAAACCTTTCACCTACTAAACCACTCAGTGGGTGGGCAAAATGTGGTGAGTGAATTTCAGTTTAGAAAAACAAAATGTGGTATGTATAAGTACAGGGCTACAAAAATGATTTGGGGGCTGTATCACCTCAATTATGAGGAAAGGCTGAGGGACCTGGGCCTGTTTAGCCTGGAGAAAACTGAGAAGGGATCGTATCAATGTATACAAGTATCTGAAGAGAGGGTGTCAAGAGGATGGAGCCAGGCTTTGCTCAGTGGTACTGAACAATAGGACAAGAGGCAACAGGAAAAGTGGAACACAGGAAGTTTCACCTGAATACGAGGAAGAACTTCTTTGCTATGCAGGTGACAGAGCACTGGAAAAGG
Source organism: Acanthiza pusilla (assembly GCA_036630365.1). NCBI lineage: Eukaryota > Metazoa > Chordata > Aves > Passeriformes > Acanthizidae > Acanthiza > Acanthiza pusilla. Next base: position 22,892,152 of record JAXCHO010000036.1, read on the forward strand.
TTGCCCAGAGAGGTTGTGAAATCTCCTTCTCTGGAGATATTCGCAAGCCGTCTGGACACGTTTCTGAAGAAGGTGCCCTGGAGGACGCTGCTTGAGCAGGGATGTTGGACTGAAAGTCACTGAGGTGACCTTCAGTGCTCTTTCCAACCTTACCTGTTCTGCAATTCTGCAATTCTGTTGCACCTGCATTTGGTATGAAGTGTGTAGTTCTGGTCTTCACATCCACAGGGAGCAGGAGATAAATAAAGTGCAGAGGAAGGCCCTTAAAATGATCAGGAGGATGCAGCAGTTGCCATACAGTAAGAAACTAAAAACCCTGGGACATTTAAATTTGGAAAGTAGGAGGCTGAATGATATATTTTATGAGGTTACAAAGTGGTTAAAAAGAACACAAAACTATTTTTCAGCATAATCCACAAGACTATAAGAGAAGGCACTCACTGAATTAGCAGAAGAATAGCATGAAACAGCTAAAATGAAATAAATTTTTCATATAAAGGGTAGCGAACTTCTGGAATTTTTGTCATGGGAGTTTGTGGAAGCAGGAAATATCAGCAGGCTTAAAAAGGGATTAAACAAATTTAAGGGCAGCAGATCCACAAGCAGATACTTTGGGACTACAAATTGTTCTGAGTAGGAAGTGGTTTATCCTTTACTGTTCAGTATGGTATTCTAATTGTTTATCCCTGAGGCGTTGTTGTTGGACAGGCTTTTATAACTGGCAGTCTCACAGTTATCTGAAGTTTATGTACATTTACTCAAACCACTCTCTTTGTTAATGCCAGCATGAGTGTGGAGCAGAAATTACAACCAGCTTTATAAAGCAATAGGGCTGGAGGGTTTAGAAGCCAAGCAGGCAATCTACAACAACATAGACAAGACCACTGATCAGATTACTTTACTTAGGCTCCCACCTCCAACAATCTCTGAACTGCTGGATACACACTGTATGTACCTGGCTCTGTTGCCCATCTTGTTTCACATCAGACTCCTTAAATTAGTATGGATCAGTATGATATTTGTCTCAGTAAATTCCCTGAACTGGAATAGTTGGAGGACAGAAGAGTATTTGGGAGAAATACCTCCCATGGTGGCCCTCTAGGATTCCCCTTGCTCTTGTAAAAGGATATTGGTCTGAGTCAGCATGACTGCTCTTACTACATGCTCTGACTACACGAACAGAATGTGCTAATATTAAATTTGAAATTAAATCTACTTATCTGGTGAAGCCAGAAAACAGCTGGTGTAATTCCTTTGCACCAGTCTGCTCAACCAGTTGGAGGCCTTAAGAATTCAACATTTGAAAACAACTTGTGGAAAACCATGTTCATGTACCTCAACTGTCTGTCACCAAATAAAAGATCAGTTTTTAGAGGTGCTATGAGGTAGTGTAAAATTTCAGTGGTTTTTCCATTCATTGCTATTTTGATCCTCTAAGGGTCATATTTTATGATGTGCTTATGTGTTGTTAATCTTAGTATATTTTAAATTGACTCATTTATCATCTGAGTGTCATTGCGCTTAGATAACATGCTGGATATGGCATTTTGTAACTGGTTAAAATGCATTCAAATAACATTTTCCTTTAAATCACACAATTAAATAACTTGGAGACTCTATGACTAATATACACTCTCTATAATTACATGAGTTCACTTTATTCTTACATAAAGCCCCACTATTTTAGAAACCCAGTCTTGATAAAGTTTAAGAAAGAAGTGTTAACTCAACGTACTGCTGGAGAGCCAAAGCCTGGAGATGCTACGTGACTTCCTTGAAGTTGCTCAGGGAGCAGCAGAGGAGCTAAATTACTGCTGGATCTCTTGGGTTCTGAACCACAACCACAACATTGCCCTCCCTCTTCTCACTACTTCTGCTCAAGCCACAGCTTCCTACACTGATCTTCTGCAACTACGCTCCTAGGGAAACCCAAGGGAATCTGTCTTTTTGGACCTTCTTCTGTGTGTAAGTGTGCTGGCAGATGGGTGGCCGAGTCACAGATTCCAAATATCTGGCTGGGTGAGGCAGAGCAGTAGCCCAAGAGCAAGGCTGCCAAGCTGCTCCCTGCAGACAACGATCAGAGCCTGCACAAAGCCAGCAAATGTCCAAATGAGGATGTTAACAGAGAATTATCTCCAGCAAAAGTCATGTGATTTGGCTCTGCCTCTGCCTTACACCACCATGATGACCCATCGTGGTAAACCAAACTTGGAACAAGACAAAAACTCTGGACACTTACAAAAATGCAGTTTATCCAAAAGAGTATTTTCCAGACTTCCTCTGAGCCTTCCTTTCTCAATGCAATGTTTGCTTACTCTGAGCAATATTGATTCCAACAATGCAGACATTGTTTGAACAATGCAGACCCAGACTGAACAATTGCTCATAAAAATGCGAGCACTTAAACTCATCAGCCAGAGAGGCTAGCAGAGGTAATGAAACTTGAAAACTCTGCCAGCTTGGACTATTTGCTTAGAGGTGAAATTAAGTGCCAAAAGAGGCATTCCCAAGAGCTAAATTTCATCCAGTACCCCAGAACTGTTCTGCTCAGGAGAGAAGGGGCTGAAAGTAGTAACCTGAAATGCAGCTTACAGGTTGCTGGAGAAGAATGTCTCCCTTTGCTTAAAAAGATTGCCATTTGGGGAAAGCAACTTCCCATATGTAACTCAGGCCTTTGGGTGTAATCCCAGGGCTTTTGGGCCTTTGTGAAGGAATTACACAAATTTCGGAGGGATTCCAGAAACCTTGTGAGCCATCTCTCTCTGACACAGGGACTTGAACTTCTTTCCCCATTCACCTGGTGCTCTCAAGTCCATTATCCTTTCATGTCAGGGCACAATCCACATTATATGTTAACTAATTAATATTAATATATTCTTCTTTGTGTCCAATCTAGATCACACATGATTTCAAGTCCAGATAATGTCTTATTAGGAACAAAACCAATATCCATAGCAAATATTTTGCCAAGAAGCCTTGAAAATCTGAGCCAGAATAGTGAAAACCATTTATACCTTTTGTTTCTCTATTCTGCTCATGGATCTTCATTCTTCTTCCACAACCAGATCATACATTTCCAAAGGGTACACAGCTTTTACTTAAAGATTTAAATTGTGAGAAATTAAATATCCTTAGTTACAACATTTTAATAGTTATCTTCATAATCAATAGTGTCATCTGGGTTACTTGGGTTTGATTTCTAACTGCTGGAACTTTTGTTTTCTATTTTAAGCTGCTTTATTTTTTAAGCAAATTAAAGTGGTGTCTCCATGGACAAGTGTGGGAAACCATTTTAAGAAGTGATGGGACATGAACATAATGTTAGTGACTGGGTAACTTGTAGGAGGTTGTAGGAGGTTAGCTTGTAGGAGGTTACCTGAACAATAACGCTGTGAACTGCATCTAGTTTTTGACATACATAATTACACAAAACAGTAGTGTTACATAGTGATGACATAGCAGTTTGTGCAGTTTTGTATTGCTTGATTTTGAGTTGAATGTTAGATCACAAAATCAGGGAGACAAGATTTCTTTTTAAAAGTAGAGTGTAAAGTACCATGCAAATGGTGAACCATAACTCAGGATAGTCAAACCTCATTCCTGACTGCTTTTTGAAAACTACATTCTGTGATAATTTTGTGTTTGAACAATAATTGTTTTTACAACCATTAGCTCAGCCAAAGTTTTTAATTGTCTGTTGTTAGTCATAAAATAGGACATTTTAGTGAGTATGTGTATGTACATATAGATTTGTATAAAAAATACATTGTGTGTGTCTGTGTCACTTCTATCTCACCTTTTCCTAAGAGCGTGAGTCTTATCTGCCACAGCCTGATTAAATACATGTTAGATGTTAGATTCCTCTTCCTTTCCTATAGACATAATCTTTCATTCCTCCACTGCATGGGGCCTAGGATGGGACCTGTTCCCTTAGCACTTGGAGGACTGTCTTGTGACTATTATTACTACAGACCTTTATTGGTTATTTGCTTTGCAGTGATGCTTCTGTGTGTCAGTCACAGTTCATAACCCTTGTGCGCTACACAGAAAATTTGTATAAAGGAAGAAACAACAGTTAGAGCTATGTAGATGGACAGTACTTAGCCTGATGGGCAACTCCCTGAGCGTAGCACCAACTAATTCTGAGCCTCTCAGGCACTATGGAAAAGGAATTTGCTAAAACATATCTGTGGTTATTGAATATATTAATACATATGAAGAGGTTTCTGTCTCATCAGAAGAGCAACTTGGGGAAATGCATGAAGATGCTTCTCATAAATATATGATGGGAGGATGGTACTGTATTGCTTAGAGCCAGCACTGGCAATAAATGAATGATACAACATCTCAGTGCAATTGGTGAGGACAAGGAAAATAACACTTGCAGAAGCATTCTAAATTAGGAGCCAGAATATTTGGCATGCCATTTTTATGTCAGGTGCTAAAATACTGTACTATGCTAATATGAAGCCAAACTAAAATCACAAAGGAGGAAATCCAACCTTTTTATGTATTCCATTAGATATCCTGAATAATGGTTCTATATGGTTTAAATTTCAGTTAAGAATAAGGTTTAGTCAATGGATCCTTTATTCCAGCTTACATGATTTCCCAGCTACGTGTCCCCCCTCCAGGAGCTGACAGACTCTTCTGGTGGGCAGACTAGAGACAAGGGGCAGCAAGAACAGAGAAGAGGTGTCTGCTGTGCCTTTCTACTCTGAAGGAAAAAGTGCATTGCTTATTTGCACCTGAGGCAGGAATTCCTCGGAAATATTTACCCCAGCTGGAGAGTTGGAGGACTTCTGCAGCAGACTGGACTGCCAAAGGATGCAGGGAAAAAAACAGAGAAGTGAGTGGAGCTCAGGGTGAGAGCTGATTCCTGGCACATCTACCTACAGACACACAGCCTCTCTGCAAGCTAAGGAAGAACATCTGATGGGGTCCTACAAACCAGTGCAAGAAGCTACAAAGCAGCTTCGTAGAAGTCATATACTGCAGCTGTCAGCAGAGTTAACCATTACTTGAAAAGAATTAATGTGCTAAGCAGAGCAGAATTTTGAATGCACAAATCTAAGGCTCAGGGTTCTTGCCCATTTGCTGTGATTTATATAAAAAATGGGGAGTAAAAAACCCAGAACTCTTCACAATGGGGGGTTTTTTTTGAGTCTTACAAGGTAAAAGTAGCCATAGGGTTGTGTTGGATATGACCCAGATTTGCCAAGAATAGCAAACCCATTCATTTCTTTGGATTTAGGTACCCAAAAAAGTAGGTGCAAGGAGCTATCAAACAGTAAGAACCTGATCTGCATTCATTAGAGTTCATATGTACAGAAATTACCCCCAAAACCCTGATGCAAAAGCAGCGACATCGTACTCTTAGAATAGCTGGGTTTGGTACACGCATCCTAAGGCTCTTTATGACTGTGTGGTCCTGCTTATTCTTCTAGTTGCTGGCAGGAGAAAAGGGCAATGGAAATCCTTAAATTGCCTACATGACAGATTAAACAGTCTGGTCTCACAGTAGCACTAAGAAACTTGCTTGCAGACAGGGCTGAGCAGGAAAGCAGGACTTTGCTTGCATCATATCATCATTAATATCTACAGTGGTATAGACAAAAGCCAGACATCCAAAGATTGCCTACATTTCCTTCAAGCAGTCCACTCCAGATGCTGTCAAGTGACTTCTAGCAGTGCCCTGCTTGGAAAGGGGGATTAGCTGGATGATCCCTGCAAGGGCAGTCACTCATTCCAACATAAAAAATGTCAGAAGGATAACATATAATAATTATTTCTATTTCTGACACATCTGACACTACACAGTTTCAGAAATTGAAAAATATAGTTGAAAAACCCCAGCAGTGATGATGTGATTTGATCAGAGCACTAATACGCTGTACAGCAGGAAGGAATTACTGAAAATGCAGCCATGCATACAAATCTTTGCTCCTATTGACCAACAGTCTGTTTCTTGTGGGTATGTCTCCAGAGAGTTTCCAAAAATAAATTCAATTAGCTTTACATATATATGTATCTTAGATTATACTTCTGTAACTTGTAGATCATGGAAGTGAAATGTCTAGAATAGAAAATGCAAAATCTGACTATTAAGCAGGACAGATTTCGCAAGGAGTTTATAGTCCGAATTGACTTAGATGTAGATTTAGAAGCCGAGTAACAAAATTTCCAAGAGCCATTGTGATTTTTGTCAATTCCAGTTGTAAAAAGATGTGGAATTGCATACCTGGTCATAGTAAGTGAAAAACCTTCCCAAGGTTTGGAAGTGGTCAAAGATAACACTCCAGCTCTCCTTGCCTTCCTTCTGTACTGATTTTCCACAATTAGTGCCTCAGGGTCATGAATGTATCAAAGATAGGATAATGATGCATATAACAGGAAATTTTCTTTTCCCCTGAAATGGACATCTATTTGTCTGCTGGTCCTGTTCGTGAAGAAGTGGATGTGCAGGTCATATGGCAAGAGGAGGTGCTGGTACTTATAAAGAACCAAAAGAGAAGGAGACAACTACTGGAAGGAATTAATCAGTGTATGTTATTCTCTGTCCCATAGCCAGTGTCTCATGCTTTAGCAGCGCTGTTTTCTTCTATTCTGTCACCACATTCAACTCTGGCTACACCAAATTCTTCTTTCACAACAGCTAGACAGCGGGAGAGCCGGGACCAGATAATTAGAAACTTCCTCATGTCCCTAAAGCTGCGGAGAAATTTAGATTGGATCTACAGAGAAAAAGGAAATTTGGGGGAGGTTAGGCAGGCAGAAGACAGGAGAAATAGCCCCAGGAATATCTGTGGTAGGGAATAGAATCAAGTCTGCGGGCATAACCTGACCATGTGTGTGAGCCTTTCTGATTGGGGGAGGCAGCCGTTGTTCTGCTTCCATTCTCCTAGGACTTATGTTGTCCTAAATGGACTCTGAAAAGGGCAAAAGCTCCCGTTTCCTGCTCTGGAGTTCAGTCCAGTGCAAGTGGGCTTGTTTTGAACTGTGGCTTTATGGCTCCTTTAAGATTAATGTGGTTAGGGTTTATATGTGGGAAAAAAGCTGTTCCTCACCCCCACATTCATTCTATGCTCACATGTACTCCAAATCATCCATAAAAGGTCTGCAACACAGTCATTACACTGGTCAAGTATGAAAGGCAGTCTTTCAAAATTTTACTTACTCACACTGCCTGGGTGAGTCACCTTTCATTTTAAGCAAGTAAATAAAGCATTTTTTGGCTGTTTTTGTCACCACTGATGGAAATAGGGATGAATAGATGTTCTGTGACTATAGGACAAATTCTTCTTTGGTATTACTTTTCTCATGGTAATTTTGAAAGTCTGAAGTCAAAGTGTTTCATTATGATCCAATTTTATTGTGTTTTCTCAAAATCCATGTGCTTCCTAGAAATGAAGAGCACCCAGTGCAAATACAAAACCTCATATTTTAACTTATTTACAGTTCTACTTTTCAGGATTTAATCAAATTATCATGATAGCCAGCTACACTTCTGGAGAATTTTCCATAACTTCCCAGAGCAACGAATAATTGTCTAACAAGATGTTGCTCTCTGTCGTGTGTTCAGCTGTTGATGTCTAGCACTCCTCTCAATGGACACACTGGTAATGAACCAGCCTTAAACATCTTCTGTCATATTTGGGAAGGTGCCACAAAGCTGAAGATTTTTTCTGTGTTCCTCAGACTGATTGATAAACCAGGCCAGATTATAGGACTCCTTCTGAAGAAAGTAATGGTTAATGATTTTTGAAGCACTTGTAAGCAAGGAGCAACAGCTTTCCAATCTTCTGTTCCTGTTCATTATACACACTAGACCTCTTGGAAATATCTGAAGCATTGCCAAAAGTAATCTTTGTTTTCTTAGCTAACATGAGTAAAAAGTTACAGATGCTGAATGCAGTTTAGTTTCTACTTAACTGTGCCGTTACTTATGCTCACCTGGAGTTGCAAATGAGTCCTCCACAGGACTACTTACAGAGAACTAACTGCCAGTACAGCAAACAACTGTCATTAAGACCACCATTTCTCAAGAAAAGATCAACAAATTCTTAATTCTTTTGGTTATTGTTTATGCAATTATTCCTGTAGTGTTTTCCATCTGTGCATGTAAAAGTTCCCCTGAAAATAACTTACCAATTGTCTAATTTGTTCCAGTGAACAGAATTATGCAGGTCATTGGTTTCTGGTATTTTTTTAATTAAAAAATACTGATGGGAAATTCAAGTTCAAGGCACTCATATAATCTCTTAAATATTTTACTTAAATCAACATGTGACAGTTCTCCAGAACAGTATGACATTATGTTACATTTGAATGGGTTATTTGGGTAGCTGATGCAATGTACACAGAAATTTCCCCTGCGTGTTTTTGCAGCTCCCTTGGTATCCGCATGCCTTGCAGTCTTCAGTGTATTTATCATGGGATATATATTCATTGGGCCTAGTCACCACAATGGCAGATGCTCTAACATGTAATCCCTTCCTAAGACATTCTCTGGCTACCAGCTTTGCCAGAATCAGATTGTTCCCATGGGATTCCCCTCCTTAGACTTACCAATCTTCATCTCAAAACTCAGTGCATTTGTGGATTTATGTATATAACCCCATAGAGAGTCTGGTTTGGAAAGTCACTGTATTCCTACTTTCCAGCCCAGCAATACTTATGACCGCTTTCAGAATTACACTCCACCTTTCCTGAGATTTACTAGTTCCTGTCCAATATGCATCTAGCTAGGAAAGTTTCTGTTATTTTTTTAGCAGCTGAGGACTTTAATCACAAGAAAACTCAGCACCCTGGAGGACTGGAACAGGTTGGATAAAGACATCTTTCTTTTTGTAAGTGTGACTTGGATTTGAAAAAGCTGAATCTTTGAACTCTGGCCCACTGCCTGCATTTCCTGGTAACTATAACAGACATGGACCATTTGTGAACAGCTCAGATATTTGGACGCCACTTACATACACATGACTTGATCCAAAACCCACTACAGTCAATGGAAAGACTTTTGGTTGACTTCCATTCTCTCTGGACCAGGAATACTTCATAGGGCTAGAACATACATGCTGTCTTTTGCTGCTTTTTCTCCACGTAGTAGCACATCCATATTGCCTTTGCAAATATTTTCCAAATAATGGTCCAAAACAAAGACCCAAGTGCCTTAGCACAAAGTTCTCTTTTTCACAGAAAAATTCCAAAGGGCATAAACAGCAACTGTGAGTCACCACACCCACAACCGATCAGTATGTAGCAAATGGTCAGTAAAGATAATACATCATCTACAATGTGCAGAAAAAAAAAAAACAGAAAAGCTTTGAAACAGGATTCCCACTATGAATGTATGAGTTTGGACAAATGCTGATCCATTTATGAAATACTGCAGCAATCAGAATTGCCAGGGAAATTACCAGGAGAAAGACATGGGACTTGACCCCAGAAGCCCCAGACACAGTATTTTTGTTTGTATATAAAAAATTAATTATTTCTGCCAATTTCTAGTAGGTGTCATTGATTGTTTTCACTGACAGAAGTTATTGTTATATTGCCAAAATTGTAAAACAATAATTAGATGTTTCATTAAATGTGACAATTGAACTGAGATCCTGAAAGAATGGGAAAACTTGGCATCCTGCAAATTTGGGCTCTTGCCTGTGAGCAAAAGGAAATTTTCCCTGCAAACTCTTATGAAAGGATTTTAATGTGTTTGAGAGAGAGAGCAAGGAACTTCTGTGCCTGGGGATGCTGGACTTGTATTTTTTAGAGAGTGTAAGTCCTGGGGCTTCTTGGACACTGATAGGGTAATTCCACTTGTACAGCTGGTGCTGTGAAATGCAGCAGTGGCTCTGCTGAGTCTGCATTCCATGGAATCACAGCAGCCTCGCTGAGGTGGCACGAGTGTCGGTGTGTACATGCAGATCCACTTCAGCAGCACTAGGAAAAATTAGGGGTTTAATAGTCATAGAACAGCTTTCCCAGGTGCAGTGTCCAAGGAACACCTCAGGGCACCAGGATCAGAGGAGCTGAGCCTGCTGCCCTGCCACCCTAGACATGTGGGCACTCAGAGGCCCTGGGATCCAGGCACTGGACATGCAACCACTAGTACCACCTTCCCCATCACTGCTTCTCACTGAGGAAGACCCGACTCTCACTGCCACGAGACCATCAAAATGATGTAAGTCCTTCTTGAGCCCAAGGTGCTGCCATGAAAACAGTCTATTTATTGTGTCCTTGCTCTTATGAGGCTGCTTCTGGGTTTGCAGGTAGGGCAAAGCCTTTTAATTCATGAATTTCCAAATGATCTGGAGTAGCATTATGGTTTTAAATCACCTAAATTTGATTGCAAGGTTGAAGTAATTTAAATGTTCATCATAAATCTGAACATATCCAAACCAAAGTTTCTCTCTGGGGATGCAAAAATAAGAACAGGATAAGAAAATATAGAAATAGACCTGGTTTTCCAGTTGCAGGTAAACACTGAGCAATGTAGGCCACTGACCAATCCAATCTATACTGGATTTGTGCCAAGGAGGAGTAGGATAACCCAGAAAAGTTAAGATGATAAATAAAAAATCAAAAGAAAAGATGTCTATAGATATAAAATATGTTTGTTTTTCTTTCCAAAAGTATGTCTTGAGAACCCAGCAGTCTGCAAGAACTGACTGTACTGGCATGGGCAGACAAAAAGCAATGGGAAAGACCAGTAAATCCCCTTTCAACCACATAAACAAACTTGTCTCTAGGCATGACATCACAACCCATAAAATCCTTCAGTGCGAGGGTTTCTTTCTGCTTTAAGAGTGTCATAAGCATTAATTTTAGTCTTGACTTGTTGAATTACCCCAGGGGGGAAATGAAAACAAGCAATCAAGACTTTCCTCTATCCATCAAATGTCTGAATGCAGTGTTTCCCACCAGCTGACACAACGTATTTCAACCTTTTTCTTGAAGAGCAGCGTAGCTAGAAAGAGCGATGGGGCATGGATTGTCCTCCCAGCAGGGATGTGAACTGCTGGGTTATCTTCTGAAAGATCAGATGCTTTTGTTTGTTCACAGTATATTGACTGTAACAGAACCAAGAGGGTCCACTTACACAGATATAGACGCATCCCTTCCTAAAAATGTTTGTGTTTGTGATAACGCCTGGCAATAAACCAAGCTTCCACTGAAAGGCCTGAATCTACTTCTCCAGAAAGAACAGTTTAGAGATAATGTCAAAATAATACGTTACATCCAAAAAATAATGTGCCCCAAAGGGACAAACCACTGAGAGACAGATGTCAGTGATCTGAAAAGATCAACAAACAACTCTTCCAAAGGATAAGAATGTTCCCCCTTGGGTAAATCACGGGTGTTCCAGTTGGTGTCGGGATCCATGCTCCAAAGTTTTCACTGAGTGGCAGCTAATGACTAATTTACAAGCAGAGCATTTGAGTGAGGGGGAAGATTGGTCTCCTACTTCTTTCTCTTCCATTGCTTTCAGACCCTTATGAGGAAAGAGAACAAAATGGGACAAAAATAGCTAAATCCATTATTGCCTTACTTCTGTAGTCTAAAAATAAAAAAGGGTCTTGTAAAAATCTCACTTGCCATGCTGACTACAATTTTTTATTTTGCAAGGTGCTGAGGAAAGGTTAAGAGCAGGAATTGGATGAGCGCAGTCAGAAATCAGCTATTTTATGACCTACCAACTCCATCACCCTTCATCAGTCCTAAGATGGCTCTTTCCCTAAAAGCTTTTCCATTGAATAAATTACTTCAATTTTCAATTCTACACAAAGCAGCTCAGAACTGCAGTTTTCCAAGCCATGGTAGGAGCTGGTCTCTGGGACAATGCACACAGCTCTGTTGTGTGTGGGGTCAGAGCTATGACATGCCAGATAACCTGGGGTGGAAATTATGCAGTCCCTGGAACACTGCTAGGTCATGGAGGACCCAGCAGAAATGCTTATAAGCCAACGCTGCATACATCCTCTACCAAAACTGCAGCCACTGTTTAGTGTTTTGTCATCTGTTTACATAAAAAATTTGTCCTCTCTAAGGGTTCACTTCTGAAAATAAGCCTCTGTTTTAAATGCTTTGACAGTGACCGCACAAATTTACATGACGCATTGCACAGTCCTTGGAAAATTGCTTTGCTTATGATGGATACTCAACATTTCTTTGAGATAAGTTTGCAATGGGAGCTGCGGGGGAAGACTACACTGGCAAGACATCAAAATCTGAGGAAATCATGGAACACTGCTAATAACATCCTTGTACTTTACCTCAACAATTATTTTTATAGCATGAGGAATTGTGCCAGAAATTCAAAATACATTCATTTTATTACATTTGCCTGAGTGTTTTGCATGCAGGTATAATCCACTTTGCATTGCAGGAATTAAGTAGGAGCCAATTACTGAATCATAGAATTAGAGAACTGTTGAGCCTGGAAGGAGCCTCTGGAAGTCATCTTGTCCAATCTGCTTAGAGCCAGTGGCCCAAAACTATGTCCAGAGAGTTTTTGGATGTCTATCCAAGGATGAAGACTCCACATTGTCTCTGGGCAACCTGTGCCACTGCTTAGCTGCTCAGTCAGTGAAAAAGGTTTTCCTGATGCTCAGATGGAGCCTTCCGTGGTTCAGATCGTGCCCATTGCCTCTGGTCTCGTCACTGGATACTATTGGAAAGAGCCTGGCTCTGTCTTCTTTTCTCCCTCCAAGAGATATTTTTACACTTTGATGAGATCCACCCTGAGCCTCCTCTTCCACAAGATGGACAGTCCACCCAGGTTCTTCCATTCTCTGCTATTATATTTTCTTGAATGTAAATGTTGAGCTGGAAAATCTGACCTGTTGCTCCTTTACACTGTGCCCAGTGCCCTTTGAAATGTGTTTAGGTGATTACAACGCAGGGTTTTACTACATAAACATTTTCCCCAGTTAAGAATAGCGGCACTAAAATTTACCTTATTTTTCAATACACATGAAGTCACAATTGGATAGGAAGAAACCTCTGAAAATGTTGTAGATATTGTTAAAATGCAAGAGAAGGAAGAGGGATAAATTGTTGTAGGTTTCAGTGGTTTTTAAATTGTTCTTGTTCAACTACCTACATTTCATTTAAATGTATGTGATGACAGAGAGACTTATAGGAATTATAAAACTGATTTCATTTTGATTCATCTTTTGCTAAAATAATTAGGCTTTTATATAAGCTAGCTCATATGCTTCTCTTCAGTGGCAGATACTTTGAGCAGATGTGCCCCTTGTGTCTTGCCTTTTAGGAAAGATGGATGGATATTTTTAATATGAAAGAGACAATTCTTTTTTTTATTTTATTTCTCCTTGGAACATTTTCTAGTTTCTACACTAGTAATTGCCCACAGGAAAATTATTCCGCATCTTTTGTACAATGTAAGTAACATACTTAGCTAAGAGATCCAAATTCACCCACCTAAAAGTGATATTTTCCCAGTTTTGGGCTTGATGAAGTTCGACAGGGACTGAGGTCCTGTATCCCAAAACATAAACTAGGCATGGGATCCCCACCACACAGCACTTGCTATGCAGTTTCCTTCTAAATGGCCTGGTTGGCTAACCGGGGAGGAAAAGATTTTAACAAAAGACTTCATACTTTACTTTTGACTGTCCACCTTTCTGCAACAAGGCACCTACTGCTTCCTCATGGAAAGCACTGGGTGACTTCAAAGCACAGGCTCATGATGTAAAGGGAATGAGTTTACTGCAGCTATGAATGGCAACGCTAAACTGCCAGGTCTAAATATGTGATCATAGAAGCCACACAATTAGTTCTTACATGGAAGGAATTCTTGAAAATATGACCATTTCATTTAAATTAAGGCTGCATAGAGGCACACGTAAGCCCAACCTGCATTTGAAGATGGGTAGTTACAAATGACCTTCAGAAGTTACTTAGATGCATTAATGTGCTACTAGACCTCAGCAAAAATTTCTATCATATTCTGCTATCATCAGATCTTGCTAGCTAGGGCTTAGCACCGTAACAGCATAGCTAAACAGGCTCTTTTAAAAGGGTGGTTCATGTCTGAAACCAGAGTATAACCAGTCCCAGTGCCAAACAGAAGCTGAACTTTCCGGGAAAAAAAAAACAAACCCTAACTTAACTCAGGGTACTGAGACCTCTTGAAAATCTGGCCATAATTCATGGAATTCCATGCTGATCCATTTCCAACGAGTTTATTAAAGGCAAAACTCAATTGGTTTGGAAGGAACTATTTCTTCCTCCAGTGGAATTTCCACCACACTGAGATGTGGCTTTTCCCACAGTACAATGCACAATGCTACTAATGTTACAGGATAACCATGTAATGTGCCAAAACACTGCGTACTAAGAAAGCAAGAAATGTTGATTGTAAATTTTGGCTGCCAAGGCTGATATGATTCATTCAGCTTTAGAAATATGTATCCTTTTGCAGCATTTTGTGTAGGTGTGGAAACTGGGGAAAGACTAATGAGAATACAATCAGATACAGCATATAAAGGAAGGTGAATTTTAAACAGGAACAAAATGTCATAAAATATTGGTATTAAAATAAGGTCTTCCCTGTTGTTGTAGCTGGAGCCATTCTTAAAACTGTGAAAGAAAAATCGGTTGTATATGAGAAATATGTATCACACCAAGACATGGAAGTGAACATACAACGTATGAATCACTGTACACATTTTATCATAATGATCATAATTTGTCATAATGATCATAATTTACCATTCTATTCACTCTGTTTACACAGAATTCGAAACACAGGGAAAACAAAGAAGTCATTCTATAAGCTACTTGGATCTTCTGGGGTCCTAAAAGCGCAGTTGACTAGACTTTCTTCATTTACCATGTAGTGGAGTGTCTAAGTATCACAGAAACATTGTTCTAAAATGAAAAATATTTTAATGAAACTTACGGAGTTGTAAGTTACCATAAAACAAATCTGTTATATTCTGACCTACATATATTTTTGAAGTCTTGCATTGCATGCAGAAAGTCTGACAAAGACAGTTGACAGGTAATAAAAGTAAGGGACTGACTTTTCTGAGCACTTCTAAGACCTATACCTTGATCTGAAATGAAACTGCTCTTGCACATTCCCTTCCCATTTTTACCTCTCTGGAACCTCTAAGTTCTATTTGAACACCACCACATCTTACAAGACCATCTTAGAAGTATTTTAAGAAGGAATGAATAATATATTTTGGCTTCAAGACATCAAGAACTATTTATTTACTCTAATGTGCAAGATGGATCTAGTAAAATACTAATTACTATGCAGAAAATAGGAAAAACGCTTCTTTTGATACCTAATCATATATACTGTGATATTGCCTGTGATATTACCCATTCACCTCTGAATAAGAGACATAGAATGATTCAGAAATATGAAAATAGATTTTTTTTCATGTAAAACAGAAATTTAAAATTATATGCTGCAAGTCTGAGTTACACAGTTAGACTGAGGTTGAGACCTATCACGAATGGGCTGAGTCGGTCACGCAGCTGAATGAGTAGGGTTGTTAAAGAAAACCTTTATTTTAAGAAATTGGTAATATTCCTTCTGACACAGCCAGTGTTTGGCTGAAAGATGATCTATGTCTCCTTTTAATATCTTTCAATTTAAAGCTAATTTCAATGAGAATTGTCTAAAATGTCTATGTATAATAACTGCTTATGACTCTTATGCATTCTACATTTCTAGTACTATTTCTGTCTGCCGGTACATAAGGCGGGATATAGCAATCATTCACATTTCTAGCATGGTCCCTTTTGAAAAAATAATCAATCACATTCTGCTTCAAATTTCTGCATTTTTAGAATATGCAGAAATTGTGTCTGTGTATCATCTGCCAGAAAGGGATGGTGAGTGCATTTATTGTACAGTGCAGGCCTCTTATGTTTCTATATTTCTGTAAATCATCAGCTACAATCTTCACCATATTTTCCCAGTAAATCTCAATAAATCACAGCACAAAGCACTGCCTTAAATATGAACATGAAGATTTGCGAGCTAAACTGTAGGTTTTCTTAAATTTTACATCTGTTTCAGTGTTTGTAGTTCAAGTATTATATGTGTAATATCTCAGTTCTTAATTTATTCCATTCCTCTGTTTTCAGCAGAAGCCTCATTGTCATCTTTATTTAGTGACAACACTCACTCTCTTCCATCCCTCCAGCAAGACTCTGCTGCACTGAGTCACATTCCAGCTTCAACAGCCTTTGTCCCTCCTAGCACACCTTCAGCCCTAGTAGGAAACACTTTAATTTCATGCCACTGTCTAAATTAAGCCTTTGATCTTTAATATACATTTAAACATCTTTTTCTTTAAATTTCTGAAAGCTGCACCCATTTCACTAGGAAATTTCTTGCCTTGTTTGTGGGGAAGCAAGCTCCATAAAAGGAAGACACATATTCCAGACATGTATTTGAGAAATTGGATAGATATAGGAAATGTTTGGTGCTGTTTTGACTTTTGTTGCTACTGGAAAGAGATCAGTTCAGGACATTGAGAAATATAACTGCAGGATACTACCTTAGAGGATGCACTGGCTGGGATTGTACAGTCTACAGGCATTTTCTATCAAATATACTGTACACAAGGGCATTGCCAAATAACAGCAGAGAGTATTCATGGTATTCTGAGGAATTGCCAAAGAAAACAAGTCTGCAGATTACCCTTTATTTGATGTTATGCTGACATTTTTCACATGAACAGAGTTTCTTTAACTGAAAATTTAAAGCCATCTAAGAATGGATTCTGGACCAGGACTCCTGCTTTCTATTCAAACCTCGATTATGGTTTTATATCTTTGGTTATTTACTCATAATGAAAAATAATGTTAAGATTAAAAGCCATTGTAGTTAAAAGAACAATATTTTCACTGTCTTCTAGCGCACCAAAAAACTTTTGTTCCTTGAAATTGCATAGAAGTAATAGATTTGGATTAAAATCATATTTTGAACCATGTCACTTCATAGTTGACAACTATGTGAAGTAGCTACTTATAAGAAGAAAACAATATAGTTTACCGAGAAGCTTTCCCACTTTCTAATCTATCACAACAGTATAAAAGCTGGAAGAGGTCTAACAGTTCAAAAAGACACAGGGAGACTTGGAAAGGCCAATACTTATACAAGTATTGTATAAGTATTACATAAGTGTCAACAATAAGAAGCCCTAAAACTCTGTGTCCAATCCCCTGCTTTATAGTTCTGGATCCAAAATGGGTAATAGCAAAATGCAAGTCACATGGAGTACATGATTCAGGAATCCTAGAAACTTTCTTAATCTTTTGTTCACATACTGCCAGCAAAATAACAAGTAAACAAGTGCCTGGAATAGCAGGAAGACAAAGGGAGTGGAAGACAGCAGAGGGATCCCTGCTTGACAGACTTGACTTTGCCAGGATAAACAAGCCCAACACACAATCACCAGGTGCTCCAGCCCCTGGACCACCTTGGTGTTGCTCAGATGAGCTAGCTCTAACATGTCCTTGTCCTTCACATGTCCTAGCAGCCCGGAGCTAAACAGGCAGGAGCCTTTACAGTGGGGAGCAGCACAGAAGCTTCAGGCAGGAAAGAGGGCATGGAAGAAGGGAAGGAACACCATGCCAGGCACGAGATGTTGGCATAACATGAGAGAGAAAACCTCTCCTGTACAGTGTACAGTAATTTTAGTTATTTTGTTCTTTGACTGTCATGAACAGAACCCAAAGCTGCAAACATTAAATAGTGTTGCAATTTTCCAGCAGAGGTTGCTATGAGCCATAAATATCAGGGCACTAAAACAGATAAATGTCTCTTTTTTTTTTTTTTCAGTTTGGCAGCTGCAAAAACAGTATTACTTAAGGTATTTATCAGTTTTATATACTTCTGCTTATCCCAGACAGGAATACTTCTTTTTTTTTTTTTTAAACAATACTGGAGCTCTGTTTTTTGCTCAGAGATGAATACTTCTGGTAAAGGTCATGACAGTGGGCCCTGGATAGGTTCCCTCTCTAATGGAAAAAGATACAGCTTTTGTTTTCTTCTTTCTGGTATTTCCTGTGCATCTGAAGCTTTTCTACTTTCATTACAGATGAAGGAAGAAAATACATCTTCTTCAGTATTTTTAACTTCGGAAATTTACAGGGATAACACACTCTGAAAATGAGAAACAGAAAGTATTTTATTTCTTCTCTGTCCCATTTTCATTGATTTGTTCAATAGTTAATATTATACAAATAATCTTTGTAGTGACTTGGAAGATAACTCAAGGCTGGTTAAAGAGGCCAAGTTATTAGGACAATATTGCTTTCTGAAACTCAGCGATCAATGGGTGTCTCAAAGTAAGCACCCAGAAATGTCATTGTTCTTAAAAATTTAGGAACTCTTGAAAATCCAGTGAGTAGCTTGCATCAGCCCAGGAAGTAATAAATATGAGCTTCACAAAGAAAAAGTACAGTGATAATTAACAAAAACCTCAAGACATCCCTGGATGGCCTACAGAGGAATGACAGACGGGGCAGACAAACTAGGCACAAAACTATTTTTTATGAACAGTTCAGAAACAAACAGAGGTTTTCAAGGATGAAGAAATTCAGAACCACAAAGCTGACACAGAAATGAAACTGAGACCAGTGCTTGTGTGACAACTCAATACAGTCTTGCTGCATCTCCTCATCAAAAAAACAAGTATCTGATTACCAAGGGTTTTCTAAATCTACAAGCCTAGAGAACTGATCTGTTGACTCAAAGAAGGACTACAAATGCAACCTCACTAAATTTGGTGGAAAAAACACAGCTGATCATACAAGAGAATTTCACAATCACTCTCTGGGGTGTAATTGTCACGATTAACTCAATGATTGCACAAAAGAACAAAAACAATAAGATGGAACCATATTAAGCATAACAATGAAAATGCAACTGAACATTTTTTTTCATATGTCAACAGTATATCAGCACCTAAAATCGCTGCTGGATTCTATTCTTTGTAGCTGAATGTCATCTAAGAAATGTTCAGATGTGGGGAAACATTCAAAAGAATTTCTTTTATTTCCCAACTCCTTTTCCAGAGCATGAAAGTGATGGCTAAGCATTTTTTAATGAGTTGGTCAGTGTAAAAGTTTGTGATCTTCTACAGGATATTGAAGGAAATAAACCCTTTATTAGAATCTGTGTTTTCTTGACAGCTATAAGCTGGTCTGATCTTTTTGACATTGTAGACCAGAAATACAACTACCTTCATATCAATATATTCTATGGTACATCAAAAATAAAATTATAAAAAGGTGTTCATTCTTATTTAAAAAAATGACATGAAAATAATTTTGGTTCGCACAGTGCAACATCTTCCCAAAATGTTTTCCCATTTTAGCTTTGGTCTGAGCTGCAGTCAAAAAATGCCAACATATTATTTCACTTCATAACAGCAGGGGACAACCTCAAGGATTATGCGACTTCTTCAATGTGTTTTTTACAGAAGAATTTATTTTGGAAACTAGCTAATAAGAATTATTGCCTTTAAGATTTACAGAGATTGATCAAGTTATCACTTATATATATGTATATATATATTATATATATATATATTTTACTTTTTTTAATACAATGAGGGGCTTTCATGGGAACAAAGATCAACTATCTGTATTGTTTTTTGAAAGTCTTTATGTCTGGCCAATCTGTTATTGTCCCTTTATCTTCTTTTATATGTCTTTCTGTGCAGTCTCTCTAGGGCATTAAACAGATTACAGCAAAACCACAGCAAAAGTAAAAATGGAGGGCAGCACTCTTACATCCTTTCCTTCACTGCATTTTTGCCTACTATTGCACAAAGATCTCAGAAGTGATGCATTACCACAATATTTAGCTTCCACAAATCAGTAACATAGTCCAGGTATTTTTGCCGTTTTGCTGTCTGTGCTATCAGAAATGGAAAAAACTTGCTCTCTGAGCAGAGGTTTCTGGGATTGTCTTCATTAAGTTCCTCTCTGCAAATACAGAATCACAGAATCACAGAGTCACAGAATGGGTAAGTTTGGAAGGGATCACAGCAGGTCATGTGGTTCAACCTCCCTCAATAAGCAGACTCAAGCAGACTCAAGCAGAGTCATCCCAGAGCACAGGGCACACAATTGTATCCAGATGGTTCTTGAATATCTCCAGTGAGAGTGATTCCGCAACCTCTCTGGGCAATCTGTTCCAGTGAAAGGTCACTCACAAGTAAAGAGGTTCTTCCTCATACTCAGATGGAACTTCCTGTGCATCAGTTTCTGCCTCTTGTCCTATTGCTTGTTTCCAAGGGAGCCTGGAAACATCCTCTGACACCCTCTCTTCAGAAACTGATGAGGTTCTCTCTCAGCAGCCTCTTCTTGAGGCTGAACAGGCTCAATTCCCTTAGCCTATCAAATGCTCCATACTGATTTCAAGCAAGCAGCAGCCCTTTCGCACCTGCTTGGTTGTATCCACAGCTTTTGCCAAAATGAGAGGAAATGTGTATGCAATTAAAATTCAGCTTTCAAACTATTTCCTTCTTTAAAAATGTCAGACTATGTAAACTGCTCAGTTACGTATGAGACATTCAGGAATTGAAATTTGTTTGCATTTGCATTGAATCAGTATTTTTCCAGCATTTCTTTAGCTCAGCTTTGAAACAGCATTCGTGGAAGTGTCATCAGTAGCCCAACCACCTCGCGAGAGTCACTCCCCTGAGAATTCCTGAAAGTAGGTTTTCTTCCTTGTTGGCTTCGAACAGTAAACACTCATTTATAAGCTGCCCAAACATCTAAAGTATTTTCTTCATATTTTGGATGGGCCACTGAAAGTTCTTTTTGCTTCAAAATGTACTGGGAGAAATCTGACTCATGTCAAACAAGTGAAAGAAGTGTTAACCAGCTTTGGGGATTATGGGGATTTTAAAATGAAACATAAATACTTATCAGCACTTATCTCAAGTTCACAGATGGTCACGACTCATACTTTGCAATTCTGTGCCTGTAGGGAGCACACAACCTAGAGCTTACATCTGCCCTGCAGATCTTTGAGCAGAATTTTGTCATTAAAAATGTGTTGACTACCAATAAGCTCAGGTTTTATTGACTGTTTAAATATTTCATGCCACCAGGCAATTAAATAGTGGCATCTCTATTAGGGTTGATATCAATAAAGAACACAAAAAAATTCAAGGCATCTTTGGCAGGTATGTGGTGTATTTTGTGAGGAAATAATAATGTTAATTAAAAAATAAAATATATGCTTTGAATAAGGTAAAATTTTCTATTTGGAGGACAGAAAGGAATCTTTTAAATGAAGACATGGGCATCTCTTTAAGCTTGTCTTAGAGACCCTTAATGCCAGAAAAAGACAGAGAGATCAATGCAAGCTGTTATTTTTAAATACAATTCAGATAAACCTTTTAATCACTTCTCCAAATTTCTACCGGTATCTCTTTTTTTTTCCTGCCAGACACATGCCCTTCTGAATTTTACATAAAGCTGCAGAACATATTTTTGATATTCAGCTCTGAACACTTAGAAAAAAGCATCGAGAATTAATAGCTTTGATTCTTCTTTAAACACTCCTCAGTTCAACCCAGAATTATTCTCTTACAGTCTAAAAGGCATATGGCTGTAATCAGGATCACTCTTTGAAATGCTGTTTGTCTGTATTTTGTTTCACTGATAACCAGTCAGGCAGTCTACAGAGTTGTGTAATTTTCATTTGTGGACACTGAAATTTGCCATGCAGCTTCCAGAGCAGAGTAAGATGCAGTGATCAGGAAGCCAGCCCACATATCTAGCTTCACTTCTGTGACAGATGTCTTGCATGATCTTAAGAAACAGAGTTCCAGCTTTCCCAGTTACATCAAAAGGCTTTGCTCTGGGTCCTATGGCAAAAGGCAGTTCTACTTCTAAGGGAGATAATTAAGATACCATAGATAAGGATCACCACCAGTCCACTCTCTCCTCTTCAGTTAGGAAGTAATTCTTCCAGCCCACTCTTGTTCTTTCCCAAATTGTCCTTATCATCCCGTGTAGGTAAAGCTACATCACAGCCATCACTGTGATCAGAGCTTGTGTGAGCACAGATGGCCTCCTGAGCAGGGAGCAGCCAGCTCATCCCAGCAGGATGGAGCTCAGCAAACACCACACACCCACTCCCTCAGGCAAGCTATTTGCTGATGTCAGTGCCACCACAATGCTCACAGCACAGCAGGGATGAGAGGCTGGGTAGCCTTTAGGCACTCTCTGCAGTTCAAGCAGTCCCTTGGGTGGAAAGTCCCTCTGCAGCAGCCATCCACCAGAAATCCCCCAAAAGACAGCAACTAATCCTCACTGTCGGTCTAATTTTCTTCACCGAATGCCTTGCAGAGTCAATTTCTTATAAGTTATTCATACCTCAGAGGAAGCATCTCCTGCTTTCATCCACCCAACTCTGGCCACCACAGCCCAAATACCTGTTAGACTATTCCCATTCTAATTGTTTTTTGATACCTGGCATTTCCAGACAATTGAGTACTATTACAATACAAACATAGTCCCACAATGCCTTTCAAAAAAAGAATAGACACATAAATTTTCAGTAGTTTTATTGAAAAATGCCTCTTTCATTTCAGAAATAAATAATATAAGGCAGTGAAATTCACAATTTGCAGTTAAAATATAAAAGCAGCAATTCTATATCCATAGTCTTGCAAACAATTTCCAACTGCTTTTGGTAACTAAGAAACATTGTATTCTGAAAAAAAAATTCCATACTAAATATACAACATAAACATGCAATTCCATCTCTGCAGGATTGACTGCAATTTGGCATAAATGTAACTGTGTCTACAAACAAGGAGATTTCAGGCATTATTAAACTGTATCCAGTTGATACAATGATTTCAGCTACTTAATGTTTGTGGTGTTTAGAGATGTATAAGAGCAGTATATGCTCTGCAGATTGTAACTCAGAATAGAAGAAAATTATAATGATACTGAAAGGAGAGGGAAATTTTTGTTTCTTTTTAACTAGGTGTTGCAGACCTGTGATCTGACTGAACTGAAAACATGCATTTGAAAAAGAAGAAAAATGTAGAGCTAAAGCAGACAGTCCTTAGAAAATTTGCAGCAGCTCTGTGGTTATTTTTGTTTTGGTTTTTTGGTTTTCTTTTTTTTTAATGTATTTATTTTTACATTATTTTAATGAAAAAGCAGCACTGGGATAACTGAATGCACACCTCAACCTGTATGCAACCACTATAAGCAACAGTATTTTACAAGCATTTCCAGAGCAACATGAAGTGTTCGGGTACACACATTGCTATTCCCACATAAGCGAGATACAAAACAGGGGTGTGTCTGATATGAAAAGACCAGAAAGCCATATTGCAAAAGGAATGAGGCACTCTCCCTGTGTGTATCTGCAAATGCAAGCACAGCAAAAAACAGAAAGACCACCAACCAAAAAAACCAAAACAAGACACAGAGATCTTTTACGGGTTTGTTTTTGCATTTCTTGACAGTGATCTTTTCCAGCGCATGTGCTCAGGGTATTCTGGTGAATGCATTTCAACTCCATAGTCCTCATACTCGTCCTCTCTCCTTTCTGACTCCATAGGTACTATAAAGGGTTCACCTTCAGGCTGATAGGGTCCACTTTCAGGCACGTATGGTTCTGGTTGAAAATAGTTGTCCGATTGAACATAATAGTTATCGCATGGCTTTGAATCCACATATGCAATGAAAGTTAGTCTGTCTACACAATGTTAGTTCAATCTTATTTTCATATAATAAATATATAAATAATTAGTTTACGGGGGGTAGTTCTTAGTTTTGCTCATGAATGCTTTTTGGCAGTAAAATAATAAAAGGTTTAAAATTCATCTTGAAAGGCTTTGTATATTTATAATACACAAAACAGTGCAGAAAGAGTCATAAATTAAGCAAGGGACAAATCATGGTAAAACTATTTAAAAAAAAAACCCAAACAAAACAAAAGCAAATAAAATAAAATTACTATTTTACAGCTACTTCAGTAAATCTAAGCATTGGGCTTTATTTTAAACTGCATAATTAATAGAAGACATGGAGCAGGTAAAATGAAGTGATGGATTTGGCATATACTAATTTTCTCTGAGAATGGGAAAGTAAGTGTAGACATAACTATCACCAGTGGCAATATACAGTACATGTCATTTTCTCGTGCTGTTCCTCGTAACAAACCGAGTTACAGCTGGTGCTTCAGGAACACCAAAAACTACAGCAAAACAGAAGAAAAATAATTATAAAACTTTGGTATTTATAACTGCAGTTACAGATCCAACAAGATTACACATAAAGAAAGGTATATGCCCCAATTCAGACATGTTGGTAACAAGCAACAGACAGGTAGGTTTCATAAGTTGTCAAAGATGTTATTCTGGCATACAGCAAGCAGCAGCAGGCTTTTATGCAAAAGTATCACATAGAGTTGTTAACAGATTTTAGTGGATACAGTCCCATACAAATCATTTACAAGCCACAATTAGTTTACTATTTACATAAGTTATTTCTCATTTTCCAGGTTAAATCTGTCTGTTTTCTAATGGCATTACCTTTGCTGGTTAGTAGTTTTACAAGCCTCCTTCACCACTGAGGTTTTTGGTGGTCTAGGTCTTTTTTAAAAAAGAAAGACTGTCTATTTTATTATTGAAATGCAATAGGCTTAATGAATTGACATCACTGTCCTTTATCTCATTCATGAGTTGTGTTAGTAAAAGTATCTCCCCGTTCTATGAGGTCAACATGGTTCAAGAACCATATCCGTGGTGAAATATCCATACGGACTCATTTTCTAATAAGCACGTGCGCAAACATCTCAGAAACAGGATTTTCATGTATTCAAACTGTAAGCAGCACTGGCGACTTAGAAAATGTGTTAGCCGAAACCTGAAACAGGTCAAAGATGATGTTAGTCTTTTAAAAAGTCCATCTGATGTGCAAAAACATACTTTCATCCAACTAAATACATAACAGTTAAGTCTTAGGCATATATTTATATATGTATACATAGCTGCTTACTAGAAAGAACACTGCTGAATCACAGGTACAATTTTCTTTATTTTTCATTTAAATAAGAATTTTGTGAGAGATCTGCACAACCACCTGGCTCTTTAACCAGTATCACTGAGTCTGCGAGTGTGTACATATATATATATATTCTTCTTCTTTTCATGGATACATGCACAATTACACTAACAGCAAACCATATCCAATAGTAGTATCACATACACTAATTCTGAGATCTGGCAAGGCATACATATTAATTTGTTAACAATACTGTGGTCCTGCAGGATCCCCTTGTTAAAATATATTAGAATATTTCCAGTCAAAAATTGGTGGTCACTGTGAACCTTCATTTTGGTTCCAGATGCCGCCTACTGTTTTGAGCTACATCACAAAGTGGAACGCTTATATGACTTAGGGCTAATCAGAGACTCCATGGTGTTTAACTTGGTAGATATTGTGGTACAGTGGTGCTTTTCAGTTGTCTGCACTGTTATCACCAAATGGATTTCCTTTGTGGAAAATTTTTATTTCAGGAATCAATTTTGTATA
Organism: Acanthiza pusilla; assembly: GCA_036630365.1. Classification (NCBI taxonomy): domain Eukaryota; kingdom Metazoa; phylum Chordata; class Aves; order Passeriformes; family Acanthizidae; genus Acanthiza; species Acanthiza pusilla. The sequence continues at coordinate 22,917,730 of JAXCHO010000036.1, forward strand.
AATAATCCTGACATGGCTCAAAAAGAGACACATGGAAACTACCAACCACAGCATTCCTTTTATTTTTCAAGAGAAACATGGAGAATTCAACCTTGTTCTGAAGACGATTGGAAGGGGTGGTGATAGAGGGGGAAAAAAGAAGAGAAGAAATTGGTCACTTAAATCCTATGAGAAATATCACCAGCTAGTAACCATCTACGTTAAAAAAAATAAAAAAGAAAGAAAAAAAAAAGACTACCATATTTACTCACTACATCCTACTTAAAACAAACCATGCATAACACCAAGCAATCCTACATCACAGTGTAAATGGCTGCTCATATGCCTGCACATTACAATGAGGCAGGCCTGCTCACTGCAACCATCTCCTCCTGACTCAGTACGCTCAGGTCAGCAGGACTGTCTCATGTAAAGCAGCTCAATAGGAACAGCCACATCTGTGAAGGCTATTTAAGGCAAGGTTAAGGTTAAGTTGTTCAGAACCTACCTGGGAATCCTTGGCCATTGTAAGGGATGCTAGCACACTGGGATGAATCACAGTATCCTGGTGGCCCTGGGGGACCCCGAATACCCGCATTTCCAGGTCGGCCTGGCGGCCCTGGTGGTCCTCGTGATCCTGTGGAGCCTGGTGGACCAGTTCTAGATTCTCCTTGTGGACCTAATTTTAGAATTGAGAGGTTGGGAGGTTGTTTTCTTTAAAAGCCATCTTGATAAAACAGCTAACAGTACTTCTGTCTAGACAACACAGCCTAGGCTATGTCTTTGCACTTTGTTACTATATGGGGGTCAACAGAAAGAAAAACAAAAGAAATCTAGAAATGTGACTCATCGTGAGTTGCTTCCCTGTGTGTGGCTTATTCAAGGATTTATTCTTAGAAACTAATTTAGTAAGGTTTGAGCCAAGTAAGAAACATCAATGAATTCTCTGGTTAATTTCCCCTTTGTGTAAGATATGATGATCTCAAGGGAAACTACTAGATTAGACAAGCACATTGGATTTCAATTAGAATATAGGAGTACATCAATTATACTGCCCAGTAGCCCCAGGATAGATGAGGTAATGTTTTTCTTGGAACCAGTCTTATTATGGTTTGCAGAAAAGTAAAGCTTCAAGTAACCGAGGCTACAATTTGCTGCAAGTATATTATGGGTCCTGTAATGAAAAGCCATTTTAGCCTAGTAAACTACAAGCAGAAACAAGTGATGCAGCTGATTTATGCCAAGGTATAAACAAAATTTCATGATACAAAGACCAAAACCAATAGTCAAATTGTCTGTCTCTATCATCTGGTGACTCTGCATGTAGGAGTATTTTGTAGTCCAGCAACCAACAAGTAAAAAAAAAAAAAACCTAGGTACTACAAAAGTATTATCTGATAACACTTATGAAAAATATCTGTCAAATATTTGGACAATATATTTTCATGAAACACATTTTCACACAAACAAGCATGCCAGATGTCTGCATTAAAAGATAAATACCCATTAACCACATCCAAAAATCTTTCTGAATTGCTATTTTTGCAGATGTTTCCAGTAAACTCTAATATATGTCAAAAACATTAGGGGGACAGAGCAAAGGACGTTCATTCACCATATCTAGTCTGGTTCTCTGTGAAGAAACATAGTCCCTTTCTTCTGCTTTTCTGTAATCTGATTAAACAAAAAATATTTACCAGGTGGTCCTGGCAAACCTCGTGGTCCTTGAGATCCAGTCCCTCTTTCACCTTTCTCTCCAGGGATTCCTACAGAATAATAAAAATGCAATGAAAACGAAAGAAAGGAAACCACATCAACAGATATTTCTTCATGCTCTCTCACTGGCATTAATATTTACTTCCCATAATGTAACAAGAGTAGACAAAATTTATGTTCTACAGGTGTTCAAATGTGAATTCAGGAAAATTTGGATATAAATATAGTAACCTAAAAATGGGTTTTGTGCAGAGGTAACTTGGTATGAATAAACTTTCTTAAACATAGAAAATATTTTGAGATACTGAAAACGACACAGAATCTTATTATTTTAAACTACAAACAGGAAGGTATCTTCAATCTTGAGCACTTCTGCTATAAAGGATGGTTTACACTTTCTTAGGAACATTTATAATGAAAAAAGTTTAAGAAATTCTTCTGAATTCCTTGATTTATTCCTAGCCTTTTTTAAAGAGTATATAAAATACGTGCTAGAAAACACATCACGTAGTACACTACAGACATTCCATGTGATTGCAGTGATCCAAGATAGCCATAAAGTAGGTTTACCCATATGCCCAAATTCAGTTCAGAGTTGCTTCCCTCCCTCAGAATATTGTGAAAAGCTGAGGATGTCGATCTAATTCTTTAAACTCCTACATTTTATACTTGTTAATGACTCCTTTTCTCTCTTAATCGGTGTTCTATTTTCCAAAGAGTTGTGTTACTCCAAACAGCCTTTCAAGATGCAGCTGTTTAGTGCCAGAAGAGTTCTGAGAACATTTACTTTCCTGGGATATTACGTGGAAGCGTCAGATAGCAGCCAAAATGTTATACCAGTTTGTATTTCATGAAACCTGAGCAAGAGAGAGACAGGAAAGCACTGATCTAGTTAACCTCGTCCTTCAGAACACCAGTGTCCCTCAGGCAATCCAACTGGCCTAGCAGGGCTTCCTAATCTGGTGCGGTGAGGGGAGCAGACTGCTCCTCTGGCAGCCTCTGCACTGTGTCCATGCTACAGCTGCCCTGGAATTTATTCACCTCTTTCACCAGGAGGTCCTTGAACCCCAGGAGGTCCTGGGAATCCCGGTCTTCCTCCAGGTCCAGGCTCTCCTCTTGTCCCAGCAGCTCCGGGGGGACCAGGTGGACCTGGTGGCCCTGGCTGGTTACGGTTTGAATAATAATCATTCGGGATTTGATTCAGCATTTGATTGAACCGGCTCATTTGACCTTCAAAAGAAAATAAGAATGTGACATGAGAGCAAATCTTTTATCAGAGTGGGAAGGAATAAAAATATTATCGCCCTTAATTAAATCCTATTCTTGTTCCCGTTCAATAAGTTAGTACATATAAATTAGAAAGACTTAAGATGAATGTCTGATAAGAAGGCTGAACATAAATGGAGGAAGGAGATAGTCAGGGAGGAAAGGTAAGGGGGATTCTGGAAGCCAATAATGCTAACAAAAATTTATCATAGAATTATTAAAATCAAGAGTTATATTTAGCGATTGTTTTTACTCTGAAGAACAGAAGGGATTCATTCCACTTCTAAAACTGTATTGTCACATTTCTATGTACTTTCAGAGCTCTACAGCTACCACTGGCAATATAAATTATTTGCGTGTAGAGCTAACAGCACAGTCAATGAAGTAATTTTATTAAGCCTGTAGGATGCACAGGCTTGGATCTATATACCTTCTGCATATGGGCAAATTTCATTTCCAAAAAAAGGACATGTGAACAAAAGCAACACCATTTTGAAACTATGAAGGAAGGAAACCTTAGTGGAGGGATACACCTGATTAGTATAAGGTGCCAATGGTAGCATAACACTGAAGAGATGAGCTGAACACGAAAAAAATAAGGCAGAGATGCTCAAAGAGATGTTAAAAGATCTTGGAAATGACATCCTTATTCATAGGCCTAATGTATTCATGAATGTACTTTCCTTCTTGGGTGATGGCTAACTAACAGACATGTTTCTATTAGCAGCCATCACACACATTCTAAAGGACAAACTGTCCTCCTCCCTGCACACAATCACTCTTAATGATCCAGAAGGTTTATCTCTTCCTCAGTCAACACCCTTGTAATGGATAACATGTTAAGACCAAATTTGCCTCTGTCTTTCTTGGCAGGTCTACTGATAGAAAAAGCACTGCTTCAGGGTCAGAGAGAAAGCCTCTGTGGAGAACAGCTTCATGGGCTGCAAAGCTGCACTATGTGGCAGTAGAGGACTGGATTTGAAATCCTTCTCCAAATAAATATTATTTTTACTTGCATAGCACCGCTGATCCTGTGCACAGTATTTACCCACCATTCATCTATGTTTCTGTGCTGGCAAAGTACCTGCAGCAAGCATCCTTTTTCTTACTGATACCCTTCTCTTGAAGATAAGACAAGATACTGATTTTGTTGCAAAGATGAAGCAATTTTGGACCAAAATGACAAAGGGAACATCATCAGAATGTTAGACTTGCATGTGTATTTCCAAAGGTCACAGATTCATTCCAACTCATCTTATTCTGTTATTCTATGATTATCAAGCTAGACTCTGGATCTGACAAAAAATTTGCTGTTTCATTTTTTCCACCAAATGATTTGCATTGGACAGCTATCAGATCAATCAAGCTCTTGCTGTGCTCTGTGGCCAGTATTTGTACCTTCAAATTTAAACCACTGTTTTCTCTTTTTAACAAAGTAGTAAATTACTACAATGGAAAACAAGGCAAGCAACATTGTTTACCATTTATCAGTTGTTCACAAACTTGTCTTGCAACTGCTCGCATCATGTTCTGGGAAGCAATATCACCCTAAATAATCCAATGCAAAACAAGTGTTTTATTAGCAAGTGTCTGTGCTTTGAAAGACATAGTATTTAATTTAAGAATTATGAGAAACTTTGACTTTTAAGCGGACTTACTCTGTCACCTTTTTCTCCCTTCATTCCAGGTGCACCCTAAAACAAATAAGTAAAAATTAAGAAATTGAAGGATTATGTTATTTCACCCCAAAAATAAGTTTGAGATGTGCAATTCTAGAAAAAAAAATTGACTCCTTCAGGAAGAAAGACCTGGTTCTCCCTGAACTTTTCATTTCAGAGATGCTAAAACAGGTGCCAGAAAAGAGTGGAGAAACAATGACCTTTTGTCTGTCATCAAACATGCTAACAGAGGCAGAATAAAAAGATCTGAAGGAAAAATTCAAACTATGACCAAAAATAGATGTATTCTGACACTTGGATCACACTGTCAGTTTCAAAGTTTAATTTCTAGCATCATATTTCTGTAAATGGTCAATGGTCTTGTATGAGTTATATACGACTGTTTAATTTCAAACCTTAAGACAACTTATCATTACAGAAGGCAAGTTAGGAAGAAGAACATGTCAAGGAAGGATAGTTGTCTCCTTGAACCCATATGAAAAGGATTTTGTATTAAGTGAAATAGTTATGCAGAGATTACACATAACATGGAGAGATATGGCATTAAATGTTTATTCTATTTATAGTGACAGCTTCCCTCCTAATTCTCAACCATTTCTAGTCTTAAAAAGGTCTCATAGAAGTCTTAGTTTGAGCGCCTTTATAATTACTAACATTTGTCTGCTTTTCTCTAACACTTTCCATTTGCCTTTGAATATTTTAGTGGTTGTGGGGTTTTCAGTTTTCAAGAATACTATGTAAGAAGCAAACCAGAAGGACTGATTCTAATTTTTTATATGTGTATGTGTATATGAAAAACACCACGAATAATGATAGGGCTAGCATGACTTCACATAGATTTTCATTTCTAGCCTAAATTACTACTTGAACACAAGGCGTATTTCAAAGGTGAAAGATCAGTTTGGTCATCTGCTGCTCTGCATGGCTCCCCACGGAGTTACACACACATCCTGAGTGTTAGTGCTTTGTACACTGTAGTATTGCTTTAAGGAGTCTATTTATCACCATTAACAAAGCAAAGGCTAAGTGTGGGCTGCAGCTGTTTCTCATAACATTCCTACAGTACCCGCAATTAATTTCAACAACACGAGGCACCAAATCATTCCACTGAGGTCACAGCAGACACCCCTCGAATGTGGCAGCACTGCTTCATAGACTTCTATCGAGGGTTTGGACAGACAAATGCCCTTGGGGTATGTCAGGGTGTGAAAGTGTGCTTTCTGAGCTTCTCTGCTGCAGAGTTGCACACACCTACCCCATGACATGCCACAGAAAATATGAGACAGTTCATCCATCACTGAGTTAAGTAGTTGTCATATGGTACATTTGCATCATGAATAACAGATCATTCATGCAAAATTAATTGTACAGACTGAAATGAAAGATTTAGAATGGTGACACCATAAATGTGCCATTGGAATAAATTATGCCACCAATGAGGCAGCTGCTAATACATACAAAATATACCCATGAAGCCGATGAATATTCTTTCCCTTCTGTCCTTTGCTCTTTCATCTATATTTCTCTTACTCTGTGAACTCCACAGGGAAATGTCTGTCTTTTAGTTTTAGCTTATTACAGCCACATGCTGAAAGAGACTATGGCCTTGTAAATGGCATAATATAAATGGTTACAAATAAAACCATCAGGAAAATATGACACTTCTGTCTGTCATTCTCCAATAATTAACAATGTGGTAAATTATGAGGTACTGAAGCTCTAAAAGAGACTTAATTTGACTCCCAAATAAACAGAAATTATTATCTCATTCATAAACTACTACATGTACCTGAAATATCCATTTAACAGAATTGCAGGTTTTTTACTTGCACTACTCTATAACATGAAAATCTGGGGGGAAGAAAATGGCAAAAAACTATTCATGCTTCTCCTTCTGTTTAAAACTTGCCAATTTTTCTATTTTCTAAAAACATATTCCTTTGAAATTATCTGCTGTGTATGTATTTATAATACCTGCTTGTTTTATTCTCATTCTTTCTAAGGTTTTCATACCAGAGGCAAATCATACAGTACATATTTTCTTTATTCACTAGGTAAGTGCCAGCATTATAAATCCGATTTCTCATCTACTATCCTGACAACATCCTGATAATGACTTAAAATGCCATGTTCCAATTCACTTGCCAGAATATTCATTCATGAGAGGAGAGGGAGAGGGAGAGGAAGAGGAAGAGGAAGAGGAAGAGGAAGAGGAAGAGGAAGAGGAAGAGGAAGAGGAAGAGGAAGAGGAAGAGGAAGAGGAAGAGGAAGAGGAAGAGGGAGAGGAGAATATCCAAACTTGAGATGTTCAAATCCTATATACTGTTTCTGGAAATATTTTTGCTGACTGGTCAAGAAAAGTTCTTCGGGCTGTCTTTAACTACAAGAAATGTTGGTAAGACAGGGAGGTGCTCTGGTAACAAAAGCACAACATTGTTCCAAAGTATTGACAACAAAGGTCCCCCAACAAGGCAAACACTAATGTCATTCCTTCATTATAAGCAAGACATAGTCAATTTTAAAATTAATTGAAGTAAAATGAGTCTCATTCTTCAATTTGTGACCTTGCAAACACACACTAATTCAGCCTTGTGGCTAGAAGTCTACAAGCTATTTGGAACTAATTTTAAAATTTGAAGATTGGAGGCTGACTGGCCATGTTAACAATAAAGTGAATTTTCCACCTGGATATTTTAGAAATAGATTAAAAAAAATAAACACAACTGCAATTACTGAGTTGCTATTTGCATCTTCCTCCCACTTGGTTATATGCCTCTAAAATTTCAGTTTATTTCCTTTTAATAGACAAAAAAGTGCAGTTTAGCCAATTGCTTGACAGCATTTTGAGAAACAGCAGCTGCTGCTGGCATTCTGTTTTGTTGATATCCTGCAATGAGGGAGTCACTTAGGGTCAGTGTAAGGAAAAGCTGGTTTATGCTGCATGTGGGATTTTTTTCTGAACTGTGGGAAGAAGGCTGGGGCTGCGGCATAGTTCTACTGCTGAAGGAGGACAAAACAAAGGAAGTTTTGCTATTTTTACTATAAAAGATAATGTGCTCAATTGTTTTTCCCAAAAAGAATATTTGCTCCCCTCAAGAGCCACCAGCTCATTGCTCCCAAAGAAGCATTTTTTGAAACTTCATCTAGGACATCTGCATAGATGGATGCAAGAGCAGTGAACACACGGCAGCAGAGAATGCAAAACTCTCAAAATCCTGCATATAACGCACAACAGACTTGGACTACCCTCGAAAGGTTTCCACAGCTTATTTGGTCCTGGAGGCATCAGTTTAATAGCACCTTATTTATTAAACATAAATGCTTTGCATTTTTTCCTGGGAGCTTCTAAATCAACGAAGTCAGACCCTTTTGTCACAACGTCTCTTTTACAAACATGACAGTTCTACCTTAACACAACTTAGTCTGCCTAGCCATCGTTACGGTTTTTAGTCTCACACCTATGAAACAACAAGTACTGGAATTCTTCCTCTCTAAGAGTCCAAGATTTTCTATTCCCCATTACATTTATTCGTAGAAAACATACTCATTTCTTCTTGAACCAACATCTTCTTCTAGTTTAATGAGTCTTTTTTACTCTTGATGGTTGTTACTTTATGATGTGTGTATGAACTATTATGGAATTCTCACTCTCTGACCATAGAGAGGACAGATATTTTAGTCTCCTTTAGGATAACTTGTGCCCAGTTCCCAATAGATTGCCAACTCATTTGTGTTCTTACCATTCCTTTCTCAGTCATTTTGTTACTACACTGGAAAGAACACCAAAGTTTCTCTTGGAGGTACTTGTAAGCAGATCAAAAAGCCAAATTTCCTATTTCCATGAAAATTCAGTTAACACTTCTAGAATCAACTTGTTCTAGTATAAGTACACAGTGAGGTAGAGTAATGTTTACAGTGTGGTCTGCCTCAGAGCATTAGTGGTATTGAACCCATCAGAAAGGATCTCCAGCTGACTGCATGCACTGGGTATAACTTCATAACACCAAGGCTGCTCATAATCTGCAGGTAACTGTATACCTTTCAACTGGAATGCAACATTCCTTGGTTTACAGGGGTCTTTCTCCTGAATTTCATTTACTAGTATGAGCAATACAGATAGTTCAGGCAGAACAAAAAAATGGCAGGATCTGGTCAAAAATTATTTATTCCTTGTATTTACCAGAGGCAATGTGAAGCTTCATTATCTTTCTCTTCAGGCAGAACTATGATTCATGACACTGCAAGTTGCATTTGGCTGTCAGACTGCACCTTTGGCAACTATAATATTGCACACAAAGGAAAGCCTTGAAATTCTGTCCACCAGGAATCAGATAAAACATCTGTGCAAGGTGCAAGCCAGAATTCCTGCTGGGATCTGTTCTAGAAATATTAGAAATGCTAAATATGATGCACAGTGTCCCATTACAAGAAAGTGCAATAACTGTGGGGACAGAAATGTATTTCTAATTGAAAAGAACTCTTAAGAATTAGAGTGTAGGAGAATTTAGATGTGGTGTTTGGACAGGAGTTGACTGCCTTGCCTTGCAAAAGCCTTGAAACTGGGCTTGTATCCAGATTTCCTTCTAAACACATTATTTACCTGCAGAAGATCTTTGCTTCTGAACTGGGTCAGCTATCCATTGCTCCAGGTGAAGGAGAAATGAGATACACCTGGCAATTTAAAGCTCCCTCATGAACGAAGCACAGCATTTTGTGCTCCGGCCACGCCTATCCAATATCTGACCAAGCATGAATATCCCATTAGCAATGTATATCTAAAGGCAGAAGAACTTCAAGACTTTCCTCCATGTCCTCTACTACAAGGACAAATGGAATTTATAGTCTGGCAAACACAGACTGAACTCAACGTGTGTATGAGAAAATGACCCACCTTCCAGGTGCTCCTGGGACCTTCCACTTCATGGCCATCAACTTCCCTGCCTACTATATATTCTTTCAAATTATCCAGCTTTCATATGTACAACTACACTGAAGCAGGATGGAAAATTCTAGATGACTGCCATACATAATTCACAAGTAATGAACGACTTCTCATTTCACTTGCTGTCTCTACTCCTGACTCAAGCATAATTTCTCAGAGATCCTATAAATAAATCAAATTAAATTTCTCCTGAAACTGTTGGTGGGAGGCAGCACCTCCTGCTCTTTCTCCCTATTCAGGAAGCACTTTAAAAGTTTGAATACAACCCACAGAAACCACTCCCAATTTTGAAATATCATTGTAAACAGCACTAAACATTTGCAAAACATAATTGATTATGTAATATTATCAAAGATTGTCCACCTTCAGCAGTTTATCACTTTTTTACTACACACACATGCACAAATGTAAAGACTTTCCAGTCATTTTGCTGACCTAGTTCTTCATGCTTATGCAGTGTAGGAATGAATATATGTCTTGGCACATAATAGCTTACGATCTTTTTAGTGGAAACCAGAGACCACAATTTCCAGCCCCAACTATTAAACTCAGCAAAATGGCATGCTGTAAAAATAAAATTATTTTTAAAAAAAAGACTTGTGGTTTTAGGTCAGCTCCACTATATTAACCATCATCATAAATGCAAGACAACTATATAAAGAAGCAGAAGTCTCATATTCATCAACAGACTGTAATTTTAAATTTGATACTCTAAATGTATCATTATCTTACTGGTGTCCCACGATCTCCTGGTTTCCCTGGTTTTCCACTTGGGCCAGCCACTCCTGGAACTCCGGGAGCACCCTGAAGCAAAAGACACATAAAGTGAATTGTGGAAATACACAGCCTAAGTGCTAATATGAAATGTGTTACTGTATTGAGTCCAAAGCAATACTGAAAATGGTTCCTATCAGGTTGTTTTCTGTTAGGTACATATCAGGCTTGAAAATTTTTTTATGGAATAAATGGTTTGTTTCTTCATGGAAATGTGTTCTTTTACGTAACACCACAGTTTAACACATATTTCTGATCCAAAAGATGCAGAGAGTGTTTGTAAGTTTTTGGTATCATTCTTAATGACAGATTCCTAAAGGAGTACAAAAATACAAAAGGAGTTTGGCCTTGTAAGTTCACGTAGCAGATCTGTGATCCATGTAAAAATCCACAACAAGACCATAACAGTAATTTTAGTGATACTAGATAAATACAAACAACTAAAAGACCAGTATCAGATTATGTGGCAGAAGTTCATCTGCACATTCACAAAGGAACACAAGAAAGACAACTGTGGGGGAATGGCAGCAGCCCAAATAATACCCTGCCCTAGAAACTGCTGTGTGTATATGTAATGCAAATGTGCGATCTGTGTGCATTTGCCTACTGGAAATACATCTTCCAACTTGCTGCAGGTTGGACCCAGTAACATGGAGCTGCAGCAACTTGCCTATCTCAGGCTGTCTGATCCAACATACACTTTTCTCTAACAGCCACCCTCCTTTCTAGCATGGTCCCACAAAACACAATGACGCAACTTTTTAAGGAAAAACTAATCCTCAAATACTCTTGTCAAGAAAAACGTGTATTAACAGAGTTTCTTTTCACCACTGTACAAGTAACAAGCCAATTGGTTTCAGAAGGCCAAGCTATGCATTTAAAGATCATGGCTAAAAAACCAGATAAACTGGTTCTTCCCTTACTTACCCTGGCAGAAATCAGTGTCAAAACCACTGTTATGAATGTTTGTGAATTTTTGCTTTACCCAACTGTCTGCTCACCTTCTACTGAGAGCTTTTCAGAGCCATTTATGATATTAAACAAAGGATCCATTTCATATTTGATGGAAATTGAAAATGTCAGTGTGGCTTCCTCTTGGCTCAGGTCTCTTAATTCAGAGTATATCAAAGAAAAAATTATATTTACCGCTGGTCCTGGTGGGCCTCTGGGACCTGTGGGACCATCTTTTCCTGTGAAACCCTATTCAAAAATAAAAGCAAGATTAGAGAAAAATGGCTTTTATGATTATATAATTGCAATACTCCTGATTACTACTAGCATGTCTTTTAAAACCTATCCACAATGTAAGTTATAAAATAGCTATCACGACTCATGCTGGAGAAGGCTATGGAACAATGAGATTCAGCCACTTTAGATATCCAGCTGCTGTTGATTAACTGAAAATTAAATCAATCTTTCTCAATATTTTTTAAGGAAAGGAATCACAATTCTAACCCAGAGGAGTATAATCTCTCTTTTCACTGTTCTGTCATTCACAGTTTAGCTGTAGAATCAGAGTTTTCTGCTTAACTGAAGAGCCACCTCCCTCTCAGATATTTCCCCTGCAAGAATGAATGCTGAGAAATCCCATTTCACTGATCTAACACAGCATTCACAAGTTAATGTTGATGGCCCATGACCCATGAATCCTACAGTATCCTCTTTGGCAACTGGCTATCACATGGTTGTCTATTTTAATTTCCAGCTATCAACTCCCACTAAAGAACAGCCATAAATGCATATATCAGTTATTAGTTTTGACTGTAAAGACAAGTCATTGCTTCAGTTATCTTAAAGGTGATATTCCACCGTGATGACAAAAGAGATTTATTTAGTTGACCCCAATTAGAAGAAAGGAATTGCAACAACTGCACAATGAAATACCTGTGTAAATGCCCTTCATAATGAATAAATTTCAGAATTCTCCAGCCGAAAAGAAGTTCTTAGCTCCAAAATTTAGGAGCAAACCTGACCTTCACAGTTGTGTTGGCACAGATGGATTCCTTACCAATATGATGTCTCCCATACACTGAGGTAAGGAGAGTTCCAAAGGGATCCCCTGCAGCAGCAACAATGTGGGGAAGACAGCAGGGCTGAGTCTCTCAGCAGAGCCCTGCTCAGGGGACATTCTGCTCTAAGGGTGAAGGCAGCTGAGAACCTGGTCAGGGGAGGGAGCCAGGCAACTTTTACAGAACCTATCTGGCCAACCAATGGCTGTCTGGGGAGGTTTTCACCCCTGAGGTGTTTCCAACCTTTTTACTTTTGTCTCTCCATAAGGGAGATGGATAAAAAGACCCCTTTTCAAAAAACATTTGAAAATGGAAAGATATATGAAGAGGAGGAAAAATCCAACAAAACACAAAAACAGCATTACTTGCTCTTTTCAGAACTTAAACCAAGGAAACCTTACCCTTTCTCCTGGAGGTCCCACTGGTCCAGGTGGACCAGGTAAGCCTGGGGTTCCCTGGAGGGAAAAAGAGTGAGAAATTGTATCCATGACAGAACAAACATCACTGTTATGCCATTCCATATATCTCCAGTATATGTTCTTCCCCGTTTTCTGTCTAATCTCATTGCACACTAACATGTAGCACTGCTTTCTACAGGACTTTATAACTCTCTAAAAGTATATTAGTCAGAGTTATAAAGGCTAATGAAACAGGTAAAAAATACAAGGCTCTTGGCCCATGACTGACCTTATGTGATAGGTGAAACTAAATCCACAACATTTAAGCATTCCCCATATAGTATTTTTATCATCAATAAAATTAAGAACCATATAGCAAAGAAGGAATATTTGTTATGTCACTAGATGTGCATATCAATGACCTTAGATTATCTAAATTTTTTTATTATTATTTTTTTCCCCTCCCTGTATAGTATACAATACAGAAACCCGCATGTAACACAAATTTAGTAAAGCCCTCTTTTTTCAGAAATATCCCAAGGCCATTTGAATTCCAAAAGCAGAAACTAATTAGGCAACATTGCTGAAGAAGGGTTCAGCAAAGGTTCTGCTATCTTTATTTCAGAAAGACATTTAACTGCAAGTGGTCAGAAGTTGAGAGACCTTCCTGGGGAGTTATCAGAGTACTCTTCCCAATCCAATGGTCTGTCATGGTGCATTCACAACTGTCCAGATGGACATTTGGCCTGACCAAATGCACAGCTGTTTTTTCGTTCTTGCTGTTTTGAACAGTTTACTATTTCCTACATTTCAAATTTCTAAGTGTAATTGCTTCTAAAACTATGGCTTAGGGGGGTATGAGAAGAGCCTATGACTCCTAGTAATGTCAAAGATAGCTGTCCAGCAGCCAGGCTGCATCAGGAATAGTGTAAAATGACATTGTCTTGTCAAAGTGTCGACTTACCGATCGCCCTGGTAGTCCAGGCTGGCCAGCATCCCCCTTCATTCCTTGACGACCCTATAATTTCCACAAATGATTACAGAATACATCACACTTCCAGGACACAAGGTGTAGGAGCATATAAAGGAGTAATTTATTGCCTTTCACAACTAGCATGCATTCCATATGTGCTTCAGCACTGCAGTATAAATGCACAGTCTAAACCCACATGAGCTAAACTTGACAATACAATATTTATTTTTTACAGTGGCTTGCATGATAAACCAGCATTAACAACTGTTAAAATTCAATAAATCTGTAAGCATAGCCTGAAAATGTGAATCACAATTGATAAGAGAAATGAAACTACATGACTCAAAAGTGCTCTAAATTCTTGTTAGCTAATGAGAAATTCCATGAATGTTGATGTTTTCAGTCTTCAGACATTTTCAAGTGAATGTAACAAACAAGTTTATTATCTGTATTACACATGTAAAAGGAATGCTTGTCCCTTCTTGCTGTTTGGTACCCCTAGATCATTTAGATTAAGTTTTTCCTCCCAGTATATAAGAAAAAAAAGTAAAAATAATCTGCACAGGGTAACCAAATCATTCTACTTTGTCCTTAAAAAGCAGAAGGTGTTCCTAATGTTCTAATTATGTTCCTAATTATCTCAAAGCACATTTTATTTTCCATTTCCCACATTCCATTATAGATGGAGCAGGTAACCTATTTCCAATGAAAAATGAGACAGCCTGCAATCAGACATCAATTCTGTTTTCCAAAAACTTTATATTTTGATTAAAGACTTCATAAAAAAGGCTTCTGAATATATTAAAATTCTAGTCAATCCTAAATAGGAAACATCAGAATTTTAGTCCTGCTTTTAGAGTGATTATTTATTAAAATATGGCAAAAGCAGTCTTAACACATTCACAATGAAGACAAAGAGTTACGTATGCTATCTTCCATAAAAACCAGAACATAATGAAACTTCATCAGTGTTAATAAGAGTTACTCTGGCTTTGAAGGTATGCACATGAAGTCAGAAGTAGCATCTTGCAAAAATACGGATGCTGTTGCCAAGAAAACCCCTAGCTACTGATTTAAGCCAGAAAAGAGAAGTTGAAGATGTAAGTCTGAGAAAACCTTCAAAGCAATATTGCATGCTTAATTTTCCTGTACCACAGTTTTGAGTCCTTAAACTGGAATGCCTAGCAACTCTACAGAAAAGCCATTAAGTCTGAAAACAGAGTAATAAAACTTATATTACAGCATTTAGACTCTGTCCCTTCACTGGCATCCCATAAGCATATGTAACACCCAGGGCAGAAAATGCTACTGTATTAAGATACTTGATTGAGAAAGAGATGTGTTTCACAGTACTACTGCATGGCAGGGACAAACAAATGCTCAGGCAATGCTGCCACCCTCTTCCCAAGACCACCATCCCCACGGACAGCTCTGTCTCCACACACACTGCCTCCTGATGGACTCCAAAGGGCTACTCACCGGTTCACCTGGGATTGACAGCCCATTGGGACCCTGTGGACCTGGGGGACCTTGTGGGCCAGGAGGACCAGTCTCACCACGAGGACCAGGAGGCCCCTTAAAGCAGAAAATTAAGACAAAATTGTAAATGACAATCCCTTTTGAAATCTATAACTGCAAAATCCTTTGGGTTAGACAATTTGGGTAAGTCAGAAGCCTGGAGACACTTTTAATACTTCAGAACGACGGTGGAAATGGTTGTTCAAGAGGCATACCCTTTCATAAGCTATTCTCTGATTCATGTTGGCAGTCTCAGGTCAATACATGCCCTCTGGCACTGCTAATTAGAAGTATTGCCATCTCCTCTGTACAGAAGAGAGAACACTAATGCTGCAGAGTGTGTATTAACACTCTGATGCATGTAATCCCAACATCATTGACCCAGAGTGGTCAATGCCCTTGAGGCTACAAAGACTGTGATATATAGTCTCAAATAGGCAGGCCGCACATAAGTGACATAATGGCATATTTTTAACAGATTTCAGATCTCCATTCTTAGCCTAAAACTAAAATTAAAAGTTTTCATACAGGTAAGCCTGTAGCAATGTTATTATAGATGCATTTTGGGAAAAATACTTACAGATGATCCAGTCAAACCCCTTTCACCTCTGGGACCTTTAGCGCCTGGGCCACCCTAAATTGAGTATTTGGAAAAAAAATGTATTTCATACACAGAAAGCAAAGGTGCATAATACTAGTGTGCATTATGAGTTCTCCTTAACAAACTCTTAAGTGAAGCCCCAAAGTTCTGAAGTGCACAGAACACACTGCTAAAAAGTGTAGTTGAATAAAATATGCATCAGGAGCTCAGGGAAACCACATCAGCTTCAGCTCTGCCAATTCAGCCCATGAATAGCTATTATTTTGATTTTTGTCTCTGAAGACACAAACCTCAATGTATATTCATCAAAATCACTGAATACCTCTATAGTAAACTACCAGACAACTTAACTGGGGCTTTAGATTCCCCATGCAGCATTTTTGATAGCTTCGAAGTAGTGCTGCTGTGCTGAGTATAGCTCCTTAATGTTCAAAGCAATTGATAGGAATATGTCCATTCCATAAATTGTTATCTCTCCACGTAAAAAAATAAAGAGTAACTAATTTATTTCCCTGACAGAGTGAAGAATCTTTCCTTGGAGTGAAATCTTGACTCTGTATTTAGGAAAAATATTTTCACAGTCCATTAAAAATATCTTGTACATGATGTGCAAGAGACGGGGCCAGAGTCTTTCAGCCTCTCAAACAATGAGGAGCTATTCACAGTGATCACACTGGAAATACAGGAAAAGATCATACAAAGAAGTAGCTGTGGTAAGAGCTGCCTAACTCTTTAAATTAGGATGAAAAGGGGATGGATTACCATGATGTTATGGACACGTTGATAGGAACTATGTCTCTGAATGACATTTGTTTCACAAAACCACAGACCAACACAAAACTACCTCTATAAATTTCAAAATCAGAAAATCTGTCTATTGTGAATAGTTACAGCTGGTAACTTACAGCTGGTCCAGGGGGTCCTGGAGGTCCCACACTGTCTTGAGTGCAGGTACAAGCATTTGGAAGAGCTGGGCATTTTGCTTCATCTCTCTGAAAATTCAATCACAACTTATTACGGTCCTTTTAAAGAAAAGTACTCACTGGCAGCATTTTTTTCTAGCATACAATAGCAGGAAGATTCTCTACTATCCTGTTTTCAAGTAAAACTCACAGCTAAACAGTGGTTTCCAAATGTTACTAGAGGATCTTTTATATTTTTAGCAAATTTTCTCTGTGAGCTCTACAAGGCACTAACAACAAAGGCACTTGCAAAATTAAATTCATATGCAATCTCTGTTGTTCTAGTATTTATATGCATTTGACAATCAGCTTGCACTGACAAAGAATAAACTAGTTACTTTTTGAATGGCAATCTAAGAACAGATTAAATAAATAAATAAATATATACATAATGTATATATATGTATAGATATATATATTCTCCCCATTTATAAACCTAGAATCTGAAATATCATTGATATACAAATATAACTGACATTTTCTGCACCATTCCTAAGGGGCTCAGTTCTAGCATTAAAACCTATCTGACTCAAACAAAAAGCTTTGAAATTAGGTGCTGCTGACTGGCTGCTTTGCAACTGTGTTTAGACGTGTTGTCAGTACAATGTTTAATACCAGCCTAATATTAATATTATTAAATTTACTATTAATAACATTCTTCTGAATAGCCTCTGGTTCATTTATACTTACCATAGAAGGAAGATCACAGCATCTGTCTCTGCTAGTCCAAACTGGACTGCATACAATGTCAAAATTCTGGATTTCTAACTGTAAAAGAAAGTAATACTCTTGAAAGATCCTAGAGATGTTAATTATGAAATCTAGTGACATTATCACTAGAAATTACTCCTCCCTTTATTTCTAATGATAGAGAATCCACAGTAAATGCACTCAATTACTATCTGCTCTCCCTATTAAAACAAAACCATTCCTGCTTTTGTTTGAATTTACCTGAGTGCAACTTTCTGCTATTAGATTTTTGTTCTTGCAATTCTGCTAGAACAAGAAGCTATCAAGACCAAACCTCTCAGTTAAGTGTATTGGGTTAGACAGTACAGACACTTAAAAGCTTTGGGTGCAACACTGGTTTCCAGCAATCCCTAATCTCTTTCCTCAGAAAATTACAAGGTCTCGCAATAATGAATGGATTCATATTTATTGCTTACTGTTGCTGATCTTCGGTCGCCTTTTAGAAGTTTCCCAAGTATTTCATAGCCATCAGTTGTGATGTTCCCAGCCTCCTTAATAGGTTTTTCCAGTATTTCACTGCAGTCAATGTAAATCTTAACATTTGATGAAGTTACAACAATATGGACCTGAAAAAAAGTTTAACATAATATTTAGAAAAGGCACATGGGCACAATTACTTTAACACTTTAACAGTATTTTACTGATTTGGTAGTACTGTTTTTAATTTTATTCCTAGTAATCCCGCTATACTCCCAACTGGTGGAAAAATTCAAACTCAAGAAAAGTCTATGACATTAATAACCTCTTTAGAATGTGTTGAAGGTCAGTAAGATAAATACACATGCACAGCTAAGAAATACCAGTTAATATAATAGCTGAACCATTATTAACTATTTAAAAAGCTTGCCTGAAAATTGTTTTAAGGTGGCATAAGAGCAAAAAAATAAAAGAATTTTTGAGAGGAAGTGAATATAAACATTTCTTGTTCTCTTCTGATGGCTGGGACCACACTAGGTGTTTATAAGCCTGGGACAGCCCACTGACTAATAGACTCTGTAGTTCAGAGGGTAGATTGTTTCAGATCCAAATACAGAGAGTTCAGTTTCTGCACACGACTCAACCAGAGGCATTACCTGCATTGAGACACAGGAAGTGAACAGAGAAGCCTGCCCAGAGCAAGACAAAATAATGGAAGATGCAAGAGAGAAATTTCCATGACAGAAATCTGGTTACAAAAACATATGCTAAAATAAGGGGAAAAGGGAAGAGGAAGAGATTAATTACTGGAAATAGAGGAAATTTAGGAGGGAGAAAAGAATGACTAAAACAAAGAGAGCACGTTTACCAAGAGAAGAGAATGAAGTGCTTGGGGGAAACACAGTAAACCTTAAGCAGAGGAACATACAAAATCTAAGCAAAGATTGTCTTTCTAAAAATTTATAGAATGTATGGCAAATGTTACATAAGTGAATTTTTTACATTTCTGTGAAAACGTAGAGAACATTTAGGAATCTCCATGAAACAAACAAGGGCCTGTCATTTTAGCACATCTAATATGCAGTTGATGGAAGAGCATCTTCAGGCAACAGAAAGTTTTCAGGGATTTTATATACCTTACCTACTGCAGATATTTTATATACATCATTATAACATCTAAGTAATTGTTAAAGTATCAACGCATTAAGATCAGCAGTAAAGAATCCCTGAAGTATGTATTTATGTTTTAAAGCTTCTGTTACCACAGTACATAACCATACTGAAGCATATTGCTATTTGATGACCACTTTAAAAATTGGCATAAAGTTGAGAGATTCCCCTAAATGTCCTGAGTCAACAAGTGCCTGAACAATCTCCTGAGAATTTTTACTTTTTTCTCCCTTTAAAATATTTTCCCATGCGGAGTTGTCTCCAAGGCATCAGCATAGCTTATCTAAAATTCTTTTAAAATTATGTGCTTATGCTTTATATCTCTGTGCTGTGTATACAAGTGGGGTTTTTAATTAAAATTCCCAAGACTGTTCATTGAACAAATAATTTAAAAAAAAAACAATTGAAAGATAACTGTGTCCAAAGTATAATGTGGTATTACATGACAAACTTTCTATAAAACAAAATAAGCACCACGCCAAAACTTTAAATTCATTATAATTTGTACATCATAGATTCAGTCATTTGGTTATATGACTAAATTTTACAGGTCCATTACTGCATCATCCAATTTAAACTCATCACGGATGTAATTTACTAACTCTGAAAGGTACCTAACACCCAAGTCCTTCTACTGGAATGTTAAGTATTTGTCAAATTTAAATAAAATAAAACAAAACACATTGCATAGCAAATGTAAATTACATTTTCATTAGCACACAAAACTTTGAAGTAAATCTACATCAGAATGTTGAATGAGGCCATCAACTTGAAAAGGTTCAAACAGGAATAACTGCTAAGCATCACATATCCATCCAAAGAAGAATCCCAATATTCAAAAATAAGAGCTCTCCCAAGTCATTGACTCAGTCAGTTAAAAACTGATTTGCTGCCAGATCTGAATTCCAGCCTGAATCTCATGGCCTAGGCAATAAATCTAATTAAAGGAGGCATCTGGTGTTTACCAGTAAATAGAACATCTCTGTATTCAACCCTGATACATTTTGTTTCCAACAGTTTCTAACACACCAACATAAAGAATCTGTTCTGACTAGTTCTGACTATTTATTTAATTTATGTCATTTTAGGAAAGAAAACATGCTTTGATTTTTTTATCCAGATGCCTTATAAGATAAAGTTTGATTTTAAAGTGTTTAAAGTTTTTTAAACTGTTTAAAGTTTAAAGATTTTAAAGTTGTTTAAAGTGTTCTGATCTGCTGCTAAGTCAATCACATCAATTAGCTAAGCAAACTAATTTCCCATATGCATATCAGTAGAAAGATATCCATTCATTATCAAATTTCCTCTTGCTAACTACTGCAAAATGGCAAGCTAAAAGGAAGTCTTGTGTGGTAAGAATAAGAAAGTAGAAGTTGTCTGTCTCTCCAAAACATCAGTTATAAATTTAATGACTGTCTCAAGCAGTCAGAAGTTTTCCTATGGGACTTGCCAGATTCAACAGCTTTCACCATAGCTATGCTACACAGAGTGTTCAAGTATGCCAAAGTCAATTTCCCTAGTTATGTGTAGTTAACTGCATTTGACTGAATGAGCCAGTAAGCCATCAAATGAAAGCCAGAAGAATGTTTAATATTTTGGAAAACATCTCCTTGCATTGTAAAGAATTGTCATTTCTTTAAAACTGGATGTTAGGAGAAATTGCAAAAGTACATTTAGATATGTGTTAATCTTACTTTCCTTCATCCATCTGAAACTACTGCTATTCCTTATTAGGAGCTAATCAACACGGCTGATACATAAGGCTTTCCCAGCAGGTGGGCTGGGGAAGCCCACAATGCCATGGTTAACAACCTGACTCAGACAGCAATCTCAGTAATTATCTGGAGAGAAGCCAGAAAAATCAGCTTAGTTTCATGGTGAAAAATCCCAAATACAGCTCTAAACCAAGGCTCTTCCAGCTACTTTAAATGTTATCAAAATCTGAACTTTTGATTCCTCTCTGGGAAAAAAAGAAAGGGAATTACACATTAAATAAAGTAACTGCGAAATTTTTTCTTAAGAAATAGTCTCTTGAGCAAGAATTTTTACTTGTAAAGCTTTCAGATAATTTGCAAATTGCTGCTACTCCTGTTCATTGTTTGGCATCTTAGGATCAGTTTCTCTCCATATGTATTAGTGTATTTAACTATTAAAAGGATACAAAATCTGGATTTTTATTTTCCCTGCACTTTTTTTCACCAAGAAGTGTAATAAACAATTTTACATAACTGCTAATTTCTAGCAGCTAGCAGGGGTCTCAGATTTTTCCCCAGTTGCTCTGATAAATGAGCAGAACGTCAATGTAAGTGCTGTCAGATAAGTTTGCTCAGCTCTGTAACATTTAGAGAAACTATAAGGAAAAATGTGATTCTAAACATCAAATAAATTAGCAGCAGACACTTAAAACAGACTGCTGGCAGCACAGTATGTGGAGCCCTCCACACCACTGACCTGAAGAAGTGTCAGCTCTCACAGGGATATCTAAAGTGAGACATGTTACATGCTGCTCTGTGTCTAAACAGTGCTTCTTGGTGATGACTTAACCCTCACACCAAAACAAGTTACATTCTAGCCTTTACTGGCAGTTCTTCTCACTCCAGTAGATTCATACATGTCCTTAAAATTCAGCGGTCCTACTAAGCTATTATAGAAAAGGTCATGTCAAGGACAAAATAAAGGCTGCTTAATGTAGGTATGATCCAAAGCTACCCATAACTATCAGTTACAAAATCAATGTCACAAACATTTCTTCATAAATACAAAAATAATCAGACTTTAAATAAATTCTAAAATAAAAATAATTGGATAAAACACAGGACCACCTTGGGAAGCTCGTCTCTGCCAAAATCTGAGGAAACCAATAGCTTTCATGGTACTATGTGATTTTTGTAAACACCTGTGTTTTAAACAGATGAAGTCACAAAACATTATACTTCTGGCACCAGTTATCTTCCCTGGCTTTCAGTCTAGCAAAGCTCAGTTGCCAATTTGGCCTTCAGTATCTGGAAGTTGACAGAAGCAACCCCTTATCAGTATCCCCAAAGGAATGCTGGTAGTGACTAGTCATGCAGAAGACAGTATCATAAAGAAAACAAATGCTATACTCAAGCCATATTTAGTCATCAGATGAAAACTAAACTAAATAGAAGGGAGATAAATGAAAATATGAGAATGGGCATTTCAGCTAACCAAAAATGTTGCAATTAACCTCACTTTCTTGCTCTAAACATATATATTTAACACAGCAAGGAAATATTTTTAAAATATTTTAGGTATACATGTAGCCTGAATCAAACGCTTCCTGATTATTAGAGGTACGGAAGCCTGGCAAGATCAAGTTTTCATAATCTGGTGCACAAAATTAGAAAAGCAAGCACAGAACTATGACAATTGAAGGCAGATGCAGTAACATGTAAAGATTTCACTAGCCATTTTGTTAATTCAAAAACCCTGAGTTTCATTCCAAATCATAAATAGACTTTTACAGGGTCTCTTTCCTTTTTGTTGCTTCCTCAGTTAACACAACACTAGAATATTTTAGGCCCAGTGTTCTTAAGCAAAAAAAAAATCAACACTCATTCATACTTACTAAACATATATATACATATGTATTATGTTTGTTAAGAATCTTATTCAATATGCTATTGACCTCCCAACACTGGTTCCCTGCGTACTCATTTGCCCTGGCTATATCTTCCTTTTCTCTGAACCATTTCAAATCATTACACCCCCATGGAATCTTTTCTCACCACAACTTCCTTTCCTTTCTTCCTTCCAGTTTATCTTTTATTCTTCCTCTTTCATGTGGCAGGAACCAGGCAACAATTTCTTATTCAGATATATCCCTTCACTTTCCCAATCTTGACAAATTTTTTACATATCTCTTACATTGGTTCAAAGAAGACCTACAACTTCAGACATCTCGTTCTACATGATCCGCATGATCTGTAGGTCCCTATGTCAAATTAAAGTACTAACCAAAAACCAGATACAATTGACAGTGACTTGTGCTTGGTTGTCTTCTCTTTCAAAGAACAGTACTTCAGAAATCATCATCATAATTTCAATCCTTTACCTTATGGAAGCTTCCATAAAAGATTTTCTTTATGTCATCATTATCGAAAGTTACAGTTTGAACCTCTCCCCTTGTATCCTTGTTAAAGAATGACAGCACTTTGCTGGAAGCTGCAATAAATAAAAATAACACATTTCATTTCATGTATACTACTGAAACCACCATCCTAAGAGACACTTCTAGATAAAATTTACTTTACCCCTCCATTGGGTAAACACAGATCACAGATGGTCGTAATGACCCATAAGTACACAGTTGTGCTTCCATTTGATTTTAGAGTTAATACCAAAGTTGAAATCTAGTTTAGATGAATTAGTCTTAGGTGAACAAAGTTTAAAAGAAATCTTTTAACATTAAAAATGTATAATCCTTTTATCATGTAAAAATGCTTTCAGTTTGGAAATATTTGGGAAGAACACATGCAAAGTAACGTAACGAGTAACTTCTCTATGCAATAACTATAATCATCCTTACGATCAAGCACAACTCCAACTTGTGGTTTATAATCTCTGTCTGTAATCTGCCAAATTGCAAAAGGCTCATTGGGGGATTCAGGCAGAAGACGGAATAACAGAATGATAGTGTACGCCTGTGGCAATCCCTCTGGGTGAATCTCCCTGTTAAGACAATACAAAGACATTTTTTCACATGGAAACACAGGAGGAAAATATGATCTTCATCATTTGCTCTTTTTCAAAGAAAAGACACAAGAGTAACAGAGAAACCCCAGCATTCAGTGTAACAGAGCATTTTAACAACCCTCTCAAATAGAAAACACCACTGTGATATAAAAACACTGTGATTTGTTAAGAGGAACTCACAGCTTGTCTTCAGTTGGTCCCAGCACCAGCTAGATAGGATGCCAGAATATGACCAAGAACTCCTGGGTATGTATTCCTGTGGCAAAGTTCTGTATAAATTATGCATTTTAAATTCCTTGATGATAAGTAAAGAAAAAAAGGACCACAGCTTTATTTGTCGTTTTTTTTTTCATCTGGCCTGCTTTTACAACAGCATTTAAATATTGCTGCCCTTCAGGCACAAATACAGTGAAGGAGATATTTAATGCCTTTTTTGCATTGGTGATGCGTTTGGTCTCCAGCTCATTCTTTAGAGGCTCATGCCTAAATTTGTGATATTTGGATTGTTAGACATTAAAAAAGAAGAGAGCCAAAAGTAAATAAAAATATGCATGAAATGTTCTCCAGAATTTTCTGAAAGGGAAGGAATGCAGGAATGGAACATTAAGAAAGAGGGTGACTACTCCTTCTCTTTAATTATTATAATGGAGCTGAGAAGGGGATTTAGTGACATGAACATAAACATAAAAACCTTAAAATGAAGAAAGGAGCTGTGTTGTATGTTAGACAAAGATTATGAACCCATACAATTATGGACACCACAATAAAAACCAAATCACTAAGTCATCAACATCACACAGCACACTGCAGGAATGCAAATATTAAAGTAGATATAGCAACACAATTTATAACTTGAATAACAAGTTATTTCAGATATGGAAACAACTATGCTGCTAGGATCAGCATGCATTTATTGCTCTGCTGACTCAGTCTAAAGGGAGTTTTATTTTCTGGATTCTCATGAAAAATAAGAGCCCAGAATACTCTGGCAAATCTATTCCACCTCTAACAGACATTAGACTATGTATCACAACATTTCTAAAAGAATTCAGTAAATAGGAACTTTATATTTTTATTGTCTTTTCATCAACTTGTCCTGCTAAATTCATTATCTATTCTAATGCAAGAGAGCCGCAAAACTGGGATTACCTCTATTTCCCTAGACTGCAAAAATCCAGGCTGTCAGAGAACTATCATCCCCACAGGTGTTAGCAGCATGCCAATGAACTCAAAAATCCTCAAGTCCTTCACTTTTAAAATTATGATCTCAGAAGGCTGGCAAGAAGAAATTATTTCTTCATAAATCTCAGCTCCTGTGCTTGGGATCTGATCTTTACCCAATCTGTCAGGATTGCAGAAGATTTCAAAGACTACTCTGAAAACTAAATTTTCTTAAATTTAATAGGAACAATGGGCTATTTTTAGGCATCTCCTCTGACCCAGAATAACCTTTTCTGAAACATACTTAAATAGATGGGAAAGAAACAAATGAAAAAGAAAAAAAAAGAGAGAGAGAAAGGTTCCACTCTCAGTAAAACTAACTGCTAACTAAGTCTTTTTCTTCTTTGGGAAAAAATGTTGGCAAGAATGACCATCTATTACCCATCCATAACCAAGCTCTACGACCACAGGCCTTTGAAAGCTCTGCTCCATTTGCCAAATAAGGCAAGTCAAATAGAGGAGAAACTACCCTAAGTCAATGGCATCAGTGTGCAGCAAGAATGTTGCTTCTGAAAAAAGTGACGCTAATCCCTCCATATTGAAACCATTTTTGTCCAGCAACACGGAATGCATTGTACTAAGGAGACTGTTGTTCAACTGCCTAAGTATAAACTGTGGATTATCTGCAACTTGAATGGTTAAGAAGGATAATCGCAAAGAAAAATAAGAAACTAGATTAATAGTGAACTGTGATTGTAGTGGAAGAAATAGATTAGCATTTAATGAAAACAATGATAGATTTTTTTCTAAGTATATTTTTTGAATTTCAGTAAAAAGAACATTAAATTAATGCATCTTCCATAAGACACAAATGCTATCATCTATAAACTCTGTTAATCCCTCATCATCTAGTCACCCTAAATATGAGCCCTTCGGTTTACTTACCGTATTGGCTGGCTGATAAAGGCATTTTTGTGGAGTCTATATGCTACATAGCTTGGGAAAGAGCCTGATTCCAGTGAAACGCCTTGTACAGAAGCAAAATGTTTCTCTGTTAGGTTATAGGATTCCAGCATCTTGAAACCTTTAAATCCAGACAGAAAAAAAAAAGAAACACTGTAGATCTGTAAAAGACACAAATCAACGTATGCCAAAATATTAGACAGTTACTTACCAGGTGAAGTGTATCCCTCCAAGTAAATAAGGGGACAAGCTGAAAGACATCAAACAACATATAATTCAAAACTACTAAGCCTAACAGGGTATGAACATATGTATACTTCAGAAAGTTTTACTACCAAGAAGTCTGTATTATTAATAATTATGAGACAATTTTTGTTACATTTGTCATACTGTGTCCTGAGCTGCGGTAGACGTAATGTCAAAATCTTCACTCGTCACATTTAGTAGGGTATTTCTACTGTGACAAACTGCATGGAATAACAAATGAACCCCAAATATTTAAAGAGTATAATTCATAAGAAGAAAGGAGGACAATGACACAGTCTTTCCATTAATATTTAAGGCATGAGTCGAGCTGCATAATAGCTGCCAGATTCACAAGAAATAACTGCATATTTATGTGGCTCCTCAGGAGCCAGCAGATGAGGCAGTTAGGGAACACGCAGTTGCACATGACAGGCCCGGGAATTTCTTATTTTTGCCATAGAAGGATTTCACTTGAGTAAACAACTGAGTCTTATTTAGATAATTTTAAAACAGCATCACACACTGTACATCTTTAGCACCCCTATTCCAGTGGTAAATAAGAGACCTGTTGTGCCCTGCAGTTCACATTAGGCATCATTCTACTTCTTATTGTTAGTGACTGTTACTCTTTTCTTGTTATACTACTACTTTTGAAATGCAAGATGAGATTACATAAAATGCAATAATCACTTGAAAATTTTAAAAAGTAACTTGCTCCCTTAAACTATGTCCAGTTAATATGAAACCTAACTTTTTAATATGAATATTTCTTCTGATATACCTTAAATAAGATGGCAACTTGTATTGGGTTTGCATGGCAAGGTTTTGGTAATGGGGGAGCTACGAGGGTGATTTTGTGAGAAGCTGCCAGAAGCTTTCCCTGTGTCCAACAGAGTCAGTTCCATCTGGTTCCAAGACAGACCCACTGCTGGCCAAGGCTGAGCCCATCAACAATGGTAGTAGTGACTGGGGAATAACAGATTTAACAAGGGGTGGGGGGTAGGGCGGGGGGGCTATGTGTGTTGGAATGGCACAATAACCTGCAGCAGGAGAGAGGAGTGAGAACACAGGAGAGAAACAACTGTCAGGCACCAGAGCAGAGATTCCACTGCGTTCCTGGTCTACCCTATGGGGAAGACTGGTCAGGCAGGCTGTGACCCTGAAGCCGGTGGAAGTCCACAGAGGAGCGGATATCCACCTGTAGCCCCTGGAGGACCTTATGGCAGAACAGGTGAATATCTGAAGGAGGCCATGACTCTGTGGGAAGCCCATACTGGAGCAGGTTCCTGGCAGGACCCATGGCACCATGGAGAGAGGAGCCCATGCTGGAACAGGTTTGCTGGCAGGATTTGTGATCCCATGAGAGACCCACAATGGAGCAGGCTGTGCCTGAAGGACAGCACCATGTGGAAGGGACCTAATGAGGTTCAACAAAGGCAAGTGTAGGGTCCTGCACGTGGAGAGGAATTAGCCCAAGTTCAGGTTGGGGGCTGACCTACTAGAGAGCAGTTCTGCTGAGAAGGACACGGGAGCTTTGGTGGATAACAGGTTGACTGTGAGCTGGCAGTGCCCTTGCAGCCAGGGGGCCAATGGTATCCTGGGGTGCATCAGGAAGAGGGGCCAGCAGGCTGAGGGAACTGATCGTCCCCCACTACTCAGCCGTAGTGAGGCCGCAGCTCATCTCCTCTATCCAGGTCTGGGCTCCTCAGTACAAGAAAGACTAGGAGCTACTGGAAAGGGTCCAACAGTGGGCCATGAAGATGATGAGGGGTATGGAGCAGCTCTCTTATGAGGAGAGACTGAGGAAGCTGAGCCTGTTTAGTCTAGAGAAGACTGAGAGACGATCTCATTAATGCACATAAATATCTCAAGGGTGGGTGTCAAAAGGATGGTGCCAGACTCCTTTCAGGGGTCCCCAGCAACAGAAAAAGGAGCAAAGGTCATAAACTAAAACACAAGGAGCTTCACCTCTTTATGCAGAGGGTGCCAGAGCACTGAAACAGGCTGCCCAGGGAGGTTGTGGCCTCTCCCTCTCTGGTGAAATTCAAAACCCACCTGGATGCGTTCCTGTGTAACTTGCTCTGGGCGACACCGCCTTGGCAGGGGCATTGAACAGGATGATCTCCAGAGCTCCCTTCCAACCCTAACAATTCTATGATTCTGTGACCCACACTGCAGCAGTTTATGAAGAACTGCAGCCCATGGGAAGGTCCTACGCTGAGAAGTTCATGGAGGACTGTCTCCCATGGTAGGGACCTCACACTGGAGTAGGGGAAGAGTTTAAAGACTACTACCCCTGGAGAGGAAGGAGCAGCAGAGACAACATGTCATGAACTGACCACAGCCCTCATTCTCTGTACCCCTGTGGTGCCCAGGGTGAGGAGACAGAGAAAATTGGAAGTAAAACTAACCCCAGGAAGAAGGGAGAGGTGAGGGAAATTTCTTAATACATGATTTTATTTCTCCTTATCCTACTCTGATTTCATTGATAATAAATTAATTTTCTACCATGTTGGGTCTGCTTTGGCCATGAGAGTAACTGCTCAGTGATCTCTCCCTGCCCTTATCTCAACCCATGAACCTTTCATTGTATTTTCTCTCCCTTGTTCAGCTGAGGAGGGGAGGGATAGAGCAGCTTTGGTGGGCACCCAGCATCCAGGCAAGGTCAGCCCACCACTCACTTGCAGCAGCATATAAGCAAACATATTAATTTGGGAAAAGAAAAACCAATGTCTTCTACTCACTTGAGGTAGCTGTCTCACACACAAAGGTGACGAGGTTATCTTGAATCTTTTCAAAGGCATCAAAGTCATCAACAATAAATACATGACGCTCACTGGGCTTGCTGGCAATCTTGGCCAGTTCATTGTAATCTACATCAGCCACACCAACCACAAAGATGCTGAAGCCTGTAAAAATAATAATTGTTACTTGAAATGTAGTAAACATATATTACCATTTTTCATGTCAATATTGCACTAACCACTGACTTGTGAGGATCTACTAATGAGCACACATTCTGAATATTTTTTCACCCTTTCAAAGCTCAGAAGGTTTTAGACTGGTTTTTGCATCTCTCTTTCAAAACTTTCTCCTCTTTCGCTGATTTTTGTTGGGCATTATCCAGTCTCATGCAGCCTTGGCTACATGGTCCCCTCACTCTTTATTACAAAATGTACAATTCTCTCAACTCTATAGTATCATGAATCTGTTCTGTGGCCAAAAACTGTACAGACCATTAGCTATCCAGTTGTCTTTCTGTTTCCATCTGTTTCATTTCATGCCTCTCGGTCTCACTTTCTTACGAGAGGTATTCACCTCACCAACTTTTACTTTCCAAGTTGTCTAGTCTTTCTCTAAAATCACCAGACAGATATGGGCAGATTGAGAATTCAATTCATTTTACCTCCCTAACATGCTGATTTCAGAACAGGAAAAGTCATTGTCTATAGATACTTATGGTGTAAA
Source organism: Acanthiza pusilla (assembly GCA_036630365.1). NCBI lineage: Eukaryota > Metazoa > Chordata > Aves > Passeriformes > Acanthizidae > Acanthiza > Acanthiza pusilla. The sequence continues at coordinate 22,947,438 of JAXCHO010000036.1, forward strand.
TTTCATTGACAAGAAACTGCTCAGATATTGGAAAAGCCACTTGGAGGCTGAAAGAGGAATTCACATTTATTCCAAATTATAAAAGTATAATTTTTTATTCTTTTTTCTTCCCCCCCTCCCCCCACCCCCAAAAGAAGGTAATTACTCCCCTGTAGCCAGTTCTGGTGACACTTTAGCTGAAATACTCTTTCCAGCTTCAAGCCTACTTTGAGATGTGTAGAAAACAAAGCAAGTAGAGAAGAGACTAAAAATTATAAGAGATTTGGAAAACATGATAACATGATCAACATGAGATTGAAAGAAATACGTTTGTTTAGTCTAGAAAAGAGAAGACAGAAAGAGGAGATGACAACAGATTTAAAATACAAAAGTTCATTTACAGTGGACAGTGATCAACTTATTTCCTGGTTAGCTAAGTAAATGAAGACAATTTCACTAGCCTGAAGAAAGACTTAGGTGAAATGCAAGACAAAGGTCTCCCATTAGTAGGGTAGTTAAGCACTGAAGCATATTGTCCAAGGAGACTTTAGAAATCACCTAGGCAGAGTTAGTTCCTTCAGATTACAGAGACAGAGAACATGACTGCTTGTGGTACAACATCTCCCTGCTCAGAGATCAGGACTAGGTGGTTCATGCATTGAAATGCAAAATGCCGAGTGCTGGGCTCGGACAGGAACAGATTACTAAACTCACATAAGCCCCACTCATCAAATCTGATGAAGAAGTGCAATGCTTCTCAGTTCAAAAGGAGATAAAGGAGTCCATTCAGACCCAGCTCCTTCAAATACAGTTACTTTGACTAGAGATCCACTGGTCTATACCGGATAAAACACAAATCTCAGCAAACCAGGCCCATTAAATCAAAAGCACCAGAATGGAGTACACTTCCCAATGATCCCTGGAGTCCACACACCGAGAAGAGAAAGAAGCAACCAAATGCCACATCTTTGAAATTATAGGCACGAAGAATTACTTGAAAGCTTTGGGAAGCCACATCCTTCCCCAGAGAGAAGGCTTAAGAAAGAAAATACAAGTCTGGGTCCAGAGATTGCAAGTTCTTTGAAAATGTTAGAGGTTTTGAGAATACATTTCTGAGTCAATAAAGGATGAATAAATGAATCCCAGATAATTGAAGCAATAGAGAAACTGAACAGCCACATGCTGTGAATTGCTTACCTGAGTGCTGTATGACCGTTGCTGCTTTCCTCACCTCATCCTGAGACCGACCATCTGTGACAACAACAAGTACCTTGGGAACACCTCGCCTCATGCCACTCTCCCAAGTCAAAACCTTTTCTTTGATAAATGTTAGGGCTTTGCCTGCAAAGTGTACAGTAAACAAGGAATCATCCATATTATCCACAAGCAAATAATTCTTTTACTTCATAAGGGCAACAGCCACAGAGCTGAAACACAACAGAAAAATCTACTTCTTCAGCCATGCAATATTAGGATAATTAGGTAGTTTCTAAAAATATTTTATGTTACAGAAATAGAATTACAGCCCAGCATTACCTGTCCTTGTGTTTCCTCCTCTGTACTGAATATTTTGAAGAGCTCCCAGAGCCTGGGCTTTGTCATCAAATGTATTCAGTTTAAATTCGGATTTTGCCTCATCACTGTACTGCACAAACGACACCTGAAATGGAACATATCACAATGTTCAGTCTCATACCCCCACATTCAGACCAACTCTCTCTGTTGAAATATGTATTTTGGTATACTAATAAGTATTAAATAACCAAAAATTATTTTTCAAATATGTCTGATTAGGCACACACATATATATGTGTGTGCATAATCTATATATTTTTATATAGAGAGAAAATAGTAGTGCATGCAACTCTCTTTTCTTTCCTTCTTTCTTTCTTTCTTTTTCTTTTGTGTAGAAAATGTAATATGGACTTAAATGCATATGATTAAGTTCTTGATATTACTATGGTGAGGTAATTATTCTCTACTTCTGAGCAGATGCACAGTATCTACTAAATCTTTTCCAGCTGGTTTTTAGGAATAAAAAAAGAATTTGTCAATAGAATGTCAATAAAGTTGGATACATGCACAGTTGTATACTCTCTTGCCTTAAACACTGAAATACAATCACTTTAATACAATAATTTTATCTCTAGATATTATTTTTTATTTTGCTCCTTTTAATATTCTGTAAAACTGCAACATATATTTTATATTTGCATACTATTTTAATGCTAAATAGAAGTCTTTCTGTATGTATATATTCACATTTATTGTAAATTCCCCTTTTAAAGTTATTAATATCCAATTCAAAGCCTGAGATTGTTGCATCTCAAGAAGTATGTGACTTCATTACTTTGCTAAATATTAGCATTTAAATGTGTCTGTCACTTACATTGTCTTCTCTACTTCCAGGCTGGGGACATGGAATATTAGCAAGAAAAAATATATGAAACAAAAAAACACATGGAAAGGAAAACTACCCAGTATAGGTTAGACCTAAGAATGATAAAGAGTGGCTGAGACAGAGTGAATTTGAGGAGGTTTTCCTTCAAAGGTCTAGAGAGTTAAAGATAGGGAATCAAATGGCTAAAAATATGCCAAGAAGACGAAAAGCAGGCCTCGAAAAACGTAAATATTTTTTATAGTTATTGGGGAAAATCACAATCTCAAAAAAAACCTCAAAACCACAAACAAACTTTCAGCTTCCTAACCAAAGAAAATGCATTGCACCTACAGGTCTCTGCAGTGCTCCAGATGTCATTCATTTTATCTAATGATAAATGAAGGAGATAATGATTATGGGAACCTAGACAGTGATTTCATCCAGCTTCCTACAAGTGGAAGAAAACTGATAATAGTGTAATACTTATGGTAAGAAGCCTGACAGGAAGTTGCTTTGACATAACTATGATCAGCCCTGGACCCCTGCAAGTCTATTCCTCATTAGCTATTACTGTTTACTCTCTAAAAATACACTAACTCACTAAGAGGATCTTTTCATATTTTTACTATGCCCACTGTGGAGTGGACTCATGTTATCACGGCATGAAAAGGCTTCTGCAAGAGCCTCTTTCAAAGGGATTTGCCTGTTCAATGCAGTGGGATTCTAGGGAGCACAGCAATGATGAGCCAGCTGGACTCTGCATGCACAAGATTCATTTTTTACACTGAGAAATTAAAGTGTAACCCTCAATCAAAAGTCAGAATGACCCCAAAACAGATTTCTGATATGACACAGACAAAACCTAGGATATAAGAACTAAGCAGTGTGCCAGTTGTTGATTCCCTATACAAATAAATGAAAAGATAAAATGGACCATACATTGCCCCAGTTTCTCTACCTGGAGGATTCCCACATACTATAACTTCTGTATTTCAGAATATTAACATCTGAAAATAGACTGAATTTTCCTTGTATTTACAAAATAGCCAACATATTTAAAAAACAATAGACATGCACACCCAGACACATGTGCTGTACAACAATCTAACATGAAAAAATGACAGCATTCTGAAATATAGTAGTAATTCAGCTTCATCTTCAATTTCCCTCCAAAATCTACCCAATGGAAATAACAAACCTACCTGGATTCCAGCAGGATTGATCAAATCAAAGGCTCCTACTGTATTAAAAACAAATTTCACTACTTTGTTGAAATTATCATCACCAATACTCCAGGAAGCATCAGTCAAGAATACTATGTCTGCTTTGGCACCTCTGCATACTGAAAAAAAACACGAAAAGGAACCCTTAAACACATCAACCATATCACCATGAAATGAATATTGCTTCAAAATTTGAAAATTCAAGAATGACAAATATTCAGCGAACATCTACTACCACACAGTCAATCTGGCACATAACTAATGCTCAACACAAAAACGTTTTATTAAAATATATCAAAGAAAATTTCAAGAAATGTGGAAGAGCTCAACAATCAAATCGAAATGTTTTTAATTACTTTTTTTTTCTGAGCAGCTACCATAAAACATAAATTGTCTTCCGAGAGCAGATAACGTCATAGACTTACTTCAGAGCTATAGAATATCAGTAATTTTTTCCCCAAAGGTTTGCACCTTGCCGTCCTAAACAAGGAAATGCTGAATTCTAGCAAATCTCTAGAACAAAGGGATGGCATTAGGAAAGGTCTCAATCTTCGCTTCCCTAAAATGCTGCGCTAGTTTCAACTCCACTTAAAGTTATGAAAAATTGAAGTAAACTATGAAGTAGCATAGCAACTACATAAAATATTGAGTAATTCTAGAAATAAACATACCATCCCGAGCTGGAGGGATCGTGGGAGGTGGAGGAGGTGTAGGTGGTGGAGTTGGCGCCTCTGTAGGTTTGAGGACTGAAATGAAATAATAATTTTATTCTACAGCTGAACCAACACAAATTCTATAGCTAAAACTTAAAGTTCACAGTATCTATTACCTACCTGTATGCTCCCTCATAGAGACTGGAGGTCCCTCAAGGTTAGGGGTCTGAACAAAGACGGTAGCATTGTATTCTCTGTCTGGTGAGAGGCCAGTAAAACAGTGGCTCGTTTCTGACCCACGTATTGTGATTTCCTGTCCTCTGGAACCTGTCAAAAAAAGCCCAAAAGAAAGCAAGTTAGAACTTATTACTTCCTTTCTAATATATGTACACATAAGTGCTGAAACGAAGAGACATCTTGAGAGGAGATTGGAGCCAATGGGACAGCAGTCTTATTCTTGTCCCATAAGAGCCTTCCTAGACCAAAATTGTGTGGTGATTATGAACCCTGGAGCTACTAGAAAGTAACATTGCAGCATAAATGTGAAATCAGATAACTGTTAGATGTAGGTTCCCTTAACAATAAGCAGCACTCCCTCTTTGCAGCTTTTTCACTACTCAGGAAAAACAGGTTATGCTCAGAGCTTTAAAGCTCAGCCGGATGTATCGTTATGGTTTGTGCTTGCCACCACCCCAAATAAATGGTGCTGTCACTAGCATAAGGCATTTACGGTTCCAGAAAACACAAAAACTAGAACACACTTACCATCAGTTGGGTTTAGCTTCAGTCTGTAGGAAGTTGCTGACCGATGAGGTGACCACCGGATACAGAAAGTATCCCAACCCACTTTGTAACTTGTTAGGTCAGTGACATTCAAATATACTGTGAAACGAGAAAGAGATAAATTGCTCTCTGGAAAATAGTATGTAATGAGTAAAGCACACCAAAATGAGAATTACAGTAGCACTGCTGGCCTGAAACTTGATTTTTAAAAATACAGAAAGAAAGAGCAGTTCTAGCCAAATCTCTTTGTGTTACACCCTACAGATCCCCACTTAGCTATTTACAAAGGCCCAAAATCCCATATTGGGTAACAGCCCATTTTATGAGTTTTCACATGAAGCTGATTTCTTTACAAAATAAGCAACTTCAAAAAACAAAAATCTGACTCATATATATGGCAGAATGAAAAAAATGTACTGAGTTGGGATGCTTGATTCATCTTAACTGAGGAAATTTTTAGAAGTTCCATAGCTAAGGCCATCATCAAAATCACTGGACATTCCTATCAGGTAAAAGCAGAGTATCAAAACTCTAGACCTGCTTTGTAACATGGTTAGATTCTGTAGTACCCCTGGAGACAGTTAAAGATTGATTCCAACGATAGATTAACAAAATTTTAGGAAGTAGACTAGCAAATTTTATATCATAAAATAATTACTTAAAAATATACCTTCATTACTGTTTCCAAGATTAATGTTTTTAAGATCTACATCATGGACAGATGGCAAGCATTCTCCATGAGAGGATGCTCAGGCTTTCTAGCAACCTTCAAAAGCTTCTCTTAATCAATGTTATTTCAGACCAGCATATGTATTGTATCTAGCATGAACTAAATTATTCTGACTTACATGTAGTGCCTTGATCTGTCAAAGGTATACTCATTCCAGAATCATACTGGGCATAAACATTCACATCATAAGTAGTACTGGGAGACAGATTATGCAAGGTGTAGGAAGTCACTTCTCCCACAAAAACCTCCATGGGTTCATTTGAACCTTGGATTGAAAGGAAGCGTTAAGTAGAGAGAGAAAGAATCATGATTACATGAGCTACAAAACTATTCTGACATGTCAGTAAATGTCAGTCTTATTTTTTGTGAAACAAAGCATATTGATTTCTTAAATTTTAGCATATTACAATGTTGCAAACAGAACATACACATAATTCGACAAACTATTGGGCAATGTTTGTGTTCAGCTTCTAGAAAGGTATGCATATTGCTTGAAGGCCACATAAAACAAATGTTCTGTGGGATATTAGTACTAAATACCTGTCCAATACTCATCTCACACCAGTTCATGCCATTAGAAGGACAAGAGGTATTAAAGAGGGTAAAAACAAACCAAGTCACTGTATAAAGTTTTAACTATAAATCCTTGTAATTTATTGTACAAAACTGCATTTGATAGTTCATGTGTATTATAAAATATTGATCATAAGACTTAAGCTTTCATGAAATAAATAGACCCTTTAACACAAACATTTCATGATACATATGATGTCTACTCTGGTCTGCCATTAACTGCTCACTATTCTGACAGTGGTATACTCAGAATGAACAGGTTTTCTTACCCACAGGTTTGTACACAATTTTATAGCCAAGAACAGGGGATGGTGAAGGATCCCAGGAAACTCTGAAACGTGTATACCATTCATCAGTTATATACATATTTTGAGGAGGGAGTAGGCCAACTAAAAAGAAAGAAAGAAAACCATTCTAATTAGGCCAGTAATTGTTTTTCAATCTCTAGAAATGCAGATTGTTACTCTGCAAGGTAACAATCACATCAAGGACTTAACTAAGTTAAAGAAACCCTAACAATGTAGAAGTGCTCAAGGAATATGTCTTAAATTTAAAAGATAATAAGCAATATGAAAACTATAATTACCAGTTCTGCCATTTCCAGTCAGTTGTCCACCATCTCCATCTTCATACACAGCAACAACAGTAATTTTATATGGTGTATCTGACTGTAATGGTTGTAGTATTACATTATTCCTTATCCCAGGAACTGTTGTCTAGAACGCAAAAGAAACGGAGGTAAACACACTCACAGCCTTGTAACCAATCAGTAGTGATGGCTGCTAGAAACAAAACTTTGATCTGATATTTGGCACACTTATTTTTACGTCCACCATAGAAAAAGTCATTCAGGATCTTTTAAGGGTTATAGCCCATAAACAATTTTCAGTATTTACTATTTTGAATTACAAAATACTGTGGCCATCACAAAAACATAAATCAAAACGACTCTTCAGTCCCAACCCTCACATCAGATGGAGATGCCGCAGTTCTTCACCAAGACTGCCATATTGTTCCCTCATAGAAAGGTAAAAGTCATAATGATGTGTTTGTTTTCTTGGCAGAAACAAGTTATTATGAGAAGCAAGCTCTAAGTATTTTGATATATAAAAATGTCCCTATTTATGCATCCCTCAGTCTCCTCAACTTCCTTATGCAGCCATGCACTACTGCTCCCTTCTAATGAAAATATAGGTATAATCCCAAAAGTGATACTGCTTGTAAAGAAGCCAAAAAGCACCGAAACTATGGGAAGTAACTTGAGGTATCTATCTCAAAAGCACATCCCAGTCAGCATTTGCTATTAATACTTGATTAAAATTTTCAGTTTGAGATTTGCTGGTTTTATGGATTGTCCAATATTTTCTGCAAGAAGATATGTGTATTGATAAATATGTGTGTCCTGATAACAAGTCCAGTAGGAAATTTTCAAACAGTGAATTTTCAGCATGTGCTATACAATAATATAAAAGCAATAATAGCATTTAAATAGCACTCTATATGTGTCATTTTGGCTGGTGGCAGTTGGCAGGATTTCTGCCATTGACCTCTACAGGATCTGAGCTTAGCTTTGCTATAAATAGTCAGTGAATTTTATAAGCTTCAGAATAACGTGTGCCATCATTAAGCTTCAGGAAATGAAACACAAACACTTAGAATTCGCACTGAAACTTAGAACAGCAACTCAGATGCTGAATCAAATTTACCATTGTTTTCTTATTAGACTCTGCCAACTCTCTTCAATTTATACAATGCAGACTTACGTTTATTCTGTATCTTAGCACACTGACTTCATAATGAATAGAGTATGAATAGATGGCTATTCACTGTATCATGTTTGAACAAATTGCCAGAAAGAAGACTCTTCTTACTCACATATTTAGCATTATTTTACACACATATTTGTTCATTAAACCATATATGTTCTGCAGCTTCATGAAAAAAGCTATTTTATACAAAACATGCTTCTTAGCATTGACAATGATGACCAAAGTACCCATAGAGCCTGCAAAGTGTATTACATGGAGGACAGGTGTCTTGGTTTTTCTGTAGCCTAAAGAATCCACTTAGAATACCTCAGTGCTTATTAAGGAATTACAGAACTTACATATTCATCAATAGGGTCTCCCACAGTGGGTGAATAAATGATTCTGTACTGTCGGACTGGCCCATCAGCATGGTCCCATTGTACAGAAAGGCTGTTTGTAGTCTCATCAAATATTCTCACATTCCTTGGACCACTGCGAGGCACTAAAGAATGAAAATACAGAAGATTGTGTGGGGCATGATACCTCTAGTTCAGTGCCACCCTCATCAATTCAAATGTTACCCTGAAGCCAAAATCAAGGGCACTTCCTGAAACCCTGAATACATGTACACAGGGAGATTAAGTCAATGATAATACAGCAGTGCCTGAAGGTCTTAAATAGGAGCAGGGCCTAACTAGAGGAACTGGAGCAGTATGGAAGGGAGAGAACACCAAGGAGATGTGCAAAGTGAGCCTCTACGTACATTCTGCTTCTCAGACTTCTGCAGACAAGTATAACCACGGCCTGTCACATCTTCAAATTTTAGATGAATATGGAGATTACACAGGGAAAACAAAGAAGCAGCAAAAGAGAGATGACCTATAATGCTATTGACAGGCTCTGTACATGTTATTTTTAGTATGAATTTTAAGGAAGCTAAGTATAAGCCAACCAAAATCCCATGAGCTAAGTTGTAACAACGAAGGTTTGGTGTTTAGGTGTCTCCAGCAAAAAACCAAACATCTGGGGAGGCCAATATATAAAACTACCATGTCAGATACAGAACATGAAGCACTTTTTCTTCTGTTGACAACTAATCCTACCCATCTTAATGCGCCATATTTTTTTACAAAAGACAAATTGTTATTTATCTGAACTTTGATTTTAAGAACAGCCTTTAAACTCTTACACATTCAAATTAACCTTATTTCCCAACAATTACATTGCTAATTATTCCTGTACCACAACTGACAGACAGCATAGCAAAAGTTCCCTGCCACAGAGGCCTATAATTGCTGCAGCCACAACTCAGATGCATTCATTCAGAACTGCACTAAATGGCTTGCATTATTTGTGATTGTAACCAATTTTATACGTCCTCTACACACCAATTTTGACATGTATTTCACAACACAAGTACTGACTGCCTCTTACATGTTCTTCCCTGTGCTTGGCTTGGATTTCCCTCTCCATCTGCATACAGAGCTATAACATTTATTGAGTAAGCAGTGTCAGGAGTCAAGCGCTCCAGAATCACATCACGAGTGTTTGCTGGTACCACAATCTAAAACAGAAACAAAAAGCACCTATATAAATAAAGTTTCAGTTTATACCATATCTTTTTAGAAAACAATTTGAATAAAATATAGAAAAACTGGGGAAATAATCATGTTGCACACTGTCAAAGGAAAATAACACAAGTTTAAAATAAACAAGCAATATTGATAAAAATTCAATAGTGGGTGGAAAAAAAACATTATAGGAGCTCTCATTCTGCAAATAGAATTGTTATTTTTTACATTTTACATTAAAATAGCTCAAAAAAAAGGAGAAACATTCATGAACAGAAACTAAAAAAGTAAATTCTGTCAGAGTTTACTAATACATAAAGGACATAAAAAGTGCTTCCACTTCCTTACATAAAAACATGTACTTCTACATGTACAATATGGGTGTACATTTTGTATGAGCACATTCACGGCTGAAACTCTAAAACTACACTTATTCCTACACAAATCCAAGAAGTCTTACTTCACACCTGGAGGCCATATTTTGCTCATATCCAAATTTCATTGCTCACCAAACCCTTCTAAACAGTAATGATTTGGGGTAAGCAGATGGTTTAGCAGTAAAATCACAAAAATCTGGCATCTGGTTTCATAATTAAGCAATTCCTCATAAATATTTGTTGTATCCTACTCTCTTAAAAAAAAGTTTAACTCATCTTTACCTGCAATATGATAGAGGATACTCAATCTTCAATAAACAGTTTTAAATGGGAGAGTCTTATTTCTTCTTTCTTTCATTTCACCAAATTAAGCCTTTATTAACCATGGACTAAACTCATAAACACTGTGTTTTCAGCAGAGACTCACGTGGGCAGACAGTTGGCCTGAGTTTACTATTATTTCTTACACTCATTGAAGGAAGCGACATTCTCTACTCACAGCTGACTAATAGTATAAAAGCTAAATTACTTACAGATTCTGATGGCCTTGGGCCAGACAGTGGAGCATAATTAATTCTGTATTGCTGTACTGGACCTGGAGCTGGTTCCCAACGGACATTCATGCTGTTTGGTGTGGGATTGTAAACGTGAATGTTTCTTGGTGTTCCTCTCTCCACTATATCAAAGATAAATTGTATTAAGTTTTACAAAGTTGCTTGTGTAAGTTCTATTTCTACTTGAATTTACAACAGTGCTCAAAAGAAGATGAAAAGCACCTCAGCCCAAGATAAACACATTACTTTTGTTAGCCCAAAATTTACAAAGCTGAGAATCTCAGTGTTTAGTCTTTCCAAACTTCCATACCAGGGAGCAAAGTACGTGTTTGTACTGCAAATTGGAAGCATGATCATAACACTTTGTTACCCTACTGTTTATCAGACATGTATGAAAAGTAGCCACAAACTACACATTTTAGGTCAAGTTGGCATTAGCAGCTCAAACTTCCTGGACAATTTTAAATAAATGGTATGGACATTAGCATGGATTAACACCAATATCTTCGGTTTGTTCACCAGTATTGCTACTGTCACTGCAACTAAAATTTTACTATTCTGTGAAGTAAACAGTAAGTTCACTGCACAACTTTGGAGCTGAGCTTGCCTGAGATAAGTGGATTTTGGAAGGCCTCCACATGAATAAGCAAAGGAAACAGAGTAAATTACAGAGCTGCAACAATAAAAAAGCAGGTAAACAGAGTTATTTGCTTTTATGTTTTAGCTTTGGAGAAAATAAACTTCCACTTCTGATGTAAAATCAATTTCTAATGGTCTGAGGCCATTCATAAAAAACTCCTAACATTTTCTTGGAAAGGACTATTCTACTTACAAGTGCGTCCAGTGTCAGAAGTACGTCCACCATCCCCCTCAGGGAAAACTGGAACCACAGTTATAGTGTAAGGTGTGTTGGGTTCAAGAGTCCTCAGGATGACATAGTTTGTGTTTCCTGGTACTGTGGTCTACAAATTTAAAAAGAAAGGCAGGGACAAGGAATGTACGAAAACACGCGAAAGAAGAAGAGGTTTTTTTATTTCTCACTTACTCCCCCACCATATCTCATTTCCAGATTGGATGTGATAAAAACTTTACAAAAGGTGAAGCTTAAAATAACTTGTTCATGGTATCTTCTGGAACTGCCTTTCAAGAAGGTTCTGTCTCATACTTAACACAAATGCTCTATGCTCTCCTCTAAGATCCCTTATAGCTCTCTCCACCTCTGGGTCCAGATCCTGCTCTGCTGATAAAAGTAGCAGAATCTGCAGTGATCTCTTTAACAACTACTCTTTAGTAGCTCAAAGGCATTAAAATATTACTTTCTTAATAAAAAAAAACCCATTACATAACACTTCAACATGGTAATGAGCAGCTCATGTCAGGAAATAAAACTCCACAGCATTTAAGAATATTTGTCATCAGTAGCACTTTAGATGCTATTGAAACAATGGCATTCAAGTATGACTCAAGTATGCCCAAGTATGACATGGGCACATTAAATTGCACTGATTTAGAAAAAGAAACACAACTGGGAGATGATATTTCCCAGTCTGCAGCAAGGGTATCCTATTTTCAGGATTCTTTTAGCTCTTTATTAATTAAGTAATTTCAGGAGATTAGAATGTGGATTTTTCTGCTTTCTCAAATACCATTGAAGCTGAATGCCTACAGTCACACGACTTCTTTAGCAGTAAAAATGGGTAGAAATTAGGTCTGTCAACTTTATAGCCTTTTATGCACCCTGAAGCCAGCTTTACATTCACACACAGTCCCCTAAGAATAAAGAAACAAAAAATTATGTGTGGTATTAAATCCCTGTGCTAAGAATTAATCACTGATGGTCTACTTGCTGAAATCAAACATCTGTAATACATATGGGAGAAACTTTCATGGAGGTGCTGTGCATTTTCTCCAGGGTAGCTATGAACAAAAAAAAAAAAAAAAAAAAGCCAGTGCATAGGCAAACAAGACCTACTTCACTCAGCAGCATTTCTCTCACCAGCACCATGACCTGTAATTTGAGATGGTTAGTGAGATCCACATGAAGAATTTACCATTTCTTCTGCACCTCCAGCTGTAGGTCCATAAAACACTTTGTACTGGCGAGGACTTCCTTCTGCATGATCCCATCTAACATTCAGAGTACTGGTGGTCGGGTCATAAACTAGCAAATTCCTCACAGTTGTGAGAGGTTCTGAAACAGATCAATGAGCCGTCAGAAACGTGGAACTCTATTCTCTAACTTTTTCTGTCAGATCATGCCTCTATAATGCATCCCTAGGAAAGTTTAAAAACAACAGGTTTAGTCGCTCACGCTAAATTTTGTTTTCATTAATCAGAACACATCAGTCCCTTCCAACAGCATAAGTAATGCTAAATGTAATTAGAATGCTAAATGCAGAAAAATTTCATTCTGAACACCATTTTGGAATTATGCAATGAGTTCATTACGATTTTTTTCTTCATTCCTCACCAAACACATTGCTGTGTCTGACTTTCCATCGCAAGCTCATAATTAAATACTACAGAATTAATGAATTTATAGTTAGATAATTAATTAAATGTAGTGAAGTGGTTTTTATACTGGCAGTGTCTCTGATAGCAAAGCACTCAGTGATTTCTATAGCAGGATCAAAAGAATGCAACAACATAAAAAGGTATAGTCCTGAAGTGCACACTATAAAGGTCAGCCTCCGAACTGAAAGTGTTTAAAAGCACACATATATGAGAGTAACGTGCCTTCAGATGACTTAAGGTGTTTATTACATTGTGGCATAAAACAATTAAACAAATTAAAATGAGTAAGAAGTTCCATAGTAACATCAAGTTTTTCCTCAGCTGTAAAAACTGGACATCCAGTCTAAGGCAGTGGTCCAGGGTTCCCCTACAGTCAGTAGACTGACAGGTGTTCTTAGTTGAGAAACTTGAAAGCCACCAAAGGACAAATACAGATGGGATGAATTTCACCGCAAGAAATTTTTCTCAGCTCATCTGAAAACCAATACACCAATATTGTTTTGCACCTAATAAGAAGACCTGAAGAAGTTACTTACTGGTTCTGCCTCGTCCTGTCATTCGTCCCCCCTCACCATCTGCATACATTGATGACACAGTAATAGCATATGGTGTGTCAGGCTGCAGCCTCTGTATCACCACACTGTTCTGTCGTCCTCCAACAGTAGTCTGCAGCAAAACAAAAGGAAAATATTTAAATCCCTTTTGTACTGTCTCTTTTGTACTTATTGTTATAGTAAAGAACGCAAACATTTAATGTGGAGTGGAGAACACTGATGTATTAAGTGCTAAAATGCTCTTGTGACTGACACTGACAGTAGGCATTGAACCATAGTAATACTTAGTACATATTGAGTTTAGCAAGTTTAGACACAAAGCCACTATTCTTTAAAATCTCCAAATTTGCATACAACCCCAATTATGTATCAACTGCCAGTTCTGTACCAGCACAAACTATATTGTAACCGCATATATCATATCATTCTTTGTACTTTTAAGACTATCTGCACATTTTCAAAGCCTATTCAGCTAATATGTCTGGCATAACACTTAAAATCATCTGTTGATGAAGAACTGATAATTAGCAAGCATTTACACATCTTCACATTTCATAGCAGTGGACTATTTTAATTTACAAGCAGACTATTTTAACTTACAATCAAACTTTTTTTTGTACTCTAGTGGACAAAGCGCCTTTCAGAGTACAAATGCTTTTTTCATCCCATCATGGCTGCCTCTACATTTTAGTATCTATTTGCCTTTCAAAACATGATACTAAATGATCATGATGGTCCCTGCAATTTGGTGCGCAGTTTTTGCAGATCTGTCTTCAAATCACCTGTGATTCCTCTTGGTGCTGAGGCCATTAAATGTCAGACAGCACAATAAAAACCCTCCAGGAATTCTATTTTAAGCATTTTGGTGGGGAGTGTTCTACTGCCTACCCAGCAACTACAGTTTAATAAAATAACAGAGTAACAAATGAAGACAAGGAATTATGATCATATGACTGCAAGTCATTTGCAGACAGACATTAAATGCCATGAATAGAGTATGAGAGTTTTGTGTGCTCTCCTTAAATAGAGGTGTTTTCTCCAACTGTCACTGCCTAACTCTGTCCCGCTGTAAGCAATTGTCTATTAACTATATTCTTTGCACAAATTTCAAGAGAATGCTCATAATTTTCTTTTTACTCCCCTACCAGCAATTAATTACATATATTAAACTTACTGCTTTTCCTCTAGTGATTTTTCACTAAAATTGCATTTAACTGCTCAATATACTGTACATTGCAATTAACTCAACTCAATGCATGTTGTTCAAAAGAGTTAAAATGGGTGTGTGAGTATCCAACTGATTCTAAAGTAAATATTCCTAGATACACTTCTGAACATGTGTGATCTCCAATTACAGGAGCAAGCTAAATTTGAGAATGTGGTTCTCATCTGAGACTGTTCCTCTGACTCATTTGGCAGTAACCACAACAGCCTCCCACTGCAGAATAGGGCATTTTTAAGTAGCACACACTTCTGATAAACAGCCTGACTGAATTACCATTCCCAGGCTGTGCTGCGTAGGCTGCCAATAGTCAAAACAGTTCTTGCTGACAACACAGGGAAAGCTGGCTGATCATAGAGCACTGTCTCTCCATATCATTACAGTTTCTCATTATATTAAAAGAGTCTAAAATACCTTAAATACTTCATTAGCACATGTTTTGCATGGATTTCTTTTTGCAACTGCTACTTCTGTGGGGTTATTCTGACCGTAGAGTGGTGAGAGACAGTCTCAACTGTTCATAGCATGTTCCATGGCTCCATGAAGTCCTCTGATAGCACATGAACCACACTATGAAAACAACGGAAACTCTGGACTATGAAAGTAGTCATGATAGTTCATATAACTGATTATTGTGGAAACTATATCTGTGACTTGTAGTTTTACATGCTGATTGACATATTCCTCAGCACTCTTTATTTTAGTTTTATCTATAAACAGTTGGAGTTTGTGACCTCAAAGGTCTTTTCCAACCTAAATGGCTCTGTGATTATGTGATTTTCAAGAAAACAGGATGCATCCAAAGTTATTGCTGCTCAGTTAGGAGTATTCTAACTTGGAGTTGAAAGGGGAGAAAAAAAAGGTGGGAGTATATATTTATTCACTATAAATATAAATCTTCACATAAAAGGTAATTAATATATACAAGTATGTGCTTTGAAAAGAAATTATTCTAATGGATTACTTTGCAGAAGGTTGCATTTAAAGTTGAATAACTTTAGCACTTCAAAATTAGTTACCAACTGTTCAGGGCCATCCCCACTGATAGGCTGATAAATGATCCTGTATCTCTGCACTCGACCACTGGCTGGATCCCATTTCACTGTCAAACTGTGTGAAGTTGCATTGTACACCTGAAGGTTTCGTGGGCCACTCTTTGGGGCTGTGAAGCGTAATAAAGAAAAGAATAAATATGTAGTTCACCAAAGAGCAGAGAGAAACACTTCATTCATATTTTTAAGGCTGCATGAATGCCTGATCAAGAGCAGAATGTATTAAGTACAGGGGAACATAAACTCTAATGTTTGTAAAATAATAAACATGTGGTAATCTAGTGTTTAGGATTCTTCCAAATACACGATAATATTTATTAAATGTTCTCAGCTTTTTAATGTCAACATTTGTCACAGTTTAGAAAAATAGAGCTATAAGTTTTCTTCATAAAATGGTACCTGCATATTCGGATTCTTACCTTGTGTAGTGATAGGTACCAAGGGTACTAGGAAAAAAGTAGAAAGAATTTTCAGAATTCTTGTATGTGTATGCCTTCTATTTTAATAACTGTGAATAACAACATGCAGAATCCCTCTATTTACTTACATGTTCGTTCACTGCCAATGAGCTCATCACTTTCTGATTCATCAGGATAGATGGCAGTAACTGTGACATCATATAATGTATCTGGATTCAAATTTTCAAAGACCAAACTATTTTCATCCCCATTTAAGATAGTCTTGTGAAGAAATTAAAAAAAAAAAAAAAAAAGAAAAAATAAATAAACAAAACCAAAACAAACAAATTAAACAGGAAAACAGAGAGTGGGATATAACTGAGTAATGTTTTACTCAGTAACATCACTGCAAGTGGCTGCAAGTAGGTGTCCTACACTTTCTCACTGAATTTCCATTGAGCACAACAAGAGGGCTTGTAAATTATGGACCATTTATCAATTACACTTCTGAATTTAAAAATATACCCTCTGAGAGACCGCCTGCAAAACCATATGGTGGCTGTGTATTCTTACCTCCTGTTTTTCCCCTCTTCCATAGGGTCCCCATGTTATTCTATATAGAGAGACATCTGGAGCTCCATGATCCCAAGTACCTCTGAAACTATTTGTGGTTATATCTGTGATTCTGAGATTGACTGGTGCTGGCACAGGCTCTATTATGAGAAAAGGAAAAATATTCCACAAAATGTAACTACAAAATAAATACAGTTAAACAAAGGAATTACTCAGACATGTAATTTAGAAGATTATGTAGGAGGTTCATCTCTCCATTACCATGTTTCTAATGACTACAATCAAACACTGTAGTATAACCCAGCCCACGTACACTAAGCAAATCACCCTTCATAAGGTCACATCATTAGTTCATCACCTGATAAAACAGATTCTAGCTCTACTGACCTCAGTAGAGGTCACAACTCACATGCCTACTCAAAAAACAACTGAAGTCCTGGCTGTTATATTTTAGAGTTATATGGAGTGAATATGATCTCCCATAGACACAGGTCAAGTTCCTGCACAAGTTTCTCGCAAATCTTAAAATTCTTTATATAAGCCAAATAAGTCACCACTTATTTAGAAAGAATTCACAGAGGTTAATTGTAGGTTAAAGAATCAAAATATTATAGCCACTGGGAAGAAATACGTAAATAGGTAAAACCAGAGAATTAAACTAAAAATAATTTCCTTGGCAGAGCTTTCCTCTTCTTTCCTTACACACACATTGACAAAAAACCACAAGTATAGAAGAAAGACTAGCACAACAGCAAGCAGAAAATCTCACAAATATTTTTAAATACATCAGGCTACAAAAAGCAAAATTCAGAAGAAAAAAGAAAGACTGAAAATGCACGGTTTTTTCTTCTTTTTCACACCAGACTGAGGGGCAGTGAAAAGGTAACATTACTCATTTCTATTGTAGCTCTTCTGGTTAACTATCTTCTTAAATCATAAGCCTAGATCATTATGAGAACTTCCTTGACACCTGCTTTCTCCATTCAGTCTGTCACATCTCTTGTATGGAAATCAGCTCTTACAGCTTGTGCAACTCCATTTTCTTTGCCTCTATTTGTGTAGGTTATTCAAATGCTGCCTTTATGATTCTCTAAAAGCGTAGGCTGCTTCAGCATTCCACAATGCAAAAATTCCCTTGAATCAGAGGCAAGATCATGTCTCTCTAATCCTCTAGTGTATGGCCCAGTTTCTTACTCACTTTCCTAGATTCCTGCATAGACTTGCTAAACCTTTCCTCTGTCCTCATATTTTCTTGCCAATTCTACATCTACACTTCTCCTTCAGCCTTTAAATAGAAATAGTTTTGCTTCAGTTGCTCATCACCTCTCAGCAGACTGCAATGTCGGTATTCACTGCGGAAAGACGAACTCATCTAAGATTCCTGGGGTTTATTATATTTCAAATAATGCTACAAGTAAAGTATTTCTCAGATTAAATTAGAGCTCCACCAAAACTCAGTAACATATTGCAACACACACAACTTAAATAGAACATAAGGCAAAAACAACCACAAGTACGATTATTACGAAAACTTACGAGTGACAGCTTCTGCATTAGTTGGTAGGGATTCCCCTTCATCATATACAGCAACAACTTTTATATTGTACAGTGTTTGGGAGGAAAGGTCAGTGAGAGTAATGCTGGTTTTGAGCCTGTCAAGCTCCACCTAAGAATAAAAATAGTGATTTAAAGGATTGTAAATTGCTCTATTTCTGACTCTGTATTTGGTTTAATGGCAGAAATTCCTGCACTGAAAAACAAAGAAGTATTCTGCATTAAGTTTTGACATTGACCCTTTAATTTACACCTGAATATTGAGTGTTCTCTACCAATTCCCTTGCAAAGCATATATCAGATACATGTAGTATCTGTGGATCATTCACTGCTTTATTCCTTTGGAAACAAGGATGCAGACTAAACCTTTAGAAAATTCTGGCTCCTTTACAAAAACAAATTTAATTCTCCAAGAGCTGGTTTACGCCTAGCTGTGCAATTAAGGAAATCTTGTACATAACTAAGACATATCTAACAATGCTCACGTATGTATTGACAGTAGGCAAAGGGGCTAATGTATCTTTATTCCACAATCCTGTCCTCTTAATTGTAAGATGATCTTAGACCTTGGCAAGATGACATTTAAGCAGAAAGTAAAAATGGCTATTTATCAAAACATATAAATATTCTCCAGCCAGTTAAAGGACTTTTCCTCTCCGGAGGAAGAGGAAGAAGGGAGTACCCAAAGAAATCTATCTTGTACTCATTCAATTTACAAGAAACCAATACCCTTTCCTGACTGCAATCACCATGAACTGATGTTCTTTACTCTCAGTGGTGGGTTATAATGCTACTTTTATTATTATTTTAGTAATCTATCTCCTCAAACTAAAACTCTTTCTTAGTACGTTAAAAAATTTACCTCTTTCACATCAGCATCATCAGCTATTTTATATCTTAGGATATATTTTCGAACTTTCCCTGGGGCAGGATCCCAAACAACATTCATGGTGCTGTGAGTAACATCCTGAATTGTCAAACGTCTGGGTCCAGGCAAAGGTACTGTAAAAATGATGATAGTAGTAAGCAAATGCTATTCATAGCAGAGGTATAGGTCTCTCACAGATGGAAGTGAATTCTCTTAATGTCTTTCAGTGGAAGTGAAAGTCTTTTCAGTGAAATGGAAGCAATCACTTTCTGAGAAGTTCATTGTCCTGGGCATTAGATAAGACAGTTCAGGAGCTTGTTGTCCAGCAATGAGCAAAATAGCTATAAACTATGGTAGTTTCACCTTTGCAAATTATGAGCACAATATTTCTAGAAGTATCAGGGCTTAAGACCATAACTTTTGGTAACAATAGCCACTTTTCATCTATGGTTAAAGGTTTAAAAATTTTAATGACGTAAAAACAGCCATACCGCATACATCTAGACCAGAAGCATGCCTCTGACAACAGGAAATGTTTAACAAAAGGTATAAAAAAGGAAGCCATGTTTAGATCTATTTTATTCTTGATATGACATGGTTCTTTAGTATTTTCTATACTTCAGAGAATATCTGAATTTGGGAACAAGGTTTCTAAGTTAATACAAGCAAAATTGAGACCTTTTAAAGACACAGAAATCTCAAGATTTCTTTCATTATTCAAGTTAAAAATTATTTTGCTCCCCTTTTAGTAGCTAGACCCTTTTCACTGCAATGGTCTTTGAGGTCTTTGGGAAATGTATGAGTCTTAGAAAACGCATGAAACATGGTTAAGATGGTCCTCTAAATGAAACGGATGATATAAAAACTGTTGCCTGAAATAAAATTAAAATTAAAATTAAAATTAAAATTAAAATTAAAATTAAAATTAAAATTAAAATTAAATGTTGCTGAAGCAATAACAAAGCAAAAACCAAGATGTCCGTACATGTCACTTCCTGTGTGGTGAGTGGGTCACTGGTCATATCACCAAACAATACGTAAGCTGTTAAAGTGTACTCGGTGTTGGGGATGAGATCTACCAGCTGCACCTCATTCACTGATGGTCCCACACGCATCTGCACACGAAAAATAACACATCGTGTTTGAAAACTGAAGAAAGCAATGGCAGAAAAGCAAGCAATGATTTAACTTCAAGAGAATTTTGTTTGTGAGAGTCACAGTATATTTACAGTTTCCTGACTGATGTCATTGTATATAATATCTCAGTAAGTTCACTGCACTTCAAGAAGTACATGTCAGTCTTTTTACTATTACGATAGTCTAACAATTTTTATTAATTTATTTTTGGTAGAGTACAGGTAGCAAAGACAAATTCTCTTACCTCTTTCTCTGTGGCTGGGACTGTAGCATTCACAGGCTCGTATGTTAACAAATAACCAGTAGCTCCATTCAGAGGTTCCCATCTCACTCTCATGTAAGTTGATCCAATGTCATAAACATTCAAGTTTCTGACCGAAGAGATTGGTACTGTCAAGTAAAAAAAATTATTTATTTATTTATTTATTTATTTATTTATTTATTTATTTCAGCTTCTTCATGTTTTATATCATAGGTGATACCACTGAGAATATTGTACATGGGCATTCGGGTACATTATGGGTAGTAGAGAGGTGATCTGCAAACAGTGGTATTTAAATTCTTAGTCTAAGAATGAGGAAATGGTTGTCCCATTTTGAATGTGGCTTCAGATTTGCTAGATACATGGCTAAAACTCTTACGAGTCTGCACTGGAACATTTTAATTTTCCAAAAAGCAGAATCAAGTCACATGAAAGTTTTAATATAAAACAACATGAATGGCTTGGGGTCTGTACAAAGAGGATTTTTGTCCATTATTTTTGTTTTCTACATTTCTCAAATTATTAAATAAATGAAGTTTCCATAAAACCATATCAAAAATTAAAAAGACTTCATAAAAATTATGCACAAGGATTTTTGACAAGCCTAATACAAAATAAAGTTAAATGAACAGCAAACATTCAATATTATTAAAAAGGCAGAAGAGTCACCCTATGTTGCATTCAGCATAAATATAACTGAAATCAATCATGTAGACAGCTCATAGGAGAAACATGGCTAAGTTATAACTCATACAAGTGGCATAATTGTGTTGAATTGGCTTTTACTAATTAGAAATAATTCTGTCTGGTAGTAGCGGGAATTAATTACCTAGCATAAAAATGAAGGAGTACACATTTGTTAATGATCAGATTTCAGGAATTAATAAACTGCCTTGTAATTAATGTCTGTTGTTCTAGTTTTGCATAGCCACACTTTTTGAACCTAGAAAGAAGCTGGGGCAAACCTTTTCTATGACGTTGCAGTTTCACCATTCTGAAGTTTTCCAAACAACAAGGTCTGAACAACCAGAGTAACACAATACAGTTTAATAATTCAAATTAAATATTTTGCTTCTTCTAAGAAGAAAACCCATAGTGCTAAAAGTTCTACTGGACAGCTCGCCAGGTGCCGAAGTGGCTGTTAATATGTTATTCAACATATTAACACTTCTAACTTACAAGTTGTTTCCCTGCCGATCAGAGGTTCACTGCTTTCATCTTCTACCACAGAAAACACATTAACCACATATTCTGTTTCAGGTTGCAGATCTTTCAGAACCGTTGTTGTTTCCATCCTACTTACATAAAACTACATAAAAGAGAAAAAATGTTAACCACTCTAAGAAAAATATGTTTGTAATATTTTCTCTGAGAAAAGCAATCATTCCTTCTGAAACAGCAGAAATCAACGACGAGATAAAGTGTAGTCTTAATTTTGTACAGATTTTTTCTGACAAAAGAATTATTTTAAATAATATTTAATTATTTTAAATAATTCTATTTTAAATAATAGCCCTATTTTTGCAAAGCAAGGTGTAGAGAAATCTCAGACAGACACTTGCTTCAAATGAAGCTGGATCTATTTAGCATCGCTTACAGTGCATTCTGATTTCATGTATGGTTTACACTTCTATATTACTAAAGCACAGAAAGAAAGGACCAGGGTAAAAAGGACCACTTTAGGAAAAAATTTCAAAATCCAGGATAATCTAGATGGTTACAGTACAGGGCATTAGCAACACCTTGCAGAACAGAAATGCCAGGAGGTAGTCAAATTGTAAAGTCAGTGCACTGGAATGACAGCTGAAACTTTAATCAAAGACCGAATCCTGAACTCTCCATGAGCCAAACCTGAGTGAAGATTTAAAAGCCACATTCAGAGATGGGAAGTTCAGAGCTAGATGCGGAGAGGAACCTAACATCATTCTTCTGAATACTTCATTCTCCTAAATAGTATTCTGTCTGATTAAAGACAGTAATGAGCAATTCCGATTTCCTAGAACCAAGGATTGCCAGTCACTGACTCTCTGTGTTGAGAAGTAATAACCACAAGATAAGTTTGATCCTGCGCAATAAACAGTTTGGAGTTTAGTATTAATCTAAGCACTTCTTACAATCTGTATCCTCCATTGTCTTGTTTTCTACTAACAAGAAAATGCATTAAAAGGACAGCAGGCCTACCCATGAGTATGGTCAGAAAATTTCTAGTACGTATTTCAACCAATATATGACAGCGGAATACGAAAATATAGGAATTACTAGAAATAGAAGACAACTCTTGTAAGAGATATCTTTTACTTCTGGGTTCATAATATAAAAGTAATATCAAAGTCATATACATGTTCCTATTTTTTGTAATTTTGTGTATCATTTACCAAGGCATGATACTCTTGACCTTAGGAGTGTTTTTAATTTACTCTTATATCCTAAACAGCACAAATTCAGAATTATATTACCATGGTGTGGAAATCCAAGATTATGATGGATAATGTCAAAGACAAACATACAATGCTAACCTGTTTAGGGCTACCTCCAGAGGTAGGATAATATTCAACTCTGTATCTATCAACACTCTCAGGAGGTGGGCTCCATCTCAATCTGAAAGAACGAGGTGTCACTTCCGAAATAACTAAATTTGATGGAGGTGGTAAATCACCTGCAAGAGTGAAGCAAATCAAAAATTCATTCATCTTACCAGAAGAGAAAAAAAAAAAAACACTTTATGTAGTTGTTTATGTTTCCTTTTTCTCAGGAATTCTTAAAACAACTGCATGGATTGATAGCTCACCTTAACATACTCAAGACTAAACAAGTTTCCTGTAATTCCTATTCCACCTTCAATACCAGTGTTTCACCGAAGAACCATCAGCTAACAATACTGTTTGTCCATGCTCAGCCTTGGTTTGTGGCTGTCAGACATTAATACTTGAAAAGAGCAGGGCAGCTAAAATTTTCCTCATTGGATGAGTATCATCAAAGAACATGCCACAATGAACAAAAAACTGACACACTAAGAAAGATACTTCACAATTCTGGGGAGAAAAAGAAGGCACACCCAGCAATGTCATGCTGTGTTAGTTATAACACAGTCACTGTTGAAAGGAAAGGAAGAACCCCTGCAGGGTAGTCCAGGTGGTCTGCACAACTTCCTCACACCAGCAGCTGAAAAAACAGCCCACGGCTAGCACAGTGTTCCCAATAAGTAATAAAAAGGAATTAGCAGTGCAAGCACATAAATGGAAACAGGATAAAATAGACTGAAAATGTGATGTACCTGGACCTTTCACACTGTTACACAGATTCGTAGTCACATTCTCAACAATGGTAGCCAGGAGAGAGAAATCCGCAACATTGTAAGCATGGATGTCATCTGGATCGGTTGCAATCTGCTTCAATTCACTTTCATCTGCATTTTTAATACCTTACAGAGAAGAAAGCAAAACCTTTTAGAAATTATGGCCATATAGCACAATACCACACACTTAAGTCCCTAAACACATTATTTGAATAACCTTTTATGTACTTTTATGTACAGAAGGGGTTTGCTGCAGACCATCTCTTCATATAATGCTTACCAATTGCATACAGTTCCACTCCCTGATCTCTGAGCTTTCTTGAAGGGGTGACTACATCATCTTGTGATTTGCCATCAGTGATGAGAACACCAATTTTGCGAGCTCTGGGCCTTAAGCCGGCATCTTGTCTGAAGTTGTTTCTTAAGATGAAGTCCAAGGCCATTCCTAGCATGACACAAAGAAAGTAACCATCACTGTAAACTATTCCCATATAGTAGTCATGGTAAAAGAGATTATTTCATCCTAGTGACTTCACCCTGACAAGATAGTTCCAGAGTTTACTTCCTTCTAGAAGCATTTTGGATCTAGTTGCAGTCCATCATCTAGACTTCTCAGCAACTGATACTACACAGCGCTCTCTTACCTGTTGCGCATCACCCTCCTGACTTCCACTAGCCTTCCTTCTGGTTCCTGGTTGTCTTCATCTCAACCCTGACACACAACTGACCTTTCCTCTTCTCATATGCTCAACAGCAACACAAGATCTTCATCATCCAAACTCTCTTCTATCACATTTCTCCTGAGTTTATAAACCTGTGCTAGATCTATTCTCTTCCAACCATACTGAGTTGAACTGTTAAGTCCCTTTCATCACAGACACACTTGAGTTCACTGAACAATATCAGGATCAGCTACTACAATCATTTTCACTGCATCTTAAGTAAAGTCCTGGCACTGTGACATACCTGTTAGAGTATTGCCTCCTTTGTATGGTAGGTTGGCTACAGCCTCTAACAAAGACTGTTTGGTTCGGTAAGCATTGAGATTCCATTCTGTCCTGGGGTCACCACTATACTGTGCAAGACCTGGGAAAAAAGCCATCATTTACTCAGTTATTATGTGTCTCTGTAGCAGTTATGCTCCATTTTCCCTCCAACATATGAGGACTTACCAATCTGTACTTTGTCAGGACCAATATCAAAAACTTCAACAATACGGGCAATGAAGTTCCTGATGGTTTTAAAATTTGGCCGCCCGATACTCCATGAGCCGTCCACCAGCAGCACAATATCAGCTTCTGCTCTGGTTCTGCATTCTATACCTGCGGTGTCAACCAGAAAAATATAGCCTTACCATGATGGCTTTCTTTCCCCATCCTTTTAGGTGACATATGTCATGAGTTAGCTTCCAAAATAGCTCTAGTTTTATTCACTGGCACTCCATCAAGTATGACCTCTTTGAGAGCATTATTCATACTAGTCAGTGGTTCCATGGCAAAAGCTGTATAAATTTCTTCATGTATGTTTCCTTTTAAAAATAAGCCTTCACAAATGTCAAGGCCAGTGTTCTCTATTGTCATGTCATCGTTTGTTTTGGTCTTTAAAGATGGTTGATAATTTGATTCCAGAAGTTTTGTTCAAGACTACAAAACTAACCAGTGATATGGCAGTGAGCATTATCAGATTTATGATAATACTTCAGTATTATCTACAATACTACAATTTTATGGTATTTTAGTCTGTCACATATAGCTAAACTACTGATTAATTTTCAAATATGTAATAGTGGGATTAACAGCATATATTACAATCACTTTCAAATAAATAGCATTTCTCAATTTTCAGGGGGAAAAGACATAGGAATACATGTGGTATAGAAGTTCGCATGTACAGGAAAGAAAGAGCATGATCCAGAGATGATACACAAACATAAACACAGGTCAAGAGATGCAGAGGGAACAAGAACAAACATTTATATAAAGCTGCAACGTCCTAAAAAGGTAGGTAGTTATTTCATATACCTTCAGTTTACAAATTACAGAATAAAATGTGCATCATATTGTTTTCATCACAAGGAAAATCACAAAATATTTATACAAAACAAAAAGACACAATAATTTTATCCACAGCCATTTGCAAAAAAAAAAACAAAAACAAAAACAAAAAAAAAAAAACCAACAACAAAATCCTTTCGCCCTCTTTTCTTGTAGATTTTGTTACCAGCTGCAAATTTTCTGGCCTCCTGCCATCAGAGCTTCTGGTCTTTATATAGAAGAAATCCCATTGAGAAAAATCAGCCACACTCATCACAGTTGAAAGATATTGTGATTTCATATATGTTCCACAGAACTGATCCAACACTGTAGACTCATGAATATAACTATTCCATGTACCTGGGGGTTAAAAGCATGATCCTCTTCTGCATAGAAAATATAGATCTAGTCTTTAGTCAAGACAATAAAATCAGTTGGGAGTAGGGTTTAAGTCAAACCATGTTAGTTCAAAAAATTGCATGCATAACTTTAATATGGAAGTTAAAGTTAGCTTCATGTACAACATAAAAGTTAAACTATTTTGACTTTTGTATTTCTTCCAACTGCTATAGTTCCCCACACGGAAAATTCTAGTAAAGGTGCCAGATCTAGGGTGATTTTTTCCCCTTATTAATAAATAATTTACTATTAAATTTACAGTCCAAGATATAAATTCATTTTTCACATTAACCATGACTCAAATCCACGCATTAGTAAAACTAATAAACTCAAAGAATACAACACTGAAGACAGAAATGAGAGCTGCTATACTGAAAAATAACAAACCACTTGGTGCAATTTTTTTCTGTTAAACTTATTAAAGCTTTAATCTGATGCCACTGATGGCCTGTTCTAGAGTTTTTTTCAGTTTTACCCTCCAGTCTTAGACAGAGGGGGATACCAATTAATTAAGAAGTTTCTAAAAATATTTCAGTAAAGTTATATATATTTTACACAGCCCAGTGTGGGCTAAGCAAAAAAAATATAGTCAGCTGTCAGAAACCTTTTTTTCTTTATTTAACTCTGAAAGGACTTTGCAGTTCGATTCTTTCTCCTCACCAAATTCTCTCTGATGGTTATGCAAATATAGAAATGGCAGAAAACTCTACTTATATGTATATACACGGCTATTTAGAAGTAGACCTGCTTTTTTATGCTTTCCATGAAGGAGAACTGAACCCTGAAACTTTCTTCCTCTGGTATTAATTGAGAATATGGTGAGCACAATTATTAACATGCAAAGGCCCATTAACCACACCAAAGGGAGTCACTATCATTCACTGAAACCTTGAAAGAAAGGTTTAGCTACACAGTGAAGAACTCCCAAAGAGATACTGGAGAGCCCTCTGCAAATGCCTTTCTGAAAAAGTCTCTTCCTACTATAGTAAAAAAACAAAAGACTAAATAAAGGGTATGTTGAATATAAACTGAAATAACATACATTAACATTAGGACATTCACAACTATCAGATCTTTGTTCACTATATCATCTTAGTCTTAAAAGGAAAAGTCACCATATAAGGACACGCAAAGGCCAACAATCTGCTTAAAATTCCTTGTTCTACTCCTGTGAACACCCCTGTAGATGAGCCATGATCTCTGTTCAAGAATTTGACCTTATGTGATTTAACACAGATGTGGACAGCTGGAAAATGCAACGCAGATGGCTTTGAATAATCAGCAAAACATAGGTTGCCTGAGTTATCATCTTTGTAAGATCATCTAAAGGGTGCAGAGGACTAGAATTGTGAACTGGGGCATGCTTTGTGGTCATTTCAGACCAGGGTTTATGTCACCAAGGCTGTATAATGAATCCTGTAAACAAGTATGTGTGCACATTAGAAAAACAAAAAGCAAGTGTAGTAAACTTTTGGTCTTTTTTTAATCTGAAATTCAAAACTGCCTTTTCTTCAATTCAGTCATGTTTACCTCTAGATAAAAATGGCTCCGAAGTAGTATCTGAAAGGGTGGTCATCTCTTGTCCAACCAGTGGGTTGCTCTCTCCGCCTTCAAACATCCCAAAAACATTTACCTTATACGTAGTTCCTGCCCTGAAATAGTTAAATAAGTGTCCTTTAACTAAAGTCATTTGGCTCGTTAAATGCTAAACACTTCATCTATGAAATTCTCACAGAAAAAACAAGATAGCTCATGGAAAAGAAGGTGCTAAAACACAAAGCCCAAATACCAGCTCTTCCACAGGACATTGAAGTTTCAACAATTTAGAAGCTGATTTTACACTCTATACTTAAATGTACAGTCTTCCTCATTCAAGTTATTTCATTTTGGGAAGAATACAGAGAAGTTGTGGATGCCCCATCCCAGGACACCAAGGCCAGTTTGGATGGGGCTTTGTGCAACATGATCTTGTGGAAGGTGTCCCTGTCCATGGCAATGAGTTCGGAACTAGATGATCTTTGAGTCCCTTTCAACCCAAACCATTCTATGACTGTATGATTCTTTGACTTAATGATCCTATTTTTATTATATTTAGTATACTTGCCTAACAGATTTTGACATGGCATGAAGCCTGCTTTAAAAATCCAAGCCTCTGAGAAAGTGAATCACGAACTAAACTAAGCATCCTTTAAGAAACATGAGACAAGAAACTTTTGAGAGGAAACTTTAGAAATCCCAAATACCCCCCAGTACTCCATTATCTTTCTCATATGTGAAATACACAATACAGCTCCCTCCTGTAACTTTGCCTCCTTCAACACCACAAGTGATGCACAATGGACAATCTTAGAGACCTGCCAGGTACCTTTCAGAGATGGCATAACTAGATCTTCATAATTTACTGACAAAATTGATTTCTTACTTACAGTAGATTTTTGCCAGGCATTTCAATACCAGATCATGATTAAACAAAATCCTAGGCTAAAGTTATTTAGAGGAAATAAAACAAAACAAAAACCAGCATGAGGGAATATCCATACCTAAGCTCCTCCAATACCACTGTGCTGTCATATGGCCCCACTATTAATTCTCCAAGACTCCCATCATCTTCAGTAGGGTGGAAAGTTACTTTGTACCCCTTCACTCTCCCAGGAGATGGCTCCCAGGTTACCCGAAAACTTGACATAGTTGAATCAGAAGTTCTCAGATTTCGAGGTGGCTTAAAGGGAGAGGCTGAAAGGGTGGGAAATAAAAGGGTTTAGATCAGGTCTGCACATGGAAAAAAATCAACAAGTATTCTTTTATGTAAAAATATATATGCAAATCCAGTATTAGTAACAGTCCTAAACTCTTTGTTCCTTTCTTTAGACACAAGGACAAGTATTAAGAGACAAAAGGTGAGATTCCTGTCACTTAAGTTTAGCTATCTAACCAATAGCTACATGGGCTAAGTTTATCGTTGGGGCTCCCTCTGCAGTCAACAGACTGAGGGATAAATTGCCTGGCAGCTTAAGCAAATTCACCAACCACAGGTGTGGCAGTGTGTCAAAAAACAATTCTTCAGAGGAGTGCCAGCCAAACAGCTTAAGGTTTTTAGGACAAGAGCAACTTCCTCAGAAGACTAACAGCTGCCCACTGCAGGGCAGTACTGACAGACAGAGCAATGAACAAGCTGCTGCTAGCTTCTGCATTTTGTGCAACTTTTGATTTTGTGCCACTCTAAAGTGCAGTCATGGGAAATATTGCATCAGTGTAATCTCAATGTTGCCATAAAATGGGAATTAGAGTAAACAGAAAGTCACCACTATAGCTTTGGCATGAAAGAAGGTGCAAAAAAAGAGTTTGCCTTGTTCCTGTGCCTTTGTAATTGTCTAACTACAGCTAGTAGATCAAAAATGTCCTCAGATTGTGAATTCTGCCAGGAAACAGCAGATAAACTCCACTCACAAGGAAACATAAAGTCTTTGTCTCATCTCTCATCATATTCCCTGAATTATCATGACAGCTTCAACTAAAAAGATCACCCAGGCCCCACTTGCTTCAAAAGAGGGTTTACCACCACAGTTATTTAGACTGAAAGCAGAGAAGCATACCTGTATCAAGATGAAGAGTTCAAAAATCAAAAGCAGCTGGATGATCTAAAATTTATCTCAGCATAACTTTCAACATTGAAAAACTAGGTATTGATCAAGAGCTGATCAAGTTTTCATGACTCCTTTATATCAACCACATTTTAGATTAAGAAGAAATCTTTCTTCAGTAACTGAGGTGCTGATATCTCCACTGTTAGGATACCTTTATCTTACTTCCGGTCATTAAATATAACATATATTCAGAGAACAGAGAATGGCATGAACTATTTACAGAATACCTCAGTGAATGATACCAGTGTCACATAGGCAGGAACATCTTGAAAAAATTCTCTTTTGGTAATGACTTTCCATATATTGAAGTAGAAAATTGACACTAAATCTCGTTGATCTGAACATCTAGAGAACATCTCCTTACAAAATATAAGACCAACATCAGATTCATACTAAAGGTAGAGTAGAAAACAAGTTTTGCTTTCACCACAAAAATGCCTTCACTGACACTTGACAAATATTTAGGGGTTTCAGTTTCTGAGGGAGAAGACAGCCTGTCCAAAAGACCATGAATTAAGGCTTACATAGATGAATCTCTAAAATTATCTGCTCCCCATTTCTAGTACCTTGGGTTTTCCATTGAAAATATGGTGAACAGAGAAGGCAAACCTAAATAACAGGATGCTGGGTAGATATTCAATCAATACCCACACCAAAAGGCAAATTATGAAACAGCTGACACCACATAATCAAGTAGCCTGTCTTCCTCACAAAACACTTTGTTTGAACTTCTGATGACAGCATTTCAAAACAAGTCTGGTATTTTCAAACAGGTTTTACACCATATTTACACCCTTTAATATCAACAGCAAAAAGCTGTGCTCAGGCTATGCCACAGTGAAGTTTCAAATAAATCAAACTCTCTTCTCGACCTCTAACATTTTCTTCGGTTTGCCTGTCAATTCATGATCTTGGCAGACCCTACCATGCTCTTCTATGTTTCATGATTATTAATTTTAAGCACAAAACTTGCATTATGAAATCCTGTACAACCTTGTAGTACATACCTGTTGTTCCTTCTGCTTTTCTTGATTTCCCTTGTCCAAAGTCATAAAATGGAACAACACTTAGGTCATATGTAGTTCGGGGCTTAAGTCGCTTTAACACGATGCTTGTGGCTGGAGCATTTACTCTTGCAAACATCTGTCTTCCTCCGCTGCGGGGTCGGTAGTACACACGATAAGACAGGACATTCCCAGGTGAAGGCTGCCATGAAACTCTCATTGTCTTTTCTGTCTCGTTGTCTACTGTCACAGTCCTGGCATTTGGTGACACTTTTCAGTGTAAAAATATGGATAAATTTTTACTTTGTCATATAAAGATATATTCAAATGTATGACGACAAAATTAGTTCTGTCGTATTAAAAAATAAAATTGTGCTCTTTAAAATTGCAGTATTTGATTGTGGGGAAGACACAGGAATATCACAGGCCATTGTTTATTTTTTAATTGTAATGGACTAAACAAACAGAGGTGTGCTTTTCACTACTGAGACAAAAAAGAAGGAAGTATAAATCACATGATGACAGCATAATTGGGAGCGTTATTTAGTCACACTTTTCAGTAATCCATAAAATAATAGATTCAGCACTCTCAAATGAAAGTGATAAAGTCATTATTTTTTCATGAACACAGTATCCTATAGAGTTCAGATTTTCTAAGTTTTGACTTTACAGGTCCGATAAGGTATTGGTGGATACCTAAACTGCTGGCTGTAGAACCCCATACAAACTATCCTGCAAATTGAGGTGAGTGACTTTCCAAATGCTTGGAAAATCACTCATCACAATATAGCATATGTGCTGAAATAAGTCCATGAACTAATAAAGCATTTTCTCGACAAATTGCAGAATTCAGCCTCTAAGAGATATTTTCCAGACTGTTCAAATGGTATAAATAATGCCAAGTGAACTGACAGGTATGCAATGCTGGCTGTCAGCCAAAATAAACCGTCAAGGTTTTGGCAAAGCTGAACCTTCTTGGCTTGATGGAATTGGTCAGTATTTCATCACGCAGTAAGGTAGGCTTTGTAGTTCCTAGGAACTGACAATTTCTAACTGTGTGTGTACCAGAAAGATACAATATTAGTCTCAGGTCTGGGGCCATTGATAGGCCTGATAGCAAGTTCCCTCAGTTGGCTCACAGTCAGCACAAATGACATGGCTAAGCTGCCTACTTAACCTGGAAATTTAGGACAGCTAATGCTGCTGTGCTTAAACAAAGAAGGAAGCCGTGGGACAGCAGTCTCCTTTGACTCTGGGGAGTCAGCTCTTACTAACAGCAGCAATCACTACTCTTGCAAAACCTTAAGAACAACTGCACTGGGTCAAGGACAAAGGTTAACGTAGTTCAGCAGCCTGTCTCCAACAGTAGTCAAAACAGATGCTTAGGACAGAGAACAAGAACGTGTAAACACATGATGCTTCCCCAGAGCTCTCCCTCAGGCTTTGTCTTCACATGGCCCCTTTAGGCAAACAACAGAAATGTCAAGCCTGATCCAGGGCATCTCTTCATTCATTCTGACTCCTTTACTTGCCAATTCTTTTTCTAAAGCAACAAGCCATACTTAGTCTCTGTGTTTTTTCACTTTGCCTACACTGTAGGAGAGGCTTGAGCCTGCTTTGACAAATACAACATAATGTTTGGCAAATAAGAAGAAGAAGGGCCCCAGAAAGGTAAATAACAAAATCAGCCAGTAAGCCTTGGTTTGAGAACTGTGAAGACTGGACAGGCAATAGCTTGGAAAGGAAACTCATTGATTCTGTGGGAATTTACCTGACTTTTCTTCCTTGCCCTATCCATATTTCCTCTACCTGACTTTCAGCAGTCACACCAAATCTATGAAAGGCTGACTTCAGAGTAATATGCAGACAAAATCATATCTTAACTTGGACGTTACTCTTGCTGAATCCAAACCTATGTGACGTAGAAGACATTTTGTGGGGTTTTTAATGGTCAAAAAAAATGCCAGAATTGACTAAGTTGAGGTGGCATTTTGGACTGGGGAAACTTTTCATGAAACAAAAACCAAAAAAAGATGAAGAAAAATAAGGTCCATTTTCTTTAGAAAATTATAATTTCATCAAGAACAGAATGCTACAAATCATGGTAATGTACTATACTTACCATCAGTAAAAGCCTCTCCTTCCACTGGGTCGCCCTCTCCACTGCTGTAGGCTGCATATACTAAAATCCTGTATTTAGTCTCTGGCTCCAAGCCTTCTATCACAGCATCCACTGTATTTCCAGGGACTCTCTTCTCTCCCATAGTATCATCATAAAGTGATTTCCATGCTATCCTATAATGGTTAACTGTTCCTGGAGCTGGTGTCCATGATAATCCAACTGTAGTGTCAGTTATGTCTGTGGTAACCAAATTACGTGGTGAACCACGTTCTGCAAAAAAGAAAACAGTAAATTTTCTCTTAAATATGCAATTAGCAAAAATTAGCAAAGTACAAATGTAAAAGTCGAATGATCTTAAGAGCTAAACCAAAATTTTCCCATCAGTACTATTTTCAATAACATACAATTATAGTTCCAAGAGAAAATAGTTGGATGTTTCAACATAATGCTTAAAGCTATCTTTGGACTATGAATGATCCTATCCTTACCATGCAAGATACTTAGCAGTCATGCTTTAGACTATGCAATATAAAAATTGCAGTATTCAAAGACTTGGAATGCAGCCAGTGCTTAAATGTAGTGCAGCTCACTTAGGTAAGTTTTAACTCTCAAAAAAATTATTTTATTTCATTCATTCATCTTCATCGTTACGTGTGTAACATTTTTTTCTAGAGTTAAATAATGGAGACTTTATACAGAATCACGGAATCTGCTGAGTTGGAAGGGACTCAAAAGGATCACCTAGTCCAGCTCCCGGCCCTGCACAGCACTATCCCCTTGAACCACATCATGTCTAATTGTCTAAATGTTTCTTGAACCCTGTCAGGCTGTTTCTGTGGCCACTGCCCTGGGGAGCTGTTCCAGCGCCCAACCAGCCTCTGGGTGAAGAACCTTTTTCTAATATCCAACTTAAATCTCCCCTGGCACAACTTCAGGCCATTCCCTCGGTCCTGTCACTGGGCACAACAGAGATCAGTGTCTGCCCCGTCTGCCCTCTCATATTCAACTTTCCATTGACCAGGACCCCCAGGTCCCTTTCCATGGCACCGCTTTCCAGTATCTCATTCCCCAGTCTGTCCATACATCCTGGGTTGCCCATCTCTGAGAATTTTATCTTCTTATTTATTAGTACTAGTATCTTCCAGAGTCCCACTTACCAGATCAGCTATTTCACTTTATGTTTACAACTAGTTTGTCGTGTGTTTACATCATGCCACACTTAGTGTAGAAAACACTCTCCATCTTTCCACTCATAAGACCTGCACCTCTTTCCTCCCTGCAGTTTGTTTCAGCCAGTTTGGAACAAAGGAAGCAGCTCATTAGTCTGTGAAATCCAGTTGTCAGACGGATATGTGAGTCTCACCTAACACACCAGAGTAGTTCCACTGCTCAAAACTGAAGCTTATTGATCTAAAGTGTTGCAGTGAAAGGAGTGCCTCTGTTTAACATTTAATGTACATTTATAACACATGTTCAATTTTCCTTTTGCAATGGCTTGCTTTTGATGGCAGGAAAGGAGCACTGACTGGTGGACTTAGTGCAACAGCCTCACTGTAGCAAAAGGCCTCTATGAAACCAGATCCACATAGACAAAGAAGCACTCAATTCTTTGGTGTGTATTCTCAGTGGCATTTCTCACTGCACAGGACATTCCTGAGAGACTCTTGCTTAGCAAGAGGACTTAAATACTTGGGGTGGCCTCATGGCATCACAGTTTTTAGCCTCACTGATTAAAACATATCCCTATATTAATCCTTAGCAGCCACAGGACCAGAACCAAAATTCTTTGAACAAAGAGGAATTCAATACTTATTCAATTTCCACTACTCAGTCTCATTGCAAGAACAGACCTTGCTACATTCAGATGCCTGAAGCAGTTTCAGGCTGAGCAACAAGTTGCTCTTATACTGTGCTTTCACTTCTCATATTCACTTGTCTTTTACTTCCACCATAGTCTGCAACATTTCCAAATACAATCCCACTGAAGCAGACAAGACTATCTGTAGAAAGTTTTGTTTTAGAAATGTCTCATTGCCAGAGCAACTTCATTAAAAGTGAACCAACTAATCCCACTTGGCTTAATGATAAATAGGAACTAATGTCAACCTATCAAAAATTCACCAGCTACACAGAATACAGAATCAGCAGGTACCACAACAATCACTAAGATGACTCTTAAATATAGTTAGCAGAACTTGTGTTGTGGGAGTTTTCTGATTTTAATTCAGTCATGGACATTCCATCATGCTTTTCTGGAGACAGTTCTTTTTCCATCCTAACTCTGCAACAGTTCTTACAACTCTACTTTTCAAACCAATTTTTAGCCTCACAATATTAATCACCACATTTTATGGCATCTTCTCTTCAAAAAAAGGTTAAGATATGGAGGTTTTGGTACAGTTCACTTGTCATTTCACAACAGCAATTGCATATAGTGAAAAAGTTATAGTGAAAAGGCCTCAACTCATGCTTCATGAAGTCTCACCAAATTCAGTGACTGCATTAAATGAAAGCCAGGGCAGAATCTAAACTCCAAATAACAATTTTCCTGGAAGCCTGAAAAAAAGATTTGCCTTCAAAAGTAAATTACACCAATTTTTCTGTCTGCTCTCAAGCTCCTGCTCTCAAATCTTGGCTTTTTCATACAATAAAAAAAAATATTAAGGCAATCCAAATGGAAAAAATATGGAAAACCTAACTTGATAGAATGCACAGATGTCTCACAATAAAAACCTTTCTTTCCATATTTTAATGTAATATAAATATACAAGTCACTTTATTTTGGCTACTTTAAAACATGGCTCTGCCACAACATGATTTCAGTATTAAAGTATCTGCTACCACAGCACAATTTTTTGCAAGTCTACTCTTGGATACTACAGTTAATGATATATGTTGGAAATACTGCAAAAATAACTTCTTATTTAAAACCCTTATTGATTAAGTCATTATTGAGGTCATTAAATAACAGAGGAAAATAATTTGTTTGGAATGGACTATAATGAACAGCAGTTACTGTAATATGTTTGTTCTGAAAGAAATATTCTTTGGAACTAAATGTATTTTTTATAAGGCAAGGTAAAAGATGGAAAAGGAACTGGGATTCCTACCAAACCACTAGAACTAAATGGAAAATTTCTACTTCAAATAGTTGGAAACTGCTGACAAGACAACTTAACTACTAAGGGAAATTAGACTTTTTATATCTTACACTGCAACTGAGAACATTTCTTTAACATAACACACTGACTTGATTTGCACTTCACGTGTGAGGTGGAAGTTCACTCACAGCTTTTTTTCTGCTTACTTGTTCTCCTGCAAGTGGGAGGGGTTTTTATCTATTATTAGGGGAACAGCTATGTTTAAGATGCAGCCCAACTGTAAGTCTTAAATTATTAGGAGTTCACAAAATATAACCAAAGCTGCTACAGTCAGATTCAAGAAACATATATATGTTCCACAATAACACTGGTATAATGTGGTCACTAGCAAACATACAATTAGACCTATGAAATATTCTTTTCCTTGGATTAAAACAAAATACCTGGGTAGCTTGCTTACATTTCATGTACACACAAAAGTCTACAATTCTAACACCTGAACTCTTTCGGTCAGTGTTTCAGAACTTTGGTCAACATGTTCGGAAATGCTTGTTGAACATCTACTTCTTGCCTGCTTGTTTAAATAGGATAGATAGGAGCATGGAGAGACAATGCACATTGTAAGAAAAAGAGCTGGCTGGCTGGTGTGCAAGCGGCTCTCAAAAGTCTCCTGCTTTTCCTTGACTTGAAATGGAAGCTAATGTATGTTCATCACTTCATACAGCCCCCAAGACAACAGCAAACAAGGAAGGAGTTGGTTTTTGAAAATTATTCCCTAACAGGTATGAGGTCCTAAGATGCTCTGGAGCACCAAACCAGCTGGGGTAAGCACAGCTGTAAGCCATGGTGAGTACATACACGGGAAAACAAAGTGCTTGCAAGGCAAAACCCTGCCTGGGAGAGCAAGACATTCACCAGCTTCAGGTTCTCAGATTCACTTTGGCAGTTTTTAGCTCAGAGCACCTTTTACTGCCTACAGTCCCCTGTACATCTCTACCATCCCTTAGAGCAGATACACTCTCAAAAATACACTTGGTAACTTTCAGTCAGGTGCTTTTATACCCTGTTCTGGACTCCTGCAATGTCCAGTTTCCATATTAAGTTTTTCCACTGTAGTGTGCCAGAGACACAATATGATATTAAAGCAGTTTCCCTCTGTCCACTTGGCTTACTTCCCATAACTCTCCAGCAATCACTGTTGTTATTGAACACAAGACTGAATCAGCTAAAATTAATATGTTGACATTCATAAAAATCAAATGTCCTTATTCAAATGGCCTTTACCTCGGAATCATTTACACAACTCCCGCTGATCTCAGTGGGATTTTTAGATGCAGTTTGGGCCCAAAGTTTAAACAGCTTTCTCTAAGTGTTTTTTAAAATCAGGTTTCAAAATCAATCTGCAGTGGTAAATTTTGAGCAGAGCCACGTTTCATTTAAGTTAAACATAGGATTTCTGTAAGCCAGCATCCTAAAATGTCAGAATCAACTAAGCAACCCTTCACTTGCAGAGGCACATACCAAAATGTTCTGGCCTGAGTCCTGCCTTGTTTACAATGGGAAAAACTCAGGAGTATCCCATTGTGTCAGCAGGCTAGGCTGCCACAGCCAAAGATCCAAGTGCATGCATCAGATGAGATGACAGCAGGATCACTTCAGTGTTACTGTAAGGGTCAAACTCTCCTCAGCGTTGGAGGAGGCAGTCACTTGGGTTGGCTGATATCCCTCCCTCCAAGACATAAAGTGATTAGGGAACCAATCCTCAGGAAAGTTGAGAGGGGATGTGGGCATCGTGCAGGGCTTATCCAAAGACTTACTACACAGAGGGATCCTCTTATGACCCTATTAGAGCAGGTTTCTTCTCTTCTGCAGAAAGGCAAGAAGATGCCAGCCAGGAGAGTTCTGACCCAAAACAGAGGGACTTTGGCCAGAACATTCCTGATCCCTGATCCAGGATAATGCCAACAGGTGTTCACATTTAGTCCCTTTAATATTCTACCTGTTTTTTCCAGAAGTTTTTAACACTGCTCTCAACTGTGTAGAAATATCTTTTTAATATTCACTCAACCTTCCCCTGGTTTTGTTTTTTTTCCTGGTACATATTTCATTTCCTAGATAAAACTAAGATAATTTTCCACAGATTATCAAGTCAGTTTCAAATGCCACACTCAAAAAATCTTGGAATGTGTAACTTAAAAAATGTGTGAAACAGCATTAAATCTCCTGAGGACACTGAGTCCTTGTTTTTTTAGAACGGAAGCAGCACTACACAGTCTGACCATTACGTAAAGTCCCTGTGATATGCTAAAAACCTCATTGTAAGAAAATGTCACTTGAATTTGTACTATTCTGCCTGTAGGAGGTCATTAATTTCTAAAGCATTCTTATGTTACTAGAGAAACAGCAAAAAGGAATCATTTATTTACCAAAGAATTACTATCCATTTTCTGACCAGAAAAGAGCCTGCCTCCAAAATCCCCAAACTTAAATTATAAGAAACATATACAACAGAAAATCACTTCAAACTGAAAATTAGTCACGACAATTTTCTTTCATATATTGCTTTAGTACAGCCTAATTCTCACAACACAAATAGATACTCCTCAAACAGAATGAAAGGATTGGGCCCCGTATCACTGAAACAAGGATTCTCATTCTAAAGGGGAAGACACTATGACATAATTATCCCTCAAATTTCTCTCCTAAATATAATACAATGTGTCTCTTTTTATTTATTCTAAAAAGCATAAAGGTAAGAAACAAAATGGGCTGACACCTCTGCTAATGGAGACCAGCAACTTCAAGTATGTCAAAGAACTCTGTCCATTTTATCACCAGTGTGTCTAGCCTAGGATCTTCAGATATATAAGAGGAAATATTTGGAAATTTCTCAGCGCAAGCAAGATGGAAATCTGATCACTGAATATTTTTTCTGAACAGAAAGGTAAAAATAAACCAGCCTTTATTCTAAATTTCTCTGAAATTCATATTTAAAACTGTAATGACTTCCCTGCTCAGAGACGGTTACTCAAATATTTTTAAAACTTTTCTGAAAAACATACAGCTGCCAGCAAAATGACACATAAACCAGATCTTCAGCTTTCAAGATTTTCAGACATTTATTGGGATTAAGCATTTCTATATAGATTGCTTAATCTAGCAATGAATTAGTTACTCTTTAAAACAACTGCAAATTATGAAAGTTAATCTGTTTAGCAGCTAATGTACAGTATGTTCTTTTCATCTGACAGCATGCATTTGGGCAGAAAATGAAATTCTTGCCAGACTTAAAACCACTTCTCTTATTAAAAAACAGATTAGAAAAACAGTAGCTCTCACAAACTGCTCACTGTCTGCTGCATTTAGACTCACCACCCTCACCATATTTCTCATTGTATTTTATTTTTGGTTTATGAAGACTTGCGTAAAGATCATATGATCCCAAAAGATATTAAAAGCCAAATGGTTTGTTTAGAATGTTTGGTGATAAGAGAAAGACTTTTCCCTAAGACGTTCCATGGGTGTTTCTTGCCTGTTCTTCAATTCTTCAATCTGTATTACATAACATCAAATATAACCATCAGCGCTAATTTGTTTAGTTCCCCTAGCTGTCACAAGCCCTGCTCCACCCCAAGGCAAATGGCAGCCTGCACTGATTTAATTTACTTTAGCAGTTTCAACAACTTTGTGTGAGCTGAGGGGAACCATAGCCAAAAAAATATGTCTGAGGAAAATTTTTCCATGGCACCTTTATAGAAGTGCTCCAACCAAAGCTGCCCAGTGATGGATCACCACTTTTGAAAGTGAGAGAATAAAAGAGGAGAGTTGTCTACAGCACATATTTTGCACATGCAGTTATGTTTAAAGCAGTATTAAATATAAAGCTCCAGAATTTTCACCTCTGGATGGTACTTCATAACTGTAGACAAAATCAGCCAGTGACTGAGCAAGGCCATATAAAAGATGAGAGCACTGTAAATTTCCTAAAATTGGATAACTGAAGAACGAAAGCACACTCCTTCAACAAAGGGGCAAATACGTTGTTTCCCTTTTCCTGCTCCAAAAACACCATAAAAAAAGAAATAAATCCATTCTCTCTGAATAACAATTACCTGGTAATGGAACAGCACTCTCAGAAATGAGTCATTTTCTGATTACTCATTTGCTAAACTCACTACACTGTGTTGTCTGTGAGCAGTTCATAAAATGCTGATCCTCTGGCATGTGTTTATCTTTGGGCTGGACCAGAGAGCTATGCAAACAGTTTATAGAAGAGATTATCTACAGTTACTTGGGGGAATATTTGCCCTCTCTGTTTTATGCAGAGAAACAATAAGGGCAAGCATACGCTTAGCAAAAAGAAAAACACAAGGAGAAACTGAGATTACCCAGATGGTAAATGATATCAAGTACACAGAATGATTCCTGGGTTTCCGTGGATTGATTTTCCTGCAAATCCTGAAACAAACAAGCCACTTCAAAACACTGAAAAACTACCATGCAGGGCAAAGCAGAAGAAGAGGGGACAAATTGTAACTGCTCCAAAATACATTGGAGATAACAAACATAACCTGAAGGGCCTTCAATGAATGCCCGGGCAGACATGTCCATGCAGATCAGGTTAGAACAGTCTAAAAATTTCTCATTTATTTGACTCTGCTGAAGGATACCCTTGTCTGAGAATAACTGCCCATGTAAGTTCTACTATATGCAGAACAAAATAAATCATTACTGAAAGCAGGAAGAATGTTTGCCTACATCCTTAATCACAAGAGACCATTTAGTGATTCAGTAAAATTCCATAAACATCTGAGAGTTTGGATTTTTCATTTCCTGCCTCTTGACTATAAGATAGTTGGAGAAGGTTCTCTATCCGGCTTCTCTTTTCTCACTTTCCTATTAATGCTGAAATGTTCTCTACACCCAAACTGATTCCTCTTAGGCTACATATCAATTCCATGAACTAGCAACTATCCCAGTTTGAAAGGCAATCTCAAGCCTAGCTCCTGATATGATGAGCAACTATGGCACCACTGACTGAACAGGTTTGGTGAGAATTCATATGGTGAAGACATCAAGTAAGCCCCATAGGGATTCCTGATACAGGAAAATACTTAAGTGCTCAGTCTTTCTGGGTTGTTGGCAATGAAAAACACACACCACACTATTTTGTTTCTCAGACACCATGGCTCATGGAAAAACTAACTGAAATACTAAACACTTTTTTATGCTTCCTTTCACAGCTTTTTTGTCATTACTGTTGATAAGTTTATTTCTCCAGAAGTTAAGACCTGTCCTATTTCCAGCCTCAGTCAGACAAGTTATTTCAGCTACTCATTAGTCAAGTATTCACTTCACTGACCTGTGTAACTTTTCATCCTGGTCCAACCATATTTATTTTAGCTTCACAGCCAGCATGACATCTCTTTTCATATAAACTTCTATACTGAGCTTTGAAATTTGGCTGCTACCTTTCAGTTCCAAAATTGCAACCCTTTTATTCATAATTGTCTGGGTTTCTTCAAAGGTTTTGTTATTTCATCCTTCATGAGGTAAGATAGGACCATGCAGTGAAATATTGTCTTATATGCGGCAACAAATATTCTGAAAACCTTTCATACTATTAGTCAGAGTCTTTTAAAATATCTATGACTATGTTCAAAGAGTCCTGGCCTAATTCAAGTACTTTTATTGCCCCATGAAACTGCAGATATGCTGATTACTGAAATACACGGTAGATGTTCTACAAGGAAGTATCATGAATTAGGCCTTTGCTGTCATGCAAACAGAAATTTGTATTCTGTTCTTTCCCTTTGATCACCCAGTAAGGACTGACATCTCTACAATGCTCTTACTAACATTTTATCTAACCAAGAAAATCTAAGTGACAGTTATAATATGAAGAGTAATGTTTTCTGAAGAGCACCCTGATAGGATTTTCAAATCCAGCTAAATCTTCAAAGAATTTACACTTGAGTTATAAAGCTATGCATGTCAAAATGGTAAGTAATTTTTAATTTGGTTTCCTCCCAGCTGAAGAACTGAATAAAAAGTAATTCAGTTGAGTGATAAGATGCTCATTTATTCTTATTTATCCCAAGACAAAATCGGTCACAGAATTTTTAATGTAATGTTTTAATTCAGCTGCTTAGACCAAATTTCTTACAGGAATGCTTCTGTGACAACAGAACCAACAGTCCAACAACCATTTTAAACATCATCTGTGCACATAAGCCCATTCCTAAAATAGAGGCAAATATTCTTTTAAATTATTTGGCTCTTCAACCAATGTTGAGAATATTTTTCTTCTTATTAACAATTTAGCAATGCAGAATGTCCAAATAAGAATCAGAGCCCTTGGGTGGGACACAGTGCAGGGAACAGTGAAAGGGCTAGACAGTCTGTACGTGAGACTGAATTCTGTTCCTCTGATGATTTTGTCTTTTGGATTCTACTGTATTTCATTCACTGTTCTCTCTAGTATGTGTTTTAACTGAAGCTCTAGGCAGTGCCTTAAAAGACTTTTGCTCAAGTTTTATCACAGGATAAAAAGCTAAGCTTACTTTATGAATTTGAAACACACTCAATCTTTTCACATCTGCATGTTAATAAAGGATCTCTCCTGAGTTTACTGCAAATATACTCAATGAAAATGTTTCCACCAAATGTAAACAGTTAACTTGGTGAACCCTTTACTAAAATTTGAGGTATGTCCCTAAGGAAGTGAATGATTCAATCTGTTTAACAGTGAGACAGACGCCTCTCAAGATTTGCAAAGGAAGACTGAGGCATTCCTCTATCCACTGATAC
Source organism: Acanthiza pusilla (assembly GCA_036630365.1). Lineage (NCBI taxonomy): Eukaryota > Metazoa > Chordata > Aves > Passeriformes > Acanthizidae > Acanthiza > Acanthiza pusilla. The sequence continues at coordinate 22,990,551 of JAXCHO010000036.1, forward strand.
CACAAAGGAAAAAGCAGGGCAGTCAGGCTACTATGTCTACTTAGGATCCAATCTGGTTTTGTTCTGAGAGTGAAATTTGCATTCCTGGATGGACAGTCGCTCATGTTCAGTGGAAAGAATAAAGCAGACTCTTGCCCAATATACACTACAGTTTTGTAAACCTGCTTTGATGTGGAGTTGAATTCAAACTCCCCCAGACTGCACAAAGCCTAAATATTCACCCTGCCTCGTGCCTTCAAAAAAGTGTTAGACCTAGGAAGAGGCAGCATCACCACCAAGAGGGGAGCTCATTAGGTCCTGATCACCTGTGGCTTTTCTGGAAGATATAGGCAGAATATTGATACCTGATCTCATTCACCTGGATCTCAGCAAAGTTCTGGGCAGGAGACAGGTCCTTTTCTCCTACAAAAGGAGCCTTTTGGACCTTGCAAGCGAAGTGAAAGTGAAGGAGTTAGGAAACTTTCAGCATGAACTGCAAGGTGCCTGATTCTCTGATGGCTGCATCCTGTCTCAGTGTAAGCAGGTCTTGGGTAGTGGGACAGGCAGACAGTTTGTATCTCACTCCTGGTATAGTCGGTGGACAGAGAAGTGCTCATTTGAAGGAAAAATGACATCTCAGATGGACTATCTGCCTACTGGAAGTATTTTCCTTTCTTCATCAATCACAGAAGAATCCTAGAGAGTCCATGCTGCAAAGAGCAGTGTTCAAACAAGTGCCTAAATTTTAGTAGGAAGAATTCAGCACATTGGTGAATCACTGGAACTGAATTTTTAAATTATTTTATTTTACATTTTCCTATTTAAAATAGGTTGTCTGGATTGTTTCCTAACCTATGCCATAAACAAAAAGTTAAACTGATGGAGAAACTGAGAATCAAGTATATTCCTACTGTAACTCAATTAGCATCAATGGACAAGGCTTAATTCCACATAATTCATCCATAAGATGTTTTCAAGTGTTGTGCCTCCACAGCTGCAGTGCCAGCACAGAGCAGAGTCACACTTCCTTTCAAGGCCTACAAGGCAGCTTACCCTACCCTCTGACAATCTACAGATGACACCGAGAATGCTCACAGAGAATTAGTCTGGGAAATTCTCTGCTCAAAGTCAGAGAAAGAGCAGCCTCCCCTCCTTATAAGAAAGTCTTTGGGTCTGGCTTATGCTTTTGCCAGCATTCTGTTTATGCTCAGCTCCAGGTTCATAGTTGGAAGCAGGATATGACTCATTATCTGCATGCCTAAGACTACATGTTGTTTCTCTGGTGCAAAAATGGCCCCTGAACATCTTTCAATCTCAGCACAGTAGAAATCCTGCAATTTTTCAAATGGATGAGATACTTTAATCCCGTTAATTAATCCTGTTACATTAAGAACAGTCTGCCACTAAAACTGCTCGGAAGACGAGAGCTAGAAGACAAAATATTTCACAGAGGCTGGTGTGGAAATGCAGTGAGTTTTGGTTGGTGCTGCTGGCAATCCCTTTTTCAAGAAACACAGAGTCCTCTCCACAATTAGTGATTTAACCTACTTTTTTTTCCTTCAGGACAGTAGGTTTAGAAAGTCCATGTAAAGTATGAAAGTGTCTTTATGTCTATTTTTCATTCACATATTTACTTCTACAGAAAACTTAGGAAGACATTTTAAGACACCATAAGCATCAGTCAGATCACTGTACAGAAACAATAAATAATTACCTTCAAGTGTTTCTCCCTCTCCAGAAAGAGCATCTCCTGCTCCAGAGGCATACAAGGCAGACACAGTCAGCGTATACCTAGTGGCTTGGTCCAAGCCTTTGAGCACTTTAGAGGTAGTGTCCCCTTTCACAGTCACTTCCTTAGTTTCCCCTCCTGCGACTGGAGTGTAGGTTATAAAGTACTGCTGCACTTTGCCAGGAGCAGCACTCCAAGACAGCTTCATTGTTGATGTTGTAGGATCAGAAACTCTCAAATTTCTTGGATTTCCTCGGACTGCACATGTCAAAAGATGTTGAAAACAAGATTAAGCAAGCTTAATTTCTTGGTTTATTTTTTAGGTTATCACTACATACGATTTTTTGCTAAAAACTAATTCCTGAATAGGCTGAACCAACACTGCTACAGCGCACCTTTACCGTAATCTGGATTGTACAATCCCATCCATACCCTCCTTAGGCAAAAATGCCCAATAAAGTCTTTCCACATAATTTTTTTTTCTCTTAAAGCAGGCTCAATCCTGGAATACTTTACATACTACCACCTCAATATATGCTCAGCTTCAGCAAAGATCCATGTTGAAGTCACTGTCAGCAGAATCAAGTCAAAGATGACTAATCTAATGTGAAATTAACACATTATGGTTTTGTAAAAAGTTCTTTTTGATTATAATTTTTATGGGTCAGTGAAATTTCAACAATGATCAGGACAGTCATACTATCTGTAGTCTCTGGATTTTGTTTAATAAAGCATGATAGAAGTTAAAGGATCATGCATTTTCACATAAATTAAATCTACAGTGATTAACTTTAGAAAATTAAATGTTTCATTAAATTCCTTGCTAAACGTTCAGAACAAAGTGCAGACAGGATCTGAATTTGTTCAAAAGGTATATAAGGTATATAATTTATACCACTGACAATATGAGGAATCATGAGGACAATTAATTAAACACATAGGTAGATTCTTCGCCCAAGTTAACTTGCCATATCAGGTTCAAGAAATTGTATTTTGAAATGAAATATTAAAATTTTGATAAATTCTATTGTCTTAAATTAGCTCTCAGCTAGACTTGGGCAATATTATAATTCTCTGTTTATTTGGGATAATACATATGAACTATATGGTTTCTTCTCTTTTCAGAATGAATATGTCATCATGCAGGGAGTTTTTCTCATGCTTAGTACATTCACAGCATTGATCATGTACCTTCATCAGTTTTTGCATATCCATTCACTGAATTCCCAGGCCCAGACTGATACTCAGGAGTAACAGACACTTCATATCTTGTATCTTGGATCAAATTCTGTAGAGTAGTTGATCTATCGTTTGCTGAGACAGTCACTTGTCTCCTTTCTCCTCCAGTAAGTGGTCTATAAACAAGCCTGTACCGTAGGACATTTCCTGGAGCTGGAGTCCAACCAACTACAAAGCTATCAGTAGTTTCATCTGTTATCCTTAAGTTTCGAGGAGCACCTTTAACTGCAAAAAATATACACATGTAAGTTGTAAATATTTGCCTTTTAGTGAAGCAGTATCTGAAGGAAAACCATGCCAACCATTCTGTTAGCTCTGTTACCAAAACTGCTTATATTGCCCTCCCATTGCTTTAGGGTACACACAGCTTTAGTAATTTCTGAAAATTTAGGGTGAGAGTTACATTCAGCAGTGCAACAAAGTTGTCCCCAGAAGTACATTCATCCCAGTTTATACAACTGCTTCTGAAATTTAAGACAGTCTAACTTGTTTTAAGTGGTAACAGTAGAACTGTGTAAGGGACATTCGGGCATAGTGAGGAAACTTCTTAACACAACAAATGGTATAGGTTTCCTTGCTATGGCCATTTGTTTCTGCACCACTTCCATTTACAGGTGGTTGTGAGATACACCTGACTACACACAGGCAGCTATCCTATCTGAAAGAATAAACAGGGAAAATACAACAGCAAAAAACCTCACCAAACCAATTCTATTTCTTTGAAGTTTTCCAACAAAAAATATATTCATTGCAATATAAGTTGCATCTAATGTTTTAAAAAGGTTTCTGAATTTAGTCTCTAACTCAAAGAAATAGTTTTTTATCCTAGAAACTAAAGAAAAACTGCGGTGAATCCTTTAACTTAGTCTGTTCCTTGACAAAAAATACAGCAGCTCAGATGAACACAGTGGGCACAACAAACAAGACTTGACTCTTCCAACAGACATAAAGATCTATTGTACTGTGCATTGCTTAGCAGTATGTAGCATTGTCACTTAGGGGGAAAAAAGCTCTGGTTTTTTGTTGTTTACAATCTATATTCCATAAATATTGTTCTTCAAAGCTAAGAGTGGAGCAATTAATAATCCTAGTTTTTAAAAGAAACTTGTTTCTATTAATCAGAAACACAATACTCAACTTCAAATCTTTAAAAAGCCTGAAACCAGAGTTAGTTGTCAAGAAAGCCATCTGGCTCAAACTGTTAGCTAGATATGCATGGAGAGCTGCTGATGTTTACTTGGGTGCAGAAGAACTCTATCTTCTCAAAACATGTTGGGATATCATCAGATCACAATGCTAACAATTATTTAAGTTATCAGTTACAACATGGGAAGACTATTTTTATTAATGTTTTTCCTTCTGTCCCTTACGCACACAAGCTACATGTTCTATCAGCCAAGAGTTTGTCTGCTTTCCTAAGGGAAAATTATGTGTGGCCAAAATATTCTAACCCGTACAGTCATGGAAATGTGCACACTGACAGTGAAACCTGTATCTTCCAAACTTAACATCCAAAATAAGCTATTTTGTAAGTGTTTATTTCTATCAGTCTTAAGAGGAAAGAGCAGTGAACAAATCTTCATGCTGTTTCTTTTGCTCCCTTGGAACCATTTCTGTCACCAAAGGTCACAAATGACAGCATGGAATAATGAAAAAGCGTGGATCAATATTTTTAAAAGCATGATTGAGAGTAGACTGAGTATTCAACTACTAGAATAGAAAATCAAATTTATTGTCATGCGGCTCCTTTCAATCAGTAAAAATACATCATGGCCACTCTATCAAGAAAAAGTACAGCTACCATGCTTAAATTTACAGCCACTGATCACATAAAACACATACTGACATCAATGCAAGTTTTGAATCAGTTATTGGATCAAACCAATGCAGTTCTGATTTGAAAAAAAGCTGACCAAAAACTCAAGCCCTTTTAAGCCTGTTGTATATAAAACAAAATTTCTACTAATGTTAAATTAGATGTAGACATAGCAAATTAGATGGGCACACATTTGCCTTTAAATGTACTGAAGTCAACATGCATTCCTGCATCAGAGTCATAATTATTAGAGTAGAATAGAACAGCTCAGTTGAAAAGTATCGATAATGTTCATCTAGTCCAGCTTGAGTCTATATTAACAATAATTCATGCCACTGTATTTAATATAGAGAACACACTACTTCATTTGAAAAGAGGCCACTGCAGAGAAACACAGCATCCATCCAACATTCAGGAAAATGAAAGTCCAATCTTAGCAACTTAGTGTTTCCATATTACTGGAATTTTAAGTCTTTACTGAATGGATTGAGATACAATAACATTTATTCTCATCCTGCATGGCAGTACAGCTTCTCAGCCTTAGTTGGCTGTTCTCATACACCTGTTCTCCAACTAAGCATATTCTTATTTGAACATATGACTCCCTTGTGTCTTAGAATAATGGGAATCCTACCTTCTAAGGTGGTTTCCTCTCCATCCAAGGGAGGGCCATCACCATCTTCATATTCAGAAATCACACTGACTGCGTAAGTAGTTTCAGGTAGCAAGTTGGTGAGAACTGAGCTAGTACTTGAAGCTGGTACTGAAACAATGAATTCATCTCCACCAACTGCTACTTTATATTTAATGAGATAGGACAAAACCTCAGATCCAGCTGGAGACCAGCTCACTTTGAAACTCTCAGATGTTATGTCAGAAAAGACCATGTTCTTTGCAGGTACGTAAGCTGTATGGAAATAAAAATGCATATATGAGGCATACTTGCTAGAATACTTTAAACACAAAATTTCTAAAATAATTTGATTTATTCCAATTGAACAGATATTTCATTGCATGTGCACAGTATTTGTTTTCTATACTTGCTTATATCAATCAAATTTCAAGAAGATCATATCCAGATTGTCTAAAATCATTCAACAGTGAGTAGAAACACCAACACAGTGACTTCTAGGTCAAATGAAAACTGTCCATCTAAAAAAATATATACTTATGAAAACTTAATTTAGAATCTGATGATCAAGTTGGGTTCCTTATTTCATATGTCCAATGAACAGCAATAACATTACGTCCTCAATGGAAACTAAAAATTGTTGGGATTCTTTTCAGATCTAGATTAGAAATAGGACAAAATAAAAACCAGTATTTTTTCAGGAATGAAGTCAAGGGAGAAACAAGGAATTTGACATGAGGCACAGACACAAATCTGACATCCTGGGCTTGTTTTGGTTGGCCTAGTCAGCCTAACAGTGGGGATCTTAAGACTGCTTGATCCCTCTAAAACAAAGGCTGCTTTACTGGTTTGTCCCTCAAAGCTATCCTGAAACAAAAGGCTTATTTTTAAAGACAGTGGGGCTTTCAAAGCTGGGAACTCTTCAACACTCGTGTCCTACAAAACACAGGTAGGGATACTGAGGATGCAACAATTCGTAAGTAACTTTAGATGACCAAAAGTAGGCCTTTTAGAGATCTTTTAAATGTTAAACCTTATCCAAACTGGCCTAATTTGGATGTATGTGAAGGCTTTCATGTGCTACTTCATTTCAGTCTTTACATTAGATTGAGATCAATATTACCTGGAATTTTCTGTCTCAACTTGTCCTGTCTAAGCCCATTTCAGAGGACCATTAATTTTGCTGTAAAAATTAATCAAATCGCCCTCTAGAGTTGTTGGCATTGCTTCCTTGCCTTTGAACATCCGAAAGACAAGCTTGGACTCACTACCTCATTTTGGACAGCTAAAAAAATTGCCCTGGTAACTGTTTTACTGAAGACATTGAGGACAAAATCAGAGCATATCCACTAAGGTCATTCCAATAGCCACACATTTTATTAACCTTTTAGCAAATAAAATGCATGACTAGCAGGGCTGGAGGGGAAAAAAATTCTCCATTAATTTTTTCATCTCCATTTCTCCATTAATTTCACCTGCTGCTTTTAATATGTTTGAAAATGAGAAGAAAATCCCCAGTTATTAAAATTATCATTTGTATATGGATAATATCATCAATATAAATTCTTTAGGTAACTATAAGCACAAAACATTGGTTCAGATGCTTTTTTCATTGCATGTTCTATATTCATCTTAGTAAAAGTAGGTACTTACATTTTCTCCTTATAGCAGCCAGTTCCTGCTCAATTCGTAGGCAGACAGATTGTGTAAGTTCAAATGATATTCTTTGAAAAGCATCAAAATCTTCCACTGTGTAAACATGGGTTTCAGCAGGAGGTGATGCAATTGCTTCCAATTCTGTACGCACAGCATCCTTCACACCAACTGCAAATATTTCTACATCTGCATCCCTCAGCTTTATTGCAGGTTCTTTAAAAGCATCTGATGATTTTCCATCAGTGATAAGAATCATGACTCTTGGCACATTTGGTCTTGATCCTTTGCTGGTAACAAAGACTTTCTCCCTCACATATGTCATTGCTTTGCCTGTGTTGGTAGATCCACCTCTGTAGGGGAAGGTGTTAATAGCCTGAATTATGTCTTCCACTCTGTTGTATCTGTTCAAAGAAAACTCCATATGGGGATCTCTGCTGTACTGGACAAGACTTATCTGTACTTTTCGAGGTGATATCTCAAAGCTTTTAACTAACACTTCCAAAAAGGCTCTTACTTTTACAAAATTGGCGATACCAATGCTGTAGGAACCATCCACTAAAAACACAACATCAGCTTTTACATCCACACCACGTGAGCATTCTGCAAACAAAAAGAACAGCCACTGTAAGATTTTCAATAGCTACATAGCAATACAATCACATCTGTAGTTCATGTATCACACACAACTGCTTATAAAAAACTATGCTAAGCAAAGCTGATTCTCAAAAATAATAAGGGTATGATATTAAAACAAGCATCAGAGGTTTCATCAATGAAAAGCTAACATTTGAAAATAGTGCAGTGTCTCCAAACTCACCCACTTGAACTTTTACTTGTTGTGTTTTTTCCATTATCGTTATTGGCTCACTGGGGGTCAGTCCTTTCATTGCATAAACATTAATTTGATACTCTGTGTCTGGAGAGAGATCTTTAACATTGAGAGCAGTAGTCTGAGGACCCACACTCAGTACATGTTGTTTTCCCCCAGCTATCATTGGAATGAACTGCAGGCGATAGCCAGTTATTTGGCTTGTGGATGGATCCCAAGTGATTCTAACAGACTTTGAGGAGATCTGAGTGGCCACTAGATTTGAAGGAGGCTCCACCACTGAAAGAAATCAAAAGCAAACCCAAAATATTAGTTACAATTATAAACATATTTTCTTCATACGTTTTATTTCTGGAATAAATTTAATTATTTTTGCTCAATCTTTACTAAAAATCACTTTTTTGGGGTTTTTTTAGCATAAATAAGTGGAAATTAATTACAGGACAGTCCAAATGAGACATCAGTGAGAGGGCAGAAATATGAACAATGCATTCATGGTCCCCCCAAGTATAGCAGAAGTTCCAGGAAAAATGCTGCCCTGCTCTAAAACTGCTTCAAGCAGAAGTGAAAGCTACACTCACAGAAACACAGTAGAAAGTGTAAACAAATGCAGACTTGAGCAGAGTACTATAACAGCAGAGTCATCTCTGCTGCCATTTTTGTCAAAGAACAACTAGTCAACAACTAGCTAAAACCTTACAGGGACAGAAAGCTGCAGTGATACAGCTTGATGTCTATGTTTTCTCAGGACTCTCTAGTGTTCATGCTTTGGTTCTTAATCTATTACATTTATTTCACCAATTAATTTTTTCCCTTTAATATATTTTTCCACGGAAGTGACACCTATGTCCAAACTGACTCTGATAACTGCACACACTGTGTTGCCTTTGAAACTACGGAATAATTGAGTTATTCCAAACCTACTACATCACATGTTCTGTTATACTGCATGTAAATACACAAAACTGAGACCAATTTTCCACATTTGCTAAATGAGGCAATGGATCAAACTCCAGAAATAAAGCAAAGGAAACAAGGATAGACTCTTCAATAGACATTGGAATAAACTGAAGCTGTAAATACATTTTTATAAAGTGTCTCACCTTCTTCTCCACTAACCAGTTCACCTAGTTGTTCATCAACACCAGAGCACACTTGCAAGATAATTTCATTCTGTATATCTACAATTCCATCAAAATTAGCCACATTGAATACGTGCTTCAGTGAAGGCTGAGATGCAATTAGCTTGAGTTCCTTTGCATCTGCTGCTTTAATACCTAGAAGCGGCAATAGACAGGACTGTGTTAAGAAGACATAAAATACAGACACCTGTGAAAGTATCAAAATATCCTGGGTAAAGATGAGTTAAAATTAATTCTGCCTTCTGTCATTATCAATAATCAAACTACAAAATAATGAGGTGCAATGAGGTGGCAGACTTCATCTTCTTGGGAAAATAATGTGGTCTAAGTGAAGAATGAGGCCAAGGTTAAAACTGTGCTAGTCAGTCATATTAATCTCCATGTAGGAGCTACATAATTACTATCAAATTAACATAACTGGTATGTTCCACTCCAGAGGGCACAAATGACCCATTTCAAGGCATACACATGAAAAGAGTGGCATAGTGAAATTCTTCAAACACACAGTCTGCAAAATTTATAAATAAGTTTTATAAAAGTTAATCTCTCATTCATCAGAAAAACTCGACTTACCCAAGGAAAACACTTCAACTCCTATGTTGCGAAGCTCTCTTGCAGGAATTTCTACATCATCTTGAGCTTTTCCATCAGTAATGACAATTGCTACTTTGGGAAAGCCTTTTCTTGCTCCAGCAGACTCAGTGAAGGTGTTTTGAACAAGGTAATCGATAGCCTCACCTAAAAACAGCAACACAAGTTTTATTAGACTTCTATGAGCTAGGATTTAAAGCAAATTTGAACTATGAAATGAAATGCTGAATAAACAAGTATGTGGGAAATCTGTACCTGTCATTGTGTTGCCACCTTTATAAGGTATCCTTTTAATTGCATCAATAAGATCACTTCTTCTGTAATACTGATTTAAATTGAACTCTGTTCTTGTGTCTGAACTGTACTGAACAACTCCAACTCTCGTCTTTTCTTCCCCAATGTCAAAAGCTGATACAAGGGCAACCATGAAGTCCAGAATATATCCGAAGTTATTTCTCCCTACGCTCCATGAACCATCTACCAGGAAAACTAAATCTGTCATTGCACTTATGGAGCATCCTGGAACACAACAGGGGAAAAAAGAAAACCAACTCTATTAGCAAATGAACAATTGCATTCTTACAGATCAGTGAGAAATGTCTAATGGAAACTTAGTAGGCAAAAGCCAAAACAAACAGATCTTTCAAAGATTGATCTTATCTGGGATATCTTGCTTGGGGAAGCATGATTCACATTAGTGAACACCCATATGAGTCTTCTAACTGCCATTATTGAAAGGGAACTCCTTTGAGACACCTCTCATGTTAATCCACAAGATCCGATATGCCACAACAGATGAAAACACATGTACAAAACATTGCGCAATGATTTGATGTTACAGAAAAATTTCATTGTGTTACCACTTGCATCTTTATCTCCCCATTATAGCTGCACAGGTTCTTCTGCAGAGCCTCTTATCCACAGCACACCTTTTATTAATAGGATAAAGACACCCATGGACTTGCTCAAGTTAGTTGCATGAAACCCCTAGTTTCAGTACCAACTTTACACCTTAATCATTCAATGTAGCTAATAAATTCCTTCTCTCCCAGTCTCTTCACAAGTGTTCTTAACTCTGTACAACTTTACAAGTTAACTTCATTGGTAGGTAACACAGAAACACAGTTTAACTTTGTGAGGTCCTAGAGCTAGACCTCAGATAAGATAAATGTCAGCTAAGTTGAAAGGCAAAACACCTTACTTTGTAATTGAGCCTCAACCTTCTTTTCCTCTGGTATCCCTGGACCACCTGTCTGAACTACACAAAGCACAACATAGACAGAATTAATGGAGGAAATCGGGTTAAATTTTTAAACATCAAAGAAAAGCACATAAGGAATTAGAGACATCTGACAAGCCTCAGAACATGAAAACATAAATGCAGGTTGTGAATACATCACCTGTACTTACAGATTTGACAACACAGTATTCAAGGTAACACAAAATACAGAAAAGGTAAGTATCTAAGAATCCTCTGTATTTGTATATCTTGTATAGTAATTTCCTGAAAATTAACTTCAATATCCCTGGAAGAAATACCAAAATTACCCCTCTCTAATACCTAGTGGAATTAACAATAAGTAATTTTTCCATGGTTCTTTGTAAAGCCTGAGACCTGAGACAATATGTGTCATAGAAGAGAGTCTGCTGTGCATTTTTGTTTGATTAAATTTATTTTATGCTTTCTTTATTAATATAAATTATAAAAGCTTAAATTCAATATTTTAGTATGCATTGGGGTATATTGTGACACATTTTATTATTATTTGATGAATACAGTTCACTTTCTCACACACAGGATGCCAGTCCAATTCATTTGTTACTGAGGACAATGATTGTCTTCCCCTTGACTTCAGCAGATGCAATTTATAGGAAGTAGGTTTAGCTCAAAAAACCCAATGGCCTCCTGAGAATTCTATAGAGGTTGGCAGATACTACATCCATGTTAGTATCCTTTGATTTCTTGCAAAATTTCTCTGCTTCTACTAGGATTAATGGAAAAAGATTGCTTAGACAGCTCCATCTGAGGAGAGTTTAGGTATGTTTTTATTTTGTCAGAGAACTGGATCAAAGCCAAGTTTTGTGAATGACCACTCAGTTATCTTAATTGGTTTTCTAATTGTATTACAGCTACTTACTTGTCAGCTGGCCAAAAACAGGTAGACTCTCCTCTCTGTCGTCATATGAAGCTATTGATACAACATACTCTACATCAGGTGTAAGATCTGATAAGACAGTTTGGGTAGTGCTAGGTGAAAGAGTAAATTCTTTAGTAGGTCCATCTGCAATAAATACATAAAACACTTAATGCAGCCTTTAAATCCAATAATATTGATAAGCTGATCATAAAACAAAATGCAACAGACAATAATCTATCTCAAACCCAATCATCACTTTAGAATTATACACTTTCTGTTTTCATGAAGTATAAATTTTGAAACATGAAACTTCAAGCTAATGTTATATAAATAGTGAATAAAATTACTAAAGTGCTTAATAAATTCCAGGAGATTTGAAACTTTAAATGCATATACAAAATGTACTATCGCCTAATAAATCAAGTCCTGTTCTGATTCAACGCCGCTTTAACACTGATTATTTCTCAGAGTCAAATAGAATAATGGCTGTCTTACACAGCATAAGACAACTCTTGAACTTCAAGGTGAAAGCACAGAGGAGGAGCAGAGTGATGATTCTACCTTCTTTTTGCTCCTTGCAAAGCGAAGCCATCCAAAACTTATTACTCACAGTCCCAACACAGTAAACGCTATGGCAAGACTAATTCTAACTTGGAAGAATCACTGCTTTTTCCTGCATGCCCTTTGCTGCTACTCAGGCTTGATCACAAACTTCCAAAATATTTTAAAAGCTACTCTCATATCTAAGTTAGATATAGGCAAAAATAAACCAAACTTTTCAAAACATGTAACCACATAAAAAATTTTGACAAAACTCACCATTTGTTGGAACCACAGTTATTCTGTAACCCACTATTGCATCTGGTGGCCTTTTCCATGACATTTGAACATTATGTTCATCTATAATTGTAAAATTCAAGTCTGATGGTGGATTAACTGCAAAAGATTTATACCAGGTAGATGTTAAAAGCTTGGACAAGTTTTGGCAAACGAATAAATAAAACAATGTTGAGCAAAGCTTACTAAAATTGTCTTTGCATAAATTTGTTTCCAACAAATATAAAGATATGTTGTTGGAAAAAGAGTAAAATAAAAGCTGACAAAATATGACAAAACATCAAAGAGTATGTGCATTACAGAGGACAGCACAGAACGTATGTTTCTTGAGTTGCCAAGACATTCAAGAATGGCCAGCAAAATCAAGCACAATAGAAAACACATTTGGATACATGTACAATGAGTTCACAGATAATCACCACATATGCAAACATTTCACATAACAATTAAAGGAAATTTTTTTACATGCTGGGTGCAATCCGTACAAGCATGCCAAATCACAACCTGCTTACAATATCATGAGATCATTTATAATGTGGAGAACACAGTATCTTCTTAATTAGACATCAAAGAATTGATCAGCTTTTTAATATAGTCTCTGCATATGATATTTCTTATCAATTTCACTGAATCTAGAAACTTGGCAGAGAAAAGAAATAATTTAAAGAATACAGGAAAAGACTGGGCATTTAATGTTCAGTAAAACAATGTCTGTTAGCGTCTAGATATGAATATACATGCAAAATGTATATCAGTAATAATGATACACTGCTGTATCATTATATTTCAAAATATGGAGAATTCCACCCCTTTGTTCCTAGAAGCCACTAAAGTGACATACTTTGCATATAGCAACGAAGGATTCAGGAACTAAGGGGATAATAAATGGCATTAGTAATGATTGCAATTTGCCGAAATATTTGAGCTGATGCGAAGTTCACAAAAATTAAATTCTACCTGTTTACACCAGATTTCTGTACAATTTCAAAGGTGTAAACTATTGTTTTCATGTTCCCTTTGCAGCAGGTGTACCCATACTAATAGTGGCATTTTAACATAAAATGCCAGTATGGTTCCAAACAACACAATGGTTAATTATGAAAAGACAACATCAAAATATATTTAAGGACATTTATTTTACAGAATTTATAGAAAACGGCAAAGAGGCCACCAGTGAACTGAACAAATGACTGCAAATAAAACTTGTAGGAGCTGATGACAGAAGTAACTGAACAGTATGGAAAGAAATAGTTTACATACGCTAATTTGTAGCATCATGCATACATAAATGAAATGTTGATTATTGATTTTTTAGCTTCCCACAATGGACAAAGCCTCCATGTACAAGGTTCATTACACAAAGACGTTTCATAAATATTTTATAATGATATTCTCTTTGTAAAATTGTCATGCGTTTCATGCAGTATTTTACTGACTCACTGTCAGTGCATGGTAGGTGTATTATATATTATTGTTTAAATAGATCTACAAAGTAAGATTAGATCCAGCCATACTTTCCTTAACTACTAGTGAGAGAGTTTTGCAGGCATATTTAAAAACAGATCTTCTCTGTTTCATGGAAGATCTCCATCATATCTCAGATTTCATGTCAGATTTGAATATCATTTTAAAAGCAGATAAAGAAGTAAATGCTAGAATGTTTAATTATGAAAAGACATTGTCCAATTACAAAAGTAAAACTGAGCTTTAAAAAATGGCATTTTTTTCCTTTTAATTTTCTGTAATTTCCAACCATAGGATAATATGGCTTTATAATACTGATACAATAGATAACACTAGTACTGAAGTAAATGTTATTTTTCCTGTTGTCCATACACAGGCAGTGAGATTAGACCATTAACCTGCATGCACAGTTTATTCATCATTCAGTTTATGAGTATCACAATGCTAGAGATGGCACGGTAGTTACTTAGTATCAAAATCATGCAACACGGGTTAATAGTAAAATACATTTAAATTATAAGAATATCATTATAAAATATTGTTTCAGTAGCAATGGCTCAGGACAAATTTAATGCAAAGGCAGAGACAACTGACCTGAGCATGCTTTTAAAAAAAAAAATCAGTACATGGAAAAAATAGCACCACCAACCTTGCAAGTAAATTGGCATGTTGCAGCAGAGACTTTAGGCTTTAACTGCTGAAGGACAGCAGCAGCCCAACTTGTTGATATCCAAATGACCGGATTCCAGATAAACTGAAAAAGCTGACTGTGAGGAAAATCTTTAGCATTTTAAAGGATTTTATTCCATTTTATGAAAATTCAGATGTGGATCTTGGCAGGTAACAAGAATAGTACAATGACACATAAGTGATGTGTCCATTCATCCAGGTGATCACAGCGTTTTAGAACAATGGCATTACAGGGGAACTCGAAAGTCCCCTTGTCCATTGCATAGTCAAGACATGATTGGCCACCCTGTGTCATTCCTGACATGTTTCCTCAGATCATTCTTAAAGACCTGCACTATAGGCAAGACTGCCAGCTTCCCACAGAAAGGACTCCAAAGCCTTACTGCCTTTATCATCATAGTTATTCCTCACACCTAACCTCCACCTTCATTGCTGCACTTTAAATCCATTCATTCTCAGCCTGTGGCTGGCTTATCAAACTCCAGCACCGAATACTTCTCCCATTGAAATCCAAAAAGGAATCTTGCTTGAGTGAAAAAAAAAAGTAGTTTGGATCCAATGTCATCAAAATGTCTTCCAGATGGCCTGTAAGCTTTTGATACTCAAATTGAATCTCCAAAACATCCATGGACCTTCACAGGGGTCAGATTTCACCCAAGTGAAACCAGCTGTGGGGTGAAGACCAAACCATGGTCATATGACTGAGACTAGTAAGCTGATCTGAAGTACAGCAAAATGTTTAGATGATAAAAACCTTATTGTGATAATAAAATAGGGCAACTGTTACTCCACCTCATTAAAATTCTTCTTCCAGAAGGGAATTCACCAGTGGAAAAATGATACATCTGCAATACTGAAACAAACCAGAGTTCCAGGGAAAAAATGCCCCTTGTTATAGTAGGAGTTCACCCCCTTACAGGGACAAACCTTAAAACTTCACTCAACAATATCTTATGTGTGAGCACAGCTTAACTCCAGCAAGCAGTCATGATGTCAGGCTACTCGCAGGAGTGAAGTTGCACCTATTCTTACAGTGTAGTGACACTGCTGATCCTGTGCCCATCAAAATCCACACCAAACCTCTCACTGACTTGTCAAGGTACAGGATCATGATCATAACATGTCATGGTGTTACAGTTTTGCCTTCATACAGTGATCCCACTGTTGATGCACAGAAAGGCATGGCTCCCCTACATGTTTCTGGAGCAGAAAAAACATATCCTGCTGTACAACAATCATGTTTCCACAGCATTAATTTTGACCACTCTTAGAACTGTGGCATGATAATTTCCTTAACTGGATCTTCTATATTATGCGCCACAAAAGAAAAACAAGCAAAAAAAATCAGACATAATATACTTAAATCATTGCCACTTCTTGTGTTATATACACATATAATAAGGATATATTTTCTGGGAAAAAAAGAGAGCAAAACACCTTTCTCGTGCTATGCAAGACTTATATTAGCTTGTATTACTTCACAGGTAATACAAACCTAATATACAAAAGTCCACATATTTTTGCAGATAACACAATGTGACTGCTAGAGGATCTCAATGAATATCTTAACAAGACAGAAATAAAATATAACCAGAACAGTAATTTATATCTAGAACCAGATTTTAAAGTGACATAATGTGGAAGTAGTTGCCATCCACAATATTTTGTGGTTCCATCACTGGAAAGGATGCACTATAATTAGCATGTAAAATAACGTTAGCCCATGTTAACATACAGTCTACAGAAGCTGAAGAATAAGCTCAGCCTTACAGTCCCAGTGATAAGCCCTGATGAGGCTGGAAGGTGACAAAACTCCTCATTCACTATTTTTTTCAGAAACGGCATGAATTTGGCACAACTAACTAGATCATGACCCCAGTCAAGCTCCTCTGAAGTCTGCATTGCCAATGTGACTGGGAGAAAGAATGACCTACAGCCTAGAAATGTAGTAAAGAGCAGCTTCTCAAAAGAGCAGCTTCTCCGACTTGTTAGATATTCATTGCCAATCACAACACAGAAACACTGCCATCTGTATCTTTGCAGTTTTTTAATTTTATACATGTATATGAAATTTCTTCAAAATACAGGATGCAGAGCTCATAAATGTACTTTGAAAAAATTCATTTAAATCTATAAAACTATATAAAGACATATGTAACTCAACATAACTGCATATGTATACACACACTGTATGCATGAGCATTTACCAAATTTTACATGTGTTTGTGCATATATATGTTTGTGCATGTGTATATTCACTCTACACATGCATGTATCTTTTTTTCTAATTAGCAGCAGGAAAAATAGGGATGTATAGTTACCCTCATGTATACAAAAATTTCAGTTTCACATAGCAGTCTACATGGCTCTCTGTTTAGGAACTTTGAAATCAACAGCTTCTTTCTCAAAAGATATTGCCATCAAAATGTAATAAAATGATGGTCATACCAACCAGTTCCAAAGCTGAATAGGTGTTTAACTTCAAAAGTTTCAGCTATCCCAGATCACCTCAAAATCATTCAGGCAATGAAAATTAATGTTCTCAACACAAGCTTTATTACAAGACAAAAATTCTAATCTTCTGCCACTGCTGTGCTTCAATTATTTCTCACTTACTATACTGCATGTCCTGGTAACAGATTTTTCACCAGACAAACCATTTTATGCACAATACAAAGATCTCACGCTTGGATCAGTGATGCCCTCATTCCCTACCTCCAGCCTAGAAAACAGACTTTTCTAGGTCTGAACCAGTTCCTGAAAAACTGAAAAGTCAGCACCTCCAGAAGCTCAGTGAGGCCACACAAAACCAATTATTTCCTCCTTTCTTTCCTGTGCCTTTGAAAATCCCTCTGTATTAAGAAATATGACATGCTACAGAAGCCATGACAACATCATAGCAGTAACTTGAGGTTGTTATTATTAATAGATTCTTCACATGCCAATATACTTGGCTTAACTATGCATAAAATAAGAGCCCTTGGCTCTTTGTGATCACAGAAGAAAAAAATACTGCAACAGAAAGAAATTCTGACATGAAGACAGACATGGAATGCACTGCGCTGGACTAAAAAGGCACAAAACAACTTACAGCATAAAATATAGAATCACACACAAGCAGTTTAAGCTGGGAGAGAGATATCAGAAGGATTGCAAAACAAGAATTTCACTGTAAAAGAAAAGAGTAAAAATGCTGAGCATGAAAATAGATTTGCTTCCTTGACCACAGTAAACAAACAACTTCCCCAGTAAAAAGGGCATGAATGCATTTAGCTACATGTGGGTTTTCCCTTTCTACTCCTACAGTCACTGCCCTGTTCTGCTGTACCTCTACAGAAAAGCTCTAACACCATTACTGCAACTCACTGCCTTGCCAAGAGCAGCAGAGCACAGCTCTCACAAAGGACTTCAGAGCAGCTGTGATGATGATGAAGAATCAGTTTCATACTGGAAGATTCAGGAATCTATGGACAGCAGCATTGGATAAACACCAGATCAACTCCCAGGGGAGACTGAGAAATGAAAGCTGGAAGGCAGAAAACAAAACTAAGTTTTTCCTCTTCCTCTGCTCTGACCCCATCTTCCCACCTCATATCAAGAATCCTCATCTCATCAAATGGCCCTCCCTTACTCTCACTTTTTCATCCTACCAAGTGTCTACCTACACCTCTGGGAAAGAAAATTCAAAGTGCATGTCTTGTGAATAGCACAGGGAAAGCAAAAAAAAAAAAAAAAAAAACAAGAGAGACACAGGACTGATTAACTGGTGGGGGAGGATAGCTTTGCCACAAAGTGATTTGAAATTTGAAAAATTAAGACTAAGGGACAAATATTCACAGGGGAAAGTCAGTTCAGCAGACAGGATTTAAGTTGCATGATCCCAGAACTAAAGTAAAGAAATAAGTAAATAATTTACTAAACTAAGTAAGATGCAATTTACAAAATTATGAAAACTTGAAGCAAAACATTAAAACAGTGCAAAAGAATGATCAGTGTATTGCAAACAAAAACCACACTGTAAAAAGCTCTACAAACGCAGTTCCCGTCACAGAAAATCCTAAGGTACTCCTAGCTTTGAACTTTCATTTTCAGCACCACTATTTCCCACCCCATTTTCAGCACCACAATTTTTCACCACACACTTTCCTGCTCTTACTTCAAAACTCTGGACCTAGGAGAATTTTCTCACAGAAATATGATCACTGTAAATTAGGTATTTTATTTATCAAACATTTCTGAATGCACAGTAAAGTAAGTCCTGTCCAGGAGCTCTCTACAACTCTCAAGATCAGGCTTTACCCACTCTTTTCCTTAGCAATAGTGCATCCTCCAACATGACATCTAATCAAGGTTGGCCAGCTTGTCTGGAAATGTGTCGAGTTTTGATGTTATAACTGTGCTGCTCCAAATACATTTTTGCAGCTTGCTTTAACAGTACTGAAGCTACGACTGGTTTATTCTACACTATAGCTAAATAAAATACCGTCGCTTGCATTCCAAAATAACATACTCCATGCATGTAATCAGTAGGGCAGGACAACTGCAACATTACTCCAGCTCCAAGTGAGCTCCCTCCTGACATGGGGAAGAATGCACAAAGACATCCACTCCCCCCATCAAAATTGTAAGCTTTCTCTGCTTTCTCTGGCACAGCAGTCCTGCATTTCAAATGCAACTCTGAAATGACTTCAAATGACTTTTTTCGGTTCCTTTGCCAACAACAACGCAGCACAAGAGGAAGGCAGTGGATTGATTCCCTCCTAGGGTGACCAGATGTTGCACTACTGGCAAAAATGCCATCTTTTTCCAGAAAGCCAGCGTACTTTACATCTGCATGCTCCAAGTAAGCACTGCTGCTTGGGGGGAAAACACTGCAGAGGCATCTCTGACACCCCATGCTTTTATAGTCATCAGCCAAGGTGACCACGTCCAGACAAGGGAGCTTGCGGCAGGCCATGATCAGACAATTTGTTTCAGTTCAAGACAGAAAGAGACCGGGAAAAAATTAATTATCAGATGCTGCCTTCTGGTTTTTTTCCAGTAAATCCAGGGGAGTTCACACCTACGATGGAGTCAGGTCCCGGAGGTCAGATCAAGTCATTTCAGTGCAGGACGTTTGTCATTTCTGTTTCCCCTGGCAGCCACTGCTGGCAAAAATGCCGTATCCACAACCAAAAAGCCAAACAGCTCACACTGAGGGCACAGGACACAGTTGCTGTTAATCCACTGGGAAGCAAATGCAGGGCCAGGCCAGGCCATTTGAGCCATGCTTCAGCGAGTGTGGCCGCGAGTGTGGGTCTCCCCATGACTTCAGCTGGAAGCAGAATGCTGCCAGGGCTGACAGCATCAACCTCCAGAGAGACTGGGCCAAGGGCAGAGGAGGAAGAGGAGAAGAAAAGCCTTTTTGGAGGTGACAGCACCACATGCATGCCAGAGCCTTGGAGCCCCAGCCACCACAGCAAGGCCTGGCCCAGCCTTCCCTTCAGCGGTGGCCAAGACCCATGTCATGGCACTGGCAGCAACTTCCCAGGTGTGTTCCCCATGTCAGACCCGCCACAGAGGTTGAGGTATCCCCGAGGGAGGGTCCGGCCACCCCAAGGCTCAGCCGGGGGTCGCCCCGCCGAGCAGGGGAGGCCGAGGGACCGGCAGGCCGGTGGGGCAGAGGCGAGGGGTCGGCTGGACAAAACACACAGGCGCAGAGAGCCAGACTCTGTTGGAGCATTTTATTTCAAAGCTGTGGGTTGTTGGGTGGTAGGTTTTCCGTTTCCTCTCTCAACATTACTAAACGAGGCCAGAGACCAGCCCTTCTTGGTCCATCCTGGGGGCAGCGCCGCGGCCCCGGCTGCACTGGGCTGCCCGCCAGTGGCAATGGGCTCCTCGGGGCACTGCACCCAGGCGGCCACAGCAGCTGGCCCACGTCCTGTCTGCGAGCGGTGTGGACAGCACACCAGAGAGACAGAGAGAGGGAGCTACGGTCCGGCCCACTAGCCGGGAGAAACTGAGCACAGAAGGAGCTGGGCAAGGAAGGAGAGGCGTTTCTCTGAAGGAGAGAAGGAGAGAAGGTGAAGTATTCACACTCAAAAACTGAGAGGGAGAAAGCAGGTAGGTCAAGATTGCTTGGGAGGTTTGCTGGTCAGCAGGGCACTGGGGCAGGAGGGCAGGGAGGGGAAGGTTACCTTCAGCCTCGATGGAAGAGAGGAGGGCGGCTGCACACAGAGCAGCGACTGCCGAGCACAGCGCTGTCTTCATTTCTGCCCTTTCAGATCACAACAACATGAATGAATCTGCAATGATGGGGAAGGGGGAAGGGGGAGAAAGGAGAAGGAAATGATATGTGTGGATTAAAGGATTGCGTGGGTGTATTCATGAAACATAAAAAAGACGAACCGTGGATTTCACTTTGTTCCCTTATCCCCAGCCCCCACCCACAGGACCAGGTTGAAACCTCTAGACTTGAAAGCTGTCCAAGACGACGAAAGATCTGTATGACTAACTGGAGAGTCTCGTCTCGCAATAATGTGCCTTTTGTTGCTGAACCCTTTCCAATCACAGTAAGCACATGAAGCTTTGACCTAGTTAGGGTTAATTTGATCAGGGAAGCGCAGTGAAGATCTGTGCCTCCGCACAGGCAGGAGCCAGAAGGGAGCTCCATGACTTCATCACTGAATGTGATGATAGCTAATTCAGAGGTCATTCCTGCCTTGGATCAACTAAATGTCTCTTTCAGCTGGGGATTTTAATCGGCTCCTTTTTCATAACTGTTGAACCACTTAGTTAGCTTTGTTTTACTAGTCTCGAGACAGTTTGGAAACTGTAATAAAACTTTTTTTGAGAGGTTCTGCCTACAAATGTGCTATTCTTCAATTCCTGAAAGTCTGAAATAGGTTATACAGAAGTGTGTGTAACACACAACTGAAATTTGACACGTCTGTCTAGCCATGATGTTTCAACATCTGATAATTCATTTACATGTCCTGAGAGAAAATAGATTTAAAATACACTATATAAAGCAGACATGCATAAGAGTCTCACAATCACTGCAGGCTGTCTAGCAAAATAGGTGGGATTAGACCAAGTTAGTGGTTCTTAATTGCAAGCAGACCTACCTTCATAACTGTATGCTCTTGGTAATGTAAAATTATGGCCAATTACTCCAACAAAACTTCTAAATTATTTCCTTGCCTAGTAAAGGCTAATATGAACATAAATACGCATGTAAGTGTTTCTAAAGTTTGGGATTTTCTCTTTCAGGAAGTAGGGGAGTGGCAATTTGTATGAATAAACTCATAAATGCATCATATATCATAATTAGGCTGGGGGGAAGAGAATTCCAAAAGCAATTAGGCAACAGATTTTATCAGGAAGGTGCCACGAGCAAAACGAAAGAAAAATACATAAATCATTAGTGCACAGAAACAACTGAAAGGGAAAATAATATTCTTCTACCATCTAAAGAACTACCCAGCAAGGCACATTTAGTGGGCAGATGCTATGGAGATCCTGGAATTTCCCAGTTAGTGACACTGAGCTTAACAGGCTTCATTTGAGCAGCTGTATATACTTGCCTTAGCCAAATGCCTTTACTGCACATGAAAATACCAAGAGCTCAAAGAAAATCTAAGCAAAGGTTTCAGTCTAATGGCAGTTCCAGTGGCTAAACAGAAGAGTAGTATTGACCACAACGACTCCCTGACACTAACACAAGGAAGGCCAAGGTTAGTATTAAATTGCTCTGAAAGATCCAAAATCATATCACTGCTCTGCGTGGGAAACGGCTGCCCCTGGGCAGATCCACAGCATCCTGCAGTGAGTTTAAGGATCGCCTAAATTCAATGCAAAAGTACGTTTTGTCCTGGATATCTCATGTGGGCTTTGACTGCCATCTTTTGATCCTTTTGAAGAGCAACACAAATTAATCATCTGACAAAGGCATCTAGTAGTTTGCCACTGCTGCAGGTCTACCATTCCTGATACACATTTTTGTTTCATGAAATACACCATCTTAGCCAAAGCATACATCTGCCAACCTAGAAACACTATTTCCTTCTCGTGACCTTAGGTGTGTGAAAGAAAGTCTGGAGGTGTCAGAGGAAAGTTCCTCTCACTGGCCCAGCAGGGACACAACAGACTTCGTGCCAGGACTAAAGGCTTTTTCATTGATATTTAGAGACCGCTCAGAAAAAGTCAAACCCGAGCTCTCACAGTGCCAGTCCTATCTCACACTAATTCAACCTACAAAAGCTTAGCCAAAGCATTTCTAAACCGCACAGTGCACGACATTTACCACTTCTAAGAAGAAAAAACTAACGTAAACGGGAAAGAAAAAAAAAAAAAGGGGGGGGGGGAAGGCAAACCGCAGGAAAAGCCCACTATCTATCAAAGACATAAAAAACTGGAAGCAGGAGAAAGCATCACCGGCAGCTGCACACACAAGGGAGGGAAGCGAGAGCTCCTGCCAAAGCCGCAGCGGTAGCGTGCCTGCAGGCGCGCTGGGCGCTGACAGCGGGCTCCGCCGGGAGCCTCCGTCTCCGGGACGCCACCACACCGCCGCCCCTCCCCGCATTTCTAGCCGGGCACCCATCCGCCGGCAGCGTCCGGGGCCGGCATCCCGCCGGGCTCCCCCGTGCCCTTCCCTGGGCTGACAGCCAGCACCCCGGGGCGCTGTGTCCCGCACCTCTCCTCCGCCCGCCCGGCCGCACGCCTGCAGCCGGCTCCGACATGCCCAACGCGCGCACACACGCTCCTTCCTAATCCCGTGTCAGCTTCCAGCCCGGCGCGGCTGCCCCAGCCTAAAGCGCATCGGAAGGGGCTGCGTGCGTGCTGCGTGCGGACAGAGCGGGACACGGGGGGCGGCGGCGTGGCGGGCAGGGGACCCCCGCTCCTGCTCGGGCACACACAGACCTTCCGAGGCAGCCGCACGGTCCTGGCGTCGGTGACGGGACAGATCCTCCGGCGATGACTCCGGCGGTGCCCACAGCGGCAGGAGCCGCAGCCGTCGGACCTGGATAAAGGGAGGAGGATAAAGGATGAAGCTCCGGAGGCACCTTGTGGAGGGAGCAGCAAGTAGCAGCAGCGGCGAAGGAGGAGCAGCAGCAGCGGCAACAGCTGAGCGCAGAGGAGGCGTCTCGGTTACTGTAGCTCCCGATGCGAGGGGTCTGTCTGGGAAGACTTGCCTTCTCCAAGTGGGAAGAGCCTCTTCTCAATCTGCTACTTAATAGAGGGCTGTTCCCAACTCTCAATTTACCCTCGTAAGCGGTTACGAAACTGCAGGGAAGGTGGACTGCTGCCACCGGGTGATATATGCGCTGCTGTGCTCCAGCAAGGAAGGGGATCCACTTCTGGAAACTGGCGCATACCTCCGCGCATTCCTGCGGCATGAGACGGGAGCCGCGGCGGCAGCGCGCCCGGAGGCAGGGGCCCGGCCCGCCGCCCCCTCCCTCCCTCCCCTAGGCTTCCCAAACGGGGAGGACACGGCGGGGCACTGGAAAAATTGAGTCTCCGGGCAGGCTTCGAGGGACGGCGGCGCGGAGGGTGTCCCTGGGCGGGGGGTTCCACGTCGCCCCCGCGGAGGCTGAGCTGATCCCCGGCACAGTCTTGCAGAGAAGCGCGGGCGGGAGCGGCCCGGTGGCGCGGCCGGGAGCCTTGAAGGCAAACGGGATGTAATCATTGTGACAGGGTTCAGATGTGTCTGGCCTCAACGCTGTGCAGTCATACATACATTAAACATACATTGAATACATACTGCCCCCGACAGCCCTCCGCCACACAGGTATTTTACTTAGAGCATAAAGCACCGTGGGTGACGGGAGCAGCCTGCGGCGGGGCGGGTACGGCTTCCCGGGCCGAGGGACGGGGCGCACGGCCTCACTGACCTTCCCTCGGACCCTGCGAAAAACTCGCGCCCATAGCCCTTCTCTGGAACGCTGTACTTTCCAAAGGAACTGCACCTTCCAAAACCGGACAGTCCGTTGGGCGACAGGCTCCGCGAGGGTCTCCCATCACTCGCTCTCGGGAGCCTGCCCGGGTCACCCGACGTGTCCCGGCGTTTGCAGCGCGCCGTGCTATAGAGTGACACTGCGAGACAGGTTGGCCCTTCCCTGTCCCTTCCCTACCCGAGGGTGCAGGTCGTTCAGTGGATCCCACATAGAGCACCCCAGGGGCACCGCGCCAGCAGCGGGTCTGCTCCCACACACATGGGGAACGGCATCCCTGGTTACGCTCTCGGGCGAGACTCCTCCGGAACCCCTTCAAGCTAAAATACCGTCCCCTCGGAGCGCGTCCGCAAACTCGGGACGCGGAACAGAGGTGGGCGAGGAGTGGGGGTAATCCGGGAGGGGGAAAAGCTGCGGATGTCTCGCAGCCGCGGCCCCGCTGGTCCCGGAGCCCCAGCGCAGCGGGGCCATCCGCGGTGCCGGAGCGCCCCCCGGTGGCGGCGGCGGGCAGCAGCGGCGGCCGGCAGAGCGACCGTCCGTGTGTCCGCCTGCCGAGGCTGCTGCTGGCCCCCAGGGCCACCGCTGTGGGGACAAGACGGAAAATAGGGCCGGGAAGGGTGGGCAGAGGGAGAGATGGGGCCATGCCTCAGCGCAGAGCTCGGGAGCCCCGCTCGGGGCTGCCGCGGAGATTCCGGGGCCGCCCTGCGTCCCTTTCGGCTCCGTGCACGACGTGACTGGCAGAGTCGTGGGGGGGTTCCAGCTGGGGTGGAAGTGACCGATAGCGGAGATTAATGTTTTATCAGAGGACCGCTCCTGGGCACTTTTCTGCAGGACTGGGAGATCAAGGACCTGTTGGCAGGAGGACTTGTGTCTCCTGATCTTCATTTCTGCAATAGACCTGTCATCTACATGAGAACCCAAACGCTGAAAAGAAAGTGATAACCAGAAGACAGGCACTGACATTTCCAGACACTTTGGAAGTGAGTCAGCTCCTCTTTGGGACACGGCACAGTTTCAGCTGTCTGGTATTGATAGAATGCACTTTCCAAAAGCAACATCTCCTCCACTGATAAAGCTCTTGACCTATTAAACCCCCTTGCCTTGCTGTTGAGTTGGATTTTCTCTTTCAGCATCATTTTAGCATGGGGAATTGAATTTCTTCCTATCCAGTCCTGATATGGAAAAAGGAATATTTATAAGAATTAATACATTTTAAAATTTTTAATTCCCTGAATAAATACACCAGGAACACGAGTATAAATGTGGTGTGAACAATGGTTTCAGAAGAATGGAATCAGGGATTACAATGAAATATTCTTTCACAGGAAGTTAATTAATACAAATGAGGTATTTTTATCACTTGTGCACTGCAACGGTATTTTTTTACAGTATACTGTGGATTTTTCATCATAGGATAAGCAAGATTTTATGTTAATAGTTACAATCAATTAATGCAAAAAATGAGGCTGGAAGAAAATATATATTATTCTATGTAAAAGTTAAATCACTCAGAACAATTATTTTTAAATGTTTAAATAATTTGTTGTAGAGCTACAAGTGGATTTACATGAGCGGAGACTTTGAAAGCAAGTGGTCTCTCAGGTCTGCAAAACTCTCATACACTGTCCCTCACAGACCTAGATGCTGCTGAGGGGACTATCTCCCCTTCCTCTCAGCTGACCAGCTTTGCTTAATTTCTTTCTGTGGAGTAAGACTCAGAGCTGGCAAGAGCAAACAATTAATTGACTCCAAGGGCAGCAGGATTTTGTTCTTAACTCTTTATTCTAACTATTCTAACCGTGATTCTCCTAAGATCATTTACATGTAAAGTACACCAACAAATTGCATTTAGAGTGTGCTTCCATACATCACAGTAATTAAATGGGTTGTTTTTAATCACTGCTGTTGCTATGTACATTCATAGTCTGAGTACATAGTATGTGATGCAGAAGGCATTTCTGAAATGCATAAACATTTACTAACACCCTCCTGTCTGCTTGTTCCTTAGACAAGTGTTAAACACATTAAGACCATTGCACTCCAGCTCTGCAATTTTCTTTGCAATCTAATCTGGACACACTGAAACAGTGGCAGATTTAAATAGAAAAATCAGCATTTAAATTCATATTTATACTTTTAATAATATTGTCCATTCCTGGTGTAAGTATGTGATAGTAATATTGAAGGTAACCAGGAATTTCTTAGAAATTTTGAAATGGTTTTTGGTCTAGAGTAATTCAAGCAACTTAGTCTTTCTGGCACCTCTTTTTTTTTTTTTTACCTCAAACTGCATTGCCAGGGGAGAATAAAAGAGGACATTCTGCATTTCAGCACTGTAAACCTTGAATATCATTTCCATGTGGATATCACACTAGATTTGGCCTCTGTTTTCCTGACAACTAGTTGCATCTGCTTTACATATGGATATGGTAAATGTGTTATTCATATGTATATATGCATTTGAATATATGTTTTGCACAGAAGAAGAATAAAAGAAAGGTGTCAGCTCTTTGAACATTAAACAATCTAGAGATTAAGCATTAAGTGTTGTTATACAAGCAAAATTGTGCTGCTGCCAGTGACTTGCCTACATTGCCCAGGAAGTCCTGTGCTGGTCAGTCTATCACTGCATCTATCCCTGCAGTGCATCTAAATTAAACACTGTCTTAGTACAGTCATTTAAGAGGCCCATTCATTCCTAACTACACAATGGACAGCCTTCCCAGTATATTTTTAATTCCCTATTAAATCAGTCATAAGACTAATATTGCATGGGATTATATCTGCAGTCATAAAATGCAGAAGGACGAAATACACTAAACTGCTTCCACCAGGCTCTGCCTTCTCTGTGAGATTTCCAGTCAATGGCAGGAGAAGGACCCGGTCTGGTGTTTGTTTATTTGGATAAGTTCATTTCAGAGCTGGTATTCAGAGGGCAGAACTAGTCAGACTTCTCATAATGAGAATTGGCTTCTTATATTAGCAGTGTTCAGAGAGGACTGGTGCTATCTGAAATCTGCTCATCTAGTGGAACAACTATGGAAGCAGCCTCTCTGGAGAGTGTGACAGCCATTAAATAATTATCTGCCTTACCAGGTATGTTTTCCTTAGCAGCTATTTATTTCTCTAATTTGTCTGTTTTTTCCCATCATGTAATGTTCTGAAAGTTAATTATTGTGGCTCCAGATAAGTAGAACTGGAAAAGTAAATAAATCTTTCAAAAGCAGAGGTATAAATAGAAAGAAGCTGATATTTAATGGAGTTTGGGAGTCTGAGAAAATCCAGTTAATTTGTAGGCAGTAATTTTTTATTTTAACTATAGATCTTTAATACAAAAACTGGAAAAAAATAGATGCAAGGATCTTATAGTCCCTTCCATATATATACACAAACACACTTTATATTAAAACATTCCTAAATAAAGTTACTTTCTTTCAAAGAAGCTGGTTCATTATTTCACAACAGATTCCTGATCTATTCAGGATGTGTTCCTCTGTGAAACCAGTACAAATCTTGCTTGATTAAGAAATTTATTTTCTTGACAAGAAAATAAATTAACTGAGGACAGAGACTGTATATTTTTCAGGTATTGCTGTATGTTTTAATGTGATTGTTCCTGTCAGAACAGTGGACTAGCCACAGAGAATTGTGAATGCAGATCTAGGCATTCCTGTTCACCTAGCTGAGGGGTCTCCAGTGAAAGAATGATGATTCACTGAGAAAACCCATAATTTTGAAAAATCGAAGCACTAGCTGTTACTTGCAGAACATTATAGCAAAGTGCTCACTGAGTACCTAATTGAATTCAACATCTGCTGAAAGGTTAATAGCCCTGGGTTTCCCTGTATTTGGTAGCACTTCAACTGTTGCAAAGTAATCACTCCCTATGAAGAAGCTCTCAATATTAATCAGCAACAACGTCTGAAATGGTGCAATGCCAAGCTCTGAGTAGGAACATTTTGCTAATTCTTCTTAGTACTTCTATATATAAAATAAATCAATACCTATTGTGACAGCAGGGTCTGTGTAGGTGGAAGGTAGTCTTACGGAGAAGATAAGCTTGTGTCTGCATGGACAAGGTATTCAAAACTATTGAAAGTTCAGGTTGCATTAGCTAATGAGTGACTTGATCCTTTTGTTGCAGACAGTGCAATAATTAATGATGGGGGAAATTTTAAGATTCAATACCTTGTCATTAGACCAACTGCTGATGCTGTCCTTTTCTTCCCCACAGACACAAAAGGCATTGAGGATGTGATGATTCCCCTGACTGAAGAGCAGGTTGGAGGAAAGCTGTCAAGGAGGAATAATCAACTGCTGCTCTATCCCAATACGTATCTTTCCTAAGAAGATTTAGAGTATGTAAAGGTCAGCCGCAAACTCTCAGTTCAGCAGGAAAAACATTCAAAATCTTAAGCATTCGGACAAGTGAGTCTGATGCGAATGCACAGAACAATAGTAAATGTGGCTGGAAAAGATCCCAAAAGGCCATTTAGTTCATGACCTGTTATTTCAAGTGCGCCAGGACTTCAAAGAGAAATTCTCCATACCATACTTAGTACTAACAGCATACTTTGGGGAGCTGTTTTGTAGTGGCTGACAATAGATAATAACTTGTTTTAGGTGAGTTGCAAGTTGTCCAGAATATGCCTATGAGCACAGCCATCAAAAATAAAAAATACAACTACACTAGAGAAGCCAGTATCTTTGGATCATATAATCATAAAATGGTATGGGTTGGAAAGGACCTTAAAGACCATCAAGTTCCAACCCTCTTGATTCCACAAAAATAGCTTTGGCTTACTGAAAAATTGCTTGCTTAACTGGCATCTCTGCAAACTCTCAGCCAGAGAGCAAAGAAGCCAGACTGGGAGATTCCTTCTTACATGTGACTGCCAGAGGTACAGATCCCACCAGTCTTGCTAAAACCCCTTTTGCTGTTATAGTATGTCTGCATTTGACAGTCATGTAATTTTTTACCATTTCTAAACTTCTTGGGAGATGGACTCCATGGTCATCACCATCCTCGTTCCGCACTGCCCCCACCTTCCCAATCTCAGTGCCTTGATATCCAAACTGGCAGATGATAGCATTCATTGCAGCTTTTTCCTCTGCAAAAGAAAGAGCTCAAGAAACAAAACTTGGGCTAGGACACAGCTAGGGAATGCACCAGGCCCAAGAAGCTGGGTAGCCTAAATTATATATACTTTCCTGGGACCTATGGGGCACTCATTTGAATGTCACCTATCACAGATATTGATGGACACTTGGAAACTTTGAGGGTTTATGGAAATAAGAGTCAGGCGAGAGTTTAGCTTGCAGGCATTAAAAGCACAGCCTAGGTATCACCTGTCACAACATTTATGAACTCTGCATGAGCCAGCTTTGGAAAAGAAACATGTTTCTTTTGCACAAGTCATAATTGTCCCGTGACTAAGGAGAAAAATACATGGAGCAAAACAATACAGATCTAAATCACCATTTCTTAATGCAGCCTTGTGGCTGCTGCTTCCCAATATGTTGAATGTTGACAGTTCCAAATACCAGAACATAAGATTTATTTGGATTATAAATAGATGCTGCCTTGTGCTTCAGTATCAGAAGCACTCTGTTGTGTAAACAGAAAACTATTGGCTTTTGTTTCTAATTTAGAGGTTACTTGAAAGCTCCCATGTACTCTTTGCTGACAGCCTTTTCCACCTGTTGGAGCTGAGTCTCTCTCTCGTGTATCAACACCTCTACAGCCTGCTAAGAGGCCTCACTGGAAGCTGTTAAAATGTCTCCTCTCATATGCCCTTTCCTCCGATCTCTTGGATGCTCTCCAGCTGGCCTCACTACTCTGTTAGCTTTTAGTCACCCCAGTTTAATGAACATTTGTTGGGTTTGGCATTGTCCCGATTTCGGCATGTATTTTTTTACCCAGAGAAATATGTTTGCTACTAGCTCCAATGTGTCTTGTTTGTTTAACAAAAATAATAAATAAATAAATACATTTATCTGCTTAGGATTTTTAAACAAATAGGATTTTGGTAAATCTGACCTGTTGCTCCTTTACCCTCTGCCCAGTGCCCTTTGCAATGTGTTTAGGGGATTTTCTGTTTAAGGCCCATCACAATATGGGGCTTTACTACGTCATAATCTTCTTCCCCAGTTAAGAACAGCTTCTGTGAGGTCCCTGTAGGCTAGAAGTAGCTGTTGGGACCTTATTTTCTAATGAAAACTCCAGAGGCTGCTTCTCTAACCTCCAGAGTGGCTGAGAAGGCAGACAGAGGATGTACTCCTTGACACATGCCCCACCATTGCAGCTTTGCTCTTTGAGAACATTGGCTGTGCCCACAGCTCCATCCTGCATGGTCACCTCAGGTGGCATTTGGCTCTGGATTGCAGTACATTGGGTGCCTGCACATGGGCCCAGCATCTAAACTTCTGCAGTGGCTTTTGAAGAGCTAGATCATTAACTCAGCAGAGCCTGAGCAGTTTGGCCACCCACCATCCATGTGCCTTGGATCCATTGCTATTACATTGGGCTCTAGAGCTAGCTGAGTGTTCTGCAGCACCGGAGGTGTCTTGTGGAGCTGCCAACTACAGACCAGGACCCACATTTGCTAAAACATCTCAAACTGTTCTAGACCACCCAAGAGGCAGAGGCAAGCCTCCAGTGTTGGTTTGGGGGTCACAGGCATCCTGATAGTCCCTGATTGCTATAACACAAGTGTATGAGTCTCCTGCAGGTCCTCTATTGTATTTACCAGCCCCAAGGAAATGCCTCAAATATAACCTGAGATGGTGTTGGGCACCCCAGTTTAGTGCCTGGATCAGGCACTTTTACTTTTCATCTGTGGTACTTTTGCCAGTCAAGTCTTCTGCTGGTGCAAAGCTTTGTAGTCTGTTCATGTAAATATTTACCAGGAACCAGCATAAGATCAATTAATGGGCCTGATGCTGATCAAAAGATGTTTAGATGGTAATGATTATCAGGTCCTACTCATCTGCTTTTCTGCTTTTGGATTCCAGACCCAAACACAGAGATACAGATTGTGATAGAGATTCCTGCTAACTCTGTAAAATGCATCATATACAGCCCAGCCATAGAGTTGATGTCTCTCCTGCACCACACCCAAATTTTTTGACTTTGTTTCAGAAACTCCATTTACACTCCAATGTAATTAAGCTGGGGAAACTAAAAGTTGTGGTTGCCCTCTTCTTTTCCCAGAAAACTGGTCATACATTTGAGCACTATTTCCAGAAATAAAAAAAATATTTTCTTGTTGTTGTAAGACATTTTTTCTGGTTTATTATTTTAATAGAAGAGAATTTCTTGGTAATGCTCTTACGAAAAATCAGGCTATTTATTTAAATGTCAGAGTATGGATTTAGCAGAAGTTTAAGCACTTCTTTCAGAAAATCTCACCCAAGTGGAGGTGTTCTAATCTCCCATGCACTGCACTCCAGTTCTGTGGCACAGTGATCCCAGTGCAATGCTCCACAGGGAGCACATATTAGCACACCACACTATATTTAGCAAAATGTGCCCGCTGCTCCTAAGAGATAACTGAATAAACCTTGATAACGCTGTTGGCCTGACTCCTTTGGGACTTGTAACTTCCCACTGAGCAATAGAGATCATTATACTGTTTTAATTATATAATTCCCTTTTGCATAGTGCTATGATAGATAAGATTGAGTGTGTGTCAGCCTTTCCATTATAAACTTCAGGTCCCAGAGCATTAGTCATCTAGAGTAAGTGCTCATGTGGAGATGAAACAGCATAGAACCATTTTTATATTATATAAACATATATAACTCAATTATTATTAAGAACACATTAGTAACTTAAAGGTCCTGATGGAATCACAAACTCCTCCTTGGAACCCTGCAGGAACAGAAGCCGCTCACAGTTAATGGGTACAAACTGTCTCAATAGCTGCAACAAAGTCTAACAGCACTGAATCTCCCTCTCTCCCTTTTATTCCCAAAGGCATCTCCAAATATCTATGAATCATATTACAGTCACATTGATGAGGATGACACCATAAGATTTGCATAAAAACTCTTAGAAGAATCTTAATCTGTAAGTAGGAACATTTTGGATAGATCACGTACTTCAGATCCTGCACAGCCCAGATTTCTTGGCTGAAAGGGAAAAACGTCTGTGCAAAATTTAAGACAGTCATCTAAAAGTATTTAAATTTTAAATTGTTAAAACTGGACTATGTCTCTTTGGCTCTGAGAAGTCCTCTATAAAATGTTTAACCCAATTAGTGCATTTTAAGCATCTCCACTGAACATCTTACTGTTCTTTTCAAGGAAAACATTCTTCTGTGGCTCCTGGTGAAATCACAGGGAACTGTATCTCTAGGTGAGCTCCACAAGCAGCCTCAAGAGAGCTATTCCACAATACATCTCTAAGGTCAAGGATACCATTTTATTAGACTGACATATCACAAGACACTCTACTTTTCTCTTACTTTACAACTCTGTTAGCAAACACATTGTTCATAGAGGAGAGTGCTTACGCTGAAATATGCTCTTAAAGTAATACTGTGATCTTCATTTCACACTTAGTTTGCAACAATTCTCTTTAGGAAACCTTAAGTAATTTTAAAACTCCAAGCCTCCAGTGTCTTTTTTATTGCAACTCCTTCCATGTTCTGGTATATGTAAAGCTTAAATATTACTGGATTTAACCTGATCGTCACTTTCCAATTCATTTCCATGCCCACCAGAGAGCATCTTGCCTTTTCTTGCAGACAGCAAAGACCCAACAAGTCAAGGGACAGACATTTTCATTAATGAAAATACTAAAGCAGGTTAACCTAATAATAAAAGAATAAAATACCATGGAAGCAGAAGGAAGATGATTAGACTGCACCTGATAAACCAGACTGAAGAGACAAAAGATCCTTATGTTTCAGAAAGTTCAGATTGGCGGATTGGGAGCTCAAAGAAAGAAACACGTAACCAAAGGACAAATGAATCTCTCTTTGGCAGTTTTCTCTAGGACACAGCAGGCTATATGCAATGAGAGTGAATGTTTTGAGAACTTAGAGAACTTTATACAGACCCTGGTTTTCTCTGAGGATCTAAATGCAGAACTGCCTGACTGCAGACTCAGTGGGATAACCCCTTCCCTCAAGTACCTCCCCAGCCCCTGAGAATGAGTTTAGCTTTTCACAACAATTATAAACAGGAGTCCCAGCCAATGACCACTTTTCACAAGGATGCGTATTTTTGAGGAAATAGATACAAGTGGGCTTTAGCTTAAGATGTGTTTTGGGGGGGGGTTGTGATCAATTAGTCTAATAGAGAACCTCTGAATAGTAACAGCAACTCTTCAAAAATACTGAGGCAAGACCAAAACATATCACAGACTGTATGTGTTGCTCTCTGGTTTGAAGACTTGAATACTTATATTCAGAAAAACTACAGTCCAGCCAAGAGATTCTCCTCAGATTGTGTTTCTGGACAAGCCATTATTTTTACAGCAGAATTGACTGAGTACTGAAAAAATAAGTGGAAAGGCTCAGGCAAGTTAGATTAGAGAAGGTGGTGTTATTCTTAAAAGGAACTTCTTTAAAAAAATAATCACACAAGCATGCACATGAAAAGATACATTAGTTCTGACTTACTCATTTAGGGTCAAGTCAGGTTGATCGGATTGGTTTTGCCTCTGAAAGTCTGATTCATCCTAGCAACTATAAAGGTTAACCTCCAGCTCTGATATTTAAAAGAACTGAGAAAGAATGGGAGAGTAAGGAGGGACAGCATAACACAAAAAAAGCCAAAAAAAAATTCGTCATGCTTTCGCATTGTTCAGAGCAATGATGGCCAAGGTGAGCAATATTAGAAAAGTGATATTTTTACTTTGGGATCTGGAAAAAGAAAAAAGTACAATGAATATCATACACTTAGAGATCTCCATGATGTTTTCTTTTTACTTCTGAGAGTTTGTGAACTTTTTCACAGTGTCTTTTAGGAAGTCAATGCTGTGTTATTGTGTATTATTAGTACTCAGACTTTTACTGGGAAAATTTTTGTGTGTATCAGGCTAATTGGATCTATACATATATTCAGCAGCCAAGAAAATGTAGCCCAGGGCACCATTCTAAGAGTTGATATTTTGAGCTACCTTCCAAATGGAGAAAGTAAAACATGGTCTGTACCTCTGGAGTCTCAGAAAGGATTGTGGAACCTGGAACTGCAGTACTGAGGATTTCGTTTTCTTCTGTTTCATCTGATTATTAATGGAATAGTAATTTCTCTTACAGTAGCACGAACAACTTTTTTTTTTTTCATTTTGGCAAAGCTGGCACACTACTAAGCTTTCTTTGTTAACCTTAAAGCCACAGAAGTTTAAAAGCTTAAATAATGCAAAGTAGAGTGGCACGGAAAGTTGAAGAGATTAAGTAGTCACTGCCTATCTAACAGAAATTGGCCCCCAAATTTTTCTGTGATAATTAGAACAATTCAGCTCAGGGGAAGACAAGGGCATTCCCATGTCCTCAACTCTGGGAGATGTTCCCATCCTTTAAAGCACAATACAAAAAAAAAAAGATAGCTACCATTTCCAGTAACCGAAAAATAAATTTCATTAACCTGAAATAGCAAATACAGTTTACATTAAGTCTTTTGGGGGGAGAGATACTAAGTGTATTGCCTAAGCACAAATCAAAAGCAGGACTGCAATAAGGTATAGCACCTAACCCCAGAAAAACAGTGATTTAAAGATGGTAAGTAACCACAACAGTACTAGGATCAGACAAGGAAAGCACACAATTTGAGCGGGTTAACTGCTAGAAGCCCATGACTTCATGTAAGTGACAATTTTATTCTTTTAAAGTTAAAACTTTTTTCATATCAGCAAGGAGTAATGTTGCTTATTCTATTTTCTGCTACTTGTTGAGTACCCATAAGGAGACTGAAGGTAAGATCCTCAGATATTTTAGCAGTAGAGAAGATACATAGCTCTCTTTTTGTATTTTCCTAGAGAGAGACAGCATAGGCAATACAGGCCCCGAGTTTGCATCTGGCAATTTGTGATGTAGATGTGCCTGCAACAAAATACACGTATAGACTACAGAGTAGACGGGAATTTCCCTGCTAGTGTTGTAAGGCAGTCCCATTAAATGTGCTAAGCAGCTGACCGTGGGTCTTGTTTGGTTTCCTCCTCCTCCTGCTCCGGCAGCAGCAGAGCTCCCGGAGCGCTGGCAGCCCCACGGATCGCGGACGCCTCCGTGCGAGCGCCCGGCGGCTGCACAGCACGGCCCTGGCCATGCCAGCCGCTCTCCCGCCCGCTCCAGCTGCACACTCCAGGGACATATTTCACGGTTATTAGACCCAACTCTGCCAGAACAAGTTTTTGCCATTTGATATTCATTTAAATAACATTTCAAGGCTCTGTCTATAAATAGTGATTGCTTTGTAGTATGATGCTTTTTCCTAGCTTGCATTTTACCCCACGTGCTCTCCCTCCAGGGCTGCTGCTGGTAGCACAGCTCCCAGGCTGCTGCTGATCCCGGGACAGTGGACTCTGAGACACGGCTCAGTGCAAGAGTAAGAACAGCTGCACGTTCTGCTTTGGTTGCACACACAAACATGTATTTACTGCCTAGCCCATCACAGGATTTTTATGATTTGGACTATTTGAACAATTACTCCTTTCAAAATTCTTCATAATTCCTGTGGGTAGAAGATGTGGGCTTTTTAAATATGTTGATCTGTCCTTATGCTACCTTCCAGATGCCCATCACTTGGTCCACATCTTGAGAGTAATCCTGGGCATGTCATAGCAGCAGAAGCCTTACCAGCATCACACAGAGCAGACCGATAGCTTCAGATTCTGTGACGTATAGTTCACTGAGCTGTGAGCTTTCTCTTCCTCGTAGGCATCAATGTTCACTTCAAGTTAGGCTGTACCCCACTTCCCAAACCTTCTTCCAACAAATCCATCCAGGCATTTCTTATTCTATTAGTCATGCAGTTGGCCAAAGCCACCTGTGCAGAGAAGCTACTCTTGAGGGGTATTCCCCCACTGACCTTTTTTTTAAAGATTTTTGTTCTGCTAGTGAGTTGAGTATACTCGCCCTTCTCTTCCAGTTTGCCTCTAGTTTAAAAAGCCTAGTCTGGTTCTCCAGGATAGCAACGAAAAATTGGAAACAAACTTTATCCACAAGAGGCTTAAAATAGCACTGTAGTGGGAGGCTAGATTTTTGAGCTCATTTTCACATTTTGAAAATTCCACTGTTTCCTTGAGAAACAAAAGCATTATTTTGTTGGAATTGTTTTGTGTTTTTTTAGAAGCTCTATTCGTTACAGAGTCAATACCAGACTTTGGGCATAATAACCCACAAGTAGCAACTTGACAGGAACGTTAAAAAGCCACAAATTCTATTAGGAACATAAAACTGAACTGGGGACGCACAGCTACAATGGGTTTCCATGATGATTTTCCTCAGTAATTGCAATAATCAAGCCAGTAGGAGCCATCAGGGTACCTTACAAGTGATGCTTATCATCTGTTGGGCTGTCGTCTAACAGACACCAGGGTGAAGTCCCCCATGAGGCCCAGGGCTGGTGAATGTGAAGCTGCTCCTGCCTGTCTATAGATATATGTCTGTCTGTCTACAGACTCATCCACTCAGTTTTCCTGATCGGGTGACCAGCAACAGACCCCCCACCACAACGTCGTCACCTGTCCCTGCCCTCCCTTTAATCCTGACCCATAAGCTCTCCATCAGCTCCTCATCCATCCCCAGGTGGAGTTCCACACACTCTGGCTGGTCATTGACACAGACGGTGATACCACCTCAGCTGCCCTGCCTGTCCTTCCACCCCAGCACTCCAGTTGTAGCAGCCATCCCACCACTTCTCTGTGATGCCACTGAGACCACAACCCTGCAGGTAAGAGTCCATCTCTAACTCCTCCTGTTCATTCCCCGTGCTGCATGCATTTGCACAGAGGCACTGAAGCTGTATCCCCAATGACACTGACTTCCTGGCTGGAGAGAATGTGAGTCCTTTGTGCTGCTCTGCAGGTGCTCCCTTTCCTGGCTCTGGCATCTATGGCTGGCACTGGAACCAAACTGAGAGGAAGAGTGGGATGGACTGAGGCTTTCTTCTGATAGCAACCATAGTTTAAAGCCCTCTTCACCAGCTGGGTAACCCCACGACAGAAGTCGCTCCCTTGATAACAGTTCTGTATCATGATACAGAACACATGATATAGTACAGACACCCACTACACCACGTAAAAACTGCTTTATTGATTGCAGTTTACATGTTACAATTAACTTATGATTCCAATCATTAATCCAGCTGCTTATAATAAGTATAAGCTGCCACCATAGTCGCATGGAACTGGACAAAGAGATGTTAGTTGCTGAGGCATCCTCAAATGGAATCAGTTCGGCTTCTTGGGCATTGAAGAGACAAGCAGATAATAAAGAGCATAGACTGTTCCTGAATTAAGAGACAGAAAAGATATTTTCAGATGAGTAAACAGAATTCCTTTCAAGTCAGCTTTCCAGTTTGTTCCAGATAAAATACTGACAATATGCAGCTGCAATTCAGACAAAACACATTTCCACAGCCACGTCTCAACAATTTTTTTTTTGGTGATTCATATTTTAGAGGAAAAAAAACATTTAATACCTCTCCACAGGCTGCACAAAAATAAATTAACAGGAAAAAAGAAGTGGGGAGAGGCGTGTCTGTGGAACATACACAATCATAAATAATGGTTACTCACTCTTAAAGTAGCTGAACTGAAAATCCATTAGATCAACATATTTAATTTGCATATTTTATATTGCAAAATTATAACAAGCAACATAAAGGTTAAATATATACAGTATTATGAACCTTGAATACAATTCTGCTAGTTTTCACAGCACATAAAAACTCAGTACATTGAGTATCACCTAGCACTAAGAACAGGCTAGTGTGATACTGGTTCATGTATGTACTGTAATTACATTTTACTGCTTTGCAGAATAGGCTAAGTAGTTTTAGTTTTCTCTAACATCACACATGAACCCTGAAGGAGTATTCAGCCCAGAGTACTTAGTCTGGGAAAAAGCAATCTAAAATTTTAAACTTGGAAAAAGCACAAATGAATATACAGTATGTCCAAATACGTTTTTTTCTTCTCTACATGCACTTTTCATGTTCTGAAGAACAGACCAAATAATTGCATAATTATTTTACAGAGAAAACACCAGCCATGTTGGAGATTGTACCAAAGCAAAAGTATTTTGATATTAGTACATTGGAAATTGTCCCAAAGCGTAGATATTTTAATATTAGCCTTACCAAACATTGTAAGACCCACGGTGGTTCTATATAACAGAGCATCCTTTGCCCCACCTTTAAGATGCACTGGGAGGCCATTATCCTCCTGATGGAAACAAGTGACAAAAACAGACTATTTATATGCAGTTCTTGCAATATTGTGTTAATATAACCACAATTACCCAGAGGAAGAATTACTACTCCACAGTATCTTTCCAACTCCCAAAAGACACTGATCCTTATTTAGATTCCATTTTGTCTTCAAAGCTTTCACTCTGGTATCAGGTGATGACTTACTAGGGGAGTATAATAATCATGTGCACAATTCATATCTAAAGCACTGACTGGCAGATGCCTTAACACTTCTGACATCAGCTGCCAGATCCCTCGGGTAAACAGGATGTGATTCCCATCCCTAGAAACTTCCCATACATCTCCAGCATAGTCAATCCATGCTACAGGGAGCAACAATGGGAGGAGTCTATACTGTCATTTGGTGGCATATAGGAAATTATTTTGCTCCACCCAAAGTAAAACTCCTAAGCACCAAATCCACATGATCTTTACCCCTGTCAGCAAGATCACACTGCTCTGGACTTCAAGCCAGCCTCCAGTGCTGGTGACCTGCAACCCAGCACAGCTTAACTTGCTGTTCCACAAGAAAGGAATTAAAGGAGAAAGAGCTATGCCTAGAGATCTCTGCCAGCAGAAACAGAACCTCTGACCCCTCCCATCACCAACATCCTGCTTCCCCTGAGCTAACAATGAACACCGTGCTCTTTAGTCAGTGTCTCAACAAGACTGACTTTCTCTTTCAAGGGAAGCAGTAAGATACAAAAACTGTTTAAGTGTGGCCTCTGATATACTTGGTCCCTTTCACATCGCTGAAGCCCAGTTTATCCTCAGTATGAAGCTACAGCTCCGGGTTGTGGCTCACAGCTAGGATTATGCTCTTGAGTGTTTTCTGCTTTCACTAGTTCACTCAGTAGCCCTATCAATCAAGAACAGAGTAATTCAGAAATTATTTGTAAATATTCAATAATTTTCTAGGAATGAATCCGATCACTTAAGACCTTTACAGTTTTCGTAAGTGAGAAATATGATAATACCACATCCTCATTAAGAATTATGGGTCTCATCTATGAGCTATAGATAGAGCTGTAAGATTTCAGGTTTACCTTTGCATTGTATTTCTGTCCTCTCACTGTTTTTCTGTATTTGTTCTGTGGACATACTCCCCCATATCAAATAATTTCAGAGTACTTTATCTTTGTACAGTGCCTAATACTAACGAGAAACTTCGATATAAATAATTTCATAGGGTAAAAATAAAACCTGAAGAGTCAGCAAGTCAAGTATGCATGCACAAATACTCTTAATCTCTGCAGAAAATAACTTCTAATTGCAAACAGTCTAATAATACAACTGATTTAGAGAGCTCTCTTCAGATGCAAACAGGAATCTGACCAGCTCTTTAAAAAAAATGTGCAATTATGATCTACTAAAACCTTGTTAATTAACTACCATTATTCAACTCTCTCAATACCTGAAAAAGCTTCTGATTCTCAGAAACTCTATTTACATACTGCCGTGAACCAGTGCTTATGGTTCTCTGGGAAATCTGGCGAAGAGCCTGAAATAAAAGATAAATAGTGTTTTTAAAAGAATGACATTTTTCAGCTCTGTCCACATTAGGTAGAAATTATTTATTTTGAAAGCAAGATAGAAGTGGAAGAAACAGCAAAAAAAAAGGCTTTTAAAAACAAGCAAACAGACAAAACTACACCAAAAAAACACTAGTTATGAATTCAGTAAATGTTTCAGTACACCATGTAAAGGACTGCTTGACTAGCTACCTGAAAAGGAAAAACTCAGCAAAATTACTTTCAGTAAGATACAACAGATTTTTGGATCGGCAGCATAACCTTCAGTTAGTATCCTTTTGGGGGAAATCTCATCCTCTGCCCCTTAGACCTCCATTTTAGGCACCACTTTCTGTGCCTGACTATCAAAAGGGACAGTAATATTTACGACAAATACATTTGTGAGGACAAGGAACTCCCATCCCTGCTGCAGTTCTCATCCGTGAGCCACCAGCAGAGGCGATAACCTTCACAGTGCTAAGGAGGCACCTCCAGCCCGCCACACACACAGCTTACATCGCCCTGCTGTGTCCTGAGCTGGAATGTTTCCATAGACTAATCATATAGGGTAGCCTACCAAAATCAGTGACGTATATACAGATCTTTAGTCTGCCTTCGCTAGAAAGTCAAAAGCTCAAAGGGCGGTAGCTCTAAGCTGCCAGCGGCCTCGGCCTCCTTCAAGCAACACTGACAACAAACACATCGTTCCCACAAAATTACCACCGCTAAAAAACGCAGCCACGGGGCGGGCAAACATCCAGGTGATGCAGGCTGCAAATGACGGGACAACGCATTTCCTCCCCTTACCCACTCCAAATAAACACGCTATAAAATCTATGTCCTCCGAGACGAGCTAAGCGTAACCCAGACCCCCGACCTAACTCCATTCTCTCAAGCCCCTAAAGCTCAGCACTACGTGGAGCGAGTGGGCCGCCTAAGACCTTGCCCCGACTCCCGCAGGTCCCTCCGCAGCGCCCGGCAGGGCGGGCAGCCACCACGGCCGAGTCCCGCAGCCGGACGGGCATCCTGAGCGAGCCCCACACAGCCCCGGCGGCAGCCGGCCGCTCTCCCCGGGCCTCACCAGCACGTTCCGCCACATCGCGGCTCTTGGTCCTGTCACCTCCCGCCGGCAACAAGGGCAGCGGAAGGGGAAGCGACTCGCCCGCCCACGGCGGTAGCACCACAGAGGAGCGGCCCGGAGCGCCGCCGCAGAGCCCACAGCGCCCCCCGCGCAGTCCGCCCGGCCCGGCCCGGCTGGGGAGGCACGGCGGCCCGGGGCGGGGCGGGGCGGGGCGGGGCGGGTGTGCGGCCGGGCTCAGGGCCCGGGAGTCGGGGCTAAGCCCCCTGTCACCGGGACGGCGGAGCGGGGGTCTCTCAGGACACGCAGGGCCGGCAGCGGCTGAGGCACACCCGGAGCGTGTTTCCTCTCGCCACACAGCCCCGGCGGGGAGCCTACTGCCACGGGATTCTGCGGTTGCCGGCCGCCTTCAGAGGGCGCTTTGGGAAATCCATGAAACGTCCCCCAGAGCTCCTACATGCAGAATTGAAAACCTCCTTCCATTGAAAAGTTTAATATCTGCAGAGGGCGGGATTAGTGTCCTGGGAGAGCAGCATCCTGGGCTGGGCCTGTTGGTATGGAGTCGCTGGACATCCCCTCGGGCCGCCGCTGGAGACAAGGACGCCGAGCCAGGCAGAGCCCGGGGCCGAGCCAGGCAGAGCCCGGGGCCGAGCCAGGCAGAGCCCGGGGCCGAGCCAGGCAGAGCCCGGGGCCGAGCCAGGCAGAGCCCGGGGCCGAGCCAGGCAGAGCCCGGGGCCGAGCCAGGCAGAGCCCGGGGCCGAGCCAGGCGAAGGGGTTTGCACCCCAGGTGGATGTGGCATCCCTCGTTGCACGCAGAAAACTCCAAACTACCCCATGTACCTGCCCACTGCCTCAAGCTCCGGTAGTAGCAGAGATACCGAGTACTCTGCATATGGGGAAAAAAAAGAAAACCCAACGCCAGTTTCGTGTTTTGTGATATGTAATTATACAGAGTGAAGTAATGCCAGAGTTGTATGAAATACAAACCTATTTGATTCTCAAGGAAGAATCTATTTGCCCTTCAAGAAACCACTCTAAGAAGTCTCTGTTTTTTCTGCATTGTAGATCTAGCCCCATAATTGCATCTTCTCATGCTTCAACCTTATGCTGAAATACAATGCTGTCGGGAACGCTCTTTCCTAGCTTTGCTGCAGCTGAAGTGCACTTAGTTTTTGGCATTACAATACTTTTGCACTAGTGCCAAACCTCATGATGAATAACGTGTGTCAAACATGCCAAATTAGTGCTCAGTCCAGTATCAAAATAACAAGGATCATATCTCAAAGCACAGCACTTCTCAATCTGATGAGCTGTCTCAGAAAGAAACTAAAAATGCAAGGATGAGAAGTATTTATAGGTGTAGTCTTAGCTGAGCAGAATATTAAAAACAGCATTTAGAAAACAGTCATGGAGAAATAGGTGTTGTAACAAAGGACGAAATTGGATGCATTATTTAACCAACAGTTTTCAAACGTTCAAGCAGTGCTATCACAGCATAACACTTAAAAATACATTACTATCACTGCAAGACAGATTTCCAATCATTCCTCTTGCAAGCTTTCATCTTATGAGTGTATACAGTATTTTATTCTGATTTTCATACGTTCAGTTGTATTGAAATAGTGATAAAAAGATCATAATTCAGAGAGAAATTATTATTCCTTAATTTCTGCTATGTGGGCCACTTTCTGATATGCCTGAATCTAAGCTTCGGGGATGCTTTCTGTAAAAATACACTTTACAACAGCAAGGCCATAAAGCTTGGCATGTGAGTTACCTACGGATCAAAGCTACACAATGACTGCTCAGAGCAAGCACAGCTGGTCTCTTCAGTGTTGACTAATTTGTGAAGAAATGAGAACTTGGGGAAATGAGAAATGGCAACTTGCTGCTTCAGGATGAGAATGTTTTGTTAGAAACAGACTGTTTCTTCCTAACTGAATAGAGCAACTTTTGCATGTATTACACTGAATATTAAAATTGTTTATGAAACTCATTGTTGAACAGTTCTGTTCAAGCCATAAAGAAATGGCTGTTAATCTAGCTGTTAAAAAGCATTCATCACAAAAAAAAGTTCTACCTCTTAAACTCGTAATACAAGAGTACATAAACCCTACTAAAGAGATCACACAGCTGAAATAGCATTCAGCCCAACTGTGGAAGCAGAACCCCCTGGTGCAGCTCAAAATGGCAATCTTTTCAACCTCCTTCAGGTTCTTGCCTGCCCATGAGTTTTAATTTTTTTTTCCTGCAAACAAAATAACTGACTAACCCAGTTAAAAGCTATATGGTGTACAAAGAGAAAATTATTCTACCTTAATACAGCCATTTTTCAACTTACTTTGAGTTGAACAATAAAAACAATAAAAATAAAAGCTGCATTAGAAGAACTTGCTGACAGAAAGATTTGTTCCAAATTTACAAGCATCTGTTGTGAGGCATACACTTACTTCAACCACGTAACACTAGGCCTCACCAGGTGACACTAGAGACAATCATATTTTCATTTCTTCCAAGAATATCACAGTCCAGTCCTTCCCATCTTCATAATAGAAGCAATGAGGTCATTAGTTACATTCTTGGACCTCCAACACTACTTTAAGCATCTCACCATTATGCAAAATTTGGGCACAATCCTCAGGCAAAAATTCAATTAAATTTGCACATAACTCTGGTATTCCATTTGCTCAGATTTTTTATTTTATGTGATATTTATCTGAAATCAGGGTCCAGTGAGAAAGATTTCCACCTACTTTCTTTCAATTTATGCTTCTTTTAAAATTTCTTGAGCTTCCTTACTGATTCACTTACACTTTTATTTCTCTTTATTTCATCCTCAGCAGGAAATGAGAGAGACAATCTTCCAACTTCTTTGTAGCCGCAGTTGATACAACTC
Source organism: Acanthiza pusilla (assembly GCA_036630365.1). Taxonomy (NCBI): domain Eukaryota; kingdom Metazoa; phylum Chordata; class Aves; order Passeriformes; family Acanthizidae; genus Acanthiza; species Acanthiza pusilla. The sequence goes on from JAXCHO010000036.1 coordinate 23,035,130, forward strand.
AAATGGACAGCACCACTTTACTTTCATAGGCTGAGGATGTTCAGAATGGGAGGCTTATGGGGAGGTAGTTTCTTATTTGAGACTCAGGTCATGTAAGGACCTGCTAATTCTTATCAGGCCATTCTGTAATGGTCTTCAATCTTAATTGAAACTGTCAAATAAGATTAGACTTGTAGGCACGGAAGGCAATACAGTGATCAGAACAAATCCCGTGAGCTAGAAGGTATGGAATATATGGAATATAACATGAAAACACTCCTGCTGCTCTGAGGAAAATTTAATACTACCACTAAACAAACAAACAAACCCCCAAAAGTTTTCACAATTGGGCTTTCTCAAAATAGACCTCAGAGTCTATTTTCACACTCCCAGAAGCAGTCACTTCCATAAACTGACCCCATTGCTAAGAAGAAAGCAAGAATAAAATTGACTTAGATTTTCACAGTTTTTTCTTCTACTCTGAAAGAGAGCATTTTTGGCAGGTTGTTAAATACAGACAAGCATTTTGTATGTGGAACATTTTGGGGTATTGGAGGGTTTCTATGTTGGGTTATTGAACTTTTATTTTAAAAAACCGAAACTTATGTAGTACCAAGGGCAGATCACATTTTCAGGAAAGATCAGAAACCATTGCCTTGTCACAGGAACTTTGACAATCAGACTACTCTGTGTTTATGCAATATCCTTTGTCCTCAGCAGTTCCATTCCAGTAAGTAACTTCTTTTTTTAAGTTATTATAGGTACATCTAATTTAGACTAAAGTTGCATTTTTCCATCAGGCACTCCCTTCAACTCAGTCTCTTATTTTCGCACTGCAAGTAAGCCATCTGAGTGAAGGGTGCAGTCAATAACCCTTCCTGTGAATCCAATCCAGCCAGCCATGTTCATTGCTCTGTCTGATGGATTCAAGCAGGTAACATGTATTTGCAGATGTTACTTGACCTAGACAGCCATGGCCTTTCCTCCCTCAGAGATTTCTCTTAAAAAAAGATAAGACTTGCATCCTTCAAGGTTTAATATTCATAATTAATCCCTGAAGGATTCCAAGGATTCTCCAAGGATCTCCATAGTTATCGACATGACATCCAGACAAATAAGCATGAGTGAAGGAAGCGTTTATAAATTTGACCAATATTTTAAACTCTTATAAGCATCTTAAGCTCCATGGGCATGCTGTCCCATGTATTTACAGCTACAGACTCTCAAAGAACTTAATTGCAACAAAAACCATACAGCAATTCTCACCCTGGTGCACTTCATTGAGATCGAAGATGCACTGGCAGCTATAGTCAGTTAAAAAAAAAAAAAAAAAAAAAAATTTACAAGGTGAAGACAGAAAAACACTTTTGTTTTAAGCACAGCCCGAAAAGCAGCCTTTCCCATTTTGAAAAAATACGAATTTTGAATGAAGCAGAATGTATTTGCATTTCAAGTGACAAACACCAAGTTTAAAAATCAAAATAATTTAATAACCAGTAGTTGTGAGACAACCCCTTGCTCATTTACTCTATTTTGGACTACCAACTACTCTACAGTTGGAAGCCAGTTTAACATGTCCTGCAACTTTTCCAGGGTATATTACCCTTATCCTGTAACTCCAGCAACATGAATACAACACTGTAAATAACGTCTTAAAAGCTACTATTTGAAAGCCCTGTTCTGCCAGGCTGTACTACGCAAATAAATTATTATATGGAGTTACAGAGAGCTAGCACACTGGAAATGCTGCTTCATTCCATAGTTTATCCAGACTTACACAGTTAAATTCCTAGGCTACACAAGTAATGAAGTAAAACCAGTCATGTAATTACGTGATAAATGAATAGTTTTGTTTAAAGCTGCCTGTAGATTAAGATATTAGACCATGCATTTTTGTAATATGCAATCCCAGAAATACAACTCATGTAAAAGTGCATTTACACTTAATGATGTTTTTTCCTAGAGACAAAAATAAATGTATGTTCAAGAACAAAACCAAATCTCTTATTAAATGGTTTGCAGAATTTATTAGGTCTCTTTTAATATATTCCATACTTTATCAAGCTAGTTGCATATAAAGTGATCTCCACCATATACATTACAGTTTCTGTGCATCATCTAAAAAAAAGTCACCAAAAAGTATTATTTTATAGGTTGCAGTTAACTTTTAATTAACCTAAAGGTGAATCCTTCTGTAATTTAAGACATTAACCTGCACATTGCATCTAACTGCAATATTTAACTTATGTTTCACAGCAAGCTAAACCTGCATTTCAGGGGAAAAAGGTCACTGCCATCTCAACTTCTGAACTTCTATAGTTTACTTCCTTAACACCGCAAAAAATTAATGTGGTGTTCACTCCAAATAAGGAAAAAGTATACTATTCCCTTAAAACTAAGCCTGCTCAGAATACATACGCTTTAAGAACTTAGGAAACTCCTCCAGTAAAAGGAATTCACCCCAGTAAAAGAATTCACCCCAATTTGTGAATGGAAAAAAAACCTTTTAGGTTCTTCTTGATTAATGCTTGGAGCTGCTCATAGAAAGCAAAACCAGCAAAAAGTGAACTAGTATTGGATATGACTTAAAGCAAAGAAAATTAGAAAAATATTATACCTGCAACAAGCATGTCCCATTTTAGAACAATCTTTTAAAGGGACTTATGTGGACAATTAATAGGTTTTCCGGTATCTTTATAGGATGCTCATTTACTGGCCAGGCACATATATTGTAAATATATAAAGAATCCAGAGTGCTGAAGTTTATGGAGCACTTAAAGGATTTAATATAACAGAGGTGGGTAGGACACAAGAAAAATATTTAACAACTTGTATAAATATATTAAAATCTCAGCAAGAAATGTAGGAGCCCATGCACACAAGACAGTAAATCGAAAAAAACATTTAAGACTTGACTTCTTTCAACAGCACTGACACCTGAATTCTGGAAAGCCGACAATTTACAGTATCTTATAACCGTCTTTCTCCACACAATCTAAATGTACTGAATCATACCGACATTACACAGCACGTGAACAAGCAGCAGATGCATCAAGGGAACAGGAGCTATATGCATCATGTGGCCTGCCCAGTTAGAGGCAAACATCAGAAAATTGTTTCTGACATAGGCAGAGATACAATCAATAGAGCTAATTGTATACCCGTCATTTTCAGGAGTTAATCCACAGTATGGGAAAGGGGAGCTTTAGGTAAAAATTATGCACCCAGTCTCAGAAGTGACAGAAGCAGAGATTTATCTTTCAAAAACTGGGTCCATTCTGGACTGGCCTTGATGCACATGCAGTACATTTATTTTCAGAATGCAAGATTAATTGGGAATGTCTGCACTAGTGTTTCGATTGCCATATTTGTGATGAATGATCAGCAATACCACTCCTAAGAAGAAGCATATGGACCCAACAGTGATGTAAGCAATTCCCAGAAAGGGATTTTTGCCTCCCATCCACGAGATGGTGCTTAGGATCATCCTTTTTCGTCCATCAAAACTGTGTACAGGATAATCTGAAAAACATTTAGGAAAACAAGAAGCAAGTTTCCAAACCTATCTTGAAGTGGGCAGATGAAAATTTTGGGTCATTTTCCTCAGGTTCCAAATATAAACCGCTGCCTTTGGAACTGGAATTGAAAATATGAAACATTCAGCTGTTCTTTCTAGGCTAAAACTAATCTGGGCATTGCCAGCTACTTCAAGACAAAGGTGACAATAGGAGACATTAACCCTGAAGTAAGATGCATGATTTTGTGGTTTTATGGAAGTACCTTCAATAAAATGAGGGAAATATAAATTTTAGTCCCTATGGATATTTTAGTACAAAATTTCTATGTTCATTCAGTTTTATATGCACTCCCCACAGTTTTACAGCAAAGGAAAATACTGCAGTAGCTGTATAAAAAATATCAAGTGCTTTTGAATTTTAAGAATTCAGTAACTATGACAACCCTCCTTCTCTAGTCCCTGCATTTCTACCTAATATTTTGTCTGCCCAAAAGAGAATGACAGACCTTCACCTGATCCACAGTTGTCATTGTTCTGACCTCCAGAGTCAGTCTGCCCTTCATTACATATTGTCATTTCACCTTGAAGTTACAGTTCATAAATTTCTAGGCTACCAACTACCTCTGTTCTTTCCTTATTTCCTATGCTTTTCTCAATTCCTTTGCAGCACCCAAGCCATCTGATTTCCCTGTCTCTGTGAAGCTACTAATGATTTAAAACTAGCACAGAAGTAAAAGATGGTAAGTCTATCTAGCTCACTGTGCCAGTTTTCAACCACAGCTCAAGATGGTAAGAAAGGCTAATTCAATCTGAATTTGCAAATATATGCTTGTGTAATCCAGCTAAGGCCCACTTTCAAAGGCTTTTCAAAGGATACTGTATGTAATATCCAAAGAGTATTTTCCAGCCTGTAAGGTGGGCTGTAAGTTATTCTTCCTTTCAATGAGACGATACAGCTTGCGAAATGTTGGCAGAGCAGCTGTGCGCATCCACACGATGAAGTCCTCATTGATAAAGCCATTGTTGTCAGGCTCTTCATCCAGCATATACACTGGCTTGGGCCAGTTCACGGGTTTTGTTGTGCCTAGGATTAAACACAAATAATAAGGTATTTCGAATATAGGACTGAGTAACACACTGGCTCATCAAAATCCATTCTAATATCACAAAGAAAACACATTAACTTCTAAACAGTATTAGAGACAGGCTGACTCCCTACTATTGTGACACACTGGGCTTTAAGAATGTTTTATTTTGCAGTTTAAATAGTTTAAATTCTATAAATAAATAACGTTTTCATGACAAAACTGTCCAATTGTTTAAACAATTCATGTGGGTAGGAAGTCATATCTCAAAGCACTGCTTGGTGGAATAGTTCTCCATTATGACAATAGGTCCTCCGCTCACTTGGTAGAGGTTTGAGAACCATTTCCTGAAACACAAGCAAGTAATATTGTAAACATCATTGCAGATTATATACAAATGCTTTTGCTAACGTTACTGGAAATACAATTCCACATTGTATCAAGGTATCTGCTTTTCCAAGGGTAGCCATCACACTGACAACATGTAATTTGGGTATGACTAAGCAAGAAACTCACATCAGGTTAAACCTGAAGTTATTATATACCTTGCATAAACACAAATGCTCTTAGAGCCCTAAGAAAACTTTTCAGACACAGTTGCCAAAGAAAATTTCTATTTGCCAAACTTTATATAATCTAACAAATGAGAGACATCAGTAACTTCTAAATAACAAAAAAAGAATCAGTTTTTTAGAGAACAGCACAATCTAGCAATAGAAACGTTTAAATGAAAACTCCATGTGAAGAGTTTCATTTAACAATTCCAGAATTTTTTTACAAGTTAAATTCAGGCATGACAGAAGCGGTACTGGTCTTGACTGGGATAAAATTAAATTTCTTCACAGTAGGCAGTATGGGATAATGTTTTGGATTTGTGCTGGACACGCTGTTGATAAACAGTGATGTTTTTGTTATTGCTAAGCAGTATTTGCCAGCATCAAAGCCTCATCTGCTCCTCGCCCCACTCCAGCAGGGAGGAGCCTAGGGGTCCCACAAGAGATCAGAAGGGGACACAGATGGGATAGCTGATCCCAGCTGACCAAAGGGATATCCCATACCATATCACATCAAACTCAGCAAAACAATAGGGCAGGTAGAGGTAGGCAGGGCCTGCCTGTGCTTGGGGTCTCGGACAGTGGCGAGCAATTCTTTTCTTTTGCATTACTTGTTTTTCTAGGGTTTTATTTTCCTCTCTCTTTGTTGTGGTTTTGGTTTGGTTTGTTTATTTTTAACCACTAAACTGTCTTTATCTCAACCTATGTGCCTTTTCACTTTCACCCTTCCAATTCTTCCCTCCCTCCCACTGAGGAAGAGCATGGTTAGTGAGATGCTGTGTGATGCTTAGTTCCCAAATGGGGTTAAACCCCAGTGGTGCACATTACACATTTTTTGGTATTCAGGGTACAAAAATAAATCAGTAATTAAAAGAAACAAATTAATAATTACAGTAAAGGTAAAAAACCAAACACTTTCATTAGAAACTTGCAGATTTTGTTACTCAAAGACAACCTTTCAAATAGCAGAGCAGTCCTTAGCTTCAACTTCTTCAGAGAACATTTATTTAGCGCATTCAGTAAAATGTTAGAGAGGCAAAACTCTGAAATCAAAATGTGTTTGGAATCAAAACAGAAATCAAAAGGTGTTGAAAGCATTTTGCCATTCTTAAAATTTCACTTTTTATCTTTTTTTACCTTGGAAAAGCGCAGTTAAGTTGTTTCCATCTCCTGTAGGATTCCTGAACTTTACATTTTTATCTGTCCACCATGCAATGCCTTTTTTAATCAAAGTAATTGGAGTCCTTGTGTCATTATCAATGCGGTATAACTCCAGTGTATCTAAAAACAAAATCAAATTAGAAAACCAGCTGCAGAAACTTTCATTAGACAGATGATCTTGATAAGCAGTGAAACAATTACCTCCAGGAGAAAAACAAAAATAATTGGGCAAGGCATTTACTGTCTGCCTGACACAATCACAAGCTGTTCTGTAAGAATCAGTGTAGATGAGATAGCAGCATATTATCCATATATAATATCTATGTTTCTACATCACACCAGCAGCAGCTTCTCACAACAGGTATTTCCATTATTTGTGTGCTATGAGATTCAATTAATTCTCACAGTAATTTTGAAACAAGTAACAGCAGTACAAGACATTTATTTTATTCTGAACAATGAAAATGTGTTAATTCAAAACAATAAAGCCCACAATATCTTTACTCAGAATGATGTGCAACACAACAGAAAACATACACTAGATCACAGACCCATCAGAAAACATACACTAGATCACAGACCCATCTAAATGATAACTTAAAAGTGTTACCATACCATTAAACATACTGTTGGCAATAGCTCCACAAGGAGCAATGGGTTTGTCCTCATTTGTGCGGTAAGGCTCACATTCCTTACTTGGATTCTGATAGTTAGAAAGAAAAAAGGCAAATGAGTCTGTGCTAGTTTATACAACTAACCTGGTTTTCACTACATGATCAACATGAAATTTTGTAACACTTTACATTTATTTTCAGTAAACAAAATATCAATTCCTTATGGTTGCCTTCTGTCACGCAAAAGTTCTAATACCTCATCATCACTAAACTAAATACTCTATATGGTGATTTATGTAATAATCAGAAATCAGTTCCTCATCCATATCCAAGCATGAATACCTACAAGTAGTGAACTGTTGTCTCCATTTAGCTGGCTGTCATCTCGAGATTTCACATAACGACGGTGGTTTTGATAGAAGTTGGAAAGTCCATAGTACATGAATACATTGCTCTACAGGATGCAAGATGGGGAAAGAGGGATTTTCATTCACACAAATCTTCAATTTTAAGCTCTTAAACTGTTTAAAGCAACATTCATCAAGTAAGAAACTCAATCCTTTCTTCACACTGAGTACATAAGAGTACTATCCTAACAAAAGCTGGCAGGCTGAAGTTAATATAAACATGCCACACACTATTAGAATGATATTCACCAGCACTAATCCCAATACCTGCCTTGTCCAATGTAGAACCCATAAACCTCATTTGCCTCCAATTTGTGAGAAAGCACTAATCTGGTATTTCCAATTCTTGTTCAACTGAGTTTTTGTAAATCATGCAGGAACAGCTGATCTGCTCTCCAGCTATGTGATACATAGGGTAACTCTGAATGTGTAAAACACAAGCATTCCACTTAAGTTGTGAATTTCCAGATAAACAGAGGCACTAATAAACATCTCAGCCCTGCTAATGAAAAGCGGACACAAAAATCAGATCCAAGTTCATAGGAAAGCCAGAAATAATCCTTTAAAATAAAAGGGAAAAAAGAAGAGGAGAAGAAAGAAATACTTAAGTCATAAAACTTCCATTTTCAATATGAAATAAGATCATATAAAGTGTTCTGATTTCGTCCTGCATACAGGGCAGCATACCTCAAATGAATGTTCCAGGGTAAAATTGATGGTGCACGTACAAGGGGATGTGCTGTCCCAGGACACATTTAAGCATTTGTTGCAGGGACTAGAAGGCTCTGTTCCAGTATAGTCAATCTGTAACAGGAGAAATAGTCATTAATTTACAATATAAACAGTACAGAAAAAAATATTAGTAAGTCAGAGAGTTTTTGTGGCATATATTTTGCAATCACATTACACCTCAACACCAAAAGCCCATTCAGGCCTATCTGACAATCTCAAGAAGTCTCTTCCAACCTTAATCATTCTGTGATTTGTAAACAATTTTTTGATTCTGACTATATGCTTGATTTCAGTCGCAAACAACTTTAACACTGAGATGAGAATATTGCTGGGGCAAAACCAAACAAAACCAACAAAGAAACCGCACAAACCAACCAATCGAAAAACCACACCAAAACACAAACAGCAGACACTTCAGACAACATGCTGTTTCCAAACACACACACTATGACAAGCCGATCTCAGCTTTTACATGCCTTCCAGAGAGATTAGGCTTTTAAAAGTCTAGGTCTTTAACACCTATTAATACTTAATAAGGAAACTTGTTTTGTTGACCATTTTTAGCCACCTAATTAGAAAACCAAAAATAAAAAAAATTAAAAATCACTTAATGCCCAAAAATTGTCCTAAAACAGGAAAGATTAATACATCAATACTGTTTTGTCAGGAATGGTAAAATAACCAGTACATGGACAAGAAAGATGATCAGTATTAATCTGTCTTATACAATATTATCTGTTTTGAACAGTGTAGCCCAAAAAAAGCCAGTTTTTAAAATCTGTACGTTCAGTGTTGACAAAATACCCTTAGCAGCCACGAGCTCACCCTACAGTCCAAGCCAACTCAAATGGCTTGACCACATTAGCTCTCTCTCACGGGTAGCTCCAGTAGGTACACCAAGAGAAAGCTTCCATCTGCCTATAAAAGATGTATTTCTACATTCACCATGAATTTCCTATTTTAGAATTTACACTCAGATTGGTGAAATATATGCCTTATTGCAAAAAAAATGTTTAGCAGCAGTAGCATTTAAACTACAACATCTATACAGTCATATGAAAGGCTGCTGCAAGTGGTTTGTCCTAATTTATGTTTGCAGTGAAAGGCATAACCAAGAATTAGAGATTTATGATCTGTCCCAAGACCCGTACTAAGGTTACCTAATACAAACACACAAGGTGTGTTCAGGAAGCAAGTGAAATCTGTTTTCCTCTGCATCTTCTGCAGGGTCTCTTTTCCTGTGATTTCTCCAGTATCTATGAAGCTGCAACCAGTTCTGTCAGCAAGCATTTTTATTGATTGGCATATGCTCTGCTGCCAGGTTTCTGACAGACAAAACCTACACCCTAATGAGCCTAGCTGAAACAAGACAGCTTCAAAAGCTATTAGCTGGCAGAGAGAGAGAGATTGAGAGAGGATCACAATCGTTGTTCCTTGGCTGAACAAGATACTGAGTTTATGCTGATCTAGAAATAGCCCTGCTGCAGCAGCCCTGAACAGCTCTGTTTAGCTACAGCAACACATCTCATCTGTTGAGGGTGGATCTGTTCTGCTAAAGTAAGCTGAAGCAAGCATTTCCTTTGGAAAGAACTTGCCAGTGTGAGAAGTTGTTTTAGATCAAGAACAAACACTAAAGACTCAAAGGTTGCTAAACACCTAAAGACTTCACTTTTAAAAACATGATTGACTAAATTCTGTGAAGCATGAAATTGATGTATAATGAAGCAGGACCATGCTTTTGATGACTGTTATCAGCTTGCATGCTATCAAAGAGCTTTCCTGTACAGTAACTGCCAACACAAGTGTTTTTCTGCATCCACATTTACACATTACATTCAACAGAGAGCTTGTTTAAAGGGAAAAAGGCATCCATCTTCAACTCTTGACAAAGTAACAAAACCACTTTGACTTTGAGACCCAAGAACTGACATTGGAGTCCAGGGCAAGAACCTGCCTGACCCAGCCCTTCCCAACAACTCCAGATTTAAGGACGCTAGGTATATCCACGTTATCCTACACCAATGGCCTTTCAGGCTGTTGATGTCTGTCAGCTGATATATACCTACAGAAATAATGTAACTATTGCATACACATATTCTCCAAACTATTTGTGATTTTGTATACTTCATACTTTGTCACATATTTATCCTACTCTGTTTGACCATTTCTTGTATAAAAGGCATCTCATAAAGCTGGTCCTCTTTGCTGTTCCTCTTTGTTGGTTTTATTAAGTTTTGTATAATTTTTGACACGGGGTTACAGGAACAGCACACAAGGCTGAAGATCTAAGCAACAGTAATGTACTTACTTTCAATTCTCCATTTCTGGCCATGCCTTAAGTCAATCTGACTTTTTATCTACCTTTGTGCATTTCACAGCAGCAGTCACAGCACAAAGATCTCTTTCCTACACATTTAATACTTTGTATATTCCTCACATTTTATCATATATTAATACGCTCTGTCAATGCTTCTTACTCACTCTGCATGTATTAAAAAAACTAAAATCCCATCCCCCCCGGAAATACATAATTCTTTCACCCTTTAGTAGCAGGCAAAAAGACATCTACACAGCTGATTAATTTGCCACCCAAATGAACTATTTTCACAACAGGCCCAAGATAAATGGCTGATTATACCCTTTCAAAACAATGAAAAAATGCTAGAGAAAACACAACAAAAACCCAATAATTCTAGTACACTTAAGCTGTTGGAAATCTTCCACACTTCAGTTCAAGAGAGCTTATAAAGGAAATCAATGGAAGACGTACATTTTGCTGCTCAGTCCTTGCACCTGTAGAAGAACAGCACAGTCCACAGAGATACTAATGGCTACAATATCTTGTTTCAGGAAAGAGTAACTTGAACTTAAATATGTATTTCAGGGCATAAATTCTACATCATATTCAATTCCAATACACTAAGTTTACAGACACACACGCACACACTTAAGAGGTATGCTATTGCCTAGGAAGTTGGTGTAAGTAACTACCTCTGCTTCCTCCCCTGATTAAATTTCTAAAAAAGCTTAGTCACTGCACTTAGCTTCTAGATGTCTTGTCTCCCACAGCTAAACTTACAGCTATTTGTGAATAACATTTGGAGGTTATAACAAAAGCCAGCATTCTAAGCAGGGACATATGTCAGCTAAGCAAATATGTGAGAGCAGTGTCTTAAATTGCACCCCTCACTGGTGTTTAGAGCCCAAATGTTGATCCTAATCAGTAAAATGCTTCATCTGTGTTTTGTTGCTGCAACTATAAAGCCCTTTTTTTAAAAACTTTTTTTTTAAATTTTTTTTTTTATTCAGCTGCCTTTAGGATGATAATCTCACTTGCAGAATGTCACTGGATAAGCACTTTATAAAACACACATGGGGATCAGGGAACAGAACACAAGTTTCCCCATTCTGACCTACCACACACTCCAAAGTCAAAGACTCTGTCCCTCCTGTCCTCACAAAAGCCTAACAATCCGATTTTTGAGAATTTCGCAAAGTGAAACAGTAAACCCACACAGCAAAACAAATGAATGAAACCCCTTCCAGTCTTGACTATCTTAAAATTAGAGGGGATTGAAGGCCAGCACCTGTCAGGTGGCCCCCAATACAAATGGTTACTACTGCTGTATATATGCAACCTGATTGTGTAGGGAAGCATCGTCACACTCCCAGCTCACCTCTGACTTTTGTGCCAAATGTTAGGTGGGAATATCTAGCTTTTGGCTTCTACTGGAATGTACCACGAGTATATGACTGAGCTGCTTAAGCAACAACAGTATATAAAAATTCTGTATATGTATACAGCAGCGATATAGGCACAAGAAGTTGCTTACATTTTTGGCCTCATGAAACTGATGCATTCCTGGTTCCTACAGATCAATGCAGATTCAGCCAAAATGGAAAAAGAAAAAGGATATATTTGTCCAATTATATATATATATAATGATCTAAAACTTTGTTCTGCTTTACTACAGAAATGGCTATTTTAAATGTAGCTGTCAAACAAAATCAGAGTTAGCAAAGATACTTTTTTATGTCTCTCCACTGACTGTCACACTGAAAATGTGTGACTGTATTTACCTTAAATATAACATGACAATTTTAAAACCTATGTGCCCATGACAACTTGGCCATGTTCACTGAAGCATTGTGCCAATTTTCAAATGTTCAGCACACCTCCAGCACTTGACGTAAGAAGCAACGGCTTTCCAAAAAATATGCTTACATACAAATTTGGATGCTGTAAAATAATGTTTCAGGTTTGGAGTTTTTCCCTTCTGCTTTTCTCCTTGACTGGAACTGTAGATCTTAACATAAAAGGGGGGTAAAATCTGTTTTATTGTAACATTGTTTGCATTTTAACAGAAATATGAAAATACCATTCATTCCCTACTTCATGATTTCTTTAGCTAATTTGGCTTCAGTGACAGATTACTGCCATCAGCCAACCTTCTGTCTTAAACACTACTGGTGTCCACAAAAATTCATATTCTCCAGTAAAACAACAACTACACACTTTCTTCCCTACAATCAATCTCAGTCGCATTAGCTCACTGAAACTAACAGTAGCTGTCAATTTGCTTCTCAAGATTGTCCCTAGGCCCTGTGGGTTACTTCCTTACAACACAAACTGGTTCTGTTATCAAATGGATCCATCTATGATATACACTTCAGTTTTCAGCTAATGCTCAGCAACTTTTTTTCAGCTAATGCTCAACAGCAGTAGCATGCCTAATTATCATGTAAATGATGATTTTTTAAGTGTTAATTAGAAAAAGTCACACTCTTCGATTCTTGTTTCCAAGTTTATTCTGGACACCCTGGTCTCCCATAGAGCACCTGCAACATTAAATCATCTGTGCAGGTAAGAATTACAGCCATACATTCACCACAGAGCTTTGCCCTGAAAATACAATTACTTTGGAACATGTGAAGATATATAATGGACTGCCACAGGCTATCCCAAGGATGATGCACCTACTTTCTCTACTGCTGAGGAAAAAAACCTGCACTGGACTCTGTCGATTAAATGCTGGCAGTAACTTCCCTGGAGGTGCCCTCGGGAGCCCTGGCAAGACTGTCAGAAGGGCTACAGCCTATGCGGAGCTGACTGTCAGCTCGGTGTCTGCTCAGGGTAATTAATGGACGCTTTGCTGACGAGCACGGACGTTACGGCGGATCGGAGCCGCCCGGGCGCCGTGTCCGCTCCGCACAGAGCCGCCCGGGTCCCGCCGCGCCCCGGCAGGGCGGGAGGGCACCGGATTTCCCCGGAGCCGCAGACGGCCTGCGGGCAGGCGATGCCCGCTCGCCCTGGGCCCCCCGAGCGCCCCCGGGGACTCCCCAAGCCCCGGCCCGGGCAGCCCCGCCCCGCGCACCTCGTACTCGCGGATGTTGTTGGACGTGACGAAGATGCCGATGCCGATGGGGATGAAGATGAGGCCGATGATGAAGAAGGCCGGCAGGACCGTGCCCGCCGTCAGGATGGGCTGCCAGGCCGGCAGCCGCTGCTGCTTGAACGCGGTGTTGTCGGGCTTGCGGGTTTTCACGGCGCCCCCGCCGCCGCCGCCCACCGCGCCGCCGCCCGGCACCCCGACGCCGCCCGAGGGGTGCCCGTCCGCCTCCTCCTTGGCGCTGTAGTTCACCGCCATGACACCGCCGCCGTCGCCGCCGCGGACACGTGACCGGGGGCACCGCGCCTGCGCACTCGGCCGCGGCCGCAGCGGGAGGGGGCACGGCGGGCGCGCGGGTGGTGACGCGCCACGGCCGCGCGCCTCCGCACGTCAGGGAGCTATGGAGCCATGGAGCCGTGGAGGGTGAAAGGGAGCCGCAAGATCATCCACCGACCAGCCGATCATCCACCCAGCACTGCCACTGTAACCCCTAAACCACGTCACCCAGTGCCAGATCCAGATACCTCTTGAACACCTCTAGGGATGGTGACTCTACCACCTTCCTGGGCAACCTGTTCCGATGCCTGACTACACTAACAGTGAATTTTTTTTTTTTCCTAGTATCTAATCTGACTTAGATTAAATTAACTAATTTAATTTAATTAATAAGTTACATCTCAAGGCCATTTGCTCTTGTCCTCTGAGTGCAGGCACGGCAGAACAGGCTGGTCCCCCCGCCTCACCGCAGCCTTTTCTCAGGGAGTTGGAGAGAGCAGTGATGCCCCCCCAGAGCCTCCTTCAGGCCAAACACCTTCAGCTCCCTCAGCCCCTCCTCAAGAGGCATGTTCTATGCGCTGGCCAGGCAGGCTCTGCTCTGGTGCACTTAGGTCAGGGCCCTGCCACCTTGTGCCCAGGGCTGGGGTAAGTTTCAGGCCCACAGCCTTGTCACCCCCACAGCCTTGTCACCCCTGCTCAGGGCTCCAGAAGGGTCCCCCACCCCTCATCCCCCTACTGCCATGAGGAGCACTGCAGATAAAAGGCAGCATCCATTGGGTCAAAAATGGAGAAGTCAGCTTCAGCTTTCCTACCCTCCTAAACAGGATCAGTGCCACTGTAGAGATGCAGGAGAGTTTTGAGATCTCCTCTTAATGGAGCTGTGTGTGCTGACCACCACTTTTGGGAACTGTTCTGCTCTGTACTCCTGCTCTGCTGTCAGGAGGCGTGTGAATGAATCAGTGCAGTGAATACAGAATCATGGAATGGGTAAGGTTGGGAGGGACCACAGTGGGTCATCTGGTCCATCTTCCCTGCTCACAGTCATCCCAGAGCACATGGCACAGGATTGCATCCAGACTGTTCTTGAGTTTCTCCAGTCAGGGAGCCTCTACAGCCTCTCTGGGCCATCTGTTCAGTGCTCAGTCACCTGCACAGTAAAGAAGTTCTTCCTCATATTCAGGTGGAACTTCCTGTGCATCAGTTTCTGCCTGTTGCCTCTTGTTCTGTTGGTTGGCACCACTGAGAAGAGTCTGACTCCCTCACCTTAACACCCACCCCTTAGATACTTAGACATATGGATGATGTTGTTACATTTCCCTGAGGAGCTAATCTGCACTAAATGGAATCACAGGATCAGTTAGGCTGGAAAAGACCTCTGGGGTCATTGAGTCCAACCTTTGAACACCACCATGTCTACTACACCATGGCACTGAGTGCCACTTTCAGTCTTAAACACCTCGGCACAGTGACTCCACTGTCCTCCAGGACGGCCTGTTCCAACGCATAAAACCCTTTCCCATGAAGAAACAGTCACCTTGTGGAGTGCTGTGTGAGAGTACATACTCATATCCCAGAATACCTGGAATCCATTGCTCAAGCTAATGCAACATTGAATGTTTCTCACTCTATTGGCACTTCTGCATTAAAGTCTGTTCTGTGAGGACTCTAATCCTTCCTGTGCACTCTAGAGTGTTGCCAAAATCCACATTCAGCAAGTATTTATGTATTTACTTGATTTGAAGAAAAAATAATTAGAACTATTTAATTAAATAACTTTATAAGCATGTAGTCCAATATTAAGACTTTTTAGCTGGCTGTAGAACAGTTTCCTTAAAATAAATGCCTTTTTGTTCTCTGGAGCACCGAAAGCATCAGCCAAGACCACTGGGGGGAGCACATGACTTTTGCAAATGTATTTTGCTCTGGAGGCCCAAAAGGCCTTTGTCATAGACAGCATAGGAAATTTAGATATATAAGCATCTATTAAGTATTAATCCGGTGCCTAAATAATTATATAGGGTACAAAAGTTAATCATATTCCTTGTGGCATCTGTGCTAAAACTGTATCTCATTCCTAATTTTTCTTTTCCACTGTTTTGTGGCCCCGACTTTTGCTGCCATTCGCCCTAGATAAGCCCTTGTCACTAGTTCCACCCTTTATTATCTTCTGTTTGCAATTATCAGATTCAGCTATAGTAACTTTTATTCCCACAGCATCACAGAAAGTCCAGGGAGATGCAACCTGGGATCCCAAGGTAACAAGACTGCTTGTAAATCTGTGCTGAGAGATGGCAAGAAATTTCTCTGGCAGCAGGATAACCAAGGGGCAATATTGGGAAGCTGGGACCTCATGCTGCCAGGTGTGAGAGGACTGGCAAGAAAGGCTGTGTTAAATTTGTCCTATTATGTTTCACAACAAAACAAATGGAAAACTCATGGGTTGTAAAGTTTGTCTCTAGAAATCTAAGTATTTGAGATTTTTTCATAGATTGAAACTTTATCACTGTAAATATACTAACACGGATCTTTCAATCCTCTTTCGACAGTAAGAGATCTCTAAAGGAAAAGTAGATCTTTCACTGTTTTTCTATTGCTTAAAAGCTACTGATATCTATAGCCCAAGATAGCCTCTACATTGCCTTAGTGTGAAAGCATTTCCCAACTACTTCCTTTAAAATTACAATATTTGTAGAAATTAATGACCTCTTTAGTCTGTGTTAATAGATTTCTTCCTGAGTGTCCCCAAAATACAGGCTAGTTATGTGGCTAATGCACTTTTTTTTACATATTTGTCTTAGATTCGCATCCAGGTTAGGTAATGTAAAAAATTAACTAGAATCATAAAAGCAAGATGAAATCACCAGTCTCCTACTCCAAAGTGCTGCAGTTCATCAAAAATATTTTAAAATCTAAATTATTTCAATACACCATTTATGCTTTAAACAAAGCTTTATTTTGGAAAGCTTAAAAACTTAATGTAATTGCAAAACCATAACTGTTTATGTATTTACAAATCATAAACTTACACTCATACTGAATTGGCTTTATGTTAAAATCTAGACACGGAAAAATATTTTCTACTTTGATTGGGACCTTTTCAATCTAGACTCAATATCAGAATAAGATTTTACTTATGTCCTACTCATATTTAAAAGCTGAAGTTTATTTCAGGCATGTCGCCATCACTTTCAAATAGCCAGGAATTTCATTCCAGCTGAGCACAGTGTAGATCTTAACATGGATAGGTTTGGATTCCCAAGTGATGTTTTGAAAATAGAAGATCTGGGTCACTACAATGTTCATTCTGCTGCACAGTAAAGTGAAATGTGGCACACACTAAACTTTATTCACCTCAGCTGTACTGCTCTCTAAAAGCTGGAATTCTTCTCAGCTTGCTCTAAAATATGATCTACAGACACAGCTATGTTATTGGCATACATTGTCTTCTGTACAAAAAATCCCCACTCCTTAAGAAATGTGGTGTACCAGCTAAGTATAAGCTATATCAACAAAATTACTCCTCTGCCAGGATAAGCAGCCCTGATTTTGATTCCTCAGTATAGCTGTATTAGTAAACTCTTTACAATGCAGATCAACTCCAAGAAAGTTCATACAGGTCCCAGAATATCCTGCTTCTCTAGTGTCAGCATTTGCCACAGAACTAATATGTAGAAGGAAAAACAGCTCCCATGGCTCCCGTGAAGACCAAATTGACTACACAGCAGTGTGATATTCCGTCTTCAAAGATGGACCAACCTAGTCATCCCAGTGGGATGCTGCATTAATGCATGCTATCTGGCACCTCACAGGACATTTCTTGCAAGCAAGACCATTTTCCCTTCCAAATAAAGTAGTTTCTCCCAGTAGCTTCTGCAGTTAAAAAATCTGCAGTATTTTGTGTACCAATTAGATTAAAAATCATTAATTATGAAATGTATAAGGAAAAAGAAGACTGGATTGTATGCAACTTTATATATCGTACATTCAAAAATCACCTCAAGAATAGCTGCCACAGAACTCTCTGGATGCTATTTGAGAAGCTACAGGTACCAGTGTAAAAAAAGGGACCCCTCAGCATGTGGCAGAGTGCCTGGTGCCTAGTCCAGGACTAAAGATTCTGACAGTACCAGTTGAACATCTCTGCCAGTGCTGTGAAAGCACAAAGTTAGAAACAATTATGTCATCAAGGGCTTGGTGATTGATCCCTCTCTGTATCTTAACTTCTGAGCATACAAGAAAGATGGGGAGAGACTATTTGCATGGGCATGTAGTGACAGGACAAGGAGGAATGGTTTCAAACTGAAAGACAGTAGGTTTAGATTAGATAATAGGCAGAAGATCTTTACTGTGAGGGTGGTGAGGCACTGGAACAAGATGCCCAGAGAAGCTGATGAACAGCTTTCCTGGAAGTGTTCAAGGCCAGGTTGGATGGGGCTTTGAGAAACCTGATCGAGTGGAATGCATTCCTGCCCATAGCAGGGGGGAGATTGGAACTACACAATCCTTAAGGGCCTTCCAACCCAAACCATTCTATGATCCTGTGAATCAGTTTTACCCTGTATGTCACTGGGACACTGTAAGAGACACCAGTGAGAAAAAGGAACTTCCAAACCCATACATTCTGTCCCCATAAACAAATACATAGATGAGCACTGCCAACCTTAAGAAACTGTAGTTAAAATACAAACACCTGATTACATTTGCATAGTTGTGAAAATTTATTAGTTACAGTGTAATGAAATTCAACTTTGTTTGGTACAGGCAGAAGTAAAAACATACTTTATATAGAAAAAAATCACAGCTTTAAAAACTGACATTGTTTAAAATTACTAAATCTGGTTGTATTTCAGGGCACTGGACTTTAATACTTAATTTTATGCCAAACCATCACACAGTGCAAGAAATATTCTGCAGCAAATTCCATACAGCAGACTTCAGAGTATTTAATGTTACAGAATCTAATGGTGGCAAAAATGTACTGAATACTTTTCCATTTAAACAGAAAACATTGCTGAAGTTACATTTTTTCTTTCTTCACATACTCTCTATTACAAAAATATCAAATTGCAAATTTGACAGTGTATTCTATAAATAAATGCACCATAAGCAACAGGAATTGCAACTTTGGGACAGCTAGTTTACAAAGTGTATTATAAAAATAAATTATATGGCAAATATCAACCAAAATCAAGCACGTGCCTTAGGCTTTGCAAATAAAAGTGAAATTCAGCTGGCAGAAAGACTGCTGCTCTCTCTCTGATTAGATACTTTTAAAATACCAGCAAGGCCATTTGTTTTTAAAGCTCTACCAAGAAAAAAAATAGAAAATCTAATGGAAGCACTAATACTTCCACAAATAATCAGTAGCAAAGTGACCCTGGTGTTGATGGCAGAGAGCTTCTACAGTGATCCATCCACGGGCATGGAGGGTAGTGCACACAGAGAGCTCTAGCGGGCGGTAACTCATCTAGAGTTCACGCGTAACTGGTGAATGATGACACTCTCTAAAAGAAAAGAGAGCAGAACATTTGGGTTTATGAAACTACAAAGCATTGTAACTTTAAGGAAGAACAATTACAATGGCAGTGCAAGGCATTTTTCTAAAAATGTCTCACAGACTTACTCTCACATCCCTGCTTGATAAAACTGTCCTAGCTAATGCTACAAAGGGAAACTAAATTAGTTCCTGTGGAGGGCTCAGAGGCCCTTGGCTTCCACTTCCATGTCAAGACCATCATTTGGTTGTCCATGGGGAAAAAAAGAGTAATACAGTTGAATGGATTAAGGCACAGGGACACGAAAGTTCCAGTTCCACACCCAAACTAGGTAGAGGAAGATTTGGAGTTGGGTGTCTGGGATCTTGTCTAAGCCAAATTCATCACAAATCTGGTGGCAATTCATAAATGGGAATTAAGAAGAGGTATGGGGTCATTTCCCTTTTTTATAATTTAAACTTGGTTTAGGAACCTATGCTGGGTTTATTCGGCAAGTCTTCTTGAATTTTGCTACTGACTTTAATGGGGATAAATTTCAGCCACAGCATGCAAAACCAAGTGTTGGCATTTTCTTCGAGAGGCTGGGTTTAATTTTGCCCTATGTGTAATATCAGAGGTCCCTGAACCTGATTAATCCCTGGGCTTTGCTGAAGTACTAATGGCCTGGTCTTCTGTTCTACCTATATATAAGGCCCTTACACACAGCTTTTTTAATATAAGAATTTAACTATCAATGACATTTTTCCCTGAAAAGTTTTATCTTATGCATTTCAAATTATGTAACTGTACTGATACTAATTAAGCATACAGTAGTACATTTTCAGAGATATTAATCTTAATTGAAATCACTTTTAAGATTCCTTTCTCATAGTCTGAAGATTTTTCAAAATTTACATGACTCAAGAAATGAGACTAATTATGTAACTTTTGCCTTTTACATTTTTATTGACTTCTGCCTTTGTCTGCTTCCTAACTAATATTTGCAAGGTGTTTCGTGAAGTTACATTGTAAGAAGAAAGAAAAATGAAAATATTTTCCATGCACTCAGTGACAGAACTTTGCCACTAGATGGCAGATCCCAGTGCTGCTTTTCATATGTGGCAAAGCAAGAGCAGGGCTGAGGAAACGTCCAATAAAATACGTTAAGGCAGATGAAATAATATAATTTTCCAAATTGAAAGTATTTGTTTTCCATAAAATTTATCAATAACAAATGATCCTCAACAAGGCATGTACACCAGTTCTACCACATTTGAGCAGTGAATGTGAAAGAACCACAAACTACTGTATCATTTTATCTTACAACCAGTGCTATTATAACTTGAAACTCTTGTGGAATATCATGTTAAAAGCTGTATTCACATAATATCAGACTGTAACCTCAGGCAAATTCGCCCCTGAACTTCAATGAGAGCCACATGAACTCTATATGAAACAATTATTTTCTTACTATTCATCGTGCACATTTAATAAGGAGTTCAGGCACAAAATTCTAAAAAAATGGGTAGCAGAAAAATATCATGCTCATTGTAAAGGCTCAGTCCCTGAATGAACAGTAAAACTACAGTTGGTTTCTGAATCAGTCTTTCTCCTACAGACCCAAATAACAATTGTGCAGAAAAGAGTAGGAGAAATAATAATTGTAAAAAATCAAATAATTTCCACTGGTATTCATCTTTCATTCATTTCTCACACACCTAGAGAGCACACACTCTAAGTTTGTCTCGGTTGTGGGTATTTGAAATGCATATATATATATATATATATATATATATATATATATATACATAAAAATATATATAAGACACACATACACACACACACACACACACACACACACACACAGAGTGTAGTTACTAAAAGACGTGTCTGAACAGTTATTAAGCTAAAATTAGAGTAGGGCAGATTTTGTCAAGAGCTCTTTTGGGCCACCCTGTGTAGGAATATGATGATATTTGAAGGATATAAAGTAAGTTTTTCTAGGGTTCTAGATGGGAATATTTCAAGGAGCTATGTATTCACTTAAACAAAACAATTTATTTTAATGACAGAAAAAGAAAATGAAGTTAATGTAAAACAGCTAATTCTGCTTTCAGTCCAACTGATGTAAAGCAGAACTTCTCCAGGAAACAGATCAGGATACCAGTTCATATAATGAAGCACATCAACTGACATTTTAACATACAAAGTTTAATTTCTCCTTACAATATATACAAACAAATAACACCAGATAATACAAAAATGAATGTACCACAGACAACGCACACCCAAGCAACAGAAGAGAATTATACATCAGTATTTCTATTTTTAAAATCCCAAGGAGAGGTTTGTTTGTTTGGAGAACCATTCACACCTGAGTGTTTCACACCTGACTCTCAGAGCTGATAGCTCTGCACCTGACAGTAGTTAACCCTAGTTACATTTTAAGAAAAAGAAAAAGCCAAGGTAAGAGCAATGTGTAGGGAGTAAAATTCAAAGTGAGATTAATATCTATAATGAGAAATATTGCATATAGTTTTGCCCTAGAGAGCTCAGGCAAAATTAAGAGAAAGAGGATAACTCACAATGACGCAGGGGAGAAAACCATTCCCCTAAATGAAAACAAGTTCGAAAGATGAGCTCACAGAAACTCCTGCCAGCAAACGACGTGTTTCAAAGCAACTCAATGAAATTGGCCACTGATGTGTGATGGGAACATATAATTGGTCTGAAAATTGTCCTGACTGTTGCAGCTTATGCCAAGTACCTGAATCTCAGCAGGACAGTAGCTTACTCGATTTGAATACATGCTCTTCCACATCTGATCAGAATTACCAAATATTCAAGTAAATATTGAGCATATTTTAGAATGTGTGTAACATATTTCAGGCAGTGACATATGACTTGGCATCCTGTTGGCAGAAATCAACATACTAATGTGGCTTTAGAGATTACTCACATGGTGGTAATTACTATGTGCTGTAAGTGGTTTGAGGTTTAAATACAGTAACATGTGCACTCTATGGGCATAATAAGAAGAGTCACAAAGTGTTTGGTTTTTGAAAAATCACAGTAACAGATGTCACAAAAACAAGAAAGGTGGGCAAAATAAATCACAATCTCTTATTTCATCCACCATTTGCTTAGCATGTTTACTAATCTGAGAGAAATCCACCCAGGCATTAAGGTTAAAGCTCCGTGCTCCTTCTTTTTCAAGTCACACTTACTCAAATGTATTATCTACTAATGACTGCATTAGCAATACCCACATTAGCAGTAATTCTGGTGATGGGATCTAACTTAGGGAATACAGTAGAATGCTTACTAGGAAGTAGATTTAACCTGGAGAACCGAGGGTACACCTTCTCAGTCCATGTGTGCTGCTCATGAACGGGCTGGCATTTTCCCTGCTCTTTCCCCTCTCCACCTCACTGCTGGTCCTAAGCCATACATTCCCACTGCTGGGCTTGAGTTATCACAACTGCCTATATGGCCGTGTCATCAGCCAAAACAGGGCTTCACTCCAGCTGACATTGAATATGACTAAAAGTACAAAGACTGGTTCTCAATCATCTTAGTTCCTGACAAAGCATTCTAAATATCATTATGATTCTGAGTGCATTATTTTGCTACTGAAATTGTTCCATTTCATTACAAAAAAACCCCACAAACAAAAAAAAAAAAAAACAACCCCCCCCCCCAAAAAAAAAACCAAAAAAACCCACCAAACCTGAACAGAAAAAACCAACCCAAACAAAATGACTGAGAAAAAAGGTAGGAGAAAGAAAGCATGAGGATGAGTGATTCCAGATGATCACTTAGGAAGGCTTAGTTTCTGCATTATAATCCAGTAATGCAGAATACACAAAAGCCCTGTAAATAAAGCCCTGATATTTTCCTATGGATTGATGTGTCAGAGTTTGATTCTTTGGTGCCTAGTAAAATCTGAGGTCTGAACAAAGCTTGCCTTTGTAGTATTTCTGACATCACTCTCTTGTGTTCATTCTTTGATGGTGTATGAAGGTGAGCTCATGCTGTACTCTTCCACACAGTGAGGCACTGCTAAGGTCTTGCTCCTCT
Source organism: Acanthiza pusilla (assembly GCA_036630365.1). NCBI lineage: Eukaryota > Metazoa > Chordata > Aves > Passeriformes > Acanthizidae > Acanthiza > Acanthiza pusilla. The sequence continues at coordinate 23,058,399 of JAXCHO010000036.1, forward strand.
GCCATTCTTTCCATTAAACTGGAAGAACTTCTTATTCTGGAGACCCTATTGCTTTGTCAGGTTTGGTTGAAATTGGTTGGTGTGTTTGGTGTTATTCATTAGGGAAGGAGAGATGGAGGGATGGATGAACACAAACACTTCATCTTATAAGCCTTCTTTTCAAAAAGGCCAGGTTCACAGGCAGCCTTTGGAACAGGGACACAAATCTGGGGGGGGGCTCCCTCCTAGTTCAATATCCTGACCCCTCAACCACTCTCTTGTTCCTGCTCAGTGAATACTGAAGCATTCCATGCAGAACGACACAGCCTTGCCAGGAGGGAATGAGAATGCCACCTTCTTCCCCCTCGGCTGTCTGTCAGTGCCACTGGTGAACTTGCCTGCAGCTGATGTGGGTTTGAGTCTTCTCACATACTGTTGAGAAGGAGGACCTGTCTCCTTTGAAAAAAGGTTTCAATCAAAAGCTTTTGAAAGTAAGCAGCACTACCCCTGCGTTTGTGTGGTATTTGATCTACTAAGAGGTATTCACAATCCTACAGTCATTTTAAAACACCAACTGGTTTCTTATGCCTGCCTTCTTTCTTTTTCTGGCCCATGAGCTTTTTCTGCTCCATGGCTAAAGCCAACCTTTATGATTTTTGCCAGATTCCTTTTAATTCAGATCAGTTCCCCAGCTGAAAGTTAACACTGGTGCCAGCACAAAGGATAACTGCATAGTCAGTGAGTACTTTCTTGGCTGGAGGTGACAAAGACAGAACTACAGCTTTTTAGTCCAGTGTGGAGCCACTTCCTGACTTTAAGTTACCATGAAATTGTGGCTTGACTTAAAAGCCTCGGAGGAAATACAAGAATATCTGCATTACGGATCTCAGTGAGGTTCAGAGGCTAAAGCACTAGAGTTATGTCCTAACAGAAACACTGACTAGACAAGGACTGTGGAAGAACATCAAGATCTTCAGGATGTCCCTTGGGCTTAGACACTGTCTTTAGATTTGGTTGTTTAAATTGCCTTCTGAAGCTGACCTACTGAGTGAAGAATCTTACTGTAGTCACTAAACATAACTGTCTTCAGATTCAGAGTAAATTTCAATGTAATACAGGCAGTTTATGCTTGAACCTTTAAGACTTCTGAACTATAAGCTTTCTTTTTTCTTCATCTTACCCTTCTATCTTTAGGTAACAAGAATATTAGATCAATTAAAACAGATGTCTAAAGTTATAACTAAATACTATAAACTATTTTTAGCTAACCATTTAACCACCTGCCTGATTCCAACTCTATAGGCTTCTGCTGTGGAGCAAAAGTCTCTTTTTGTTGTGCAGCCCCTGTGGAAAAATAACAGGATCCTAAGTCTGACCTGTCTGGAATTTCTCAAGTCTCTCATCAAATCCTACTGACTCTACAGGAGGAACTCCAAGCCTGTGCCCACAGTTCTGGCTCTAGTTGTGCCAGTTTGTGTGCCCTAGATTTCAGGTACTGTGAGGCTGGATTGTTTCTTCAGGTGAATTAGTTTCTTAGACCTCAAACAAAAACAAAATTTTCAACCACAGGCACATACAGAACGTTTGAGTATGGCGACATTTAACTAAGGAACTAAGTTTCTTTGACACAAGGAAGGCTTAAGGCAGCTGTACCAAGCCACATTAGCTTGGGCATCATGTTTGCAGTATTACTGTTTTGACCTTGCAACTTCCATCAGCAACAGTATTTAGAGTGAATATCCAGAAAAAAAACCCTTTTTTCTTCCTTTAAATATCTGTTTAAAGTCTGTGTTACAGTAAGAACAGTAAGACCTCACCAACAATCTGTTGCCATACTGAGGCTTTTAAGTGGTAAGAATGACTTGAGAAGATCTGATGTATTTCTGACGTAGTAACTCACATTGCTTGCTAATTTCAGTTTCCAAGTTTTATCTGAAGTACTGGGAATAGGAGTTATGAAAAATGCTACTAATACTAATTTGATTTTTGGATGTCATAGGAACCAGAACCTTAAAATTAACAGGAATTTTAGGTGCTACACATGTAAAAAACCAAAACCTACTTCTTTTTTGATGTGGCAAAGAAAAAATGCCCTTCATGTGAATAATAAAATGCCAGCTTTACAATGGGATAATTGTCATATCTGGATCTGAAATTGGAGAGCAATGCAAATCAGACTGAAAACTAAACATTGCTTGGATTGAACATAATTTTGTTGACCTTCTGTGACAGATTCTTCCATCAAATATCTTCTCCCAGGCCAAATTTCATATTTCAAGGTGTATTTTCCTTCTGGTGAGTTTTATTTATAGTTTATTGGTGGTCTTCCCACCTTGCTTTCTCAAAGTTGTTTTAACCACTGGGCCCTTCAAAGCTTGCTGAGGTGGTTGAAGCATTATACAACTTTAAACCCATCATTTATCGGTCTGCTCAGCTTCATTTCTTTTGGTTGTGACTTTCCTCCATGGAAATTGATCGCTTAATGGAAATGTGCTTTAATAACTTCACTGTTATTAAATAAACAATTGTAACAATCATCAGTATCCACACTGTTTCCATGCTGGAACAATTCCTTAAAACATGCTTTAAAAAGGCAAACATACAAATGAGGAAATCACAAAGAGGGAAGGAAAAACAATGAATCACCATGGTATTGTAAGGCAGTCTGCATTTCTGACAAAATACTTTAAACAACTGAAAACTGAAAGCAACTTCCTTACCAAGCCCTTTCTCTGTCACTGTTTGTACCTGAGGTGTGCCTTCAGATAGCAATTCCCACCACCAGCAGTCTGTGCTGACTTCCGCTCTAAGACATAAGGATACTTGGCCACTAAGGTTTAAATGTAAGATCCCAACCAGGAAAACTGAAAACCTAGTCAGGTCAATCGAGTAAGTTGCTTCATAGCCTTTAGTGGTCTTTGGAGCAGGCACAAATGGACTGTGTTGATTTTTGCCAGATAGTGCTTCTCAAGCTTTTGCTGAAGACTAAACACCTTCTGGCTCACAGGCCTTCACCTGAGCCCTGAGCTGGCAGTATCCCAGCGTGTGTAAGTCAAGGGCCTGCTTCTAAGTATTGTCTACAAGTGTTCACCCTCTCTGGAAGAATTAAGTTGTGCAACATCCCTACGTCCCTGAACGTAGTAACTATCTTGAGAAAGCAGCGCACCCCTGAGAAATGGTGATTTTGATGGGAGGCTCCTAGAGAAGGCTGGTCACACAGTGCCCATCCTTCCTCTTCCCTCCCACACCTGAGGTACTGACTTTCATTACAACAGAACCTCAAGTGCGCTGTCTTCTGGCATTGCTTCCCTAGGCCATGTGGCATTTCACTGATGTGATCAAGGCAGGAAGGAAGGTAGCCCATGCAGCAGCAGAGGTGGAAAGTGATCTGTTAAGGTGGAAGACAATCTAGTAAAAGTGACCAAACTTTCTTCAATCTACTAAAAAAGTGACCAAGTCTATAATTAAGAATTCCTGAAGTAGATTAATTACCTAGTGCAGTTACCCCATTCTCACTTCCTATACTGAAAATCTTCCTGGCACAAAACTGCCTTTTGGACAGCTTTTTTTTTCTTTTTTAAACTTGAGTAAGAAAACAAAAAGGCTTTGTTATTTAAGTAGTCAGTGCACACACTTATTAGTTTGTTGTTAAGTGACAGCTGCAGGACTTCGTTAGTACAGGCAAACGTGAGCAACTACACAGGCAGGGGAGCTGACTTCCATGGTAGCAGTAAAACCTGCAGAACGTACCCCCTGAGCCACCGCCATCAGCCCTGACCCCCGCCCAGGGAGGCAGAGCTGCTGGCTGAAGATTTCTTCAGTTCTATTTTCATAGACTGAGTCTCGGCACGAGGCTCGAATTTTGTCACATTTCCTGCTCCTGGGGCTGCCATTACTGGCTTTCCTGCTTTCATACCTTTTGACACAGGAATGCGGGTGGGTGTAGGTCTCACGGTTGACCCATCCTGTCCTGTCTGGAGAACAAAGAGACAGAGAAAAATGCCGTGAATTAAGGACTTCTTCTTCTCATACATGCTCATCTTATACTTTTCTTTGATTCTTCATTTACCTCTCAAACAACAATATCCCAAATCATACCTATTAGCAAGGTAATATTCACATTTGGAATCCGGCCATGGCAGATACTGCTAGAGTAGGGCCAAAGGTATAGTCGGGATCAGACGAGATTCCCAGAGCTGAGGTGCAGTGTTTTGAATCAAAGTATCATAAAAGTGGGAATTTGTGCAAAACTATTCTGCAGCATGACACAGTGCAAGATGGCCTTAGAGGCTACCACAATATTGGCTTGGCTGTCACACAGGTACAGTATCAGCATCTTGTACAGACACTAGCACAGGCCCTCAGAACAGCACAGTCACGTGAGGCTAATGCTGAACCCAGGGTAACTGCCGAATTTTAGGAGCTGGGGCATGATTGCTCAGCACTATAAACAAAATTGAATTTTACTTCTCAAAGTATGCTGAGGTCATGGCTTGGGCCACTTATTTCTGCCCTGGGAAGAGCAGGAGGCTGAAAGAGACAGAGAAAAGGTTTGGATTTCCTTTTCCTGTGGCTGTGGCAGGAGGGACATGGGAAAGGGCTCTCCCGCTCCAAGCCCTAACAACAAGTTGAGAAACTCCAGTGAGGGAGAAACTGCCAACCCTGATTTCCTGGGATACCTCAAGGCAGTGTGCATGTGGTCATTTCACTCTCTCTGCCAGTCTTCTGCCCTGGACAACAGCCTAGCAAGTAAACTTATCCTCACGTCTGAGTACTTCAGAATTTAAAAAAAAAAAGAGCAGCCCAAGTGGTTGGCTTGGGGCTGGCAGACCAAACACAGCTCCTGTGCCCTTGTGGAGCCCCAGCTGGAGGCCAGGCCAAAGCTATCCCATAGCTTTGAAACTGCAATTAGTACATATGCTTAAGCAACTGAATCTCACTGTGTAAATGCACAAGGAGTACTCGGATAGGATAAAAAGACTCAAAAGGGCCAACTGCAACTTTCTGTGTCTGTTGGCCTGAGAGTGATGCACGTACTCTTCAAGGTCAAAACTGGAGCTACCCCATATGAACCATGACTTAAACAAAGTACTTATAAACATGACAATTCTGAAAGGAAAATGGGCTTTATCTCCTGCAGTGCACAATACAGACACAAGTGATAATGGTGAGAACTTCGGTGTCTCAGCTGAATTTCACACGTGACAGACATTTCTGTTCAGATTATGGATAAAGCCTGATTTCACAAAAGAGAACAATTCTCATAAGATCCTGGAATCCTAGCTAGACCCACTGCTAAATGACCAAACTCTGCAACTTGTGACATATAAGCAAAATAAAACTAAACTGATGAAACAGACTGGATTGGGGGATCATGTCAGCTGCAACATGCATTTGTACATTTACTTTAAAATGCTCAACAAAGCAGCATTTTTCTCTCTCAAATGTTTTTCAGCCAGTGGCATCAGAGCTTTCTGTCTGCATCCTGAGCATGCAAAGGAAAACCATTCCTTAATCTTCTAAGAACAGTTCAAAACCCCATGTGTACACTAAAAAAAATCACAATTGGAAAACTTGAATGCTGTCTGCTTGACAGGAAGGAAGCCATTTTCAATAACTAAAAGCAACATTTACAATAGCAGTCTAAAGGCTAATATGGAACTCACATGTAGATGTCAAAACAAGTTAGGCCCATACAATTCTGTAGGGCAAAACATGCAAATGCATTCCATCAGCCTTGCAAAATATGTCAACATCCCAGGGAACCCAAATGACAAACATCTTGTACTGCCTGAAAGAGTTCCACAGTGTGTAAACATGAGGCAATCTAATGGAGTAGCTGGAATCTCAGGCATTTCTTCAGCTTTATTCACATGTAAATTATTAACTAAGGATTTGGGCGCTTTCAAGTTACTCATTTCAAGCCTAAATCACTCAAAAGCACTTTGAAAAGAACTCTAACTTGCTTTAAATTTCTTAGTTGCCTTCATTCCAGCACGATAACTGTGCTAATCGCATGGAAGCTAATGCCTGCTTCTCAGGCAGCTGCAAAAGCATTTTGTGTTTGCCAAGTGAGATGGCACAAAGGTGCCTCCCCAGCCGGCTGTCCCCTTGGGCGCGGGAAGGGGCAGCAAGCAGAGAACACATCCAGTCCACGGCTGTAGCATCTGTGGCACAGAACCCACACGACTGCCTGGCTCTCTGTCATTTCTTCCAAGAACTCTAGGCCATTTCTTCCAGCCCCGTTTGTGGGCTGCTGTCTTCTGGCTGATCCAGGAATCAACCAGGAACCAGAAACCAACCCTTAGGCAGCTGGCATGGAGCACCTGAAAAGCAGCTCCATGGGACACTGGGCGACGCAAGCTGGATCTGGTGCTGGAATGGCACAGGGACCCAGGTGAGGTTATTCAAGACATTCCCGAGAGTGAGATGAACACATGCAGCTGCTGTGGTGTGGTCATAATCAGCTCTCGCTGCAAACACAGCTATATTAACCTGTGAGGTTGCAGTAAGATCGGACAGTCCCATTAAAGAAAGAAAGGCAAACTGAACATACAGAACATGTAACATGTTTGAGTAGTTTGTAACAAATCCTGCTTAGCGTGTTTTATTGACACACAAAGATAATGCTTTCATGCATACACTGGCTTCTGGAATATTTTCATTACAAAGATGCTTTTTCAGCATTTGTTCTCAATCAGATCAGGCCCCGGTGTGCTCTGGACAGAAACTGTTCAGATCAGTGACCAACAGACACCTTGTGCAATTTGAAATGCCCTGAGCTACTCAAGCAATGTGCACAGGGCTGGTAGACAAGACAGAGGACCCAAGGAGACCTAAAACTTCTGATAAAGCAGCTGGAAGGTAGGTAGACTACTTGACAGCACTGAAAATGACACTAAAATAAAGAATGAATCCTGAAAGGGTGGGAACCGAGATCTACTCAATAGAGTCAGTGGAGCCAGTGGGCATTTCAGCTCGCACAGAAGCTAGCTGTGTCTCAGCTGGATCACCCCCCAGTCACCACCGAGCCAGGCACAGGCCTCAGTGCTGGGGACTGACTGCTCCACACTGACTCAGTTGCCCACACTGAGGCATCCCGTGCCCTGTGAGGAGTCCTGTCAGCAGAAGGGCACAGCTCTGTTATCCCTGCCAGCCTCACACACATCTCGGCTGCCACAGGCACACAGCCAGCACCACACACCTCTGCACAGGCAAGGGAGCTGCCCCTGCACCTCCAGGAGCTCTAGCAGCAGCTTAGAGCACACATGGGACACCCACAAAGAGCTGCATTTAGATGATGATCTCAAACTAAGTGCTGCCTCACTGAAAGTGGCCTTGCAGCTGCATAAACACTTGTCCCCAACAGCTTCTCAGCTGGACCCTCCTGCCTCAGTCACAGGATACTCAGCATGGTTGGTGCTGTGCCACTGTGCTGGCTCTGCTGCACCCGGGATTCCCGCTGCTCTCTGCAGATTTGCATGGCACAGCAGGCACTGTGTGCCCTGGCAGCATCAACAGTTGGCACTCAATGCTTGTAGGAGGTGGAGAGCACAGGGATTAAGTGATTATAGGACTGACACCCATCCTGGTAGCAAAACAAGATCCACATTCACCAGCAACTCTTCAACCAAATGTAAGGCCTAAATCAAAAAACAGGATATAGGCACCACTGTTTTGGGTTTTTCCCCAAAGAATATTTGGGTCTATTCTGTGGGATTTTTTCTGCAAACTGTATGAACTGTCCTGGGAACAGAAATTTGGGCCAATGTGCTGAGGCAAGAATAATAACCAGGCTCGTTTTGGTCTCCATAACCTCTGGTCTCTGTGGTCTATCTGTAATAAAAAAATCATATCCTCGGTCTGCTAGGATAGTCCAAGTATTTTCCTGGGAGTGAGTTTGACTCTAATCTAGCTAAGGAGGACTAAACACCATTTTTTCTGTTTCTATGTGAACTATCCAAATCCATAGGCTGCCATGGAAAAGGCATTAATACATTGTACAAAGCAGCTTGTGTGAGGAGAGTTAAGAAAAAAATTAAAACCAGTGAGATAAGAAAGCAGCTGTGTATCAGTTCTTCTTGTTCGATTTTATTAACTTAAACCCCCAAAATGGTATCTGTTGGTTTCATCTAGGGTTACTGAGTAAATGATCACAGCTTGGTTTTTCTGACTGGGGCAGTGAAGTGTGTTTGTAAAGTTGTCATTTGCAAAACAGATGGTGAATACACTTTTTTTTTTTTCCCAAGAGGTTGGGGAGGAAAAGGCACATTTGAGCTTGTACAAAGTTGCCTGCTCAGATGACTAGGGACATTAAAAAACAAAGGGGAGCATAAGATAAAGTAAATCTTATGGTTGAACTATTTTCCTTACATTCCAAATCAGAGAGGATAAAGTGAAGAAAGAAGCCAGTTTTTAGCCAGAAAAAAAACAAAACAAAAAGGTTTTGTCTGCCACGGTTCAGCGCATCATCACAGTAGAGACAGACATCTAGTTAAAAAGAAAAGTTTAAAAAAGAAGTTTTCCAAGCTTCCGAGAGACAAAGGAGTTTGTAAATTAATTAATTCAAGACTTTAAAAAATGAACAGTTGCCTCTAATATGAAGGGAAACACTGTACAGTAAAGTATCTACAATACATTATATAGGGGGGGAGAGAGAACGAGTGCTTGTGCAATCCCAAACAAATCTGTATGATGAATGCAAGTTTTCTTAATTCAGAAGCCTTAAATGGGAATGGCAGCTTCTCTCCAAAAGTGTGAAAGTGTATCTTAAATACACTTTGACATTTCAGCTTGGAAAGAGATGGCTGAAGAGGCGTGTTGCAGGGGTCTGCAGACTCTGGAGCAGCACAGACAACCGAATGGGGGATGACTATTCAGTATTTGTCAAGATACAAGAAAAAGGCTGCGACCAATGAAGGTATTGCATAAAAGGTATCAAACAAAAGAGCTTTTCCCAAAGCCCACAACTGAATTCATTGCCCCCTGATGTTGTGGAAACAAGAGTGTAAATGAGTTCAAAAAGCAATTAAAAGAATAAATAGAAGAAAACTCTGCCATGGTCTATTAAAGACAAAGATGTGGCTACAGGCTCTGGTTCAGAGAGAAATATCCACCTATTGCCAAAAACTGGGAACAGACGCTTAGGGAAACATTACTGTGTGTTTACCCACTCAAAATAATCTTCCCCTAAGCATCTGTGGGAGACTCTGTCTAGCTAAGTTGGTTTTGGACTAACACAGTACTGCTGGTTTTCTGTTTTGGTTAAATTCTTCTTTCCCAGTATATTTCCAACTAAAGCAATAAAAACCTATGGCCAGTAATAACCTTGGGGAGGACTATCAATTAATACTGCCTGCTATGGTTAAAGACAGAGGTGAAAAGTCTTTCAGTATGAAAAAGAAGCCAGGGTACCATCATAGAAGCCCAGACAGAAACAAAAAAAAAAAAATGCGACAGGAAGCACTATTGTAATGCAGCACTTACAGAAGTTCAGAGGAACAGAAAGAGCTCTGCTATTCACGGGGTAAGAGGCTTGGAGCTGTGAGCAATGATAATATGTCTGCTTATTTATTCCTTTGGAGTTCAGTAATATAGCATATATTAACTGAATCATATGGGGATCATGGGATTATATCAAAGAAACACCAGCCTGAATGATTAGAGTCTAAAGATCTGCCAGCTGGGCCAAAAACATGAGGAGTATTTTCAAAAGTCGCAAATTGCAATCATCAAAAATTAAAATAGTCTCCTGTTCTGTCATCCCCATAGTTCTTTGTCCCTCCGTCTTTCACTTGCATTTTACTGGGTTGTCATTATGAAAATAACTTTGAAGGGACTTCCTCTGGAAGTTAACTGCTTTGGGAGACAGTACCAAAAGTACACCAGCATTCAATACTGGTAAAAAATACATGAATCGGGAAAATTCTTATTTTATAATTAAGCTCATATCTGGAACAAATATGGAAGACCAGAATTTCTCCTTGCCCCACCCATTTTCCCTGCTGGTGTCTCAAACCCGACCTAGGGTTCGTCCTTCTCCTTGCCATGAAGGCCATACCATGAGATTACACTGCTTACCACTGATTGTGTTCCTCGGGTGGAAGATGTTGTAGCAGGCGTGATAGTGATAGTACTCGTCACCTTGCTGGCTGCAGGTCGCGGGGACAGGTTGTTCCGAGGCGATCGAAGGACGGTACCGGTTACAACTTCCTTCTCTGCCGCGATGTTCACCGGCCGGACTGTTATCACAGGGCTCGCGCCATCAGGTGCGGCATTGGGAGAACGTTTAAACTGGGAACCCAAGTGGATGTGGATTTTGTTGTCTTCTGTTGTAATGATGTTGGCATTGGCATTGTACTTGCGGATTGGAGTCGGGACGGTTTGCTTTTCTGGTGTGACTTTGAAGACAGCCCTTCCCATGGTCATATCTTGTGACTGTGGAGAGACAGAGATTTCTGCTGGTGCTGCAGATGTTGATACCGTCATGATCTGAATGGGCGATGCAGGTCTGTCGGCGAAGGGCGCTCTCCCTGCCTCTGGAGACTTTTCCCTGGAGAATGTTGTTATAGTGACTGGAGAGATGGAACGATCTGGGCCCATGGGACTTTCGCTGCCTTTTCCTTTCTGTGGCATAACATTTGGAGAGGGAATGATGGTTATTCGTGGCTTCTGATTTCCCAAAGTTGGAATGACAGTGGTACTTGAAAAAAATTCCTCCGCAGATGGACTTGTTATCTCCAAAGTTGCTGTACTGTTCTCGTGGTCTGGTGTCACCCGAATATGAAGAGGTTGACCCTGCTTCGGTGACAGGACAACCTCCCCGGGATGTGCTGGACTACTGTGGGTTCGGGCTCCTTTATCAGGAGTTGCCTGAGCCCCAGCTTCCCTCTTCTTCATCCATGGTATCCAAGATTTCCTCATAGCAAGCTCATTTGCTGCTGGAGGATATCTCTCAAGCACTGAAGAACGCTCAATGGGTTTTTTCAGACCTACTTGTCGCAGATTGCTCATGATATGATTCTCCTCCTGGAAGGATTTCCTTATAAACACTGCTGGAGTTTCTTCTTCCACTGCTTCATTGCTTAGAGCATCTGTCTGCACGCCGGTGGACGTCACAGGAACATCAACCATTCTTCGCCCATTCATGCTGGGCCTCAGAGCGCGGCTGTAACGCTTAGAAAGCTCCAGCTCTCTTGTCAGGTTCAAAACTTCCTGCCCCATGCTCTTGTTTTTGTTCTCCTCTTCCATAAACCTTTGCTGCAGAACTGAGTAATCAACTTGGAGCTGAGAAAGCTGGTCTTCTTTGTTCATGAGCTCATGGATTTTTTCCTTAAGTGCTTGAACTTCTGCTTTCAAATCTCTGCTTTTGGCCTCTTCCAGACGAAACCTATGCCTCAGCTCTGCCTCTTGGCTTACCACTTCACCTTTTTCTATTGCTTTGGTTTTGGCAATCTGAAGTTTCATCTCCTCCAACTGTTGAGAAAGAAAATTAGCTTTATCCTGCTCGGTCCTAAATTTCTGCTCTAGCTGATCATACTCATCTTCAGTCTTCATCAAATCTCCTTCAACCACTTCCAATTGTTTCAGACGTTTTTTCAGTCTTTCGATTTCAATGGTAAGTTCCTTAATCTTGTTGTCCTCATGACAACCATGCTCTGCTCCTTTCCTGGTTCGACCTCTTGTAATTTCTCTTTCTACTTCCTCCATGCCATCAATTCTTTTCTTTAACAGGTCAACCCTACAGCTTAATTCAGAGGATTTTTCTTCTTCATTTCTCAGTTTGCCAATTAGCTCATCCCTTTCCTTTGTCAAACTAGACACTTTTTCCTCCATTTCAGATTTCAGTTTCAAAAATTTCTTACTTTCTTCTATCAATTTCTCTGTTACATCCATAACTTTCCCTTGTTCAACTTTAAAATTCTTGTTTAGGCCCTCAACCTTTTTTTCCTCCTGTTTTATTTTTTCCATCATATTTTTTCGCTCATCAACCAACATTACAGTAAATGACTTCAGCTTTGTAAGGTCATCTTTTAAGCTTATTTCAGCCTTTTCCAACTTGCTTTCTGATGTCTCAAGGTCTTTCACTCGAGTCTTCACCACTTCTAACTCATTTATCAAATCCTTAGTCAAATTTTTTTCTTTCTCCAAGTTTAAGTGTAGCTGAGTACATTCTGACTTACTTTTACTGAAAGCCTCTTCCAGCTTCTCTAATTCTGACATTCTTTTCTGCAGTTTTTCCACTTCAAGTTTCAACTCTTTGCTATGGTGCTCTTCCTCTTGCAGTTTATTTTTCAGTTCTTTGCACTGGGATTCGGTTTTTGTGATCTCTTCATCTTTCCCCTCCATTTCAAGCACACGCTTGCGGAGGTTTTCCACTTCTGCCATTAAGCTAGAATTCCCACATTCCCCTTTTGCTATTTTATCTCTTAGTTCTTGAAGTTCCTCCTCAGCTTTTTGAAGATTTTTGTTAGTTTCTTCTAGTTCCTCTATTCTGCGAGTCAACCCCACTAGCTTGAGCCTTAGCTGTCTATTATGTGACTCTTGATTAGCCAGTTTAGCAGTCATCTCCTCATGTTCTTGAGAAAATGAGGATGTTTTGTGTTCAAGTTCTGCCTCTAACTTCATCAGTTTTTGTCCATCTTCTTTTGTTTTTGCACTAATAATTTTAAGCTTTTCTTCTTCTTCCTTTAGTTTTTGGGTTAAGTCCTGTATTTTCTGGCTTTGTTGACCAAGTTGTTCAATATGCATTTGTCTTTCATCCACCAGCATGAGTGCAAATGATTTGAGCTTGACTAGTTCTTCTCTTAGTTTATTGATTCTCTTTGTATGTTCCTTCTCCTTCCGAGCTTGATAGATCTTCTCCTGCTCAAGAAGTTTCTTCAACCTGAAACAAGTTAGAAGAGATGTGTTAGACTAAAATGTGTATATACATGTCTGTGTGTGCATTTCTGTTTTTAAAATCACCTTTGCTTTAGCTTCTTCTTTTCATTAATGGTAGTCTTCAAGAAGTAACTGCCTACTACAGTTACATTCCCAAACAAAGTATTTTGAATTACAAAAAAGTTAAATGCAAAATACATAAAATCATCTAGAAATCTGAAACACAGTAAAATTTTATACATGTATAGATAACAAAGACATCACTTTTTCATTTCTTTGCATTTATTTCTCTGTTAGGATGACGTTGGTAAAAGCATGTAATATCCCAACAGGACAGATATTAGATATTATCTATTTAATAATCCATTTATACCAAACTTATTTTACAAGGTGAATTCCTCTTTATGTCTTGCACGCAGAAAAATGTGTAAAATAAGAGAAGAGAAAAGATTTAAATGGATTGCCATGTGCAGCCACACATACACTGACCAATCCTGGTTACAAATAAACCAGCAGGACAGAAGATTACATTAGCACACAACTGATAACCATCTGGACATCACAGGCATATGAAGTTAGCAGGAAGATAAATTTGCCAGCACAGTGACTATTAGGTTAAAAGGTTTCTTCTTCCAGACACATTTCCATTTAGTAGATGCTGTGAACTGCAAGGATCAGCCTAGTCAAACCTTTGGCTACAGCTAACCTGATCCAGAAAATGCTCTTCTTTGTATGCTCTCTAAAGCTGTATTTTCAGACAATATAAAAGCTCACAATATACAAATTAGGTGTATCCTCAGAAAGATAATAAGCCTTACCCATGCAAAATGGAGTAATACAACTATTTTATACCTGTGATTTATATTCAAAATATGCTGACATCAACACAGGAAGTTCCAGCACATGTTCTAAGCACAGATTTATGAGGATGGTGATCCTCAATTGACAGTGAGGTACAGATGATGTATCCCTGTAGCACAGGGATGTATCCCCAACCAATCTAAGAGCCTTATTGTAAAAGCAGCAGTCCAACTTAGAAAGAAACAGGTATGCACACTGAATTTACTGTGAAATAGTATTTTTTCCAAACCACTCTCACAGAGCCTACAATTCCCATATCCTCTATCAAGACACGTGATAATTCAAATCCACTTGCTCTGCTTACCCTAAGTCTGAAGCTTTTCAGCTTCCTTTTTATAACTGAGATGCACATCCAGGTGGTAATAACAGAGCAATTAATGCCTGGTAATAAACTCGCACTAACTGGAACATCCATATTTTAGCGAAGATCAACTTTTATCAGTATTTTTATCTGAAATACTGGACTGTAGATGATCTCAAGTGGAGCACAGATATACATTCCTCTCTGCTACCCTAGCAATGAAGTGGTGCAAAGGGCCCTGGGGCACAATGTCGTACACAAAGGATGTCTCCCGGAGCCCTCACCTGAACTCTACACTCGTAACAACAGCCAGATTAACTCGGTACTCAGCAACTTTTAATCTTTCCCTCCTTGCTCCTTGGGGACCAGAACCAAAGGAACTGGAAAGAAAAGCAATAGGAAAAGAGAAGGAAGTCTGAAAGCAGAACACAGGATGCAGTAGGTAGGGGAAGGAGAAGGCTAAAGAATGCATTTGAAAACAAGAGTCTGATAGGATGTGGGAGTAAGAGAATAGTAGGAACCAGCAGGAGAGAGAAAAACAAACAAACCTTGCAGCCAACCTTGCTGGGTCACAGATTATTCTCAAAAAAATCTCTTTAGTTGTGGCAGCTCTTTGGAAAGGACTGAAAAGGCGTGCTGGTGGATGCCTCATTATGGGTCAAGTTAGAATGTCAAAAGGTAAAAAAAGACTCACTGTCACTCACGAAGCCTGCACTTTTCACACTGAAGAAGGAACTTTATTAGCATGCAATATATTCCCTGGCTGCTCTACCACACTGCTTCATGCAAATGTTTTGGCCAAGAACTCTTCCTCATCTCCCCTAGGCTACATTTTTAAAGGAATAGTATGTACCCTAAAATATTATTTGCCATGACAGAAGAGTGTAGCCTAACCTGGTGGTGCTCTGAATGACCCATCTTCCAAAGTCACAAATACAGGAGAATGTTTCCAGCCTCCCTTATCCCACAGGAAAATTTTAAGGTGACCCCTATAAATTAAAATGCCCCAGAAAACAGTGGGGTTTATTTTGTTTGGTTGGTTGGTTTTGGTTTTTGTTGTTTTTTTTTTTTTTTTTAATATTGACATCCAAAAGCTGGGAGATGCTTAGAAAACTGCCTATGATTTGCAATTCTGAGGTGTGCACACATGATTTTCACCCAGCAGTTGCTCCAGGCGGTACACGCCAGGCCAGGCTGCTCAGCAGAGCGCAAAATAATGCACTGGCCACACATGGCTCCATGTGATTACCTGAGAGTCTACTGGAAAATACTGCCAAGAAAGCCACTGAGAAAACCACAAATATCTGTGAAACTAAGACAAAAAAATGCCAGTCATGAGGCTGAACAAGAGAAGAAAGCATGTTAGCCCTGTCACTGCCCTGCAGGAGCACTAGCAGTGGGGAATAACTGGCTTGGCCCCTCTGGAAAAATACAGCAACATGCAGTATTTCATTGTGCCTCAGCTTTAACCCAGGGAAACTACATGTCTTACATAAGACAACTTTCAGAGGAGACACTTGACAATACTTCTGTTTTCCATGTCTAGGGTAACTGCTTCTAAAACCTGGTTCTGTGGGGGAGGGATGGGAAAGCAGAGCACAAATCTGTGTGCTAATTGCCAAAGTAATTAAAAAATCTACACCTTCTCCGTGGTATTTCGAAACACTAAAATAAAGCTGAGTTTAAGCTCGCTCACACCTTTTCATCTTTGTACAACTTTCATACCTCAGTGGCTAAACTGGAATTTCAGCAGGACTGCAAGGTGAGGTTGTCCCCTCTTGACCCTCACAGCCTATTTGCTATCAGGCTTTTCATCTGACCGCTGCTGGAAATGTTTGCTAAGTAACACGTTTACCTGGGCTCCTATGAAACACTAAAAACCCGTCAGACTCCCAGCATTTGTGTCTTCAGTGTGTTAGCCAGAGCAACTGCTAACTGACTCTGGATTGTCAAGAGGCTGAAAGCACCTGCATTCAGGGTCAAAATCAAAACAAAACAAGACCTCTAATAATGAAACATTAGATACAGCCAAAACACTGACAATCCAACAGTTTGATACCCCCAGGCCAGAAATTTTGTTCTATAAAGATGCCTGACTGGCATGGTGCAGGACACTGGACTACAGAAGCTACTGATGCATCTGGGAGCTGCATCTCCTGGATCCCACTAGCCTTAGCTGTTCACAGCCACACCAGGGCTGCATTAGGGCAGCAGGAAGGAGCTCTGTTGGCAGCTGTGCTGGGGAGGCAGGAGCCTGAAGACTTGCAACAACTAATCTCAGCCGCAGAGAAAGCAGACATCGGACCGGAGGGAGAGCAACTACGGAAATATTTTTAACATCTTTCATGAATGGTGTGCTGGAAGCAACCAGCAAGGAGGAATGTAGGAGTGGATGGGCAGTAACCAGGCTCTCCCTCTCCTCCTTCCTTTAGCTTTGGTGCTGAAGTGTTTCACTGCACAGTCTTTTTGCTTCCCTTCCCTCCTGCAAGGTATGAATTGATCAACAGAAGTGCAATGGGATGTTGATAGCTACAACTCTATACCACCAGAGATGTGGCTTCATTTCTTTTGTCATGGCTCCCCTCAAAAGAACATTCACTTCAGAGTGTTTAAAACACAGTATGCAAACATTTACCGGAAATTATACAAGCGTGTGTATCTCCCTGTTTTTACTTCCATCAAGATGAGGAAACAGCACAGGTACTCATATAACCTTTTCCACTTGTAGCATAGAAATGGGCACTCACCTACTCAAGGAAACCCTGGGAAGGCAGGGCACGTCAGACGATGCCCTGAAAGGCCATAAGCTGCTCCCATGGTTTGCATACACGTCAATATTTCAGCACCACATTTCAGCTGTGTCGGCCTGTTTTAGCCCCCTGCTCTGCAAACAAACAAAGCCAAGCTTCCCAAGGTATCTCCAAGAGTTTAATGAAGCATCCACAGGAGGGGCTAATGTGGAGGGCAATCTGGAAAGGTGGAAAGCTATTTCTCCTGCTATCAAAACTGGCAGTGGGAGGAACAGCAGTTAGAAGAAAGACGATGGGAAGGATGAAAGCAGGTAGGGTCTCTAGAGGACCTTATTAACTGAGATCATACACAGCCTGGAGATCCACAGAGTTCCACACTGCTGCTCTAGCACAGAGCCATGTGACTTACTGCTCCTGTAGTACCTTATTTTGCCATTTACGTTCCAAAATGACTGTTGCTATGGGTTGTAATGACTTCTATCCCATTTCGTGGATGGCCAGCAAGTGGGGGTTAAGGCAAGTACATTAATGAGGACTTGGTCACTCTAAGCATGAGCTGATTGATGGCTGATGAAGGCTGCTTCCTCCTGAGGGGCCAACAGCATTTCTGTGCCACTCACACAGCACTCCCAAGGGAATTTCCACTGGAAAAGCAAATGCCTTCCAAATGCCTTTGCAAACTCATCTTTCCACTTCAAACTTAAAAGTCTGCTACTATATATGCAGAGTTAGAGAGACTGGACAACTTCCTAGTGGTAGCTAGAAAGCTGCTGCCCATTAACTGATGTGAGAGTCTGGAATCCCAGGACAATGAAAACCAGCAAGAGGTGGTTTAACTTAATAAAGGAATTCCCTTTCTTTTTTTCCTGTTTAATGTACAACAGCTGATATTGAAGATTATTTCTACAGCCGCTGGGAAATCCTCCACATGTCAGGCCTATTTCTCAGTGCTTCCGTGTTTGGGGCCAGGCTGAGATACCCAAAGGCTGAATTTTGCTAGTTCTGAGTACTTACAACTTCAGCTAAAGTCAAAGAGAGCCAAAAGATGGCCAGGCTCTATAGGAAACAAAACAGTCTGGTCTAAGACTTAAATTAGGCAATTAGGTCACACTTTCAAATCATCAGCTTCACTACTTCCCATATATCCATCTCAACTGGGAGAAGGAATATGTAAACGAGATCAGATCCCGTGGCAAGAAAAAGAATAAAGCACATCTGTGTTACTTTCTCCTTTCTCTCCATTACATTTTAAAGGTAAGGAATGAGAAAAATGTTTGAAGCACCTTACTACAGAACTTTTCAACTTGTTCAGTGTATCACAGGGTCAACTCTGAAAACAAATACAAACTTGTTTAAAAAAAGTTATTGGTTCTACTAAACCTAAAGCCAATTTTTTGTGGCTACCTAATACACAAACTCAAAGTGTAAAAAAATGCATGTTCTTCACTGCTGAATTAACTTTTGAAAAGTGATTGTATCAAACTATATAACAAGCAAATTAATATTCTTGCTACTTCTAAATTACATGATAGTTTCCAAAATATACTGAAAGTACAGGAAATGTTTTTTTTCCTTAGGAGGAGACATTGCTTGCAATCTACAACAGTTTATCTTCGGTTTCTAACACTAATTTCATAAAAATTAAAATCCAGTTTGCTGAAGTAATTCATTTGCGCTGAAACTATCTTACCCCAACTGAACAGTGACTAAAGGCAGTATTTTGGAATAAGAACACTTATTAGATTCAGTGTCCCCCTCCTTTCCAGCACACTGTTCACTGAGAAAAATACCAAAGACATTTAAGAACAAAACCCGACCGACATCCTTTCAGACTACAAAACAGTATGACAACACAGGCACATTTTCAGAGCCCCCCAGTTAAGGTACCCCCATTAACTCCGGAGTTAGAGGAGGGGAAGGGGATGCACAGAAAGCAGGCACACAGCATCTGAGAGCGAAGGCGAAGCAGCACTCAGCTGAGAGATCAGAATTGCCAAACCTGTCTCCGGGCTGCGGTTATCCTTCCCTGACCCCTCGGAGCGCTGCCCGGGAGGGGAAGCCGCACAGCGCAGCCCCACCAGGTGCACCTTCCAAGGCTCCAGCCCCACGCTACACCAGCCCGGGGCCAGCCCGGCCCCTCCGCGCTGTCCTGCCCGGTCCAGCCCGCCTGGAGCCGGGGCCGCCGAGCATCCCGGAGCGTCCGCTGCAGCCGCGCTCCCTCCCGCCCGCGCCTACGCCACTGCCCGGTGCGCTCAGCGAACCGGCGAATTGCGCATGTACACAGCAATTAGCGGCGCTCAAATTAAAAATACACTTAAAAAAAAAAACCCAACAAAACCTCCTACCTTATAACTAGACTTTTTTCTTTTTCTTTTTTTTTTTTTTTTTTTAAGCAGCCGAAGCAGCAGGCGAGGAGGGAAAGGCCGGGGCCCGTCTCGGCGGGGGGAAGGGCCCCGGGGCCGCTGCCAGGTGAGGCTGCGCCCCGCGCTCTGCGCTCTGCCCGGGCGGGAGTGGGGCCGCGCCAGGAGCGCCCCGGGTCCGCCGGAGCCTTTTGCCTCCGCTGTGCCGCGGTTTGTTTCTGACAGCCCCTCGGGGCTCCTTAGAGCTACAGGTCATAGGTGAGCGATTAAGAAATAATAATTTGATCGCAGAGAACCCCTGAGAGTGGCTTTTGCTTAACTGGGCCGGGAGGCACGAAGCGATGATTCCCAGTCCCAGCTGCCGATTCATTCCTCTGGCTCAACAAAAGTTCCTGTTGCTTTCCTCTTGTCTTCGCGGTGTTTGAAGTGGCAGTACTACTGTTGGTACGCGCTGGCTGATCTTAAGATCGGCTGATAAAGGCATGAATACATGAAGAAAATCCCCTGGGGATTTAGTATACGGCCGTGTTTGTTTTTGAAAATCCATGCATAGTAGCAAGCCTAACTGAGTCTGGTGAGGTCTGAAAAGCACCATTCTGCTAGTTCGCTGCTTTAAAGAAGTCCTAAACCAGCCCCTTTGTTCCCAAAACAACATAAAAGAGTTTTGGGGATTCCTTCTATTTCCCTAATGATTCCCTGGTTCGCTCACAGTCACCTTTTCAGTCTTTACAGAGGGAACTAGAAAACACTCTTCCCTTTCCCTTTCTCCGCTTTCGCCTTTGCTTTCCTCTTCATCTTCCCTTTCCCCTTCCACTTTTCTTAAGAAGCTTTTAATAGACAAAAACTAAAAGTATATCATGTCAAATATTATTATCCACTAAAAGGGGACCAATGTGAGTTTACATTTTTGAGAAACTGTCTAATTTTATGTTCTTCCCTTATTTTTCCTTAGGACCCTAATTCAGCACAGAGGCTGGACAGAGCTCATTTGAAAAGCAGGTGCCTAGAGGGTGATTTTATGCTCTTTATTCAAGGCTTTATTTACCTCACCCTCTTCAGACTCTGCTGAGAATGGAATTATTAATTTCTGGGTGGGAGGTAGAAGCACAAAGGGACCAAGGTTTGCTTGGGACACCTGCTCTGGGGTACATAGGATGTGGGTTTCAGAGCGCAGCAGGATGGGTGGTGCATATGGATCACAATCCTGTTTGCCTCTGCCCAAGAATGGATGCTCTGGACTCCTGCACATGTGAGCCCAGATCCAACATGCTCCCCAAAATGAGAACCATTCTTAGAGTGAAAAACATTCACAATCATGTAAATTAGCTTCACATGGCTTAACTAGCACCATGTAGGAAATCTGTCACACAAACGCAACAGTAGAGTCACATTTTCCAGGGAAATCTATGCTAGCCTTAACCATTCTCTCCCATTTCATATTCCTCTACCTCATTTACTAAATACTTTCCAAAAGGTGAAGTTGGGGTCCTACAGGGAGATTGTTGCATCCTGTGGAGAAAGCTGATGCATCTTGCTATGTTCCTGTTTTTCCAGTGTCAGAGGAAAGGTTTCTGTACAAAATGTGTTTTATTATGCAATTACAAATGATCACATGCATTGAGCTGACAAATGTTCTGTTTACTTTACTTACTGCGTCCTTTGCAATCCCAACATTTGTTTGGTAGAGCTAAATATTCTTTAAAAAGAGGAAATTGCATATACAGTGGCAAACACTAAGATGTTGACCATTGACATTTAATGATGGGGCATTATACAGGCACTTTAAGAGATCATCAGAAGAGTTTAGGTTCTTTATATAGCCTGCATAAAAGTCTGCACTGTAAGTTAACAAAATAATTTATAGCAATAGCAGGGTGTCAGCCTCGAGGCAGTTTGATACTAGAAAGGCATGGAGCACTTTGCAAGCAAGTTTCAAAACTATCTGCTGACAGATGGGTTTGGCTGTGATCAGCAGCCGAGAGCAAGGCTCAGTTCCACCGGCGCTGCTGGCTCGGCAGGAAGATATCTGGTCACACACCCCATCCCAGCTGGCTCTGGGCTCTGAGCTCATTGCACAGCTTGTCCCAGTCCTGCTGCACCCCCTGCTCAGTCCCAGGTTCTCCTCACCTCTGCACCCCATTTCTAACCCCCACCTCTCCCAAATCAACAACCCTCCTAGGTGTCCTCTCATATAGCTCTGGCTGTTCTTTTGTCCATGTTGCCATGCTTGGGCCAGCCTGGAACTGCAAGGGGCACATCTTCCCTCATTTGTGTTTTCACAGTCTCAGCTCTGAGAAGAAAGTTCAGGGGTGTCAAGAGGATGTTAGAGAAAGTGCAGTGTGGTGGTGGTGAGCCTGCACACCTGCACTAGTTGAGATATGTCTGTACCACCATGAGACTTCACAATTACAGTATTCTCCGTCACCATTTCAACTACTCCAGGCAGCCATCACTACACTGGTACCAGAGCTATTGGGGATATCAGGTAGGATGTCACAGCTAAGGACAAATGGGCCTTTAATATTTACAGCTTTTCTTTTACTGCATAGAAGTCACATTATGTATCTATATAAAAATATAAAAGTACTCCATATGTTGTAATTTCTCAAGAGTACCTTCAACTTTAAGTCACATCAAAGGCTGGGAAAATCTAACTTGCTCATGAATTCTTTTGTTCACGCTTTCATTGGGATGAAGTGGTCCAAGAAACTCATTCCTGAGTAAAGCAGCACTTGCTACATTGTGAGGCCAGATAAGAAAAACAAGAAATAAAAGCAGGAGAGGGAACAGATAGGAATCCCAAATTTCAACTCATCTCTGAAAGTCAGAAATGATACTTTGCATCTGGCACAATTGTGTACTATAGAGGAGAGTAACTGGGAAGCAAAAGATGGAATTGGTTTAAAAATGTAATGATGTGCTAATAGACTACACATTTCTTTGATAAGCTGCTCTCTTTAAAAATTCCCTAAACTATGCACAGCAATAGATTCCTCTTGTGGATCTTAGAGACTTGTAACAAATTATTGCCTGATTACAAAATTCTCTGTAAAGAGAGCTTTGTAACCTTTCCAGCAGACTGCCCTACTCTCGGTTGCCTCTTTACCATCAGTGCAGAAACACGTGTAACATTTATAGTGAAGGCAGAGAGCTTGCAATGCTCTCCAAGTTCTCTAACATGTTAGAAAAAGCCCAAATATTTCTGTTTGTGCAAAGCAAAGCTTTTCCTAAATTTGTGTTTACTTACATACATGAAAAGGTACACTGTGTACTTGCCAGGCTTTTTTGGTTTTTGTTCATAAAAGTTGCAAAGCAGTGAAAATCTTCCATCATTATTCTGTTTTTCTTTTCTTCCCTTCTCTTGGTTAAGTCAAACTCATTTGGTAAGTCAGACCTGAACTCCTCTTTCTACTTAGCCAGTTGTCTGCCCTGAGTGCAACAGATACAAATTGATTCAATGGCATCTTGATAGAACAAGAAAATTTTTAATATTGAGGGAGGGAAGAAGCTGATTTTAATTTGCTGCTGAAGATATAGTGAACAAGGTGATCCATTGAGCCTTTTGGAGAGAAATAAATAATGAAGATAAATGCAGTAAATTCTTGAAACATGACTATGTAGGAAAAACCTGAGAAAAAGACTTCATGTTGGACTCTGTGCTGTTATATCTCAGGCAATACATTTTATATGGCATACGTCATGCACATTAAAAAACTTCATTTGGTGAGCTGCACTGACAACTGGCTTTGTTCACCTTTGTTCTTATTTAAAACAGGTTGTTCCATGCAGCTGTTAAAGAAACTGTGTGCGTACACACACGCACACACGTTTGCACACAGGCTTTTTTATTACTCCTCAGATCTTTCTAAATAAGTCATTCTGCCTAGGTTTTAAATTATTTTTCTCTTTACAGCACGAAAATCACCCTACATTAGGATCTGCTGCCTTTTATGGAAGCATGATTCAAAAGTTTAACAAAAGCATTTCTGTTTTTTTTTCCCCTGTTGCACTCTACCCCCTTCCTTTTGGTTTTCTGCTTTCTTAGCACTTGTGCGTATCCCTTTGATAGCTGGAAAGCTCAGCATCTCCTGCTGGAATTCTTTAAAGTAAAAGCGATTACAGCTGAAGCAGGACATGTCTATGTCAAGGTTTTTGTTTCATAACATGATTTGGTCATATTTTGTGAATAAGCACCAGAAGTCTCATAGAAGCCTGTTGTGGCCCTTCAACCAGAGCATCTTGGGAGCCAGGGAAAAGGTGTCCAGGACCTCAGAAAAGTGCACTTGGCAGGACGCCACTTGCTATCCTCTGAGGACCTGCCATTGTTAGTGTTGGCTGCTTCACCTACCTGTGCTCTACCAGAGCACCCCACTAATGCTGCCTGCCTGCTCTGGGCTCCACCCTTGTTTTTCTACATTACTCGCTTTTGATGTGCTAGGTGTTGAAGGGGAAAAATTAGGTGGAAGAGTGAGCTCAAGGCTTTGAAAGCAGGGAGGACCATGCCTGTTCTCAGTTTACCCAGAGAGAATTAGTCTTTTGGGAGTGTCTTGGCCTGTTTTGCTCCAGCTGGGTCTAGGATGTGAAATTAAGCCTGATTTTCTCCTTTCTGTTGCTTTTGTTCTATTGGCCTAAACCTGTCTCTTTGCTATTCCTCATCCTTTATATTCCAAGTCCATCAGTTCAGTTCTCGCTTTCACTAGTGCTGGCCTTTTCTGGAATTCCTTTTCTTTTGTGCTGCTTCTCACTGACCCAAGCAAGGTAATTCAGTGACTGACTGGGGTTGAAAGGCACCTGAGTCCTACACCTAAAACTAAAGGTTGTCTACCTCACTGCTTCCCATTTGATACATCACTGAAATAATGTATTTGATAGAGTCAGTAAAACTAGGGGGCAGGAAAAATGAGAGAAAACAGAATCCAAAGAATTCCTGCTTCATTTTTACATCAAACAATGCAAGTGATGGTGTCTGGAGTCACCACAAGAGGGTCACAAACATTGGAAAATGTACCCAAAAAAAAGTGACGAAGTTTCAAATCTGGATTTAGGAAATGGCATCATTAATATAATTGCACACATTGGGCTAGTCAAGCACAGAGAAGCTCACACAGCTGTACAACAGCAATGCAGCATGAGAGCGAGTAACTATTCAAGTGGAGTCAATATAAAAACTCATCTCTGTCAATGTAGAGTCTCAGACTTTTTTAGAAATACAGCCTTTGTATGCACTTGTTCATATTATATTCGGCCACCTTGGTCCAAATGATGGAAGAATAATACAATACACACCTATAAAAGCAGAGAAAAATAAATAATCTCATGAGGATTCCTTCTTGATTTTTAGACATGACTTCCTATGAGTGCCATATTCAGTGATTGAGGAAATAATGAATCCTCAGAAAAATTTTCAAATGCTGTAAAAGAACAGTCAGCAGCTGCTTTTATGATCTAAAGAGGGACTGATAGATTTTAACAACATCAGCATTGAGTAATCCTGGCTGTCACACCACATCCTAATATGCCATGTCCCAACTCTCAGTCTGAAAGGCTGTGAAGGTATTTCCAGTAATTTTCATGCCAGGACTGTCAGCTCTCGCCCTGAACAGAAAGGAGCACGCTCCTGCCCACAACATCCATCCCACAACCCCACCTTTGCTAGTGCTTTTTGCCTGTGTTCTGAAGCTGCAGCATAAATGGACACCTCTCCCCTCACAAAAAAAAAAAAAAAAAAAAAAAAAAAAAAAAAAAACACCAAACAAAAAACCAAAAAACCAAAAATCCAACAAACAAAACCCGCCCCCCCCAAAAAAAGAAACCTCAAAAAACAAAACCAAAAAACACCCCGAAAAACCCCATCACAATTCTGAAAAACCACCAAATAACCCCCCCTACACCTACACAAAGCTTTTTGATTACCACATAGCTATTTACTACAGCTCATGCAATTCATAGGTTTACTGATTGCATTAGATTTGTGTCTATTGAGAGGCAATTAGAGAAGAGTCTGTCCCCACTGTACACCTCCTCTGCCCTCACACAAGGCCTAGACTCACTCAGGGTTTGAGCCTGCTATTTTAACCTTTTACTTCTAGTTGCTTAGAGCAGAATCCAAAAAAGACTCCCATAGATACCTGGAATGCAATCAATGAAGAATTTTAAAAGGAAAAGATAAAGCAAACAAAGAAAAAAAACCCAAAAAACCCCATAAATAAACAAAAACCAACCAAACAAAAACCAACCAAACAAAAACCAACCAAACAAAAAAACCACAAAAAACCAAACCAAACAAAAAACCCCAAAACGAAAACAAAACCAACCCAAACCCAAACAGAAAACCCCCAACCTATACCTATATAAATTTGAATGTTCACAAGCATCTGATTTTTTAGCAGATCTGTATTTTGGTTGCCCAAATTTGTTGTTGCACATCCTTGGTAGTCCCATCATCTTGCCTGAACTGAACATCATTCTTCACCTGAGGTTATTTGGGCCTTATGAAATACATGTCTTTAAAAACAAGGGCTTTGTTCTGAGGACGAAAGACACACAGGCTGAGCACAGCCGTTGCACGAGGATAGGAGCTGTCAGTGCTTCCATTCAAAGAAAGACTTGCTTGCACCAGCCCCTGTGTGTCACTTGCCCCAAAAATGGCATGTTTGGTTTTATTTCTCTCCTCAGTATGAAAATAATTCTAGTTTGCACTACCCCTTTCCAAGATCATGTCCTGACTGTAGCCTCCTGAGTATTTGAATGGCAAAAAAAAGGACAGGGAAAACTCATGTTTCGAGATGGAGAGCAAGAAAGGAGAAACTGGGCCAGTTTCATACCATAAGTGTGAATTAGAAGGTTCTATGCTTGCCTTTGCCTTAAAATTTCTTTCTTCCATGTCTGTGTTGCCCTCTGAATAACTGCAGGGCTTATGCAATCTGGCCCTGTTGTTCTCTAATCACATATTCAGTTGTTAGCTGTTGACTTCCACCGAGCATCCTCACTTACAAATCACTATTGCTTTTTAAAACCTTATAGTGATATAAGTGTAAATGATGCCTCATGCAGAAGGAGGCAAAAGCTTATGGCCTCCTTTGGAGAATCAATAGGCAACACTGACCAAAAATAATTCAAAACACAAAAGCCTTATTTAGTTGTGGAAACCATGTAAAAAATACAGTCATTAAAAATATTATTATTGCTGTTGTTATTATTACTATTGTTGTTACTATTATTACTATTATGGTTCCTATTATTATTATTATTATTGGTTTTAGTATTGTTATTACTATTACTATGGTGAACCAAAATGCATATAGAAGTTACACAAACATATCTTACAGGAAATATGTATCGTTGACAAGTTAATTTTGTGGAGAGCAGACTGCCATGCAGAAGCCGTAATTCCACCCAAGAAACTGCTGTATGTAATGCATTTATGTATGCATGTATAGACTTCTACAGGTACAAGCGTACACACATTTCAGAGTTCCTACTCTGATTCTCATTAATCCCATTAATCAAGAAGAGCTCCACTGACTTCAAAGGAACTGCAACAATGCCAGCTTTGTGCTCATAAAATCCGGCATCAGGATTAATTATTTCCCAAGACCTGAAGTAGATGGATGTAGAAAGTTTGGTGTGCTAATGGTGGGCAGAAGGCAATAGCGCTTGCCACTGACAGCAGGTTGGACCAACAGCACTTGTTCTGTCAGGTAAGGACATGAGCCAGTCAAGCCAGCACAGACCCTCCTCTATGCATCATTTAAAAACAAGTTAAGTCATCTAGGAAAAGCCTGACATTTAAATGATGAAAGAGAATACATCTATCCCTTTCCGCTTCCTCTGAAAATAAACTTTTTTAATGGAGTTGTACAGGAACTTTCCTTCTATGATATATAGACTTGTCACCAAGTGATACTTTTTCAGCTATGATGTAATTGCTATCATCAGAAAAGCATTGCTGTCATTCTGCTATAATTTAGCCTCATTTTCTGCTCATTTCTTTATCTTTCCTCGTTAGGGCATTACATATTCAGCTATGTTACTATTAATCATTCCCTAACATGAGCAACTGCATAACAGAGCTGTGTGAGTAATTGATTTTTCAGTTTCAGAGCTGAACCAAATTTTTTTAAAATATTTTAAAAAAGCTTTATTTTTCTCTTTCATTCAAGTGAAAAAAGTGTTTCATGTGGATTTCAGTGAAACATTTGTTTCTCTCAGATCAGTAATTTCATTTCCATTTTTGCCATTTTAAGAAAAGCAGGAGATAGAGAGGACTGTATCTTGGCACAATTCACCAAACCAACAAGTGAAAAATCCTTCCTTTTTCAGAAGATCAAGTGATCTGCCTGGACCAGTGAGTGTGTGAGAAATTTGAATACCCAGACACTGGCCTATAAGAAGATTTTCACCTTTTTGGTGAAAAGAACCCAAAATTATGTAAGTTACTTGTAACAGTAGAACAATTTGGATCAGGAAGAATGGGAACAGAGATCGCCAGACAGGACAGGAACCAGCGATGTGACCAGGAGAGCTTCCTCTGAGAGGTGGATTCAGGTCCCAAAAAGTTGACAGAAGGATTGAAAATCTGCCACGGTCCAGGTGAATGGCATAATCACAATTATGATTATGATCTCTCTAATTTTGACTAGCTGGTCTTGTGAATTAGGTCACCAGATTGTCTTGGTTGATACTAATAATAGTCTAACACCCAAAATGGCATGTCTTAATGAGTTTTTAAAAAGTTAGTTGAAATGCTATGGCAACAAATATTATAATCAGGCACCTACTCAGGTACCTTACAACTATGTGGTGAATTATGCATTTTGCATTTCTCCACCGTTGACATTTGCCTTGGCAAATTTCACAAGAACGCTTTGTTTGGATATTTGCAGCCCCTGGATTTTTTATTTCTGCCTTAAGATTTTTTTCACATACAAACCTTAAAAAGAAATGAGAACTGAAATGATGCAAATATAAAACTCATTATTGCTATACTCTATTGCTGCTGGAGATACTGCAGGAATGAGAAGAGATGCATAACTCGGCACCCTTTTCGGGAAAGAAGATGGAAAAAGAATTACATCTGTTTAGGGTTAGGAAAGCTTCCATATAGGCTCACTGAGTCAGAATAACCCCCCTAGCCACACGATGTCTTGAGGTTCTTCCTACAGCTTATGGAAGGGCCATACAAAACAGGTCCTGGATATTAGTAGGGCTTTAATCAAAGCAGTAGGTTGTATACTTCACTAATTAGTCTGTGCATCTCTGCACAGGTAAACTTTAATTTAAACATAAAGCAAATATCCAACACATTCAAGCATGAGTGCCTATTATCATATATTTATACTTGTAAATAAGTGGCATCTATCTACATTTTTTAGAAATTCACTGAAATCTGGCATTTCAACTGAAACCTGTTTCTAATATTTCTGAAGGAGGAAGCAATTTTCCCTACATGACCCTGATTCAATTCTTGCTTTCTTTGCCTAAAAAAATGACAACTTAAAAAGTTGAGCTGTGAACTGATATTTATTTCAGTAGTATAATAACTGTGAAACATGCCAAAGGCCTCTTAAATGTTAGAATTGTTACCTATTGCACCCTGGACAGTGTTTGAGTTCGTGAGTAGATTTCGAATGAAGTAATTTTTTCCCCCTGTCTGACCCTGGGAGCATTTGAATTGATGATTTTAGCAAGCAAACTTGCTAGGAATAATGAACTACATATAGTTTTGTATAATAATTCTCTCTCAAGGGCTGTGAAGCTGATGCCTACTTAGAAAAAATTTTGGAAGACTAGCTGAAACAACACATGATGCCATTTTATATAATCCCAGAGGTGACTGAAAAACTGGACAGTTTTGAGGACTATCCAAGTGTAAAGAGATGGATTTGGATTAGTCCCAGCTCACATTGTGTAAGACTTGCAATACTTTCATATTGTTTCTCCACAGTCAGATGTGACTGTTTGTTCTCTCGTTTTCAAATTACCTTTGGAACCATTTTGTTGGAAGTTGGGACCAGATTCATTAGTTAAAACGTAAACTTTGAGCTGTTGCTGTCTTGCAGTCAACTAGAGCTGTAAAACAGGACCTGCAAAATGGATGACCTTCAGATTCACTTAACTGTGCAGAAATTGTATTTGTCGTTGCCAGGGTTTTTAATTCATTTATTTTAATAGACTACCACAGAATTTCTGATCTGTGATTCTTTGAATATATTACATTGACAGACAATAACCAGCTTTTCCAAATCATACTGATAGCATGTCTGCCTAAAAGAAAAGAATAAAAACTGTATTGCTGCCCTTGTCTTTTACATTATGATATTTAAAAGTTTAGGGATGCATTTACTGAAAAGCAGGCAGAGAGTGACTCAGTGCTCTACTAAGGCCAGTATTGTGCGGTAAGATGAGTAACTGCTGTAGGCAATGGTGAAGTCCCATTGGGATGGCTTTTCCCTTTTTTTGGTCACAATTTGGAAACCAGGACACAGAAACAATCATCATATGAGGGGAAAAAAAAAAAAAAGCTGGAGTACAAATATGGATAAGGACTCTAGGGGGAAAAAAAGGTAGCAAAAATATTTCTGTAAAGTAACTTAATTTCCAGACTTTAGAGGAATCACCAACAGATTGCACAGTTACAGGCCAAAATCTGTGTTATATATTTGGATCTTATACCTCACCCCAATATTTCTGTATGGGCCTGTTCTTACCACAGAATTTGGTCTTATGGTGGTAAATCACAGAGATTTATTCATCCTGAACACTTCATATTTTTGGCTTGATTGTTCTCTAAACAAGTAATTGACTGATGGATACTCTGCCCTGCTGTCTTCCTGCCAGCTCCTTTATTTTACAGTCTTCATAAAAATCAAGGGAAAATACAAACTGGAAAGGCAACACGCACAAAATCTCCAAGCTATATCACACTCCAGCCGTTACACTTGTTTGTGTCCATGAAAAACAGAGAAACAAAAAGGCAAGCACTTCCCAGTGAAAGGCTTGGTGCTGCCGTCTCGTGGGAAAAGGGAGAAGGGGAGCTTTGGTAATAAAAGCAGAAATGCAAAAAGGGGGGAAAAGGGAGTTCAAAAACTTGTTAACATCAACACTCCCATTTTTGTTTCAAGAGGGCTGCGTGCTTTATTGCTCACAGATCAGTTTCCTTTGCAGGTGATGTGGGCCCAGAATTACATCACCAGCAGAGCAGCCAAGAGCATCTCGGTGCCAGCATGACTGAAGCTGAGAGGAATGTATTATCACAGACCTCCGAGGGACTTGCCAGTGCATTCCTTGCTGGGGGTGCTGCGATGGGGGAGGCAAAGAGGAGACAATTTTACGTGGAGACTGAAAGGGAACTTTGTGGAGGAAAGATCTGGGGTCACAGTCTTGCTGTCTCCTCTAGGCAGATCTAATTATGGCCATGTACTTCAAAAAGAGGGTTTAACTAAAACCAGATTTAGCAGGGCAATGCTTAGGAAGTACAGACTGAATCCTCAGCCTTGTCTTTGAGGAAAACGTGAAATGCTTCAGTGCACTGAGAACACTCACCGTGGTTGTAAAGAATGATTTGAAGCAGTGAGGAAAGCAAGAACCAGTATTAAATCCTCATCACTTCAGTGAAGTCTTACAATAAAACATAGTATCTATCCTTTTGCACAGACAACACTGAGATGCTGGGTGTATATTTACTGATCCATTGTATGGTGGGGTGACATTCTCAGCAATCTCAGGAATCATGCTGGAAATGATCAAATTACTCACAAAGCAGTCATACGGATCCCCCATAACAGAGCTCCAACAAAGCCTTTCTGCCACATCACACCCTCTCTTTGGCAGCCCACATCCCATGCATATAAAAGCAATTCCCTCCTCCCATTTTTGCAGGCTGTCAGGCCATTTCTTCCATCCATCCTGGATGGCAGGACTGGCTCAGTGATCCTCACTGCAAGCCTCTTTCTGAACAGCTAAAATCAATGGGAACTTTCCAGTGCTTTTAATAGCAGCAAAATGTGCTGTCAACCAACAGGATTAAAAGAAGGGCACAAGAAAAATTTTTCTGAGATTAGCACCTCTAAAAATGTCAGCATTTTAAAGCCCATCTCCTAGGTCGATCGAAACCTTGAAGAAGTGATGACACGACAAAGATCACTACCCTTTTCCACCAGAATAAAAGCCCTGGTGATCAAATGAAAATGTTTATAATTGATAAACTAAAGATTCCCCCCCCCACCCTGCACCCAGTTCCCGAAAAGGGGAGGCAAGAGGGCTGGGAGTAGGCAGAACAGAGAACAGCCAAGTCCCATTCCATGTTAAGCCTGCTTTACACAAGAATTTTTGGGGTAGTGAAGTGCCAACAGCTGGTTTAGCTGTGCCCAGCTCAGCCCAAAGTCATGCCACCCGCTCCCTCCCCAAAGCACGGCTGAAGTTCATGTGCCTGAGCTGGGAAGACTAATTTTATCCCTGAGGCTGCTGGTGCCTGGTCTCCTGCTCTCCAAGTGCCCCTGCAAGCCACAGCATCAATGCAGTTCTGACCAGACCCTTCATTCTCCACCTGTCACACCACAGACTCCTTACACCACCATCTGTCACCTGAGGTGACACCTCTGAGGTGGCCTTCAGCTCTTCTCCGTATTCCTCAGCCTCCTCAGGAGGCTCCAGGAGGATGTCTGCTTTTGCATTCCCTGGGATTAGAGATGCCCAAGGACAACTTAATGTTAGAAGAACAGCAGCTGAGGTGGGCAAGCATTGAAAAGGGAAATTTGATTGCATAGAAAAATAGAAGATACTGTCCATAACTTTCAAACATCATTAGACACTGTTCTAGCATACTATAGGGAAACTGGCAAAACACTTCAGTCACCGTGTCTGTAGAAGCACCTTCCACTAAAGGCACCAGATTTCTTTTTTCTCCACCTGGCAAATGGTCATCACTACTCTTTTCCTGTAACATGCCACTTTTATGGCATGTTACATAACATGTATGTAACATGGCATGTTACATACATGTCTCATCTTTTCCACAATCTTTCTTCAGGTCAGTTGTGCTTGGTCTTGCAGAGCCAACACCAACAGTGAGGCCCTTCAGCTTTCTCAATTTATCCCCCCTCAGCTGTCTATATTTTGAATATCCCAGTGCACAATTTTCTCTTTTTTATACTTTTCATGCGTCATTATTCTTGACAAATCATGTTTTCCTGTCACTTCCTTCCTGTGTGAGGCTGACTTAATAATTAGTCACTCATAGGAACTGTTTGCTTTCATATCATGTTGTTGTAGATGGATTAGAGATAATGTATGAAAGCGTATGCAAAAATATATTCCAAAGTAAATACATTAAGAGAGTGTTAGACATACATTAGAACTGAGGCACATTGCTGCTCTTAAAGAAATCCCTTTTTACTTTGTTCAAGGTTTCACAAGACAGCAAAAGCAGATGTGGCCCACAAAAGTTGATGTGGACAACACTGGTTAGGAAAGATTGATAAAATACTGTGAGGAAAGAAATTACTGAAATTACTTAGATCCAGGACAGAATTATTACCGCTGCTCATTGTAGCAGACTGCTGTGAGATGGCCATCCTGCAGCACTGTTCTTCCTCTGGCTCACCCTGTCTCATTAACATTATAACTGCGAGTGCAGCAGAGTGGCTGACGGGCAAAGTTCACCTCTGTGTCCCTTTTCGTTTTCATGGAGACTACAAGTCTGTTCAGCTCTTAATAAAATAACCCTCAAAGCACCACAGTAAAGTGAATTATATGTATAGTGGTTCTTATAAAACAAAAATGCCTATGCAGGACCTTAAAAAATGCCTTTGGGCAGGTCAGTTATCTGTCCCAATATGCAGATTGAGTAGAAGTTTCTTGTATGCTTTAATCTGTTGCAACTTAATTTTTCCACTTCAAACTCTTAATTTTTTGACAAAATGTATTGCCACTTGGGGCTTTCCTAAGAAGTCATCCCATCACCCTCTCTTTCTTTGTGAATATAGCCCTCAAGCAATGTACTTCTAGTTTTTAATACCTACAAGGATGTGTCTGCAGCCTCAGTTTCATGTGCACTCAGAAAACAAAGGTAAGAAGTTGAGATTGTAAGACTTTATGCTAATGCGTGGTTTCCAGCCCATCCTGATTTTGCTAATCTGCCCTGTAAGTGATCTGAGAGGAGGACCCTGAAGAGGGAGGTATGTGCATCTTGGTTTTCTGTGTTCAGCTACATGCCATATTCTCTCTGCTTGTTTGCTACTAACATGCAACAAATTAGTGTCATAGACAAACAAAATGGATTAAATAGCAAACATCAATTTCTGGTCTTACTCAAGACAAATCAAAAGGGCTTCAGCCCTGCACTTATTCCCCTGCACCCACCAGTACAGAGGCACTGGTGACAGTGGATTTAGTTGCTCTTAAAGATATGCTTTCAAGGGAAATTCAAATTCAAATTTTCCTTTTCTTATTGCTGTTTTTCCAAAATTTGTAGAATGTAGAAAACTTGAAGTGTGAGAGAGCAGGAAGGGTAAGAGAAAATGTCCATAGATATGGGAGTTGATATCTTAGCAGTAGTATGACAAAAATATTTTTAATCACTTCATTAAGGAAGTCAGTTCAAACCAGGTCATAATAGGTAGACTATTTAGTGGCCTTCACAAATTGAGAGGGAATAATAAGAAGGCAACAATTGTCAAATTAATGTGAATGTAAAAATGTAAAGACAAATGTAAATGATATTTTGATACTGCTTTTGTAGCATTTTAGTGGCTGCATGTCTACACATACATGGATATTCATCGTAGAAACAAAATGTCATCTATGAGAATCATGTGAAGTTGCTCCTTACTTGAAAAGACAACCTTTTTTATTGCTTAAAATGTATTTACTAATACATTTTTCATTTTCTACTATGAGAATCAATTTGCTAAGATGCAGAAGCATTTCTGTTCTTTAAAGTTTGCCAATCAACTCAGGAAAGTAGAGACAGAAAGAAAACAAAACCTATTAAATCAGGAAATATGGTCACTGTAACTCATGTGCCACCTACTCAAAGCTGGCGCTGTACTGAGTTCAGGAAATACACTAAACAATTTCACTCCTGGCTTTTTGCAAATGTCTGCCACAAGCCTGTGGTTTCCTCAAAAGCATTTATTCTTTGAACTTGCCTTAAGTATTTTTCTCAGAGCCTTAAAAAAAAAAAAAAAAGAAAGAAACACAAAGTGGATTGATTTCAACAATTTGGTATAAGCACAAAAATTTCATATTGAAAAACTGAGGCTGTTACTGAATGCTCAGTCTTCAGCTAAGGTAGGTGATCTTTCTTTTCTTAGAGACACAGGGGACAAATTACTCATCCAACAAGCAGGATAAACACTTGAAAAAAAGAAATCTGGGGTGTATGAGACTGTGAGATAATCACTGCAGATAGTCCACCACAGGCTGGGCACGTTTTGTAATGCACGATAATATTTTCTTCCAGGGGAACAGATAACTTGCCTGAGGCATGCGTCTTCAAATATACGAACAAGAATGCAAATGGTTTATGACTTTGCAAGCCTAAATGCAAAGGGCATGGCAGAGTCCCTCCACTTGTGTACCAGTATCCCAATGTGTGTTGTGGTTTTCCTTGCCCTGCCCTCCTGCTGTGACAACAGTGCTCTGTCCTTCACAAAACTTAGCGCTTAGCTAAGCAAGCCAGTCCCAAACTTAGCCAACATAAATAACATCTGATCAAAAGCTACCTGGAGGCGAACCTGAAATGGGCATGACTAACTCAAAACAAATTTGTTTCTTAATTCAAGCGCACCCTATTGGAACATTCAGTGGTATTCCTCCAGCTCCAGACTTGCACAGTAACGAACTTACAAGTGACATAAGTGGACCGACATTTACAGATGTTTTACACACAAGTTCAGTGTCATTTAAGCACAGAAAATACCAGGCCGTGTCACTACTGAAGGGACAAGACTGGGACACTGGGGGTAGTCCTTGCACTCACCTCTCCCGCTCCTGTTCCAAGAGGTTGGTAAAGTCATCGCTCTTGTTCATGTAATCTGTATGTTTATGTTTCTCATTTTCTAGCTCGTAAACCGTGCGACGATGGCACTTTTCTGCCAACAGGAGCTGTTCCAGCATGCGCCGATATGTCTCTTTCTGCTTTTCTTCAAGTCTGTCCAGCTGGATTTCAGGAAAGGAGAACAGACTGTTTTAAAGGTCTCCTTGCTTACTTCATCTGATTTATTAACCAACAATGCTGTGTTTGGTAAATGCAAGTCCTGTAATTTTATGTCTTGGATTTTACATAAAGCAGTGACTAGAAATAAGAATAACTTCCCTGTGAAAGTAACGATTTATTTGGATGACATATTAGCAATAAACTTTTGCACAGTTTCAGACACACAAAGGACAGAACTTCACTTAGCTTTAGGGTAACAAATAATATTGTTGCAATGCAGAATTTCCCCTGTGGTGAGGTGCTGTGCACACTTTCTTCATTTCCCAAGGAAAAAGCTATAGCTCAGACCTCAGATCATGGGAGCCTGAGCTCACACACCTATATGGGGACTAGACACCTGCACATGGAGCATAAAGTGTAATCTGAAGGCTAAAATTTGAGGTTTTCATCTTTAATACACCTGTAAGATTGCTGAGATAAAAGATCCAAATTATTTAAATTCAGTCCAGATTCAGTTTTACATTACCAAATACAATTAATTATGAGCCTTAGGGGTTTCCTCTCAGCCTGTTTTTTGACAGGAATTCTCTTTATTTATTCACAGCCCTTTACCTTTCTTGTCTTCTGCATTTTTTTATTAATTTAATATGCCTGTTAATATTCAAACAAACATTGAAACCAGGAAGGTGTGTTTAAAAAGTTGTCAGGGCACTCCAGATCCACCCTTTTGTTGATCCTTTCACTGTTTCTTGGGTGCAGATGACAAACTCCAGCCTCCTCCCTGCCAAAGCAGCCTTCAGCCTTGGCACTTGTCTGGTTGCCGGTGGCTGGCAGATCCTGCTCTGCCAATCTCACCCTCCTCGACCCCAGCTGCCCTGGGGCTGCTGTTGTTTCACAGGGTACCTCAGCAAACTGTGGGCAGTAAGAGAGCA
This sequence comes from Acanthiza pusilla, assembly GCA_036630365.1. NCBI lineage: Eukaryota > Metazoa > Chordata > Aves > Passeriformes > Acanthizidae > Acanthiza > Acanthiza pusilla. The sequence goes on from JAXCHO010000036.1 coordinate 23,094,623, forward strand.
GGAGGACCGTAGCAATGTGCTCTCCCAAAGCTGACCATAGCAGCCAAAGTGAAACAGTCATTGCATTTTATAAAAGAGCCAGGCTGGGTTCAGCTTTCGAGAGTAGATCTTTTGCACTTAATTTTGTCACCATTCTATTTTATTTCAACATAAGCCTTGTGAATCTGCACATGACGAAACTTCCACTGAGGTCCCTGTCAAATGATCAGCTTCTTTCAAAAAATGCCTTGCTAAGCTGTTTTAGTCTTGTTTGACAGTATTTTATGTATGCTCCCACATGCTAAGGTTTGATTTCCTTATTTACTATCATCCCAAAAATCCCAGGTGATGCTTCAATGAGAATACACAGTACAAGGCTATCCCATGGTAGACACAACCCGTGGTGAAGAAGTTAAATGTTCTAATTGGAGGAACTACAGTATGTTATATTGTATGTTGCTGCATGCTCCTTCCCCATGACCTGGACTATTATGAAACTATGAACAGGAGCAAGGGCTGTTTATTTTGGCATTCACACTGGCCTCAGACTTTGTCAGGTCTACTCTAATTCTCAGGTCTACTTGGCATTCATTTATTGCTTAGATTTTAAAGCAAGGAGTCCTATAAGTCTTCTTTAGGGGCTGAACAGACTTTGCAGTCCTAGAGTTTAAGTGATGTAAAACAAATACAGATTTATGATCCCATAAATATGGTCAATCTCCAAAGGTCTTCTTTTCTTAACTACCCTCATGATAGTGTTCTAGTATGCCAAGAAAATCAAAGAGTAGTTACCAGTGCTGTGAGCAGTAGAAGTTGAAGCCTATAATTGAAAGGAATTTAAAAACCAGAAATTTAACACCCAAACATTTTGGTCTTGCTTAACAGCACCAGCCCTAAGAAGCATTCAACCTCTTTATGGTTTGTGTTCAACTCCAGTGACTTTGCTTACAAATTATTCTGCATTTGCATGAACAAGACTTTCTTGTCAATGTACAAATTCTGTGTTATCCTCTTGCATACTTTGCACACATCAAAAATATGTGGAGTCTCACTTCTGGTTAGGACTCCCCCTGCACAGACACAATGTTGTCAATCAAGAAGCTGTTACCTCTGAAATTGGTTTCTCATAGACGTCTTCCCCTATAGACTTTTCCTGGGCAAGGATGGCATCCCTGTGTAGCACTCGAAGCACATTCTCTGGAGTTGCAGACCCATAATGAGCTTCTAAAACTTCAGGTTTGGTTTTCTCTGTCTTCAGCATGTGGATCACATCCTCCCTTGCCTGTAATATTACAAATCACTACAATAAGTCAACCTATTAACCAACAGGGAGCACAGGGAAAATAAGGGTATTTCATGTGCACAGACTGCATACACAGAAGTAAAATAGATTAGAAAAATGCCAGGCTATCAATGCAGATATAAAAATTTTGGGAGATATCAGAGTAAACATTATCTGAGAAATACAAATGTCGTCCTTTAAGGGATGAATTATTCTGTTCCTGCATGACATTACATTTGAATGCTACGAATTTTTATCTGGGTTCCCACTATAGCCAGGGAATATCATTATTCTTCATATACTGGATCTTATTTGTTGCCCATGCTGTTCCCTGAAGGGGATAAGGAAATGAGTAGAACAAGCAGCACAAGTGAGTTGAATTAATATTTCTCAGAGGGCTACTTCCTAGTCACTCCCTACCTGAATTTGTGACTAAATACTCTTTTCAAGTAACTTTTAAAATAAATTTTTCTGGGTTTTCTTCTTTAAACAAAATCCTAGACATGCTGCAGACCCCAGATAACCCAGCTAACTGGCATTACTGGTGTCAGATATGGAAAATCTGAGCAAATCCTCCCAAGAGCGGAGGATGGCTGTGCTGCCGGAGCTGGGGCTGGGAGCAGGGGTGCACCTGGGGCCAAGGACAGCCTGGGGCCAAGCTCCTTCTCCCGGCCCCAGGTGGAAGCCCCTGGTTCCAGGCAGCATGAGCAAACATCTGGGCATGATGAGACAGCTCTGCAAGGCCACCTGGCTATGAATAAGGGGCATTTTAGGGCTATGCTGTGGACAAACACTTAAGCCAGGGCTCTGTTTCTAATGATGCTTGCCAACACATGTTAAGCCATCTGTAAAATGGGGGCAGGGCACCTGCTTGTCTTTCAAGGCATGTTTATGAGGCCATGGGCCAGGGAGGGACTCTAAAACCTACAAGTTTTTGGTGGGCAAAAGGGAGCTCCTAGATTTCCCTAGAGAGCATCTTTCCCACAAGTGCAGATGGGTGGGGGAGCAGAAGAGTGTGGGCATTTTTCTCTTGCCTGCCTTTCTGACAACCCTTGTGAGCCCACGAAGTAAATTAAGGGCTAAGGAAAGGTTCAGACATTTTAGGAAAAAAATACTTTACAAACCCTGCCCCTATGTAAGCAATGACTGCTTAAGATTTATGAACTAACCAACTCTTCACACTTTTTCATGCCATTCATAACAGCATTCAATTCATCCCTGTAGCAAATCTTAAATCTTTACCCAGTACCACAGAGGCATCACAACTCTACAAAACCACCTGCTTTTAAAATGAGCAAGAAAATAATTTTGGGAAATGGTAAAGACCCTTTAATATATTTTTTTATTTAAAATAGTCTAACATGAAAATAAAATGAATAATGAACTTGAGGCACAGATCATGCCATCTAATTAAGAACTGGCCCAATTACACTGTATAACATTTTGTAACCTTAAGTAAAATCATTGCACATGTGTGCAAGATACAAAATACAAATTGGAATGGTATTCCTGTTATTTCAAAATGAGAGTGGGACAGGTGCATCACTCATGGATGTCACAACTAAGAGAATTATGTGAGCTAGTCCCAAGGAAAGGCAGAAGAGCATGTACACCTCACTACATCACATCCTGAGACTGTGCCACTCTCAGTATAGGAAAAATGTTATTTTAGGAAAGTTCTAGACAATTTTGAGAATTTATTACTTTTTTATATCCCTGTAGAAATAACAGATGTCTTAGTGTCCTCATCACCATGAGGCCAATGCTCCTATATTGAAGAAAAAGCCCTTAAGAAGTCCAACAGGATAGCATGGGACTATGGAGGGATTTCTGAATATCCAAATTTTATGATGTGTTGTCTTCAGCCCTTTTAGGAAAAGGCTGTTTTGAGGCCATACGTGCATCCTGTCCCAATGAACTAATTTGGTATCCTGCTGTGTGCCTGGCAGCAGTGGCCCTGTGCCACGGGCATGCTCAGGGAGAGCACTGTGCGAAGGGAGCACGAAAACAGCAGGAAGGGAGCACAGCTCTCCTCTGCCCTCTGCACCAAGGGACACAGCCAATCACACTGAAATGTCTTTTTGTGTTGATTCTGAGCACAGAAAGCTTCAAGCCCCAGACAGGCCACTCCTCAGGGACAGGCACACCTCAGAACCTCGGTTATTTGGGAGGGGAGAGGGATGAGTTCATTCCCTCATGGTGAAGCTGTTGGGCCCCGGATGGCACAACTAAACACTGCCAGGGCTGGGCAGAGCAGACAGAGAGCTCAGGCTTGATGATCTAATGCTGAATAGGCAGAGCAAAGAGCTGGACTCCAGTCCCTGCAAGGTTATTTGATACAAAAATAGCTGGTGGAGGCAGCTGCCCTGCCCAGAGAGTGCCCCAGCCCCTGTTCAGTGGTGCACTGCTTGACTTGCCTTCAGGCCTCATTAGTCTGTCATCACTCACAATTAAAATGGAGCAACTTTAGCGCAAGGGAGAAGGAACAATAGTCCCTGAAACAGCTAAGAAAGTCCTTGCTAGCTAAGAAAGGCTTCTAGATGGTGCAGGTTTGGGTCTCCCAAACGCCAGAAGGAGCCAAGCCAGAGGGAGCCAAGCCAGGGGAGTGGAGGAGGCTGAATGGAGGGACTGACACCCCAAGAGGGGCAAAAAGGTGCCCAAGCTCAGTTCAGAGCTTTGAAGGAAGAAAACCTATTAATTGCTTCATCTTTAAAGGGACACAGTGACACAGCAAGCTCCAAGGGGACAGGGTAGGAGTGTCAGCACTGAACACGCCTTGCTGCAGCCCAGGGGGAGAGTCCCTAGCCCAGAATCAGGCTGGGGGCACCATCCCCAGGGGCACCGTCAGCTGCCCTCTCCTGTACCCCTTCTTGGGTGCCCCATGCTCTGGTGACACTCTGGATTTGGATGGTGTTGATGTGGCAAGGTGCCTTCTGCCTTTTCTGGGCTTGGCCATTTCTCCTATCGTTATCTTTTTGAGGGTATTGGTTAATTCACCAAGTGCTCTGTCTCAGTTATGATAACAGTTTGTGGAAAACAAACCCACACACACAGAGGTTGCTAGGAAGCATTGCACCAACAAGGGAACCTAATGCTAATAATAAACTGGAGATGAATTTGCTTTTATTTGGTCAGAAGCAAGCTCCATCATAGGGAGATTCCGAAGTGCAGATAACCTAGGTCAGAGAGAGATCCAGGCAACATCCTAGCTTTCCATCAGCCACAGGGTTTGTGAATTCCAGTCAGTCTCTCTGAAACTCCTCAGGATAACATAGCGGGAAGGAGCTAAAACAGCATGCCTGTGTATCTTGTGATTTCATGTTTCTCCAAATGACTCATTTTCCCCTGAAACAACTAGAAGAGGGGTCAGATAGAGATGTTTTCTTTCAACATATAGTGATCTGCAGGAAGCAGACCATTTTCAAAAAACAAGTCAGAATAATCCTGCAGAGGAACACTTGGGCTACTTCAATATCATCCCTGTGAAGAGACATGAGAGGCTCAGAGTGAGGGGCCCTAGCGAAGAAGGGGGGACCTGCTGGCAAGTCGGTTGTGCTGATGGACATCTGCTGTTGGTGCCTCCCTTGCCCCAAAGCACAATGCTGTTTTGCATAAATTGTAAGTTAGGAGACAAACACAAGGAAGATATTTCAAACTGGAAGTAAACTTGCACATAAATCCCAGAGAAGAGTTTTAGCTGTTTTGGTAGAAGGAACACGATGTTTGGCACAGGAAAACCATCTCTCAAGTGCTTTTTTGTTTTGTTTTGTTGGTGCTGTGATGAGAAAGAGCATCCAGGCTTGAGAAGACCACATATTGCAACAGCTTGTAACACAATGAAACTTATTTGTAAAGTCCAGAAGACTGCAATTAGTCAGAGAAGCTCTTTAAAGGCAAAACACAGAATTTAAAAAATTTGCTTTTATTGGTTTTTCATTATTGCAATTGTCCTACAGAAAACTCCAAGCTGTCTTTCTATCTGTACTGTTCAGATTGAGTTCTTGGAAATAAGGAGACTTTTCCATTAATGTAGTGCCCCAAGTGCCTGATTCTCTAAGCAGTAGGAGCAATAAAGACAGATTAAAGATACACTACTTTAACTCCTTCAGTTGCTCCTGCTGGTAGAGGAACTGCAAAGTTGAACTATGTCTAAGCCTTGTTTTATGCTTACTGGAGGTACCAAAATCTCAAGACCTCAGTTCTTTAGTGCACCCATGGAGGGGCTGAGGTGTTGTGGAGAACTGCTGTCCCACAAAGTTTTGCCTGCTCTCCTTTCCCTCCTCTCTCTTCCCCACTCATGAGTACACTCGCCTAAGATCTGGGGTCTGCGTTACTACCTGGGAAATCCAAGACAATGCTCCCCTTCTCTCAGGAGTGCATGCTGCTTGCCCAGATGGAAGTCTGATGTGAGCCCACTCATTGCAGGGCTACCCTGAAACACTCACTTTTTGGCAAAATAAAGTAGAAGGATTTTCTTTTGCTCACCGACTTGAGCGGAGCAGGGGGCTGTGTTCCAAACCTCGCTTTACTACGTGCCTAGTAAAATATTTAAAAGATATAGAAAGGATGTAAAGAGGTTCCTGCATAAAATTGAAACCATTTAGGAAACAATAGCATGACTCTGCTGCTTGTAAAAGGGGTCCGGCAGCCTAGCAACCAGGCTCTTGGTCAATGGAGAGACTGTTACACAAGCTGGGCGTTCAGACGTGCTTCCTCCGCATGCCCTGCCCTGCCAATTTACCACAGCCCTCTCTCCCCATTCCCACAGTCTTTGGCCTCTCCCATGAGCCTGCTGACAAAACTCAGCACCCACTAAACGAGGAATTTTTGCCACAGGCCATTTGTCACCTGGGAAATGGGACTGAACTGATCAAACTTGTTTCACGTAAGGCATCTAGTAAATCGGGAAAAAAGTTCGGTTCTATTCAGGATGGGCTGAATGGAGTTGAAGTAATCACTGTCAGCTAAGAGTAAAACCCAATTCAAGATCATTTGCCAGTACACATCCTAAAAGTCTTCTCCTGAATTTTTTTCATAAGTAGCCTTCCTGTCAATTCATAGTGTGTCTCTTTCAAAATCAGTTATTGGTAACTATTACCTCCATAGCTCCATGTTTGGAGGCATCTAACTACTTTACATCTAACTACTTTATCTCTAACTGTTTTAGAGAAATCTCAATATTTCAGCAACGTGATAACAATCCTCTTAATCAGATGAAAGAAGTTTTGAAAACTCAGGAGCAGGAGGAGCATTTACAAGAAATGCAATTATGTAATATTTGTAACAATCTGATATTTCCAGCTTTTGAATATTTCTTTTTTAGTTATGAAGCCACTCTGTTGTAAGTAGCAGATGTTTAATATTTATGAAGCTTTATTTTTCTTGCCAGTGATTAATGATAAAAAATATCTATGAAACTACAGACAGGAACCTTTACTTGTACTTGTGTTGTTGTTCCTTGCATTGCACACAGTTCAGGTTATTTATAGCGCAACAGCTGCTCTGTTCAGCATCCGAAACTAGATAAGGTCACAGGTTATCCATGTAATGTTGGGGTCTTACCAGTGACTGATTTCCTAAATTCCAGTAGGCTTTACAAATGTTTCACCTAAAGTTAATAATCATCACACTCAAGGCATCCTGAGGGAGATCAGGAGAATGTTCTCACACTCCTTTCTACACTATTCAGGACATGCTGTGTTGCCATCAGGGCAGGAATAGCCTTATTTCTGAAAAGTCTCATTAGAGACCTCAGACTGTGAATATCACTAGCTTGGTCGGTCGGCTTTAATGAAAGAAAACATCTTCAGGCAAGTGTACTCAAACACGTATATCTGAAAACTTTCCTAACACTAATTCACTAGTCCCTGTTTAAGATCGGTAACTTCCCTTCTTGCTTAGTTTAGGAGGAAATTAAAATAATTAAAAGTGTACTTTCTTAATTTTATGTCATAAGTCTATAAATGTATATACAGAACATAATAAAACTACTCCTGACTGCTGGAATGACACTTTTGTTAAAGGCCTGATTGCACACTCCAGCCCTGCATACTGCTACAATGACTGCGTAGCAATTTGCTTTCCAGAACAGTTATACTTGCTGTACAAAGTATGTTTCAAAGCAGGGTCCATATTGCATCATACAAAGCTCCTTTTTGCTAAAAACTCAACAAATTTTTTTTTTCTCCTGTACCAGATATCTGAAGTAGCCTTGTTTGTATCACTCAGTGATGCTAGCCATGCAAAACGCTGGCTAATTACATAAAATCATAGAATCATAGAAGCCCTGAGTTGGAAGGAACCCACAGGGATCATAAAGTCCAACTCCTGGCCCTGCATAGGACAGTCCAGAGAATCACACCATGAACATTGTCCAAACGCTTCTTAAACTCTGTCAGGCTTGATGCTGTGACCACTTCCCTGGGGAGCTGTTCCAGTGCCCAACCGCCCTCTGGGTGAAAAACCTTTTCCTGAAATCCAGCCTAAATCTCCCCTGCCACACCTTGGGTCCTGTCCCTGCCCCTCCTCTTCCTCTCACAAGAAAGTTGCAACTGCAGTGAGGTCTCCCCTCAGTCTCCTCCAGACTGAACAAACCTTGGGACCCCAGCTGCTGTATGGTTTCCCCTCTAGACCTTTCACCATCTTCATAGCTCTCTTTTGGACACACTCTAATAGCTTTATATCTTTCTTATATTGTGGCACTAAAACTGCACACTGGACTCAAAGTAAGGCTGCACCAACAGCATGAATACATAGGTTTTTTTGCAAGGAAGACTCTATGAACAGGAAAGGCTTTTTTCTCATCTTTTATCTTAGCTTAATTTCCTAATACGTGAAATTGTGGATTTCACTTGCATGAATTTCTTTTAACTTTTCTGTATACAAGTCTAGGTACATGACGTACTCTGGAGGTAAAGAGATTACTTCAGTGATGAAAAGTGACCATGGCTGATTTTGTACAAAGGGTAAGTGAAATATATATCCAGAAATACAAATGATCCATCATGGCCCTGAGAATATTAAACAGAACTGTCCTGTCTTCTCCACACCATGCAGAACTTTCTGGCCTTGTAAGAAGCCTTTGGAGCTATACACTTTATTTAATTTTATTGTGCATAATCTTTCAGTGATAACTCAGAAAGCCCTTCTAAAATCAATACTGGAGAAGAGGCACATGATAGACCAGCTCATCCACTGCATAAATCTTCTGAAGTGGCTCCAGAAGAATTACATCAGAAATTAATTTGGCCTCTTATGTTTGAAAAAGTCCCTGCTAAGGATTGCAGAGCTGAGGAGAAGCAGCACTGAGCAATGTATTACTTCTTCCAGCAAGCTTCGAAACAGATCAAATGAGCACTGGAAGACATCTGTCTGTTATTTCCTGCCCACACAGCTTTGTTCTGCTTTATTGCCAGAGCGCTCCATGGATGATGTCACTTTTTTCTGAAGAAAACAGGCCACCAGAGCCTTTCACTGACATAATTAATTATCTGTAGTCTGGGCCACAGCCAGCAAAATTCCCATGGCAAGGCCCTGAGAAGTATTAACTCCACACTGCTTGATGTTTTCAGAATTATTATGGTCTGGGATACCCTGTCTTGTCTTTTCACACTGAAAGAGTGCTTTGCTTGATATTATCAGGCCATGGGGCAGTCACTGCAGCATACAGAATTACAGTGTCATGATCCAGTCGGCACAGAGACACCAAGGCGAGGGGTCGCTGTCAAGTTATGTGCATGAATCTGCGTGTTGGGATGTGTTCTACATGCTCCAGCAATGCCTCACAACGGCTAACCACACTGCTTTGGGTTTTCTGTATCCAGTCATGGAGTTTTTGTCTCAGTCAACATTAACTGTATAATATTTTTCACATGACCTGAAGCCCAGCAGCAAGCAGAAATCACAGATTGATCCAAATAGCCATCAAGTTGCCATGTTCCTTTTGTAACCAGAGCTTACTTTGTGATCACCTCTTTAAGAGGAAAAAAGCACCTCTTTAAGAGGAAAAAAGGAGTGACTAATGAAAGGGCAATAACAGAGAAAGCATTTATTTTCCTCTTTCTTCTGTTATCATCTGGCCCTATTAGCAAGTCTGGACCAAGACACAAGAGATCCATGGATCATGGACCTCTTTCTTATGCTTCACACATAAAATTAACCCCACCATGCTCCAATTTCCATTCCATAAAGGAAATAATATTTCTTATCAATGAGAGTTAATTCCCAAGTATATAGAAGATCTAGGTGCACTATGAATGCTACAAAAAATATGGTACTCTGACATCAATATAATTGTTCTCCTATTAATTTTCCCCATTTGTTATATTCTTTTATTTCCTCCATGTTCATGATATACTATCATCCAATTTGTTGAAATCCATTGGAAACTAAAAGGTATCTTCATTAGGCATGTAATTCGTCTAAATTGCTCTTTGAAAGTGCTACATTGACAGAATAAGGAACGGAAGCATCTGAAATTAGGTGCTCTGACCTGAATTTCAGGGATGCACTTGAAGCTGCTGGTGTGAGTACCCTGTCTCCAAGGGGAACAGATTAGCCCAGGCATTTTATTTCCACAGTGATCTTGCTGCCTTCTGGCAGGAATGAGCACACAAGGAGCAGGATGGAGCAAGACAAGCTGGAGCCAGCAGGGCTGCATCCACCAGGACGATGAAGTCAGAGGCAATGCTTCTGCCTCCTCTGTGGAGACAGGAGCATGTGGGACACTAACAGACCTCAGTGTGTGTACATGTGTAGTAAACTGTATACACAATTTTCTCTTGTCCAAGCATTTTGTTGGCTTCAACGAGCTGTTTTCCAGTACTGTGTGCTGCACGATGTGCACTCCAGTTCCTGGTGGCTGATGAATGGGCAAGAACAGTAGGGCTGCATTACGGCAAGCACTCACCAGCGTAGCCAATATTTGAACAGAGGAATTGTCAGAGGAAACGAGGGAAGTGGCACGAACTCTTAGTGTGAAGCAACTAGAGAGAGTGGGCAATGAAGGGTGCAGAGTGAGAGCTCCCAGCCATGCCCACGATGCCCTCACAGCGTCCAGCTGTCTCCAAAATCCCCTGATCCCCCCCAATGTCTGTCCTTCCCTTTGCCCTCCCCAAGCCCCACTTGGACATCCTTTCCCCTCTCCACCCTCCCACTGCATTTCCAGGAATGACTCTGAAGCCCTTCTAAATGCTATTTGACCCGAACTGCTGAGATTGCAGGAGCCAATACTAGAGAACCAGGGTTACATTATGAAGCCACATCAATATTTCTGTTTCTGACTCTCTTAAACTTGAGAGTGACACATGTCTGGAAGTTACCATGCAACTGTATTTGAGTTAGTCAGTTCCACTCGTTTTTCTGGCATAGATGAATTGATGAAAATCTTTTGCAAAGAAAAGCCAATAATTTCCAGGATAAGAAAGACTTCGCTTGCAAAATCCAAACCCTTCCTGTCTCAGGAAAGGAGTTCCCTTCATAGTGTCTCAGCAGTGCATCATTTAGGGTGCCACATCTGCACAGCCCTCTGAAATAAGTCACAGAGTTCACTTTATTTTGGACATCATGCAAAATTCTATACTCAAGCCAGCAATTTTGTAAGATGTGGCAAGACACAGGATGTTCAGTAGGACCCACCGTTTTCTGCGTGAAAACGTTACATTTCTCTCACTTTAGTCAACCAATAGGTGGAGCCTTTAACCCTAGAAACAAGACACTTTCTCAGCCATGTTCTCACAATTATTATGTGAAGGCTTATATTTGCTTTTATTAAAGCTTGTTTTGGATGAAAAATAATCTATTTTGCTCTCAAGAGCTTATCTGATCCTCAGCTAGAGAACAAGAGACAAAAACTTAATAAATGCACAACTGGGGCAGCAAAGTTAATAAAAACAGATTCATCTACCACTGCAATGTTAATTTAACAACTGGTGACTCAGAGTACTGGACAGCATTATGACACATAAGACATATGCTCATTGCAAGCTCTCCAAAGAATCCCAGATATTTTAAAGCCAGAGAGCTCATGCACTTAACATTGATTGCAAAAGGACTGGCCATGTGCTCTCCCACAGAGTGAAACTTCTATTAGGAAAAATGAGAAAGATACTAATTTCCTCATTACTGTTGCACTGGGTATACAAGTTCTGTTAAGTAAGTGTAAAGAAAAAGAAGAATAAGTAGTCAAATTATATCAGTTATTTAAAATTAATTTTTAAAAGTTTGCTAGAGAGGATCAGTTGGGAGCAATACCTAAACTTGAAAAGATAGTTGTGGGCAATTCTGTTCTGTTTTGAACAGAAGACCAAGAATTTTTGGAAAAAACCCCAAGCTGTTCACACTCTTCTTTCCACTCTAGATAAGATGTTCAATGGGTCAGAGGCACTTGCCAATGATTCCTCTCTCTCCTGATCCTTCAAGCCTAACTAACACAATAGATGTAGCTCAGTTAAGTACAGCTCAGCCATTAACAGAGAAGGATGTTAAAATGTCTTTGTGAAAGAGGTTTTCAGCCTACAGCTGTCCAGTGACAGTGACATTTTATTGAGGATCATTACTTTAAAAAACATATAATTCTAAAGCAATTTTAGTACCAAAGAGATGGATGGCTATCATCACTATGGTTTGATAGTACCTCTGCCCTTAATTTCGGAGGGAGCAGGAAATTGCCTAAATTGCACAATTTAACTATATTTCAGTATACTGTCTCACCATTTTTTTCTTTTTTTTTTTTTTTCTCTCATAAAACAGCCAGGCTCTATTTTAAAATTTATGATTTTGGGACTTGCTAGATAACTTCTTCTTACCTCCTATGGTATGTTCTGCACTTTGCACAGCAGTGAATGTAGGCTACAGAAAATAAACCACACTGTTCTGGGAAAAATTAATCTCTGGTTGTAAATTATTCAATAAAAATAGAAGAGAGCATCTGTGGTCTGAAAACTACTTTTTTTTGGTGCTGCAAAAGCATTCTTCACCAGGAAAACACAAACAAACCAGGGGTCAGTAAGACAGGAGAGAATGTTTTAATTCATTTTACTGATATGCCAGACATTTTAGGTCTTGTTTTTAGGCTTTTATTCTGCTATACTGTGGATACCATCCCTCCCTTCATTGTCTTGCCTTTTTTATGCCCACTTTCCATGTCTCTAGCTTGGCTCAATTAATCTCTGTTGTATTCTCCTTTCCCTTACACTCTTTTTCTTCTATTGCCCAGCCTCTTTCCCCTCATTCCATTCTCCTTATGTCACCTCTCCCTCCTCACATTAACCCTAGCTTCTCTTTTTCCCTGTAGCTCTGTACATGCCAAGGCTTTTCTCTTGGGGAATTTGTATTTCATCTGTATGATATGCTCATAAATCCTAAACTATTTCAATTCAATCAACAGGATTTCATAGATACCCTACATACACTCTTCTCTGGCCTTACCTATTCTTTCTGCCTTGGCTCATCTGCAGGTTGTTAATCTGCACTGTTTTGCTAATGACCATTTGAAAACTCCTTCTCTTCACTCCTTTCTCTAGTACTAAGGCCACTTGCCCCAACTTTCTCTTCTGATTTCAGTACCGCACACAACACATCTGGTTTCCACCCACCTATCTATCACATATTCCTTGCTTGAGCTTTCAGGCAGGTCCATATTTATTAATATTAAAGGAGCAGTATAGAAAAAGGCACTGAAGAAAAATGTAGACATTTGTACAGTGTTTTTAACTAAACAACAACTAGGTGCCTCTCACAATGTTGTTAGAACATCTTGGAAAAGTCAATACAAAAGCAGTTTGAGGCATTACATGGGAGTTTACACATTGCAGCAAGAGGAAAAAGAGGCAGAGAGAAAAACATCACAACAACAGCTACAGAGTCAAATTTTCTTCCTTTTATTAGTCAGACTGACTAGCGATGGGTAGGCCAAGTAATGCCATGCCTTAAGAGAAAGGCAAATATTAAACCAAGTGCACAAGGCACTGGTGAGCTCTCTCCTACAGCAAGCACCATGTGCAGCTGCAGCTGCAGGCACCAAGGAAGGTGAACCCAGGGTGTAACTGCTGCTGCTCAAGGGGTGATGGAAGACATGGAGAGCCTATTTTGCTAGAGGAAACGGAAAGGATGTGGTACAGCTGGTACAGGAAAAACAAAGGCTCAGAGAATGTGAGACTGCTGTCTGCAAACACATCAGGCATTAAAGACAGTAGGGAGAGATGGGCTTTCAAAGCAGGATCACTCTATAGCATAGTTTCATAAAGGCTTCACTAGGCATAATTAAAATTGCATTAGAAGTTAAAAGGGGCAAATTAGCTAAACGTTAAAGCTTTTCAGTTCTGGGACTGTTTTCCAGCAGGACCAGTCCTAGTAAACAACACATCTAATCTTAAACACAGCTTAATAAGTCAAGAACAAAGGTTAAATGGAGTGTTTGCCTTAAAGATTAGATGCTGGGGCTTGATATACAGTAGATCTTCTACAATTTTATCTCCAGAATTCTCAGGTCAGTCAATGCATCTGCAGTATAAGGATGAGGAAAACATGACTTGGGAAGTTACAAGGAGGTAGAATAAGGAAAAAGGTCACTACTAGAGAAATAAAGAAGGGAAGAAAAGTGAGCAGGGAAATTTAGATCTTAGGAAAGAGAATAGAACAGAGTGATTATAGAATAAAATGCATTATGTAATATGTAGCCATACAAAAGGGAAAGAAAGTAGAAAGCAGAAAGATGGAAACAGTAAAGAATTTTCCTTTCCTTTCCATGTACAAAGCAGAGTTTTTTGATAGACAGATGGTAAAATACTAAAATACCTTTAAAAATGTTAAAATGGAAAGGGTAGTATATCACCCGTACCCATGTGAATTAATTTACTTTATTAAGAGACAGCATTTACCTCACGGTGGGATGTGCAGCCACTGCCATCTAAGTGTTTCATAAGGACCTTACCAGAGAAAACAAAAACACAGTTCTCTGCTAACCTTTCCCTGATGCACCCAGGTTGAGAAGAAAGTCCTGCAGCCCACCTGAAGGTGAGCTCCTCCTGTCTCTGTTGGATGAGAGAGCTCCTTCCTCCATGACCATGTTGTTCCAACCGCCAGCAATCAGCCTCCCATACCTACCCCACAAAAACCCATTGCTCTGGCACCTTGTATGAGCACTCAAATTAACCATTAAATGAAGTCCTAAATAAATGCTGATTAAAGGAAGGGGTTCTTTGACAGCAGAGTAATTTAGTCTCTGCCTTTGAAGGAGGGATGCAACATAAATATCTGCTATACAGTGTTTTCCCTCAAATAGCAAACCAAGCCCATTACATTAGACCATTTGGAAGTCTGAGGACTTGTCAGAAATTGTGTCTTGTGATTATCTATATATCACTTGTATATTCCACATACTGTTCCCCAGGACATGACATTTCACATATTGCCCATTTGCACCCTCAGGTCTGCACAGAGGAAATGTACAGCTGACACCTTGTCATGTGTTTCCTTTATTCCCCGTGGCTGCATGGCTCTGTGGAGCTCTGCTCTTTGACTGTGCCAGGCTCTCAGGAAACATTTCCCTCAGCCCTAAAGCATGCAAGGGTCCTCGACAGGAATGGGGGGCTGAGCTGCAGGGGATGAATGCCATGTTTGCCCTGGAGAAACACAGTAAAACGTGGACAGTAGTAAAGGCTTTGAGTGGAAAAGTTGCACCTTTTTAAACTGGTGTGAAATATAGGAAACTGTCACCCAAGCTTAAATTATCCTGCAGCAATAGGCACAGAATCTGGATAAGAAATTATTTTTCTTGAAAAACCTAATGATTTGTAGTGGGATGCTGTCTTTATAAATATACTTTTATTATTGTGGGGTTTTTTCCCAAACACGCAAGAAGTGAGTGAGTGGTAAACATGCAGGAATACTGCTCCTCATTTCCTTTTGGGCCCCCAATCAGGAAATGTTGAAAATCAGTGTTGGTATTGCTGAAGATTAATGGCTGCTGCTCAGAAACTGTGCAGAGAGGGAATATATTCCTGCCAGGACAAATACATAGGACACTGGACAAAAATCTGTGAACCACAGATAGGATTATATCATCATTGTAGAGATCCACACTGCCTGTCTTGCTATTAATTACAATGAATAGTATTCACATGTGGGTTTGACTGAAATCACTGTAACAACCAGGCAAATTAATGCCATGCCTGCATGGTCTAATTTATTCTACTGGTATTTGAAGTTTTCTTTTCAAATCAGCTTTACAGTATTTAAAAATTAGGGGGGTTTTCCAGGTATAGGAAGCAGTCCTTCATGGATTTTTTTGCCCCAATATATTCAATATGGGTTTAAAGACCATGTAATCACTACTTTTTTATGTGAGCAGTTAGATCTCACAAGAGAAAATACACTCCACTGAGCTCTAAGGCCATTAAAATAAATCCCTGTCATCAGTTCATTTGCTTCCCACTCTCCTTCAGAGTGGCTGTATTAAGAGCTCTCTTGCCATGTATATTGGGACACATTCTCATCACCACAGCTTTTGTTTACTTTTTCTTCCCTTTTGTTTTCTTACAAAATAAGGCATAGGCTTACAGTGACCTCAGATGTTTATGAAAATCTTTTCTTCTCTATATTCAGTAAATGCACAGGGTCCAGCCAGAAAACATGAAGACAGGCACAGCTGAGTCCAATTGGTTCTAGAAGCTAAAGCAAAAGCAAGCTACCTGAGGATATTATAATTTTTAAAACCAATCAAGTTAAACTGATGATGTAAACATCATTGCCAGGGCATCTCTCCGTGGTTTTCTGGCGTGTTTGACTTCAAAAAGAAGAGCTGGGGCATCAAGTCATAAAGTAAGTGCTCAATATTGATAGCAAGAGCAATGTGGTGTGTCTATGTCATTAGATAATGTGAATAGTGAGCTAAGCACGTGATACATATGATTAAATTACCAGTATACCCTGCTAACCCCAGGTTGTCATGACCCTGTGGCACTGTTCAAGTGTTCTGAGGCAGTGTCACCCTGCAGGTACAGGCATAAGATGCCCCCTGCTCACAGCTGATAAAACACTCATGGTATTTTATCCCATTTTTTTATTCATAAAATAATGGATTTCCCTACAGGTATAGTCTGATGTTACTCTCGAAACAAAATCTTCTTACATGTGCCTAGATAATATTTGATTTGCCAATATTGAAATGGCTTCAAAATAAACCCACAGTGTGATTTGTCAGTCCGACAAAACGCCAGCCAGCCACCAGAGATGTCTGAACAGAGCTGAAAATAAAAAGCCATTAAATGACTCAGTGCATTAAGTCACTGTGACAGCCAGGAGGTAATACCAGAGTATTTACTTTGGCTGGAGTGTTCCTTGGCTCATCTTCATTTGTAGTGTTAAAGCCAGGCTCTCATCTCAAGCCAAAATGCTGTAGCTTGCCCACTTCAGAAATGGGTCAACACAGGCACCAGGGAAATAACTAAAATGGGGGGTTTTGAAATGAAATTTAAAACCCCTATGCATTAAAAATAATGTCTCCCTTCCCTGCCTGGCTGCAAGGAGCAGAAGAACAGATGCACTCTACAGCTACCACTGTGGTTGTCCTCTCAACCCTCCTGTCTTGCCAGGAAGCTTTAGCAGTGCCTAACATATCTTTGGGGTCTGAATGTATGAATATCCCTAAAAGTACTGTCCAGGACCTATCTCCATCATCCCCACAGGGAAAATGAGAACATGGGCAATTTTTCAAAGGTTGTGTAACTACCCCACAGAGTGAAAGACTATGGTGAAGAACAGGAGAATTACTCAAACAATACAGACCGTATTTATTGCCACACAGGAAACATTAATGACGTTCTTCACCTCCCCTTTCCAGACCACAAAGGTGACTTCAGGGTAAATCTTTCTGAGCAACACGAGCATGAAACATTTCTATTGAGGTTTGGCTCTGTTCACTACAGGAGCCACATGCTAGCTCCATCTCTAAGTAAATTATATATACAAGTTTTTAATAAAGTAAAATGAAGCATTATAAAAATGGTTATTTTTCTGTAATGATAATTTCTTTCTTCCTTTGCAAAATTGCATTCAAAAGATTTTCTTCCTTTTTTTCCCCTGCAGTTTCTCATTGTAAAATCACCATTCTCTGTCTTTGAAAACATTATTTATTTTGAATGTGTACTTCTTGTAAACTGAGAGTGGTTTCAGACAAACTAGAGGTGCATTATGTGCAGGATAAGTGATACTTAATGATACTTAGTGAGATGGAATCTCAGTTGTGGTAATGGTGATTCATGCACCAAAGAAATTAACAGAACAATTGCTTTTTGTAATCAGATAAGATGGTAACAAGTTCAACAGTAAAGTAATAATGTTATGAATGTGGGTTTCAGAGGAAAAGTAAAGCCTTTTATGTTTTCACACAGGTCAGGAGGCTTTTTTCTGCTTGTCCACAGGTTCAGTGAAAAAGATCACTAAAGCACAACCAAAAGAATATATGAATTTAATAAGCAGTCCTACCACTAAAGGGGATAAGTTTTGAAAAGCCAGAAGTCTTCATATCGACTTTTTGAAATACCATGTTTCAACTTCTTATTTTGAAACTCTCTGAAGGCTGGCACTACTGAGAATTCAATGATTTATTAGCATTAAAGAGAATCTCAAAACTGGGTGGACATTCGGGGACAAGCTAAGTGCAAAATCAGGCTGACTGCCATCAAGGACTTACTACTGGGCTGAATTAACATGCAAACCAGGACAACTGAGAAAGCTTTCAAGCAAGCACTACTCCAAGAAATAAAACTAATGGATCTTTGGAAGGCAAGGAATGTGCAGAACACTGGATTCCAGACACCAGACACGACAGACAGAGCTTTGGCTGAGCCCTCATCAACATCTAAATATGCAGAAGTTCCAGGGGACATCCTAAGTCCATTTTCAGTATTCCTGACTTGCAGATTTGTCTCTTGAATATTTTCAATAATGATTGTAATTATATTCCCTATATTTACTTTTCTTCTCCCTGCTTGCTTCTTCCTACCCACCACTGATTCCCCCGTGGTTGTTTTCAGCCTCACCTGCAGATCCCCATTTGTTTGTCAGGTGTTTCTTTGACAGGTGTTTATAGTTTATTTTGCTTTGCTAGCTGCAGTGGTAAATAAAGTGGTACTTAAAACTATGATTGTTAAACACCAAGTACCGCTGTTCTTTCCTTGTGGACCTTTGGCTTAAATATGCATGTCCCTGTTAGCTGAGCCCTGTGCTCTTTGGACAGCCTAAAAATAGATAGGTACATAGAAAATATGGTTTAGAAGATGTTTAATTTACCTGCAATTCCCCTTCCATTATACTGAGTAGTTTTATCAAGTCTTCTTTAGAAAGTTCTATGGACTTCTTGTTCTTTCGCTCACTAGGACCAGGTGATTTTGAGTGCCGTTTGACAGTTGCTGAAACCATGACCTCATCTTCCTTCCGATGAGGTTTGTTCTTTTTCTTGGCATCCTCCTGAAGTTTTTCATTCTCTGCATGGCTGATGACAGGCCTGGAACTGGAGAAGTGCCCGTTAGACGAGCTTTCTCCACCTTGGTTTCGGGATCTCATCCCTGCCTAGAAAGAAATAAACATAAAGATGCATTTATAAACAAAATTACTTACCAAAAAGGGAAAAAAAAAAAAAAAGCCACAGTGGAAATACTGCCTTTGGTAAGAACAACAATCTTCTATAAACTGAAAAATACTGTCATGCTCAAGAGACTGTGGTAGAAAGCTCAACCATTTCAACAACTCTGTGTGTGGCAGAAAAAAGTCCTAAGGTAAGGTTAGCCATCTTTTTCAGCAAGCCAAGATGCTGATATGAATTTAAACGTATGGAACTTAAAAGTGATGTGGAAAATTTATAAATAACATGTTTCAGTGTCTCCTTTTTTTCAGTTGACATTTTGATCATTCACAATTCAAAGCAGGTTGTCAAATAGATCTTATTTTAACATGTGGCTTACTTGGGAAACAGAAATACAATTAAATTTTTGAAAAGCATATTCCTGGAGTACAAATTCTCTATGAGAATGGAGTGCCAATGCATGACAAATGTCAGTCTGCAGTTTCCCTGAATTAAGCAATGATTTTATTGCAGGTAACCAAGAGAAATGGGGAAAGAGTAAATCAGGTGGCAAATACTGCACAAGTTTATTAGACAGAAAGTGCCATAAAGGAAAGTTGAAAAGAAGTTTGAAAAACAAGCACAAAGGGTATGAAATCACTGAGAGGTAAATGGGCAAGATCAACACGCTTTCCAGAAGATTCAGGGTTTCTCCAAAATGTCAGGTCATGGTTATTCAATGCTCACATTTCTGTCCTCTTAAGCACCTACAGTGAGTCTTGGACTACAACAGCAAATGTTCCTTAGCTCTGTCACTTGACCTACTGTACTGCTAAATTTTTATAGCAATAAATCTAATGAAAAATATTCCACTGCTTCCAAGTATTTCCTCTCATTTAAATTAATCTCTGGATTTAGTCTGCAGTCTGTTCATTAGTCAAGCAGATGCTTCTCAACATCACACAATCTTCTAATAAGGAGTTCAGAGCAGCAGCTCACTAGTGATGGAGCAAAACCTAAAACACATTGACTAATCAGCTTTGCTGAATTACTCTGGGTCTGCAGTGGCTTGCCTAGTTACTTGACTCAGGCCAGTGTTAAAAATCTCTGGCTCACAATTAGCCTTGCACTTTTGTAGTTGCACACTCAGGAGGAAGATTGATTGTCTGTTTGTTATGATAGTTTACTCATGTCTTCATTAATTCAGTGGAATTCATTCAGCAGTGTAAATGGGGGGAGAATTAGACCCCATATTTTGGAGTGAGAGAGTTTCACAGAGATTCCTTGCATTGTAGGTCTGCTCTTATCCAAACAATATGTGATACAGGTATACAATGGCCCTTAGCTTCCTGAATGCTTATACAGTGTGTTTTTCATCAAACAGTTTGGATTAAATACATGAATTATACTTTCTAAAAACAGATCTCCATTATAAGCATGAACAATACCTGAGAACCTCAGGAAACCTTTAAGGTTTCAGATTTATAATGGAAAAATAAACATTGTACTATGTTTCCTCTCAGATAGGGCTTTTCAATTTGTTTAACTTTAATGGGTTTGAAACTTTCCAACCACGCTTCCTCTCAGGAGAGAGCACTTGGGATTCAATCTGTCTCTATTTTCTAAGTGTTTCCTTCTGAGTCCCTGTGGGTCACAGCCTCCAGCCACTTTCATCTCTAAACCAAACCTATTTTTTATGGCTTACAGTGAATGGTTTCATGGCTCTAGGACATCCTACATATTTTAAGAATAAATATTTTAAGACTGGCTTGTATATGTTTTTCAGTGGAAAACAGATTATTATATTACAATATATTCTACTTAGTAACATGCCATGTTAGGGATTTCTCTGTAGTAAGATGATTCAACTTTTAGACCCGAAGGTGCACAATTAATGTTAAATTTAACTCAGGACTAGCTGAGATACATCATCAACCTGAAACATTGCATGATTAACCAGATGCCCTTGGACTTCATGAAAGGTGGTGTGTCACCCAGTCCCATGGTAACTCAGGACAGCCACCTTGATCCATCTGTCCTTGAGGGAGCTGAGATAACAATACATGAAGCCATGTAAAGACTGAGCAATTGACTGTAGGCTTATCAACCTGTTAACAGAAATTACGAATGCATGTTTCGAGTGTGCTTTTGCTCAGTGTAAATCAATATAGGCCCACAAAGGACAGATGCAAAGTTATGTTTTTTTTCAAAATTCATTAAAACAGCAACAGAGCAGCTTAATCAATTGACCTGGTGTTTCATATATTTGGCTAATTAGCATATGATTGCCGTTAAAGGAGCTTGAACTTGGCCTCTTTCAAAATTTCTTTTAAACTTGTAGATTTATTTTGCAGCAAGCCTTGCCTGACAGTAAGTGTGGCAGACAGTCTGTCACTCTCGGGGACAATGCCCCTAACAGCCTTTGTGTGAAAGCCTGCCAAAATCAGCGAGATGCTAACACTTACTCTGTCTTCCCTTAGTATGTTGAGACATTTTCAACACGTTATCCAAATGCAAAGGTGTCATGTGCTGAAGCCGGAGATGCAGGTGACAGAGGCTTAAATGGCGACAGAAAGGGCCAGGGTTTTGATATTCACACAGTAATTTCCAAGGAGTTTAAGGGCCAAAATCAATGGCATGATCCAGCTGTTGTGCAGTGCTCTAGGAATATAAAGCAGCTGTAAGGATGACTGAGTTTTAATTAGAGCAGCGTGAAGTAGCCAAAGCATACCAGGGATCTTGGCTGAAATATTGTCTGCTGGAAAGCAGTGCTTAGTGTTATCATTTTGGATATCCGTCTGCATTTCTGATGGCACCACGATAAAGAAGAAAAGCTTCTGAGCAGTTATATGACATTATTTCAGTATGCAAATATCCAAATCCCAAAACTTTGCTTATCTGTTGTTTCACCAGGGTTCCAAAATTGATTCTGGGGACACTGCCAGTCTAACACTGGTAACAAATGACCTCCTGCTGTCAGTCCTGATCACATCTCCATATCTTACAGCATTCCTGATCTGCTGAAGGGATTGTGTTCCCTGAAGAAATAGCTCAAATTATTTATAATGACTTTAGCATTTAACTCTATTTTTTTTTCTGCCCCTTATCATATTGCATTTTAAACTGGAAACCTTTCCTAACAGTTTCCAGTCAAACAAGAAGACTTCATGTGATCAGTCACCTTGATTTTGACATTTATTGGCTACTCATTTCAATATGTGCTCACATCATTGGTACTTGGCATGGGAATTCTTCAGCCCCTCCTCTGGTTCAGTCATTTGTTAAGCTTTATGCACAAAGGACAAATGCTATGATTATTTACTTGAGTCTGTATTGTTGTTCTGGGCATGGATCCTTCAGTTTTCACAAGTTAGAATCCACACAAGATTTTATGAAATAACCTTTATGTTAGTTTTACTGACATCAGGAGGAAATCTATGAGGAATTTGCTGAGTAGGATGTCAGGAGAGGACAGGCTGCATGCTGTTCCAAATCTTTCCCCCGTTTATGGCAATTTGTTCTCCCTGTAGCTCTCAAAATGGCAGGTTAGATTAGGCTGTTACTGGTGCTGTTGGAATCAGATAACGCAAAGGAGTTCTTTGAACTTAATGTGTAGTCCCTCTTGCTAATTGAACATGATGATTTTGGCTGCATAGTACTTTCCCTTAAGATAATAATAATAATGTTATAATACACACACACACACACAAAATTGATTTAAAGCCATGATATGGTTGTTGTCGTTGGCAATAAATTTGTAGTCTGGATCTCAGCTGCAGATCTAACTGATTAGTCTATGACATGAAAGTGCTGTGTTTCTGACAGGCTAACAAAGTATTGTAGGGACAGTGCAACTGGGTTAGTGAACCAAAGCTGGAATTTGTTTGTCTGCTGTGGCTTTGGGAACTGCATCTTCCCATCTGCTGTGCAGGAATTTGTAGTGGAGCAAAGTGATGTGCAGAAGTGCCTGGTACAGGGTTGATTGAGGAGGACTCAAAAACTGAGCAAGCCAAATCTCTGCCCAGTGGTTAGGATCAATTTATAGCACAAGGAGTGAAAAATAATTTAAATATACTCAAACTGGAGACCAAATAATATAAAACTTCCATCAGATCTGAAATACACCACAAATGATGAGGAGAGCTGGAAAAGTTTTTAAATAGTATCAGTCTGTATTTGAAAATAGTAGGTACCAATTTTAAAAACCCATCAAACAACAGCAACAACAAAGAAAATAAAAGAAGACACCTTCTCAAATGTCAGGAGACAAGGAAGATGGAGACATCAAATTGACCTTGTTGGCTTAGAAATCCTCAGCAAGGACCACCTCAGATGGGAATGGATGGCTTTAGCCCCAAGGGGTCTGGATAGCCACAACTAAGTTTACAGAGGTGAGACTTTCACAGGACAATCATGTAGAGATACAGCTGTTCATACCACCTCAGAGGCTTATTAAAATAATTAATTTTCATATTGGTTATTCCAGGTTGTTTTCCTGGACTCTGCAGATGTTTGTTTGACTTGAAGAAATTAAAAGGAATCACATTCCCAGGAGGCTGTGATAGGACCAGGTAGGAGCTGTGGCTGCACCGTCAGAGCAAAAGCTGCGCAATTGGACTCAGATGCTGCCTGAAGCAGACGTGTGTCAGACTCTGGATTGTGAATGTACCAGGCCAAGGGAATGCAGACCTCATTCTTGGTTTTGCTTCTGCAGATGACTCCCACGTTTGTTTCAGTCATGATAGTCAGAGGAGAGTGATAAACCAAATGACTAATACAATAAAGAACGGAAAAAATATCAACCCTTAGAAATCCTGGAGTTTCCTGAATTTCTAAATTTTCATGCTCAGAGTACTGTCTAACCATTGTTCTGTCTAACCCTCCCCCAGTCTCTTGTCCTCGTATGCATCATGACTTGATTTGAGCAAACAAGAGAAGGTCTTTGTTCCTTTTGACGGTATAATACTTTGCCAATGTGCTTTTGTGAGAGCCCATGTTTGCTGCTTGCCCTTCTTGTTGGACTGTTGGCATGGAGCTACAGATACTCTTTGAATCAGGACAATTCTTTACGCAGTAAACAGCTTGAATGACCAAACCACAGGGCTATAATTCCTATACAGACTAAGAGAGGACCTGTAGCTACTCTAGCTAGGTGACACCACTGCTGGCCTTCATCCTTTCACCTGGTCTGCTTGCTGCCCCAGAAAAGTGTTTGTCATACAAGTGTCAGGAGGAGCAGCATCCCAGCACCTCAGTGCTGAGCCCCATGCGCTGAAGAAGAAATACTTGTGTCATCCTATTGACACTGCTGCCATAGTGGGGTTTGCTGTTTGCAAGTAGTGCAGACAAGGAGCAAAGTTATAGCAGACACACTCACTGAGGTACAGCATGAGAATCACCAAAGCCTTTTTGCTTTATCAAAGACTTACATTTTAGGTTCTAAACTTGATTCTTGTAATAGTGGGGCATAGTAACACATGGACTGTGTTCACTAAGGAACTATATCAACAATAGTTCCTTTGCCTGAAAAAAGGAGAAGAATAAGTATAAATGTACTCTCAGGAAGAAAATAGATTTCTGAAAATTCCATATCCAGGTGTCTTTCTGGATAACTATAATCTGCGTGAAAGCAGAAAAGGATTTCGCAAAATTAAAAGAGGAAACCCAGTCATCACTAAGGCAGATTTATACCACTTTAACTCCATTTTCTTAATTCCAAGGTAAACTCTTCTCTAGCTAAATTATGGCACCGATTTAGAAAGAACAGAGTTTATTCTGGTACAATTCCATTAATTTTGTCATTTTCAGGAAAACTTGTGGTTTCATCTGGAATACTTTTACTTGAGTAATGCATGCTGACCAACTAAGGAGTAACATAGACTTGTTTCACAAAGATTCATGTTTCCCAGGCTTCATCTGGAAAAACATCTTGGATGCGTGAGGCATGAGGAATGATAAGCTATTAGCTCATCATTGAGTCAAAAAAATAAACTTTTATATATCACTCTACCCATGTTTTGATTACTGTGCTTCCCAGCTGCCAGAAAGTACAAACAGGAGTCATAGCGGAGACAGTTCAAGTAGCTGACACCACTAGACAAACATGCCACTAGGTCTGATGAGGGCTGAGACATTTGTTCTCTGGAGTGGCCACGTGGCTGACAGGGACTAGGCAGGAGCAAGGACAGTGGCAGCAGTGCCAGCTGCCTGCAGTGCAGCCTTTCTAGCCCATTTCAGCTGAGCTGGGAGACATGGACAGCTCACCCCTCTTCGCAGCCCACTGGGGTGTCCCATGCCCAGGAATACCTCTGATGTGAAGGAAAATGGATCTTTGGAGGAAAGAAATGCCCTTCCTTTCTGGGGCCTTGTGTGCAGCTGATGAAGCCTGTCTTGAGACACAGCCACTCTCAGAGTTCTCTATTGAGATCATGATTCCTCACAAATTGTTTTAAGCTTCCTGCTCTTTTGGGTTAACCCATTTCAAATCAAGCTGTGAACTTCACATGAAGACAACGCTAGCAGTGTCACCATTAGTTGCAGTCCAAACCTACTAAACATTTGTTTTATCACCTGACAGCCAGAACGTGCCTGGAGAATGGTAAGAGAGGTGATGCAGATTAGCTGGCCTACCAAAGATTTTTCACTCCTGCAGACGGGAAATCTTTGGTGTTAGGTAAGCACTGGTCATTTCTTTTTGTTGGCAGCATAGAACCAAGCTGATAACCCACAAAGTGAAATACTGTGCACAAAGGAACCACACTCTAGTATCTCTAGTAAGTAGTTTCTAAAGACCACTGCTCCTATAATTCATTGTCTCCTGCCTAGATGTTAGAATACTGCTGAAAGCAGCAGGACACAGGAGCAGGTTGATAATAATCACAGGTCTTGACTTGTTCCCATCCTTAGCATGACCAACCAAAATATCTAAAATGAGATATCACTGAAGGAACACAGCATGGAAATTAATGTCATTCCATGGGCCTCGCAAGCCTTCTTTAACCTAGGAATGAACAACGGGGTAAATAACAAATACAATCAGGAAATGAGGAAGTCCTTAGCTTTCTACAAAATAAGTTTCAACTTTTCACTTTAAAATTACTTTTTATTTCAAAATTAAATGCATTTTTAACAAGTGTGAGATGAGACCAAAAGATTAATTGTCCCAAAAGCAAACTCTAAGCTTTGGGTAGAGATAAACATTTTGCTGTCTCTTTCTGACCTAATGTGGATCTTGAATCCGTATTCTTTTCAGTAGCCATAATTTGCACAGCTCTGATTTCGCTGAAACCAGTGAACTATAGCTACATTTTACAGGTGACTAATTTATCTTCCTTTTGTTTAAAAAAAATTTTAAAAATAATCACCATGTAGATACCCTTACAGATTTTACAGCAAAGGGAATAGAAATTAGACTGAAGACCTGTATCTTCTACAAATATAGTCTCCAAGAGAAAACAGTGTAAAAAAAAAAACATCTGCAGCATCTCAAATTTCAACTGTCAACCAAAGCAGGGAGCAAGTTCCAAATCTCTGTCAGTGACTCCTTTGTAGGAAGTTTCAGTTGTTGATAGACACAGAGTACCAGCTTGCACATGAATGCCTTGTCATCTGGTGAGACGTGAATTTAACCCCCTCCATTAGTCTGGGCTGCCTTCCACCTCCCAAAAGGTTCCTCCTCTGTGAAATTTAACTGGTTTCAAAACAAGGAGTTAAAAATAGTCCCTGATACTAAACCTGTCCTTGAGTTTCACTATCAATTTTGGCGGGTTTACAATAATATTTTTCACATTGAGGAAAAAAAAATTCTCTGGCTACATGTATACCGGAGATTAACCATGTCCAGGACTCCTCTCTGGCTGGGAGGCCAGCTGTCCTGGAAAATACTTCAGGCTCTTAAGCCCTCTTAGCATCCATAACATGTTGGCTGCCCACTGGGAATTGCTCCTAGCCCATGCTGACTCCTGGAACGTGCTCTCAAATGGATCAGGAGGGTGTTAAGTGGCCTGGCCAGAAGTGTGCCAAGGACCACTCCAAGAGTTTAGCAGGAGTACAGACATTCACCTTCCAGTATCTGTGCTCATGGCCCGTCACTGTTTAATTTACAACCTTTCCTTTCCGCAGCCTGCTCCTTTACAAACAAAGGAAATGGAAAACTAATCAGCCATGCAAAGGGAAAGTGCAACTCACCATAAATACACAGTCTGGAGAGAGAAAATAAGCAGAGGGTGGTGGGAAGACAGAAAAAATTCCGAATTTTTCATGTTTGGTAAAGGCTTGCAGAACTCTATTACTTATTCTAGAAGCATATTTTTCAGTTGCTGCTGAAGGATATTTTGGAAATAGAGCAGTTCAGCAGGAGTAAGGAAGAGACATGGAAGCTGAAGCAGAGAGAGGTTGCACAACATCCCCCCTTCACGCCAGGCTTATCCTGGCTTTTGCTGGGCTTGGTGGCACAAACTTTGAGCTCTTCTGCTTCGTGTCACTGATAAGAGGACTAGCACTGTGAGGCTCCAGAGCAGCCCTTGCATTATTCAAAGCCCTGGCCTTCATTTGTCATTACTGTTTGTAAGGAGGTAAAAGGAAAGGAGAGTCTTACTTCATTCCTGGCAGTGCCAGCCCAGTGGCTGTCATTATTTCCCAGTGATCCTGCAGGCTTTCCACTGACTTCAGAACTTGTGGCAAAGAAAGTAAAGAAGTAAATGTCAGCCTAACTGATTTAAATAATACCAATGCCTCACACTGACAGGGAGCAGCACAAAAACCTGCAGATGCCTCACCAGGGCATTGAGAATGGCCTCAGCCACTTTAATAGCTTTCATTTATACAAACCATATTTGCGTGCCTCTTCTAATGTCATGGTTTCAAAATCCCTAGACAACAATTTCTTCACTTGAAAAGAATGAAGCTAAGGAGTTATCCTGTGTGTACAGGTTGAGCTGGTTTTGATGGGGTTTTTTAACAGCCCTTCAATGTTAATCTGCTTAAATCTTCACCTGGCTTTTTAATTCAGAGCAAAAATTCATGCTAAGCTGAAAATACAGCATAGTTACTTTGAGTAAGGAGGGAAAGGAGAAGGAAGAAGCAAATATCTCTGCATGGGCTTGGTCCTGCGTTACCATTACTAAAATTACCTGCTGCCAGATTCTTTAATGTCTGTGACATCTTAAAATCCAATTTCAGGAGGGGTAAAATCTCAGTGAATTGTGTTTATCTTGTTGCAACTAGCCAAACACCCTGCCTTTCTGAACTTTAAAAAAAGGGTTGAATTTTCTTTGTTTTTCATTAGAATGGAATAAAACTTTCTCAGCTGCTTTTCTTAGAAAATAATTTCACTTTAGAGCCATGGAAAGATATTAAAAAGAACTCCAACAAATGGAGTGGGTGTTTTACAAGCCCACATGAAGTTAAAATTGCCTGCACTGGTATAAATTCACACTATTCAGCTTTAAGTATTTAATTTTTGTGACTGATATAGGAGTTCAGGTTTCATCCACAATCTGCAGTGTCTTTGAAATGGAGTCTGAGCTCTCTGGGGCTATGTTAGGACATCAGGCCTGTCCTTCTCCTCAGTCATGCAGCTCCAGTGGCCACTGCTAAAGCCCACCATCACTCCCGTTTATCAGGAAAAGCATCCCCTGATTTCCTTCCCATGGTAAAAGGTGCTGGGTAGAGGCTGGGGTTGCTCCAGTCTCCCTGTCAGAGGACGTGGCTGGAGGATGCCGCTGCATTCTGACCCTGGGGTGTGCTGGGAGGTCTCAGTTTTGCCCTTTTTAGTCAGCCCTAATATCTCTTTGGAGGTTGTGCCCTTAATTTGGGCACATCAGTGAACTGACCGATAAACTGGGGCCGGATCCAGAAATGCATCATCACAAAGGCCGATATTGCTGATGCGTGGGGGGGCAATAGCAGGTATTTGGCACCTCATTATCAGCACCTGACACAGTGCCACGCTTGGTGGCAAATATTAGGACATGACAGAGGCTGTGGGACTGTGTCTGCCCCTCCCAGTTCCTGCTATAACCAACCCTGCTAACTTTGTATTAATGAAGTCACAAACTCGAGTGGCTTGTGCTGTTGGGATGGATTTTCCACAAGGCATCAGTGCACAGCCCTCTGCCACAGGCACACTTCTGCCCGAGAGGGTCAGAGAACTCAGTATTTCTGAAAAAGACTGAAAAGAGTCAAAAGCTCACCCTTACTGAGCTCCCTAACTGGGAAATGAGCTCATTTGAGTCTCCAGCCATGACTCCTCATGATTAACTCTTTTATTGGGAGAAAGAGTGGGGGGAATTAGGCCGTAATTGTACAAAACAACTAATTTAAGAAAGAACAGTGAAAAAAGGATCTATGTTAGCTTTCTCTTAGTTAGAGAAACTGAAACTAGAGACTAATTTTTATAAATGAAAGGTCTGTAAAAAATTATTCATAAAATTTTCAAGTTCCTATTTCATATGAGGAGCTATATGATAGAAAAGCCATGGGGATCTCAGTGTTGCTGAAGGGAATTGGTGAGTGTCTCTAAATATTAAGGCATCACTGGGACTTGGAATACAAATTTAAAAGACTGATTTGACTTTTCACAGTAATGCCCAAAATTTTGGTCATCACCAAAAGAGGGGAAAAAAAAAAAAAAAAAAAAAAAAAAGAAGAAGAAGAAGAAGAAGAAGAAAGAGAGGTGCGGTGGCTGTGCTGTGCTGCTGTCACGTCTTGGCTCTGCTGGGACCAAGCTGGACCAAGCTGTGGTTTGGGAAAAGGAAGATTAGCTAGTTTTCCTCCTTTAAGGATGCAAATCCACCTCTTGTCATATTAAAGGTGCTATACTTAGTTATCTTAAGAAACAAGATGTAACAGAGAGTATTCTCATGTGTTCATTTCACATTTCATTTACTGTTTTACTCCCAGTGAGAATAAACTTCACTCAGGTTTCTATCCCTAGTGAAAGTGTCTAAATGAGCTTTCAGTACCACTGCTTTCTTTTTAGTACTCGCTGCAAAGACCACAGATAAGGGCTTTTCCTTATCTGCATTTGTGCACATGCAGACTACATGAATTTCAGAGGTAAGAGAGTTTTTTCAGACCTGCTTGGATGAAAGTTGAAGGGCAGCTCTCCAGAGCATCCCATAGCCAAGTGGTAAGCACAGCTGTCCCAAAAAAGAAAGCTCAAACTAAACAGCTGAGCCTCCACTGTATATATACTGAAAATATTTCCCAAGGTTTTCCGAAAAGTCAGAACAAAATCCTCATGTTGAATAAATATTTCCTTACTCTTACTAATTAAGAATATTTTATACCTTTAAACCCAAA
This sequence comes from Acanthiza pusilla, assembly GCA_036630365.1. Taxonomy (NCBI): domain Eukaryota; kingdom Metazoa; phylum Chordata; class Aves; order Passeriformes; family Acanthizidae; genus Acanthiza; species Acanthiza pusilla. The sequence continues at coordinate 23,124,751 of JAXCHO010000036.1, forward strand.
AGACTCTGCTAAGTGAAATGGAATTTGAAGAATACATACACCCAATGCCTCCATATTAAATTCTGTAATTCATTTAATCAAAGTAAATTCAAAAATATGGTATCCTACTAAATCTTTTCAATTCATCCTGCAAAACATCACTGACTGCAAAAAAGCCTGAACATAAATTTAAAACAAAAAAAATAAAAAATCAGCCAGCAGTTTTTCTGTTGATTCTAGGCCTGCAAACCCACCCTGCTATGAAATGGCCATATTTAGAGAAACTCTGTTGAGCTGGGAGATTGCCATGAGCTCAGCCTAAGGTAGCTGTAAAAATACCTTTATTCAGATTGCACTTACTGGTACTGTTACTACCTTTTGCCATCAAGAAAAACTAAAAGGCTGCATGGAAAAGTTCTCAGCAGCACACCCCAGTGTTGTAGGATGCCTTGGCTGCAGCACTGGGTTTCCAGGCACTAGAATTCACACGGCCATACCCCATGGAAGCAGCAAGCACCAAGGATTCAACAAAACTTGGGCTTGTTGAAATAAGCATACATGTCAAAGGATTGCAGTTAAAGGGATAGGAAAGCCTAGAAAATAAAAATACTGGCAGAACCCAACACTTAGAATTATGGTACAAAAGTCATGGACTGGTGTGGCAAGTCCCCTGACCTCTGCTCAGCCGGGGTGTGACACAATGTCTTGCAAAGGATTTCTGCAAGTAGCCAAATACATGACATTACTATTTAAGTAAGCAAGAACAAGGCTGGGAGGCTCTGTGTAAATACTTATCACTGGCTGATCTCTTATATCTTGAAGATGAATTTCTAGAAAGGAAAAGATGCCAAAATTGTTCTTCTCATTGAATATTCAAAAAAGATGAGAAGTCCAATTATATTAGTCTTTCTCAAACCTCAGAGAAACTTTTCCAAATGTCTGTAAAGGCCAATATTAAATAAATGGCTTGCTGAAATAATGGAACAGTTGTTAGACTTCATAACACATGAATATTTTTAAAATAAAGAAAGAAAATACTGGGGATGGGGGTAATTTGTTTTGGGGTTTTTTGGTGAGTTTTTTTTAAGTCCATAACTAGAAACACATCATTACCAGTTTGTACTCACATCAACTTTATATCAGAGAAAAATAAAGTTTTATTTGTGTAACATTGTTAGATAAAACAGTAACCTTATAAATTTAAGAAAGAAAATAACTTATGCCAAGTTAATGTCAATTAGCATTATGAATGACAATTTAAGGAGGATTATATGATGTATTGCAGGTTTGAAACAACTAAAAATAGAAAAGCTATGCAAGCCATAAAAATTGCACAATGTACAACTTTCAGTTCCAGGAAGATTGTGTTTGCAATTTTGACTACAAATGGAGTTGCTTTCTGACTGTTGAGATAGATCTTCTGGGGCCATAATTAATACAGACAGTCCTGAGTTTTCCAAATGATTTAGGCATTTAAAAATATGATATGATATTGGGCTTAAAGTTGTGAAATTTTTATAAAATAATTTAATGTTTGCCTTCCAGTTTTTGAGCTGGATTCACAGCTTCAATGTATGTTCTGGCACCTTGAGGAACTTTAAAACTTTAAATAAAGAATGCTGTATAACCAGTGTGATGCTAGCAATGAGGCTTTTAAAAGACAGGAGAAATCCAAGATGAATATTGTGAGACATGTAGTGTGGTCATAGAATTCCATGGTGCCTGCTGCAGAGATCCTGGTAACACTGAGTCCTTAACTCAGGATGTTTAATTTTAACTCCTTATCCTAAAACATTGCAGAGAAAATAATGTGCATTTAGGATGTCCTTGGGAATCCTCAACAGTCCCTGAGGGCATTAACAGCTCTGCAATTCGGATGTGCCTTTGAAAAACTCTTGGTTTTCATATCCGCATTTTCTCATTTTCAAATAAGCAATTTTGGTTACCTCCTGGAGCTGACATCTGCAGAAAGCTCAAGTACTGCTTTCCAGCCGTGCAACAGCATCTCCTGAATGTTATTTATTTAGGAGTGTGGCTCCACCTGGAAGCCGCTGCGTGCCAGCAGAGCCGCCGTGGTGTGCAGCAGTACCTGTGTCGAGGGGCGCTCCCAGGGCAGGGGCTTCGCTAGAATCTAGGTCCGGAGGGGGCAGGAGGGAGTCGAGGGTAGAGGTGTCCCTGTGCCATCCTCTGCTGCTCCCACCTGAGGCTGACTGGGGTCCCTGCTGCTCCCTAGGGAAGAGATAAGGCTCAGGGGCTGCATGCCAGGACAAAGAGAGAAGCAGCATGTTCTGCTTGTCTGCCAGCCAGCCAGCAGGCCAGCTCGAAAACACAGGCTTCCAGACTTAAAGCGGCTTGAAAATACTTATATTTTTAATGTAGAGACTCCCATTGACTTAATCCATGTGTTTCCAAAGCCATGAAGTGGCTGAAGAATCCAGTGCACAGTGACCTGAAGAATCCAGAATACATGAGGTGATGCATTTGCAGGTATGACAGAGTGCATGAATCACGTGGTGAAACCTCACGCTCCCTTTGCCTCCAACGTGCTGGGACCACACGTTACAGCTGTCTGCCGTAATTTGGCAATCAACACCAAGAAACCCTCTCCATCCCCAAAAAAGCAGCCGAAAGGAGGGAAGGAGAAAGGTGGTAGGTTGTGTGCTGGGTTCCTCACTGAGTAGAGCAGTTCTGCACGATATCTGCAGTGCAATGACACAACATGATGAAATGACAGCAGTCTCAGTGACACTGCAGGCAGCCTTGGCTGCTCACAGGACTCCCTTGGCTGGTCAAGCTGGACAGCCTGGACATCCTCACCAAGGGATGCAGACCAGTTTGTTTCACAGCCCCCAAAGCAAACAAACAAAAGATGGGGACATGGTGACAACTCCAAATCCTAAGGAGGTATAGAAGGGGACTAAGAGCTTTGCTCCTGGAGAGCTGGGGGGGTTGCAGGGCATATGGGGATCAGAGGCATCCCACTGGAGGGAGGCACGGTCTCATGTTGATAAAAGCTCATTCATGCATTTGATTCGTTTGCATGAGCAAACAGAATTGTGGATTCCCTGAACTCTGCCCTGACCCTCTTGACTGAGCAGCATGGTTATGGCATAAACGAAGTTCTGCAGGTCAAATGCTCTCCAGAGACAGCTGGCATGGAAACATCAGAGCCAGTGGGTCTGGGCAGTGCTGTGTCCAGGCAGGCTCAGTGCCAGGACTGGTGGTGCCACAGAGATTCTGAGGGCTGTGAGACCATGGAGGTCTTTCCTTAAAGAAAACAGTAACAATTTTGTTCAACTCTACAAACTGATTGTCATTTAAATAATTTATGTGGTTCTAATAACAATATAGTCATACAAGGAACATTGCCATTTAAGGAACAAAGCAGGACTACTGCAGTATCTAAATTAGCAGCAGTCAGAGCAGTGTATGACCCATTTGCCCATTATTTCTTAAGAAACTGTATGTGAATTCTTGCAAAATTGTACGTATCAACTTGGTAATTGTATCCTTTTTTTCCTTGCTCCGAATGGAAAGAACAAGATCTGTTGGATTATGAACAACATAAGGAGAGAAACAGTAATGAAATCTTAACCAGCTGTAATCACAGTTAAATTGGTGCACACATATTAAGAAAACTTTACATAAAGGTTATTTTATTGATAAATATTTTAACTTTCTAGAAAATTTGCTTAGAAAACTTCAATCTTGAGCAGCTACCTCTTGCAGAAGATTGAGCAATTACCCATTTATTTATTTATGAATAGCAGAAAACATTTCCTACATGAGCAAGAATTCAGGTTATCACATTGTTATTCTCACGAGCCCTGAAACACCTCTGTCATGACAATTTACAAGAAGAAAAATAGAGATAACTTGTACGAGGCACAAGAGATTTACAGAAATTAATTCTTCGACCTGAGACCTTCGACTTCTTTGTCCTTCAAAAAAATTCTGTGAGAGTTTTCTCATTAATTTGAATGGAAGGAGGAGCAAGACTACAGTCTTTAAAAGTTAATATGAAACTATTTAGACCTAAAAAAAGAAAATGAGTCATGTTTTTGCAATGAAGAGCTGAATTTTCAGTGCAATTCACACAGTGTAAGAAACAAAGAAGAGTTTGCTGGAAGGGATGCCACAGTAAATATGGTGAGCAAAAGAAAGAGTCAAGATGAATATCACTGTATTAGTTAAAATGGTCTCCATTATACGACACTGTGTTGTACTAAAAAGCCCATAGGATTTTGCTGCTGATTTGAATAAAGTTGGTATTTCACTCAGAGACATCACATAGGTGCATCAAAATGCTCCTAACCCCCATTATGCTGATGAAAGGCAAAGCTTTGGTTGCACATTTTGCCCCACTAGCAAATTCAACCTAGCAGGGCTACGATAACACCACAGCCCTTTGCACAGCACGGTGCTTCTGGGGCTGCCTTTTCCATCCCAGTTGTTGAGAGTTTTACCACGTGCACTAAATACAGTAATTTTTGTTTGTCACTCTCAGTAGAGTAATAAGAAGCTATTGACTTGCTATAGATTTGTTTTGGAGAAAGCCTCTCACCCTTCCTCACTCACATGGACATGCTCCCTCTCCCCCAAAGCACCATGGATCAGCAAACCAAACGCAGCAGAAAGCTGAAGTTTTCTTTGGCTGGTTTGCCAAGATACCCTAATGGAAGGGGTCAGTGAAAGTCCCCATATTACCATTGACCTACAAGCCATCGTTCCCAGGACTCTCAAAGGAACAACCAGGGGAAGAAAAGAGCTCTCAAAGAGCTCTCAAAGCTGCTTTTCACTCCAAGCTCCAAGCCCCAGTGGCCACTCTGGGGACAGTACAGCAAAGGGCAAGTCCTTCTGGACAGAGAGTCTGGTGGGGCACTGGGAAGGTCTGGCTGTGCACAGCTAGTCAGAATGGGACACAAAATGAAGCTGATTTTATCAAGCACCCTACACCCCACCAGCACCACTGGAGAAGGCTTTGGGATGCATGACGGGGCACCTACTTCCCATGGCTCACAGGCCACCACGGGGGCACAAGGCGTGCAACAGCTTCCACCATGAAATCAACTCTGACTAGGACTGTGATCATTGGAAATGTTTGTTATAGTTCCATTAAATTTATTGTCGGTGCCCTGAGGACCCAGGACCCCACGGCAGCCCCCCGAGGCCATCAGCTCCAGCCCCAGGATCACCACAACAGGGCTGGTCTCCAGCTCCACATAGGCCAGCCCTGCCCTGCCCTGCCCGCCCATGGACACCACCAAGCTGGGCCCACAGGCCATCCCAGGCTCCTCCCAGCTCCAGGAATGTGCCTGGTGCTAAGGGCTGGGGCTGTCCCCAGCTGTCTCCCTCAGGTCTCTGGTCCCCAGGGGGATTGCCCCTTCCCCCTCCCTCCAGTCCTCAGAGAGCAGCCACTCCTGCAGTGTCCTGACATGAATTTCCTTAATTGTCTACTCAACTGCTTGTATTCACAGTTGGGATTCCCCTTTGCTCTTGTTCAAGAAATTGTTTGCATTTTAGAAGAAGAATCATTGATCTTCATATGTGCATGTAATTGCTTAAATTTGTGCTTCTCTTTTCCTACAGTGTATTATAATTTTTTTGCCTTCTGCCACAGGGCAGAAAAAGGCTAAAAAAGAAATCAATGTATTTATCCCTGGGCAAAGGAGGACTGTATAAAAACAGATACTCCCCCAGTGTCCCTCCTTTACACTTACAGAGACATCTTACTCTCCAGTGATCCTGATCCCAAGCACTGAGATGTCAGGCTCAGCATGACTGGGAAAAAGTTTCTCACTGAAGCTCCCGTTGAAACTTGATTAAACTATCAACTCAGTTGATTAGAAGTAAAACAGCCAAAAAAAATATTACTGTCACAGTCTTAACAGCTGGCAGACAGGAGTTTCCTGGAGTTTTCCAAGAAGCTATGGCTCAAGAGACCAGAGATACTGGATTTGACCAAACATTTTTTTCTCTGTGGTCCTGGGGGGTGGTGGAATCAGCTGTACCCACATTCTCTTCTGCTTTCCATTGGCTCACACCAACAGGAGCACTCTGCGGGGATAATTCCAGGGAAGCAACCCTCCGAACTCTGTAACTGAAATTTCTGAAGGGCAACATGTGAATGCAGCTCTGCCTTCTCCAGGAAAGGTTTATCACATATTATACAGTGTTCATAGGAATTTTCCCAGTCAATAATTTTCAAACATGTTCAAAATGCCAGACCTATTTCTCCAATGATTACTGTCACAAATCTAATCAACTACATACTATGTTGGTTGAAGGTCTCAGCCAAATAATAATTTTCATTGACTTCCCAGCTTTTGATTGAAACACTAAAAACCTTTTTACTGCTCAATCAACAGTTTGGGGGGAAAACCCCACATTATTTCTAATAACGATCCCCCTAGAAGGTTTCAAAACCTTTACTCAACCTCCTAAATATTTGGCACAGCACATCCTTGCAAGCCAGAAATTATTACTCTGTTTGCTATGGTTTCTTTTATTACGCTATTATACAAGACTGCTGTACTTTGTCATTTGTAGCACATTACCTCAGACTTGTTCAGGTACAAAGATGGACTTCGGGGATGATCAGGGTAATGGAGAGCCTATCATATGAGAAGACAGAATGAAGAGCTTGGCTTGTTTAACTTGGCAAAAAAAAAAAAAAAAAAAAAAGGCTGTTAAGGGATCCAGTTGCTGTGTATAAATATATCACAGAGGCAAACATCAGGGAGATGGGAGAGCCATTTCACTTGAATGACAATGCTGGCAAGGGAACCCAATGGCATAGACTGGCCAGAATTTAACCTATGCTAGAAACCATTGCTCACATGGAGCAATGAGATTTGGGAACAATTTTGTAGTTGGAGAAACAACAGTAAAAATCCTAACTCCACTCAGAGTGGAACTTGATAAGTTTATGAAGGGGATTATAAAACATGATTCCTGCAATATTATAACAATAAATTTGATGACCCATTAGATCCTTTCCAGTCCTGTGTTCCCATATAAAGCTATAATAGACCATGTAGATTCTGTACACTTCAACCATGCATGATTCAAAACAAGACATATGAGCAAACTTTATATACTTCAAGCTATTGAAAACCAAACTAACCCAAAAACTCTAACCAAATAGTTCAGTTTAGTATATTTGTTCAGGGTAGGGATAAAACTTAAATAATTTTCATTTTGTCTCCCACAATGACAATAAATTCAATAGAACCCAAATATATTACAAAATAAACATCTTTTACATTCAGTTGTCCACCACTGAAATTCCTAAGATTATTGATAATTAGTTCTACTTGTCATCTAGAACCGTTTAAGCTTCACTACAATTTTTATAAAATATTTTATCCATGGCTTTAAAACCTTTGCAGCTGAAGTTCAACTGTTATTTATGGTATTCTGCTCTAAGCTATAAATTAATTAAGGACAAGAACATTTTTGTGCTGATGCATTTTATGTTGGAGGGTATCCAAAAGATATAGCCAAAGGAACAGAATTATGATTGTTTCTAATTTATGTTGGTCATAGCATGGGTTGAACACGTGAGAGGAAAGACTTTTTTAAAAACAGAGCCGTCTGGTTTTGGAGATACTTCATTTTTTTCATGCTTAAAAGGTTTCTTATGCTGAGCTTGAAGTAAAAACCCATGAACTTCTACAAAGCAGAAAATTTCTTGCGGAAAAAAAAATAGATCGAAAAAAATCTGCTCTCACCAAAAGCAGTAAAATGGTTACATAAAAACTAATCAGTTACAAAAAGTTTTTCTTTCTAAATGCACACCCATACACATACACAAAGAAAGCCCCCATGAATGGGACCAAATTATAGCCATGATGATACTACACAGATTTTCACTTCCCTGTAGCTCCTATTTGAAATTTTGATGAAAGAAACAGCATATTATCTTCATACAAAGTGTAATAGCACAGTGAAGGCAAATTTTAGTACAAAGATGCAAAAAAATTACTATAATATTGTATCTTATCAAAATCTGATTCACTCTACTCTCACCTAAGATGGCTTCATAAACCTAGCTTGGGGTTTTATTAGCAGTTCACTGTCCTAGCCAGTCTTACAAATTAGTTAAAAATCTCTCACCAGTTTCCTGTGAACAATGCTGAATTCAGCTCTCAAGATTCAGCATTAGATACTCAAGAAGAAATGATCCAGTAGAATGGAAAACATGTCTCCATTGTCATCAGTTAATGGATGGCTTAGGACCTGAATTACTGATTTCTAACATCTTTTCCTATCTTACATAAAAATTCTTTTGAAAGCATTCTAAGTTTCTGACTTTAATCAAAGACAGTAAAAATCAAGAACCCATTTACATATGTGTTTGTCTACAGAATTTTGCATGCATTTCTTAATTTTAAGGGATTTTTTTACCATATGCACATTCATTTGTATTGTGAAGGAACATCCACATATCTGCCTTTCCTAGCCTCTTCTTATTCAACATCCTTCCTTCATGCCTCTTTAGACTTTTTTCTCTCAAGTAAGCAACCACAGTTTCACTTTTGACTCTGTCAAGGCTGGTGATTTTCATCATAGCCTCTGTCCTGTTCCCATTTGTGCTGGTTTTGGCTGGGATAGAGAATCTTCTTCACAGTAGCTGGTATAGGGCTGTGGTTTGGATTTGTGCTGGAAACAGGGTTGATGAAACAGGGAGGTTTTCCCTACTGCTGAGCAGAACTTGGACAGAGTGCAGACCTTTTGTGCTCCTCACCCCACCCCACCAGTGAGGAGGCTGGGGGTGCACAAGGACTCGTGTGGGGACACAGCCAGGACAGGTGACCCCAAATACCAAAGGGACATTCCATACCATATGTGTCATGTTCAGTGTATAAAGCTGGAGGGTGAAGAAGGAAAGGGGGGATATTTGGAGTGATGGCATTTGTCTTCTCAAGTAACTGTTACCCATGATGGAGCCCTGCTCTCCTGGGGATGGCTGAACACCTGCCTGCCCATGGAAGTGAAGAATGAATTCCTGATTTTTCTTTCCTTGCATGTGCAGCTTTTGCTTTACCTGTTAAACTGTCTCTATCTCAACCCGTGAATTTCCTCATTTTTACTCTTCTGATTCTCTCCCCAGTCCCACTAAAGGAAGGGATTGAGTGGCTGTGTGGGGCTGAGTTGCCAGCTGGGATTAAATCATGATACCATTATATATGATTAAGAATTTGATCAGAAAAGATATGCATTTTTCAAGTTCCTGATTTGCCTCAGCAGTCCACATGACACATATGCATCAAAACAGCCTTGTTTCCTCCTTAAACTTCTACTTTTGTCTCAAGCAAAATTACTTCTTGATTTGAACAGAAACAGTCCACGTGCTTTGAACTCTTTGAGAAACAAATTGGTCACGAGCAAATGAAGACAGATGAGTTTTCAGAAAACCGATGTTCTGAAATATTTTCTTTTACAGGGGGGAAAATGTCCTTGCTAATTTTAAGAGAAAAATCAATCCATCTTCAAAAGAAAAAGTTATATACTGTCTGATACTAGATTCTGGATTTAAAAATTATTAATTCCGAGAAATTCTGATAAAATCCTCATGGGCCACTTTGTTTTGTTCATGTTTGTTCATCAGAAACAAGAAATAGCTTCACCAAGGAATCTCCAGCACTGTGGGTTTTAAGTCCCTGTTGTGACTGGTCAAAGGATAGTAGAGCCTCTGTAAGGACTGCTAATTTCTGTGCTCCTCTGAAATATTAGTGAGAAACAGTGTAAGGGTGGTCATAAAGTGTATGGTATCAACTCTAGGTTTAGACCCCTGGGCAACAATTTCATGTGCAGTTTTTTTATTAATTTCCTGTGGAAGAGAAATCTGTTCTCAAGGATCTCTCAGTGATCAGATAATTTCTGGGCATCACAGCAGCCAAAGAGCATTTGCCTTTGCCTTTCCCTGTGCATCCTCAGGTCAGGGAGCTGCAGGGCTCTGGCACTGACTGCCTTCTGTCCTGGTTGTGTCTGGGAAGGGAGGAGCATGGTGAGTGACACTGACATCTTTCAAACCCATAGAGTTCTAGTGGAAAACTAGTCTATTCTCCTGTCATGTTCTGGCACCTGCTCTCTTTTGCTGGTTATTGTTGCTTTACATGGTCTTTGAAGCAGTGTCCACCACCAAACAGAACAGGATGGTTCTGTTTGTTGAACAGCAGATCTGCAGAACGCCTCCTCCACGGATGCAGAACACGACTTGGAAGGAGACATTCTCGGCAGACATAGTCACTTATGGTTGCTACCCAGATAATCCACATCAGGTTAGCGCAATCTCTTGAACTGAAAATAGCTGGAGACAGAAAGAGCGCTCAGGGGAAGTTTCAAATCCTTTCCATGCACTTGTTTTCCCCCGCTGGCAGCTTTCAGCCCTTGGTTTGTGTGTTGGTTGGTTTGTTTGCTTGCCCGGAGTGGAGCACAAATGCAGTCCCCAGCTGGCACTAATTATGCTCTGGAGTTCCTTGCAGTCGACTGAATTTCAGGGGTTCACACAGAGAAGCCTTAAACCTCACTTTGGGAAAACCAGTCAGTGGTGTATTACTAATTTAGTAAACTTCCCTCTCTTCATCTGATTGCCTATGACAGAGCATGGAACTAAAACTGAAGCACTTGATGCTCACTATTTGAAATTGCTATGGTACCCTTGAAAGCAGGCTTTTGTCCCACTGTACTTCTGACATTTAAAACATACTGTTATCTCGGCAAGGAGGGTTTATTGAAATGTTTTGTTCAAATACAAAGGACTTCTATATTTAGAAGTAAAACTGTAATTCGCACCCTACAACAACAAGAGCTAACTGTATCCTGAGCTGAGGTACACAAAAAAATTATAATACCTCCCGGCAGGTGTCTGGAGCTGACTTACGTTAGTCTTAAACCACAAAAATTTGTTGCTATTCCTAAGCAGTTCAAGTGCGAAAGCAATTCTTGCACAACAGTAACTAATGGGGCTGCAAATAAGAACAGAGCAGCAGGGAACTGCAAAACGTTATCTCAAAAGTACTTGCCTCACCCTTAAATGAAATCCAAAATCAACTCTTTCCATGGACAGAAAAGAAGGGCAGAGCACGTTGCTTGTTGCTGAGCATGTGAACAAATTGCATGCCATAGCTCAGATGTCACAGCACTCTTTTCCATAACATTTTTAAGCTTTCAGTAATGCCTCAAACACCTAAAATTAAAGGTGAAATATCTTGGATAGGAAGGATCTTAATCTTACATATATTTAGATACATGAATTATATTTATTGATGTAACAGTTGTTCCTCAGAAACTGTTCAGCTGAATTAGTGCTGGAGTTGCAAGTTTTTAATCAATCTGTATCCAAATTTTTGTAAAGCCAAAAAGACTATTTAAGATAAAAGTACTGGAAACATAAATTATGTTTTCAGAGCTACAATTTAAAAGCATATTGAGTTGCTTTTTAATTGCAGAACAATCTTATATCTGAAATCATTAGCAATGTTCACAGTGCATGTCACAACCAAGCATTTAAGCATGTTTTTAAAATTATCTCTTCTTTCACTTAGCCATTTTGTTCAAGAATCCCTTTCTCATGGATGAGTTGGTAAAATATGCATCACTCAAAGCTCTGTAAAGAATGCAGCCTCTGCTCTGCTTTTTGTCAGATAATTTCATCAGCTCTTGGAGAAGGATTTGAACAGGCATGTTGGCAGATGAAAGTCTCTTGGTTCGCTCTAAAACCGTGATTTTCAAATTTTAACAAAACACGGATTGAACACAGGGCATTGGAAACTTGTGCAGGAAAATGGGTGGTCATTTTTACTTCATGCCGTCATTTCAGGATGGAGCTGCTCCTGAGGTTCTGCTTTGCTTACAGGAGCGAACAACTCCGGGGGCTCTAAGGCACCACCACAGTCCTTTCACAGGAGAGGACAGCCACGGAATTCATCCAGTCCTCACGACCTGAAAATTCCCATGCTCTACTTCTGCATGGAGCAGTGCAGAAGGCCCTGCAAGGCCTGCAATCCCCACAACATAAGAGTTGTGTGCTGCATTCTGCTGAAGCCAAGGGCTCAAAGTGGTTCTTTGAGTTTCTGGTTGGTTTTTGGCTGTTTAGGGTTTAGCTGTTGATGTATCAGGAAACTTGTTTTGGGATTTTTTTCTGACAGAGCTTAGAATTGCCTGTATGAGTTTTTTGTGTTACTCATTGAACTGTTGTTCAATAGTCAAAACCACATATGGTTAAAATTCCTTTTTTTTTTTTTTGCTGGCATTTTTTTTTCTTGCTTATATGTTTCCTTTTGAAAAGGAGATAGTCTTGTGAAATCATGTGCACAACTGTGCCTGTAGCTCTAAGCACTGTTTGTCCATAAGGAACTAAGAAGACCCAATGAAGTGTTATTAGCTTTGACTCATCTGACTGAAGTATCATCTGCTGTGCTCATTAATTACGACAGTTTAGGTGGAAACACTGGTCCTTGAGCTTTATTAAAATTGTCTGTGCTGTTTGTCTTTTTTACTCATCTAATGAAAAGCGAGAAAGGAAAGTAGATGGTAAAAAATATGCATACAGAGGAGATATACTAAAATAATGCCTAAGGAACTAAGTAAAAAAATCAGTTTACACATATCCTATCACATATTATATATATCACATATCACATATGCTAGAATTTTCCAGTGCTAGAAGTTCAAAATATGCTTGGAAAACCATCACTCTGGCTGTAATCTTAGAGAAGTCCAATTCAATAATAATGAAGTATATCTTCATAATGCAGAAATGCTTTATGATTGTTCAGATGATCCCTTGGTGTGCTCAGATGAGTATGACATGAGGATTACATCTAAAATAGGATTAAGCAGTGCCAGAGCTTGGTCAAAATTTTGACATGGGCTAACCAGTGATCTTCCTGGAATGGTTCAGAAGTTAGCCCTGCCTGCGGATTGGCGTAGCCGGAGTTTGGCAGCCTGAACATAGTCAACCTGTTTTGAGGTCCATGTTGAATAATGTACATATGACCAGGCAGTGGCAACAGGACTGAGGGTCAGAGAACCAGCCCTGGCATCATCTGGTGTCACTTACCCACATATTTTTAACTGTTTCTGTATGGCTTTCAAAACGTGAGAAGTGGAAACACAGATTGCTGCTTTACAAAACTGCAGCAGAACTGCCAAGACCTGACTTCAGAGAGGAGGGCAAGCAAGAGAGAAACACTCAGACAGATGGCACAGTCAGATGGAATGAATTCCTGGGTGGTAGCGCAGCAGGGAGAAGAGGAACAGTGAGCATGGTAAAAATATGGGAACAGCAGCTGCCGTAGCTGTTTCTATAAGAGTAAAGCAGGTTGAGCAAATGGTCTTAGGAGCCTGTCCCGTGCCCAAATCCAAAGGGAAGATCTAAGATGGAAGCTTTGCAGGGCAGTGTGGTGCCCTGCAAATGGGAGAATTTGGAGAGTTGCAGCTATTAGAGAGGGACTGGAGATTGAACACTTCCAAAGCTCACAGCTGGAAGAGGAGCTGAGGTGGATGCTGGGACACAGGGAGAAGTCCAGCTTGTCTGTCAGGCAATGGTGAATGCCAAACAGTGCAATGGCGCAAATCTCACACCACAGAAAGACACAAACTGAGATAATTCTGATTCCAAATGTGAATCAGCAGAATATTGAGATAAATTCCTAATAAAAGCATATTTACACTGGCAGAGTGTCAGTGTGATTGTTGATTATTCTCTGCCTTCCCAAAGGCAACATTTCCATCCCACAGCAAAGGTGATGGACAATATTTGTCACTGGCAAAGAAATCCTGACAGACAGGTACAAAGATATCACAAAAGGGCTTGTTGCAGTGCTACTCCTCACCAGTGGCCTTCCCTAGCAGCAAGAGCAATCAGGCTACCCACACATCTTTTTCCATCATGGCATAGGCTCTGCTGAGGAAGTATTGTTGAAACAGAAAATACAAGAGCTTTTTTTTTTTTTTTTTTTTTTTTTTTTTTTTTTTTTTAATGCTGTAGGCTGTAGCACCAGTTGAAGAAGTAACTGTGGGAAGAGTGTTATTTAAGCTGGCAACTGTGAGGTGGAGGCACTCTCTGGAAATGGCATGTGCCTAAGTCAGCTGCAACAGGTGAGATGTGAGGAAATGGGACAGCTTTTAGCACATGTGGGCTATTCTGAGAAGTTAGTTACAAATCTCTACCAGGTATCTTTTGTATCACCAAGGTTTCCTTGGTGAAATGCTTTGTTCAGTGGCTCTTAGCCCGGCATAATTTTCACAGCAATGGCAAAAGTCAATTTGCTGCCACAGAGCAGTTTCCTGGCTGAATTTCAGTAGATCACTCTGGAACAGGGACATTAAAGCGCTTCAGCAAAATGGTTATGGGATTGTTTTCACATGGGCAAACAAGAATTTTCTCTCAACTAATTCTTGGAAATGCTCACAGCATTCTAGTTGAAACTTCCAAAAACAATTCAGACTCAGCCAGACATCCAGCCTGAACAACTGAAGTTTGGCAAAGCTGTAAACAACTGAGCTTCATACAAGACTAGATTTTTAATGAAAAATGTCAGGCAAACTTAGGTAGGGTTTTGTTATCAGCTTGCCCTGCAGTACGTGTTCTCTTTTATATCCCAGCCTAACATTTCATTTGTAAATCAATTGTCATACCTAAGTTATATTATAGTGTTTTGATAGAGCACTTAGTATCTGCCCACATTTATACTTCAAATAAGTATCTATTGCTAATTCCCAGTTGATTAGCTATATTTTACCAATAATACAGCAAAACTTGAGACTAACAGAAATCCATCAAATGCCACCATTTACAGAGTTTCAAGTTATTGTCTAGGTAAGAGAAACCTGTCAGTTGCACAAAAGTATCTAGATGGAACACCTTGATTTTCCCAGTTTTTTCTTGACTTTAAGGAAGGACCTGCAAAGAAAATTTAAGAGAAAGCTACTGAAGTGACTCAAAATGTACCCAATGTTGATAAGACTGTTTATCAACAAATCTGTTCCCTCCCTTCTGTGTTCTAAAAAAAGCATTTTTAAAGATGCTAAAAAAAACCCAAGAGGTTTTATTAAATAAATTACTATATTTTTGTTTGTAATCAAAACATCAGACATGGTGTCTGTTCTGACTTTCACTATCCTATTCTTGGTGGATTTTGTGGTTTCTTAGAGAATACATGAAAACAGGACATGATTACAATCAGTGAGCTGACATACATAGCATACTCTCAGACATGCCCTAACAAATTTCTAAATATTCCTTATTATTTCAGCCAAACTTGCTAAGTTTTTTTCTTTATTTGATCTGAAAATGATGCCTATTTTGGCAGCACTCAAAAATATGTAAAAATAACATCACGTCTGCAATTTGTGTTTTCCTGCCTGCGATGCTCTAAGACAGCATTTTTAAGATGAACCAGTTTGACACTGCCAGACTTTTGTACAATGTCCTCGGGAATTTTGACCTATTAACTACAGTAGAGTTTTAATGCAAGCTGTTTCAGGCAGTCTTGTTTCCATAAAGAAACTGTTTTGCTTTGAGGGGTCACACGGGTGAAATGACACTGGTTAGAGTTAGAATCCAGATGATTCCACTGAACTGCAGGACAGAATTGAAAGGTTTTGCTACCCTTGAGAAACCTGTGGAAGGGGGGTTGCACCAAAGAAGGCAAAATAAATCCAATATAACACAACAGCACCTACACTAGGCATTTCTTGAACTGTCAAAGGCTACATAATCTAATATCATCACCTGACTCACTGCTTTCTTCATGGTATACATATAGTACATATATACATTGTGACAGCATATTATTTATTTGTATTGGTAGGTATTTTTTTCAGTGATGGCTTTGTGCTTGCTTAGATTCTCTCTATGGAGAGAAATGGGAATATGAGGGTATTGCCAATATTCTCCAGCTGAAAACTAGTTCCCATGAGCCCTAAAGAAGGGCTAGGACACCTTCACACTGGCTCTGAAGGCTCAAGGATGTGCTTTTCTCAGCCCTGGTGTTACAGCTATGCAACCAGCCTGCTGCTTGCCTCTTGTGGGTTCCCCCCACAGGCGAACTGGAAGCAGAAGAGTCTGATTAGAGACTGCAGCTGAAATTATGCTGAGCAATTTCTTCTAGTAAGCAATTCATTCTGCCTAAAAGAATGGGTTTGAGTACTCCAAAGCAGGTTTGGGTCAAATTCAGTATAAAGTTTCAAAGAAACAAGAAAAGAGAATGGAATATATGAACTGCAGAAACAGTTCCTTCTGCTATTTCTGATATTTTTTCCCCACACTAAGATCACAAGAAATCAGAAGTACTATGGGAGTAAAGTAGAAAAATTTTAAGAAAATTATTTCTCTGCCTTCTTTTCTCACATGAGCAAATTTTCTGTCAAAGCCCACTAGTGTCTAAAGTTCTTACAATACAGAAACTGTTTTTCAGTTTGTCTGCAGGATTAAAAAACAGGTATTTGAATAAGAATGTGGAAATTTTCAGTCACAGGGAGTAAACCACCTCACTTTGCATGTACCTTCGGGTCTTCCCAAGTGTTAGCTCTTGCTTCAGTTTAAATTGCTCCATTTAAACATTTCATACAAAGTTGACTTTTTTTCTGCAAAGAGTGAAAGAGTCAAAGTATTTTCCTGGGAGGTGTTAAAAAGACATTCTAACCTTTTCCTTTCTGGGTTGTTTTGGTGGTTTTTTAAAATAGTTCCAAACTCCCTCTTGTCTTCCCATTCTTTAAATTTTGATAGGTGAGCCCCATAATAAAAGCAGCATTTTGAAGTCTAGTAAAATATTTAATCCAAACAAAAACTAATGGGCCTCACTGCAAATCCTGGGGGAAAAAAATCACATAGCAAAGCATTTATTTGTTTTTATTTTTTAAATTCGGTCATCAAGCAAAAAAAGTACCGATATATCAGAGAATATGGTATCAGAGAATTCCTCTGAAGGACTAACTGAGCAATGCCTCCTTCTCACCTTTCTTTGTGTCTCTCTCTTACATGTTGACTATTTTTGGAACCTATCCTCCAACTTCTTCTTTCTTACAGATACGGATGTTCAAGGACAGAACTGGGAGCAGTGTAAATGTTCTCATTTTCTCTCTGGGAGGAAAACAGTCCTGCATTTGAGAAAAGTTCCTTTTGTGGGTGAATCACCACAGTATTTTATTGAGTGATTGATTATTACCTGAAAACTTCTATGAACCAAGAAATCAAATCCCATTTGCTAGGGGATTATAAATTAAGATGGATAAAATAACTTTCATATTGTCCATGGTAACAAACATAACTAAAACAAAACTCTAAGGTGACAACTAATGTAAAATATCAGTTGACATACTGCAGAGCCATATATGCAAAATTATTTTTATTCCCAGACTCAGGTGCCTATTTTTTTAGGATGTGGGAGAAGGGATGAAGAGAAAGGAGTTGATGCTGTGCCGTTCACAACCGAGAGATGACTGATGTGCTCCCCAGCACACGACCTGGCTGCGGCCTGTGTCGGCTGCTCCACTGCAAGTGAGCAGTGTGAATAATTGCACACTTGCAGGGTTGCACTGTGATGCAGGTAAAGCCACGAGGAAGGCAGCCTTTTCAGCCTAAGGGAGCCCTGAGACAGAATTGATGTTGGGGTGAACTGAAATGTTATCTGTCAGCTGTAGCTGTCAGCAAAAATATTAAAGGAATAGCAGCTGCATCATGCCACAAGCAGGGGAGTGGAGCAGTCGTAGCTCCAAAATAGATTTTAGAGTCAGACAGAGTTTTCTTTTAATGAACTCCAGTAATAGTCAAGGACCATTTATTTTCTAAGCTGCTTTGAGCCAGTTGATAATGCTACCGCTTTTAAAATGTTTGAGATGCAAGTAAAGTAGAGCTATTTAGAATAGGACCTTCTGAAAGGTATGTTACTAAACCTTTAAAATGTAGTTTTTCCTACTAACTGTTTTCAGCTTCCCTAAGTTTACATTTGCCCTCATCATTTTATTCTCTAAATTCTGATACAGAAACTGTAAATAAAATAAGATACAACTGATATGACAATAAAAAATCATAACAACGTTTCTCAGCTGGAAAAAAAATTGCTTATTATAGCTTCTGTAGCATTTATTCTTCCTTTTCAGAACATTTAATTAATAAGATACTAAGTTATCCTGAAAGTATTTATTACAGAATAGCATCTTACATTCTTTTTGGATTGTCATTAAAGAAAATAATAATAAGCAGCCGTCTCTTCAGGATCTTGAATTCCAAGATAAATGTAATAAAGCTTGTGGCAGTGTGTTATTGTTTACTGCTTGGAAAAACTTACGCAACAACAGAATATTGCTCTGATTTTTGAGCTGCTGCTAATGAAGTACAACCAGACAGGGTACAGTTGCCATGAGTCAGGAAATGTGGATGTTCCTGGACAGAGGCCAAGGGAGCTTAGACACACAGAGATGAGACGTATATGCATCCTTGGGAGGAGATACACTAAGCTGTTTTGAAGCATCTCAAGCTGCCTCACCCAAGAAACAACCAAGTGACTACCCTGAAAAGACATTATTAGCTCTCTGTTTCTCAGGGTCCCTTGTTTTTGACATCAGTAAAACAATGATGAAGTAGGCTGTCCATGGGAGCTTAGAGATTAGATATTAGGTTCAGCCATGAGACATTAAGTTCAAACCCCCAAGGGCTTAACTTGGCTCTTTCACTGTGAAAAGACAAAAAAAAAAAATTCCACCAAACAAAACGCTCAACCCCATACCTCTAAATTTAAAAAAACCCCCAACCCAACAACAGCAACAACAAGAAAACACCAACCACCTATCCAACCAACTAACCAAAACCCCCTCCTGGTATGCTACAATTTGCTGTGAGAGTTTAAACAAACCTTTAGAACTCAGAGTCTGTTAAAGCATGGTATGAGTGTTTGGTAAGAGAATGGGTCTCACCACTGCGCCCATGGGAAGAAGCTCCACTTTCCACCATGACAAAACATTGGCTAAATGCTGCTGCATTTCAGTACAGCGCCATGGTACAAATGCAACTCCCTTTCATTTTTTTGAGCCTTCTACATGTCATTAGCGTGGGTGCCTATTTTTTCAGTGAAATTAACTGGCTTCCTAAAGCTAGTTGGGATCATTGAAAAGGATACCACTGGTTTCTTTTCCTTTCCACACCTCTTTCTTGCATCTGAACATAACTGCCCCAGGAGACTTCGATTTTTCACTCTCCCATACCCTCTTTAGGTAGGTGTGTTTTCCTTATCTTCCCACAACCCCTTTCCAAGAGGGGGAAAGGAGAAGCTTTCACTCCTCTGAGCAGAGCAGGGCATGCAGATCATTCTTCTGTGCTGGTACACCCAGGTATGTGGGTGGCTCCTTGGACTTCCACATTTCATGTCTATTTTCAGGGGAACCCTCACAATAAAGACCTGAGCTCTCTTCCATGAAATCCAGGGTCATTTATTACCCCATTCTTTCCCCCATCTGTAAAGGCTCACAACTAAACTAAGAAATTATTTCCACACCTCCTACTTTGATCTGGGCTAGTTTTGAGGCCACCTGCACAGTTGCCACTTCTTGTCACAGTGCGGCAGACCCGCGCTGCCCTTGGTGGTGTTTCAGCAGCTGTGGCCTCTTCTGAGCAGTGGCACATATGGAAGGGTGGGACTCTGCCCTGCTCCCAAACTCCCAAACCATCCCTTCTGTCTACTGGCATTGCCAACCACACAGATTCAAAATCTCGAGGAAATCCTCCAAAGCTGTTTTTCAGGAGATTTTAAAGCAATGCATCATGGCATCAGATCATCTAGAGGTCAAAGACTTCAACTTCCTTGAAGACATTAGAACCATATTTTTTCCTAATTTTCTCTGGTTTTAATTAAAGCTGAGAGTCATGTAATGGCCACTTAATTCCTTGGTAAGTCCTTACCAAAAATCTCTGTTGCGAAGAGGGTCACTTGAGCTGCCACCATTGCTTTAACAAAGCAGGCACGACTGGAGACACTGACTACCTGCTGAGCTTGCAAGAGACAGGCAGCACCCCAGGACATTTCTGTCTTCCAGGTGCTACCTCTTCCTCCAGGGTTTGTGAGGCCTCCCCACAGCCCCATAGTGGCTCCAGAGCTGCCCAACTACAAGCTAATTTGGGCACCCTGCTCACCCCTTCTCTCAAAGGTCCTTTTTCCTTCAAGATTATTTTTTCCCAGCAGTCTCCTCCTTGTACTAGAGAGCTTGTCCTGAGCCCTCCCAAAATAACAACAAGCTCACAAAGCTGACAGCACCCTCTTTGCCCTGTGAATTACTCCTGGAACAACTGAACCTGAGGGAATGGTTTTGATTTTCCTGAAACATCTTAGCATTGACATTAGTTTGGTTTCCATTCTGGCATGGTTTTGTTCTTGAAGCTTTCTGGTCACACCCCTGGTCCTCCTCCTTTGTTTTTTTGGTGTACTTCACCAGTACGACTGATTTATTGTGACCTACAACTCAGGGCACAGCTAAGCTTCCCTCTGGGGAGCTCCTCTAAAAATACATATTCTTGTCACTCAGACTAATTCAACTTCTATTCCTACTTCTCCCTGCAGAATCTGGTTTCCAAGGAGGGCTATTTAAGTCCTCTTATTCAAAGCTGTTGACACGATGTTCAATACTGCAGCATCTCAGAGTGTCAAAGTCACTACTATGTTTATTCTTGTAACATTCCAGGTTGTTATTAAAAGTGGAGAAGTAACTGGCTGAGAGTCACACAGGGAGTCACTGGTGGAAAGCCAAACATTTAACCAGCATTCCTCCTCCCTGGTATGACAACTACCACCTCACATTTTAAGGTAACATTATTTCAAAGGGATAAACAACAAAATTGAAACACAGCATGAATATTTTGGACAGGGAACCTGAATTTAGAGAAGTGTTTCTGATGAATAAGGAATCTATCAGATGTCCTGCCACTCATAAAACCTTGCAGTGCAATCACACTCCTGCAGTGTGATTTAAACTTTGTTTACACAACTAATGCTGGAGGTAACTAAATTAACCTTCCTTGGGTGCGTTATGCTTGCCTCATTTCTAGATACTCACTGCTGTCCTGGAGGGATTTTTATAAGCTGGCCTGTAGAATTGCTCCCATTCTACTTTTTCCTTAACAAACTGCTACAAACTGTTGTGTTATGTTGAGGGTATTCACTGAACACTTACGTAGATTATTCAGTTTATTTCTGATTATTTTCCTAGGCTCCTTTTGTGCTAAGCTAAGGAGAAACTCATACACTGTCTATAGCTATCACGTATTTTTCTAGCACTTCATTAGTTCTCAGAGACCTGCAGTGATAAAGGTTGTGTGGCTGGTAGTGATACTGAGCAGGGGCTAGAAACTTGTATCACTGCAGGGAATTTGTTTTCTTGTAATGAGGCAGTTGTGTCACTATCACAGAGAGAGCTCTGAAAGGTTCCTCCTGGGCCCCCAAGTACCACAGCAATCCTGTTGTGTAAATCCTGTAAATTTACATTTGCAAACAGATCAAATTCTGTACCAAAGATACCTACACTGTACTACCCTCTATCTTTCTAATAAAAAGCAGTTCCAAAATAATTTGTGGTATAAGAATATGTTCTCTGAAAGCAGGAAAATCAGTTTGGGTATTTTTTTCTCCAACTCATTAGCTACTTTTGAAACCTCTGGCCATGTGGATACAAGGCAGGGTAGTTAAAGATACTGTTAACTTGGTAACCCATGGTTTAGAGGTTTAGCTTTAAAATCAGCTTCCTGGCCTCCTACTAAAGCCCTTTTTGTCTGTCCTAGCCTGTTCTGGTGTCTTTCAAAGCATGATCTCTTCTTCCTGTATCTTGCTGCCTTCCCATTAACTTAACCCCCACAGAAGCCTATGGCAGCTTTTTTATAAAAAAGGCTGCAAGGGTAATTTGTATGACCTGTGTGTGCGTGTGCAAGACATACCAGCTCCTCCAGTTGCTCTCTGCAGCAAGTGCTGAGTTTGCTCTAGACAAGTACAGTGGGATCTGAGACCTCTGTACATCACCAGCTATGAGAATTCCCTGGCCTTTTTCTCTCCATCTCTACTGACGATGACAATTTCTAGTTACAGTGCCAGTTTTCAGAACATTTTTTATGTAAAGAGAAGACAATTACCTGTCTTCAGTGGTTATTCTTAATAGGTATAAGGAATCCTATATGGAAATACTGACTGCCAGATCCCTTTGAGTGCCACAAGGCCTTTGCTTTGTCCTTGTTTCACGCTACAATAGTCACTAACAGATAAATTTAGATGCTTCCACAAGAAGGGCTTTGTTTAAACGAGCCTAAGCCAGCCTCAGGTTAACCAGAACTCCATCTAGGAATCCTGTTTGCCATATGTGCCTTATGGTCTGCTCCTGATTAGGATACAATTGGAAAGAGATGTTCAGTGAGAAAAGTGAACTCAGCAGTGGAAACAGTCTCCAGAGTTTCCTTCCTCAAAAGCATCACCTCTGTTACTCTTCCCGATATGCTTATTTGCTTATTACTTACATTCTCAATGCTAGCCTTTCATCTTATTGGACTACTTGGATAGAATATACTTAACAATTTTCTGAATTGTTTTTGCAAAATTATGGCACCTCAATGGTGCCCTATTCTAAATGTTTGGCTTTCAAACAGAATGGGGCAGGGAGGAGAAGGAAGATGTGTGTACTCTGAAAGCTGGAGTAAACTAAGATAAATATTACATACAAGATTTCTTGTCTTTATTATTCCCATTTTAGGATATAACACATCAAATATAAAAAATCAAACAAAAAAAACCCCTACAGGTGGGGTCTTTTGCAATTTTGAAAGTGCCAAAATTCTGTGATTTATGTTACTATCAACCAGCTCTCAAGCCGTCTTTTATTCAGTGTATGTATTTTTATACACTGATTATCATCTCTTGCAAAAATATTCCATGGGTAGCCACACCCAAAACTTTGTGAACAAACACAAAGATGAAAGACAATAAATTAAAATTACTCAAGACATATGAAAATAATCACAGCCCTGAGCAACCTGATCAGACTCTGGAGTTAGTCCCACTTTGAGGGAGAGTGGATGACTTCTGCCAGTTCCTTTCACCTGAATTATGGTTCTGTAAATAAGTGGCACCCCTCATTCAGAAGATATGCTACTGTGACCGTGCCTTTTACTATTTGCACTCTGATGCCTTTTGTGCCTCGGGTTCCAGCCTCTGTCTCCTGCCGCTGGAAGCAGCAGTGGTTCCCATAGCCAGCTGCCTCGGAACACGTGGTCCCCTGGCACTCAGGAGCCCTTTTGCCATGTGTGTCCCTCTGTGCAGAGGGACATCTTGTTCTGTGCTATGTTTGACATGCTTGAGGACATCTAGCATGGCACTGTTCCCTTCCTGCTATCTCCTGCCCAGAGTCAAAAATTGGAATGTATAGTTTCCTCTAAAGGATTTTATCAGACTGGGGAACCGAAATCCTTATCTACTGGAATATAATTTGTGTTTCTTTTCATTACAGAAGACCTTGTTGAAGAATAAAAGGAGAAATAACACACGATAGAAGAACTACTGTAACCTTTACCTTAAAAGTTAGATCCAAGAGGTTTTGCAGTTACAGAGGGTGAGACAACTGAGATTTTGGGGATAAGTATGAATGACAGACACAGGAATTTAATAACTTCAGCATGAAAAATATATGCTTAATTAAATTTTAGTCAGAACAACACTGAACCAGTCATCATTAACCACATATGCTTTCTCACCCTTTGGTTTATGCCCTTGCTTATGGCTTTTAAAGGGTTATTTTTTCAACAATCTGGATTATATATTTTAAAAGTAAGAATGTTCTTTGAGACACGTAACTAGATAGTGTGAGATTTTATGAATACCTTTTCTACTATGTTCACAAATCTGAACTTGAGGATAAATTGTGTGTTTTTTTCAGTGTATATTTGTTGTCACAGTAACTGCAGTTTTCCCAATAAATGGAAATTGCATCGTTTCCTTAGCATTCAGGTTATTGCACTGAAATAGCACCATGAACTCACCATTACTTCTCCCTTCCTGTTGTCAAGTTAGATCTCATTTAGTTACAGGACCAGGCACTAAAACAGGTTAGTTTAGATTTGTGCGCATTAGAAAGCTGAAGCAAGTCTGCTTAGCTGCATTACATCCTATGACTCATGCCTGTGTGGGAAAGACCTTATTTTCACAGAGATCTCTTAGATAAACAAGGCAAGTTGGCAGCAATTCGATTACACTGATGCAAGCAGTCTCTGCTTTCTGTTGCATTCATTTGCTTTATATTTTCTGAAAAACACAAGCAGGCTGATAAGCTCTAGTGAGAATTCTTCTACCAAGGACACATGAGCTTTCATTTTCAATTACTTTTTTTTTTTATAACAGGAGCAGCCTTGAAACCAGTTTCTAAAAAAGCCCTATTCTGTTACTACAATAGAATCCATTCTTTATCAGTTGAATTTTTTAAAAGTTTGTTAGCGAAGCTATAGCTCTTGCTGTCGACAACCATAACACACTAGTTAGTTAGACACCTCCCTCCCACAAACATACAAGCCTCTAAATACTGTGGACTTCAGATAGAAAATGGATTTAGATTCCAAAATATCACTTTTACATATGTGCTGGAACAGACTTTTGAACAGCATAAATCACAAAACATTACACTCTTTGTCACCATTTCCCCAAAAAGGAAAAGTGCAGAAAGCAACCATTACTGTATTACAGAGCTCTAAAAGTGTGTAAATCAAACTGGACAAGTTTATTGCAGATTCATAGAGGTTTTTGCTCTTGTTTTGAAACCCCACCAGTTTATATCCGAATTACTTCGGCCACATCTTATTTAATTAATATTTTGATTGTCATTTTATCAGCTTTGAAACGAAACTCACTTGGACAAAGTGCAGCGCTCTTTCGGATTCACACCCCCCTTTGCCTCTGTCAGCACACAGCAACCACACGGGTTGTCCATTTAAGGGAAAAAGCACAAGCTCCAGCCTATTTCCCTGTGCTTTGGATGTGTTTGTCCCACTCCTTCAGCAAAGCATTCTGTTGTGCCAAAAAGCATTTCCTTCCTTGCAAAAGTCATGTGGACATGCACGCATATACCCACATTTCTGATGAAGTTTTAATTAAGCTTTCAATTGTAGGAATTGCCTCTTTCTCTGTGTTTCTGAGTGTGGAAAACATTGTGGAGGATGCCACAATCTATGCAATCTTACAGATCACCTTTAGAGCTACAGTTTGCATGTTTTACTTGTGGAAAAGATTTAGAGATCTAGCCCAGCCAAAGCAGAATGGAAATCATAGGGCAAAGCCATCTTGAATTTAAAAAAAAAAAAAAAAAAAAAAAAAAAAAAAAAAAAAAAAAAAAAAAAAGTACAGCCGCCTCAACTTAGGAAGACTTTCTGTTTGCTCTTATAATAGCACTTATTTTACTATGATACCGAGAATAAAAAGTAATACAGAACATACAGATTATCTGCAGAAGCAGGAGGAGTAGGTGCAAAGACCCAAAATAAAAGGGAAAAATCTAATCAAGTATCCTGAAATGCACATTTTCACAAATACATGAGGCTTCACACATTTTCAACATGATCAGAGACTCTCACTGTCTCTCCTGAAAGGGCACAGGCACAATTGTTTCTGCCCTTTGGACGCCACACCTCAAAGCAAAACTACTGGACTGTGTTACAAGTTCTTAGTGCCACTAGCTTGATACAAGTACTAGCTACTAAGTAGAAAAAGAGAGGTTAAAAAATCTGGATATTTTATGAATTGAGTGTTTTCTCAGTTATCCAACATGCTCCAAAATGAAGAAATGCATGTCTTCCCCAAATAATTACCAATATTCTTTATAAAATTAGGAAACAACTTACAGTAGAATAAAATGAGAGAAATGAAAACAGCAAATGGTAAAAATGAAAATTACCACAATAAGATGATGAAGCTGAAAAGCTTAGGCATTTGGGCTTCTTGTAAAGAAATATTGAAACTTTTCTATAGAATTGAATATCCTTATCTTTCTAGCTTTCAACTCTTATCCTAGGTTTTATATACTAAATATTTTTTGTGAAATAGGAAGTACGAATAAATGGAGTTCCTTCTCATTTGTAATGTTGTTCCATCTGGCTTCTTCACAAAAATTCACTTTATTTCTCCAACTGGCCCTTTATATATGTGGAAGGACAAAAAGCCTGCCCCAAATTCAGTTTATACATTTAAATAACACGGCAACCTGCAATGACAGACCTTGAGAAAGGAAGAAACAGGAAATTGGAGGAAAAATAAAATATCTCTTAGGAAAAAAAAATATTTGGACAGGAATATAGACTATCAATTCTGTTAAATGCTCCTGAGGGGACTGGAAATGTGTCTGCTAATTATTGAATACTAAAACCTGATCTTATCAAATTCAAAGGAAATCTTACTTTGAGTTGAGTGGCATAAACCTGACCTTTGACTGGCACAGCTCTGAGGCACATTCTTAATTTCTGCCTGCGGGTACCTGAACTGAGATAGATAAGATTACTGCAAGCCTTAAATTAAGCACGTGTGGAATCTGTGCCAACAGAAAGATCCTGCATCAGGAGGAGTTTCACTGATACACCTCTATCAGTAAAATGCTTTTAGTATGGAAATGACTACAGTGGTGAAATTGTAACCCAGAGGAGCAAAACAGGGCATACCAGCAAAGCAGAGATTTCCTACCCTACTAATGCTTAGCCCACAAGCTGCTTCCAGGAAGTGCGTCCGTTCCTTCAGGAATCCTTTGGCTGACATAGCTCTATTAATATGAATGTTTAGTCTTTCCATGACTTTTGTGTCAGGTGTGACAGTGAGAGGCACTGCAGGAAACTCAGATGTCCTGAGGTCAATGTCAAGGTCACTAAAGCCAGCAGCATAAAGGATGTACCAGTAAACACCAGAGCCAAAGGTCAATGGTCTACCAGATATGAACAGGAGGAGTTCAGGGGAATCAGGGCATATGTAAACAGAGACAGAACAGTGCTGAGCTTCAAAGATGGATTTCAAGTCTTTGAATTTGGTGTTAAGAACAATCAGATCCTCTATAAAGAGACTGAGAGACTGAGGTGATGAAAACACCCAGTTAAGATGGTAACTTTAGCTGTGATTAGATTGGCTAAAATTATAACAAAATGAATAAAATAAATAAAAATAATATATCATAAATATGAAAATATTATAATAAAATCGAAAAAGCCACAGACAGAGTCTGGAAGTGGATTCAGATTGGGAGGAGTACACTGTCTTTAGCACCATGAAAGGCACCATTCATTCCACAGGTATGCGAATATAAACAAAATTAAAATGATGCATAATGGGGAAAACAAATGGATATGCTATGTCTACTTGTCTTCCACAAAAATCATTACAATGGAGTGTATCGCCAAAACATAAATTACTTTTTGATTTGATATAAAATTGACCTTGGTTTCACTGTAGTCATTAGAAGAATTGGCTATTTTTCAAATATGAAACCATCTGTTGAATAGCCACATTATACATTCCACAGATTTGATTGGAAAATCCCAGAGCCTCTTTGTGGACACCTGTTGAGAAGAGTAATTTTAGCCTCCTCCTCCATTTTGAAGTGGAAACGAAGACAGATGTACGTAAAACCACAACCCCATGTGTTAGACTTCAAAGTTGCTATTAGACTATTCAAATGTCACTTCATTCAATAGTTATCAGGCTAATAATTTGCCTTTTGATTTTAAAAACTTTGCTAAATATACATTGTGCAAAAAAGGGGAAGTTGTAAAACCACACATTACACTGAGCAACAACTAAACCAAAAAAGCAGCCAATATCACCACAGCATTTTCCCAGATTTTGCCATCCCCATAAATTCAGAAGGTCAAATTTGTAATTTCTCCACAGTTTAATTTGCCAAATATTTCATTAAAGAGAAGAAATAATAATTTTCACTCTAATGTCAAGATGACAAAAACTGTACAAATCATATTGTCTCAGATTTAATTCTCACTGTGCAGCCTTGTTATGAAAAAATAACTTTCTCAGGATATGTCCTTATTAAAAAGTAATTCCAAAGTTTCCTTTTGAGATTTAGATTTGGGATACCATAGTGCTTTAGTAATTCCACAATAATTATTATCACATTAAATGATAGTTGCCAAAAAGTGTTTCTGTTTAGTGCTTTAGTGTGCCCCTTGCTATGAAACAAAATGTACACTGTATTACTTTTTGCTTTTAAGAATTTTTTTCCATCATAATACTTCATTTATTTTATCATTTCACAGGCAGTTGCATTCTCTGTCACTAAGTCAAAGTTGCTTCAGAGTATTTTAATTCTATCCAATCCATTCACTGCTAAGATGTGGTATTGATGTCATTTACATAGAATGCAGGGACGTAACTAGAATTATTTAGCTAAAGCAAGACATTCTCATCCCCCTGAGGCAGTCCCAGAGTCCACAGACTAAGTGTCAAACACCACAGACAGTCAGCACAGACTCAGTTTGTTCATTCCTTCTCTAGGACAAATATTTTTCATCTGAGACAATTCTACATAAATTTGTGAACAGGGTTTTTGCACTGGGTAAGTGTATTCTTTAAACCTCTGCCTTCATAACTGAATTAATATTGCATATGAACTCAAAATCATTATATCTTTTAAAAAATCATGTATACTAAATTCCTTTTGTTTGCAGAGAACAGCTTTAAAAGAGGTGGCAGGGAGGAGTGGAATTAATTCTCCAATTGATCAAACAGCTTTTGTCAGTTAAGACAACGTAAATCATACTAAGCAATTCCTGCCCTAAATTACATGACCATTATGGGGCCATAGGATATGCATTTCCAACCAACAAACAGGCTTCTATCATGCTGTCAGGGTAAAGCATCTGAGAACTGGTTTCTCATTTATTTTACTGAAAGAAACATACACTTTAACAACAATGACCCAGGTACAATAAACATAAGGTCGGTCCTTACGATGGTTGCATTATGCTTCTAATCAAAGGAGCAGAGATTAATATTCATTCTGTGTAAATAAGCGCAAGAGAAAGAACCAAGAGCGGTTGTCACAAAGGTAGTACAGAAGGCACCAGGTGTCTCCTAAAAGTTAGTAAGGAAGGAAAGGTACAAATGCGCTGGGTCACAAAGTATTCAGTTACTGAATGGCTGTTTCCTCTTATTTATCACACAGGTTGTCACTGTTTTTAATAGCTGCTAGACTATCACTGCTCAGGGATGATATGTATTCTATTATCAAATGTTTTGTGTTCTGTCTGCATGTAAGCAGATACATGTCAAAATCTATGCACATTTTTTCGTATTACTACTAGCTACTTGATTATGCTTGTTCTCAGAACTGCAAAAGTTATTTAAGCAATGTTTTTCTATCATGGAAACATGAAAAACAAATCTCTAAAACTTTTATCCCAGCTTTCATCTGCGGACATTTCCAAATCATTCAGAAGATTGTTCAAAGAAGGAAAGAGACAATCAACATTAGAAAAGAAAATTTTTGTAAAAACCACACTAGGAAAAAAAAAGCACTGGAGTGGTTAACTCAGTCTTACCTGTCAGCAACACGGACCTGGGAATATATCCTTTACACTGCAAGATCTCAGTAGCCTGTTCCACAGCACTACCACAGGAGTAGAATGATCCAGCCCAGGAGAGCACAAAGATAGAAATTTTTCCCACTTTTCTAAGACTACCAGCAGTTGAAGTAATGAAGGAAACAAGGTAGAGAACAGAAGACCGGAGCTGCTTCTCGCAGAAATCCCAGGCAGGAGAAGTAGGAGGTATACTCTGTCTGTGTCTCACCCAGACTTTTGTTTAAAAGTTTTTTCAACTGTTGCTAGGTGGTGTTAGGCTTTGGCAGTTTAGTTCTCAGATTGTATTTCCCCTCTTCTGGTCTCTTCACACAGTGTTACAGCAATGACTTTGTTGAGCTCAGCTCGCTTGTGCTATATTTAACCAGTGTTCTCAGCAAGTCAAGCCTGTCAACAGCTGAGAAGTTTGGAGCAGGCTTTGCTGAGTTCCTCAGCTGCTGAATTATCAGTGGATGTAGCACTGCACAGCCCAGCTACTACATTCACTGAAAGATTGTGGGGAAACTGTCAAATCCTTTTAAGGGCTTCCAGTGACTTCACGGGAGTAATTACTATTTAAAGCACTAACTACAAGATGTGTATTTAGGCATATATTTTAGACTGCTAGAGAAAGAATACTTGTGTTCGCTGCAGATGAGTTCAATTATTTATACAGTGAGAATTTTCCTAGGACAAGTAGGAAGTTTATAATTTGAAAGGTATGCACTTCACTTGAGGAAAAATTACACGTGGGAAGAGCTTTCTGCAGCATAATTTCTTACAGAGTTTAAATATACTAAGATGACATGGAGAAATTAATGAAAGGCTTAGGGTGGAAAGTTTTCACTGTGATATTTATTCCAAAGACAACCTTTTTCTCCCAAACCAAGAGCTTCCTACAGTTATTCCTACACTGTCTACCTCTGACTGAAGCAGAAAAGGAAAGCCACACAAATCACAATTTGTTTGATATGAGTGTTAGGAACACATTACTCCAGGGCTATATACATTCTGATGTATCCACACTCGCTTCTGGATCTAATTACTGTTCCTAATTCTAAGCCATAAGTCTCTTAATCAACAGACCAGCAGTAACATTGGACAGCTTTCAGCCCACAAACTGTCATGATATCAGGACTGCAAAGATGTTGCAGATCTCAGGCTCTGGAATGAGGTTCTACCACCTCACAGCAGAATAGACCATATAAATGGCTATGGCAAGGAAAATTCCCTACCCCAACAACTCAGCTCTCATCTGAGCAGTACTTCAGAGTTAAAGGTAGAATGAGCCTCCTTTGGAAAGCTTTTCTCTAGTGTTGATTTGCAGTATTGATCTAGGGTTAGATGAAGGGACAGCAAAGAAAGAAGACAGGGAAGAAAAAAAGTAAAATGATGCTAAATAATTTGCTTGTTGATATTTACACATCAGGACATACCAACCTTGCAGAGCAAAAAGCCTGCAGTGATGCTGGGTCCCTGTGCAGGGAGTAGTGGAAAGGTATCACAGTCTGTGGCAACTTCACCATGCAGGAACATAATTGGCCACAACTGTAGGAGATACCAGGGGGTGAGCACAAGCCCTTACAGGAAGCAGCTGTAGGATTAGCTGTAGCCTGTTGCTCTAACCCTGTCTCTGGAATGACTGCTGCTTGATCTGTGTTATTATCTAAACAAGCAAGGAACAATGAAAAAATACTTTCATTCCCAAGTTGCTCATAAGGAGAAAATGAAGTAAATATTAGGTATTATGTCAAGTAACTGATATTTAGACATTGATGACACATTTATGAAAGCCCCAAACACTTCCATCATGTCAAATATATTTTGTTTTGGAGACCAAGTAATAATCACTAATTTCCATTTGCATTTCAATATTTGACTTGGACAGAATAAACAGAATGTATAAAAATAGGAAAACTTCTGTTTTTCAGAAACAGCTATTTGGAAAATTATTTTAGAGACAGATAATACATTGGCATAAAATTTGCTCTTATATGCTTCCACTTTGAACTGATGTGAGATACAGATATCCACATTCTAAAAAGAGTATCTAATTTTGTTCCCTCATATAAAATGTAGGTGCTCCAAACTGATGAGTAACTTTTTGACTATTCTGGCTTTAACTTCTCGTTCCAAGTGCAATATTAACAGTACTTTATTCATGCAAGTGTAATAAATCAGGCAAACAAAACAATTAACTTGGCTTATAGATCTCAGAAAAAAATGAATGATTCTCAGCATTTCTCTCCCATTAGTTACTGGCACATTCACTGGGTGGAAAACAATACAACTTCTTAGGAGGGATTCTCTGCTGCCAGCCCTTGTGGGTGGCTTTCAATAGTGACCTGCTGCTGCAAGGCTGCTCATTCTTGTACACTTGCAAACTCACTCCCCAGCTGTGCACCGGAGATATAATCCTCTAACACAAGGGAATTCCAGCAAAAAATATTGGCAAAATAGAACAGATTCAGTTTTGCAAGCAAGTCAGAGAAAATGTGAAGACTTCTAGCATAGGAAAGGGTGAAATCGATCAGCAATATGGGAAGTATAAAGTTTTTAACTTTGTACAGTATGAAAATGGTCCACATCTAAGTTTTTCCCTACTGAGCGATGGAAAAAATAGTTAAAAATAGATAGGTTGTGGAGGGCGGGGAATAAAAGGAAAAACAAAACCATGAAAGAGACTTTTTAGTTTGGCAACCTACTTTAGGTCTTAATGTCAATATGCAGCATCATCCAAAGTCTCAGTGACATCTTCCATCTAAGTCTAAAAAGCAACTCCCTTATAATTTCTGATAATAATGTTATCTCTTAGTCAAGTGACCAAGATAGTAGACACCAAAGTAAATAATTCTAAGAAAATTTGTAATGGAAGGCAAATATGTCAGTATTATTTCAATCAAAACACCAAAGGTCAAAGCAACACAAAGGGAACAAAATGTGCCTCTAGACAGCAGAGTAGCAGAAGGACCTGTTGCCATTTTTTAACATAATGTTAATCACAAATACAGATGAGGGACTGTCACTATTCACACAATCACGTGTCCTCGTATTTACATTGCTAAAAAATGGAAGAAAAAATTTTATTACATGAGCTGTTGTAGAGAAATTCCAGGCTTGAGGCAGAAATTACTGGCAGAAAATCTATGGTTTTTACAAAGAAGATCAAAACAGATGTCTTCTTCTGACCTTGCTGCTTTCTCTTGACCTTAAAATGTATGCCTGTAAATAAGATTTTTCTGGAACACATACAAGAGTAATACTATATAACTTTTATCTCAGCTATCCATCACTTTGTTGTACAAATATATCTCATTCTCTCAGTCATAGCGGCATTCAGAGATATAGCCTACTACCTTTGTCCTTTTCAAATATTTTACATCAGCCTAAAATGGACCAACATACTGGAAACAAATCTATGTGAATAGACTTAGAGTTTCTTAACTGTATATCCTGAGGAGCTCTAGTATGTGTAGACTTCTGTGTGAGCAACCACTGTGTGTTCTTCATTAAGTTGCTCCTTAAAATGCATTGAAGTAAGTAATCAATAGTTTCTAAAAAATTATTTTTTCATTTGCTTGAAGGACGATGCACCAGAGTTTTGTGACAACCTGCTTTCATACTTACTCACTTCCATAAATCTCTATTATTTTAGACCATGCTACTGTTTTTAGCTTTGTTTTGGCTTTACAGTATAACTTCTGCTTCCTTGCAGTTGGAAGGGAGGGTGTTGAATCATGTTTTCATTAATATGATCTCAGCTGCACCCCTTCAAATCTGTATTTTGGGAGGTATTGATTTTTTAAAATTTTCCAGATACTATTGTCACCTTATAAAAGCTGTTACTGCTTTTTAGATGTCAGGTCTGCTATTATTTTCACCTCAAACACTTGCTTTTTTATAACCAAAGAAAGAAATGCATTTTTGCATTTGGTTCACAGATTCAATTTAGTTGTCTATTTTATAATCCTGCCAAAAGATCCCTGCCACAGTTACAAACCTCCAGGAACACTTGGAATGTTATAGACTTTTCTATAATAGTTTTGCATGATTTAACAGTGAAATAAAACCAAGATGTCTTTAATTTTGATTCTTCATATGCTGTCTTGATCTATATATTGTCTTCAAGAAATATTTTTTGCTTAAGATGTAATTTTAATGAAAGAAACATATTAAAAAGCATGTCCATTTCAGTTTTTTTATATTTCTCATTTCTCCGTTGTGCAAACAAAAATATCGGCATCCCATAAGTTTTCTTCAAATGAAGTGAGATGCAGATCAAATATGGGGCAATTAGATATTCAGCCACATCAAGAACATCAGATGGCCCATTGGACTTAGACACAACCCTGTACACAAAAAAATGACAGAAAAAATAGTGATAACTTTAGAATCATGTTGGGACACTTCTGAATCCAAAGTCCCAGAACCTGGCTCTCACTACAAATAGATCAAATTGAGACAGTAGGAAGCAAGAGTCTGTAGGAAAGTGCCAAATCAGACCTCTGGAAATGAAGTAAATCACCTTATTAGCTTCACTGCCGCACCCCAGGAGTGGTATGCAACTTGCTCAAAAACTAAGATAAAAGTGAGCTGAAAATTGATTATTTGCTTTTAAGGCCAGAATAAACTATTTTCATAATCTAATACAGCCTCCTACACAGGATAGATTGTGGAATTTTCCTCATGCAGAACAGCAAGTTGCAGTGCATTAAAGCACATCTTTGAGAAAGTTTATATAAATCAAACATGGATAATTTGCCACAGCAATATATTGTGCAGTCCAAGAGTAAATTACGCTTACTGTTTCAAGCAAACCCAACCTCTGCAATCTATTTCCAGTTTGATGTTGGCTGACTTTAGCTCCTAGCCCATGAGATGGTTAGTCAATGGCCTTCAACCTCTCTCAATTTGCTCAATTCTAAGTAAGTTCCTGTGGTTATTAACAACCCTGAAGAGAAAATCTCTTTGCCAGGTCTGCCCCGTACAAATTAATCATTTTCATGTGAAATTAAGCACTCTTAGGTGAAACATGGAAGTCTTCGTAAACTAAGAACATTATACTGTAAACATGTAAACCAGAAGCAAAGAATATTTTCTCCAAACAAAGCAGCTCATCTGAATTTCTTACTGAAGCTGCGCCACCTAAAGCCAGCTGCCCAAGAAGGGTAGCTCTGTCCTTGCAAACTCAAGCACCGTTGGATGCAAGGCTCTGCTCTGCCATCCCCAGGAACACAGTGCCACCTATCTCTGCGTCAGGGCTCACTCGTGGTGGGCGGTGGGAGAAGACAGGGAGAGGGAGTTCTATTCTTTTCACCCAAGGCTGCACCATCCCTTGCTGCCTTGTTTGGTTTTCTGTGGGCTAGGGGGAGGATTCTTCCATGGCACATCCCCGGCTCGCAGCTGTATTTCCTGTAAGACACTGGCTTCTGCCATCCACCCAGTGCCATTCACGTGGATCAGCAAGTTCAGACTGGTTACACCTTGCTTCAGTTGAGACACTGCAAGCTAACACTCATACCATTAGTGCTTCTGCAGCTTTTACTGACAGGAGCCTGAACTTGTTATTACCTTTTCTGTGGATCTGTAAGACTGGAACTGCTGAGGAGAAAGAAGTGGCTAAAATGTATATAGGCAACCCAATAATTAAAAATAGGTACCTGCCTGCAGTCCTCTATCTAGGAACGAGTAGGCTGGGAAGAAGCAGCCTTTCCCAGTTTTGTCTCCCTGGAAGCCTCAGGACAAGATGCCCCAGAGATAAACCATAGATGTATTCCAGATGTAAATTACAGTCCAACTAACTTTTTCATGAAGAGCTGTTTCCAGTCCCATGACCAAACTGTACACATACACCTCTCAGAGACAGTCACAGCATTGGTATGAATAATTTGTGTGCAACTGAGCAGGAGGACAAGAGGGAAAGGATAAGGTGTTTAGATTTAGGTATAAATCTATGCTTGAGAAACATCTCTGCAAGGGGTCAGAGGCAGAGTTTTGAAATTCAAGATTTTAATCTCCATGAAGTATCATGTTATTTTCACTGTAAAGAGAATATATGCCAAACAGTTTATTTGACATAATTTACATTATCTAGTTCTACTTTCACAGATGCAGGAAGAGGTCTACTTTCTATTATTTAAGATGTGGTGAACAATAATGAAGAAGGCTCAGTTAAACTGATGTTCTAGTAACTTGTATATGAAAAGACATTGCTTGCCAGTGATAGATGAAAGTACTTAAAAAGGACTTGTTTTTAAACAGTGATGTTTAGAACAGTTCTCTAAGCATGGAGTTTTCTGGGGAGTGTTAGGAAAGACTCGTTTTGCTTTTTTATTGACTATTGAAAAGGCAGGATAATATAGATAACAAAATATTATTAGTAACAAGTGCAGGTGGAAATGGGAAATTTGGAAAAAAAAAAAAAAAGAGGTTTTATTGCTTTAGAGTCAGTTTTGCCCAAACTAGCATACAAACTTTCTGTATATTTTGGCACTAAAGCTATAAAAATACTTCTGTTTTTGTTTGGTTTTGGGCACAGCAGAAGGATTTCTATTTTTAAATCATATCTGTTGGAAAACATTCTCTGTGAAAAAATCCCCAGATGCCACTCCTATTATTATCACTAAGTCAGCAGTTGGAATTACAGAAAAAGTTTGAACTATAACACATTTGGACTGAATATAAAATCTGCCACCTTCAGTCTGACTACAAAGCACCATGCTGGAACATCATCCATCGTATGTGACTTACTTAAACCATGTGTTCACAGTGCCAAAAAGTAAACTGACAAATCTAAAGCCTTTTCTTTCATATGCAGAGCCTATGCAACTGCTTAAGAAATCCATCTGAACCAAAACCTGCAATGAATAATGTCATGACAGACTGTGTCCAATACCTTTCTACTAACACAAATAACTTAGATGAAAGCCCCTCTAAATTAAAAGAAACTACCTGAGACTCCTCTTAGCCCTTGTGATTAGAATGCAATTATTTTAGAGAAACAAAAATAGTGATGGGAGGTGAGATGGGAAAGCCATAGGCAACAGAGAAATGTGTTACTTCACAGTGCAGAAATCAAGAGAAGGGATACAGAGGAAACTGAACCTACAATAGCAAGTGCACTGCAGAAGGCTTCCTCATAAGGCATCTCTTCCTAAAAAAGGAAAGGAAAACAAACCAAGAAAGTACCTTAAGCACTCTTCAGGGTATGAGCAAGCTCAACAGAACAAGGTACTTACTGAGTCAAAGGTAAGCATCAATCACCACTGATAGCCATGTAAGTTTCCTAATTTTTCATTACCTGACTAGTTTAAGCTGACCTATATTCAGTAAGTTCCTGAAGATCCCCACTTTCAGTAATCAAAAGCATAACAGCACAAAGACTGCTTAGCAGAGAAGCCAAAGATAGTACTGGCTAAAGAAATTTGTAAGAAACCTGTATCATACTATGCATTTTATTAGGCTACATTTCTCCTTACAAATTAATGTATTACTACTTTCTACTTAGAATGTCTTTTTAAAATTTTTTCAGATGTCACAGAATCAGACAACAGCTGAGATTCAGAGGAACCTCTGGAGGCCATCCCATCCAATCCTTCTGCTCAAACACGGTGACCTAGAGCAGGCTGCCCAGCACCATGACCAGACAGCTTCTGAGTATCTCCAAAGATGGAGTCAGCACACTAAATGAACAATACAGCAGAGCAGATTTGTCTCCCCTAAACCAGCCATGAAGTCAGGTATACAGTCTGAGCTGGTTGGTATTGCTTCCTCTGTAGTCAATCAACATCAATCATTCAGGGGGGATGAGTGAACACTCAGTTTAGGACAGTAAAAGTAATCTGGGAAGAATCGAGTCTGCAGCACAATGCCACATCTTATATTTTTCCCAGAGTAATGATTTCGGCTTTTAATGAATGTGTTTGGTAGTATTTCTCATGTGCCATTTTATGTTACACATTTTTAAGTAAATAAAATTTAGGCTTCACAAGAAAGTGAAATAACCAGATAATTCTTTGGGTTTTTTTCCCCAGAAATTTCAGAAGTTTAACTTCAGAAGCCAGAGTTTAACTTCCTAAGAGAAGTCCAAAGAAACTCTTGAACTAGACATTTCAGTAATACTGAGAAAACATATAATTCAATTAATATTCAGAGCTGATGCACTTTATGCTACTTCTGTTGTATTATCCCTAGAATCCACATTAAGTCTAAGATTCCTTTAACCAAAACCAGATCTCTTTTTGGCAAATATTACCCCCACATTCCTCCTTTACAGAATGTGGGAGGCCAAGATTTTTGAG
The DNA here is from genome assembly GCA_036630365.1 of Acanthiza pusilla. Taxonomy (NCBI): domain Eukaryota; kingdom Metazoa; phylum Chordata; class Aves; order Passeriformes; family Acanthizidae; genus Acanthiza; species Acanthiza pusilla. The sequence goes on from JAXCHO010000036.1 coordinate 23,162,602, forward strand.
TATTTTGTGCTTCCCTCCCACATATATACCTCAAAAAATTGAGGCTTACTTTATTTTGTCATGTTTTTCCCACAACTCTTTCATATTAAGCAGATTTTCTTTCTCCCTGAGGTCTAAGTAAATCCTTCTAGAAACTCAAGCATACACTTAGGCATCTCAAACTATTCTTCTGTATTTCTGTCAGAAGGATGGCCTCCAGATCATCCACTAAGTGCTTCTGCATTGCTTGTTTCTCATTAGTGCTGCATCCATGATAGGTTGGGGTATAAAAGAAGTTTCAGCAAAAAACAAATCTCCAAGGCACCATAACTCTTTTAGGGACAGTTTACCCTTCAGAAAACAACTAATAGATAAAAATCCACTATTAGTCTCCAGACCATAGCGACATAGTTGGGAATTAAACAGAATAGAACAACATGACCATTTTAAGCTAAAACCAAGACAAATCAGTAAAACATTGCAAAACAAGTAAAATAAATCATTATCAACAGAGGGTAACAAATTACTGAAGCAGAACCTGAGAACATGAAGAAAATACTAATTCTGTTGTAGCTGAAAGATATGGCTGGTTTGTCACATATGGCTGTAGTGCTCTGTAAGACAAAAAAAAACCCAGAAGAACTGCTTGCTAGTCAAAGAAGGAGCAGCAAAATTTGGTGCTGAAGAGCTCTGTATCCTTCACTGTTAATATTAGTAGGAATGGCAACTTCTCTATTAAGCAATAGGCTGATAAATAAGCGGGAAAAAAAGCTCTTCAGATACAGACAAATAAATAATCTAGAGGAGAGGAAAGAAAACAGAAAAGTGTCCTGATACAGACAAGAAAAGAAACCAGTGAAGATGTGGGATGGACAGTTTAGTGCACTAAATATAAATATAAATATAAATATAAATATAAATATAAATATAAATATAAATATAAATATAAATATAAATATAAATATAAATATAAATATAAATATAAATATAAATATAAACAGCAGGAGTGCAGAAGTTTCAGTGATGAGGGCAGTCTAAGAAGAACCTAACAAGACACAAACAACTGTTTTGTGCAATCAGTTTGACTTACATTGCCAGTTGACACACATTGTTAAATCCAAGATTAACAAATACTCTTTATAGCAGTGGGAGTTTCAAGCCTTTACCTACATTGAGATTTATTTCTACCATTCATTAAAAAACTAGGGGGTGTCACATTGAGCAGGAGATGGCCACCAAGATAGAATTTGAGGCTCAAGAAAGGGGATTTGATATTTTTCATATATATGTATAAAGACATATAACAAAGCAATTTACCTTCAAACATCTAAATAAACTTTAAAAACCATTAAAGCAAAAGACATGCTCATCAATTATTGTAATGTCAGAAGAGAAATATCATGAGACATAATAAAGTAAATCAGTAAGGGATTTTACCTAGCTTCCTGGACTGATAATTGAAGCCAGTTAACTACTCCACTTTAGGAAGTAGCTTCCTGTGAACATTGATTACTGTAAAGACTTTAGGTTTACTCAGGCCTCAGGGAAAGACTTTAACTCAAGAAATTGAAACCATCTGAAGGCACCATTCATCTCCAACAGGCCAAAATATTCTACAACTGTCTCTTCGGAACATTTTCTTTTTGAAAAGAAGCAACAGAAAGGGATGGAGTCTCCTGTCTCCACGTACAGTAAAGGCGAAGGGCAGCCAAAGTTCTTGCTTTCCATCTGATTCCATGCATATAACCATTGTATATCTTGCCACTCATAGGATCAGCGTAATCAGTGTGCTCAAACTACAAAGGAAATATTCTCTACAATCCTTCAGGAAGTATATAAAAAACAGAGAAAAAAAATACAGAAAATAACCATTTTGCATTTGCGCACCAGCATTTTCGGGGTAGGTCTTAGGGGTAATGGAATACACCAGGCAGCAGCAGAGAGTCAGAGTAGCAGTAAGTGAGTCCAGTAGCACATCACAGGCCTTTCACACCCTGGGAAGACCTGAAACTGATGGGACAAAGCAAACCTGGACAAACACTGCACTTGAATGTGGTTGGTTATCCATGCAGTACTCCTGGGCAATCAGACTACTGATCTCAAACCATCAGGAAGCCAGAGGTGGAACTGAGACAGGTGTAGAATGAGATTTACAAATGAGAAGTTTTATTAGGATGGTAGAAAAGGATGCACCTCCTCATCAGCTCCCTGCTACACATTTTTCCTCCTGAATATAAGGGAATTACCAGTAGGTGATTGTAGTAAACTACAAAGGCAAGGCAAAGGATGGCCAGAGTTTGAAGTTACAAGTAGCACTTGAGTGCACAAAGAGACAGAGCCTCCACTGTGCTGGCAAGAACATACGCAAGACTAGTCACTCCTAGGAAAACACTGCATCCTAAAAAAAAAGGATTCACTTCCCAGTGAAGAGCAGTATCCCCTTACTTTGAGGTGTCTCTCCATCAAAACCAGGAAAACATTTATTTACACAGGTACTGTGGGAAGAAGTTCTTCCACTATTGTCTTCAGGTTCATGGACAGAAGCTGGAGGGACTTTAGAGGAAACCATCTGACTGTTGAGTCACTCTTTTTTTGTTATCACTGATCACCTGGTTTTTTATTTAATCCTAGCTAGTGCATGTCCTTTTATTCTATCCTGGATTCTTTTCCTGGATACATGACAAGGATGTATGGAAAAATAGGTTACTACACAAATACTAAGATCCATACTTTTGAGGAATTCCACAAATGACAAAATCTAGTCCAAAAATATGTCATTCATATAAACTCCAAACCTATTTATAGAACTGAATATCAATATCTCTCTATTCTTTTATGTAAATATATCTGAGGTCCCAGATGTCACCTCATGTTTTTTCCATGAATAAGTAAGTTCAAGAGAAGGCATCAGAATAAATTTGCCATATTTTAAAATAATTCTTCAACATCCTTACCTTCACAAATTAGAATTCTAAAAATATTATAAAATTTCCTTGTAACAACAGAATAACCTCAAGTATAGGAAACTGTATTTATGAAGAACAACTTCAGAAACAAAGATAAATTTTTGTTTTCTATACCGGTTGAATAAAATAAAAATAGATGAGATGAGGCACATAGAAGGAAAAGAAGGAGCACTGAAGTGCTTGTCAGAAAGATCACTAATGAGCAAACCCTCCCAAATTCCACTTCTTTGACTTCACCACAATCATGAAATTAATTCCTGTGGAATGTAAACAGGTTTGTCTTCTGTTCAGCTACCAATAAAATTAGGTCAGCCTTCACCTGACCTTTGCAAAAAATGGAATCACAGAGATACACATTCCCCTGCACAGCCCACAGCTTCTAAAGCTTCTGATTCTTTCTGTGGTACACTTCATGTTACAGCAGCAATGCACTATTTGTTAAAAAAACAGCATGGCACTTCTTTGGTTAACTTTTGTTACTTGTCTAGCTGCATCAACTTAACAAACTTCATATTGCAACTTTTCAGTGTATTATAACATGAAAATGTTGCTTAAACTCTATCCCACAGCTCTGAGACTAATTGATGATGCTAATAGTGGTTACACAGAAACACTTAATTTTATTAGTGTTCAGAAAAAGAAACCCCACAATTGCCCTCCGTACAAGGAGTGTGTCTGTGAGAAATTTGATACCTGAAAACACTTCAGATTGGATACTTACATCTAACAAAACTTCATGGGAGTGTTTGTGACTTTGGCCTTCAGCCAATGAACTTTACATTAAATGGAAGGACAACAAAACCATAATGAGCTTGAGATAACTACAAATTATATGGTATGTAGAGAGATGTCAATAAAGCAGCTGAAATCTCCCTGATTGATTGATTTGGTACAAAACACCTATCAGTTTTAAAAGGTTTTGTATGCAAACCTTGAGGAATTTCTACAGGAAGGAGGGCTAAAGAGGGGCAGGAGGCCCTTTCCCCCACACTTTGATTTGAGCTGCAAGTGACAGCCCCCATCATTATATTATGATCTCCACAACACAGGTCATACACATTATGGTAACCTTAGGACTCACTTGTACTAACATGCTTTTGAGTTACTTGCCCAGTCTCCCTGTGCTATTGAGAGGAACAAACACTTCTAAAGCATAGCTCCTCTCCCACTAATACAGTTGGTGAACTCACTCCCTAGAAGTCTTTCATTCTCTCCACTGATCACAGGATGCTGAGGTTAAATCAGGTGCCCATGACATCTGAAAATAGGTTAGGACTCTCGCCCTTACCATTTTAACTTGTTGCCCTGGGATCCCAGCTATGTCTCTGTACTCCTGAAAAAAACCTGCAACTCCTTCACAGATCTGCAATTCTCATTCAAACAGCAATTTTAGACATCTAATTTTCTGTTCTCCACTTTCATTACATTAAGCAGCCCAATGTTTTCCATTTTGTCTTCAGCTTTTCTGTCTAGCCAGAAAATGCCACAGATAGTGAAGGCTACTGAGACCTACTGATTAGGTCAACAGAGATATGTACTTAGCTAAGCTGATAAATGATTTTCTGCAAGTTTCAACCCAACTTTTCTACTTGAACTTGAGCCTGATGTAAACTTTCTCTGTGGTCCTGCTTGTATCAGCTGACGCCAGTATAAACAAGAAAGGGTATAGCACAAAATATCAAAACCTCTTGGAAGCATGTTCGTTATCTCAGGAAAGTTTAATGACTTGATTCAAGCTTTATTTATATCGGATTTTTATAAAGAAAGCTTCATCATAGTCATGTATGCAAAAAGTGCCCAAAACAAGCAAGCAAACAAACAAAAAACAAACAATACCAGCAGGAAGGAAGGAAAAAAGAAAGGAAGGAAGGAAGAAAGGAAGGAAGAAAGGAAGAAAGAAAACTAAATAAACTACTTCAGACAGACCTAGTTTGGTAGCAGACAGACTTACCTATGAAAGGCTATATGAAATACACATACATATATATATATATATGTCTTAGTACATTATATAATATATTAACCTTATTCTACTATACTATCCAGTGTAGAGGGAGTGAGTGTGACTGGTGAAAAAACAAACTATGTTTATTATACCTGTATTTGAATAAAAATGTATTATGCTAATCCTAAAAGGATTCAACTCAAAATTACACATATTTTTATATCTTCTGCTGACATATTCTAATGACAACTATTAAAAGTATACAGGATATAAACCTTCTTCCTGTAGTGATCCACTTACGAGTTTGACTACTTAGGCATTCACCGAAAGAGCTGCCCACAAACTTTTACAGCCTTCTAGATCTGGAAAGGACTAGTGCCAAAAATTGAGGTTTTCCACCTCCACCGCAAACAGATCTGAAAACTCTCCACTCCCTGCTGGCACCACTACCAACAGGAAATTTAATGAAAATAAGAAATAAGAAATTTTTTATTAACTTTAACAAAAAACATTTCTAAACAAGACTTACAGATATATGAAATTTGATCTTTTTAATCAAAATTAATGAGATAAATTAAAAACTAAATTTGCTTTAATTTACAAAGGTGAATCAGCAAGAGGTCTATGCCTGTAGAGAAGCAGTCAGAATTGGGGCCATTACTAAGATAAGCCTTTGGGCTACAGGCATTTTTTGCAGAAGTGAAGCACTGGAAAACTAGCTTCTCATGGATATTTTCTCTCATTACAAAACCATCATAGCAAATAGCAAACTGAATAGGCTTTGTCAAAAAAAGTCCCAGGGGCTGCAGTACTCTTGGTAGAGATACACTGAGGCAGCAAATTTTGGATCTGAGACTGGATTTCAAGCACAGTAAAGTTTGTGAATAATTGGTTCCAGGAGTTAGTCTCATTCTAAACATAAGAAACATTTGCAAAATTCCTAACTGAAAATGAGTGTTGAACATCATCAGACTTTGAAGTTATTCATCTCCAGGGCATTAAGTGAAACCCATCTGCAGCAGTAAATCAAGATTGGATACAAAAGGTGGCACTGGATACAAATGGTGGCACTGCAGAAGAAACCTTAGACTGTATGAATGTGCTGCACTCACAATGCCTTTGTCATCTCTACCCATTTTTAATATTATTAGAATTCCCAGAGATAATTTTAAGTGTGCACGTACTGCTAGTCTGAGTTAATAAGTTAGCAATTACCGGCATGCTATTGCAAAAACAATACTCAAATGTCTGATGTCCTGCCCTTACACTGACACCTTTAATAGCTGTATGAGATGTTTTTATAACTACTTAAAAGCAAAAATATTTGTTGTGGTGCACCCATTTTCAATTTTCTACCAATCTCCCCATAACCTGTGTGGGTTATTAGTAATCTGCTCCTTTCCATACATCTTCAGTGACTACGGGATGACATCTAGTGGTACTAGAGGGCTTCAGTCTTTGTTTACTTTAAACGGCTAAATTTGCACTGAATAAACATTACAGTTTCCAGGATGGGGAATATACAGGAACCATACTTCAAAATATTAAAATAGTTCTTGAGAAACAAAACAAAACAAATCAAATCAATTGAAATCCCATTCAGCTGTGTGCTCTCTGCCTTCTTGTAGAAATGTACGATCTTTTGCCAAAATCTGTAAAACAGTGATAAAAATACCTTCCTAAAAATCAGAATTTTTTTTTCTGTTATAAATTTACTAAATATCTTGCTATCATGCACCTTACATATATGTATATATAAGTATATTTGTCAAAAAATCCAAATCAAACAACATAAGCTTTAACAATAAATGACATCACATCCTCTTTCCTACTGTGCTTGATATGAGGTCAATATTCTAAAAGGTATTAATCAGTAGACTCCATTTTTCCACTGAATTCTGATTAAAAATTAATTTTCCAACATTTTAATTCTAGCAATACTATAAAACTGAATTTAAAAAACCCACTTTCTTACCATCACCTTTGTCACTGTTTTCCAAAAGTTTCTGGTCATTCTACTTTGTTACTAAAAGCAAAATCAAAGAGAAAAGATCAGATGCACATCCCGAGTGATGTTTTAAAGTGCATAGAAAGTAAAAAGTCCATTCACATCCACAAAGATTTTAAAGGGCGCACTGAAATTTGCAAACACAGTGTGCTGAATGTTGGCCATCTGGTCTGTATCTCTGGTTAGACTCTAGAAAATGCCTTAAAGAGTACTTTGATTCTGTTTAAGTGTGGGATGTACTGTCCACAACAACATTATGCATATTTTTCCCTTACATAATGTCCTGAACACAATGAATAAGGTCAGTACACACAGATTTATAAGTAGGAGTAATGGCAGCATGGAATAAATATTTGGCATAATAAACACATTTCTGTTTCTCTCATTAACTAACTCATTACCATGGGGCTCTTAAAAATACAAGAATTATACATAACAATTATAGAAACGTAAATAAGGCTGTTCTTAAGAGGAAAGAGGCAAAGGCAAGCTGACATCTTGCTCTTTTAAAAATAAAGCATCAATTTCAACAGCAAGGGTTTGTAATGCCTTTCACTTGATCTTAGAACAATCACCACTCTGTACTTCATCCCATGTACATATGACCTGCAGACTGAGAAAAGATATCTATGGCATTTGCTCATTTATACCAAATCCAGACATTTGTAGATGTGTATTTAAACATATAAAAATATATAAGCCCATTTAAATAATTTGTGTTCGAATTTGTCATCAGAATTGAATGTCAATTATTTTAACCAAATTCCATTTCCTTTGACAGAGTTTTTATCACTACACCTATTTTATACTATACATATGTATGCATATATACATATACTTACATACATATACATGCATACATATATATACACATACATACACACATACATACATATATATATAAAGATGTGAAATTACCAGCTAGATTTTATTTTCTATACCTCCTCATACCTTAAACATCTGAGCTGACATTTTCTACATGTGATCTCAGTTTCAGTCTCAGGTTATTTTTATTTGGTTTGAGACATTTTATTTCAGAAAAAAAATCTTGCCATCCTTTTGTAAAGATTAATTGCAACTCTGCTAAAATTAAGAGGTTTTTTTATCTTGTCTTACATAGAAGACCCAATTCTTCTGAAGATGGGTTGCTTTTACAGTGTAAAGCCACTATTTGTTGTCAAACTATAACCTTCTGAATGATCTCATTTTGCACATGCTTAAGAGGCAAGTGCTCAAAATTGTACCTGCTTGTTAAGAGTTTTGCAGATAGAAGATTCTGTCTGTATAGACTAACTCCTATAGAGGTCTAGAAGACAGAATATTTTGGTGAAATTCATCCCTGAAGTGCAGTTAGATGTACTTTGATTCATCATCTCTCATTTATTTTCTTTTCAGCAGGTGACACTGGTAACAATTATGCTGCATGTGTTTGGAAGTGGAAAATATTTTTATCTTTATCCTTTTAGCAGCTCCTTAATTTATTGATTTATTATGTATATACTTATTTTCCTAGAATCACAAGTATTCAAAATGAGGCACACTTTAGAACATAAATATGTTCTAAAAATGCTTGCTCAAACAAAGTATTACAGTGCATGTTCAGTCTGAAACTTCCCAGCACAGAAAACAGTCTAATACTACAAGAGAATTTTAACAGAAATATATTTTTTTTCTATTTACAGCATGCAGTAAATTCAATGGAATTATTACTGGTTTTCTCTGGTACACAAAGCAAATTCTTGTCGTTTATTTTTGAAGTCAAAATTCAGGGGATCCTTTAACAGCTCTTTTGACTTAGTAGCTTGGACCAAGTGATTAAGGTCTTGAACACAGTCTTATCTTGACAAATCTGCAAAATGGAGCACAGCTCCTTTTTCAGTAATATGCAACATAGTGAGGTCTAATTGTAACATTAATAATTTTGGCTGCTGTTACTTTGAATTCCATAAGAAGGGTAAAAGAGACAATAAAGATTTGTTTTTTTAAGAAAGCTGTTTATTTATGGAACTAAATTTCTACTAGTTTCATTTATCTTCATAAAATAATTTTATTTTGAAAGGGTACTACATAGTATTAACACAAGATTACCAGAAACTTTGAGTTAGAAGTTTTGAAAACAAGCTTTAACTAATCAAGTCTTTTTCAGTTGCATTTTTAAGTTATAGAAGTCATAAAAATGGCAATAGGTAATAATTTGCAGTGTGAGAGTAGTAAGTAGACTGGAAAATCCATGACAACATATTGTTGAATTCCATTTCTCGCATTAAAAAGTTACAAACACAATCCCCCAGAACACGCATTCATTATGGGTCTGAAATATTTAAATAAAACCCTTATCATTCAGTATTGATAAGGAAATCAACCTGCAGACATCGATGAAGAATTCCCAAGTGACGAGTCCGAACAATCTCTTGTGCGTTGCTGACTGGTGCTGCTGACTGCTGGGAAGGAAAAAAAAAAGTCATAGAGTTCAACAGCACTAATCTGCCCCCTCGTGGCAGACTATCAGAAATTGCTGGATTAATAAAATCTGGAGTCTTTCCACTAAAGAATTTAATTACAAGTTCAGTGGGTGAAACTCAAATCAAAGTTATCTATCTATCTCAAAGCTTCTTGATGCTATTGTGAAAACACAGGATGACTAAATACAACCTCCTAAAAGTCCGTTATAATACATCCTCTAAACGCCAGGCAAGAAGAGGTTTGTCAGCAAACAGTGCTAAACCTCGTGATGTCTTATACCAGTTTGGCCACTTTTATCCTAATACTGTGGTCCCTCGTGTCACAGAGCTCATTGATATGACAGGGTATTTTACAAGATTTGTAAATTCTTCTGAAGAGTGAAATGCTTATATGTACTTTCATGGTTAGTTTAGCCTATTTTTAAGATAAACACTGTCAAGATGGGTTTTTTTGTTGTATGTTAATGGCACAATCTGGACAAGTTTCATAAAAAAGAAATATTTTCAGCTGCAATTCATCTGCCTAAACCCATAGTTCTAAAAGCGTGATTGGAAAAGGTGACAAAGTAATTTTTAAGGAGCTTTGGTCTTTTATTACTGTGCATATGTAGTTTAGAAACCCAAGACTAACTATTGACATATTTAGGAGCTGTTCTTCAGCTCAGTAATTAGAACACTTCCTCAAAAACTTGAAGGGTCATTTTTCAGTTTCAACATTACAAGGGAATGAAAAATCAAACAAACATAATCCTTTAATTTAGTTTGTAAATGTCTTGTGGAAGGACAGTCTTCCACTTTACTCTGAAGCACAGACAAGTAGACTATAAATTTTTATGTTTCCTTAAAATTTTGTATTTATATTCTTCAAATGTATAGGTCAGCACTATAAAACATTGCCATAACAGCACATTTTCATGAGTTGAAAAATTTTCATTCCAGAGATGACAAAAGAGAGAAGTCCTAAATAAAATTGATTAAAGGTGCTGCTTCCACAAGTAAAATGGTATCTCTATGAGACAGGATAAGAAAGAATTTGCTTTAAGTTCCCTGTTCTCAGGAGATAACAGTTAAGGGAAAATGTCATATAGCTGTTTCCACAGTAAGTAAGTGATAAAGCTAATAAAAAAGGAGAATGATACTGTGGATACAATGATTACAGATGCAGACTGTGTGAGGTATAGCTGTCACTTGAAATTCCTGAGGAGATTAACACAGCATTTTTGCAAAAGCCAACTCAGTGGAGAATTTCAGTCTTACTATACCCTAATGACTGGACATAATATCCTCTGCCCACTATATGACATCTTCTAATGTTATTTAGTCTGATTACTAGTTTAAAAATAGTTCTTGTGAGTTCCCTGTTACTCACACCAATGTAACAACTAATTTTGGTTCTTCCTATCTAGAAAACTGGATGCTCTTTTCTTTAGAATTGAGTATTCAGTCAGCTCACACAGAAGAAAGAATAAATAGCTTTAAAAATCCACCAGTTCCAAGGCATCATTCTACCTTTTCTATTTTACTTACATGCAACAATCTACGCTATTACACAGTCATAATCCTAATCAGGTGAGCAGCAGACTGTGCAGATGTTCTGCAAAAACACCAGATGGAAGTGTCCTGCAGCTCTGCCTGCGTGGTTATTTTGGCCAGGCCACCTCTGCCTATCTCCTGTGCTGATCAAGAGATGTGTGAATGCAGTAAAGGTTATGCCATGCCAGGGCTAACCAGGCTGCTCAGTGGCACAGTTTTTTGGCCAAGCCAGGCCCTGAAGGTGCACTCTCAGCTGGCTCAGATATCCGAGGTGTGAAGTTGAATCAGCTTTTAGCACTGGCACAGAAAGGCTCTGTCTAATCACAGCCTGACAATTAGGCGTATTCTGAACATTAATTGGGGTCCAAAAGCCTTAGGGGACAACCTGTTGTTACATTAAGAGTACAGAAATATGGCAGAAAATAAACTCCCTTGCTTTCCAGCTAGTTCTGAAAGACTGGAGGTGTTTGGCGGCAGCTAAACCTAATTTATTATTTTAACCAAGATTGCTGGTGATTCATTAGACCTACAAAATGTATCATGCTACGTACAAGTGCTCAGGAGTATACTTCCACACAGTCAGAGGTGCAAATCTGAACAAAGAGGCATCACTGCTTTGGGGAAGAGAGAGAAGCAAGCCCATCAACTTGTCTGCAAGGTGAACAAATTTTCATCCTTTGGCAGGGAGGATTTCAAATGCCAATTTACACTTTTGGGAGAAGTAGAGGTGAGACTGTAGTCAAATATCCTGTCACTGCCATCACAGACGGGAAGGGAGGCGAAGAGTATTTATATGTAAAATAGTTACAAAAAGAGATCACAAAGGCTGTGGGTCTTGCCCAAGAGTGTAACTGTGACAGGTCAGTATGACTCTCTCTTCCATTGCAGTGATAAGGGTCATCAGGCCTCAGTCTGATAACCTATCAACCCATCAGAAAGCCATCACCTCCACAGTAATCCCTTCATGTATCTCATGACATATTTCATGGCATTCCTACAGCTGCCCAGAAAAATCAGTGAGGAAAGGAATAAAAATTTAGATTTATCTTGAGACAATTGCAGAGGGCACAGAAATCTAACATTATCCAGTATTTTCTTCTTTAAGAATTCTTCTTTATGTGTGATTCAGGAACTCAGATAGCCAACCTGTATTATCTGCTAAGTCTGTCAGGATACAATTAATCTACTCAGAGAGGGACTCCTACACTATAGAAATCTACATCTGAGCTAGACATCTAGATACCCTTTATAGTAAATTAAAAGAAACAGGAGATTAAGGAAGCAATTCATCTATTCTAAAGTAGATAGCTAAATATATCTCAAATGAGTCATACCTTAGAAGTGCTCATTTCTCCCCATTAAACATAAAAGAATGACAGAGCTCTTGCTCAGACATAGACTACAGTTCTGCATTCATTGAAAGACAAATCCCACTGTCTGTGCTTTGTTTCTTTAAGTGAGGGTAACTGTATTTCTTAATTTTTAGGAGACTTTTAAGGCATGAGAAGCTGTGAATAGTTCAAAGACTTTCTCAAGGGCCAGGTAGCTATAACAGGCACTTATTTCTAGAATAGAATTTATATGAGAATTTTTACTTCTAAGGATAAACATTATGAAGTTACATATACGTGAAATATTTTGTTCTTAATAATACCTGGCTTCATCTACACATTTTACAAACATCAGTCAGTAGTATCTGTATTATGCAGCTGTCTCCTAAAACATAAAGTCAAGTACTAATTTTCTATCATCTTTAATTGCCCAAATAAATTGTCCAGTTCTCCAAAACATTCACTAACTGGTCCAGATGAAGGACTTGAAAGCTTTATTTAGCTCTCTTGGTCGTCTCTAATGTATTCTCATTCTCAGTACCTGTCCCCTCCCAATTCAGTGTCTACTGACTCCTTGCTCCCACGATTGAAAGTTGTTGCATTCAACCACTTCTCTCTGAAACCTGAACAAACCTGTACCAACTTCTTTCGAGATTTTGTACTAGCGATCAATTTAAAACTGAGCAAAAGTTAAACTGCATTTTCCTCTCCCCTGCTGACTGCTGGTTCTTAGCTTTCCCAGTAATAGTATTCCAAGTGTTAGATTATCTCATGGTGCCAGGCTTATTTGCCTTACAGCACTCGTATCTCATTGCTGATCTTTAGTGTTTGGATCAACGAAAAAACAACTTATTTAAAAGTTACATCGTTGTTACAACCAGAACAGTAATTATTGCACCAGAAGGTCCAGTTAAGAAGTGGGCATGCCTCAGACAATCACAGATGGTAGATCTCTAGCAAACTAATCCTAACCTCTGCTGAAGAAAGACATCCACAAACTTTTACCTCTGAAATATAAATTGGCAGTTTCTGACTCCATCTAAGGAGAAGTGGTGGTTATTTCTTAAACCAAAGAGATCTGTATCAGAAAGCCATTACATTGTTCCAAAACAGTTTTGTGGTATCTTACACATTAACACTTCCCATGGCATTATGGCTTGCTAATGCCCTGCAGAGGGTACACCCAGATTGTAAAAGCATCGAGAACGCCTTCATGGCCTAAGACAGGCAAAGGATGACAATACAGCTAACTATCTCTTTGCACTTACCCTTGGTGGTACATCTTCTTACAGGAACACATCAATTTTGGGTATAGTTTATGGGTTACTACTGTTTTATAGAAATTGAAACACTGTAATTGTTGTTTGCAATACTAGTATCATATACATATCTCAACGTAAGTGTTGGGAGGTGAATAAAATTATTCATAGTAATCTAAGCGCTATGACCAATATGCTTACAAATATCCCACACGATATAATATATGTAAATGTAAAGCCTGAATAATGGTAGGGAAATGTGGATGATTATGAAGTTCATAACAAATAGCTTGAGCAAAATAAGAATGGTTTGACCAGCTGCCTAAGAAAAAAAAGGCTTGTGAGTTTTCAACTGAAAATAATGCTTATGTTCACTAGATTTGCAAACTGCTCTCTTCAAGTAACATGGCAACCAGTAACACAGTGTCTATATTTAACCACAGCAGTAACCCCAGGTTTCACTAGACGGTCACAAACACATTTTTGCACTTGGCCAAAGATCTTTCCATCTTTCTTTCCCCTTTTCCACCAATGAGGAGTAGCCAGAGCAGAGTGATGCCAGAGCCTTTCTTGGATGGATGGCCCCACATTCGGCATTTACATGTGGGGAGGAAGGCAGTGCTGCGCCCACTCATGGCTCTCGTGCCCCTCAAGCTGGAGGGCACCAAGGCAGCAGCTGAGGTGATGTTGGGCAGCTGCAGGGAGTGGACATGACCTGGAGCTGCTCCAGAAAAATCCCACCAGAAGTCTCTCCAAACAGGTGATTTTTTAAAGATGTTTCTTGTCCTTTTTGAAAATTCACTTTTTCCAGGCAGTTGCTATGAGCCTGTAAGTAACCATGTGTGAAGAAATTAAAAAATATAACCAACCTAAAACCCCATAAAAAACCAAGACTTTTGCCTGTGGACCCTCAGGGCTACTGAGGTTCTCATCCCAGGATACAGCCAGCCCCTGAGCACAGCATTCCTCACAGCCAGCAGAAGCTGATGGTGGGGTGCTCTCCCTCTGAGGAGCAAGCTGCAGGTACTCCATTCCTGTCTTAGGAGAGGAAATCGTTGGCTGTGACTTTGTTGTGCAGGTTATCACTATACAGAATGTTTTGCACTGTTTCAACCAGGAGGACAAATTGGTTAGGAGGTCAAATATGCCTGTTGCCTCTGCATTTACCTAAGAGAATTTGCAAGACTATACTTCCTGGGGTGTATGAGGATTTACATAACTTACGCTGTTCATAGCATCAGACACCATTTCATCCTGCTCTCCAACATGTAAGTCTTGACTTCTAACACCAGTCAAATACTTGTACAGTTCAAACGCTCAAGCTTTTTTCCCCATCATGTTTCTACTTGTTGTGTTTTCATCTATTTCCTCACTGTGCCTTACCAAAGTGTGTCTAGATGAAAGCTTCTCATTCTGGGCATTCAGATCCCTAGGATCTCATGCATTTACTTTTTTGTTTGGGTGAAAAAAATCTTAACCTTCTCTCACTACTATCTTCAATGAAGGTTTTACAATTAAATGTACTAGTTCCAACAAAGCTTAATCCAGAAGAGCACAGTAGGATTACTGCTCTGTAACATTCCTGTGAGAAAGAGGGTATTACTTGAATAGCCCCTCATTACTGCATCTATGGGGAACTGCTCAATATTTCAGACTGCTACCCACCTTTATTTGGATACATTTACTCATTGTTGTCTATACATTATTACAGGAAAGCAGATACTTCAGGGATTTGCCAGTCATCTAATTGCTGAGTGTCAGATTTCCTCAGAGCTAACTGTGGTTAAATGCCAGCACTATCCACCTGCTTAGCTTCTAACAACCATTGGAACATTAACCAGGTCTTCTTTGTAGGTCTTTTTTACTAAGAAACTGAATATGGAAAGATATATTTTGCAGTCCAACTGAGAAAATGGATGACATTTCTCTCTTTTGTGTTGGTAGTGTTTTTCTTTGTATTTTTCCTGCTTTAAAATCCTCTCCAAATTAACAGATGCTATCTGGTTTGCCACAGTTTTATATCAGTGCCATGTAGAATACTTCCAGTTCTAAACATATATTTCAAGGGTGCAGAAAAATCATCAGGGATCTCAACTTTTCACCTTGATCCAGATCCAACAAAAACTTAGGATTTGATTACCTTTAAGTGGCAGTGCCTGACATAGCATCCAGAGAACAAATCGAAAGTCATGAGTTGAGTGCTGAGGAACCTTATCCAATTCCTGTAAAAACATATTTCTAGGTTCTCTGTATCAAAAATGTCACAGCTGAATGTAAAGAGTCAAATCAATGTTAACTGTCTCTGCTGGTTCAAATACACACAAAAATGAAGTTAAGTTCTTCCAACAGTCTTTTTATAAAAATCAGGTATTATTGTCTGCATCACTTTAATACTAGGTCAAATAAGGTATAATTTGTCTTTTTGCAGTCAATGTAAACCCTGAATAATCAAGATTGTAACTGTATCTGCTCAAAAGAAGTGGTCTGTACTGTCCTATCTAATCCAGAACCTTCTGCATTGTCAAGTGAATGTGAAATCACTGATTTAGACATTGGTATCAGCGCAGTCTGGGGAGACTCCTGGATTGAACCTCTAAGACACCTTAGGTACTCAGAATTATCTGAAAATCTCAGTCCTTTTTGTTGGACAACACAGCTTGGATTTATCCTACTTAAAGCAACAAATTATGCAAGGAAGGAATCTTGACTGGTTTCTCTGGGCCTACTGCATAGTCAGTACAGTAAGTAAGACAGGCAGAGGGCTCATCACATCTCAGGAGGACTGAATCATCATTTGGAGATGTTCTTCCACCTCCCTAAACTGCACAGAAATTGTAAGGTATATGTGCAACTTTGGCCCCTTTTTTAAAGTGCTTACAGTTAAATACAATTATTTCAGGCCCTGAAGTCTGCCCCCTTTGAGTTCCCACATGCTTCTATGCAGCTGCCTATTCTGGAATATAATTACTTATAATTGACGAGTCTCCTTGTATTATTCTTTAAGAAATACCAACAATTTTCTTCCCATAATTATTTAACCATTACACACAGGGAAATAGATAACTGGGAAACTAAAAACATGCCAAAAATTCACTTGCAGGCAGGATTTATGTTAATGATGCAAAAATATGTTGCAGCTTACACAAATTTTTTTTCTAGTATTTATATATGTACAGTAGCTCCACAAGCCACAATGATATAACTTCCTTTGGAGACAGAGAATTTGACAAAACCTTGTGCAGTTAACTCACCTATTAAACTGATGTTCTATTTATGGAATAATACAGCCCATTCTCTAGCAATATGTGGTCATGTAAAAAAAAGACCCTATCACACAGACACAGGAGGAGACAGAATAAGGTTGCTATGGGAACCTTAGCTCTAAATGGTCTGGCTTTTGTTGGCTTAAAATCTCAAACATTGTGTTGCATTAATTATGTTTTGGTTAAGCTTCTTTGCACTGAGTATGAAATTTGTTTTGCATGCTGTTTCAGTCTTACATGTATGTATGCAACAATTTTAAAAACAGAATTACATGTGTTAGCTAATACACAGGATAAGACTGAGTTTTGGCATTGAGGAAAATATTCTCAAGAAATAAGGGCAAGATTTTCTTTATACTCATCTAGCTAAATTCACATAACACTATCCTCCATTACTGAATCTGGATCATGGATCCTAACAAACTAATATAGCAGAAGCAGCAGTGGGAGGGAACCACAACAAAAGGCAAGAATGAGGTGGCAATTGCGGAAGAAAGCGGTTGGAGAAGTCTCTATTGGAAGCATGGGAGGGATTTTGGTATGGAGAGATTAGGTGGAAAGAAGCTGAAAACAGAAGGAAAGAGCCAGAGGAAAGGATTTTAGGGGAGACTGAGGAAAGGGAAGACCGAGCAATGACAGAAGTTGAATGATTGCACTTCATGCAGCAGCGACAGAGAGAAGTGAAAAGTGCATAAAGGGATTCTGAAAACAAGGCTGGGTCTGTCTGTTGAGGAGGAGAAAATGGTAGCGGGCAGGTTGCTGTATAATAGTTAGGACAGTAACATAACTCAAAATACCCCCAAATTATGAAAATATTGTTAATCAAGCCTACAAATGAGGATAGCATATATATTGTTCTAAGGTATCTTAAAATCTTCTGTATGAAAACAACAAAGTTTCATGCAATAAGAAATGTTCTAAAGCACTGAATTTCTTCAAAGGACATTTAAAGTGTCATGATGATGATTTCAATGATGACTTTCCTCTTGTAAAACTAGTTGTGGGTAATGAATAAGATTTAATTTTCTTTTCTTTATTATCTATTCTTAAGAAGATTATATTTAACTTGCTGAATTGTCCATAGTATTATTACAATCTTTATTCATCTTTATGGATGGTACAGAGTCTGGAACTTTCATGATGAAAACTGATACAGCACTTTAAAACTTTTCTACGCTGAAAACCAATACATTTAACTTCTATACTATTAGGCAGCAATCAGGACAGACATTAATAATAGGTCAGCTCCACTTTAAATGTCCTCATATGGTAACCATAATTTAAACAGTCTGCTAAAGTTTCACATTATTTTAGCAACCATAGACCCTAAATCAAAGTGCATGTATCTTCAAACTGATGGAAACTGTTTAGTTTTCCTATCTTTGTTTAAAAATAAAGAAAACAGTGCTTGTGATCCAGGTACTTTTTAAACAAATTTACAGAGTTCAATATATTAAAGTAAGCAAATATAATCACAAGTTACATGCTTTTCTCAAAAGGAAGTAGAGATTAATGTCTTCACAATATTAAAAGGAACATTATCTTTCCTCCGAGCACCAAATTGTCTGAGTAATATGCTTACATATGTTCACAATATGCTTGCAAGCTGATGTGGACCTCATACTCCTAGAAAAGACAAATAACTACTGAAGCGAGTCTCAAGTGTTTTTAGCACAAAAAGGGCAATAACACCAAATACGGTATAAACCATTCCTGTAAAAGTCTGCAGGACAGTCACATAACAGTTATGGTTGTAGTAGTTAAGATCCCTTTAGGTTTTGACAAAACCAACAGCAATAGTATTGATATTTTACTGGGAATGACTGTGTTATTATAGGGGGCTCCAATGATCTGTGACAGGATTCTCCGTGGTAGCAGCCATTCCCTGACCCCAGCTATCTCTTAGCTTCTTGGCCTCCGACTTTTAACAGCTACATCTTGAAGAAGAACATGACCTAATGGTACCCATTAGGAATAATACACCCATGGCAACCAGATTCATCTTGTTTTCATACATGCAGCTAATGATAAAGATTATATATGCCTGGAATGAATCAAAGACACATAATGACTGACATCGTCATTTATCAAAGAGCATAAAGACTTGGAGAATCTTTAAAGTTAAAACAAATGCTTGTGATAGGCCACTTTACAAATTGGTACAGCTTGTTAACAAATACCACAGATCTCACAAGTCACTGTGAGTTAGAACAGCCCCTCCCACTAAGATGTCCTTATACAGCATAACTCTGGGCACAGAAGGTAACTCTTAATTTCTTTAACCTCCTCTGTCTCAAGGCTCATATCACTTACATCAATCAAGGTTCTCTACAGACTCTGTCAGGGCCATGCTCTATGCGATGAATATTTCTTGTATCTTACTTCATACGGTTTATACAGGGGCTAATTGATTTATCTGTATAATTCTGGAGAAAACTTCATCTTGCCTGAGCCTTCCAAGCACACATTTTGACATTTGACAATTACTGCATGCATAACAGTATTTCATGTGGACTGGTGCTGTTAGGATTTCAATCCATTAAAGAATGTAAATGACGTCTTCAAAAATAGCAGTGGACATCCACATCCTCCTAACAGAGGGAAATAATGTCTCAGAAAGTCATTCTCATCTTGAGGAAAAAGACTGAGAAGATCAAAGCACTCTAGACTTCTACACATATATGAATGTCTTCTTACAGGTGTCTGGGACTTGTATTCCAATCTCCTGAGAATCACCGAAAGCTCTGATGTCATGCTTCAGCTCTGCTCATCTTCATTGGAATAGCTGGCCTGCAGGATCAATAGGGAGAGAGAGCAGGTGATACTGACTCCAGTAAGATATTAACCACTGCTGTATATGACTTCCTAAAACTGAACCAGGAAATAGACTGGAAAAATGTACTCTGTCAGGTGTGTTTTCCCTGACAGTCAGAGAGAGACACTTGATCCTACACAGGTTTATCCTACACAGGTTTATCCTAGCTATAATTCTACTCATATTTTCACTGCCAGACCACAAGTGCTGCAAACACCTAACAAGTGGTTAAGGACATCATTAGAATTAGAAGACATTACCTAAACCAGAAAGATGATACGCAGTGAAGAAATTTACAAAATCAGACACTTTAGATGGAGAAATCAAATGAAGTATACAAATTGAGATATAGCTGCTAGGGAACAACACTCCAGAAAAGGATTTATACTGGATAACAGATTGACCATGATCTGTGGTTTTGTTGAAAAATATTTTAGGTTTTATTGAAGGAAGTGCAGTATGTCAGAAGTAGGACACAGTCATTCCACTTTATTCAACTTTGAAGAGACCTACATTAGTACTGCATTGTTTTGAATGCACTGCCTTTAAATATAGACAACTTAAAGAGACTTCAGAGAGGTTAAAAATAATAAATGAAAGAAGACTGAAGGACCTGTAGAAGAAAAAAGGCTGAGATACACTACAGCAATCTCACAGAATAGAGAGGATACTAAAAAGTGCACAGTGAATTCTAACTGAGGAAGAAGAAACCTATTTCTAGAAAAGATTGTTTAGGTTAATGTGGACATCACCCCACACTCCCCCCATTCTAGTATACTATCTGTGGACAGTGAAGATCAGTCTTAAACTCAGACTCTTAAGGGCATATGCTAGTGACATTTTATGTCTTAGCTCTATGTAGAAGGACAAATGAAGTTATTCCTTTACCTCTTTCAAATCCTGTACTGCGTGGATTCCATTATTTGCAGTATGGTTATTGCTACATATGCTTTAACAGGCTGCACTTCACAGATGAGACAAGAGTACACTACAGTACTTAACCAGTACAGTGCACAGACAGGAGCACATCCATCTTCATAGCCCAGAGCTCTGATCTCCTTTGTATATTAAGAAAGAGGTATCAGAAGTTTTTCTGATTAGAAGGGGAATTTGCAAGGAACAGTCTCAGTGTCTTCACCAGCAGCATGAGCAACAGAGGAGTAAGTCATGAAACTTGAGAACAGGGAGGATGTTGTGATTTTTTTACCTCTGCCCTCATTATGATTGATACAACCCCATGAGTCATGTTCATAGGTACAGAAATTCGACCTTTTTCTTTGCTTTGGAATTTATTTTTGCTTGTAGGTGTACAAGTTAATATTTGCCATTTTATGAGCCCTTGGTGTAGTTTATTTTTAAAAAGATGATTCCAATATATACAAAAGTTTCCCATCTGAAACATGTAATAACTTTTGCCAAAAGATTGACTTAATTGCTTTGAAGCACAAGTATTCTTAAGGTTCTAGACAAATAGGCATCTACTGAAATAGACAGAAAGAGGAAAGGTGATCCTCCTCTAAGAGGTGTGAGCCTGCTGAAACAGTACCAGTCAGACATTTTCTGTTTATTACATGCATTTTTAAAAATAAGCCATCTCTAATAGCCTTAAGTTCTTAAGGCTAATGATTATTGACTAAGTATCTACAAGGATTTCAGATACAAAATAGTTTCCCTTTCTTATGGGTGAGACCACTTTAAAGAAAGACCATCTGCAAGTTCTGTTAGATGGCAATTAAGAACCTGTATTTCTCCCCATGTGTGATCATGAGAGTGACTTCTGTATAACTTCATACAAAAGAAGTTTCAGTATCTATTAAATGTGTTTAAACATACTTTGCAAGTTGACATAAGACATATTTCCCATTGATTTGAAAAGCAGGAGATTAGAGACAAGATCTGACCCTGTGCATAAATGCATAGTATGTTTTGTATGCTGGAAATTTTTGGATGCCTGACATGCCTTAAGTAACAGTCTGAGTCTCACTGTGCTTTAACTTTTATTGTACTAAAATTTTCTATTATTTTATTTTCCTGATTACATAGTCTTGATTTTAGCATTTCATGCTGTAGATACATTTATTATATTCTGCTAGTAGATGAAAGACTATTGCAGTTATGCCATACTATTTATGCTTACAAATGAAACATTTTCTATTTTTCTTTCTTTAAATCAGTTAGAATTTCTGCTCTTATCAGTAAAATAATGAAAGAGTTATACTGAAAGCAAAGAAAAAATTTATGCTGTTGCCTAATCTTAAAGCTTGGAACGCAATCAATAAATGTATTTCATCAGTCTGTAAGCAAAAACACATTTCCTTTAGAGTAACACCACAAAAATACTAGAGAGAAGTAAAAGTTTATTTCAGCTTAACAACAACATTGCTACAGGAAACTTATAGAAAATATGATAAAGTGAGTTACATGTTTTAGATATACACTGGAAAGCATACTCTACGTATCTTAAATCTGATGTATATTTCTTGAATCTTTTACGTGCTTCCCTTTCAACACTTAGAAAACTATCAAGAGTTTAGTTTTTCATTAGTTGAGATCAATCTTTGCCTCTAAGATTTGATGTACATTTACCCTATATACATAACTAGGGAATAATTAAAATACATAAGATAATCCCCTATTTTTCCAATAGAATATCCTCTATTTTATTTGTAACTAGTAATATCTTCTATAGTATCATTCCACGCATATATTTGAAATCATTCTCTTGTATAAAGCTTTATTTTTCCTCATGATCATAATTATTCTATTTAGGAGGGGTAAATTATGTAATGGTTCTGGACTGTACAACAAATTCTCTAGGGTTTTTTCTCTATAAACAATGACCTCCCAAACGTAGCCCAAACTTGAAACAAGAAATCTTTATTTCCAAAAGTAGTATCTAATGCTGTGTTGTGGACAACAATGTTGACATATCCCTCAATCACTCTACTATACCTATAAATCTCACCTTGATGTTTAATTAGTTGTTATGCTTCTTAGCTCAACACAGTTGCTTTATCTCACTGTACAATAAGAGAACTTGCAGATTTAAAGCAAAACTTTGAATAGTTCTAACGCAGTAACAAGCAAATGCAAAAGATACTTAAACAACAGCCACAGCAATGAATAATAGCCATTTTAAATTTCAAAATGCTTATAACACTAGCAGAAAATCTAACAGGTATTTATTTATTATGGATACTTTCCAACAGCACAATGTTGGGTTTTGAGGTAAGTTGATTAGATTCAAAAAACAGGTCTCCTTCAAGGAAGGAATTAAGAAAACATTTTAGATAAAGTCACAATGATCTTAAGCAGTTCTTAGTTATTTACTACCTACTTGACAATATATCTTTGATACCACAATTGAACAAAAAACCTTTTCCACATCCTGATGTATCATTGCAAATCCTAGCACACAGATGAATAATATGCTTCCCTTTGGGAACATTCCTGAAGAGCTAACTACAGTATGTCAGCTATCCTGGAACAATATGAGGTGGAAAACTCCTAAAATTAAAGCAATAATTTTAATAACAAGATAATTGCAGGGTAAGAAATAAATCTGATTTTGCTTTGAAAATGCAGAGGGAAAAAACGAGGCAGCAGGTTATGAGGACAGCAACAAAATGGTTACTTCTTTTAAACTGAGAACATAGACTGTGTTTCATTCATATGTTCAAGGAACAGTTCTAAGAACAACAATGGGAAACAGTGAAAATTAACTTCACCCCATAACCCTTACTTCCTGAAAGATGGGACTGTTAAATAAAAGTTACTTGTAGTCTATAGAACAGGTTCATGGGTTGTAAATAACAAAATAATGTTCAAGGTCCCCATAAATTCCCTTAAACGTTTACATGCAAGTTATACACCAGTAAAGAAAACTAAGTAGCATACACTACCACAACAGAAGCTGCAAAACTGCAATCCCAATTTCATTTTATTCCTCAAGTAAGGAACCAATGTTTCTAGGGAATAGTCACCTCATTTTGTTGGCTAACCTTACAAAAACAGAGGAAACAAGAAGTAACTGGGAAGAATCAGAAATACAAAGGAAAAATACATACTTTTCAGTTTCTGTAAAGTATTTTCAGTACTGAATCATCTAAGCCATATTCACTAATAATAACTTTTTCATTGTGAGAAGAAAAGAAAAAAATAGATTTGTAAGGTGAAACAAAAATTCTTCATTATTGCCTAATGAAGTAATCAGCTTTCCACCCTACACAGAGCTGTGCCAACAGAGCTGTGCACAGGCAAGTGTTTGTAAATTCTGGATCTTACACTGTGGCCTGTGATTGTCAACTAGCCACAGGGGGACTGGTCAACTTCTAGTGTCTGCTAAAGGCCTGGAAGCAATGATCTGATGCACAATGCATCCCTGGGCTCTTATTCTGTGAACATCATTGAATTTTTCCTTCAGAAGAGAAAGAAAACTCAGTAAATTCTGTATGATTTCCCTCAGCAGGAAGGAGAATACTAATTTTCTCATTGATCGTTCTGTTACTCCTCATACATGAAGAAAATCTGCTGGTTCCAAGCAAAGTTAAGAGGATCTGAAAAGATTTTTTAAGACTTGAGTACTCTCAGTACTGCATATGAAAAAACAAATCACTCTAAGGCTGAGAATAAACTACTAATATAAGTTTAATTAATAAGAGTTTTGACTACATCCTATCCTCTTGCATCCTTAAAGAGCTTCAAAATAAATAGAACAGTACAATGAGATGTAATTTTGGGCAGCTCTTTTCCATAAAAAAGTATATGCTAAATTATCAATCAAAAAGTATAAAATCAACCATGCATCTAAATTAACATTGATAGTTTATTCCCTTATCCTTTCTACTTTAAAGGGCATTTGAATCTATACTGCACCTCAGTTCACTAAAACTCTGAAGCTGTATTTGATACCTTGATCAATAAGTCCAGTATTGTGCATCAAACATTTATTCAAATAATTCATAATCATAATTTATAATCCTTAGTTTTTAAAAAATTGTGTAGAATTGTGCAGACTCGGATCAGTCTAGTCTCAACTGTCAATAAGAATTTGTTTCTGTGGATTAATGCTGTAAGCTCGGCAGTAAACCTTCTAACTAAACAATGCCCTTCTGAAATAGAATAGGGTATTTTTGAAAATTAGATTCTAAATTTCCTTTTTTTTCCCCCTAATGATTAGGTTTCTATTGAACATATGATTTTCTGGTTTCTCTGTGAGTAGCTGGTACCGATTTCTCCTGTTTTCTGTTAATCTCATTACTAATGAAACAGGAATATTTTGTGATCTCTCTTTCAGGAAGTATTTTTTTAAATGAGATTTTGAAGATTGAGATCCGTATGTTTGCCAGCACTGTTCCAGCTTTTGGGATTCTTTCTAATTGCTCGCTAGCTCTGGTGGGGTGACGAAGCACTTGGGGAGCAGTCTGACATCTCTTGTCATCTTCCAGACCGCTTTCTGCCTCTCAATTGTGTAAAAACTGAGCACTCTCAAAAGTATTTTAAACACACTTGGCTTATGAATATCGTAGGTATCAACACAATACATTTGGGAATAAAAAATAACAAATTTAGAAGACTTAAAGGAAAACAACAATTTTCCTCCCTCTAGTTTTTAATCTTCATACGCACTAGGCACTTTAACTTACCTAATTTAGGACTTCAGTCTACAAACTCTTCAGTTCAAGCATTTTTGGAAGCTCACTTTTCAGGTATTAGGAAATAAGCATCTTAGAAATTAAAATTCCCCACTTCTGCAGTAAAGTGGGGGGAGGGGAGAGTCAATAGAATCCCAAAACAACCAGAAGAAAAGGCTATCTGATTTTCCCTAGGTGTAGACTGTCATAAACTACCTTCTAGTTTTTAAAGGATGCGTGGTTTTTGTACTTCGGCTTCAGGGGAAAGCTTTTTAAAACGTAAAACCTTACACGCTAGAAGTCAAATATACCTGAGGCCATGACTTGCAATTTCACTTTAGCTGGCTTGGCAACGCTGTTCAATTTGCAAAATCCAACTTTTGGATTTAAATATGCCGTGATCAGGCCACAGAAGACTTTAAGATTGACAGGAATCTTTCAATCTTGCGAAGACCTTTTTCCCCGAGCTTGAGCGAGGTGAGAGGCCGGCGGCCCCAGCGCTACGCAATGGACTCCCGCACTCCTGTAACTTCATTCATTTCATCCGAGCCACCTCCTCGTCTCCCAAAAGCTGCTGCCTCCAGGCTGATCGAGGAGGGAGCGGGAGAGTCCGAGGTAGTGCGGGGCGCAGCGCTGCTGCGGCCATTTTCTCCTCCCGGGGCCGGGAAAGCGCGCGGCCCCCGCGGCGGGAGCGCCGCAGGTCCGGGCAGGGAAGCGCCGTTCGCGGAGCAGAGCGGCGGCAGCGCGGCGCGCTCCGTCCCCTCGCCCTCGCCCTCGTCCTCCCCGCGTTCTCGGAGCGCGCGGCGGAGCCGCGGCCAGGCCCGCCCGCCCCAACGGCGCCAACGGCAGCCGCTGCGCCGGGCCCGGCTCGAGCCGCTCGGGGGTGCCGGCGGCGGGCGCGCTGAGGGAGGAGCGGGCGCGCTGCCGCCGCTTCCTCCTGCGCGGGGGCCGGAAGGCAGCGCGGCCCGGCAGCGGGAGAGGGCCGGGCCTGGGCTGTAGTGCCGCCGCTGCGGGTCAGCCACCCAGCCTTCCGCAGTGGGGGCGGGCAGGCCGGGGGAAGGGCCGGGCCCCGCCGCCGCGCTGGGCGATGGAGTGAGGGAGCGCTGCGCGGCAGCGGGAAGATGGCCGGTGGCGGCGGCGGCGGCTGCAGAGACAGCTTGTTTCTGGAAGGTGCGTGCATGGCTGCGAGGGGTGAAATGTGGCCCGCGAACTGCCTTTCCCTTCTGGCGACCAGTAAAGGGGCACGGCACAAACTGGGGAATGGGGAAGGCGGGCATGTGAGTGCATATGGGGTGGGGGGTGGGGGTAATGGGTCCCCTTTGGGTGCGACGACAATGAGAGGTGGCTTCGTGGTGGGGGAAGGGTAGGTGCCGTGGCTAGGTCTGGTGAAAGGAGACCTGCTTTTGAGGGAGGGCTTAGTGAGGGCAATTTGGTTCATTTTTTGTTTTTTCCTTCTTTCTTTCTTTTACTGTTCCGAGGCGTTGGGAGTGCGGTGTTTCTTTCCTTTGTCGGGGCAGCGCCGAGAGCAGCCCGGGCTCGGTGCAGCGGCAGGACTCAGTGTGGCTCGGCGGGCGGTGGGCTGGGGGCGCCGGGCAGGGTTAGCGCTGGGTGAGAGGGGAGGCCGGGGCTGCATCGCCCTGCCCTCGGTCCGCTCCCAGGCCCCGGCCTAGCCCGTATTCTTTGGCCCCACCATAAAATGAGTCTGTGGCTGCTCCTGAAGGGCTCCTTTAAAGGTTTAGCACTGAGTTTAATTTTGGGAGGGGAATAATGCTTATAATTGTGATACGAAGGTGATGATGAACCTTATTACCTGCATTTGAAAGAAACCTTTTGCGCTTACAAAGCCCTGACCTTTTTTCTTTTCTTTTTTGTTATACGGGTTTGGTGTTTCGAGGGGTTTTTTGTCACTGTAAAGCTCTTAATTATAATGCAGAAAGCCTCCTGAAATTGGAATATTTTTAACTGTTGAGCCTTTGCAGTTTCATTGATACCTCAAAAAATCTACCACGGTAGTCTTGAAAAATTGCTCTAAGCGCATATCCTGATGACATAGGCCAATAGTATGCTAAATTCTGCCAAATTACCGTGATGATAACAAAGAAATATTAATTAAATTAACCACTCCTCATAAGTAGAGTTTTTCAAGTCAGGGATAAGTTTGGCATTGGAGATTTGCAGTACCTGTATTGCACAGAACATAATCTCTTGCTGCAGGATGTTGGATATTGGCTTTTTACTACTAGATGTTCTGGAATAGATGTACTGTGGGAACAAAATACTGCTTGTCGTTTTGAATAATTAATCTGGAATTCTGATGTTCAGAAATTCTGGTTAATAACAGCTGTCATGTTACCTCCCTTATACCTTTAACAGATTTGGTGGTGAAATACAGACACTCCATTTCTTTCCTGAACTCTCCACAGATTATAATGAGGTTTGTGCAGACAGCTAAAAGTGTCAAGGTGATGACTAGTCACTGTCTTTTGTGTGCACCTTGAGTACTGCCTTGGTGGACAAGCTGGCTTAGGAAAGACAGATTTCATATGCAATATCCACACTTTTTTTTGCTTATGAGTTCTCTTTCCAGCAGCAGGATCAACACAACACTGGATAGCATCTCCATTTGAAGCTTCAGTGTTTCACGATGGGTGAACTGAGTTATCAGCTGGTTTTGTGTTTCCCTATTGTTTGGGGAGGCATTCATTTTAGGACTGATGATGTGATAGAAGCCCTAAGAGTGTGCAGCCACATGTGAAGAAAATCTAATGTAAATGGTGGTGGCAAAAAATTAATGGGGGTGGCCCCAGTCCAAATGGGACAGTCATAGTGGGGCAGATTCAGTAAGAGCTGGTAAACTCTGTACTGATTTGAAGCAAACGGAAGAGGCTTTTGGATGTTATTTATATTAGAGATGTTTATAGAAAAAAATTACAGGCATGGAATATCTATAAAATATGTGTGTGTACATATATATGCGCACACACACACACGAGGTTTTTTTTTGCTATCTGCAATCTGGAAAGGTAGCACCAACCAAGTGATGTTAGAATCACCATTATCCAAAGGCTAGACAAGCATGAGAGTGCCAGATTTGTGAAACAAGTATAATGGGGTCAAAAAAGGGAATGAAAGTGTGTAGAGTAGGAAATATGGCAACTTCTATTGCGGGATGATGATTATTAATACATGAGTATAGAGTTGTATCTATAACTTGCCTGAGCGTGTATATTTCATGGACTCCTTTGAAGGCTGTGTAAGCAACAACCAGAAATTGTTTACTTGATGTTTTCGGAAGTGTTTTCTTAAAGATGGGCAAAGGGGAGGGGCAGGATTTCTCTCCATCGTGGCCTTAAGTGTCCACAATGGAAGAAGTAGGGGCCAAATGGATGTTAGATCTATCACCAGTTAAACTCAGTCTAATGAAAACTGTTCTAGTTAAATATATACCTTCATATGTGTGTGTGTATATGTACATTTACACAGACATTTCTGGTGCTGTCATGCTTATGCTGGCTATCAGTCAGGCTTAAATATGCAGTTAAGTGAAATAAATGGCTTTTCAGTATGATAGTTGTTCAGAATTTTGGTTTTGATTCCACATGTCAGTGAGATACTGCTTTCTTTCATTTAGTGTAACAGATGTTACTGTGGAGAAACATATCTGTCATTCTACTGTAAAAGTGCTTCCTCTTAATATTTTTTTTAAATTTTATTCTCCAGTAAAAACAAAATAGCCTTTCTGGAAGGGTGTTCCTTGAATGATTTATTTGCCTTTCTGGTAATACCGTTCTTGAACATAGTGATTCATACCAGTGCATGTTTTTTGTCCAGTTCTGTGTATCTAATGTGCGTAATTTTTTATGCTGTATCATATAGACTGTTTAATGGAAATGTGAAAAAGATCTCTAGGACTATAAGGTTTGACTCTTTTTAAAGCAACATTTGTTATTCTGAAGAAGTGCTAATAGTTGATCACATATACGTGGCTATTCAGGGCCTGCATGATTACTTCACTTGATGGACTGTTAGAAGTGTGGAAAGTACTCTGTTTTTGTTATTTAATCTGGTTTACAAGTGGAATTAATAAAATTGTTCTGAATTTGCTTTTCGACAGTGATGCTTCAAAGTTATGGACTGAATATGAAGAAATTCACACTAACAAAGTACTTTGTTCTGTTATATGGGAATTGTTTCCTGATGTGGAGGAGTAGAAGTTTAGTGATTAGAGATTTCCGTCTGCAGCAGTTCCTGTGTTTTTAATTGATAGTCACACTTAAAATAGAAAGAATGATAGACAAATTCATTTGGATTTAAAGTAGGAGGCATATTAAAAATTTGTACTGTTGATAATTACCCTTCAGAAAAATTGTGGGGACTCTTGCTTTCTGCCTCCTTCACTATTACTGAATTGCAAGGAAATTGCAATTTCTCTTTTCCAACATGAAATTTAAAGTTTAACTATGTTTATGCAGTAGATATTTTCCAGAAGAAGGGAGAAATGTATTATTCTTTCCTGTTTTATTATTTCAGTCTTCTGTTGGTTACAGTAGTGATACTGAGAGCCAGTATTGAATTTTTTTCTTGAGGATCTCCTTTCTAAGGAATGTTGCCAGTCTCTAGCCTCAGAGCTGTTGAGATATTTCAGTGCCGTTGTGACAGGAATTTGCTCAATTTTCATTCCTGTCTCTTGGCTACAGGTTTCCTAATAACAGTAGAGAAAACTATGTGGACTACCTGTTAGCAGCAGCAGTATAAACTTTGCAGTTGTCTGCCAGAGGCCTCCAGAAGACTGCTTTGTTCTTCTTTCAGTTCATGTGTAAAGAATTGTCTTCACCAAAGCAAGAGTTGTAGACTTACGTATTTTCTTAAAGGTAGCTGAGATTCTGGGATGGTACAGAAAGATGCAATTTTTGTGTGTTAGTGTTACCATTTGAAGTCCTAGTCAGCCCTTCCTCTCTCTCTCTCTCTCTCTCTCTCTCTCTCTCTGTTTTTTTTTTTCCCCCTCCTATTTTTAATCAAATTAAGAAATCTCTGACTGGAGTAATACAAATTAGGAGGGTAGAGTGGAGTTTATACTCAGGTAGAACACATAAAACTTTTCTACCTCCCAGAGTTTTCTACCTGCAAGACTGTTCCCTTTATTTTTCTCTTAACCATGAAATTTAATTATTAATTGTTGTAATTGTCTCTGATCAGCTTTGTGTATGATCTAATGGAGATTTTGATTCGTTTGAAAATGTGGGGAGGAGTTGTTTCAGGTATCATTGATCTTCTATATCTGTCTAAGCTCCTGTTTTATCCTGTTGAATTCTTCTCTGGTTTGCATCAGTCCCAACAATATCCAGACAGGTTCTGTTCCTTTCTTCTGTTTTTATTGAGAGTGAGTTTTTATGAGAAAGTGCAAAGTTTGTGACTTGTTCATATATCCCAGTCCTTTGACCTATTCAGATTGTTTTCCAGCACTGCATGTGTCCTCTTAGACTTGAAGAATGTTCAGCTGTCCTTTCCAGTGGGTTTGAGAATAGGAAACTTTCTTACTGACTGCAATAATAGGTTATTTTCTTTGAATGAAACTCACTTGTTGAAAACTATTTCTCAGCAAAGTCAAATTGAAAACATTTCTTACTGTCTTATTTTTTATGCATGCTCCACTAACTTGGGTGATAGGTAATATGAAATGTTAAGAAAGACAGGGTGCTTCTTAAAGCAGGTAGAAAGATACTAAAAATAAGCCTAATTTATCTATTGCTGCTCTATAACATATGTTGCAATATGCTTGGGAGCACATTCTAAGGTAAAAGCCTGTGCTGCAGTCCTCTTCCACATCATCACTTTCTTAATTTTGAGACATAGGATTCCAGGAACACAGGCTTGTCCTGAGGTTTCTGAAGTGTAAAGGATCTGTGTGCAGTTTTCTGGTTTTCATTGTGGAGGCATTTATTATTTGGTAGTTTTTCCCGAGTGACTGCTGCTGTATTACTTTTTCACAAAGTGGGGCATAGAAACTTCAGGTGTCTTGTTTGGGATGCCTCATCCACTATTTTCTGGCACTTGGATTTGGTGGTATCTACTCTTTCCTCAGATAAAGTACAGAATTTCTAGTGGGTTTTAGTGGCAGAAAAAATAATTGAATGAGAATATTCCTAAAAGAGATCCTTACACTCTTCTTCATGTAAGTATAAATAAAAAAGTAATAGTAATAACTGAAGTAGTAACATTAATATGTGGTTTGATAGCAAAGATAAACCAACAGTTTGCAGATGTCATGTTTGCAGAGATATGAGCCTTTAGTTTATGAGTTTAGCTATTTCAGTCTTTTCCTTCTTGTTTTATGTACAAGGATAAAGCAAAATGGATTATTTATTTGTTTTAATGGTTTCAACAGCAACTTTGGCTTTTATTACTGTTGTTTCTGGAAGACTGTACATGGATTTTGTTGCTGTATTAGACTTCATCTATTCAGTACTTTTAGCTTGGTTTCGTAATTGACATAACTGACAAGCATCAAGGTGTTTTGTGTTGCAGCAGATCCTATAATTTGAGACTAATCACCAAACTTTCCACTTTTAAATACTGCTTTGTAAGGATATGAAGGTTTTTTGAGTCACCTCCTCCCTTCCCAGTAATAGGATCACGTATTTTCAACCTCCCTGCCATAGGCAGGGACACCTTCCACTAGACCAGATTTCTCAACATCCCATCTAACCTGGCCTTGAATGCTTGCAGGGTTGGGGCATCCACAACCTTCTGGGGCAGCCTGTTCTGGTGCCTCACCACCCTCAGTGTCCTTGGCTAGTGCTTTGTTATGAGTAACAAACATGGTAGAATAACAAATTTTTTTCCCAATTTTTTTCCAAAACTTACACCCTTTTATTTATAGATGTGTAAAGGTCTTAGAGGTAAAAATGTAAAAGTTCCATGAAACTTGCTCACTCAATTAAGCGGAGAAGTCAGAATGAGTGTCCCTGAAGAGAAGGTTTCAGTGTTGCCTGAGCATGGTTCCATTTGTTGCTCACAGATGCTCGTACCTTCAGTGGCTGAGTAGTCAGGGGTTAGGGCAGTGAAAGGACACAGGGCACAGGACAGCATATGCCTTCATCTGCACGTATTGCAAAGAAAGGAGGGGAAGAGTGTGCAGGATAGCTTAAGATGCTGCAGGAGGCTGAGAAAACAAATAGAAATGGAGCTGTTTTGGTGGAGGAGATTGTAGAGACAGCAGGAACAAATTCTGGTTTTGGGGGAAAAAGACGAATGTAATTCTTCTCTTGCCGTGGTTGTTTTAAAAGGATCTTGCATTGGGGGTGAAGGGAGCACATTTGTTAAGTTCCTTTCTTTTGGCCCATGTTTTAGCACTTACTTGGTTTTAGTTTGGAGGGTTTTTTATGGTAGGGATATTTTTACGTAGGTTGAAATTTGTCTGATGCTCTGTACTTACTTAGTTTCTATGAAGAAAATTAAGGCATTAGTAAAATATTACTGTTCTTATTTGTTATATAGAGTTAAATCTGTTGGCAGTTTTATCTTGCACATTCAATTTTTAAAAGCATGTGTTCTTAACTTCCTGCTTCTGTGTTCAGCAGCCTAGCATGCCTAATATCTTCAGGTTAAGCTGACCTTAAGCTATAATGAAGTCAAAATTGGTGTCTGAATGTCACAATAGTGTGTGTGACTCCATTTTGGAAGCAAAGCTGCATGTACTCTCCACCACCCTCGAGACTTACCGCCTTCTTGCCGGAGAGATTGAACGTGCTCTGTTCTGCCTTACCAGGTTGGCACTTTGCCAAACCTATTTTGAATTTGCTCATTGAAGGGTAGCTGGTAGAGGCAGGACAATGGCTTGGGTTGGGGAGAGCATACAGACGCTACATGTGAGAAGAATAGGACATTCCCTCTTTCATCTCTGCCTGGTGATCTGTTAAGTCAGGCTAATACATAAAGTTTGTAGTAGATACTTTAGTGTGAGAGCAGCTTTATTCTGCCCAAGGAAACACAGTTATTTTAAATATCAGGTTATCTTCTGTGAAGAACAAGGTTATGGTGAAGGTTGGAGACTGGAGGGAATAGATTAACAGGCTGTAGTTATTCCTCCCAGGTTGGCCAGCAGGCCTTTAAAAAGTTTTTGTTAAGGAACAAGGGCTCTGAGCACTCCATGTGGCAAGGAAACATTTCTTCATGTGTGTCCCAGTAAATCTATGGAAGAAGAATTTGGAGTGAAAGGCTTTGGGGTATCTTTCTCTGAGTTAATCTGGAATGGTTGTAGACAAAGAACAGTGATGATTCAGAAGCTCTGTATGAAGCCTTCCTGGCTTTTTGTTTGTTTGTTTTCAGACCATATGAGCTGGGGCAAAGTCTCCCTGTTTTTTTGTTAGTGGGATTTTGTTTGTTTGTTGATTTTTATGGTAAGACTTGCCACAACAAAGTTTTAGGAATGAAAGATATCAATAATATTCTGCTGGTGTGGTAAAACATATTACTTAATGACATGATTAATAACATGTACTCATAGAAATTTTTGTCTATAAGAAACAGCTGCAAAATATTTGATAATTTTATGAGTATGTTTTTATCCAATGCCATTCAATTGTTTCATTTGTAGTAAAATTCATTCTACTGATGTATTTTTATTAATGTCATAGGATATAGTGTTGTATTTGTTTGGCATGTCCAATTTTTATGGCTCATTTAGCAAAATACGAGTATCCTGCTGATGACAGAATTTAATATGACAGTCTAACAGAAAGATTATTCAAGAGCCCATTAGATGAGAATTTGAACTATGCAGTAGATGTTAGGTTTCATATTTACAATTGCCTTTGTAATTTCTGAGGCTCACTTTTTCTATAAACATTTACTAGAGTATGTTGTAATTTTATTTCTATCAAGGCTTATTGCTTAAGAGACAATTTAAGGATCCATTACAACTGGGAGTCAACTTTCAAAAGTGGACTTGAGGACTACTCTGGCCCTGATTATTGTGATTGCATATACCTGGCACTGGGACAGTAGAACTTTAATGGAGATTTAACAGTTCTACCGTAAGGCAAATGAGTTTTAGCTGAATATTTACTTGATAAATACCACAAAAAAACTATCTGTCGTTAATACGGTAAAGAAGTTCTTTGTCATGTAGCAAAGCCTATGTTAGATGGAAAAGGCACTGCTCATTAGGTGGAAGAAAGACTGTGCTCTTTGATAGAAAGAACTTACAGATCAAGGTAAGCAGGAGTTTCATGTTCTGATGGAAGTGGCTGAAACTCATCTCTGGTTACAGGACGGTCACTTAACAAGTTTGATGTTTTGCTTTAGCTGTCTTTTGAGTGCTATTTCTTGAGAAGTAGTAACTTTTATAACTAGCTTCAATTAGCATGCTGCCATGTGTTATTTTATTAAAAATTAGTTGATCAATAGCACTTTCATTTTTGCTGCTTTTATGAGTAATTACTGAGAAAATGTTTGGTTTTCATGGGATGTTAAAGTGGTTTTTTAGCTTTTTAAAAAATAAAGCCTGCTTAGTGGATTTTAGTATACTGTGACATAATTGTCAGTATTCCTTAAACTCATTGTTGGAGAAGTGGGGTACTTGATTACAAAGATTTCAGTGCTCTTAGTGCAGTACTGTAGTTGCATTATTTCATACTTTGCTGCATTGATAGTCGCTATTTCCAGAGGTAGTTAAACTATACAGTGTATCTAGTCTGAGCTGGCTGAGACTACAGCCTGAGAAGGCCCTTGCCTGTGTTTGTGTTTAGTTTCTCTGATATGTTTTTTTTTAACAGACATAATGTACATAGATTTTGCCTGTATGTGCATTTGCAGTGTCATAGCAAGACCCTGTGTGTGGGTCCATACTGTATGGCCACATAAAGGAATTGTGCCAGCAACTGACAACAGGCCAGGCCCACTGCCTGGTGCTGCTCAGAGGGACAGAGCTGCTGCCCTCCCAGAGACAGCGCGCTCACGGTTGTGCTGGAGGCAGCACTGGCGCTTCACTGGCTTCATGGCACGTTGGCTGAAGGAACTGAATTGACAGAAAACTAATCTGCAGGGTGGGGAGAAGTGTTGGTGGAGCTAGTCTCTTATTTTTCAGCAATATCAGAAATCCAATTCAGCTGACTGCGGTCTCATATGGATATGAAAGCTTGCCAGTGTCACTAAGGAATAGGAGAAAACCCCATGTATTTAGCCTTTACAGAAAGGCAGATGTAAATGTTTTTCTCACCACTTAGTTTAACTAACTTTTTCATCATCTTTTCCCCACTCAATTTTTTTCTGAAATGTGCTTTTTTCATGTGATAAAATCTTAAATTTTTTTTAAATTGATGTTGTTAATAATTTTCTTTGTGTGCTTTTTTTGCTGTCCATTTAATGTGAATTTTGAACAATTGACAACATCAAAGAGGTGTCTTGCTTTTTTTCTTCTTTAATTACATTTAGAGTTTCTTGTTATGGAATAAACATTTTTTGTGGAAGTGTTCAAGGCCAGGCTAGATGGGGCTCTGAGTAACCTGGTCTAGTTGAAGGTCTCCCCCCTGCTCATGGCAGCAGGGTTGAAACTAGGTGATCTTTGAGGTCCCTTTCAACCCAAACCATTCTATGAGTCTATGATTCTTCTGTCCTGCGTATGCAACTTAAGTTCTTGCAGAGGTCGTGGAACCTTTCTGGACTTGTAATTTTTGTTTGTTTTTATAAAGGAGATAATATCTATCTGATATCGTCTGTGAAACTTTACAGGATAAATCCAGAAATATTAAATAATACAAATTCTTTTTTTTTTCTTCCTTTTGTTATGTAGATACAGTTCTTCATTTCAACCTGATGTTCCAATTACTGCAGCAGATGTGGTTTTCACTTCTCAAAGTGTCAGTTGCCTAATTTCCAGGTAGTTTGGCTAGGTTATTAATCTTACTCTGTATGTAACTGCCTTTCAGCACTTTCTTAAAATAGATTGCTATTTGTTTAGTGCTGCTGTATTCTCAGTTGCACAAGCTTAGGTTTTATATGAAGATGGATCCCATGGTGCATAATGAAGTGTGCAAATCACATGCATGATATACTGTAAGGTTTCCTGCTGTGTTTTGCTTATCTTCTAAAACTATTCCAGTGTTCAGAATTTGCAATCATATGTGATTAACGTCACTTACTGATTTGCCACAGAAATTATATTCAGGAATTCTTGTTCAGCTGTCATCTTCCTTGAAATGGCTTGTTAACTTTATATATTTTTTCACATTTTGAGAGTAAATTAGCAGTTCAGAAATTGTTCTTAGCCTAACCTCACCTTTTATCCCCTATTTTTATCTATAAAATAGGAAGATTCCTCTCTTACACTTGCCTTTCTTATAAAAACAGCAAAACTGTCTTCCTAATTCCTGAATTTTTGATGTATCTCCCATCTAGCAATAGAGGTCTTAGGTAAATAAAGAATTCATAATGCTAGGGATGAGAAAATTACCAAACAAATTTATTTGTTTCTCTTTTTTTTCATTTTATTGTTGGTTCCCACTTTTGATGTTATTTGTTTTACTTGTGTGGAAAGTTTGAGTAGGTGTCAGACTTAACCAGAAAGGGAAACAAAAAAAAGTGACTGAGGTACTTCTTTTTGGGATTTGTTGTGATGGGGGTGCAGTTGTCTTAGGGGATGCTTTGTACCTATGCGTAGTCACTGGTTTTACTTGACTGCTGGTTTGAGTCAGATGGGTTGGAACATCCTGTTCAAGCCAGGCCCAGTTAGGACAGGTTACTCAGGGATTTGTTCAGTCTCCATTGCCTCTCAGGTCAATCTGGTCCACTCTTGAGCACACACATGGTAAAGAATAAATTCTGTCTTTAGCAGACTAGTCTGTAGTTCACCAGATTATCCTTGTTGCCGTTCTTGAAGGGCAATGATGTTTTTCCAGTCTTTGGGTACAACTGGCTTAACTGTTCCTTAATCACATCTTCCATGACAATGGGTGATACTGCATTCCCACAGAGGCTGCTGATAGAGTTGAGCAACTGTGAGGTCAGAAGCCAGAACTTAGCAGTGAAATCTGGGATGACAAAAAAAAAAGGATCAAGTTCTTAGGTTTTTATTTCCATGTCTTTTGCCACTAGGTTCCTGTCTCATTGAGCAGAAAATGCCCACAATTTTCTATAGCACTCCTTTTGCTGCTGGTGTAAACAAAGAAGACCTCTTGAAGTATTTCAGTATTGTTTTCTGATGCTGTCATAAGGGCAGCATCCTTGGGTGGATACCTCTACACATCTGTTGGGAGAATCAGTAGAAAAGGTCAAGAAGCATTAGTTGTCCATTGTGTGGTTATCACTGCTGTCTTACCAGAAAAACTTTCAAAGGTATCACAAAGAAAGTGTTTAAGGTACTTGAAAGCTCTGTCCTTTTATCCTCCTCTGTTACTCCTTGTTAGTACTTAAAAAAAATTAAGCACAGTTCAGCAAATGATGAAACTTACACAGTTCTGTGTTCTTCAGTCCTTCCATCAGCACAATATTCTGCAATGTAAGCAGCCCAATGTGCATGCAAGGCCTGAAAGAAACGCCAGTCATTTACTAGAATATGCAGATGATTTCCATCTTTGAAGTACAGAACTTTCATAAATGTTTTTGCTTTTCAGGAGCAAAAATGCTTTTGTCCAAGAGTGGATGCTCTGTATTTATCATTGGTTTTCTGTTGACGTCTAGTTCTTGAAAGGGTGTGGGGGTTTTTGCTAGCCAGCTGAGAAATTGAATTCCCTTCACATGTAAAAGAATTGTCCATGCTTGGTATCCATTACACTGGTATCTTAGAACTTCACTATTGAACTCTCTGCTTCACGTAATATCTCAGTTACTATCAGGTTATGATTACTGCCTGTTATTGAAAGTGCTCTGGACAGGTTTTTTTGCCTTTGCAGTTAATTTAGGGAGTGGAAAGCTAAAGCATCTTTTAAGCATTAGGTCTCTAAATCTATACCTATAAATGTAGATTAGACTACAATTCCATGGAATTTTCTTTTGTATCCCTAGTACTTATGATAGTTTCAGTTCCTGGATGGACCTTACCTCTGCTGTGCTGTCACAGCTGCACTGTGTTAGTATGGCTGAACAGGAAGAGAGAACTAATATGGTTGAAAAATAATCTTTCCCCTCCCCTGCTGCTCAAGGGGTCTTTGCCCGAATTAGTTTCTTTCCCCAGGTTTTCTGTCAGTGCTGACATATGCAGGGTGCGGCACAGGAGCAAGAATCCACAGCTCTAAGGGAGTGAGGGGCCTGTAAAACTGTTCATGGAATGCTGCTTCAGAAGGTGAAAATGCAACCTCACTGTGGTTATGCAGTTGATAAAACAGAGCTGATGGTATCAAAGCTGGAAGATAAAAAGGTGTTTTGCATAGAAGCCTGTCTGGAAGAATAATGAAGCAATGGGGAAAGTAAACCAAAAAATATTTGTGTGTCAGAGTTTTATGAGTACTTGTATCCTCTTAACAATATATCTGATGACTCTAAATGAGAACAGATTAGAAACTTAGAAGCATTCTTTTTCATTTATTTACATATGAGTCTGGATGAAGGCAATGATTCTGAGCACATTTAAATTAATTTACATTTTCTGTGTGAATGCTGCAGTATGTGATAAGTTGGTTGCAGTTGTGATGGTGTAAGCGTTTTTAGGATGAGGCTTGCAGTGTTTCTTTACCAGGAACTGGGGAAAAGAATGTAAACTTTGAGTCTTCCTGGAAAAGCATCTGGGTCCAAAACCTTTGTTTGATATAGGTTTTGTGTTTAGCATGGTTCTTGGACACATAGAAATAGATGAGTTCTCAGCAGATTAAAGACTTCTAAAAGTTTCTGTGTGTGCAACAGAAACCTTAAAGTCTCTGCTGTTTTTTTGCAGGGGTGGTAGGGAGTTATTCTGGCAAACCGGTGATACATATGAAAAAGCTGCTTTCCTAGAAAAGTTGATCTTTGAGTGGACAGTAAATGCGTCTGGCTTCTTTGGTGAGTCGACCTTACAGAATCATACAGCAGTTAGGTGCGAAAGTGATCTTAAAGAGCATCTAGTTCCAGCCCCCTTTCCATGGAAATTCATTTAGATCAGGTTGCTCAGGGCCCCATCCAGCCTGGCCTTGAACTCTTCCAGGGGTGGGGCATCCACAGCCTCTCTGGGCAACCTATTCCAGTGTCTCACCACCCTCCCAACAAAGTATTTCTTTGTAATATATCTAATCCAAACCTGCCTTCTTTCAGTTTAGAACAATTGCCCCTTGTCCGGTCACTGTCTATCCGTATAAAAAAATCCCTCTCCCTCCTTTTTATAAGACGCTTAAGGGACTGGAAGACTGCAGTGAGGTCTTTCTAAAGCTTTCTCTTCACCATGCTGAACAATTGCAGCTCTCTCAGCCTGTCTTCATAGGAGAGATGCTTCCCCTCTCTGATCATCTTTGTGGTCCTCCTCTGGACCCACTTCAACAGATCCGTGTCTTTCTTGTGTTGAGGACCTCAGAGCAGGACACAGCACTCCACGTGGGGTCTTGTGTGGGCAGAGTAGAAGAGCAGAGTCACCTCCCTTGATCTGCTGGCTCTTTAGCTTTTTATGCAGCCCAGAATATAATTGGGCTTCTGAGTTACCAGTGTACACTGTTGGCTCATATCCAGCTTTTCATTCGTGTGAACACCAAGTATTGTCCAGAGGGCTCCTCTCAGTGACTTACTGTCCCAGTCTGGGATTGCTCCAACTCAGGTGCAGGACCTTGCTCTTGGACTTGTTGAATTTCAAGGCAAAGCCCACTTCTCAAGTTTGTCCAGGTCCCCCAGGATGGCATCCTGTCCTTCTACTGTGTCAGCTGCACCACTCAGCTGGATGTCATCTACCAGCTTGTTGAGGGTGCACTTGATCTCACCGTGTTATTGATGAGCACATGGAAGAGCACCAGTCCCACGAGTCAGGTGAGACCTGAGGGAAACTACTTGTCCCCTGCTACCATCTGGACATAGACACACTGACTGTAGCTTGCTGGCTGCGTCCATCCAGCCAGTTCCTTACCCACTAGATAGTCCATCCCTCAAATACGTCTCTCCAGTTTGTGGGACCATATTAAAGGCCTTACAGAAGTGTAGGTAGATGACATTTGTCAGTCTTCCTTTGTCGACCGTGGCTGTCACTCCGCCATAGAAGGCCACCAGATTGGTCAGACATGATTTGCCCTTAGTTAAGCCATGCTGGCTGCCTTAGGTCACTTTTTTGTCTTGTATGTGCCTTAGTCTATCTTCTAGGAGGATCTGCTCCATGATCTTCCCAGGTGCAGAGGTGAGGCCCTCTGACCCCTGCAGCTCCCCACTGCTACCATTATCTTGCCACACAAATCCAATACAGCATCACCTACAAAACAGTAAACCAGTGGGGATGTTTTTCTAGTGAGGTGTGTTGTAGGTTCATATGGAATGATTTACCTTAGAGCATGAGGTAAAGACATGTTAAAAAAAAAACCTTCCAAGGTGGTCTTTTGTTGGACACTAGCACTTCACTAAATACTCTGTATGTCACTTGTTATTTACTGTTTTAGACGGGCCGAATTTTAAAAGATTTTTTTTTTTGCAACTGCAAAATTTTGCTCTAATTTCAGGAGTATTCACTATGAACTTCTTTTCCGTCCATTTAGGAATTGCTTAGCAACACTGTTGAGTGACAGTAACTCCTACTGAAGGAGTTTACAAAACAGTGTCCACACACAGTAACTTAAAGATATTGATCTGCTTTCTGACATTCCTCCTACAGGCATATTTTGCTTTCTAATCCAAAATGTGATAATTGGGTTTTACACAAAAAGACTGTATGGGGATCTTTAAAAGTCTGGCTTCAGGGTATAGTTAATAATGACATAAATGTCCTAATGAAACACACTATTTTTTCAGGAATTTTTTAACTTGCTTGTTAGAAATTACACATAATTGTTGTTTAAAAAACAACAAGTGTTTAAAAAAGTAGTGAAATGTGTCAGCTACACCTGTGTAACTTGTCTCTTTAAATTCTGGGCACTTTCTTGGGCTCAGGACTGGTATCTCCCTTGGTGTGAAAGCGCCAAAGGGAGTTAGTAGGGGGAGGGAAAATAAGAGTGAAATCTGCTCCAGCATGCTGCGTGTCTTGGGTAGAGGTACAGCAATTGCCTTCTCTTGACCCAATATCTTAGGGTTAGCTCTGCTTTTGTGAATATTTTCACCTCTGGGCATGGATATGCTTTGCTGATTAAAACAGCCTTGAAGAGTGCAGATAGTGAAAATTGCAAGTTAGAGGTTTCAAAATTAAATCTTAGTACAAAATAGTCAGCAGCTTAGCCTGTATAACAAATTATTTGTTATCCCCTTAAAAAAAGCCCTCTCTAGAATCAAAGTGGCTATTCAGATCACGTAACTCAGTTGAACACTCTAAAGTGATGGTGTACTTCTAGATTTACATTTTTGTTAGGACTAAGAGTGCTAGAGAGAGTGAAAATTGATCCAGAGTTGAGTGAGCAGAACTGGGATACTAAGACTTTTTCCATGGACGGCTGCACTGATCAGTAGCAGTGGACAAACCGTCCAGTACAGAAATGTTTAAATAAAAAAAGGACTACAGAAAATACTAAGAAATTTTTTGAAAAAGAAAGAAAAGATGCAGGTGGAGTATAAAATACTTGAAGCCAGCTTGAGAGTTACTTAAAGGTACCATATAGGAGGCTTACAACATGCATGTTACTTATTTAAGTAGGTTTCCAAAGGTTGCCCCAAATGCTGGCCTAGTTAAACAGCAGGGTAAGATATAATACCTGAAATAAAACCTCATAGTTCTTGAATCAGATATTTTATCTGAGTAATGAAAATAGAGAATAGTAAAAAAGCTGGTGGATTTAACTTGTAATTATAATGAGGTGGGGAAAAAATTGATTAGTAACTCCCAACAGACACAAAAACTATTGTTAAGTATTTCTTCAAACTCAGCAGGAAAGTTTGAGGAGTATCTGGAGGATCAGTAGACAACCCAGTTGTAAAAGGTGGCTTTGGAGTATATAAGGTCATAGCAGAATAATGGAATTGCTTGCACTCACTTTGGCAACACTTACAGAGCTTTTCATGCCAGAATGTTCCTTAATAAGGAATGTGACGGAGTATACTACTCAAAATGAAGCATCAGTGGAAGAAATTGCAGTACATTAAGCAAACTGTGAACAAGGCAGCATGATCAAATGGCATTCATCCAAGTGTTGTAAGAGGAGCTGGGGGATAAAGGAGCTAATGACTGTAGTGTGTTGCTTGTGGTTAGGATCATCTTTCTGCTACAGGTAAGAAGGGTAGCTAGCATGATATCAGCATTTTAAAAAGGCAGTGAGGTATTTGAGGAACTTTACATCAGTGAGCTTTGTGACCATGCAACCTGAATTCATGGAAATGATAATGGAGACCAGAACTGATTTCATTGCCTCTGTAAAGTCATTTACCAAAGGATTTGGGAGAGGCTAAGTTGCCTCTGAATAAAATGGAAGATTTTATAAGAAACAATTGGCAAGAGATAGAAAGAGAGGGCAAAAAGGGTTTGTTTTGTTAGTAGGAGTAACCTATTGAATTGCACAAGGATCTATGTTAACATTGGTGCGCAGATATAAGGAAAATGGTGCAATAGCCAAGTGCCAAAGTTTGTAGATGTTTAAACTTTACTTGGCTTAGTGTAATGGCTAGCTCTTTAAAGAAAATTGTGAACTCGGGTTTTGAGTTATGTGGGTTGAAATCATACATGAAATTCTGTGTAGGTAAATGTCAAGTAATCTAAGCAAATGAGAAGTAAAAATTAGAGCATTTTTGTGGGTAATGATTTACTCTGAAGTGGTTCTTAACAAATCATGAGTGAAAAATGGAATTGTCTAGTACCTAAAGATCAGTGCTGTTCTCCCTAGCAGTGAAAACAG
Source organism: Acanthiza pusilla (assembly GCA_036630365.1). NCBI lineage: Eukaryota > Metazoa > Chordata > Aves > Passeriformes > Acanthizidae > Acanthiza > Acanthiza pusilla. The sequence continues at coordinate 23,205,705 of JAXCHO010000036.1, forward strand.
CGAACCAAGTGTAAAGATTTACTAGGAAAGGAACAAAGAATAAAACAGAAACATCATTCTGCTTCTTGTAGAATTTCATGGGATGTATGCATCTTGAGTATTCCTCATAGTGTGTGTATCCTTATCTCAAAAGGGCTACTGTAGAGTAGAAGAGGTTCAAAGGGAAGCATCAAGAGGGATTTAAAGGCATGAAAGAGCTTTCATGATGTGAGGAAAAATTAAGCTGACTCAGTTTTTTATCTTTTTCTGCCTGGGGAAGGAAAGAACACAACAGGAATCTATGCGATTGTGAGGGAATAGGGAAGGGTTACTTATTACTGTCTTCAGAGTACATGGACTGGAGGAGTAGAGTGCTAAGAGCAAAAATCAGAATCAACAAAAGGAGATATGTAATTAAACTGAGGTACTTTCTGCTGCAAGATGCTGTTAATTCTGTAGAACAGGATTGATTAAAAAGCAAGCAGGGAGAAGAAAAAGGTAGGAAAAGCTGTTAAACACAAAACTGTGTGTTTAACGTATTCACCCATGGTTCAGGAAGCCTGCAGTAGGTGCAAGTGGTTGGAAGCAGATGTTGAATATGCAATAAATATTTCTGTGTGCATTGTTTATACTTTGTCCTAGACATATGTTGTTGGTTGTGATTTTCTTATTTTTTTCTATCAGAGTTTCATTCATTACTTCTAAATGCATTTCCAACAAAGTAAAGAAAAAATGTAGTAAGAAAAAGCACATTTAAATTATACCAAAATCAAAGCAGTTGTATAGTTTGTCATACAGAATTTTAGTTGCAGTAGTTAGGGCCCAGGGGGAACAATGCCTTGCTTTAATGAGTGCTGTCTCCATGCTCTGGAACACCTTCACTTAAGAATATCCCATGCCATCATATTATATGAAAACCTCCATAATGATGGATATTTCAGAGAGAATTTTATGTAGTATGACAGAAAATTTAGGTTTTTACTTAGTTGATGCTAACACTGAAATTTCGATTTGCATTGTGTGTTAATTTAAGTTAGAGTCAGATGTTGAATTAAAAGTCCAGTGTGTTATGTTGAAATTGTACTTGGGGCAGTTCAGAACTGTTGCTTTTATATGGAAAAATTCTTTATATGTTTGGTCATTAGTTATGTAAATAATACGTTTTAGGACCCTTTCCACGTGTGGCATATAGCTCGTATCAGAGAAACTACCCTTAAATTTATGGGTATCAGTAGAACAGTTGAAACAGTTATTACACCACCTCAGGTCATAATTTTTAATAGCTTGCTAACTTACTGCATTAATAAGGTGTTGACAGATACTTTTATTTATTTAGGGAAATAATAATTGTCACTGCATTGATGAACTTACTGATCAAATGATAGTTAAACATTGACATCAATAAAATAAATACTGGGGGGAAATACATGCATCTGGTTTACTCCTCTGGTTTGTGTTGATTAATAACTCAGCTTGAAATCAAGACTTATCTTAACTTGTTCTCATTTCAGCTTTGGATAGATCACAGTCCAAGAGAGATGGAGGTTTTAAAAGTAATTGGAGCTTTGATCATGCAGAAGAAAATGAAGGAGATGCAGAGAAAGAGTAAGGATGCTTTTACCCAGGCTATTGAAAGTATAAATGTCTATTTATAATTAAATTCTTCTTTCTTGTAGTTTATTAATAAGAAACAATATGTAATAACTTAAACTTTCAGTGATTAAGAAAAAATACTTGAAATAAATTATTATTTTAAATAGGATTGCCATGTAGGAGTTCATTATAATGTAAGTTTTATTGTGACTATGGAGCTTACAACAGAGGGCACAGTACATTTCACAAGAGCTGCAGTTGTCTTTGGAGCTTCTGTGTATGTCTAAGAAACACAGACAAGAAGTTTGTGAGCATTCAGAATAAGGAATTTGATAGGTAGCATATCCAAGCAGCTTCAGCTTTTCCTTTAGCGATGATGCTGCTCAGTAGTTCACAGTTATGGTTAAAATACTTTAGTAGCTTTAGGCCTTCATCAAGTTAAAGTGAGCTTAAAAGATTGTAGGTTTTTCTTCCTTTGCGTTTATTTCACTGCATAGAGTTAAAGCTGTTTTTTTCCCCTTATGATTTATTCCCTTACTTGGTACATTTGGATTTTGGCTAAAACTGTAATCCCGTGTGTGTAGTTTGAATGCATACTTTGTCCTTCTTACATTTTATTGTTACTAATGCATTTTCTTGAGATTAACGTATTTATTTCCAGAATGACTAATGAATTGTTAAAAAACAAGTGTCACGCACAAAGAATTCATGTCAGTTTATTTGTTGTTCTTAGATATTTGGAGAGTAATAAATTTAAAAAGTATGCTGTGGTTGTCTAGTAAGAAGACACTGAATGTTGTGATTAAGTACAAAAATAATTCATAAATGAATTTGTATCATCCAATATTCTGCCAAATACTATGCGTTGGAAGGGAGGTGGGAAAGTAGACACATAACCACGTAGGATGCATCAGCAGGCTATGCTGTAATCTTATTAAAACATTAAGAAATGTGAAGTTTTAGTAATTAAAAAATTATTTCAGGAGTTCATTGATGTGTGAGGTACGCATTACGATAGCTCTTGTCAATACAGAACTGTATCAGAAGTGAAAACCATTTGTAAAGGGTTCACAAACTAAGGGCATTGTAGTTTCATAAAATTAAGGCCGCAGTTTTCTTTAGCGACTTTACATCCATCTGTAGTGCACACAAGTAATGTTTTAAGTGTAAGGGCAGTACATACCATATAGTTAGTAGTTCCATTTTACTTGCCTTCAGAAATTAGTCACATTTGAAAGCACAGCAGCTTTTTCTTCTAGTGATTTACTACTGTTTTCCATCTGTCTCCAGCTGATGTTAACTTAAAAACATGAAATGAAAAATGTATAAAGTAATGATGCAAAAAAAAAAGTTAGAAAAATTATTATGAAACATACGCTTCATGTAATTGTATCTGATTTTAAGATTGTATGTCTGGGTGATTTTTCATTCCTTTCAAACGTTCTCTATGATAAGCAGTTTTCCCATAGCCAGAATTGAATTTTTATTGCCTACTTAGATCGTTTGTTATTTGCTTTTATATCTGTGAATTATGCAGAATCTTATCTGGAAGTATAGATAAAAGAGTAGTAGAAAATTGATTTAAATGGGACATCCTGTCTTTTTTATTTACCCATTCTCTGTTACGATTTGAGGCAATTTCTTATTCCCTGCAAACAGCTATATGTTTTAAGCTGTCCACATATTTACTTTTGGTCACACCTGAGTTTGCTTCTCTTAAAGACACAGTGAGTTTTGAGCATTTTGGAATAATTTGTGTATTTTGCTTTTCTGATGCATTTTTATTTCATACAACAAAACATTGACAGAAGGAAATATTTAGAAATCAATTAACAGTAAATTTTCCTTTTCTAAATTTCTTTTACCCTTAGTAGAATGTTTCAAAGATTAGCAGCTTTAATTCATAAAATTGTTCTAGCATAAAGCTTTGTGTTCCCCCCAGTATTCTGAGTATATTGTGCAGTAAGTAGGTATTAGCTATGGTGTGCTGATACCGACTACAATGTTTGACTCTTACATGATTTCTTTGTGGAGAGAGCTGTGAGTCTGAAGCCAGCAGCTGGATGCATCTCACTGGTGTTACAGTGCCTGACCTTATCACAGCTTTTTGCCCTCTTCATGGCAGACACACAATAAGTTTGTTTTGAACAAGCCTAAGAATAACATTCCAGCTCTTAAAAGATTGACTGTATTCTTGTACTACCCCATGAGACCTGTGCTAATGATGTTGGTCAGTACTGGATGTCTGTTTGGACTATCTTTTCTTCAGTGAGATGAACACAAAATATGTGGCTAATGACCTCCTACCACAGCAATTTATAGAATAGGTAGATTATTTTAAAAGAAGGGTGTCATTTAACTTACTTGGGAATTAGACAAGGTGAGTCATAATGGTTCTTTAACTTCGTGAATGAAGTAATCATGTAATGAAGTAGCAAAAAATGAACACAAAAAGACTAAAGAATATTTGTAAACTGAAGAAGGTTTGGAAAAACTAATGATCACCCAACACTATATAAATTTAAAATGATGCTAGAGTTGATACTCAGCATGGAACTAGAGTTATGGAAACTCAGAGTAATAATTAACAAATATCTTTTCCCAAAGTAAATGTCTACAGATAGCACTGAGTCCACATGAAAGAGTAGAAGTAACATTTTTGATGTACTGGAAGATTTGATTTACTCAGGATGGTAGCAAGTGATGTGAGACTTTCCTTGCTTTGTAATTGGAGATCTCATAGGGGAGGAACTTTTATGTAGAATAATCAAAAAAAAAGAGACCAGGTGGTCAGTTGAGCACACTGAAACCCGTGTCGTCCATCACAGAATAAATGGTGGAAATTATATGGATCTCGTGTAGTAGAACTTTGACAGACTTAAGCAAATGTGGCCAAAGTAATATATTCAAGTGATTAATGAAATTAACATGTCATAAGATGCCTTCTAGTGTTACAGATGATTGTTTTGACATGTCTTGGATAAGATATGTTTACCTCCTTTGTAATATCTGAGTAAATGTTTCTGAAATATACATCAGTATGCTCCACAGTGGTTTTGTAAACGGATAGGCCCAGTTTTCCTTGGCTGTCATACTGTTTTCTTAATAGTCTAGACTTCTACCTTCCACTGAGATTTGTTCAATAGTAGCCTTATCAAAAACACTAAATACAAATAAATGGGTCTAATTTTTTTGCACTATGATGTCCTTACTTAACTCCCTTTTTCTTTCAAAAAGCTTTATTATTTTCCCTCTTCCATTTGGGGGAATAAACCTCTTTTTTCCTTGTATTGACAAATGGAAAAGCAATGTACTATGTTACGTATTCCTGTTCAGCTTTTTTCTAATGCTTATAACATTTGTTTTACTTGGTCAGAAAACCCTCCCATAGTTATATAGATGTTTCATACTTCTTTTATGAGCCTGTTAGTAAAGCACTGTAGCCTTTGCATTGATGAAAACTTTTAAAATTAAGGTTATTTTTAATGGAATGGCACTGTCAATGAGTTAAATAATATTACTTCTCTTGTGCCACTGATACTGAGGCTTTTTTAGTGTGCTGCCTACTACCATGTAATCTAAAACAAAGAATGTACACAGTGTGCTGTGAAGGCAAATAACGTCAACCTACTGGTTTTATATGTAATAGTTTTCAGAAAGAAATTCCTGTTATGTTTGAAACATGATCAGTTGGTAGTTGATAGAAATGTTTTTATTAGAGTGTAACCTCAATGGTCATCAGAGCTTTAAAGTTTGGGTTGCTTGTAGATAGTAGAGAAAACATAGCCTAGTAATCTGAGCTGTCTAACTAACTATTACGTAGTTCTTAATGTTTTAAAAGATGAAACAAATGGCAAGTGATTTGAGGTAAGTAAACAGAAATTTTTGTTTTCTTGTTCAGTGCCTAAATTTGAATATGTAATAATGAACTCCCCATTGAAAAGAACTGTTTAGGTAAATTACTTCTATTTTTCCCCCTTAATTTTAGTAAAGAGATAATATTCATTTGTTATGAAATTTTAATGAATGTATCGAAAAGTTAGAAATTATTATTCCAAGGTGAAAATAACCAGGAAACCCATGGTTCCCTGGTTAAAAGTGACAAAGTGTGGAGGCATCCTCCCGGCAAGACAGCTGAGGTTTCATTTCAGGGAGTTAAAAATGTTACTGACTGGTATGTTGGGGGAGCGCTATAGTGTTTGTTTTGGGTTGGTTTGGTTTTTTTTCTTCGCTGTATAAATTGCATCTTTGAAGCAGGCAACTGGAAGCATGTGATACATGAGCAAATAGACATTGCTTGGTTGCTATGTATCCTGCTCTCTGAAAAAACAACCTTGCTGGTTTTGATGCATATACTTTGCATTCCTTAGAATCTAAAAGTATTGGTTCTCACTAATACTTCTCTAGTCGTGTTGCATGAGTTACTCTTGTTCATTTTGATTTATTTGTTCATTGGCTCAGTATTTTGTTAATTTGCAGTGTGTTACCTTCTCTTAACTCCCCCCTCAAATGCCCTTTGTTAAATGGTTGCAGTATTGTGGTGTGTTGAAATCCTAAAAGTAAAGCTACAGTACAAACATGTTCTGAAAATAGTCATCATTTTTGTATGAACTGAAGCTGAAGAACAAAAACATCTCTAGAGGTGAAATGATCTGATTAGGTCAGCAGAGTAGGCAAATGCCAGAGCTGCAGATATTGAAGGTTGCTGTTCATATCTGTGCTGCAGGGATTTGTTTATTCTTTAGGATGTGGAAAATTTCTGAAATTGTTGAACTCTATGTCTACTGATGAATGATTGAGAAGGCTCTGTGAGCCTCCCTTGAAAGGATAATCTGTTCTGAAAGAGAATTTTAAAAAATGTTGTAGCATTTAAAACTTTTAATCTCCATGTGTTGTCAGTACAGGAGTAATCCGTACTCTTTTGCCTTTGTTTGAAATTAGTGATGAATCTACTACACTGTTTGTTCTACCATTGAACACCTAGAATTGCGGTGGTCTGTAAATGAAAGGAAAATACCATAGTGCCAGCGGCCGTGTGTTCACATTTACGTAGTTCATCCCATTTTAAAATCAACTGTGTGCACAATCTTATCTCCTGAAGTTTCGGTCTCCAGATCTCACCCAAAATCTTTATTTTATTTTTATTTGCTCTGGGCATATCTGTATTGCATAAGATGGAAGAATAAATTGTAATGTGAAGGGAAATCTTATTCATGGAAAAAGTTGTTAGGAACCTGAGGGAGAGGGCACTGAGTGATTACCTTATATATGAAGGGCTAAAGTCAGTGTATGTACTGCAGCCGGCATGTCATACTGACACAGCTGAGAAATGTTTATTTCTCTTGTGTAGCTGTTCCTTTGGAACTCCTGGCATAACTGCTTTTATTTTAAGTAATTTCTCCCTGAATGATCTTGATTAAAACTTCTCAAACCATGCAATTACAAGTTGGCTAAAAGTTGTATTGTTTTATTGTGACCAAGACCATATTATAACCTTATCAGGATTGATGAGAAGGGATTATCTGCAGGTTGCTTCTCCTGGAAGCAGTAATCTGTTAGCCTAATCTAGCTTCTGTCAGTATGAAATGTGTGATTGGGGTTTCAATTTAAATACTTAAGATTATCTGAGGACACTTGCCTATTACTGTAAAGAATATGTTTTTAGAGTATCATGGTGTGGCTTTCTTTTTTTTCCTCATCTCCTTCCCCATTTTAATGGTATGGGATTACAAACATTAAAAGTACTAAAGAAACACATTTTAATAAGTAGTTGAACCAAACTGAATACGTTATTTTTAGGAAGACATACTTTGGTAGTAATTGCTGTGGGATAAATTGTAGTTACATTAAGTTCTTTTTTCTAAAGTACTATGAAGTTTGTGGTTTTAAACTACACACTTGAATATTGATAGGCATAAACAGACTAAGATCTTGTTTTATAGGTTAATGAAGTTTTGGGCTCAATTTAAGCACAGAGTATGGAATCTTTTATAGTGTCAGTAATATTGCTGTAACCATATTGAAGGTTCAATGGCATTCTCTGTTTTGAATTAATCCTTTTCGTTTTGCTTTTTGCAAAAAAATTTGATGTAAACTCTAAGTTCAGGTTCACATGATGCATCCGATCACTAAGTTGCTCATTTCATGTTCCTGTTGTTTTATGCATATTTATACAATGTGTATATGATGCATTTAAACTTAAAGAGGGAAGGGGGGGAAAAAACCCTTTTGTATTTAAAATATTTTGTGGGTGCTCTGATGGGTTACAATTGTATATGCTTTTCTCTCCCACACCTGTCCAGCGAGGCAAATCTGCTCAGTTTAGATGACAGTGATGAGCCTTTCAGTCCCAATGAAGAAAAAAAGGTAAATAATCTGTTTATCTCATGGTGAAAATATATCTTTAAAGCATTTTAGGTTCTTAAACAGTATTGCATAGCCGTGTGTGCAGTGTAAAAAATAAAATTTCTTTGGTGTTTTAGGAACATATACTCAATCTGTCTATCTGTCTACCCTTAAAGTTTTTGTTTCCCTCATGATTTGTATAGTATTCTGCAAATATGAGCATGAATAACTAATTTTAAGTTTAGACAATTATCATAAATACTGTACTAAATATGAAATATATATTGTATTTTGTTTAGTAAGGAATCCTAGTGAGTAAGGGTGTATAGACAGTGTATATTTTTCATGAAATTTGATATAAAGGCAGTTTGAAAATGAAGCCAAAATAATATTTATATTAATATTTTGAATTAATTTTCTCCTTCTAACTTCTACGCAATTATTCAATTATTTTAATCTATGTGAATTGTGTTGAAACAGTCATTTCGTTGTCGACCTGGAACTATTGGCACCGGCAGTGATGCCATAAAAGCATATGCAAGGCGAGGCAAAGCTGGAAGCTTCAAACTTTTTAAAGGCAATGCAATCGGCCTCAACATGATGGGAAATAGCAAGAAGCTGAGGTAATACATTCACTTCATGTTTCCTTGCCTACTTGATTGTTGATACAAATTAATACTAAATAAACAGAGCTTCTAGTCCATTTATATTACCTGCTGTGCATTTTAAGGAGCTGTACTGTACTGTGCTTCTGCATAAAGTGCGAAAATTAGATTAAGGTCTTTCCTCTTCCAAAATGTTTAACACCACATTAGTAAAGCACCAGAAGACTGTTAAAATGGGTTTAGAGCATTCGCTGGCATATTTGTTGCCCATGTTGCCTGCATGTGTTATTGTTTCCTCTATACAGTGCTAGCAGGTAGGAAAATTTTTTTTTACATTCCCATCCAGATTCTTTTCTTTCCGTGACTGTGAATTGCCCAAGTTAACTCAGGATGTGTTCTGTTTTCCTTGCTACAAGATATAATTTGATTTAAGATTCACAGACTTTTTTTTTACAGGATTCAGCAAATACCTATACTTGTATAAGATAGCTTGAGATTGTCACTTGTGTTCAGAGCTGATAGGAGCAATCTTTGGGTATTCAGTTTTGTACTTGCTTGTTACTACTGTCCCTAGCTTATGAGACACTGATTTCTTTATTTGGTATATAATAAAAAGTGATATATTCACCTACATTTCTCAGGGAGTGTTTCATATTGCTAAAGTGCATTTAGTTAGGTAACCTTTGCAGGAAGGAGAAGTTCCTAAGATACCCAGCTATAGTGGGGCCAGTCATCAAATATCCAATGTATATATAGCTGCATGAGGGATGTCCTTGTCATCATTTATGGTGGTTTATCACTGTCTGAAAACTAAACTCCAAATAAGCCATGTCCCTTCTCCCTGCCCCCTCTGATAAGGATAAAGGTAGAGACTAAAGGTTGAGATAACAATTTACTGAAAGTGAAAAGCAGTGGAGTAAGAAACGCACAGTGACAGCAGCAATATTAGTAACAAAAGCATACAAAAAAGGAAGCTGCTTTAGGCACAAAAGGTGTTCACCACTTTGACTCAGTTCTGTGTGGCCACTGGGAAAAAGACAAGATTTGTCTTAGTGGGTGCTCCCTGCAACTGGCTCTCCCCATCCCTGAGCCTGAGCCAGTGGAAGACAGAGATAAAAGAAAACAATGACGGACAAGCCCCTGAAAGCGAGATCGTCCATGTCCTGCTGCACTGCCACTCCGTTGCGCCGGGCTTGGGTTCAGGCTCAGCTTGGGCTCAGTTCTGCTGCTGCTTTGGACCACTCTGCTGGGCTCAGTTCCGCACGGCTTCACTGTTTCCTAAGAGCCACATCCCAGAGCAGTGTTCACCACTTTTCAGAGCCATAGCCCAGAGTCGCATCTCGGAGGAATGGGAAGGCGGTGAGTGGCAGCAGCAGGGGATGGGGTCTGCAGGGCTGATCCCGGCAACTCAACCCTGGTGAAGAGAGGGAGACAAAAATGGCATTCTGGGGATACGATCATTACTCTTCCCCCTGACACCACATCCCCCAGCAATTATTTGAGAGGTATAGAATTGCAACATAGCCATGCCCACACAGGTCTAAGCTCCAGCCCCTCTCTGCAACCAGGACATGGTTCTTGTATGCTGTAAGCAGTGTTGGTTAGTGAGACCCTCCTGTCACTTGAGAAAATAAATCCTTGAAGTTCTGTGTGATAAGTGTTCTTTCCTGATGTTTGGCCTTTGAACCTGATGTCATGAGATAAACTACTGGACAGTTATGTGGAAATAATTTTTTTTTTAAAGTAAAGTTCATTTAATAATGACAGATTTTTGTTACAGGTTATTTTTACATTTACACAAATTAGCATGGTACTGCGTAGTCCTTGATTCATCTATGCAAATAATGTTTTGTCTTTAGAATTTTTTTTGTATACACAACAGATTTATAAGATTATATCCAGATTTCTGTCTTGCACATCTTCAAATTTACCAGTTCCTACTGAATCATCCTAGTAATTTCCATTCTTTAGGATTCTGTTCTTGAGCATAGACGTAAAGATAAAAGTAACTATTACAAATCTGTCAGGGCTCATTTTCTCTCTTTTACTATTGAAGAAACTTGTGCATCTGCATTATACTTGTTCTTTGTTTTGAGGTCACCTTTAAAATAAGATTCCTTTACTTCTCTGGTAACTAGAATTTTCCTTTGTCTGCTGTGGACTTTGTAGAGAAACATAGTCTTACTATGGCATTTTTTGTACTCTTCTGTTAAAGGAGTCATACTTGACTGTACGTGTATGTTTTTATTAAGTTCCAGAAGGCTATGCAGGTTTTGTTTTAAGGTAAATAGTTACTGAAGTTTTTTCAGATGGTCTAAGCATGTAGTTCGGATATTCTGTTACCTGGATTGGATCTGCCTTCTATTGACAAATAACACAATATAAACCTAAGATCTAGTAGGATTTATAAAATTCAACTAAAAAAGTAAAATTTGTTGCATATAAATGGGCACCCACCTATTGCTTAGTACTGAGCTGCATACTGAATTTAAGTGAAAAATATGAGTATCCACTTTCTTCTTAATAAACTGTCATTAATGAAGGAATTTAGTTGTGAATAATGGATGTGTGTAGACCGCTGTGACTCCTCAGATTTTGGTCAGTGCATTTCGTGGTTATGCTACAAGTGATAATCTCAATTCATTACTTCCTTGTGATAGTTATTGTGTCTTTCATAACGTGTATCAGTAAAGGTTTGTGATGTAGTCACTTTAGTGATGATTGCTGGTGTGTTCCCTTCGATATGCAGAATGGAAGGTGCTTAATAGTTACTCTTTCAATATTTAGACTCTTCAACTAGAGAAGATTCTGAAATTCGATCATGCAGTTAAACTGCTAAATACAAGAAGATCAGATACTTTATATTCTTCATGTGTTCATGGTGATTTTTATCACAGTGTTGAAGGTTTTTTTTCCATCTTATCTGCAGAATAGGGATTAAAAATTTCAGATCAATGGGGCTTGACACAAATGAGTATTATTATTGTAGTACAATAGTCCCTAAAATTCATAGAATAAGAGATAGGAAGAAGGGATATGCAAGGACAGTGAGAAGAAATTTTCGCTGTACTTGTCAGAGAAATTTAAACCAACTAAGAAGTCCTGATCTGTTACCTGGTTAAGCAAATCCAGTATCAAACTCTTAACCCAGTTAGTTTTGGTTGTATTTTTTTAAAGCATGAGGTCTTACTTTTAAACAGCTTTATCGTTGCTGGCTTTAAGCAACTTGTATTAAGGCCCTTTCAGATTTTCTTTGATAATATTGTGTTTAAAAAGTTATTTGATGAACAGCAGAATTAATGTAGTCTGTAGCTGTGTTGTATGTTTTTGAAATGTTCTGTTACTTCTAGGTCCATCCATCTGCCCAGTGCAAATTTTTTTTTGTTTTCCCTGTTGAATATGTGTTGTTAAGAATTTCCTAGGATCAGCTGATAGCACGTGATAGTAAAACCTTGTTTTCATCAAAGCCTAGGCTTCAAATCATTCTGTGGTTTCTGAGCTAAGATTCGTGAAACATTTATTTTTAATAGTACTGTAAGGTCTTTTTAGAAGATTTGTTCTTTCAAGGAACTTTCTGACCCTGCTTTTATTGTGTTACTCTAATTTTCAAGAAATTGTGCTGAAACTTGCAAACCCAGATTTCAGTTCTGATGTGCCTATTTTGCAACTCACTAGGACTTAATGACTGTATTTTCTGGTGTTTCTGTCTGTGTTGGGTGTGTTCTATTCAGAGAACAAGATTATAGAGCAGATTGTGTTTTACAGCTGTCCTAGTTGGAAACGTGTCTGACACCATATGAACCATTTAAGTGTGCCATCTAGAACAGTCTGCTTTGACTCAAATCTGATCCCTGAGCAGTCTGCGATACTCTATTCCAGCACCTACTGGAGTTTTCACTGTGTGAGTGTGAGGCAGAAAGCAAAAGTGCCGCTTAACAGTTTTTTTTCTGCTGTGGGGGCACACGACAGAGTTTCCCAATCATGATAGTTTGGCAAAGTTCAGACACAACAAATACAGTGGTAAAACAGGAGATACATAGACTTGCTTACTTGTTTAAAGTCCTTAGGTCTTAAGCATTTGAGAAGGCATTCCTGCACTCTGCTTCTGTTTTCTTTTCTAGTATCTTTTTCAAAGACATTAAACGGGAAGCCAAAGAGGATTTGAAACATTCCAAAGTATTTAGGGCAAGTAGCTGTCAGCTTTTTATTTCTGAGGTGGCAAATTAGACAGAAGGTTGGCTGTTGATTGATCTGGATGACGACTGACCAGCTGGAGTTGCAAAGTCTTGACTTAGAAGCACATGGGATGAGTGTGTTTACTTTCAGGAGGTTGGTGTTTGAATGGATGCTATTAATTTTCAGGAAGTTGAACTACTAACTCAGATGGTTTATGATGTTTTTATATTTCGTATTCCAGGAAAAAGAATTTGAGCGTTTGGGCTGGATAAATCTTGTTCTGTTATGTTCGTGGTTATGTTAGGGTCAGTCAGAAATGCTCTGAAAGCTTCTAATCTTGAGTTATGTAAGGCTTCCAAAAGGGTTTGTAATGCTAAACTGAAAATTCAAAAGCAAACTAACAGTTTATTTGTTTTCTTCTTTTGGGGGAATATAAAGGAGGGGTTGGGATATGGTTGTCAGCTTTTTTTGAATTTTGGTATTTTGGGTTTCTTTTCATTGTTCATAACAGGACAAAGGGCAAGATAATATTTCTGAGAAATATTATTTCTAGGAGTGTTTTTTCACATAATTTTATTTAGTGCAGTTAAAATTTCCAAGCAATTTTAAAAGCACAATTTAAGCACTGTATTTCCATAATTTGAAACAGTTTGCATCATCAACATGCTGTCTGTTAAAAGTTGTGTGGTTTTTGAACATTTCTAGTATGGTATTGTGTGTCCTGTCACAGCAGCATGCAGGATAATTGTTAGGGTTTAATGATCTTTGAAGGAGCACTGTATTATTGATCTACTGTATCTTAATGTCAGCTTTTACTAGAGAGAGTAATGGTAAGAAATCTCTCCATAATTACTGGATTTACATAATAATGAGATAAAAGTCAAAAGGCAACAAATGAAGAAACCAAAGAAATGCTAAAATACATTGGTGAATAAGAGTCCTGTTGAGATATGAGTACCTGAGAATCCTTCGTTTTTTCTTTTTGAGATGTGTTGGTTTCGTTTAGTTACAAGTACAAGTCATCTTGCATCCATAAATTTGCTGTGTTTACTTTTTCTTATGAGGGACATTGCTGAATTCAGTCTGTTCACATTTTGCCCCATAAGTCATATCAAAGAAGTTAATATTATGCCTTAATAAAAGAGAGATGGAAGTATAAAATTAATTATAAATGGTTACAAGCCATTAAAAAAGGCAGTGTCTTTTTGCAGTACATGGTTGAGTAAAAAATCTTTAGTTTTTCTTCCAGGGAAAAAAAATTGTGTATATTCTTATTTGTTCATTTTATTATAAGACAGAATGCTTTTATACCTGTAAAAGGATCCTAACAATTCAAATTATTGGTTCAGAAATGCTTTAATTTTTTGTGTTGTGTGGCTATTCTTGTAAAATTAGGATACTGTATTTTTTACCTAAGACTGTACAAATACACTAGAGCCTTTTCTTAAACATTTTGCTGTATGTTCACAGTGAAAATGCTCAGAATATATCTGGTCCTGTAACTGTGGTACATGGCAGACGTTTTCACCATGCACATGCGCAGACAACTGTAGTAAAAACAGCAGCCCAAAGGTAAGACTAATTACATTTGTTTCTCCAGATGTTTCAGTTGTAAAAAGTTCTCTCTGGTTTTGTATGTAATGTTTTTTAAAAAATGTAAGTAATCATGTGGGTGCGTTCTTGATTACGAGCTTTGACCTTGATTACTGAAGTTTCATAAAACTTACTGTTTAGGAATTACTATCACATAATGCTAGAATTTAGTCATTTTAAAGAACACATAGTAGGAGATCACCTGCTAATACAAATATTTTTGGAAAGTACTTTGAAATAGACGAACATAGTATGCAGTAGAAATTCACATAACTGTTTGATCTGCACATACTAAGTCACAGCAACTCCAGCTTGTGTAAGATCCATCTAAACATGAAATTATAGATCTGGTGATTGTATACGGTCTGTAAATATAGCATAGCACATATAAATTGGAACATCTAACAGAAGTGAGGTTTTGAATTTATGTAAATAAGTTTTGGAAAGGATGACTGGAAACTGGGGAATCTTACTGAACTATGCAGAATCGAACTTCATTGGTTTGAAAACTTCAGACTTTTTTAGATTGCAGGGTTGTTTCTAGGTGTTTTTAACAGGTTTTTCACCCAGTGTGTTATACAAAAATATGAGCTACCCACTGTTTTAAGGAATTTTCTTTCAAAGTTTGTCCATTCAGAGCTCTTTTTGTTTATGAATTCCATGGATTTACACCATCCCATGAGTGCTTTATTCTCTCAGCATTTTGTAGCTTCCTTCTTCTGCCACCTTTTTTCTTCTCTGTTTTTTAGTACAGATTTTTTTAGCTGGTGGGATAATTTGTAGGCATCATCCTTTTTTTTTTCCATCCTACTTCCCTCGCTTGTATTTGCTAACTTCAGAAAAGCCCATATGCTAATGTGAATGAATAATGTATTAGGATAATCTGGCATTGAATAAACAGACTGAAAAAGGGATTTTACAGTCACAAAATATTAGACTCATAGAATAGTTTGGGTTGGAAGGGACTTTTAAAGGTCATCTAGTCCAGTCCTCCTGCCATACATGAAGACATCTTCAACCAGATGAGGCTGCTCAGAGCCTTGTCCCACCTGACCTTGAATGTTTGCAGGGGTGGGGCAGCTACCACCCCTCTGGTCAGCCTGTTTCAGTGTTTCACCACCTCGTTGTAAAACACTTATTTCTTCTATCTAGTCTGAATCTACCCTCTTTTAGTTTTAAATCATTACCCCTTTTCCTATTGCAACACGCCATGCTAAACTGTTTGTTCCCACCTTTCTTACAGGCCCCCTTCAAGTACTGAAAGGCTGCAATAAAGGTCTCCCCAGAGCCTTCACTTCTTCCCATGCTGAACAACCCCAGCTCTTGTAGCCTGTCCTCATAGGAGAGTTGCTGTGTTATCCTGTCCTTGAGGACTTAGGTTGTTGCCACTTTCCATTTCAAACAGTACTATAATCTGTAAATGGTATATAGGATGGACATTTCCTTCCCCTTAGTAATACCAGATGCAATAGCAGGTATCTCTCTTTTCAGTTCATTACATTTCTTTACTTTTTTTTCCCATCACTGCAAGGTTGGGATGACTATAAAGGATTGGCAGTTTTTACCATGAGTTAAGCTGAAAGATGGGGTTTATGTTATCACTGTGGTTTAGGCTGAATCAGCTGTGCTTTTTCTTGCATGAAGTCCTTTTTAGAATATTTTTGTTCAGTGTCCCATTGCCGAAAATGTGGGGCATTTCCTAAATTTTCTAAACATTCGTGCCCTTACCCTTCTGACCAGTTTTGTTTGTTTGTGTTTCTGCTTGCTTTTGTTTATTTCTGGGCTTTTTTTGGGGAGGAGTTGTGTGGGGGGTTTTTTATAATTCTGAGACATAAAATTTTGATCTGCAGTGCTAATGAAAATTATTTGAAGTAAGCAAGACTGCCCCAATGTTGACATTGGTAATACTTGTGTACTTGATTGAGCTTTGTTGTGAGATGGTTCTCTGAAACAGCCAGTCAAAATGGATTCATCTTACCAAGCTGAGTGCCATAGGTTTTTTCAACTTGCTCCAGACATTCTTAATCTTCAGGGCATGCTAGATTTGCCTGCTTGCCTTTCTTGCCTGTGGGGCTTGCTTCTTTATAAGCATGCAATGTAGTTTGAAGAAAAAAATGGTAGTAGTGACTTGGCATGTGTGATGTCCAGAAAGGAAACTAATACAAAACATAGGCAAGCTGAATATTGTGTGACGTAATTGGATAGTAGACATCTTGAGTGTTCTAAATATGTTTTCTTTTAGGATTGTTATTGTGGTTCATTTACATTAGCAACAGACAATTAACTCTTATGCTAAGAATATTTTTGGAGTTTTAAAGGCAGGAAATAGTCATAACAGTCCCAAGCAGTGCTTTGTTACTGGAGGATGTCAGAACCAGCATGATCTAATTGACTGAGGGTGAGTTTTACATAGGAACTTTGCAAATGGTGTTTAATTCCAGTAGCTTATGACTCAACTGACTGCTTTTTAAAAGCTTCTAAATCTGTTTCTGAGTTAGAGGATTGAAAATTAATAAAACATGGCTTCCTGACAGCTTTTTTTTTTTTTTTTAAGTAAATAAAAGAGGGATTTCAGGGCTACTTGGTGTTGAAAACATAGGTTTCTGAGTGAGAAGGCAATACTCAGAAAAAAGCCAACTAAAATAGGACTATTTAGAACTGACCATAATATGAAATTCCAGACTATATTAAGTCGGTAATATATTTTGGTTATATATTTTTACTTGTGTAGGAATTTTTTTGTATCCTTTATTGACTTACCTTTACTGACATTAGGCAGTAGTTTAGTTTAAAAGTAAATGCTGATGGTGTTTCCTCAGACATGACTATTTGCAGAAAATATGAGTGGCAAATCAAGAATAAAATTCTAGGTGTATATCATGAAAGAAGAGTTGATAGCATGGAAATTGATCTCTAAGATGTTGGGGTTTGTTTTCCTATGCTAATTTACAGGTGACACGGAGTTATGTTCCATTAACTTTTTGCATTTGTAGATTGTTTTATGGTGTGGTGATCAGTAACAACATGGGAGAAATAATTTTATCTAACCTAATACATTGTACTTAAATCTATGGTGGATTCTTGAGAGGATAACCAAAAATAAAAACATTATTAAATAAGTTGAGCAATTTTAGTCTCTGGCACTGACATTACAGATTATGTTACATGTACTGGGTTCTTTGGATGGGGATGATGTCACATGGGGCAGACTGATTATGAACTCAGTTATAATCTCTACCAAGTTGAATTTGGAGTATGTGATTTGTACTGTATTGCTTATCTCCTCCTGCAACTTTTTTTGCTCAGGCATGTTAATTTAAAGTCTGGCTGAGTATCTGTTGCACTCATGTAAAATACAAGTTTCTAGTACAACAAAACTCAGTATTTCAAATTAATATTATGATAAATATTATTTATGTTTTTTTTCCAGTGGAATCTGGGGTTTAAATTAAAATTTGTTCATGTCTGATACAACAGATTTTCAGATATAGCTTGGCCTAGTGTTGTAGTTGGCTCAAACTATTTTGCTTCATTCAATGGATGCATAGTTCTGTCTTATACTATTGACTGACTGTTCTTGAAGACTTGGCATTGAAATAGCATGTATGTACCGCATGTTTAACAAATCTTATGCATGAGCTGCATGAAGCAGTTGGTAGGGACAGTGATCCATCTAGAATTCTCATCTCTTAATCTTTCTGAGGTATGAAAGTGATTATTATGATTATTATGCATTTAAATACATTATATTAGTGAGGGATTTTAAAGCAAACAAGTAAGGCACCTGATGTAATGGCAGTGTATAGTATGAGGCATTCTGGGAATGTTTTTCCTGCCTTTTAAGTTTCCTTAGCATTAGATGTGTGTTCCTTAACAGGGTGAGTCTTTGAAGTACCTGTAAACAGTTAATCCAAGTTACATATTAACTGTGCCAAGGATGCAGAGATAATGGATATAGCTCCCTACAGACATGGTTTGGATCTGACTGGATTGATAAACTGGGATGTGACCTGCACAAAAGCAGTGTTTATTGTTTGTAAAGGCTGGCTCCAGCTAGGAGCAGTTTTCCCCCACCTTCACACAGCACTGGCTCATTGGCTCCCACCCCAGTTTTAAGTTGCCACAGTCACATTCAGTTTTGGAGTCCTTTTACTGTCTTCCCACAGCATTATGGAGATGGAATGTACTTCCATATTGCACTCTGTAGGATTATCAGGGCTATGTTCTTACCTTCTTTGCTTCCACTCCTGCTGTTTTCTAACAAGCAAATTAGTTCACTCTCTTCTTGTGAGTGTTCTGTTTGTGAAAAGGAAAGGAGGATGAAGTTTTATTACTGTGTAATATCATTACTTTGTTTAGTTTGACTGAAGTAAAACAGGAAACAATTTGAATTTGTTCTGTTTTAGAATGCAGTTAATGTAATGCATGTATGTCAGAAGTTTGTTAGGCTTTTGATGTTTGGGAGGAGCAGTCAAATCGATTAAAAGCTTACAGCATTCCATATTGCAAATTTTGAAAAGACAGAAGTCATGTAGGTGCTATTTTCAAGTTGTCTGTGTGCTAAGCTTAGTTACATTTATTTTTATATGTGTGTTGGTATACTGAGGACCATCAGCTGTGAGCATTAGCTACATTCATTTTTATGTTAACTCATGTTAAAGGAGATGCTTGTAAAACTAGTGGCCCTAGTTCCTAGGTTCTTTTGGGAGATCTTTTTCGGCGTAAACCTCAGAAGGAGGCTTGCATTTATCCTTCTCTAGCCTTTCCATGTTGTTTCTTAAATATTTAAGGGCTGCTGCTGAAATTTTTTTGTCCATTTGAACACTTACATAATTTTTTAATAGCTGGAAACAAGTTCTTGCGTAATTTCTTTTTTCTCTTTTGCATGGCGATCATGCTTGTTTTAATGGTTGGCTGCTGCCTTAGCAGTCTTTTCCAACATTAATGATTCTGTGATTGGAAATTAAGCTGGATATTAATTTATGTATTCTGTCTTATTGGCTTCTACATTGCAAGTGAATTGAGATGACCAGGTTAAGTTCAGAATTAATAAAATTTTACACATTGAAAAAGAGTCAAGTCAATGTAGTAGACCACTTACTGTTGTTGTCTGTGAAGTAACATTTGTGCTTTTCTACTTATTTGACAAAAATGTGGTGAAAAAATTACAATGCTTGTTTGAAAATTAGACTGGTGAGTGCAAGAGACAATGAAACAGTTACCATTTATATTTAATAACTTTTGCATTTAGTGATGTGCAACACATGTGGGGCTTTACATCTTATGTGTTTTTTTCTTTTTTCATATTTTAAGCAATCTGGATCGAAAGGAAAGGTAAGCTTACTGTTGATCAAATGAGCATGGCAATGAGCATTAAGAAGATTAACTGATTGAGTGCTGTATTAATGCTAGTTAAAGAATGTTCAATCCAGTCAATCACATCTCCTCATATGTGATGGGAGTTGACTGTTTATAAGTTCTGTTTTTAAGGTTCACTTACCCTCTTTTATTGAAAAGTGACCTTTACATCCATCTCTTAAGTAATGCTGTATTACTGTGAATTTTGGGTGCATTTCCACTGGAAATTTATTTGTATATCCAATGCAAAATTGCATAAACATTCTCTGAATTTTAAGAATTCACTGTTTATTCTTTTTGTAGAGCAGCAAACTTTCTGTAATAGAATGGTTCTGAAGCACCTTAGTAAAATTATTCTGAAGATCTTAGGCTGTTTAACAGCTTTCACTATCTTGGCTTGGTTTGAATGGCATTAAAGGTTTTTATTGCATTACTGTGTATGTTTTGTTCATGAAGTATATATTTTAAAGGAATTAACAGAAAATGTGTAGCAAAACCTGACACACTGGTTTTTCATTGTTCATTTCAGGCTCATTTTTCACTTGTTTTGCATCTGATTTACTGCAGTTAATATTTTGTTAGCAGTGTGAAATACCATACATTTATTTTTCTTAATATGTAGCATAAATTTATATGTTAGTGGAAATGTTTTCTTGATAGTAATGAATTCATTGAGTTACTGTAAATATCCTGTCTGTGTAGGTGGCTTTTGGCAGTATGAGCTTGTTACCAGGTTGAACTGTTTTAAAAGTGTATATAATGTTTAACCAGTAATGATGTAAATAGCACAGTTCTTTGTGAATTCAGGATTTTGTAGATATATTTCAAATTCAGAAGTAAATTCAAGCCTCTCTGTTTTACTGCCTTTAGTTACTTCTTAAAAGAGCCATCAAATAGATACTTGCCAGCCAGTTAGTGTCACTGCATGGTGTAGAAGAAAAGGGCTGAGTTCCGTGCTGGTGTGATCTTAATTTTCTCATGGGGACACCTGCTGCTTCTTCATCCAGTACTACTGGATATATTCCTTTTTCTTCCCCTGCTTTTTGTTGTTGTCCTAGCAGGGGAAGATGATGTAGGCAGGAGCTGCCAAATTTAGCTTTAATCATTACTCTCATGGTAAGTGCAGCAGCAGCTCCTGACTTTCTGGGCCAAATGGGGTTGCTGACCTGTGTTCTGAAAACCCTATTCCCTGTGCTGCTGCTTCTCTTTTCAGCCTTTGGCTTTTGTACTCTGCTCTTCCTCTAACACACGCTGAAGGTAAATCTCACCTCAGCAGCTTTGTGCTTCAGTCTTATTGTGCTTTACTCTCTTTTTGTATAATGATGTGGAAACCAAGAGCCTGCCTGCAGTGGTACATCTCCAAATAGTAGCATACAGAAGCAGAGGAAAGGCTGAATAAGGTGGCCTCTCAAAAGCCAGGCCGTGCATTGAATGCAGCTTTTGAGTAAACCTGCACCTCAGCAAAATTAGGAATTGGTGCAGCCTTTTTGATCTGGCTTGTACCAGACTGTAGGTGGAGCACTGTCTGCCAAATTCCCAGATCCAGATGATTCTTCATGTTTCTTTGTTTTCTGGCATAGCCAGAAATTGTGGTCTGCCCTTTCCCCCCATCCCTGCCCCCTTTTCTATTTTTTGTTTTCCTGGAGAAGAAATTTTAAGTGGAAATGTCACTTTGGCTGGAGAGGTTCGTAAAGGTCTGTCTACCAGGCCAATTTGAAGATAGTAAGGTCCAATCCCATCAATAAGGGAATATAGCAGTAACATTGAATGTTTGCTGAAAATATGAAACCAGTGACACAATTCTGTCTGGGCAAAACACGCTTAGTCAAGAATACTGTCGCATTTAGCTATTAAGATACATCAAAAGTTCATGATGCTGCACAGTCCAGATTGCCTCAGTGTTTTAGTCCTGTCTGTTGCAGGAAAATCTTGATCTTTCTTGGTACTGTAATTAATGCTTTGGTGTTTGATGCTTTACTATTTCTTGACATTGCTTTTTATCAAATACTTGTCTACTTCCCTACTACCCTTGTACTTAAAGGTATTGAAAGTGCTTATCATATATGAGATAAACGAGATGCCCAAAATTGTTCCACCTCTGAGCATTGGTTTTTTTAACTATTAGACACAGTATAATATAGGTAGTCTTGCATCTTGATCAGGTCACCTGTTTGATCCCTCAGTTATTCCTGTTGAAATGTAAGACTTAGTTTTGGGTAGGGTTTAACAGCAAGAAGGCATTTGTTTTGATAATTTCTTCTAAGATTTCTTTTCCAAATAATCTTTTTAAAGGTAGGTGTAATGTTTGATTTAAGTAACAATCAGTTTCCATCCTGTTTCTGCACTCACACTCAATTAAATGGCTCAGTGTACTAGTATTTTACTGGAGAAGGTCTTAATGGATCTGCAGCTGTTCAGACAGCAACAGACACTGTGCTCAGAGGGGCAACTTTGTTTTCTAGTCTGTAAAAACTTCATGGTGCTATGCTCTTCCTTTCTCTTCGTGGGTTTTTCAGAGAAGGAAGGTAGTAGAAGGCACTTAAAGTTGCTGCCCTCTTGTGGAAGGGCTGTCACTCTCTCCAAGAAAGCTGCTTTTTTTTTTTTAAGTCTAAGATTAAACAGTGTTTAAAGTTGTCTTCACTTTTCTTTCTCTAATACAAAGCAACTTCAAGCCTGACCTTGAATTGCTAATCACACTAAAGAGTGTAGGGAAGCCTCAGTTGTCTTGGAGTTGGTTTTTGTGAGTTGGATTTGGGTATTACTGGTTCATTGTGAGTGTATGAGTAGCAATTCTGTATTGTGGGAGAAGAAAGATACACTTTTTTTTTGCTACCTCTTCTCTATTGTTGCGAGTGTTTTGCCATTTAATAGGTATCAATATGAGTCTATGCTGCTCACATAAAATTAGATCAGGTAGATAATGCTACTGTATTCTGATTTATTGTAAAAGAATTATATAGCCTTACATGATAAATAATGAATTTATCATCTTAAAAAGATAAATGTATGTTGCATATTAAAAATACAACTGTATGATTCTTAGAAGAAAAATTGTAACTTAGAAATGTCCAGAGACCTTAAATTGTCAACTACATTTTAAAAGAAATTTTAGTACTCTAGATCTGCCATATCATTTGCTTTCAGTTAAATGACAAATAGTTTCAATATTGTTTCTCTTAAATATCATTTAAGTGTTACATATTTTAGACATCTTATAGAAAATGATTTTTCTGGAAGTAATTATGTTCAAAACAAGACTTATTGTTATAAAATACTAGTGAAAGATAATTATGACACGTGAGATAACATCTTGCGCATCCTTAGTGCAGTGTTTATATTTTTCAAATATAAAACATTACAGGTTTTTTTCCTACCCTTTAGAATGTCGTTAGCATTGGTAGTATAGCTTCTTGTTACATAATGATGAGTTTGAGCTCTGCCTTTTGCTTCCATTAATTCTGCCTTAAAGTAATCCCTCATAATTTGAATTTTTAAGGAAAATGATCCAAAAATATAATGTGTTTAATTTATGAATAAATATAGAGTTTCCAATTTTGGTTCAGTTTTTTGCACAAGTATTAAAAAAACTTTTGGGGGAGAAGGATTGCATCAGAAACACATTTGACAGAATCAGTAACAAACCACCTAATCTGTTTCCTGTGATATGTTTGCCAGCAGTTGTGATTAAGTGCCATGACATCTCTACATTCTGTGTAGCCATGCTTGTTTCTCAGTCCTTCCTTCTTGCCAGAATTTTCTTTAAAGCTGCAGCCCATCAACACAGTCAAATGTGTTTGGTGTTAAGTAAGAAGTATCCCAAAGGGCATTGTAGATTAATCTTGTTCCAAAGATGTTAGTTAATAATATTACCTAGAAATGCAGAAAATCCAGAGGTTTTATAATTTGCTGTGTTAGGAAATGCTCTGCTGAAAGAAATAAAATCTTATACCTAGTGCTAAAGTCTACTTCAGCCATAGCCAGATTTTGGTCAGATGGGTCCTCAAAATTTAGCTGTCAGTTGAGATGTTACTGCCCACAGCTGTTTGCTTTGTCCCCTTGCTGTTGATTAATGTCCTTGGAATCAGAGGTAGCAGTATGGGACATGTGTGACCCATTTGCAGCCCAGTGCTTAACTTTCCAATAAAACCAATTTCTGCTGAATTTGTTGGCAAGGCCTCTTGTGTTTCAGATGTGTGCCATCCTCTGTTATGACAAGAATAGTGAACTATAGCTGCAGGGCTGAGTAAGCACTGAGAAAGAAAAGTGCTACAAACAGTAACCCGCACACACTGAGCTTCAGGAATCTTAATTTGGTATCAGCATGATTTGACACACATGTGTGTAAACTGAAAACATCTTTCAGGAGACTTAGATGTTGCTCTAATGCAATATATTGTATTGATTTGCACAAAAATACGTGATACCTATATTGTGCAAGTTATATCTACAAAAGACTTATTATCCAGTAATTTATCTATATTACAATATTTTAAAAACAAATGTATAGGAACCATGTCTGCTACGTTGTTCTTTCTGGTTTTTGGCCACAACAATTTTTGACATCAGATCTCTTTCCTCTGTTTTGCATCTTCTCTTCCTGTTTTTTAACTTGTGGAACTTGTGGAATCTACTTTAATATTAAAATAATAGTTGTTTCTATTCTTAGCTTTTAAAAGTATCTGTCTTGTATTTCATGAATGAGGGGGAGAAGATGCAGGCTTCAGTATTTGGAGACTTGAATCTGAAAGTGACAGACTCCAGAACTGTTGATCGTTATAGAGGAGATTTAGATTAGAAAGAGTTCCAAGGCATTTTCTGTAGCTGTTTCTGTTGTTCTGGTAATACTTGTTATGTGTACAAATAGTATGTAATAGGAGAAGTTACTTACTCGTAGCTTTCAGATACATTTCAGGTTTGTTTTGTTCATGTATAATTGTGACTAAATTATAATGGTGTCTGTCAAAAGAGCAACCATACGTCTAATTCATTTTCCAGGAAAGAATACCCACCTCAGCTTCAGAAAGTAGAGGCAGACCACATTAGATTACCACGGTCTCAAGGAGGGGGTAAGTTATCTTTACAGATCTCATTTATTCTAAGCAGAATAATTTTTTTAATACCTGATTTAGGTGGGTGTGTTGCCAAATCTTATATAACCTTTAGTATATATACTTAAAAGCCTTAAATCATGTTGTTCTAGTTTTGTACAAGTTTGTGCATGAAGGGAGGATGTTGCCCCTGTTGACGAATTTCTGCAACTAGTTCAGTCATGTAATAATCTTAAATTGGGCTTCAGTTATTTTAAAAACAACAGAAATAGGGAAAGTTTAGAATCATGAAATTGGAGATGGAACAGATCTCTGAAGTCAACTAGTCTGAACCCAAGCCCCAAGCTTGTTTGTGAATTATTGATGAGGAACTTCTGTAGCAGTGTTAGTACTGGTGTAGTAACCAACATTTGGTATGAAGTGTATTTATACACTGATGGAGTTAATAGAATAACCAGCATCAACTCTGTACTGATGAAGAGCTGAAACGTGCTCTTACATAGTTGTTAGGGAATGTTGATGGAAGTGCAGTAGAGAAAATACAGTTTGGTTTGAGGTGTGGAAATTGTGAAATTGGAAAAGAAAATACCCTATGTTTTGTTAAGCTTTGTTAGTATACATACAGTCTGTAAACCTGCTATTCAGCTGCATAGTCACCTGCACTGGAAAGTTGTTCTGCTGTGCCATTTTAGGTTAATGATAAGTAGATCTTCAGCAGAACTACTCTAAAGTAAATTAACGTAGGAAAAAACTCCACCTGTTATCAATTCTTTTTTGAAAATGAGCCATTCTTTAGTTTTGAGATGTCTCCTCATAGTGGCTTGTTTGTGAGACCATCAGTATGTATATTGAAAAAGTGTTCATATCTATTAGAAAAAATACAGTCTTAAAAAGAGTTCTAATATGGAGACTGCAATTAAAGGAATATAAATAGCACTTTTACATGAAACCAGTTAAGGTACTCTTGTACAGCACATTCCCCTTCTTAAAATGCAGAGTGAGATTTAATTCGTGGGTTTCCGTATTCCTGCACTCTCACAGTATTTAAATGAATGTCCTGGTATAAAATAGGATATGACAGTATAATTCACTGTACTACTGTGTCTTGTGTTGGAGGAGTAAATCTGAAGGAGTAAATCTGCTGGTTGACACTTGATAGTGTGTCCTGGCCTGGACGAGAATAGTGTGGCCAACAGAATCAGGGCAGTGATTGTCCCTCAGTACTGAGCACTGATGAAGGCCACACCTTGAGTGCTGTGTCCAGTGTTGGGTCCCTCAGTTCGGAAGGGACATTGAGGTGCTGGAATGAGTCCAGAGAAGGGTAACAAAGCTGGTGAAGGGTCTGGAGCACAAGTCTTACAATGAGCAGCTAAGGGAGCTGGGGGTGTTTAGCCTGGAGAAAAGGAGACTCAGGGGAGACCTTATTGCTCTGTAGAACTACCTGAAAACATTGTAACCAGGTGGGGGTCAGTCTCTTCTGCCCTATCTTAGGTGGAAGGACAAGAATTAAAAGCCTTATGTTGTGCCAGGGGAGGTTCAGATCAGATAGTAGAAAAAATCTTTTCACTGAAAGAGAGTTTAGACATTGGAGTAAATTGCCTATGGTGGTGACAGGGTCACCGTCTCTGGAGATGTTGAAGAGGCTTCTGGATGTGGCACCTGGGGATATGGTTGAGAGGTGATTTTGGTGGTGCCAGGTTGGACTAGATGATCTTGAAAGTCTCTTCCAACCTTGACGATTATGTGAAATCCTAATTGCACAGAACATTTCCAGTTATTCTAAATGCATTCACCAGTAGTTCTGTAGTAAAGATTTTCATCAGCATAATCTGGCATTCCCTGCTATTTTTGGCAGCAGACCCTTCATTTGATATGCAGGGAAGTTAGGAAGTTAGTATAGATCTGCAAATCCAAAGCCTCTTGCAAAGATGTAAGATACAGATTGTCAGTGAGAGACCCTGCAATAGTATTAGTAAAACAACATTTTTGAAGTTACTTTGGGGAATGTTTTTTTTTTTTTCATATAGCAAATCATGAGACATTTGAAACTATTTTTTTTGAGGTTTAAAAATGGGTTTATGTTTAGTTCAAGTTAGCATATGTGAAGGAGTTGATCATAATTATGACAGTATATGAGTGGACATATCTGGTTAATGTTTTCACATCCTTTCCCTTCTAGACAGTGTAATGGAAAATACAGACGAATCAGAATCAGATTCTGAAATTAAGAGAAAGGTGCGACAGAAAGGTCATTGCAATTCATATCAATCTGACTTGAGTCTATCCTCTGCTACAAAAAAATGCCTAACTCAGTCAAAGGTAGGTTATATTTTAAAAATGTGTAAACTCTTGTTGAATTCTAAAAGTTGCTGCATGTTTTAAAAACAGACATTCAAGAGTAAAACAGGTTGTTGTTTTAAAAATCCTTAGAGTTGGGAGGAAGATTTACATAATTTTAAAAAGTTATAGTGATAGAGATATTTAAGTGCTAATATTGCTACTGGCCATGAAATAGTTCTTTTCTTATTTGAGCAGACAGATGCTGCACTGAAAAGAAAAAGAATCTGTGATTTAATTGAATGGCTGATTGGTAATTGAATGGCTGATCTCTGTCCAGAGATCGATAATTTTAATTTGCTGAAATAGAGGAACGATATTTTGCTCTTTGACAGATTTTAAATTTTTTTTGGTGTTATGATTTTCTGTACTCAGAACAGTAAAGGTAAAAGTACTGCAAAAACGCAAGTACTTCCTATTAAGTTGCTCACTTTTTCACTGAGGGTAGGTCCTTAGGTATCCAAATGGCATTCTCTGGTTTAGATGTGGCCAGCCAGGATGTTTTTGTCAGGAACATGTTTGGATATCAGCTGTAAGATACTTTGGAAATTGCTGTAAGGCTCTCTGTATTTTTTATCAACTTCCCAGGTTACTATGGAAGTTTGATAATGCCCACATACAGGTCACTCTGACTATCAAAGCAAAACTTCCTGTAAGGAGTTCTTGGTTAAAAAAAATAAATTGTAGATCTATGATTATTATATATGCTTAGCTTTTGTTTCAAGCACCTGGTACTGCTCTTATGCATTTCTGTTGCTTATTTCGTTAATTAATATGATATTAATAAGGAAACTGGTTTAAAATTTTTGGCATGTGGTTGAAGTAGAGGGATGCAATTACTCTGTACTTAAGATGCTGCAGGTACTGTTGGTATCGTCTCTTGAATATTTTAATGTCTGATTGAAATTCTTCAGTGTGTTAAGCAGTATCTTTCTAAGAACTACATTCTGTAGCAGCATTGAGGCACAACACTGGTTTTCATGTCACTTCCTATCTCATCCCACAACTCAGATTTTAAGGGTCTGATATATTTTATACACTTGGGGTTTTTTGCTTCTGCTTCTCGATGGTATGTGTAGCTTTGTTAAATTGCAGAAATTTTGTAAAAATAGTATTTTTTCATTATATGACTGCATCTTTAAATTTGGGGTTTGAAATGACTTCCCACACCTGAGGGAGTCCTCTATTGGAAGCGTGTTCATGGCTGGGAAGGGGGGTGGGATGTAGGTATTTATTGTCTTCAGTAGTTCACAGTACAGTGGTTTATGGCATTTGAGTTCAGTGCTCCAGGAGACAATAACATGCCCTAAATTTCTTCTCTAGAGATATCCTGTACTCACTTTGGTACTCATTCTGTAGTTGATGTGGTAATACTGAATCCCTTAGATTTAGAAGTTCAAGGCCTACACTTGTAATACAAAATTAAGTGGGACCTAGTAAATGTGAGAAAACCAAAAGACACCTGTCTTTGCAGTGATAGGATACATTTTCCCTTATAGCCCCTACTTCTTGAAAGTTTGGGGAACTCCTGTTCCTGTTCACTCAATCATGTGACACTGGATTCTAAAGCAGTGTATGTACTTTGCCTTTTCTTCATCTCCCTCGAGGAGTAAATTTTCCTGCATGCTTTGCCAGGCTGTTAGAAGTTATCTTGGAAGGACAAATAAATTTGACCTACAAGGTTTCTTCAAGTCCTCTCCAGCAATGCTCTGTGGATCCTTAGGTTACTTTATTTTCATCCAGTGAAACTGCTTTTACAGAAATTATGTGAGTGGACCATCTTGCTGATGGATATATGTATCTGAGCAGTGTGCAACTTTCACTTATAGAAGTAAAGGCAAGAAGGAAAATTTGAATTGTCCAGCATTAATCACTTTTTTAAAATGCCACAAACTACTTTTGTTCCTTTTAGTAAATTTTTCATTTTCTTAAATACAATAAAAAAATCAAGCTGGGTTTTCATGTTTGCATTCTCTGCCTACTCTAAGTGCTAATGTAGTGTTGTCAGTCTCCACTGGATATTATGAAAAATTCCTTCATCAAAAGGGTTTTCAAGTACTGGAAGAGGATGCCCAGGGATGTGGTTGAGTCACCATCCCTGGAGATATTTAAAAGACGTGTAGATATGGCACCTGGGGATATGATTCCGTGATGACCTGACAATGCTGTGTTAATGGTTGGACTTGATAATATCGGAGATCTTTTCCAGACCAAGTGATTGTATAGTTCATTCTGAACAGAAATTAAGTACAAGATCTGGAAATTGTATCTTTCTACTTAAAATTACTGATTGTGTATTTGTTTCTTGTTTAGCTTTTGGAACAGGTTGATTATTCTACTGATTGCCCAAATTGTGGGAGGGCAAATGAAAATCAGACCAAATGCCGACATTGTGAAAGTGCTTCTCTGAAGGATTTGCAAAGAGTCTCCAGACAAACAGTGACATTAAGTGAATCTGTGGGACCTTTATCACGTTCTTCAATACATCAGAATTCAACAGGGCAAAAATCTTCAGGTACAGGGTTCAGCACAAAGAAGTTTTATAGTTCTGCTGTTGGAAAAGGTCCAGCGGATATTCTACTGAGTAATGAGGTTGTAGGACATTCTATGTTACGACAGAATGGAAAAGTTGGTCTTTTAACTGGGACAAAAAATCCTAAAATTACAGGAAACTTGAGACAGAGAAGTGCAAGGCCATCTGAACTAAATGATCCAAGTAAGTACCTTTTTATGAATACAGCCATTAGGTGGAAACCCAGAATATTGTATAGTGAAGGAACTGTTTGTGCAGGTTTACATAAATGATGTTGCATGGCATTTTTTTTTTTGTGTATGTGTTCTTGGGGAAGAGGGACAGAACTTTTAATAATTTCCTTTTCATATGCAGAGGTACTCTACAAGAAAGATGAACATTGGGGAAAACAAAAATTATTTTGTGACTATTTTTCTTTTGTTTGTTTTTTAAAAAATATTTATACTTTGTGGTTTTAGAAAAAAGTATTCTTAGCAGAATTCCATCATTCATTCACCCAAGAGGAAGCACAATATTTGATTTTTATTTTGTTTTCCCCCTTCTTTTCTTCTGAGCTATGCACCTATTTAAATTTCATAATTTGTAAAATGTTAATTTTTGTGCTTTCTCTCTGTAAACTCAATCTATAAGCAGGAAGGATGGAGTGGGGGAAGTTATGTTTCTGGTTCTGTGCTTAGTTTATTAGACCATGTTGTCCTACTGGTTTGAATGATTTCAATCATGATTTCTCTTGTCAGTTTTTAGTTTGTATTACTGTCAGTTCTTGATTGAACCAAGTTCACTTCTGTCTGGAGGTGAATTAATGATACCCATTTTTTGTATAGTTAGTTATAAGAAGTCGAAAACAAGGCAGAGAGTGCCTGCAACCAGATTCCAGATAAACATTAATAAAAGCAGAATATAATGATGCATGTGGACTTTTTTTGCATTGCAGGACAATTACATAAATTACTTTTAAGCTATTACTTGAGAAGAAATTTCTGTTACAGAAAAATGTAGTGGTTGAGAATGCAATATTTTCTGTTTAGTTGTTTTGTCTAGTGATGATGATGAGGACGAGAATAGTGGCAGCACTAGGAGCATGGAAAACATTTCACCTCGTCCTGCAGTTTCAGCCTGCTTCTCCCCAGCTCCTTCTACAGGAAAGGTGGAAGCAGCATTAAAGGAAAACAGTTGTGGAGTAGAGCAGAGGATAGGCAGTATAACAACAGATACAGAAATTGCCATCACACTGCCAAGGAAGGCCAGGAATGAAAAAAGAAATTTCTGTTACAAAAGAATGTGTAGTGGTTGAGAATTTAATATTTTCTGTTTAGTTGTTTTGTCTAGTGATGATGATGAGGACAAGAATAGTGGCAGCAGTAGGAGCATGGAAAACATTTCACTTCATCCTACAGATTCAGCCCATTCCTCCCCAGCTCCTTCTACAGGAAAGGTGGAAGCAGCATTAAAGGAAAACAGTTGTGGAGTAGAGCAGAGAATAGGTAGTATAACAACAGATACACAAATTGCCATCACACTGCCAAGAAAAGCCAGGAATGAAAAAAGAAATTTCTGTTACAGGAAAATGTAGTGGTTGAGAATTTAATATTTTCTGTTTAGTTGTTTTGTCTAGTGATGATGATGAGGACGAGAATAGTGGCAGCACTAGGAGCATGGAAAGCATTTCACCTCGTCCTGCAGATTCAGCCCGCTCCTCCCCAGCTCCTTCTACAGGAAAGGTGGAAGCAGCATTAAAGGAAAACAGTTGTGGAGTAGAACAGAGAATAGGTAGTATAACAACAGATACAGAAATTGCAGTCACACTACCAAGAAAAGCAAGAATGAAAGATCAGGTACTATTTAATGCTTTGTTTAAAGAAAACAGAATCAATAAATGGAATATGTAAAGGCTTGTTTTGCATTGTCAGAAGTTGACTATATTTGATTGCTTTTCTTATTCAGCAGCTCATCAAGTAGTATCTCTGCATACTTAATACTGGAAACATAAGAAAACATGTTCATTACATTTTTGCAAGCATTCATAATGGTTTGAATTATGCTGTTAACATAAATGCTTCTGTGTTGAATGTTCATTCTTTGAGACTGGACAGGGATTCTCTATGAAGCTCAAGGTCTTAGTTTGCAGAATGTCAGTACCAGCTATTGCCTGTTGAGACTTTATGAAGTTAGACATAAAAAGAGATGCTGGGATTCATAATGGCCCTTTAAAATTAAAATGCTTTGACAACTGTCCCAATTAATGGCACTTATTTTAGGGCTTTCTTGGTGTGGCTTGTGTTTTTCAGTTGAGTACTACAGTAAGAATTGGATAAGCAAAGACAAAGAAAATACTCCATGAGCACACCTTAAGTGTGGCCAGAGGGGAGAGTTTTCATACTGTGTTAAAAACTATCTCAATACTGAGCCATTAAAAGGAATAAATTCCATGTGGCAATTGGTATTGGATTAATAGTGCTGATTAAAACCATTCTTGAGTCACTTGTCCAGTTTCACTATTGTGAGTTTGATTCAACAAGAGAATCTGATCACATTTCCAGTTCTTTATGTTTTCTGAGTTAGAACACTAAAGTGCTGATGCCAAAACCTTGCTATGTCGAGATTCAGAAGCCAAGATTCTAATGCTGTAGTTGATGAAATTATGGATGTTTATAGTATGTTGTATAATTTGCCACCACTATCAATATGAAGCTGTGAACCTCCAGTCTACAATAAAGCTGTGAGGCTCAAAGCTTGGATTATAAATAGTTTTGAATTAAGTTATTCTGGCGGTATGTGCTGAATTAATTGAAAACATTGCATTGTGAAGGCACTGGTGTCTGACTTCTGAAACTCACCCAAAGTAGTTTTTTTTAATATCTGTATGTTCCTGTTCACTAGACTTTACAAACCAGTTGTAGTACTGTATATTAGATTATTTTAGATTCTGAGTTTTATTTCCCCCATTTTCAAAAGTAAATTTTTTTTTGTGAAATACAACACAAATTTTGCATTGATTCAATAAACTTACCAAGATTTTGAAACCTCACAGCAGTTTTGTTAGATATCATAGAAAAAGCTTTATTCAGCTGTTTTTCTCTCAAAATATTAATGCTTTACTGAAAAAGCTATTTAAATATAGCACCACTTCAATGTTTGCTGTTTTATTGTGTGTATGTGATCTGTGTGGCGCTTTTAATAATATTTAGCCAGTCCAGCAAACAAAAATGAAATGCTCTTTTCAACAAGGCCTAGGAAAACATTTTAATTACAGGGATTTAGAATCCCTACCTTCTCCAGTGTATTAAATGAAGGAAGTATCCGCCAGTATATTTTCAATTCTTGCCAAGATAGGCTAGTGATTAGGGACTTTGAAATAATTTTCGAGATTTAGTCTTAATAGAAGTACTGAATCCCTTAGAATGTTTTTCTGTGGGAGTTTAATTGCATTTTGTAACCAAAAAGAATGTTTATTAATGGGCAGTTTTATGAAATAATATAAATACCAAAGAAATGACTAGTGTACGGAAAATCCTTCAAAAAATTAGAGTAACATAATCAATACAACAAATAAATGTATTTATCTGATGCGTATCAGCAGGCTTTATTTCATTTTAATAGGTTTCTTTGTAAGATTGTTCTGTTGGTCAACAGGATACTTCATTGAGATTACCGCTTCAGTCAGCATCTAGAGACTGCTTGAACTGGGGCCTAGCGCCACCGGGCCTTCTGTCAGTGTTTAGTCTTCTGACCCTGGACTCTACCCTAAAAACATCTTAGTAGTTCTGTAGAGATGCCTTAAGGAAGTCTGATTTGGCTTATTTATTTATGTTTCTTGAAGATTGTACTCTGCTAAATGTGGTGATGCAATGTACTTCAAAAATTAGTCATCAAAAGCTTGGATTAACAAAAACTGAAGGAAAAAATTAAAGCACCAGCATTGTGGTGGTTTTACAGCATTAATGCTTTTTTATCTAAATAAAATATATTAAAAATAACCTTGTTTTGCTAGACTGCATAGTGTTTCCAAAAGATAAAAATTAACTGGTATTGGCAATTTAGAAGCACTGTTTGTGATTTGGAAATGTCAATAAAGTGTCTACAAGTGTCAGCTTACCTTTTTTCTTCTGGAATATAGCAGTAGTGACATCCTCCGGTGTTACAAAAAGTCTTTTGGGAGTTATCTGCCTTCTGTATATGGGTGAGGTGGATGCTGTAGTAAGTAATCCTGTTGACCAACAGAAAATTAGCTGAAAATTTAGTCATTAGTTTTAACAAGCTTGGTTTTGCAATGAACCTTAGTGAGACATTCTGAAACCTTGACAATTACTTTTCAGTTTGGGAACATTGTGTCTAATGCACCAATAAAACGTCGTAAAGTTATTTCTCAAGAGATGGTAACCGAGGCTGTACCTCTAAATTACCAAAATTCCTGTGAAAGTGTCATTCTGAACTGCCGAAGTATACGAATAGGAACACTGCGAAGAATGGTAGTGGAACCTGTGATTGTAAGTAAACTTGTTATTTCACAGCTCTCCTCTCGGGTTTTGATGGGTGGTTACTTTCGTACTTGAACAACATAATGTTTTGCCTTTGTGTGGGGAACAGTAAGTTTGTCTCTGATTTCAGAGGCCGTGGTTTCCAAAGAACCTCAAATTACTACTACGTTCTAACATATGCAGTCTAGCTCTGGTTCTTAATACAAATATTGTGCCACTGCGGTCTTGAAAAACTTGTTTACACAGTTGGGGGGAGGTTATAGGTTAGCATGCATTTGTTAAGAAAATGGGAAACAACAGCTACAAAAATGTTGATATTGATAGGTGGGAGGAAGAAGCATTGTCCTAGAGGTGAATAATTTTACTTCTACTGAAAAAAAGTTTTTTGTTAGCCTTGTGAGTTACATGGAGGTTTTCAAGGAGACACTGAATGTTAATTGTAGGCAGTCAACCACATAAAATGCATACTTCTTGCTGGGGTAACCACAGAAACAGCAGAGAGGTGTTACTTTTCTTTGCACCTCTCTACAAAACACTGTTGTTTAATTTTCCTAAATGCTGATAGATTCATTTTCGTTTGAAGAAATAGAATTTGTGTATTTTTCAGAGTATTGTAAATGTTTTTGAAAACTGAGTACTTCAGAGGGATCTAAAGTTTGAACAGTCAGTATGACTGAAAGAGACTGGGTGGTAAAGAATGTGCTTACCTCGAGTTGTGTTAAAATGTACATTTGGGGTTTTTAAAATATTAATCTTAAAATGTTTATTGCTTAAATACTTAATCAATTGAAATGTGTTTGCTAACAGTTTAAAGGCTTTCAGGTATTTCTGGTTTGCAGAAGATGTGAAATCTTCTGATTGTGTTGTCTTTCAGTTTTGCCTGGATTATATCAAAATACGGCTAGAGAGTCAAGAAGGTGAGTGCATTTTTCATTTTGTGTTAGTACTCAGTATATTTGTTTTCAATGAAGTAACTCTGTCAAAGGTATGAACATGTGAATCATAATTAAATGTTCATTTTCATTTTGTCATTTATGTAATAAATTATACTGGGTGCCTGTAGTCAGATAAGAAGAAAAAAAAAAAAGGGCGAGTATAAATTTGACCTGAACTGTCTGATGAATAAAAGCCAAAATGTTTTTGCATTATCTCTGCCTTCTGCTGACAGAAAATTCACAATTTGTGACGTGCGTACAACTGGGTTATTAGTTCTTCTGCTTCATCTCATCCAGTTCTGCTTGATCTGGTCATTCGTTTGAAAATCTGTAGATAATGTGATGATTGGAAAAGGTTTTCTTGAAAGTGATTAACAAAAATAAAAACCGAGAGTAACCCTCCTGCAAAATGTTAGCTTTTTAACACTTTATTAGTTCTTTTATTTCAATTGTGTTAAGTAAGGCAGTAAAAACCACGCTGGTGTCTTAGACCTTTCCTGTCTAGTTTTCTCTTGATTTTTTTTTTCCTAGTATGAAAGTTGTATATTTCACTTCACTGAAAGAGAAACAGTGACATAATTTGGAAATGGCGAGTCACAACTCCTCTATTTCCTTTCTTTTCTTGTATAAGATTTTGTTCTGGGCCTGAAAAGCTTTGTTACCTTTTGTTAATCTTAACTTATGTATCTTTTAAGATACAAAAATCTATCACTTTTTGCGTATATGTTTATTTCAAAGTTTTAAAAGCTTTTAAGAAATTTAGTGAGCACATACTGATTTCTTGTTAAAATCAAGGGGGAAATTGTAAACGTACAGATTTTTATTATATTTTAACATAATGTCATTATTTTCTCATAGACTCAGAAAGTGATGTCAGAGAGATTAACCTGAAAACTTCAGAGCTTACTAAATGTGAATGGTGTAGTGTCCGAAAATTGCCAGTAGTTTTCCTACAAACAGTACCTTCAACCTGTAGTAGTCTGAGAGATCAACTGAAAATGAGTAAAGATAATGTCTGGTATGAATGTAAAGGAGACAGTAAGTAAAACAATTTGTCTACTATTCACTTTTAAATTGTATTTTCATGTTTTGGGTCTTGAATGAGTGCATTAAGACTAAAAGGGTCATCATTGGCTGGGGTAGGTGTAGTGTTTTTTCAGACACTATCCAGGCTGACAAAAAGTATAGCTCAGAACAGCTGGGCATCCTCTGTCCAGATGCATGCTAGTTGCAGCACTTAGTCAATTTAGTAACCCATTTTTCACTAAAATTTGTACTGAATGAAAGTAAGTTCTTTTGTTTAGCTTTTGTATACGAGCCTTTACATTTCTGTGGCAGCTTTTGTAATAGTTCTGCTTTCTGTGCTATTCTGCTGACAGACTTTAGTTATAGTAGAAACTGATTGTATAGGTTGCCTTGGGTTTTTTTCCCCCAGCATACTTGTAATGATGTTGTGAGATAGACAAATACCTGGTTGGAGAAGATGTGGATTATCTTCATGTATATTAAAATTATATTTGATTTCTACATAGTTTTCAATGTTGTAGCATGTTGTAGCATGCACACCTGTAAATGTAACATAGGGTCCTCTTGCTCTTAAATAGGCTTTTCTTCAGGTTAAGTGTTGTGGCTTGCACACAGTTTTGTACATACATGAATGCATTTAAATGGAGGAAGAACACTTTCAAGAATCTCAGAATTGAGTGCTTCCATAATATTGTGTAGTAGTCTCATCCACCTCCTATAAGAAGTATGAGCTGTAAGGAGTCTTAAAATTACAAAAGTAATTGGAGAGCATGCAAGGGACCTGAACACAGTTGTGGGAGGTAGGAATGAGACCCCATGTGGACACAGGCATTCACAAAAAAGGAAGAAGCTTCCCAAGGTGTCTGTGTGAGAAGTCCCTCCCTTGGCATGGCTCTCAGCAGTGTCCCTGCCCAGCTCTTCTCCCTGAGGCCGTGGCACTGAATGAGTTTTACATCCAACTGCTTTATTGCATTTGATACTTAGGAGCACTTTGTAATAACACAGGTACTCTTTGCTTTTTAAGTAATGAAATTAATTTAAGCCTGTATCCATGGCTGTGTAAGCGATTGTGTGTAGATGCTTAGCTCCCAAAATAGGAACACCCAATACTCAGTCAGACATCTAAATTCTGTGTGCAGTGAATTGGGAATTATGCTGCTGAAGAATTATTTTTCACAAGAGTTAGCATGGTGGGTTAAGAATGACCAAAGGGAAGTGGTTATGCTTGTGTCTGAAACTCCTCTTACAAGAAAAACAGGTTGTCATAGTTTGGATGCTCACCGAAATGCCAGGCACCCACGACAGCTGCTCACTTGCTCTCCCCTACCACAGCTGGGCAGAGGAGAGGGAAAAAAAAATTAATAAAGCGGTCCATGAGTCGAGATAAGGACTGGGAGAAAACACTTCAAGGACAAAACAGGCTCAGCTTAAAGTTGCAAAGTGAATTTATTACTAACAGAGTCAGAGGAGGATAATGAGAAGTAAAATAAACCCTTAAAGACACCATTCTTCAACCCCCTCCCTCCTTCTCACCAACGGTGCAGGGGGGACAGGCTGGGTGGATTTAGGTCCAGTTCATCACCAGAATCATCTTCCGCTGCTCGGGAAGAGGAGTCTTTCCCCTATGTTGCCGTGGGGTCCCTCCCACAGGAGACAGTTCTCTGTGAAGTCCTCCAGTGTGGGTCCAAATCTCATGAGCAGCATGTCCACGGGGTGCAGTCCTCCAAGGCCAGGCTGTTCCATCTTGGGAGCAAGGCTTCTCTCTCCAAGGGACACAGGCTCCTCCAGGCGTCCACCCTCTCTGGCATGGGCACCTCACCACAGGCTGTAGTGGATCTCTGCATCCCCCATGGACCCCATGGGCTGCCAGGGCACAGCTGCTCCACCATGGTCATCACAACGGCCGACAGAGGAAATTTGGCTCTGGCACCTGGAGCACCTCCTCCCCTTCCTTCTCTACTGACCTTGGTGTCTCCATGTTTTTCTCTCACATGGTCTCACCTCCTCCTCTTTCTCTGGCTACAGAAAACTGCCTCCACCCTTTATTTTGATTTCTTCTTATGTCATCACAGAGGTGTAACCAACCTCTCCAGTTGTTGCCCAGCCTTGGCCAGCAGCATGTCCATCATCTTCAGAGCCATCCGAGATTGGCTCTGCGGGACTTGGTGGAACTTTCTGGAAGCTTTTCACGGGAGCCATCTTTGTGGCCCCCCTGCTACCAAAAACCAGTCCAAGCAAAACCAACACACAGGTCCTGGCAGCTTGGTGTTGGGCAGCTATATGAGACTGGGATTTGTAGCTTGAATCCTATGCCTTTTTCTGACCATGTAAAATAATTACTCTCAGTGTAATTTACTGCTTTTTGATTTTTCAGATCATGTAAGTGGATGATATTTATATAATAGCTGATTGCTCTGACTCATTCTCTCCAACTTCTTCAAAAACAGTGGTTTTATAGTGTAGCCTTCTAGCATCAGAGAGGAAATTATGCTGAATACACAATTTTTGGAATTGTAGTGAAACAATAGGATAGGACCTGCAGTAAGAAAAAGAGAAGGTGTTGGTTACAGTCGTACTTCTCAGTTGCAAAGAAGTTATTTCAAAGTATGTTTTGACTTTGCATTAGTGTCATTTAAAAATTTATCAGGTGTAATATTTAACATTTATAGATTAACGTAGAAGCTGAATGCACCCTTTTTGCAAACGCAGATAAGAAAGATTTGGCAGTTAGTCCTTCTGTCTGTCTGCTCACATCTGTACTACTGCTTACATACATTATCAGCAGTGTGTACTTGTGTTGGCCAACAATTCTATGAAATCTGGTTATAGTTGCAACATGCTTTATTTTATTTTATTCCTAAATGAATACTTTTCTCTCTGGTTTTTTTGCAGGTCAGGAAGAACAATACATAATCTTGATTTTTGAAACTGGTCTTGATCCTCATGCAAATTCAATATTTGAAAAAATAATTACAGACATTGGTATTAGAAATAATATTTCTGACTTCTTTGTGAAAATTTCTTTTGAAGAGGCCAATGCCAGGCTTGTTGCATTTACTAAGTGCTTGGAAGACAATTCCAAAGGAAGCCCATCTCACAGAGAAAGCAAAATAAAAAATGTAATTATGTTTTTGTTTTAGAACAAAGTCATTATATTATGTGGGTTACAAATACACTAAGGACAGTGTGTTAGTCAGCTGAAAAAAACACCATCAGCTTTTCCTGGCTTTTATATGAGAATTCCCAGACTGGTCCGTAGTGGATTATGAAACTACGGGAGATAGTCTGTGCATTCACAGTACTTTTTAGAGTGTTTATTTCATCGTAAGGTTGAACAATGGTCTACAAGTAATTTTGTTATTTAAAAATTATTAAGGGATGAGAAATCTTTACTATAATCAGACAACATAATTTTTTCCAAATTTATGTACTGGTAAAATTATAATATTTCAAACAAGAAATTAAGTTGCACTGTTGTAGTTACATTTAATTAATGCTTTTGTTAAACAAACTACTTTTTAAAGAATTAGAAAGTTTTGTGCCTGCAAGAAATGAGAAAAATACCTAAGTGTAACAGATGAGGTAGGAAAGGAGAAATCCCACAAACTTGAAGTCCTCAAAAAAAAGGGATAATACACTGTACTTCACAAAGTTTTATTACCATTTTAGTAAAACTAAGCACAGTATGCAAATTAATATTGACTCTATTCTTTTAAGGTTGCTTCTGAGTCCAAAATGCAGCAGCGAAATAAACAGTTACCATTTTTTGATGATGATGAGGAAATTGGCGAACCACATACAGTATTTATTGGTCCTATAGAAAAGTAAGATACTTATCTTTGCCCTGTAATAATTCTCTGAGGGTTTTCTGGCATTTCATACTTCTTATTGAATGTATTTTTCTTCTCAGGTTGATAGTTTATCCACCTTCTCCAGCTAAAGGTGGTATTTCTGTGACCAACGAAGACCTCCATTGTCTAAATGAAGGAGAATTTTTAAATGATGTTATTATTGATTTTTATTTAAAGTAAGTTTTATTTCACATTGGTTTTAGTTGTCTTCTACTTTGAAACTTGAAAAATTCTGTCATTAAAAATTCATAGGTCAGTTAATAACGCTTGGTCTCCAGCTATGTATAGCTGTAATATTAAACATTGTTTTGTAATCTTGCAAGAAATTTTGGTTCTTCTCCTGTCCTGCTAGACAGTGACATTATTCTGACTTGGATAAAGGTTCTTTGCAATTTTTTAACATCTCAGGAGCAAATTTAACTGAAAAGAAAAAGGCTTTTTTAAAGTTCAGTTGTTCTTTCCAGAGTATTTGTGTTTTCCTGGAATTTCATTTGTTTTGGTTAATGTAATACATCATCTGATTTTGTGATGTCACTGATGCTACAGGTGTTAGAAGTATATTAAATTGTTACATGCTGCTGGTTTTATGCCACACATAAGGTGTGTATGTATATTTTTCAGTCTGTTAACTTATTTTAGAAGTAAAAAGAAAATGAGTGTGTCACTCTTGGGACTGTTCAGAGATCTGGTGGCTCAAATAAAAAATGCAGGTCTCCTGGATAGGTCTTCATGTAACAAACTCCTTGAAAATTTGCTTTCCTGCCATGAAATAAAAATAAATACAACAGCAGCAGAACAGTTTGTTGATTGAGCAGGGCAATAATACCTTGAAATACTTACACCTTGAAATATTTATACAAATTTTGCATTAATTAGTTCCTGTGGATAGTAAGCTCCAAATAGCTGTTCTGTGAGAAGCTGCTACAATTTGGTGGGGAGCAATTATTAGCAGTTCTTTTTTCTCTGGTGCTAAGTACTTTGAGTTAAAACCTTCATTAATTTTTCTTTCCTTTCTCTTTGTTTTAATTAATTAGGTATTTGGTACTTGAAAAGCTGAAAAAAGAAGATGCTGATAGAATACATGTGTTCAGTTCATTTTTCTATAAACGCCTTAATCAAAGAGAAAGAAGAAATATTCATGAAACTTCAAATCTTTCGTAAGTCTATTGATAAGTCAGTTTAACATAAAGCTAAATGCAGTGAAGACTCTAAGAACAGATGCTTAACAGAGAGAAATATCAACACAACTCTAGGAAACCTCCAGACCTGTAGTAAACAGAGAATATGCCTTGAATATCTTAACAAGCTGTCAAGGTGAAAATATCTGGGAAATGCTCCCTCAAATATAATAAGACACCCTACATATTGTATGTTGGTTTCTTCTTGCAGAATACAACAAAAGCGACATGGGCGAGTAAAAACGTGGACACGGCATGTTGACATTTTTGAGAAAGATTTCATTTTTGTTCCCCTTAATGAAGCGTAAGTGAACATACCTTTTTATCACATTTGGTAAAGGCTTAAGCTTCATAATTCTAAAATCAAAACTTACATTACAATGTGAATTGAAGTTAAAAATTAAAAGAATAAATATCTTCTTCCAGGTGATAAAAATGAAATAGTTATGTAAAACCTTTAGATGTTGTAGTATAAGAACTATCAGACAGTATAAAGACTGAGCAAAATTAACTTTTCTGAGTACTTTTTCTTGGTTTTACCTCAGTCTCTGGCATTCTTTTTTCTAAGTTTTGACGTTGATAACTTTTGGATTTACCTTTTTTAGTCCTTTCTAATGAGATCTCTGGTATAGATGGCATCATCTTTAGTTACAATAAACTGATATTGAAAGAAAACTTAATTGAAAATTGCCACTGCCTTGAGAACTTCGTTCTTTTTGTTTATATCATTTTGTCCTGATATTTGTTAAAGGTCAGGAAGCAGACCCATTAGTATTGTAATGGTTGCTAAGGACTTTTATGATCCTTGCTTTCCTTAAGATCAGAGCAAGTTGTCACAAACACACTTTTTTATTTCACAGAAATAATCTAAACAGTTGTTTGGCGAAAATATTTACGAAAGTCGAAGTACTGCATGTTTAATGTATGCAATAAAATCATAAATAAGGGACAAGAAGTTTCTAACTGACGTCTCATAGGCATACCTAGCTGATATTTCAAAAATTTTAAAATATATGTTTTTATTAAAACGTGATTTATCTAGGTACTGTGCCATTGTGCAGTGGGGGGAAAATTTCTAAATCTTCTTTTTTTCCTGCCCCTTCTGCAGCCGAATTCTGAGGCTAGCTGTAGAGAGGCAGTTTCAAGATAACTGGCCATATTCATAGATCTGTCCTTTTTATAAAGTTGCATTTTCCTGAGAAAGGCATTCACCTTTAGTGAGCACTAGTCGCACACCTTTAGTGAGCACTAACTTTAGTTTTTGACAGACCATGACCTCTGGCATGATATCCAGATCCAGGGGATTTAAATGACTCAGGTGTAAGGCATTCCCCTTGTTCACTGCAGACTTCATCCTTGCCATTTCTCTCCCATGAAACTTCAAGTACCAAAACTTTGAAGTGTCTGTCATTTAAATTTTAAGTTGCCTTTGCACTTGTTATGTAGTTCACTTCCCACCGTTCTCTCACGTGTCATTCATATATCCACGTGGGTTATGAATAGGAGAAATGAGGTTATGTAGAGGAGATATGAGTGTGACTTAGAAGTCACCTGAAAATGAAAATCAATAGTTCTATGGAATAGTTCTATAGAATTATTTTTGTTGCTAGTAACTTAGCACCACCGTAGTTTTCACTGTCTTGTTCATTTACCAATAAGGAGCTAAAGCAGTATCTGTCTCAGCAAGTAGAACACAACAGTTTGTGCTGAAGGCATAATGTTCACACTGTGTGTGAATTTGAGATTTTGGGTTAGAGTAGCCTGGTCTCATGGACTCATCCGGCTGTGATTAGAACGTGAAAAGTGTACTCCCGGTGTGCATCTGCCATCTGGATGTGATCCTGTTCGCACTTTTTGGAACTGGCCCTTCACTGTAAGCTGAAGCATGTTAAGCAATGATAGTAGGACATTCATTTGCAACAGTTGTTTCCTGGTAGGTACAGTAAGAATATAGAGCAGATGAATAACCAAGTAGCCGGGAAAATGAGAAAGTGGTGGTTTGATGGGGAGTTGCTGGGTTTTGGTGTCTATTTCTAGCAAGTTTTTCCAGAATATCTCATAACTACTGGTTTAGGGAATATGGGCAGGTTGACTCTAGGGCAGAATCAAGTTCAGAATCAGTATGTCTGATTTAACCATGACTACATCAGTGTTCTTTGGCTGTACAGTCCTTCTTGTTCAAGTCTCCAATGAAAACAGGTTATTCTCTTAAAAGTTACAAGCTGTTTTCTTTTTACATTCAAGTTAATTTGCTAGTCTGTTGACATAATTGGTACATAAAGTCTCTATTAATAGATACACGCAAATTCCAGGGTCGGGCAGTACTTAATACATTCATTTATTAGGTGCAGTGAATCATTCAAGACAAGCCATACCTCACATACTGCTTTGAATGGCCACTTACTTTAACTGCCATTACGTTTTGATGGAATTTAGGCTTCATAACCATCTAACCAGTTTTTTAGTGTGTCAGTTAGACATGCATTTTTAGATACTGCTTTTTCTTTTGTTTCCTAAAACACATTGAGACATCATTTCACCTGTATAATACATAGCTAGCTTCTGTTCTGTTATTTGCTGTAGGCAGAGATCCTTCAGAAAATTTCTAAATCAGACAACTGGAATGCTCAGTCCCTGAATTTGCTGCTGCTCTAGTTCTGATAAAGTGGCAAGTCAGTGAAGCCAGAAGGGACAAGCAAATAGGAGTTGCAAAACTTGCTTTGTGTTGAGGGATATAACTGGTTTTTGATTTGGAAAAGTTAAAATGTCAGTCCTGTGAAGGGTGAGGAAGACAACAGAGCTGTTGTGATGGCATTACAAGCACTCCTTTTTTCTCCTTCTTTAACTCATTGCTGACAAGATTTCTTTTAAAATCTAAAGTGTTAAATACAATTGGAAGATCTCATAGGTGTAAGAGTATGTGCAATTCAGCCATACCATTAGATCTCACTACTTGTGTTGTAGTGCTGAACTACTAGAAAACATCAAACAGCCATAAAACATGAACTCTGTACTCTCTAATTCATGAATTAATGAAGAAAATTTTAAAAAATAAGTAAGTTTCAATACAGAGAATGAAGAAAATGTATAAAGTGTGAGCAAATTGAAATAAATATTTAGGCAGCACCTGTTTTCAACTAACTGCATCATATTAATTAATTTTTTTGTGATTATTTGCATGGGGAAATTGTACTTTTACAGAAGGCTGTGAAGACTTGAGTAAAACCTGGTCAGAAAAGTGAAATGCTAGTATTGTTTATCTTTGAATAATTATGAGGGCAGTATTGTTTTGTGTATGTGTACATGGGCATGCATTGTTTTATTTGGTTTTTACCAATTTCAGGTTTAACTGTGAGTGTTAATGTAATTACAAGTTTTTAATGTATTTTTTTCCTTTGCAGCGCCCACTGGTTTTTGGCTGTTATATGTTTTCCTGGTTTAGAAAAACCCAAATATGAACCAAATCCCCATTATCATGAAAATGCTACAATGCCGTTGAAATCTTCCTCTTCAGATGGAGAGAGCAGCACACCATCTCCTTTGCCAAATGAATTAGATGCACAAAACTCGCCTTCCAAGTCCACAGGAAAGAAGATGTTTACCAAAAAGTACAGTACAGCTTTAATTGACCCAAACACTGAAACAGAGGACAATGAATCTTCATGTTGTAGAAGAAGTCCTTGTAAGGGAAAAAGTGCTTTCAAAAAACTGAATCAAGTAGACAGTGATGTGGAAGAACCTAACACTGTGGAATC
Source organism: Acanthiza pusilla (assembly GCA_036630365.1). NCBI lineage: Eukaryota > Metazoa > Chordata > Aves > Passeriformes > Acanthizidae > Acanthiza > Acanthiza pusilla. The sequence goes on from JAXCHO010000036.1 coordinate 23,250,495, forward strand.
AGCATGCCATAAACTAGACCATAGAACTCTGGATGAAAATGGTATACAGGGTGAATTCACAGCTGCTAGCCAATCTATGGGTATGTAATTGTAAAACTGTGCACATCTTAATGAAATATTTGGAGATTTCAGATCTGTTCCTACTTCTGCAATGGTGTAAAGTTCATACTTTGAAAGCTTAGTATATGGCTGACCTTCAACAAATATTGCAAGCTTATATGTTTGCAATGTAAGTAATTCGTTGCCATTGTATTTGAAAAGTTTTTGTGGTTATTGATGTAACTTTCATGGCAAAGGGCTAGAGATAAAACACTGTTTTCCTAAATCAGATTAATTTTTCAGTTTTGTGACCTTTTTACAACAAAATCATTCTGTAGATACCACTTTGCATCCTCAAGATTGCAATTGTTAAGGAAAGGATGGTAGTTGACCATGGATCCTTATAATGTATGTGCAGGGGAAAATTGACCTCAGATTATGTGAGCAACCTTAATATCGGTGTCTTTTATCATTTTAAGAAGGCTGTTGAGGCGCTCGAATGCGTCCCAGAGGAGAGCATCAAGGCTGGTGAAGGGCCTGTAACACAAGCCCTACGAAGAACGGCTGAGTGAGCTGGAGTTGTTTAGACTGGATAAAAGGAGGCTCAGGGGAGACCTTGTCACTCTTTGCAGTCAGCTGAAAGGTGGCTGTAGTTGGGTGGGGCTTGGTCACTTCTCCCAGGCAATCACTGACAGAATAAGAGGAAGCAGACTTAAGCTGCTCCAGGGGAAGTTCAGGTTAGACATCAGGAAAAAATTCTTCACTGTAATAGTGATTGGGCACTGGAATCATCTGCCCAGGGGAGTGGTAGAGTCACTGTCCATAGACATGTTTAAAAAAAGACTGGATGTGGCACTCAGTGCTATGGTTTAGTTGATGAGGAGGTGGTAGGTCATAGGTTGGACTTGATGATTTCAAAGGTCTTTTCCAGCCTATTCATTCTGTGATTCTGTGATTTGAGGTTTTGCTTCAACATTATTCATTTCTTTAATGTCCTGATAAGAAGGTATGTAAAAAGAGTAAGAATAATTCTAAAGAAAAAAAAATTACTCTATGACCACTGTGTTACATTTTGAGAGGCTTTCTCCGTGCATCACTGGCTGTGGAGACTGCGTTCACCGATCTGCAACAGTGTTTGTACCCAAGTGAGCAAAGGAGTTGGCATACGTTTAAAGGCAGGTGAAGGAATTAGGAAAAGGTTGTTTTCTCTGTTCACTGCAATGTTTGGATCTCCTTTAAGGCATAGACTAGGAGACATCTGATTATGCAAAAGCTTTTACTTTAGTCACCAGTAGTATTCCTACTGACTTACTTTATACAGTAAGGAATTGTATACTTTATAGTACAAGTTCTGAAAATATTACCAGTGGTATGGTTTAGTCCGAATACTGCAGGGCATTGCAACTTCGATATCTTTGTGTGTATAAACACTACTAATTTTTATTCTAAATTTATTCATTTGTGATAACATTTTTGTTGTTCCTAGGAGGTCTTGGAGGGGTGCTGTGGGTGTGCATGTAGATGTGTTTTTCTTTGAGTTGATTTTTCATTTTATGTGTGATTGTTACTGTTTATGATATTGCTGCTGTATGATGTGGTCTCATGTCTTGGATGCTGCTCCTGTTGCTTGTCTGTAATTAGTTGGAATGTGCTTTATGACAGATTTTTTCTAGGATTACACTTATTTTGGGTTTTTTATGGCTGCATTGTGTAGGTGGCTTATGGTCATTGTCTAACTTAAATGCTCAGACTTTCTTGCTCAACTATTGCAGACGATTCACCCTTTCGTTAATGCAGATGTCCTCAGGGGGCACCGGCCTGGTTTAAGGGTGAGATTGACCCTAAGGGTATGTTCAGGCAGCTAAATTTAGATGCACTGTGTATTTAAACTTCCATTTCAACCAGATGGAAGATGGGCGTTCTGCCCTGGGTTATCTGACCAGCCTTCAGCTGTTGCTCCAGAAGGCGTGGATCTTGACTGTGCCAAATCCATACCTAAGTCCTGGATATCTGAGGATGTCTCCAAAAGACAGCAGGTGCCTCTGATAGTGTAGTCAGTTAAGCCAAGAGACTTCCTCTTCTCATCCTAAAGCAGATATAATGTAGCTGTTGAGTTGAAAAGCTCTGTGCTCTGATTTTGATTTCCTAACATTGAGACCATAGGTGCTAACTGTACATGGGAGCCTAAACTGAGATATCTTGATCTCAAACTAAATCCTGGTATTGAAATTGTAAATCAGTAGAAGTTCATACCTAAATAACTTTGAAGAAACCATATATATATATATATTTTAAATATATATATTCTTATATATATATATTTATTTTATATATATGTGTGTGTATATAAAATAAATGTATTTTTATTACTTATCTAATAATCTTTTTATTGCTCAGTTTTTGAACAAGATGTGATTTGTCTTAATACCAGTTTTTAATTTTTAGAAATCTGTCAGCATAAAGTCACATTAGTATATTGCCTACTTCTTATGCTAAAGTCTTTTCAAAGATACTAAGACTAATTCCCAAGTTTGCCCCTGTGGAGCTCCACTAGTGACCTCTTTCCAAAGTGTTACCCCAACTTCTCTTTTGAAATATTCTCAAATGTAGATGTTCTGTTTTTTTGGGTTTTTTTTCACTAGCTAGTTCACTGCCCTATTTACTGTTCTTATAGAAATCCTAGTTTCCTTTAATAGGTAATATGTCCTCCAGTGACACCATAACCAATGCCTTTATTTTTGTCATTGATACATTACATAGCCCTTTTCTAGGAAGATTTCAGATTTTGCTGGCACGAGTTACTAGTTTTTCCTTTATTTCCACAGTTTACTATTTTTTCCCTCAAAATCTGTTCTGAAATCTTGTATGGTAGTAGTAAGACTAGTGAGCCTGTAGCTCTCTGTATCTGCTTCTTGTACAGGTATAGCTAGAACAGTCATAATTTTTTTTTCTGCTGATCCTGTTTCCCACTAAATATGTAACTAAATATGTAGAGGTGATTGGGAGTGAATTTACAGATAATCTTTTTATGTAACAAACTGTGAAATACTTATAAGCTGCTGCTCCCAGCAGCTGATCCTTCGTTCTGCCCTCCCTACCAGTGTGTTCCCAAGCTGCCTTTTCGCTTTTACCAGCACAGGTCTTCAAATAACTGCACAGTGAACCTGATGGAGGAAATTATTCCAGTTAAAAAATGACAAACTAATGACTACTTTTTTCAGTCTGGTCCACTGTGTGTGGATGTATTTGGTGTTATGAAAGGACCCAGCTAGGGATAGGGATAGATAGTTATTTTAGAGAGCATATCAGAGTGTCCCTTTTGGTAGCAGTACCAACTTAGACTGTTCTAAAGGCTTCATGGAACTATGGGGCAATTTCATAGTGGGTTTTAGTCTAGGTCTTTCAAAAATTTTTTAGGCATTTCACACAATAAGAAATAGTTTCTGTTGTGCTACTTAGTAGAAGCTTTTCACTTTTGTTCATATGCATGAGTAAATTATTGTGTGTTAGCTGTGTCACAGTTACTGTGAGCAATCCTGAGGAAATCTGAGGTATTTAAAATTAGTTTGGTCATCACTGATTACATAGTATTTAATGTTTAAATATCCTACTGTCTATGATTGATACAGATGGATTGCACAAAATCAGACTAAACTATAGTGAAGACTCAGCTGATGGCAGTAAACTAAATGAAGATGAGCTTATAGATTTTTCTGAAGACCAAGATAACCAGGTAAAGAATTTAGCAATTTTATTTAGGAAATGTAAACTGTTGTGTTGTATTTTGAATGGACAGCTTAAAAGTGGTGCACACATTGTGAATGTGCATTGTCTAAAGCTATTTATCTTTACAAGCATCAAATCCAAAGCACTGGTTACCTACAAAAATCTGCAGGTTAGCTGACAGAGAGGATTATGCATTTGTTCATTTAATTGTTTAATAGGAAACTGTTGTGCTGATCCTGCATTTAATTTTGTGATTCTTTTGCATAATGACAATATTACACAGTGATTTTAGTGGGAACATTGAAAGTCTACATTTCTATCTTTTGTCTCCCCTGCTCCGTGTTGATCTACTAAACCCAAGAACAAATTACACTTCTTTCAGCTGCATTGCCTGGACATAAGACCTGTTTATAAGTATGTGCTACTCTGTTGTTTTGTTTTATTGGTGCTTCTCCTAATCAAATTTACACAGCATGGATTTATAATCAAATAACATTCTAGTTCATACTGGAAAACATTTAGATTTTAAAGCTGTGGAAAGACTGAATGTTAAAATGTCCATTACTGGCTCAGTGCTGGGTATGAGGGCATTGTTCCATAGCTCTATTGCTTCTACAATGTAAGTTCAATGCAAGCAAGCCAGAAGTTACACATTTGCTCTTTCTAATTGGTCTTCCTGTTCGTGTCCCACCTTTTCTGAACCTCTGAATCCAGAACAAACTATTATTTTTCAGTCTGCAGCTATCTGTAATGACTTCCATATATCTATGTATACATGTACACACATATAAAAGCTCCAATTGATGTTGAAACCTAACTGTGTTTTTCAGCTGGACTAAGCCCATCTCTCCTGTCATGCCACCTGTGCAAACATTGAGTTTTGCCTGATGGAACTGCCTGTTTTTTATCAGTTAGAGTTTCCAGAAGATGGAGAAAAAGTAGTAGAGTATTTCCAATCTGAAAATATGTGGCATGAAGGCAGGGAAGCAGGCATGTGGTCAGCTACGTTCTTTGAGAAAAGGAACAAATTCCAAGCTCCTTAGTTGCTGTGTAGCTTAGAACTTAACTCAGGCTGAAGCTGTCACTGATCTTTTCTAAAATGCACAAAGCAAGTGTAGAAATGACCATGACAAGCTGAGTGGACCAACCTTTGCATCTGTCAAAAAAGGGGTTGAGGCTGCAACAAAAACAAGTGTAACAGGAGCTAGGCAGTAGTTTCTAATATGATAACACGTTCATGGCATAGCTTGAGGGTTTTGGTGCCAGGATCCTGTGTATTAATGAAGTGCACACAGTGCTCACAAAAACATTCACAAATGCTGCTTGTTACAAGGGTTCCCATTTTTGGAAAGCACCTCTTTCCCCATAATGCAGTGGTCTGTGGTGGTAATATTGAACTCAATGGAAGGGTAAGAAACTATGGATCACTGGGATTCTTTTAGATACAGCTTAGTGCTTTTGTTTATAAAACTTCCATATCCTTCATAGCAATCAATATTGAAATCAAAAGGCTAGACGATATTTCCAGGCCTGTGGTATGACTGGTTTTGCAATCCATGATCCTGTGTATCACAGTGGTTTAATTTTCCTTGCCCTGAGAATCAAGTTGGTGCATTTTGGAGCAAAAATAAGAGTTTTATTTCTGAGTTTGTTGCAGATCTTGTCTCGTTTCACCCAGAAGATAACATACATGAAACTGCCAAGCAAGTTTCTAGTATTCACTGGCAAGGAAAAGTATTGATAATTTGGATTATAACCAAAATAGTGGAGATTCACCTCTTGTAAGCCAGCAGTGTTTTGAAAATGTCAGTTACATTGTTCTAGTTTCAGCAGTCCTTAAATAAATAGCAGCATTCAATCCATGTCATTCCAGCATGGATTTCAGAAGCCATATGACTAAAAGTTGGTAAACTTAACAGTGAATAATTTCAGATTAAAACTACAATTTCTTTGTTAAACTTAATTATTGGTCTTGGATGAAAATGTTAAGTGTAACAATAATTTCCTTTGCATCTGTTTGAAAAACCAATACTAGCTTTTAAACACCTGTAACCACATTGCTTCTGTAGGAAGACAGTAGTGATGATGGTGGCCTTGTAGATGATAACTGTAATTCAGAAATGGGACAATGGTACCTGAAGCCAACTATCTGCAAACAGTAAGTATTAAAACAGTTTAAATGGAAATTTCATAGAAGTTAGTGAAATATAAGACAGTAATTATGGGAAATAGTCATACATAACTCTTCAAATACTTTAATCAGCATGCTGTTAGGGCTTTGAGAGAGAATTTTATACTTTATTACCATATCCAGTGAGCAGAAAACTTATTGAATGAAACTACTAGTGAAGTAATAGCTTTTTGGGTTTCGGTTAAGCCTGTGTACTGCATCGGGCAAATGAAGATTGTTTCTTTCAATAAGGTTGTTCTTTGGCATTTTGCACTTGGATTCCTACAAAAGTAAGGTGCAGGAGCATGTTCAAAAGTATCCTATATTAAAAAGCAGATTAATGTTTTTAAATTGAATAATTAATAGTAAAGAAAACCTGTATTACTACTCAAATTAGTAAAGGAAAATGGGAGTAATTTTTAACTGCCCCCTTTTCTTATCTAAATGTGTTGTAGCTGTTCCTCTTTATTGGCTCTCTCTGTTCTTTTTTCTCTAATAAGAGTGTTCCATATTTTTAAAAAAATTTTTGGTCTGTTCTGGATTTGAAAACTTTTTTTTTAATATTTGAATTATTAATTCTTAATAAATATTGACTGCAGGTGTTTGCATTATGGTGTGACAGAGATGCATGATTCAAAATCCAGAAATACTCCTACTAGCATTGCTTTCTTGACAGTTTCCTTTCTATTTTTTTAATAATTTATCTATATTTGTATTACCTTCTTTGTGAATACAGGGTTTACTAGAAAGGTGGACTTTCACAGTACATTCTTAGGAGGCAGAATAGAATTGCAGATTTATAGATGTTATGGAATATATGACTTAATATGTTTTCAAGGAAAAGTCCATGCGTGTTGTGTGTTTTAAGAATATTTATGAGCTTCTGATTATAGTTCGGCTATATTTGTCTGATTTTGATGAGAGATTATCTGTACATAATACTTTTCGGCAGACAGTATTTTAATCCAATGTGAAAATTTCATAACATCTTTGACACTTAACTATCAAAAGTCATTAAGGGCACTTAAATATTATTAGCATATGTTAAAATTGCTTCTATATGAAATAGGAAATTACCTTGAAAAGGCTGTCACTTCTTCTTCCAAAGTACTGCGTTTTTTTTAAAGAGCATTTTAAAGAGCATTTAATACTTTTTTTAAGAGCAGTACCTATATAAATGGTAACTTTTATCAGAAATTAAAACAAGTACGAGCAAACATTATTCAAGTGATTATATGCTTATGCCTAAAACATTGCACACATGTAAATTAGTTTATAAATGCAAACAAACCCATACATAAATGCATGCAGATATTTTGTCTGAATTTACTTGTTTGAAGTCTCTTCAAATGGTACTTTGTCTGAATGTATATGTGTTATTGTTAGAAAAAGCAGAGATTTGTGAAAAGTAATTGCATTTATTTATCCCTCAAAATACATACTACATATAATGCTGAAATTTTGAATTCTGGTATGAGTTGGCTTTGATGTATAAATTCATCTTGCATGTAAGGTAGCTGATAAGATTGCTGTGCTTGTAGCTACTGAAAAGGTAGTGTGCTATAGGTTGAGTGATACCAGCATCTGTAGTGTGCAGGAGAGGACTAGAGCAGACTTGGTTCTCTAGAAGATACTTGGTTATGGATACATTTTTTTTTAAAGTCTTTCAAATAGAGTTGGTGGGTGTTTAGTGTATAACTACCAGCTAGATTTCAGATTCAGGCTGGGATCACTTCTTGACCATGCTTTCCTAATGTCTTTTAGTGTGCTGTGGAGTGTCCCATCTGTCCTCAAGCTGCTACTCCAGCAGGATATGTGTGGGCTCCGTGCCTTACTTTTTCTTGCCACTGTCCCAGATACTTTGTGTACCTAAAAGAGTATTAGTACACCTAAAGGTGTTTTAAGCAACTAGTTTTTGCCTGTGACAAATTATCAGTCTGACAGTACTGTATTTTCTAAGTGCATTCTGAATTGTACTTAGTATATGGTTAAATATAAAGATAACTTGCCATTTAGCTATCCCAATTAGGAGGTTACAGCAGTGTTAGCAGAACTTCAGAGTATTGATCTAGTTTTGTTAAGGCCACCCCACAAACTATTTCTGTGTAACATTTTGTTTTTCAAGCTGCTATAAAATACTTATGTTCTCTTTTAGGCCTTGCATTTTGCTTATGGACTCACTGAGAGGCCCTTCCCGGTCAAATGTTGTGAAAACACTAAGGGAGTGAGTTTCCTATCTGGTGCTTGGGACTTTTTTGGTTTGGTTTGGGGTTTTTTTTCCAAATTCTTTAAGGAATACAAAAAGATTTTAATTTGCATGGTCTTTTATTGTAGATACTTAGAGGTGGAATGGGAGGTCAGGAAAGGCAGCAAAAGAAGCTTTTCCAAAGATGTCATGAAAGGCTCCAATCCAAAAGTGCCACAGCAGAACAACTTCAGTGATTGCGGAGTATACATCCTGCAGTATGTGGAGAGCTTTTTTGAGGTATGTATGTTTATGAAGCAATTCCTGATTCCTGCAGCAATCAAATATAAGCTGTGAAAATGATTACAATGATTACAATTATAAAAGGCTCCTAGTGTAGCTCAATACCTGTTTATGAGATTATGCATTATAAACTAATTTGTAATAAACACACATAGTAACATTTTGGAAAATAAACTAATTATCCTTTTTAGCTGTATGTACATAAAAGAAATCGTAATCCATTATATTTTCTGAGACAATCTAAAGAGAACACATTTAGAGTCTTCCTTTGTGTTCTTCTGCTGTGTACCCTTTAAAATCATCCAGTAAGAACTTGAGTTCAAAATCTAAACTAGAAACGCAGTACAAAAAGCTTTTTCTTTTTCCCCTGAGAACTGTGACTGAACAAATTCAGAAATACTACACAGGTAGGGGGTTTATGTTTCTTCTGGGGACATTATTAACTTGTAAGAAAACATGTAAGTGAAATAATTACAGCTAAATGCCAAATCTTGTTTCCATTGAAGAAATTGTTTGAACGGTTACTGCAGCTGACTTGGTCTTCAAGGTAGATCTCCTTTCACAAGTAGAGGCATTAGCACCTTCTGGTCTAGGTTTGGAGGAGAAAGGATGGCTAAGTGAGATGCTGCCTGCGTGGGACAGTAACTCTGTTTAGAATCTGTGGTGCTTTGGAGCATTGTTTCTAAACTCTGCTGTAGCTATCCCTTTCCTGGAAAAGCTGGCAGCTTCTGCATTTCTCAACTCTTCCTCCATTCATACTTTACATGAGAGCAGCAAGGCTTTAACAGAATGCACTCAGGCAAATGGAAGACAAAAGCTTTTGCTTTACCAGTAAGTTCTTGAGAGCTTAGTAAGACTGCAACCAAGGGCTTCCTGTTTTGTTCACTGAGGGTATGAGGTGCAACCAGGTTTTGTTAATCGTAGCCCATTCCTTTTTGTGAATTGATTGCTGAGTTACATCAGGCTGAATCCCTTGTCCTGCCTGGTGTGGCAGCGTGCAGCAGCTTTGTGTGCCACGGAGTAGGCACAGCACATACATGTGTCAGAGAGTAAATCACAGGGTGTTCTCAGAAATTACTCCAGTGGAGAAGGAAAACCTGTGCTGACTGCATAGTACTAGACTGTCTTGAAGTTACTCAGTGAACAATTTCAGCTGCTTTGTGTTTGGAAAATTGCCCACAGTCTCATTTTGCGCCAGCTCTGCAAACTTGATGGGGAGTATGCGGGGGCAGGTGCTTAATCTGATGTTTGTGAACTGTTCAGGCACATCTTTCTTCTTTGTGGATTTATGCGAAGTGCTAAAATCACGATGTGCCTCTTTTGAAACCGCGGCTCGCTTGTCAGGGTGGGTAGAGCAGTGAGGATCGCCCTGGCGGCTGTCGCAGCAGGGACTCGAGAGCGCTGCCAGCCGGCTGTGCCCTTGGGCCGCCAGGGGCCGCTGCGGCCGGGGCGGGCACTGGGGGCTCGGGGACAGCGCCAGTTCCCCTGAGCCCCCGAGCTCAGCCCTGCAGGCCGAGGGGCCGGCACCTCACCGTGGCACTGCTTTTCTTCCCTGAACTGAACAGCAACAAAAAAATGCTGCTGGTGCAACATTAAGCACTGACATGTTCCTGGGCAGAATGTCACTAGTTTTTTTTCACAAGCAGCCTTGCTGATCTTACCTCAGTGATGAATGAAATTCACTCTTCAATAACACTAATGATGTAAACTGGAATACACAAAGGGAGGAATTTCTTTGAGAGGCAACACTGTTCCCCAAATTATCATTTGGCTAGGGTGGAATTGTACACTATCACTGAAGAAGCGTAGATAATGTCTCATAATAATAATAACCATCATCTTAATTATTTGGATGAATGATATCTAGCAAGAAAGCAGAATGTAAGTATAAAAAGTGCTGGTGGTAGGCAGGGGCTTTGTTTTCCAGGGTGAAATCTAAAACTGACCTGCCTAGTTGGTTGCGATCCTAAAGGTTATTTATAAGAACAAGAATGTTTTGGATTCCTGATCAGCTCTAGATTTTGATGTTAGTGATTCTTAAAAAACGTCCAAATCTTTCAGCAGTTTTCTCTCTCGCTCACTTTTTTTTAATTAGAAGAACTTTACACATTATGGAGACAAATGCTTAGTCTAAAACATGTAGCAAACACAGTAGATTGTTCAAGCATTCTTACAATCAGAACTGTGATCTGGATAGATTTTGCTCTCTAATGTACTGAAGCTTGATTGATTTTATCATAATTATACATGTACAAAACACAGAAATTATAGAAATTTTGTTCCATGCTGATGGAATGAAGTGAGGAAGAATGTCCTTTTCCTCACTACAGTTTTCTTCAGTCGTTTAGGTTATAACTCTTTTACTGTAATATCAAAATGACCTTTCTTTTCAGAATCCCATTTTGAGTTTTGAGCTACCAATGAACTTAACAGACTGGTTTCCACGCCCAAGAATGAAAACCAAAAGAGAAGAAATACGAAAAATAATCCTGACGCTCCAGGAACAGCAGAACAAGGACAAGAAGGGACAGAAAGACCCAAGTTCAATTTTGCAGGAAAAGACAGAACAACTTACCAACAACAGCTCAGACTGAATGTTGTATCTGTTGCATGTTAGCTCCACAATCAAAACTGAAACCTACATTTTTGTCTGCCCAGACTAAAAATTTGGCGTGTTCTCTGCTCAAAGTTACTTGGGAATGTTTAATGCCTGTATAAATGTGTGTCATAAAATGGTTTAATTCCCACAAAGATGTGTATTAAGTGAGTCTGTACATATGTTAATGAGGCCAACTTTTTCAGCATTTGTAATTACTTTTTTTCCACTTGATAGGGAGCTTTTGTTATGTATTTCTGTTAATAGAACTTAAATAGCAACTTCTAAACTTAAAGCAAATAAAGAAAATATAGGATAAAATGGTTACCTTTTTCTTTTTCAGTAAAGTTTTAATGTTACAGGCTTAAGTAACATAGGGAATGATTTGGTAGTGAGATAATGAATTCATATTTTGACCCTATTTAGTTGCCCTTTACAAGATTATTCTGCTTGCGCTACAAACAATAATATGGGTAAGTGTCTCAATGTACCATGGCCTCTGAGAAGATGATTCCCATCCTCCCAGTATCTAAGTGTAGGCAGTGTCATAGTTCATAGGACCGCTTCAGATTTGGGGGTTTAGAAGATTCACTTTGCAACTACAGTTCCACCTTTGCTTTAGTGAGACAGGCTAGGGAAAGGGGGAGAGTGCTCTTTTTCCAGAGGTAACTCTTCAGACAGTATTATAAAAGTGGTTTCAATGAAGTGATCTTGAGTGACTCTATTAAATCATATTTTGTGGATCCCAATTGTTGTACAGGTGTATTTTGAGACTTTCTTCATTATAAAATTGTATTTTGGTAAGTGTACTTGGAATAGCAGATTGCCCACATTACATTTTCTATGTTACAATTCTGAATGTTACATTCATATGTGCTTTATCTAAGTAATGAACATTTAAAAAGAAAAAAAGTGTATGATTACTATTTTTTCTAATATCCATGCAAAAAACCAAAATACCAGTGTTCATTGCTTGCTTGTTTGTTCTTGGCTTTAGGTAGCATCAGACTAATGTGGGGACTTGCTTGGATATTTCCAGTGTATTTTGATTTTACAACAATCTGAAATGCCATTGTTGCTTAAACTGCAAACGTAGCCTTTTATCCCTGTTCTAGAAAGGCTTTGGTGTTCACATAAGAAAAGTAAGAAAAGATTTGTGCGAGGATATATATCTCCATTTCTCTACTAATACAGATATCTTCGAAGGGAACCAGAAAGTGTCACTTCCCAGGAAGGAATTTGTGGGGATAGAGAGGGATCTTCTATCTGTCCTTGCAGATACTGCTTTCTCTCCTGATTTTTCTACTGGGAATGTCATTTACCATTCCCTTCCCCCAAAGAGAAGCAGCAGAGAGTTCATTAGCTAAACTCTGGGCCCCTTGAGATTTATTTTTGTACACAACACCAAGTCTAACCCAGTACTTCATGGTCTCCATGAGTTTTCATTCTTGCTAAACCCTGAAAACTTGGCTGCTAATGACATTACTTCCAGGGCATTCCTTCACAGAGGACTCTGTGACACCCTCTGTTTACAGGGGGGTTCTCTCACCAAGGCAGAGTGGTTGCACATAGAGCAATACAACCATGGGCTGCAAATCTTTCGTACAGATAACTTGTGGGATTTAGGGGAGTTGTTCATTCCCTGGTTTCTCTCGCATAAACCCTGGGCCCCATGGAGAATATGTAACCACCACATATATGTGTTCTGTTAGAGATGACTCCTGCAGTTTTCTTGTTGAAAGAATGTGGGGGCAATTTTCTGGACTACAAATTAAATACAAAATGTGCACACCTCTGAGTTGTTTCCTCCTTCAAATGTATCCAGTATTCTTGCTATTGTTGGGGAAAAATAGGGATAAAATAGTTGCAGATTGTGGAAATGCAGGGTCTTGGGTATCTGGCTTTAGTGCAACTGACATATTGGAATGTTAGTTTATACAAAAGAGGAAAGCAAAATAATTTTTTTAAATAGAGGAGAGACAATTGCAAATAGAATGTATTCCTTCCTAATCTAGTCTTTCCCAATGGTATGTTCTAATTTTATGGAATATATCCACATTTCATCGATATAGTAGTTTTCCTTTTTCTAATATTTGTGATGCAGGTGCATATTTTGATGCTGTAGCACTATTTGGTTCTCTTACTGGGAATGGCCTGGTGCTTCCTCCTTTTCCTTTCTCTTTCCTGTCCTCCCCTTTATCCTCCCTCCCTTTTCCCATTTTTCAAAGCTGTGAAGAAAGTGCTGGATTTACTATCATTCAATGTTAAAGGTCTCAAGATCTTCAGTCACATACCGCAAGCTAATATACATGTTAAATACAGGAAACTTATTTTTTTAATAAAATGTGACGTTAATAGAAAAAAACCTACAGAATTAAGAATGAGTTATTTAAAACCTTCCTGACTTGGTTTAACAAGCTCACTACTGCATGTGCTTGGTAAGTGTTTATTCTTAACATGATGGTGGGCAATGCTGCAGTGTTTTGCAATCTTTAAAAGTTTTACCAGTGCCTTTTCTGAATCAGATTTATTCAGTTAAAGTCAGTGGGGTGGGGACTAGATGACTTTATTTAATAATTACATGACAACACATGCACTCTATGGAAAGTATACGTTGTATATTTCTTTAGCTGATTTAGGTGCTTTATGAGTAGCCTGACTCCATTCTGCAGTGGAAGGGATCAGGTGGCCACCTAATTCAATGTATCTGTTTGTATTATCTTTCAGGTTGGGTAGAATAACAGTTAAGAATTCTTATTAAGGTTTTAGATTACTTAGCATAAAAAATGCATGTGCTTGTGCACATTTGCAGGATAGCTGCAAAAGCAGAAGAGACATCTAAGTAGTCCCTTGTGAAATTCCTATTTTTCCTGCTGGGAAACGGAGCACACTCTTTAAAGACCAGAGACTCCAAGTAGAAGAACTGTGTTGTTGATTTTTGTGGTTGCACTACGCTTTTGTCTTGGAAGAATCTAACTTCCAAAACATTCAGTAAAGAAAGAGTGAAAAACCAAGCAAGCTTCACAGCAAGATGAGGAACTGTGCTGTCGATTTTTTTTTTTTAATCTCTTGCACAGGAAATTAGTAAAGCAGAACATGTATGATTTTTAATTTCTATTAATATAGTACCACTGGGAACTGAACTACTAGACTTCTCTTACAAACAGCAGCAGTTTCCTTCATTTAATGCATTTTTTCCCCCTCAGATTTTAAAATAGAATCTATTTTTGGTCACTTGTTAAAGCTTTACATTGATAACATGATGCTTGTGTTTTAGCATGTGAACAGAAAAGGTATGAAGGTGTTTGTTCTTCACAGTCCTTATTCTTGGGAATGATGAGTGGTACTGGAGTCTGGATAAAAGATTTTATTTTTATTTTGGTACAACACTTTTTATAACAGTCGTTCTTTAGTGCTGCATATTCAGTACCCCTAAAAGAACCTCTGTGCAGTGAGTTGAGTTCACAAAGGTACTTCTCCCAGAGTTTTTTGACTTTCCCCATTTACTTCTGGAAATCAAAGGGGAGCTGATGTTACAAACCACAGCTTTGAAACAGTAGGAGTGGGGCAACAGCCATTTTACTGATCTTTCACCACTGTATTTTTTAAGTAAATCCTCTTTGCTTAACTCAATAATGCCTGCTCAAAGATGCGATGAACGATGTCTTTTTAGTAGGCTCTAGTCTGGTTAAGGGAGGGTGTAATCTGGAAGGTGATTGTTCTCTCAGTTGTGGTCTGTTGTAGTTTTCTGACAGGCTTGATTTTGCTTGTTTTTAACAACTTTGCATTTGGAATTGGTCAGCAAAACCTTTTGTGGTTGCAAAAGGAAACTGGGTAATGTACACCATTCCTTAGGGATTCCTTATTCAGTTGTGAGAGTAACTGCTAGCCACAACCTAGATTCAAACAGCTAGGCTTTCTTTCCTATGGTTTTTTTTCCCCGTTGTTTTTTCCTTAGGGTTTTTTTTTCCCTGTGAGGCTCATAGTTGATGTTCCTGGGGGAGAATAAACAGTGCTATTTGCGATGCATGATGCTTAAAAAGACACATAAGCTATGCTTATACATGAGTGTATGTGAACAGAAGGTTGTCTGGTTTTTAAAGTATCCAGTTTCTAGTAAATGAGACACATTTGACTTACCTGCCTTTTCTATTTTTTGTCTTCCCTTCTTAGTTATTATCTAACTCTCTAGAGTTCTTTGGGGTATGACTTTACCTAAACAATCATCAGTTAAGTAGCTCAGCAGTGGGAGGAAAGAAGACTATTATGATTTTTTAAATGAAAGATTCTTGTATATGAGAAAAACAGCCTCATCAATAGGGCTGAATGCACTTTTACAAATGGATAGTTTATTTTAATAGAATCCACATAATACAGCTATGCATTTGCACAGTGTCATAGGTGATAGTTAAATGTTCCATCTTCAGGACCAGGTTATCTTTTACTGTAAACTGACTGGATAAGGGTAATGGGAACCAGACTAGTTTGATTCAGCTGAATATTTGTTCCCCAAAAGCTGTGAGGATCCACTTAGATGGAAAGCACCATGCTCTGGCCAGCCTGAGCTTCCTGCGTGCAGCGTCTGTGCAGAGTCTGGCCTAAATATGCAGAGATTAAAACATGTTAGATTTCCTCAGTGGTGTAGCTTAGGGAAATTTATCAGCTATTTACACAAAACTGTATCTGTATAAACATGTTTCTAAGTTTAGGAACTTAGTTTACTTTTGCACATATATACTGATGTCAACTAAATATACATACACTAAATATAACTAAAGACACCAATGCCATCTCACAGCAGTAGTTTGCAAACTATTAGGCAAGCCTCTACCCCCATTGTCCTCCAGATGTAACTTTTTCAAACAAGCTCTGTGACAGTGCCTGTTTACATCAGGCTTCTCCTTCCTAACTTAAATTTTGAATTACTAGTGTGTTTCCCATATCTTTACATGTATGTAAAAAATGCAATGGTAGGCTGGAGAGGGACTTTATTATACATTGGACCACACTTATGACATTAATTAGGAACTCTCAGGAAATACTTTGTTTGGAATTTAAAGCTTCTAGGATCTAAAGATTTAGGATCATAGACTGGTTCAGGTTGGAAGGCACCTTAAAGATCATCTAGTTCCGACCCCCCTGCTGTGGGCAAGGACACCTCCCACCAGAGCAGCTCAGAGATCCATCCAACCTGGCCTTGATGAATGCACTGTTTATGTAGCAGACTGAAAACTGAAACTATTTTAGTTCTAGAGAACTTCATATTTTCTGGCCAGGAAATTTATTTCATACTATACATCAGTAATATGCCAGATAGTGTTTCAATTCTGTAATTCAAAAAAATCAGACATGCTAACCCCAAAAGAGCACTATTACAAGATGGCACGTTTCTCACAGAAAATGACACTAAATTGAACATTAATTGATCGTACTGGAATGCAAACAAATGGAGTATGTTTCTTACTTAAGTGTTCCTTGGTCCTGAAACTTAAACTGCTTTGTAAACAATATTGTAATAATACCTCCACGTTACAAAAGGGCATTAAAAGGCCGTGAGAAGTTGCACAGCTTCCTCCCATCCTATGAAACCACTGAAATTTCTAGGCTTCAAACAACATTTGCACTGCAAATTAACAGGTTCCAGAATCAAGATGACATTTTTAAGCAAATACCGGTAACAATGTGCTGAATGTGATTGTATGGACAGCTTATGACATGATATTTTATTAAAATGTCATATAGCTTTTTTTTTTTTTTTTCTGTCTGCGGAAGCCAGGTCTTTGTTTTGCAAGGGCAGTGTTCCCTGGATGAATTTATTAGCTCATATTTTGCTCTATACCTTACTGTACAGTCTTTTTGTGAGTTTTCCATAACTGCTCTCGGTTATTCTCCATGTTTTTTACATGGTTAATGAATGTGAATGCAGTATAGTTTGCCTGATTGCTGACTTGCTTTCTCACTTGCATCCCTGTGTCTTGGTTGTCTGTGTAAAGCAAGTAAGCTTTCCAAGTCAGCAGAGGTTCCCTTTTTTATGGGGACAGTGTTGAATTCAAGTAGTTTTTTGAACTTCTTTTTCAGGCCAGTTAAATGCTAGATGGGGTGAACTTGGCTGTGCTCTTATTTTGTCCAGTCAGAGTTGCTCCATGTCATTATCTCCATTTTGCAAGCTGAGTGCTGGAGTTCAGGAAAAGATGTTAAAAGCATTTTAGTTTAACTAAACTACTCTAAAACTCACGCTTCAGCGACTCTCACTTGTGAGCATTGAAAAGTAAGCTTTAAAAGATGCTTGCTGTTTACTTAGCTACTTGAGAGAAACCATTTTTGTGGTTAGAAGAACTGTTTGCCTAGACTGAAATTCTATTGACCTGAGATTTATCTGAAGCCAGCATTGAAGTGAGTGTTTAATTCTGTCTTCCAATTTTTGCACTGCTCTTTACACAGTGGAGTACTTCAAACTGTAGTTGTATGGAGCTGTTGTTTGATTGCTCTAGGTTTGCAAACTCTGGCAAATCTGACCCTAAACATCTCAAATTGGGCACCTGAAAATAAGAATGTAGCTAATTACAGCTGGAAAATATTTGTAAGTAACTTGATAATTTTCCTGTAGCAATAGGTCGTGTGTTCATGTTTGAAGAACAGTATTTAGATGATTTTAAAATGATACTTTTTTTTCATTACATTCTCATTGAACTGTAGGAACCATACAGCTCATACTTGTTTTTACTGTGAATTTTTAAGTTCCCTAAACACTGACTTAGCATCTATTAAAAGAGGTGGTATCTGAAGAAAGCATTACATGTGATCTCATTGAAGTTGGTACATGGAAGTGGACTAAATTAAGACTCCTTGTACAATTTAACAATTTTTGGATGCTCCCTACCTTCTTAGTGCTTATGTTTATCTTGCTTAATACGTGTTTTGTACTGTGCACATTTTGATTTTTCTGTCTTCATTGTCGGTATATGATGGTCACTCATAGAATTCCACAGTTCCTGTTTTTGTTACTCCATAAGCAGTCATGGTGTGTTGTCATTTTCTTGCTTAAACATGCAAGAGGACACCTTGTTCTGGTGGTTGTTACAGATTTCACTTAAGCACCACTTGTCCCTTGCCGTTTTCCCTCCTTCCAAACCCCTGATGAGATCCTTTGTGTACTGGTTCTTCTGCCAGTCTCTCTTGGCTCTACATCTGTTAATCTTTTTCCATGTCTCTAAGCACTGTTCTTCAATCTACACTCCAGAAAAATGGCCACTGCTATCTTTATCCCTGTGTGATCCTGTGTTACCAACTTCATCAGCAGAGAAGCTGAGGAAGTATGGGCTGGATGAGCAGACAGTGAGATGTACTGAGTAAGGGCTGAATATCTGAACTGGTGGGTGGTGATCCATGGCACAGTATCTAGTTGGACGCTGGTAACAAACTGACCAGAGGCAATGGATACAAACCAGAACACAAGAGGTTTTCTCTGAACATCAGGAAACACTTTTTTACCATGAGGGTGACCAAGCACTGGCATGGATTGCCCCAAGAGGCTGTGGAATCTCCATCCTTTAGGATATTCAAAAGCTGTCTGGATGGTCCTGGGGAGCTGGCTCTGAGGGTCCCTGCTTGAGCAGGGGGTTGTACTAGATGACCTCTAGAGGTCCCTTCTGACCTCAGGTGCTCTGTGATTCTGTGAACTTGCTGTGAGCTCCTGCACTCGGTGTGACAAACCTGGCCAGTGCTGCAGAGAAATCCTAGGCCGTGCTGCAGTTCCAGGTGTGCTGTTCTGAGAATGAAGCTACAGGGGTCAAGGCCAGCTGACAGCTGATGCTCATCAGAAGTTCACAGCTTCACTAAATTTGGTTGCATTTCAAGACTGCCGGCAAAAGACACATCGCTGGCATAAAACACAACTTGCTTGCGAAATTTAAAATATGCTACAAGCCTCCAGGCAAGTTTATTAGAAAGTATAATCTGTGTTACTGTTCTTTAACAGTGTGAGTATAATCATTTTAGCTAGCATTCTATTTGCAGCAAATACCTAATTTGGAAAACTTTAAACTGGGCAGTCAAAGGTTAGTGAAGGCGTTATAAGCAACTGAAAGCAAAACACAGCAGTTTTTGATACCTGCTATTTTTCTGGAATAATCTCAGTTGTAGTGCAATTCCTAGAACTGTTTGTGAAAAGATAGGTGATTCAGATTATTAGCACATTTAGTAACTGAGTCAGAACTGGACAGTTTGTCACTCTCTGGGACAAATAAGCATGCCAGGAGAGAACGTCATGCTACAGTGAGTGTTTAACTTACAGAGAAGTTTGCCTTATCTTGCACTTAAAGTCCTACCACAAGGGGTTGAAGAACTGGTGGTGCAATTTAAGTGTGGGTGTAAAACCCAGTTCAAGGGCTGCTCACCAGCAAGAAAGCACGCAGGGTGAGGTTTAAGATAATCGAGTTATCCCACATATGGGAAGGGTATGGGGAAGCAACTTGAGTCTGTCTGTGCTTTTGGTAGCATTCAAGTGCATATGTGACTTCACTGCAAAGGAACAGAGAGAGCTGAAACAATGTGCTGCTTTGGCAGCCTGTTTTTCTGGCAAAAGAGTATTATTCCTTCATACAGTAATCAGTGGTCCCCCAGCATGTTTGTTGAGTGGTTTGCCCAGATGTATAGCAACCACAGAGTTCACATCTTTGAGAGTGTATGTATTCAGCAAGCAATTTAAATTAAACTCTCTCTGTTCTGTATAATAACCTCACAGTGATAAGTGAAGGCTAGACAGGAGGGAGGTGCCTGCAAGAGCTTTGCATTCCTTCTTTAGCAGCATTAGGAATCTTCTTTTTCAGCATACCAGCATTTTTCTTATGTATATTTATTTTCTTGCTTCTTATATCAACATGAAGCATAGGTTATTGCCAGACCTCCTCTGGTCCCTACCCAAAGGTGTGTTAGAATTTCAAGGGGATTACTTATTCCTCTTAAAGTTTTCTTTCCCAAGACTAGCTCAAAAGCTAAAGCTAAAAATGCCTAAAATGATGAGTCTGAAATGGGATGGAAAAAAAGTCCTCAAGGTATGTTTAAGAGGACACAGTTGTTCAGGAACACACTAGATGAACATTGGCTTTTACAGAAAGGTTTACAAATTAGTTAATAACCTCACAGAATTCCCTTTGCTAAGAAGTGTGAGAAGCTCTCAGTACCATGATCTCAGTACTGAATCCGTACTAAAGTTCATTTAACTGCAGGTGAGTAGCCCCTGATCCATGAAGGAAGGAACCCCTATTCCTGACATCTACAGGTTACTGATTTGCTGCAGGCTACTTTCGTTTTTCAGGTGAGCCTGTGGTTATTTTATTGACAACTGCTGTACATCACCAAAAAGGAATTCCATATAGGTGATCACAGAGTGCATTGAGGGGGACTGGGGGTGGGAAGCTAAAATTTTTAAAATGCCAACCCTATGGTAATTGCTATTTTGTGTCATCTGTGTGGCTTTCACTGGGTTCTCTTTCCTACACTAGAGCTCCTCCCTGTCCTCCAGATGATGCATCTAAACCGGTGGGGCCCATTCTCCTTTTAAATATGCATGAGAGTGGGCCCATGATATCTTTGCCAGAGCGAAGCTTTAGCAGAAACAAAAGAAAATTCTTTCCCCAGAGACATGGGGCGTGTTGTACCAGGAATGGAATCCATCTGTCTTCAAATACTGGGATGGCTCCAGGAATATCTTCCAGCTACCCTGGGGTACTATAATCTCATTTTCCTGTCCTCACCATTTGTGAGCGGCTTCATTCTATAAACACAAAAGTAAAACAAAAAGCAGTGGACTTCAGAAGGATTGCAAGTTCACAAGTCAGGGATTCCCCTTACCTCCTTTCATGCTATTATTCATGCAACCCTCATTCTCTGGAGCTACCCACAATTCAAAATAATCTATTTGCTTAATTGAATTATCCTTTAAGGAGAGGAAATTGAAAAATGGGGCCAGTCCAAGAAACTTACTCCTAGTAAAAAAAAAGCTTCAGAAACCAGTCACACATTGCTAAGGGTGAAAAATGCAAAACCGTCAACCTTCCTTGACTTACATGTTGTCAAAGAAGGAATGACTCACCAACTGAAATTAAACAGGAGGACTTTAAATAGGAATTCTTACCTTAAAACATGATGTCTAAAATTTTTTGTAAGTTGTATGAAGCTGTTGAAATACAGAAAGCCTGTGGAAAAGTTGGAATATTAAAAAAAAATTAGGTGTAGTCAAACTAGATGTTCGTGTAAAGTCTGCAGGAAAGAGAAAAAAAAGGATCATTTCACCACTGTCAAAATTGGAGATTTATGTATGTGCACATAACATTAAGTGAAAGGGAGCAGATAAAATAAGACTTACACATTTAATTCCAGTAAATAATTTACATGATAAGGAAATGAATGGTGCTTATCTAGAGTAAGCCTGCTTGGAAAGAAACCAAAGATTGATCCTGGAAGGAACGTCATCTACTACTGCTAAAATCCCAGCAAATTTTCTTGTTCTTTCTCTGTCTCTGAACATAAGCTGCTAAACCTTGAGCCAGTTAGAAATGTTCTTTTGCAAACATATGAGCAAGCTATTCTTTATCCAGATAAATAACAGATAAATTGTGCTGGCAGCTACAATAGCCACATTTGCAAACTTTGCAAGGGTAATTCCAAAACTGTTTTATAACCAGTGACTTTAGTTTTAGTTTTTATCAGAAACTGATTGTAAAACTATAAAATAATTTTTGTGGAGTATCTAAGTGCTAAACCAGAATACTCAGCCATTAGGAAACGCCAAGAGTTGATTCTGGCAAGCTGTGAGGTATTTTACCCTGACCACATTACACAGATACAGTGTAATTACATCACATCCATATACACTTAGCGTATGCCAACAAAACACTGTAAAGTAAATGAACTTCTGGCCTCCTATTAAGTCATTGGCTGTGACTTAAGTCAGTGCCCATGGACATTTTTACAGGCAGAACTTTACCCATTACATGCCATCGATGTGTTAAACAGGTGTAGCTATGTGTAATACACAGGGAAATCCAGCTAATATCAACATGATTCAAACACAAGCCTTCCGCTTGGAGGGGAACATGCAGTAAAGGCTTGTAATCAATGTCAAACCTGATTTTTTGCATTTAATTTTTCATTATAAAGTGCGGGGAGAGAAACTTAACACTCATGATAATAAACACTTAAGAATAACCATCTCAGGAATGAAGTTTCTAATCATGCAAGCATGAGAGCTTTTAGCTTTTCCTATTTATATTGAACAGTTTGAAGTTTGATCCACTGAGTCATACATAAGAATTCACTTTCATTGAAATTTAAGTAGCACATTGTATTATATTTTTTGAAATGAAAACATATGTAAAATCCTCCCAAGGTTTTCTGAAAAGTCACCTTAGAGCCCTTAACCTGCTCATCCTTTTAAACTACCATTAATCAAGGCTAGGCTGGATGCAACTCTGAGCGGTCTGGTCGAGCAGGTGTCCCTGCCCATGGCAGTGGGGCTTGAACCAGATGATCTTAAAGGTCCTTTCCAACCCAAATCATTCCATGATTCTGTGAACACAAACCGAATATCCTCTCAGGGTTTCCTGAGAAATCATCTCGGGTCCTTTACCTGCTCATTCTTCCAAACTGCCATTCAACAGCTGTGACAAAATATGGTGGCTGCTACAATTAACGCATCTTTTTAAAAAATATGTGGAAACTTTAATGACAAAAGCTCTTTACTATCCATAAAAACCTGGATTCATATTAAAATGCTCAATTTTAATATCTGGGTGAATGAAGACACCTTGGATATCTAGAGTATTGTCAATTCTTTGCAGATGGGCTACAAAAGGTGCATGTGCATGTCAACTGTCCTGTCAAAATGCTGTGCTGCCTTGTGTTGTTGATCTTTCTGCCCTTGGAATGCTCATGGAATTCCTGGTAGGCCATCCAGAACACGGTGTTCGCACATTAAGACGGTGCTAACATAGCTCTCGCTCCCCACAAGAGAGCCTCTTGTTGTGGTGTGTCCAGTGTGAGCCTGCCCCCGAGCTCCAGCAGCACTGACACGCCACCTCGTGCGCTGCCACTTGTGAATGGAGGCTTCTCCACAGCTCTTTGCGCCTGCCTGGTGCACTGAGGTGTGGGAGGAACAGGGTGATGCTAAAGGCACTCTGCTTTCCCTCCCAGCCTCGAACTGCATCTGCTCCTATTAAACAAAGACTGGTTGGCAGCTCCAACCCATCTGCACTGTTCCTGGTGCTCTGAGAAGTCTCAGTTACACTGAAATTACAGAGGTTCATCCAGTTTTCCTAGGAACGAAACTGAAAATGCTCCTTACATACAGGCAAGGGGCACAGTAAAACATGTTTTGCCTTGTTTTCCCTTTCCACTTCCCCCCCCTTTGAAGTTCTTGCACTCTGATTTCACTTGTGAGTTTTCCTGTATTTTCCCTGAAGATTCACAGAACAGATGTTGCTGTGTCTTGGGTTATTTTTAAGTTTCCCAGGGAGGAAAGAGGGGAGAGAATAGAGACATGCTTCTCCCTATGAGGGAGAGGCACATCAGATGCTGAGAGAGTGCTCAGCACTGCTTGGACTGTTTACATTGAAAGCATTTTGTTGATCATTTCCTGACATTATATCCCGTTTTGCTAACAGAGGTGGTTTTAGCCAGTCACCAAATTTATATTTTCACTTACTTGTCCATTCACTTTTTTTTTTCCCAGATAACAATTATGCTTATCTCTCTTTTACAAATAAAAGTGAGGCTGACTGTACAAAGTACTTCCCTCAAAGGTAATGCCAAAGACAAGTTCCTATTCTTTAGAAGTTATACAATATTTTGATTTGTCCAAATTGTTAAACATTCTAAATTATGCCAAGTGAAGATGTCAAGTGATCAAATTCACCTCGCCACTTTGCAGGCATGTGGAATGTTTTAAAAACAAAAACAAAGCTCACAGCACATTTCAGCAGTTGTAGGAATGTTAATCTGGACACAGGATTTAACTCCACCCTTGCTCTGCCCAGGATGCAGGATTACTCATGCACTTAATGTACTGCCATTTTCCTTCCATGTGTACATCCACTCTGATCCTTGACAGAACTCCCTGAGGTTCTTTAGGTTCTGCTAGAGAAGCCCGTGGCATTTCTCTTTGTCCTCTCAAAGAGGCCAAAGCATTGTTATGACTATTTTATCTACATGGGCAGCTATGGCTGGAAGAAATTTGTGTAAATTATTTATTAGCTAGTGGCTGCACCCACAATGTCCCTGGTGCTGTCCAAACATTCAAAAAGGATGCAGTGAAGCACATCCTGCTTAAAGAAAGGTAACTAGGGCTGCAAAATCAAGGAAAACACAAGATTTTGAAGTATGAACTGGTTTGTTTCCTCTTGTCAGCAAAACAGATAAGAACGAACCATCAGGTGGAGAACAAGGAGGCTTTGCACATACAGTCGGGGTCATTGTGCTACTCGTGAAGTATTGTGTGGAGAGAAGCACAGGGCTACGGGAAAGCTGACAAACCAGCTGGCGACGCCAGGAATGAATCGTGGTAAAGCCAAGGGACAGGGAGGCGACGCAAAGCTGCCGCACGGGAGGAGTGGTGGCGAGCAGCATCAGCGGTGTGGCAGCCCGGCTGAGCATGATGCAATGCCGCCCAGCCGGGCCACTGTCCCAGAGCCACAGCAGCGCACCAGCCACAGGGATGAGCAGCTGGGTGTGGGCACATGCCAGGGAAATCCCGCAGAGCCGAGGCTGGCCCCGGGCTGCCCTGCAGGGCTACAGGGGAGCAGGGCTGGGGCAGGCGACGCTGCTCTGCCGCTCGGCAGCGGGTACGGACAGCGCTGCTCCCACCCGCGCAGGATCCGTCACGGCAGGACCCTGGGGACACGGCAGGGATGGCACAGGGCCAGGAGGAGCCTGGGGAGGAACCGGGCTGAAACAGCCTCTGACTTCCAAGGTTTTTGCAGCAGGAGAGCCGCCACCTGCTCGGCGCCTTTCTGTATGGGGCGATGTTCAGTAAAGACAAAGACAGCCCCAAAAATGACCCTTTATGTAACCGCGTTGGTAAAATACAAAGGAAGAGACGCAACTCGCACAACACAACCACGAGCCAGCCCCTCAGCACCGCCTGCGCCGCGGAGGGCGCGGGCTGCGGGCTCGGTGCCCCGAGGGGCGCCGGGGCGGCCGCGGGGCCGGGGATCCCTGTCAGGCAGCCCCGGCGGAGACAAGGCCGGCCCGGCCTCCGCGGCTGCCACCGCCCCCGCCGGCGCTGCCCCCGCCCCCGGCCGGCCCCTGTGGCGGTGACGTCCCGGGCCGGGCCGGGCCGTGCCGGGCGGCGGGGGCGGCGCAGAGCAGCGCAGCGGCGGCGGCGGCAGCGGCAGCGGCAGCAGGGCTGGCAGCGAGCGGGGCGCCGAGCGCAGCACCAGCACCTCCATCAGCAGGTAAGGACGCGGCCCCGCGCCCCCCGCCTCCCCCTGCTCCCCCCGGCGGGGTGCCGGCCCTCCGGCCTGGCCCCGGCGCTGCCCTTCGGCTGCCCCTCGGCCGGGCAGGTGCGATCGGGGCGGGCGAGGCGAGGGCCGGGCCCTCGGAGGGCGAGCGCTGCCGCCCGCGCGCCGCGGGACGGACCTGCCGGACCCGGAGCCGCCCGGGGAAGTGCGGTCAGAATCCCTCGGGAGTGTGCTTTACTTCCTTAAATGAACTGACATGGGAAATTCCTTCCTTTGTGGGCTTGTTCGGGTTTTTTTTTAGTATCATCCTCTGTGAAATCCTATCCCTGCGGAGTTATAGCTGAGCTCCCCTCCTTGCTTCAGCAACATTTCTGTGCTGGTGGGATTGTCCTTGTCACAGAAAATGAGACTTTTACAGCCTTTACTGGCCAAACGCCGTATGACTGATAGTTCAGTGGAAAAAACATCTTCTGGAGTATTTCTGCTTGAAGTACTTTTGCAGGCTGCGGTTTTGGAGAGCAGCGCGTGTCACTGTGATGTACAACTAAAAAACCAATACCCCATTCCTGTAACTTGTATTCACTACTGAATAGGAGAACTCAAAAGGGTTCTTCCCCTTCATGGTCTTGAGTACGATTTGCAGTGCAGCAGATATATTGTTGGTGCTTGTCTGGTGCTTGGCTCTCCGGTTCTGAACTAGTAAATGCCACCAGAGGCCTTGGAGGATGGAGATAGGTGAACTAATAGATGACTGGTTCTGTAAAGCAGTGGTTGTTATCTGTCGTTTCAGGCTGGTGGCTGCCAGCCCTGTTTTTACAAAGGTGCACAGAAGTAGTGTGTCGTGACTTGTGCCCTATCGTGCTCCCGGAGGGAACAGACCTTTGAGGCGACCTAATTTCTTACAGTTCAGTTGGCATCGCTGGGTTGCGGGGCGGCCTATGGACTGGGTTCACAGCCATCCGAGTACAAAGGTTGGCCGTGGGACCGAGTCTTCCTTCTGTTGCAAGTGTGACAAATTAACAGGGTGGAGATGAACTCGTGAGTTAAATGTCATCTGCGCTTTTTAACTTTAATTTTTAGTGAAAAAAGCCTAACAAAAATAGCAATCTTCTAATTTTTAAAATCTTCATTTTGAAAATTTAAACGTATAAGCGAATGTCTTGCAGTATTTGTTTAAATATAATAAAACTGCTAACAGACAAGTTAACTCTTAAATGTGTGGTTTATAAAATAACTGCAAAAGAAGGGTCTCAGTGTTGTTGAGGAGGGAGAGTAGTACCAAAATTCTCAGAGCACAAGTTCCAAATCTGTGATGTTGCTTTTAATAATGTAGAAATTAAGATTTAGCTGGACTGTATTTTTACTGGTTGTGTTTTTAATGTGTCTAGGTTAATGAACTATTTAGTGAAGGTACAGTTATGCCTTTGACTGTGAAACAATAAAGCCAGCAGTGTGAACATAAAGGCAATAAACTTTCCTGCAAGGCAGAATAGCTTTCTGAATTAAAACCATGTCAGTATTAGCTTGCAGAAATTCTAAGTAAGTTGAACTAATTTCCCCACCCCCATTATTTCTAGTCAGAGTGGGCATTCCTCTATAATCTGCACTAAGTACTGTGTCCTTCAGCCTCCGGCATTGCCATGTGCCTTTGTTTTGATAATGGGTCAGTATTTTGACCCATTAACAATAATGTTCTCATAAGGAAGGTGAAATAGTGCTTTCTTGTGCCTGGTCTGCCAGGGTGGAGAAGGCTTTGTGACCCAATCTAGCCTTCTTATTTTTGTGGTATTTGATAACACTGGTCTAGAGGAAAGATTTCAGGTTTCAGAAATGTTGACAGTCTTATGAGTGCTGTGGCAAAATTGAGTAGGGACTAACTTTTTATCAGTACAAAAGGTGAAAGCGTGAGATTAAGCTGGCAGGTTCAAAATGAACAAAAGGGGTGTGTTTTTGGTTTTGACCCAATGTGTGGTTAGTTAAGCTTTGGAAATCCTTTCTGAAGCATGTGGATATTTAAAGTTTACAGGGACTTGAAAAGCAGCTGGACAAATTAATGGAAGAAAAATCCGCTAAGGCTGACTTGTGCAGAGTACCTCAAGAAGCTCAGGGAGTCATCAAGCTGAGCACAGAGCCTGGGACAATAAATTGGGAAAGTACTGTCAATTATTTATCAAATGTTTATATTAATTTCAGGTATTGACATAGTGCAGACAGCACACCTGCTGTCTGACCCGGTAGGGCTGCTGAAAATTGTTCATTTGAAGTAAGTGTTTGAGAGCAGCTGAACCAAAGGGACCAGGTCTAGAGATAGCAACTCTAGGTGATAATTCTCCGGAAATGATTATGAGTCACCATCAAACTGGAAGTCAGTTTAAGTGGTGCCGGGAGCAGTTCTGGCACCTTTGTACTTGTCATTGATGTCTTTGATAACAGAATTAGCACAAAATCTGAAGGAAACTGAGGAGGGCTTTCAGACTGTTTTTAATGCTCTGCTTTGGAGGACAAGAGGTTTTTGATAAGTTTGAAGGCAGTATTTGAGTACTAGATACTATTTTCGGGAAGGAGATCCCATAATGAAGGTGAGTAAAGTCGACTTGGCAGTAGTGCTGTGGAAGCAGATATGAGGGTTATGTGGGATTCCAAAAAGCACAGGGATGCATTAGTGTTGAAGTTCAGAATTTAGCTTCTCGTACTAGTGCAGTTTAAGTTAACAGAATATGTCCAGTTTTGGCCACAGCCTGTTATGAAATATAAATGCAAATGTCTCTATCTACCAGAAATGGTCACCAAGGCTTAGGAAGGTTTTGGAAAATATATCTGCAGAGTCTATGTCTCTTTGGAAAGTGTGTTCCACAAAGGCTAGACAAGCTCATTTCCAGCAGAAAGAGATGAGATGAGGAGACAGGAAGATACTACTGTCTTGCTATTAGTGAGAAGTGGTCTGTGTTTTTCTGTCAGTGACTGTATCGAAAAAGATGAAACTAGTTTGCACCAAAGACTTGATGAAGTTCTTAAAATCTGTTATGCCTTAGGGAAAACTGAAAGAAGCTGAGGTTGTGTAATCTCATTTCTGTGAAGGTTTTTGAAAGTCAAATAAGACTTGTGTTAAGGATATATTAAAAACATTCCTCAAAACTGTTTTACTTGTTCTCACACAGGGGCTTGAGCTTGATGATTTCTTCAAGTGCTGTCTATATTTGGGATTGAGTTTATGTGGAAAAAAGTAGTTTCAGTCCTCAAAAAATTCACAGTTTCTGTGATAAAGTCCTAGAGGCTTTCAATTGCTGGTCACCTCATGTTACATCTTTAGGCATTTGGTTTTAAAATAATTGATGTTGAGGCAAACTACTGTGTTTGACAGCAAATGTTGTGGTTTAGGAGTATAGCCTGTAATACTGTAGGAAATGTAGGTGTAGGACCATACTGTGATTTAAACGAGGAAAATCAGAGGGCTAAAACCTGAGGTATTCATCATCTGCTGTAGAGTATACTCTGTGTGGCTTCATAACTTGTGTCCTCGTGTTACAGCATCTTTAGGTCTGAAACACTTTTAAGAAGGACTTTTAAAAATTTTAATATTTTTTAAAAAGAAAGATTGCCAGATATCATATCATATGTTTCTCATTTTGTATCCACTTTTAAAGTATCCATAGACAATTCTAAATGGCAACATTGTAACACAGCTTGCCATCTATTTGAGTTTCTACTTTGTTATTTCTTGGAATGATTGTCTTATGTTTGTCCTAAATACTAGTGACAGTGACTTGTGTTTCTGAAGTATTGATAGATACTATATTAATATGAAGAACATATAGGAAAAATCTAGTTTTGACCTGGTGGCTGTGGATGAATTTTCCCCTCCCCCCAAAAAACCCCAACAAAACCAGCAGTTTTGCAAAGCTCACTGTGAAGTATCATCAGATCAGCAGCCTTCATGGTTTTTACTAAGGCTCTGATGTCAAGAAAAGGACAGATAAATCTATGGGCTCTTTAGTCTCTGCTAGGATGATTTCATTAAGTAATGACCATATAGAGTCAATATATGTATTTTATTGGGGAGTGCATGGTATAGCTGTCTTTTGGTAAGTGACCATCATAGAATAGCTATTTAAAAAAATGGATTTAGCCAAAGCGAGTTCTTGCTTTGTTTTTGTTGTTGTTGTTGTTGTTGTTGAGCTGTGTGCAGAACCGGAGCAGAGGCCGAAGAGGCTGAGGAGGGCTGGGTTGGTTCGGTGCTGCTGCTGTGCTGTGGGACTGCAGCTCCAAGGCAAAGCCTGTTGCCATCTGGGGACAGCCTGGCCTTGCAGAGGTGGTTTGGGACTCCCTGCTGCACGCTGACTTTTTCCTGCTGAAAAGGGAGTTGCAGCCAGATGACATTTAAGCTGCAAGACACAGTGCCGGCTGCAGCTCCTGTAGGCATGTGTGAGATATGTGAGCTAAACTGCAGCTACTGTCAGTAGCAGGGCATGCATGAACGCTTGATTAAGTGCAGGCTGGTGTCTGGCTGCTGTGGCTATGCTGCAATCATACCCACGCGTTGTCGCTCCTGAAGTGCTTCTGTCGAGCCAAGGGTCCTTCCTCATCCGCTGAATGCTTCTTCTCCCTCTGCAAGTGCGGGAATGAAGGGCAGTTTCTGCTTGCTCCAGGGAATGAGAGATGGGTGAGGCATGTGGAATTAAACTTCACTTTTCAGATGCACAGCTTGCAGTGCAGAATGTGGCGAGTCTCCAAACTGGGATCCGGTCCTGGCAGTGCCAAATGGAGGTGTCATGAGCACTGCCAGAACTGGGGTGGCCACATCCACTGGGGTGATGCATCTTTTGGGGATTGATCTACTCTCAGAAAAATTAAAAGAGAAGTCCTCAGTCTTGAGCTGAAAATCAGCCCTGGGTTTGTAAATGCTCAACAAAAGGCCTTATTTATCATAAAAGAAAACTTTTTTTTTTTTTTCTGAAAGCAACATGCCTTAAGAGAGCTTGCTGAATTTATTTTGCAGAGGCAGTTAAACAGACAATTAAATTAAGAGTATTATTTACATAGCGGATAATTGTTTCATGAGTGAATTTGTTTTCCTTGTAATTAACAAGACTTAGCAGACTGATTTGAAATTTCTGGAGAAAAGAAAGAGAAGTAGGGAATTTAACAAAGCCAGTTGTTCACGAAAATCTCTTCAATATTAGCAAGATCTCTGGCTGTATTTTACAAAAACAGCAGCAACCTTCTGAATTGTATCTAAATATTTCTATGGATCTTTCAAGCGTGAGCTGAAGGCATGTAAATATTGTCGCTTTTTGCATTTTGAGCAAGTTCAGCTTGTGATTTGTAGTGTCTAGAGCTCTATCCCTCTCATCTGCTGTATTATCTTTGTTGTCATGCATTCAGCAAGGTTTTGATCATGTCAGGGGCATTCTCAGTGTTCCAGATCCAGAGGAGCCCAAGTATAAGGTGATACTGTAGTAGCCATGTTTAGGAAGAAGCTGTGGGAGGACAGCATATCCTTCTCCAGTCCTCTGGTATGACCTGCCAAGGAGGTCATGCCTGTGGTGGGCTGACGACACCCCCTCCAAGTTCACATCTGTGCTTCGCTCTTTCCTCATTTATTCATGTGCAGCCCTTCACAGCTTCTCTGTAGTGGTGGAGTTAATAGCAGTAAAACCCTTTCACAAAGTCTTCCATGCCAAAGATGGGCAATTTCACTGTCTTCTTTAGTCTTGTTTTGGTGTGCAGGCACACCAAACCTGCCTATCATGTTACTCTGCTTGTTTTATGGGAGGCTTTGGAGCTGCTCGTCCAATTCCAGGTTTAGCAGTATGCGGTAACCTCTTGTGCTGTTGTCCTTGCTTATGCACTGCAAAGTTTCCAGGACAGGGAGCAGAGCATTCAGGAATGAAGAATCTGACAAACATTTTTGATGACTTTAGTTTTAACAGTTCTGTCGGGTTGCAGTTTTGTGAGCAGTTGGGCTGAGGTGTAATTGCTTGCTGGACACTGAAAGGAGGAAATCTTAATGGCTGCATCTTCTGTGCCCTTCCCAGTGGTGTGGATGGTCGTGGAGCTCCTTCACACCTCAGTGCAAACTGCTGGCTCTGCAGAAAGAAACAATCTCATGGCCTTTCTCTTTTCCATATCCATGCTGCAGAGGTAGTGCAGAAGCGATGAGGGAAGGCAGATGAGGGGTGGTAAGTCATTGCCATTCAGGTCACCCTCTCTCAGGAGGCCACGACATTTTTTGCGGTCTCTGAGACCTGTGTAACCTTCACTGCCTCTACCAAAAGTTAGAAAAATGCCTCAGACATACACACATAAAGAGTATATGTGGGGAATTTAATAGAATCATAGAATCACAGAATGGCCTGGGTTGGAAAAGACCCTAAAAATGATCTAGTTCCAATCCCCTGCTGTGAGCAGGGACGTGCAGGTGGAGTCATACACAAGGGGAGTCATAGTGGTAGGATGCGAAAGGGTTGCAAAAGATCGTGGACTTCAGAGGGTCCAAGGATAATACGGATTTTTATTACTGTGTAAAGGTAAACACTTGGGTTTAGTACATGTGGTGGTTTTGTGGGTGAGAATGAGTTTATTTTGTGGGGGATTATTTTGTTTTTGTGTTTTTTTTTCTTTTTCTTTTTTTTTTCCTTTTTGTTGCCTGGAATCCTTTACAAAAATAGGAAAACTAATGATACAAATCTTTGTCTCATTCTCTAGGCTCCTATTGAGTTTTTTTCTCAGTGTTTGCCGATTGCTTTAAAGCCTTGGCAGTGTTCATGCAGGCAGCCTTTATGGCAGGTGCTTGCATACACAAATGGCTTTCTGCAGTGGATTGTATCTCTCTGCTGCACAGCAAGGAGTGTTACTTATGTGGATGCACCAGGAATTATGCTGTTTGTCCTTCTCTCATGCTTGTTGGCTTGCTTTTCGAGAAGCGTGCTGCTGGGCCTGTTAGTCCTCCTCTTCCGATTTTTTTCCAAAATAGAGCCTCTAATGGTTTTTACAGATTTTAGTAACTGATCTTCTTTTGGCTGTGGTTAAGAGCATTGCTTCAAATTTCAAAGTTCTTGGGAAACAGAAGAGAGACTGACTGTCGTATTTGTGTTGAACCGGAGCTGTTGGGAACAAAGCACTCCTGTTTCTTCTGTACACGTGCAGTTTTGCAGATGGTGGGATGGTCTCTGTCTTCGGTTGTCATCCCATTACCTACTCTTGCATCTTCTCAAACACCTGAAATTAGTTTTGGCCAGACACTCAATCTTGGATTATTTAGACCTTGAGATAGTGTTTGGTTCACTGCATGAATGTCCTCTATTAAAATATTTTCTTTTTGGATGTTCGGATATGCACTATGGGTTTTTGAAAAAGTCTTAGACCTTAGTATTTTTTTTAGTCATTTATGCAAGAACAAATTTTAAGCTTTGTTTAAGGAAATGATGTTTTTTCAAATACCTTTTGTGTCATATTCTGATGCTAATCTGTAACAAATTTTAGATCTTGTTTTATGTTTTTCTGTGCAGTTCTATGTCCTTTCAAAGGAAAACGATTATTTCTTACTAACCCAGGGAGAGGAATCTTAGCCATGAAGTTTCTTAGCCTTTTATCATGCTGTACAAGTCATGTCTTGCTCAAAAGGTCAACACCCACAGAACATGTTTTTTTACAGTTCAGTGGTCTAAGTAGCTGCTTTTCTTGTGGCTGTAGGAATCTTTCCTATTGTCAATGAGCACGCAGGCTTTTGATGACATGACATCTGATGCTATGGGTATTTCTGGGTTACATGCTAAATTATATATACTAAACACCAATGCAGCAATGATAAACATAAATAATGTGTTGACCATATACTCTTACAGATTATTCTCTTTCAGTTTAAATCCTTGCAGCTTTTTCCAGTTTTGCATGCATATATGCATTTTTGTCAAATACTACATGAGATTTCTTTTAACTTGGAACTGAAAATAGTTGATTTTAGCAAGTGTTGGAGTTTAGCTTCTTTGTTTCTGTTGCTACAGAGTTCTGTGTCTGTTCATGTAGTAGGTCAGCCTAGCAGGGGTTATAATATATTAAGTTGGTTCATAGACATTTTTTTTAAGTGTCCTTTGCAGCTTCTTTTACAGTCTGGGATCAGTTACTGATCTCTTTAGAAGGAGAATTTTTTTTTATGCCTTAAAAAATGTAGTTCTATTATTTCCTGGTTTTTTAGATTTTTTTTTTTTTAATAACAGCTTGGCATTTCAAGTGAGCAATAAGTACTGACTGCTTGAGTACACAGGATGGAAGTGGAAATTTATATGGTTTAAAAAAAAAACAAAACAGCTGTTTGAGATAAGTTGTTTTCTGTATTAATCCTGGTCTCTTTACAAATCCCTTTGGGAGAGAAGAGGGCAGACAAAAGGCACTTCATGTCATTGGCGTGTTTACTGAGTGACTCTGCTGCTTTAGCCCCAGGGAGGAGATAGAAGCAGGGGAGCGGGAAACCACTGGGAAGAGGAGGAGTATTTTGAGGTGAGCTCCTTCTTGACAAACCCATGAAGGCTGAAGGGTGGTGCCGATGTGGGAAAGTCTGAGGAGCTGAGAGGACCAAAGGGACCCCAACAGGAGGAAACACTTGAAGATTGTAGTAGAAGAAAAATACTATTTTTACTGCTTTTATGCAAAACAAGTTAGCATCAGGGGCTGCCCTTCCTACCATGCCTGGGCAGGACTTAGAGCCATGTTTTCCTCATCAAATGGAAGAGGCTGCCTGGTTGCTGTACATGTCCAGGCACTGACCCTGGGTGTGCCTGCTGTGGGTGTAAGACCACAAGGCCTTGCAATTTGGGCTAAGTGTTTCACCCCAAGACAGGTAAAGATTTTGGAGTGACATCTGAAGATGTGCTAAGGTGTGGTTAGTGGTAATTAATGAAAGCTAATTGGCTTTTATTTTTCTAGGACTCAGCATGTTCTCTCTAGCACCCTCATTTCCATTGGTCATCTTATAGGAAATATCAAAGAAGTTTTTAGGGGATCCAGGTAAGACAGGAGCCTTCTCGAAAGGAGCTGTTACTTCCTCCACTGTACATACTTAAAGGGAGAAATTGGAATGGGCAAGATGCAGCTGTGCATGAGGCTGCTGTAGCTTTGTTTTGTTTAGTTTGATCAGCTGCTTCATTTTAAATTCAGGGCATAATTTTGTGAGAAACATCTTACAGGCAGGCAAACCCACAAAACTCTAACCAGTAATCTCCAGTCTGACAATGAAGGAGGAACATCTGTGTGATGAAGAGGACTTCTTTCCCGAGTGTTTAATTTTATTTTGTTTCAGGCCTTTGTGTAAGGAAAAGCTGTGTAACTGTCACACATGTAAAGACAGAGAAGAACTGAGTTGAATGTGAAATAATAGCCACAATTTCAGAAAAAACAATTTTATGTTGTGAGAAATTAGCCTAGTAATATTAGTAAGCATTTAAACAATGTTTGCTGATTGGTGGGGGTGCTGTTTATTTTTGAAGCTTGTGTTTTAGCAGACTTCAAGTTACTGCTGTTGAAAAAGAAGGGTGTTTTCTTCCTTTTTTTCTGACAAATCACCACTTCCCTCAAGCTTCTTACCACTTCCCTCAAGCATCTCTGCTGTATTTCTAATACAGGCTAAAAGCTTATACAAGTACCGAGGGAAGAAAAGAAAACCCATTGCGCAGAAGGCACAATTTTTATACTGCTGTTAAGGTCTTCACATCTCTTTCAATACTAATAGGAAGAAAATGTGGGAGAAGAATGAAGGATTTTTGAAAGTCTTCCCATAGCTGAGAAGCACTTCCCCTTTTTCAGGTACCAGACTGTCTTCTAAGGGCTTCCACCCAGCTGGGACAGGAATGGCATGGTATGGAGCTTGGGCGCTGCAGGCTATAGCAAGTAATCGGATGCAGACCTTGTCTGCAGTGATAGCTGATATCACCTCTTTGCACTGTTGCATGTAATGGTAGTCAAATTTTGACCCAGATGCATGTGATAGCATTAATTTGGAGTTCAGCGGAGTGTAGAACATAATGAATGCTCCAGTGTGTGTTGTTAGCTTGTCACCTGGATTGGCTTCCTGGGTTGCATTGTGTCTTGCCCATCATTCATCTGCCTGGATTGCTCAGGTGCAATCTGGATCCTTGGTGCTTCATGTGCTGATATTTGTAGATGGCCTCACAGTGTGTCTCCCTCCGGATCAGACTTCTTTTCTCAGAATCAGCTTCTGCCCTTAAAGAAGCCCTGTGTAAGTCATTCCCAGGACACATGCCTTTTTCTTTTTTTTCTTCTTTTCTTTTTCATTTATGTTACTACTTCCAGGATATCCTGCCTTTTGTGTTTCACAACTTGCTGGCAATGGGAAGGATTTGCATGGCGTCAGTCCTACAGATGAGCATGCACCTTCACATACTCTTTTTGGACTGCATATACCGAGACAGATTGCAAATGGAGTTTGTACAATAGAGCAAGTAAAACTGGCTGCATCAGTGTGGTTTTCTGAGGATGAAAGAGATGCTGGCTTTTGCTTTACTTATCAGCTAGGCTTGGTGTCTAGTCAAAAGGGTAGTGGAGAAATACAGGGCAGAACATCTGGCAGAAGCAGAATTTAAAGACTGAGAGGAGAGTTTAAATCAAAATCCCTATTTTCTTCTTTGTTTTCTGCCTTCCCTTGTTGAGAATGACCAGTGTCATACCAGTAAGCACTGGATTGGGGATGGCTGTAATTACTTGAAAGCTGTCAACCTACAGTTAGCCCTGCTCATCAGGCTGAGGTTTGGAGAGTGATGTGGAGGACACATTTGCTGCAGGGAACATTCCTCTCATGGCAAGCTTTGCTCATGTGTGCCCAGCACTGCCTGCAAAGCCCTGCAGTAGAACGTGCTGGCTTCCTAGGCAAGTCAGCAGGAAGGAATACTTTGTGTTGTTTCAGGCTATTGTGATTTGCTGCTCTGCTGGGGACTACTTTGGCTTTTCACAGTGGTCCTGCCACCAGATGGTAATGCGCTGAGCGTGTTCTGGGTCACCAAAGCCCCTTGTCACCATGCCAAGAGCACCCTCGCAAAGAAAGACCTGTGCCTTTTACCACCTAAAACGCATGTGGATCCACATTCCTGGAGCAAAGGAGCATGCAGTTTTCTTGTTTTGAAAAAATTGAAGTGGGGGGAGTACTGTTGCTCTGAGATGAAGATCTGCTTTCCAGGCTAATTTTAGATGCAGCTTAATGTGTAAGGGGGAGGCAGTTTAGAGTAGAAGGGTTTGACAAGGGGAGTAACTACCAGAGGTCCAAAATCATTAATGCTGGTTTGGAGCAGGGTGGTGTAGGCAGAAGCTGCCAGATGTGGTGGGGAAAGCACGATGTGGAGCAGTGGCTGCTGAGCTGTGTGCATGCTGAACGGGGCAGGCTGAGCAGATGTGGTTCACCTTCCAGGCAGAGCCTCGCTGACCTGCTGGGCTCAGCCAGAGGCTCAGCACAGAGCAGGGTTAGCACAGCTCCACTGGCAGAGTGGGCAGCTCTGGGCCTCTTGTGTTCTCCAAAACAAAAAGCATTCTAGAGCATTGCAAGGAGCTTTTTAGATGACAGATTTTGTAATAAATGAGAATTTCTTTCTAGAAGGAAAACTTGGGTTTTTTAAAAAGGCATTTTGAGGCTAGCAGAAAAGATAAAGTAAGGGACACCTAGAGAAAGGGGAGAAGCCAAGTATCAAAGAAGATGAAAATCATTCAGTACAATCAAGGCCTATCTTTTATTCCACTGCTACAATAGAAGAGCAGGTCAGGCAAAAAATCAGTCCTCTGTCCTATACCTCCATGATGCTTTTCAGTATAAATCTAGATCAAGAGACCCTTAGTGGTGAAAGCTTACAGGAGGGCTGTGTAGTTATTAGAACACTTCCTGGGTGGCCCAGCCTTCATCTCCGAAGCCACACCTGGTGTATTAGGGCTTCCTATGCTGTTATTATGGGACACGTTTCCAGAATGATTTCAAAAGCTTCTGTATCACAGGAGGATCATCATGCAGCACAGGCTTCTGGATGTGTAAAGAAATTAGGTAAGTTACAGCATCCAGTAAAACTTGAATGAGTTTTATAGAGTGGAAGCTGAAAAAGCAAATGCTTTTTTGATAAACTTCGAAATATAATTATATTTCTCTCTTCTATGCTTTAATTTGCATGTCAGCAACTTTTTCTGACTTGTAATTTCTAAAAAAATTATTATTTCTTAACAGACGTGCAGTGGTATTTTTATTTTAGGAAATTTAGATTTGTATTCTTCACAGGTCATAACACTGGGAAGTTAGCCAGCATGCCTCACGCTTGTGTCAGAAGGCAGCATAGAAATTGGATGTGCAGGCATTTGAGGAGGCATTTGATTAATCTTGTTTCCTTTACTGTTCCAAGTTATTGGAGTTATTCAAGTGGCATGCATTTTTTTCTGAAGTTAGAATAAATCATTATAGCTAGCAAGTTCTTTTTACTCATCACACAAATAAAGCAGAAACTCTGGAAGTTGCGAATTTCCTTTGAACAGAGCATTGATACCAAAATGCAATTTTTAAAGAGTTTATTAATAGAAATAATAAGATAATTCTTCAGACCTTGTGTCCTTCAGTCAATAAAAGGAAGCACGTACTTCCCTGTAATTGAAGACAGGTATGCTATTGTGGAGGGTGGAACAGGACTCTTTGTAAAGAGAGGTGGAGTCTCCATTAACATGGTGTGACAAGGCTACTGATTCATATGTTGATGCATTTTGCAAAATAGGTCTGTTGGTTGTGTTTTGTTTTGGCTTTTTTTTGGTTCAGTGGGTTGAAAGTCGTATCAGTTGGGCTGCTCTGTACTACATCTTACTCTTCTTGAACTCAGTTGTTCTTGAGTTCTTGCTGCAAGACTTCATATAGGTCACTGGGAGGTGGCTGAACCCCATGTGATTGTTGCTGTCTCAGCACTAAAGGAACTGGAGTTTTCTGGGCTCCTGAGGAAGCGCCTGACTTTTAATAATCCTCCAGGGTCTTCATCATAGTCACATTCTACACAATTGTTTCTTTTACACTGTGTTTTGAATTTTTTCTAAGATGACCTTAGAAGGTCTCTAATCATATGACAACTGTACTTAAAAGCTTTTAGTTTTCCAGTTCCCATGAATTATTCAAACCCAAAAACTCATCCCCAAGGAAGACTTTTTACTCTAGAAAGGAAGTACAGGAAGTCTATGAGGAGTTTACTATTAGCTTCTCCCTGCCTCTCCAAGGTGACACTCAGGTCATTCAACAGTGTGAAGAAATATCCATCATGAAACCAGATTTGGAACACACTCCTTCTATTCACAAGGAGGAATTTGAATTAGTCATATCTAACTTTTGTGTTGAATTTCTGATCACTGTAGTTTAAGGTCCTGTGGACCTCAAATTTTGGGTGAAAGAAGATTTATGGATTCCACATATCTAAAATAAAGAATATATTTGGTGGACTATAGGAAATGCTGAAGACTTCCAGACTGCAGCCCTAAATAGAGTGCTGGAGTGAACTTGGCTTGCAGCACTGTAGACAGGAAGCTGAAGAGGATGCTTTGTAAAGCCCTGAGACAAGGACTTATCAGGTTGTCTTGTTGTAGGCCCACTGATGCTAAGTTTCACATGACCTCACAGTCTTTCCTTCAATAGCAGTACAGTCTCTTCTGCATTGTATTCCTTGTCTTTTAAAAACTAGTAATGTATTTGTTTGCCATGAAAAAAGTCAGGGACTCTGTTGTGGTTTGCTGTTCCCTGATCAGCAGGGTAAGGGTCTCGCTTGTAATCAGGAATGTGTCAATTAAATCATTTTAACATGAGGACTCTGTGTGTGACTTTTTGAACTGTCTCTTAGGCTTTTTGATTGACATAATGAACATTTATGAGTTCATGGAATATCTGTAAATGTGAAACCAGCCAGGAATTGACTCTCAAGTGCTTCTGTCAGAAGGCACTTGTGCTTATCCTTGGCTGTATCTGTGTGTATACTGAAAAAAAAACCAAAGCAGGTGCTTTGCAGACTGGGTGTGACATTGTGGAAATCAGATAGAGAAATATGAACTAGGAAGAAAAAAAACATCTAGTCTTCATTTATAATCTGTGTTAGTGGTTAAAAGTAATTCTTTAAAATATTTTCAAAATGTAATTCTTCAAAATATTTTCAAAATTGTGTTCAAGATAGTTCCTGTTTCTAGTCTATGTGATCACTGTTTCCACTGGCTGTGTATTACAGCTTTTTTCTGCTAGGTTGAAGTATTCTGTAGTTTGTTTTCCATGTAAATATTACATATATTTAACCTGTCATTACATGATCCTTACTGTTTTTTATTTGGCAAAGAGTTTGTTTAAAACTTCATGGAATTTCTGTGTGGCTGGTACTGAGCATTTAGAGGAAAGTTGTAAAGACGTGCAAGAAGAAGATGTTTTGTCTTAACCCTGGAAGAACAAAGGGATGTGTCTTCAAGGTTAGAAATTAATAATAACATATTTCCAGTGGGAAGGAGTTTGAAACTATTGAGTTAGATTGTTCTAAGATAGGAGGAAGGCTGTAAACATGTTGCTTTTGATCACAGAAGGTGTTGGAATTAAAAGAAAAAATATAAGAAGATTTAAGTATCTTTGAAGCATGCTTAAGAACTATTTCACGTTATCCTCTTCTCTAATTGATTAACTGGATAATAGGTTTAAATGTGCCAAATAACAAAACCCATGGATTTTATAGCAACTGATCTGAAATGATCTAATTAAGTTTGGGTTTTCCTCTTGTGTCACCTGGGTGAATCCTAATGATGTATAGCAGGTTGCATTAAATTGGGTTGTGCCTGTTTCTTGGAAATAGTGTTGAGAAAATCAGAAATTTCCTCAAGAATGTCAATTAGATAAAAGTACTAAGTGGAAATGACTGTTTTGTGCTTTCTGGTCCTTCTCACTCATTTAGGCAAATCTGTTTGATTGCCGTCCTTGATGGTTTTGATATTGAGCGTATTGACTGCCCATGGTATGTGTAGACATGTAGCTGATACATGGTTTGAACCTGTGATGTCAGTTTTGCTTATTAAAAAATCATTTAGTCTTTTTGATTTCTGGGCCTCCTGAAATTGAGCACTATTCTGTGGAATTTCTGCCAGAAATTTCATATGCATGGGGTCTTTGAAATATTACTTTTTCTTAATCTCCATTTCTGGGGCTGCCAAACCAGCAGTTATTTTTAACTGTTCTAGAGGAGTGTTATTTAAATCCTAAAGTTTATATGGGCCAAATCTCTGTGAGACACATAAAGCGCCCTACTTTTACAGTTGAGAAACACAATGTCAACCATCCTTGACATGCGGTAGCTCAAGGAAACTCTGGTAATAAGTTCCAGAACATTTGCTGATGGAGGTTCTGTTACATTTTCCTTTTCTTCCCTTTAGGTCGCACAACACAAGAACAAAAAATACAATTGTTTGGTAAATACAATATGTGCATCCTTCTTTTTGAAATGTTAAAAAATTGTATTTATTTTATGATGATCAAAGTCACGATTTTCTAGATTGGCCTTGAACATCTGATGTCAGGTTGTGTTCAAGTAATTCAGGCTGGGCTGGTATATATTTTGAGGTGGGTTTGTTTGTTTTTTGCAAAATGTTGCAGGTAATATCAGTTGGAGAAGATGGGAAAACTTGCTCATGTTTCAGAAATACTGAACAAAATTTTCCAAGCTATGGAAAAAACATTGGGTTTGGGAAGGTCTGAGTTTTAAACGTGAATCATTGAGAGAATATGCTTAATGTTTTGGATATTCTTTGTATTTTTGTGTCAAATATTTCCTGCTTAGTAAAGGGAAACTTTTACATATATGAAAGGATTGTATGCTCCTTGAATCCACTTGTAATTCAAAGTTCACACAGACTTACTTCATTTATTTGTAACACAGAATCATAGAATAGTTTGGGTTGGAAGGAACCTTAAAGCTCATCTAGTTCCAGCTGCCACGGGCAGTGACACCTTCCTCTAGACCAGGTTGTTCAAAGCCACAGTTCCAGGATGGGGCATCCACAAGTTCTCTGGATAACCTGTTTCAGCACCTCCCCACACTCTCAGTAAAAATTTCTTAGAAGTACAGTTCATACGCATGGACAGAGATATTTTTCTGTTGTTTCTGGGACTGGTACTGCCTGAGTTGGGTAGGAGGGTACCAAAAAATGGGAAATGTGACTTTTGTCTTGGGGATTGCTTGTCCTGGTAGAGGGGTGAGAGAGCTTTGCTTGGTTTTTTATGGTGGTATTGTGGTTTTGTGGGGAAGAGTTAACATTGCACCAGTCTTGTATTTGGGAACTTTAAGCTTCTGTATGTGAGCCTTTTACACTCCACTTGAGGGTATTTTTAGTAGTATCTTCCAGTGTGTTTTTTAAACAGTTTGGACTTCTGTTTTATATCTTGTCCATAAATGAAATAAAAGAGTGGTTTTTATAATGTGATGTTGGAACAGAAACAGAAATTCAGCCACATGGTTACGTCTGCACGATTGCAAATGCTAGCTGTGCTTTTGACTTAAAGCCCTAATTCAAATCTCTCCTGTCTGACAAGCAGCAGGAAGATTAATCTCTGGGGAGAGGAATCCATACCCCAGTTTTAGACAAAACATGGTGATTAAAGTTATTTGTAGGTTGAATAAGCACAAGCCTTTGTTCAGGACTGCTGAACAGGGTTATGTTGAAACGTGCAGGAACAGGACTTACTTGCATTCCTGTTGCTGTTGCTTCCACATTTCCAGTCCACAGCATCATCTGATGGGGAGCTGCTGGTGAGTTACCAGCTGAGCATATAAATGATGTTGTACTTTGAGACCTGTTGGATTAGGCAACAGTATTTCTGTGTGTCCTTCCACAGCCTCCAGGGGTGAGGGCAGCTTGACAGGCACTTGGAGTGCAGTGTCCCTGGGTGGGCTGGGGGGAGCTGCCTGCTGGATGCTCACAGGACGGGGATTGCTGAAGCATCTTGGGACAATTTAGGTGGAACTAAAGATAATTTTAATCACAAGTTGTGTTTAGAGGGCAAGATTACTGCAATTATATAAGGTCTGAAGGGTGAAACTCG
Organism: Acanthiza pusilla; assembly: GCA_036630365.1. Taxonomy (NCBI): domain Eukaryota; kingdom Metazoa; phylum Chordata; class Aves; order Passeriformes; family Acanthizidae; genus Acanthiza; species Acanthiza pusilla. The sequence goes on from JAXCHO010000036.1 coordinate 23,293,041, forward strand.
TGTTTAGCTGGTGTTAGAACTGTTTTTTGAAAGAAGCGTATATTTAAAATATTGAATTTTGAAGGTCTGAGGCAAAATTTTTGTTTTGTGGTAGCAATAGTCTGTCCTTGAGGAGGAAAGAAGAAAGAAAAACTTAGTTTATATTATTTTAAACAACTGTCTTTGGATTGTTTTAAGGCTGTTTTTCCTGGTTAAGCGATGTATGATTGGTAGCTATATATTACATGATGCTCATGCTCAGTATTAAAGCATAAAGCCTAGATAAAAATGGCAATAAAGTTGAAGTGCAGATAAAAAAGGGGAAAAATACTGTAAGATGGCTGTTCACTATATTAGAGCAAGAGTCTTTTCTCATGCCAGTAAACACCAGCAGCTGGATAAAAAATGAGTAGAGTTGTGTCTCCTTTAGTGTTTTAGTTCATCTTAGGAGTTTACTATTGTCCTGAACCTCCTGGTTGTCTGCATTTATGGCACTGCAGGCCCAGGCACCAAAGTGGATCCTATCTGGATGAAACCAACTTGGGAGATGCTCCTTAGAAAAACACCTGGTAGTCTGCAGCTGTGAATTCATATTCAGTCAAGGGGACCAGACTCGAGATATGTGATGCAAACTAGAATTAGTAAAACCATCATGATGTGTGTAGTATGGGCACTGGTCCCTCAGCGCTGCTGCTTCACTGTTCGGCAGTTTCTCCTATTGTTCCGTGCTACTTGCTAACAGAGGTGTATCCCTTGAGTTTAAAACTTATCTTTCAGATTTATGTCAGGAAAAATAATGACTAGGAAAAGAAGTGTAAATAAATATGCCCTCTTGTTTCTAAAATTCTCCTTTTATTGACATAATGGGTATTGTTAAAATCTTTACAATTAGTAAAAAAAGAAAAAAAAAATTCAAACCAGAAATACCTTAAATTGACCATTCACGTCTTCTATAAGATATCTTTGATTTTGAAAGCTTAATGCTTTGTTTGCCCTACAATGTGTTCAGTTTAGTTCAAAGTACTGTAGGAAGGACTAAAAAAGCAACAAAAGGAAAGAAGTGTGTTACTTAGAGTTGAAAATAATATAGGTGTTTCCATTTACCATTTTGTTCCTGATGTGAAAATTATTGTTATAGGATCCTAGTCCCACCAAAATGTTAAATTCTTGAATATTTGTTAAAGAGAGGAAAATTAAATTGAAACTAAATATTGATGTAATTGAAAAAGGAAAAAGTGCCCATGATAATTGTAGTATCTTTTTATTTAGCAGACCTTCCCTCTGTCATCTGATCTTAGATCCACTACCCCCTTAAAAATGTCTGTCAGATTATCACCGGATGGACAGCTCTTGGATGTCTAGATTGAAACCATTACAGCTGATTTAAATGAAGAGTGCATGAACAGGACTTGGTGATCTCGTGTTATTTCTTAGATGAGTTTCCTAACCTCTGGAGATGCAGTTTTTGTATAAAATATTTTGCGTGGTCTGAAATGAAGGCTTAAGTGCCACGAATAAATGCTCTTATCTTTCAGCTGCTGACCCCAATTGGGAAATAGCAGTAGCAGCATGACAGTGCTCATTCTCCCAGAAATTTGTTCCAGCTGTAATTGCTCAGGAAGTTTTGAATTTACAAACACCTGAGCTGCATTTTGTGGCTGAATTTACAACTTGACTAAAAGCTTTCCTTGACTCCACTTGCTTCTTTGCCAAAATAAATAGGCTGATCTTAGCATGTGACTGTGGTGGTTTGTCCTCTGCATGAGCTTCTGTACAGAATTTGTAATTATGCTTAAGGGTTGGTCCTGGGAGCCGTGATTCTGCATAAGTTGTTTTCAGTTTACTTTCATATCAGATATATTGAGACTGTGTGTGCTTGTGGTTGCTGTGCAGTTCCCAGCCTCAGGGATGGCTCTCTTGCATGTGAAGAGAAAGTGTGTTTGCTCCATTGCCATGACACCTGCTAATGAAAACCTTAAAACTATCCCAGATTTCTTTTAAAATATGCATTTGGCTAAGCCTAGTCTCTTGTATGGATCTTGTAACACTTGGACAGAAAATTCATAAACATTTTTGTGGTGTTGCTGGTTGGTAATTTTTACTTGTTGACTATAACAGAATCATGAACAGGGATGCACTTTCTTGCAGCATTCACATTAAATTATTAAGTAACGTTTTATACCTGATGGGGACGGGCAGTAACATTCAGGTAATGTATTTGAGGTATTAAAATCAGCTGGTAAAATGCAGATGGACTTTGATCTCAATCTTTCAACTGTTTTCTGAACAAGAGGTGAGCGTGATGTTCTTGAGCTGGATTTCTTATAACTCATTGGTCATAAAAATATTGGAGCTATGGGAGCTGCATCATTCACTTTCTGTGGCTCCCTGAGACACTGAATCAGTAGTAAGAAAAACAGCCTGCTGTCTTTGGCTGTGGCAAAATCTGTGCAAAGATTAGTCCAGAGTCTATAACCTGCGTGACCCTGTACCAAGGTTTAGGGAAGCCTAGAACTTTCTCCAACCTTGCAGAGAGTAGTGTCTTACCAAAAAATGAGAGAGTTGAGCTGTGGTCAGGATGTGGCTAATGTGGAAGTTGTTATGGTCTGCAGTTTTCCCTGCTGCCAAGATCCTGTCAGTGCTAATAGCAGATTTTGTCTGATTTGTTGCTGGTCAGATGCCAAGCCTTTACAGTATTTCTGTGGCCTTCTGTGAAGATACAAACTATTCATGAACAGTACAAGAATTAAAGGTTGTTTTAGAGTCACAGAATGGTTTGAGCTGGAAAGGACCTTTAAAGAGATCAAGTCTAACCCCTCTGTACTCTCTATGTTGTTCAAAGCTCCATCCACCACGCCCTTGAATGTTTCCATGGATGGGGCATTCACAGCTTCTTCAGGCAAACCACATTGTAAAGAATTTCTTTCTTACATCCAGTCTAAATCTATCCTTTTTTAGTTTAAAACTGTTCTCCCTTGTCCTGTTACCATGGGCCATGACAGAAAGTCCCTCTCCATCTTACAGGCTTCCTTCATTTATCAAAAGGCCACAGTAAGGTCTGCCTGAAGACGTCTTTCTTCTGAATGCCCCCAACTCTCTCAGCCTTTCTTCATAGGAGAGGTGTTCTAGCCCTTTGATAATTTTAATGGATTTTAAGTGGATTTTATTCTTAAAGCATATATTCCAGCTAGTTTTTTTGGAGATTGGGATAGTGTAAATGATCTTTATATTTTGCTGTAATTACTATTTTTTTTGTCTCATAGTAATGGCCCACTACACTCATCTTTCCAAGGAAGCAAATAGATTTGCTGACAAAACATATTCTATGTCACTTCTTGGAGTAGCTTTCTTTTCTTTGCTGTTAAGACTGTCTTAAATGACTCATGATGTTCAGAGAGAGCTAAACTATGTTAAAAGAAAGCTTTCAGTCACCTCCCTCAGAATTACTTGTATCAACGAGATCTGTGAACATGGCAATCGATTCTATTGATTTATGTATATATGTATTTATTTATTTATTTATAGACAAAAATTGGGTAGCATTTGTACAACTGGAAGTATTGGAATTGGAATTCTACAAAAGTAGAATTGGACAAGAATCTTCCTTTCTTTGGTTGTGTGTTTCTGAAGGGAGAGTTTCGCTTGAGTTCACTGGTCTGTAGTGGATTGTCTGTGTTTCAATTGATTGCCCACAAACTACACCCATACTTTTTGAAATAAGTACAGGCTGATATGGAGAGATGAAAAAGGAGATTTAAACTAATAATGTAAGTGTTTTTAGGAACTAATTCTGTCTCTGAAAGAGTAATGGATTCTGTACAGAGAGGGATGGCAATAAATAGTTCCTGGATTATATCTGTTAATCTGTAGATTATGATTGTCATTAGTTTCTAGTATTTTCTCCCCTAATAAAGTGGCCAAGTCAAAGATAGCACTATTTGAAAACATCTGATTTACTTGCTATTTGTTATACTTTTAGTAAATCAGAAAGTACAAATGTATTTTTTCTAGCCCAGGCTCTTTTTATTGGTCTGAGGTGAAGCGTCTGAGGTTCCCTGCACACCCTCCAGCAGTCTTTGATTCTGCCATCTGCAGTGCTTAGTTTGTTTGACTTGACTTGGATCCTGGCTGAGAATGTATTCTTATTTTTCTAAAATAGCAGTTCCTTTTTCACTGGTATGTACCAGGCAGTATTTGGCAATGTTTTTATATTGTTGGACTTGAAAAACAAATTATCATGCAAATGTGTCTCTGTTCAATTATTTATGCATATATATTTATCAGACAGATAAAATTCAATGCAGGTTGGTTGGTTGCTTATTTCTGTATTTACTTAGTTTAGTTTGATTATTCTGCAGTGAGAGGGTTATACAGCTGAAGTTCAAAACTTGACAAGATACGGGTTCACAGAAGTGGCCAGAGGAGGTGATGGTTGCCCTCAGGAGTCCCTGGGGTATTTCTGAAGCATTCACAGGGGCAGCCATGGAGAATGAAGTTACTGATAGGCATCAGGTTATGATTCAGCTCTTGACTTTCTCTGTTGGAATTGTAGGGCTGCTTGAATGTCAAGGGCTTAGCATCAGTCTTCTAAAAGTATAAAATGGATGGTATTGTCGCTAGGTTGCATCAGCTTTCTACTTCAAGTATTTTTCTGAAAAATTAGTTAAGTTGTATAGAGTTCTTGAATTGCTGGTGAATTAACAAAAAATCAAAAGAACCCAAAAGTGGGGTTTATTTTGTGGTTTATTTTTTTTCTGTTTGGTTTGGGTTTTCCCCCCTTAAATTGGTGGTTAGGAATATTCCTCTGATTTTTTTATATGGGGGGTATGAACTTTTTTGGGTTTATCTGTGTTCATATGAGAATAAATTACTGGGATTCGGTCTACCTCAGCCTCTTTTTGAATCAGCTAGACAAACGCTGGTATGAAATTCAGTATATGCTTGCTTTAACTGGTACAAGGCCCTGCTGGCTGCACCAAGATGTGCTTTTAGTCAACATGATGATGGTTTACAGAGGATTAAAATTCTGATTGCTTATCATAATGGACAGCTTCTGCAGTTTAGATTATGGAAGCTAGTGACCAGGTATTGGTATTTATATCATAAATAACCAATATTTATGAAAAGTGATCCATTTCCTTTTAAGTACTTCGGAATCAAATTAAGGACTTTCTTACTGTTTTTTTTTTTTTCATTTGCATAATTAGGTTTTCTACTCTTTGTGCTGGAGGTGTGGTCCCTTGTATTTGGTAGACTTAGGCCAACTGGTTGCTTTTGTTTTACCTTGTATACGAAGCCCAAAGAGAAACCAATTGGTGCATAGTCTTAAAAGAGAATAAACATATCAGTTCTTGTATTAGGTCACCTGAAGATGAGCAAGATGCTTGGCAGCAGCACACGTTGGGTGGGGAAACAGGGTGCTCTAATTTGACAGTAGGAGAGTATGAGATGTAGAAGATGAATGGGTGGGGAAGGCTGGAAAATGACATAACCGGAGGAGAATTTAAATTTCATCAGCTTAGAGAGAGTCATCCTCAACCTTCAAGAAGTATTTGTTCTTTCTCATGTTTACACTTGGAAAAGGTGGCACAATAGGATATAAACAAATACACTGTTAAAGCGCTAGCTGAAGGGGTTTGAAGTTACTTGACTTTGTTGAGGCTGTTTGTAGAATATGATTTAAGCAAACATGCTTGAGCACTGCTGCCAGTGGTGTGCTGCCACAGGGATAATTAACTCCAGAGTTCACCTTGTCTGCTTGAACTACTCCAGCTAGATCTGCAAGAGTGCATCCTATGTGTTCTTTATATATCATGAGATGGCTTAAGATACTTTTGATTTTGCTCTGATGTCTTTGTCTGTTTGGTGACTCCTGCCTTGGTATGTCTTTTCTTCCCTTCTCTCTTGCCTGCTGGTTTCAGTAGGGCTGATTTGTAAACCCTGAAAGAGTTAAGTTGGTTTGAACAACCTCTTTTTCTCTTTTGTAATGCTTCTGAAGTAGTGTCCAGACCATAACTGAGGAGCTTTTTCTTTAATTTTAACTTTGCTGCTCAAATTTGACATTGTATTTTGTGTTTTGCTGCTTTTCTGCTTTCTGATTGTTGCTATTACTGGAGTAGGTACTGCTGTTGGTTGGAAATGCTTATGCAGATCCCCTTGGCACACTTAATTCCTGCTTTGTCAGGAAGCATCACTCAGGTTATTTTAATGAACAAGAACTGGGACAAAGACTTCTCTATTTTCTTAGTAGGAACTAAAATAAGAACAATGTTCTTGAGAGAACAGTAGCTTAAAAAGCTGGCAGAAGAGCAGGAATCACAGAGGAAATAATCAGACCTTGCTGATTCTAACACGAATTGAGTTTTAATTTCTCAATGTCATAGTCAAAAGAGCACAACCTCTGTAGTTAGAATTTTACAAACGTACAGGTTGTACAAAATCCATCTTGGTCTTGTATAAAAGCAGTTGAATTGGACAAATACTCGCTACTGAAGTTTACCAGAATTTTAAAACTAGCTAGAATTTTGTTAATAACCTTATTAGAACTACCTTGCTACAACTAAGAGCTCTTTCAGCTTAGCTTTCATGAAATTGAGGGTTTTTAAAATCTGTTTTGTTCCCATTTTGAGATGTTATTGCCGTAGGATATTACTGCATAAGCTGTATCTTGATCAATCCAGTCAGTACTTGCTGTGGAGAGGACAGGTAGGCAAAGTGTGCATGAGGGACAGTTAGGTCAGGTGCCACAAACATCTTTGTTGCTCATGGGGTCTGGTGAGGAATGCATTAAAAAAACCCAACTAAATTGAGTTAAGCAGCATCCAGGGGAAAGCTTCCCCTACAAAAACTTGCTTCTGCAGTCCCCATTGTTCACAGATTGGAAAACGGTCAGCTGAGGCTTTTGCAGCCAGTGGTTTTGATTTGCCTGAGTACAAGTGAGATGTTGCTTGTTGGTCGATTTGATATTCTTGAAGCTGGAACTACTGTTAACACTTCTATGGGGTCCCCGAACAAAGATCTTCATATAAGATGATGGCTTGTTCTTTTAATGGTCTAAGCAAATGCTTCCATACTACAGCTTGCAGAGAGCGAAATCTATTGGCACAATGACAGATGGAAGCTGCTTGTTCCCTCCTATTTATTTTTTAAGGTTTATAGAAATTAGTTTTTCTTTCTTCCCCTTTCTATATGCCTTGGTGCTTCGTCATTCCGTCATGTCAGGTACAAGCCATGGCCATGATTGCCTCAGAATTTAATATGAGCCAATATCAATCTGCTGGCTAATATGGCATATATGTTGCTGTCTTCCTTTGCTAAGTCTCATTCAGTCTTCCACCTGCCCCACTCCTTGTGATCTTCTCGCATGGTACAGCTCATGGGACTGTTTTAGGCATCACAGTTGATGTACAAATTATGTTGGATAAGCTTCCTACAATAGGTACTTTCCTAATGAGCTACATTTTTGTTATATGAAAGGTGCATATACGTACAAAAGTGCTGATTGATTGAACATGATGCCTTTGAAAAAGAATGAAACAAATGTATTTCAAAAATGACAGTTCTTGAGCAATGCCTGTATCACCTCATGAAGCATTCAGTTGCTGTGGGGAAATTTCCTACCATTAATTGAATTCCGTCTTATTAAGAGCTTATTTTGATGCATCAGCCATTTAAACATTTGCAGATAAAGTAGAGTGTTGGGTTTTTTTTTTTAAGCACTTGTTCTTACTCAGGCCATCTCCTGCCCTGCATCAGTACTTCTCAAGGTAGTCAGGAGGAGAAGAAGGAGGAGCAGGGAGCAAAGCCAGGAGGGTAGCTGGGGCTCAAGCAGCAGCTAACACACAGGAAGGGAAGATGGTTTAGAGGGAGCTGTACAGGCCTTTGGCTAATCCTGTCCCTATCACGCCCCTTCTTCTGCTCCTTAAAATCTATTCTTCCAGGAGTGTGGATGTTCCAGGCAAAGGAAATTTTCAGAAATTATATGGAGTATTGCTGTTGTGCTTTCCTGATTTTGAATTGCCATGTTTAATGTAGAGAAAATAAGATTGCTTCTTTGCGTAAAGCATGAGGGACTGTCTTGTCTTTTCATATTGAATAGTAAACACAACAGCAGAGGAGGTATTTCCTGTGTGAATGCTAAATACAAGTGAATATAAATACAAAAGAGTGGTTCATCTGGATATACTACAGAAATCAGTTTCTGGCTGCTCAGTATTGAAAACATGCGGATACATGCAAATATGCAAGAAAATGAACATGCCATGAGAATAATTTCATCAGCTGTTGTGCTCAAGTTGTCGTAAGCAGTCAGAGCAGGTAGCTTTAGAAGAAGTTTTTATCTAGTAGTTCTCAGATGTGGGAATCATTACTCTTTATTTTACTTGCATACATCTACAAAACATAGTGGCAATTAACAAGTTGAGATTAAGATTTTCAAAGCAAGTTGGTTTCTAAGGTACTTATGTTCTGTGCTACATTCCAGTTAATTTCTTCTTTTCCAGTTTGGCAAAGTCTCTGCTTGACAGAGTTACTTTGATGTTATTTTAGGTACGAAAAAGCTGCAGTGTGACATGGATAAACTAGAATGTGTCAGAGCAGAGTTTTATAGTGAATTGAAAAAGTAAATAATAAAAATGGAATTGGTTTAATACTCAGTTAAACAATGCAGTTATAACTGTATTGTATTCAGCTCAAATAAAAATAAATACTATCTGCAGTTCATTTCAAATACTGTGTCACCTGCAGTAGAGTGCTGCATGCTACCTGATCTTTGATTTGGAGAAGTTTCAGTTAAGCAGTAAATGAGGGCTGCAAAAGTGATTTGTCTGACAGTAAGCTACAACTCTCTATCAATGTTTTTCTCTGTCTGGTCTCTTCTGTATGTTTATAGGACCTTTCCCAGAGCATTCTCATGTGCCTGCTGTAATCGGCAGAATTTTAAGCAGTTCTTAAACACACGAGTGCAAGGTGTTTTTAATATAAAACAAAATATTTGCTTTACTGTGACCATTTACTACTACACCTGTTGTAACTAGTTTATTTTCCTTGGACTTAGCCATTCTAGTGAGTTACTGTTGGTTGTTTAATGAAGTCTAATTTTTCATTTGTTTTAATTAGTTAATTGAGCAATCAGTACAGTGCCTTGGTATAGCAGACTGTTCATAGGATAGTAAGTAAGATCAGATCATGCAAATGCCTGCCTCTGGGCTCTGGTAACAAGTTTAAAATTGCATTACTATATTTTGCCTTTGTAGAATTCTTTCACCATATGGTAGCATTTGATTTCCTTTTGAATAATCTACAACATCCAAATGTAGTTGTATTACATGCTTTTAAAATCAATACTACTTAGGTAAACATAAGTGGGAGGATAGTGTGTCAACTTTCAGCTGAGGAATTCTTAGTTGTTTCATATACTCAATGTGTTCTGTAGACAATTTTTTTGAGGAAAAGTCATTAAACATTCTCCAAAAGGGGGAATAATAGTGCAGGAAAAGTTACTGAAATGTTGGTGGATGTTTTTCTTGGAGTCTGGGCAGTGATTTGTCGTGCAAATTCTTTGAACACTAGTTCTCGTGTTTAGCCAGTGCTGAATGTGTTAAGTACTCTTACTAATAATTAAGGCAAGGTCTATTACTGCGAGCCAATTATGGAGAAATAAAATCTGACATTTGAAGGAATAGCTATTAAGTTTACCAGTTTATTAATATCCCTCTCCTGCACAACAGAGAGAAAATGTTCCCAATGTCATTCTATGGACTGTAGAGGGAGAAAAGGGCAGCTGGCTTCCCACTTCAAAGCATAACCTTTATGAATTCTCTTCATCATTTTGGAGGTGTCTTAATTGTGGAGACCAAAATTATCTAGCAACTTAAAATCAATTACTTCAATATATGTTGAGTGCATATATACAAATAGAAATGTGGAAGATAACTTCTTTGACCTCCTTTTCTGGAAGCATCATTCAGGTGACTCTTTGGTGGTATTGTTATCAAATTTGTTGCCTTAGTGCTTTTAGCCTGGGCATGAGCCTCTTTGCTTTCACTGTTTTCATCTCATTTAGCAGTGTGGTGGACTGCCTGTAGTTTAGATTTAGATGGATGCATTTTGGGAAAAAAACTTTGTTCCCACTGATAGTTTCTGTTCACTGTAAAATGCTGGACTGGAAACTGGCTATTCAAGAGCTTGTTCGGGAATAGGCTTCATGCACCTGTCTCAAGGCAATGGCACATTCATCAGATGGGGATGTAAATAATAGAGCAGGTAATACCTGGTAGGTTTTGGTATCCAATTTCACTGTGTTCCCTGTCAGAGTCGCAGCTGACAGAGATGGAGTGGTACCAAATCCAAAATGTTACAACTGGTTTTATGTCACTACTCACCCAGAAGACTGTATTTATTAGAAGTAATTGTCCCATGAATAACTTCTTCACTTGTATTTAGATTGCTTTCACCCCATAATGGCTTCTTAGATGCTTGCAAAGCCTCAGGTACTTTTCTTAAACTTGCATTTTCTGGTGATGGCTGAATTCAATCACTGCTCTGTCCTTCAAGAGGATTTTTTCAGCTTGTGATACTACCCTGTCATAATTTATTAATAAATTATGAAGTAGCCTTAAGAATATATAAGAATGCAAAAAGCCCTATCAGTGAACAAAGCAGAAGCATCTGGATGTGAACTGAGGAGGTTGGATTCTAGCTTTTGCTGAACTTTTCACAGTAATTTTAGGGTTTGTTTCTCGTGCGACATGGTTATATCCGGAGCCCTGACCATGCTACTTGGGGTGTAAAAGGCAGCCTTGTTTTTAGTGGTTGTGTGACATATCGCTTAACTACTATTTTGGACTAGCGTTTTAAAAGCAAATGACAGGTTTGTGAAGAAATGAAGGCTTGGTTATATCCAGAAATAAATTCAGCTGTTTAGCAACTATGCCCACGATGGCAGTTTGATTTAGAGGTCTGGTCTGTCTGGAAAGAAAAAATTCTTTTTCAGTATCATAAAATAAAGAAAAAATGGCCAACAGCCAGTTGTGAGTGAATACAGATGTTGCTTACAGGATTTATTGTATGGTGATGGCAACACTTGATGAAGTTGCTGTTTTGTAGAGTTCATGGGCTGTGGCAAAAGTCTGGAAGTAAATAGACGTAAGTGTGGTACTGGAGGTTTTAGAACATAACTTTCTGTGTGTACTTAAAATAAGTTAATATGCTCTGTTCATGGGAGAAAAGTAAATCACAAGTTTTCCTGTAATTTCACATTAAAGTTGCCAAGGAATAAGACAGCTTGCTGTTAACTAAGACCAGCAGCATTCTCAAAGAGATCACAGCCAGCCTTCTCCTTCGCTTCAAACTTTTCTAACCTGTCCTTGGAGGGAGTAAAAAGCAGGTCATGTGCAGCATGTGCTGACAGATCCTCTGAGGCAAGAGTGTCCTTTTCTTTTCATAGCTGTACAGCTTTCTGCTGGGCCAATCACTCTTTTTCCTTGCTGCTGCGTATGACAAAGAGGTCTGCAGCCTTCATTGTTTGTGACAAATTTCAGATCTTCTTTTTCCTTCAGATATCTGAAAAGAAAAATGTGGGACACTTTCTCAAGCTTTCCCTAGACTTCTGGAGTTTGCTGCCAGTGTTTTCTGTTTGGCAGGCTTACTTCTTTCATGCTCAGAGAGGCAAGTTACACCTTGGCTGTATTAGATGAGTTTTTACAAATTTTGGAATCACTAAAACATATCAGTTTAGTATGTGAATGAGTTTTGGAGGGGAGTAAGGAACAGCCAGGAGAAGTGAGCCTTTTAAGCTGAGTGGACTCTATTGTTATTAGGGTAAGGACTATAAAGTAGGTTTAAAAAAAAAAACCACCCAACTAAAAAACCATGAAAAAAGGGACCAATTCAGCATATTTAAAATGGCACCATTAGCCATTCAGAGTGTGCCAACCTTGGCAACTTTCCTGGTTAGCTCAATGAGTATTGCGTGCAATCAAATACTCCTTTTTAATTGGGAGCTTATTTAACTGTATAACTTGAGGAACATAAGGTTTGAATGTCTTGGTCTTTGCATCTTTTTCACTTGCACATCAAATTATTTTGAAACAATTTTCATATGATTTTTTAATAGAAAATAAAATTCCTTAAGGGGAAGAGCTGTAATGTTACAGTATCAGGAGGGTCAGCCTTTAAAAGACTTACAGGATGATAAGTCAATTGAGACCAAATGTATTTATGGGTTATTTAAAAGCCATATGCTCACAAAAAGAGTGAACACATTCATTTGTCTCAAATGCCAAGAGACTGGATTTCTGCTCACGTGCCTCAAGAGGTGGTGTTGCAAAAATACAAATATTTGTACACCAAATCAAGTACAGACAAATATCCATTAGTCATATGACCCACTGCATGCACATACATGTATACGTGGGTGTCTGTACATGTGTATCCATGTATGTGTATAAACACACTCCTAGTACAGTCTTTGCTTTGAATCTATCTTGCACTTCTAATTTGATCATGAGATAGAGTCCCTTCTTGGTTCACAAGTTAGGAGAGCTAGGTAAAGAGGTGCAGGGAGCAGGGCGTGGATCCCATGAAAAATGGTTCTGGTCTTCTCCATGCTGAAGTCCAAGGGGTGTCCTCTGTAGGCAAAGCACTGCGGGTTGGAGCAAAGATGTCTCCAGTCTGCAGGGGCTGTCTCCTTTCATACTGAATAATAGAAATAAACATAATAAACTGAAGTCTGTCTAGTAAATCCTGATGGTTTATTCAATTTGTATACAAAGTGTTTTGATTGATTTTATTTTTCCTTACAGGAAATACTGGATAGATCCCACAATGGAAGACGGGAAGCCCGTTTGGGCTCCACACCCAACAGATGGGTTTCAGATGGGAATGATTGTGGACATCGGCCCTGACAACTTAACTATCGAGCCTTTGAATCAGAAAGGCAAGGTAAGTGTCTTACAAACAAAGGAAAAGAGAAAAAGCATACAAGAAACCACCTTACCTGTAGACCAGATCTTTTCCTGTATCTTCAACTGCACACAGCCTGAAGGAGTGGAAAATCAGTTTTCTGGTCTAAGTTCATCTAAGGATCTTTGTTCAGCTTTAGCTTGTATTGCAAATGACCCCTCACACTGATGAGAAGTGTGTACTTTCTGTCAGTTATCTGCAGGGGTGTTGAGTATGTGCTCATGAAAGATAGGAGGTTTGAATCTCCATAGCCATTTGATTCACTACTGTATGCTTTATTTTTCTCAATTAGACACAGATTAGGAGCCTGCTGTTGAGATTAGCTTCTCTCTTTTCCCTTACATGCATAGGAAGGGTCCTACAGGGATGTGCTGGGCCCTGGCTAAGATTAGACACAATCAGACTGATGAAGACAGAGATGAATCCTCTTAACTCAAGTACCTTGAGGAGTAATATGATGTCAAACAAAGCTCTTATGGAATTGCTACATCAAATTATAGTCAAAATAAATTTAACTTTTTAAATGAAGACCTAATTCATCCTAATTAGTGTGTTCCAGTGGCTTAATTTATCATGACATCTTTCAGACTCAGTATGTCGCAACTAAATGTCAGTTTTTACAGGAAGCACCTCCTAGCTATCAATTATCCTGATTCAAATGGTCAGATTCCTGGGCTGTACTAGCTAGAATAAGATCAGTACTGTTTTAAAAGTTGTGATTTCAGTCTTTTTGAATATGTTTTATGTGCCCTTTCTAATAGTTTTGTCCTTTCTCTATAGTCAAGGATGTAAAAAAGACAACAATGTGTTTTGTAACTTCTTTTTTTTATGCCAACAATAGTAAAGAATGCCTTGTCACAGGTCAAAAGGTTATGCAGCAGTCTTCCTTTTCAGGGGAATGTTTATAGGCTTTCTTTTTTGTGCATCTTGGAGAGGAAGTTGATTTTGCCTTCCTTAGAAATACAAAGCAAGTGTAACATCTGATTTTTGAGTGTGAAAGATAAAGTCTATAGGTTTAGTAGTAGTAGTATGCATTCTTCAGATTGAGGAAGAGCAAGATTATTCAGACAAGGATATTAAATATTCCAAATCTATGGCTAATGCTTAACTGACTTCAGTAAATTTCACCCCCACCCCTATTTCTGTTTATATTCGCAAATGGTCCTAATGCTATAAAGAGCAAAAATCTATACATTGAAACAGAAACAATAATAAGGACATTTTTGAGTCACTATTTATTTCTAACATATGCTCCTTTCAGGAACTATATGTAATAAAAAAACCCAAAAAATTATCCTATAATACAAATATTTTGTTTAATGGTTTTCTCAACAAAAAAAAATCTCTTGTTTAGAGAGTTTGTTACTCTGCTGTTGGCTGTTTTGAATTAAGCAGATCAATTAAGAGCCTAATGTTCATTCATCATTAAGGGAACAAACATTTCACAGTCTAAATGCTGTAGAGATGATGGTCCTATTTTTTTACTATCAAACTTAATTAACCTTATATTATTAAAGGTGGAGTAAAAAGTTTCCTTGGTTACCTTCTCAGTCTTTTCAAGGTGTCATTGATTTCTTTTTAGAGAAACATTTCTCATTGCTTTTTGTTTTTTTAAGAAGACTGTCCTTGTGCACTTAGACCATCCATTTGAAGTAGTCAGCATTAATATTCAGTATCACTTTGTTTCTTAAAATGGTAGTTCAGAAATGCTCTTCAGCAAGAATGCATGATCCAGCAACTCCGGAGTTGCTCATGATAATTACAGGGAGGAGAGGAGTAACCTGATCTTGTAAACGTATCCGGGCAGTCTAACTTATTATTATTTTTTAATCTGGGTCATTAGCATGTCATATGTATTCTCTGTAGGCACTGGTAGCTTACCAGAGGTCACAGTCTGAAAAGGAAATGTGTATGCATGCGTTTGATTATTGCCTTTTATGATATTTACTGTTGTTAATAGCTGCAGTAAATGCTGCAAGGCAGCAGTTTCACCATGTCTTAAACCTCTCCCTCCCTGCCCGTAGCCAGCTCTGGCACTGCAGCGTGGCACCCTCACAGCTCCGCCTGCCGAGCTGTGCGTGACACCCCAAACGAGGTCACACAACAGATCCAACTTAAAAATGAAGAAGTGGAAAGTTTTCGGGGTGGCAGCAAGCAGTGGAAGGGGGGCAGAGGTGCTGAGGCCACTGTGGTGGCAGGTTGCTTCATATTATGAAACCAAGTCACCCAGTCTGTGAAGGTCCAACACACCAATTCAGTTAAACACCAGCAGTAGCAGTTTTGGGCACCACGGCCCATGCCCAAGTGTTTACAGTTCTGTGCTGAGGCTGTGTGTCTAAGGAAGGTGGGGATCTGAGTCACCCAGCCTGCCCTGCACCAAAAACAGTGCTGCGAGCTGCAGGAGTGTTTTACCAGAACAGAGGATGATGCATCTGTTACGTGATGTGAACCTCTTAATAAAAAACTAGATCATTGGCTTGCAAGGCTTATAAATGCCAGGACTGGAAAAAAAGCCAGAGAAACTGGAAAATGCTTTGCTAATGAGCATGGTCCCACCTAGGGCTGGAGCTGTACCCTGAGAATGGGCTCCAAACTGATCGGTGATACCAGAGCTGGCAGTCCTGGCCCATGGCCCACCAGCAGTCACATGCTGGTGTACAAGGAAGGAGGCAGGTAGAAAGGGATCCAGCTGTTAAACTCAACTAGTATTGCATTTTCATTTCTCCTTACAGTGTTCTTTTCTGAATGTACTGGGATTTTTAACCTCAGATCCTGTTGCATATATCTTTTTGTTCCTTGAGGCTATAACAGAGTGAAGGCAGATGACTGTGAAATTGCCAAATGGGGAATTTATTCTTTTCCTGGAGGAAGCAAATCTAACTAAAGTGATTAGGAAGAGATGCACTGGAAGTGCTTGCACCATGGGGCACTGAGGAGTGGGGGGCAGGCATTTTTTAGAGCATCGGCAGTAATGAGTTTCTGGCAGCCATTGGGAAGGTGTGAGGTGCTGCAGGCACTCGCTGACACCCCTCCTGCCAACAACAGAGAGACACCTTATGGCTCTATGCCACTTCTGAAGGGTCACAGAAGGCCTCATGGGCCACCTGCTCTGGTATGCTATGAATAACCAGAAAGGTATTTTTCCCAGCTGAGCATAAAGGTATAAATGTACTTTGAAAGTAAGGATCAGAATGTTCAAAGTTCAGTGCTTCAAGCTAAGGTGGTTTTGTTTCTCTTTTTAACAGTGAGCGCAACTTGCTTGCGCAAGCGAGACATGCTCTTGTCTGTCTTTCACACAGTTTGTGCTGCTGTAGTTTGGTTTGTGAAATACAGCTTGAGAGTAGGGATGTCTCCTGTCTGTATCTGGAAGGCACAAAGGAAGGCATGGTTACATGTATTGGATTACATGGTAGAAAGAAGATGCTGCTTGAATGGAAAGATATCTTTTTTCACTCATCTAGTTTCTGGGAGAATAGTTAAGATTGCCATTGGATTTCAAGGGCTGCTTCATTATAAAGACAACAAAAAAACCCTTTGGAACCCCCTAAACCTTGTTTTTCTTCCTAAGACCACTTTATTGTCTCATAAGATTAATACCCTCTCCATTTTATTAGAACAAACTTGTCCTAAGCAATGATTAATGCAAAAGTCTTCCCTCAAGTATCTGAAGCACTTTTTCCTTAGAATAAATGTTTAAAAAAATTAAAAATGGGACAATATAGTAAAGAATTTCTTTGGATATTTTTTGTCGATAGATCTGGGATACCTTGCTCATTTTCTATTTAAAATATTAGATTTTAATATTTGCAGGTCTGCACATCTAGCTATCATAACCTACAGAAGAAGTACCTTACCTTACATAAAGCAGTATTCCAACTGTGACATACAGCAGTAAATGTTTCTTGTTGACATAGTTAAAGCTAGACTTTTGTTCTTATCTAAAAAAGTACAACATAAAAACATTAGCTTTCAGATAAGTCTTCATTTTGCTTTGTTTTATCATTTCTGAAATATTCTGCAAATTAATTCACAATTTACATTGAGTGAAAAAATGGAGGAGATGATACAGCATGAATTCTCTTTTTTTTTTTTCATTTAAATTTATCTTGAATCAGAAGGCTGAGTGGTGAGGACATTGGAAAAGCACTTCTCTTCTGGGATAGTTATAGCGTGGCTGACTTTAGTTCCAGAAATGTTAAAGTGTTAGAGGTTTATGAAGAATCTCACAGAATAGCTGGGAATCATGTTCATTCTCTCCTGTCTTTGTTAGTGGTTAATGGGTCTACACATCAACAGACAAGAACAAGAAGTGAATTTACATTTTTTTGAAACTGGTCATACTATCTTTAAACTTTCCCACTGTTTCACACACCAGGGAACTGATTATGTGGGGAACTGTTGTATTCAAATACATCTTTACCAAACAAGATCTACCTTTACTGTTGACAAACTTGTAGAGAAAATTATGGTGATAATATGCAGGTACTGTAATACTGTGAGAGGGAGGAAAGGGTGTGGTGAATATCTGCCCTGTTAAAACTCTGAATAGCAGCAGGGATCTTTCAGAGATAGGTAAAGAGTTTGAAGGCTTCCATCACCCTGACAAAATCAGATAAAGGATATTTTGGAGGAAGTTGGTGTGATGGACATTCAGATGTTCTAACGTCATTGAGCAGCTTTGTTTCCCTTAGGAAAACATCTTGTACATATTTTTCTGCATTAGATCCTGATAAGGGGTTGACAAAATGTATTTTATTATGGCTACCAATTGCATACTTTTTGATAACTTGGTAGGGAAGGGATATTGTAGATCTAATGTTTTCAGTCTGGCAGCAATTAGTTCTGCTCTGAGACATTTTTAACCCTTCCCACTTCAAAGAGAGTTGGAATTTATGGCTGTTAATGATGGTGTAAGCCCCAGGAGCTCTCATACTGTTGTGCTCAAGCAAATATGAAACAAGTTGCTGTCTTTCTCCTACATTTCCCTGTGAGGTGTTTCTCATGGGACTACCTTGCTGAGTACAATGTTAAACAAGCAAACATGTTTGTTTATTAAGTTCCTTCTTTAGATCCAGTTGGTTGCCTTTTCAAATATTAGACTAGACTTCTTGTCTCCATTTCCATGGGGAAAAGGAGCCTGTGCCTGCAGTGGCATGGTGGCTGTCGTGTTTTAATTGGTACAACAGGGGTTTTGTTCATTCATCGCTAGCTCAAATGAGCTATTACTACAGTAAACAAAAAAGTATAATTAAAAATCTGCCTTGTACAATAGGTATTTTTGTGCAGATGCTGTAATACATGTGTGCTTGGATGTTTTTCCTTCCTTTTTACAGCAATGTAAATTATGATTTCTGGAGATGAAAAAAGAAACAAAGTTGCTTTTGTTATGAATTTTTCCCGTTGGATGTGAACACTTGATAAATGGTCGTTTTGTCTAACTGGAATACAAGGGTTGAAGGAAGGTCTTGTTTTACTTTAGTATTGATTTATTGAAGAAAAAACTCCAATAAACAACAACCAAAGCTATACTATTTGGTGATGCAGAGGATGTTATGTATTGAGTATTTCTGTTTTAAGTAGGAATGTTTTAAAACAGCATATGATAATGGCAGCACAGTCCTTTGCCTGAACTAATGATTTGCATTTTATTCTTCTTTGCAAAACAGAGGAAATTGGGTGTTATTTACAATGCCGTTACCTTTGCAGAACTTTTTTTGGGGTTTTTTTTGGCATTGCAGAGTATGACATGCAATTTTTGCCCTGAGGATCAAATACTATTGCACTAAAATATGTATTACAGTGAATTCATTTTGATAATGTAGTGTAGTAATATAAATGAAGCAGCTTTTTGTCTGCATCTAGTTACTCAGTAAAATTTCCAATTCTGAAGTATAAAGCTGGTGACTTCATTTTAAATCATGCACAATTACAGTGCACTCACTTGTATGATTGCATGAGACATCTTTGAACTATATTTCTATTTTATGGAATTCTGACAGTGTTAATGTTTCTTACCTAACAGACATTCCAGGCTGCTATCAATCAAGTGTTTCCTGCAGAAGAGGATAGCAAAAAGGATGTGGAAGATAATTGTAAGTTATGCATTTAAAAATAAATTGTGCATTTAAAAAAAAATCTGCAATGAAGTGAATATTGTTTCCTTACAAGCTTCCTGTTTCTTCTTTGTTGTCTTTGTTTGAATTTATGTATGACCTTTGCTAGTCCTTTAAACTTCTTAAAGTAAGTCCACTTTAAATAAAATTTATTGTGGTTTTTAGTTTTCATTTGAACAGTTCAGAGGAATGAATGGTTACATAATTCCCATATACAACTGTTACTTGACTTCAGAAATACTCCATTTGGCACTATAGATGTAACTGTACTTTTTATAGTGTAGCAGAACACTCAGTGTCTTTATCAGCACCTGTATTGTATAGCATTTTCCTGTATTTAAGGAATTTCTCAGATAGCATTTCTGTGGAAGTAGAGGTAATGGAAAATAAATTTTAAGATTACCTTCCCAAAATTGGAGATGGGAATCTGGACCTATCAGGATCGCTGAAAATGGATAGAATTGAATAGGATACAGGAGTGCTGGTAGAGAAGGAGTTTTGAGGTGAACTTGTGTAATAAATGTCACTGTTGATCTGCAGGGCTTTTCTTAAATATTTTGTAGTTAGGTGGATAGAAACAGTCATCAAATCTGGGGAGAGGGGAGAGAATACTGAGAAAGCTGAGTGAGTGTTGTGATCAACTTTTAGAGAACTATTAAACAAACATTTTGCTTGTGCTGCTCTGTATGAGCAAATCACAGAGCCTCTCCTGTCTTGAATACTGATGAAGGCGTCTTTGAAACATTTCCTGTAATGTTTACTGGTGGGTGAAAATACTGATACTTTTTGCACTATTTACAAAGTTATTACCTATTGTTCTTCATTTAAAGTAGAGGCTCGGGGTCTGGTCACGATGATGTAACCCCAATTCCTGTCCTAGAATAGGGTTTAGTATTTACATCCCATGACAGGAAATACAGCTGTTACAGCTTCTCCATAAGAAACAAGAAGATGAGATCTGAGTCTTACGATCTGACTTAGATGAGGCAGTGTCTTTAGAACCAAGCTGGGAGCCTTGCTTCCAGCTGCTTACGTTTTTTCAAACAGGATGTGGGTTCAACCTTTTCAAAGCTGGTATCTGTATTCTCTGGTACATGGTGATTGTTAAGGAAATGCACTTAATCTGTACGTCTGTACCAATGATTTTACTGAGATGTCCTGACACTTCTGTGTCCTAGTCAGGGAATTGAAATCTGGAATGAGATTATGGAAATAATTTGAAATTCCAACAGAATACTATTCAACTGAGCCAGAGAAAATATATTGTTTGATTTCCTGAGTAGAAGAAAAAACTTTAGAATACTTTGTTCAATAATCCTTTCAAACATTATTTTTGCTTTCCTGACATATTCTCACTTGCTCACGAGTTGTGGCTCATTTACAGGATGTGTGAACCCCAAATTCATTTTCCTTCTGTGTTAGAGAGCATTTGTGTTGGGTATCATTGATTTTTAAGAAAAAACAAACTATACTGAGTGCTTACAATACTGTTTTAAAAAATCGTGGAAGATAGGTATGAAGACAGGGTATTGGTTGAATAAGACTGTTAAAACCCCCCCAGTTCTACAGATGCACAGCCTTGCAATTACTTCATAAAATCATTTTCAATAGAAACCCTGCTTCGTGGTATGTGCAGAAGAGCCAGTGTGATTAAATTTGACATTGACATTTTCTAGTTTTTAGTGCCTCACTTCACTTCTGTGAGCTTTGTGTGTGTGCAAGTAAATATATGGACAACTAAATGCACATACATATGCTGGTTATATTTAGACACGAGCCATATGAATATTCAGAATTCTCTCTCTCTGGTGACTTCCTTTGCCTGTGGATATGGATGCCTCTTCTAAAGGATTTATTCTAAAGAAGATGCATTTTGAATTTGCTGACATAAGCCTTAGTTTGCATGTCTTGAGGTGGTGACATTCCCTCGGGGAGCAAGCTCCCATTGCACACTGAGTCTGCAGGTATAGCTGCTTTAACAAGGAATTGCATTGAGAGGACTGGGGATGCAATGAAATCTGGGGTCCTTTGCTGTTTAGATAAGCAACCTAATAAAAAGTTGATGATTAACTGTTTTCTTTAAAACATACTGCAAGCCTTGAGAGGTTCTTACAAAGATAGTCAAGGGGGTTGACAGACAATTACTATGTAATAGTTTCTCATCTCAATGCTGAGAATTCAAATTACTTCAAATTAAAGTTTGCTAGTTTTTTAACACCCTGTCCCCTCCCAGGCATACATAGTGGGAGAAGGAGACTTCAGCTTTCATTAGAGCAAGAAGGAGTTTCTGTTTCTGGCCCATTTCCTTTTAGTGTCTCTTTCTCTTGGGATGACCCCAATAAAAGAGGTGAAGGCAGACCTGCAATTTGTGGTCCCAGTGCCATTTTCTCAGCCATGTGAATCGAGAGTTCTGCTGTGCAGCGCTTGGTGTCTGTGCTGGGTTGCTGCTGCTCCCAGTGACTGTGGGGTTGTGGGGCAATGTGTGTCTGCCGTGGTGGCAGAGGAAGAGCTATGGTGGTGGGGGCCAGCCTGTTGCTTCATGAAGGAATTGTGCACAGCCACGGTTTCAAAGCTGCTGTGATCCAAAGGGAGAGTTTACCTGGGGTAAAGCTAAAGCATGCCTTGTGTGCCTCTGCCAACACAGGAGTGCAAGGGATTTCGTGGAGGAAGGTGGTTTCTTCTGAACAAACCAGAAGCTACAAAGTCCTTTGAGAAGTATGAATGATTCCAGGAATTTGAAACAAAGCTATATTTAGTCATGTAATTGAAGGAAGGGCTGTTATTCAGTAGAGCTATGCAAGCCAAAGGGAGATTGCAATTGGCTGGTGAGCCTGACTTTGCTTCAGGCCAGTCTAGTGCAGGTAGTAGGGGACAGAGCCACAGCCACTCCTCAGTCCACTGCAGGATGAATAGTAAAAGGAAAACACAAACACAGCTGTTTTTGAGAAGCTACCATTTTCCTTTGCCAGTATATTTTGATTCAGCAGGAGGAGTGTTGAAGGAGATGTTAAGAGCTGCTTACTGAACTTCAGGTATCCATGCACAGCAAGGTGGCTGGGCAGGTTGACTTCAGGTCATACAAACAGGCAGCCCTTCTTGTAATTTGTGTAAATAAGTTAGAATACTTTTTTTTTGCTGCTGCAACCCTTGAGGAAGGGCATCAGTTCAACTTGAAACAACTTTGCTGATCATTATAGGTGAGAAGTGTGTATGTGAGCCTTGTGTGAGGTGCAAGCTTGCGGTTACTATTACAGAATCACAGAACCAATTAGGTTGGAAAAGACCTCTGAGATCACTGAGTCCAACCTGTGACCTAACACCACCATGTCAGCTACACCATGGCATTACGTGCTACATCCAATCTATTTTTAAAAAGAAAAGACATTAATGGCACAGTGCTTACTCCAACCATAGTAGTCAGATGTATACAATTTTTTATACTGGATTACTTGTAAGGTTTATTGGTATGGCAGTCAGTTGCAACTATGTAAAATAGTGTTGTGCATTTTCATTTTAAGTACTGAGATAAAAAGGATTGAGCATATTTGAAAATGGAGGCTGTGTCATGAGTAGTGCCTCCCTTTGGTTTAGGAATAATATTTTTAACAGTGTCACAGTGGGAACTGGAAATGACTTCTGTAATTAAGGCTGCTGGCACTTTCCAGTGCTTTATAGCTGAAAACAAGGACCAGCTTTGCCAGAATGTGAACTCGTGCAGACTGATGCCTTATGTGATTGCCACCACTCTTAACATTTCAGCAGTTCCAGAATCACAGAATATTCTGAGTTGGAAAGGACCCACAATGATCATCGAGTCCAGCTCTTAAATGAGAAATAGCCCATACAGGGATCAAACCCACAACATTGGTGTTAGTAGCACCATGCTCTAACCAACTGAGCTAATCTCAGGGTCAGGTGTTTTATGTTAAAGAGCAAAGGAGAAAAATACAGCCAAGTTTTGGTGTGTTAGCATTTTTCCCCCTCTAACAGTTTCTCTGAGGAGGCCAAGTACTAACAAAACTCAGAATTGAAGCAGGGATGGTTGTGTTAGTGCCTGGTGTTGTGATGACACCTGCTGCTGCCTCCAGATCCCAATTAGATGTTTACATTCATCAATTCAGAAATCACCAGGAGCCAGCTGTTACTCCAAATGTCAGTTAGGTGGCATTGCCCTGGGGTCATGGGCTGAGATTCGAGTGGGGAGCTGGAAGGAAGGAAAAAGTCATTGGTAGGGGTTTTGGTACGCACCAGCTTCTGTGCTTTGGGGCTGGTGTGAAGGCAGACACACCGTGTTTGACTGACAGGCTGGTAAAAGGAGCTTACACTGAGCAGAGCCTGTATTTGAGGCTCCTGCAGTCCGACTCTTTGTTTAGCAGCTTTCTGTAACTTCGGTTGTACAGTTAAGAGCAGGTCTGTGGTTTTAAAGTACATATTGGTCAGTACTTCTGCCTCAAGACCATGTAAAGAAATGACAGGATTAAGCTGTAAATGAAGAGGGAGGAAGTAACATTCTCCTTAATTCAAGATTTAGTTTTTTGTCTTTACATGGAGGTAGTCCTGAGCTCTTAATGATGGTATGTGATTGTTTTTTACTTGCAGGTTCCCTGATGTATTTAAATGAAGCCACTCTCCTTCACAATATCAAAGTTCGGTACAGTAAGGACAGAATTTACGTAAGTATTGTGTGTCATGGCAACCAGTCTAATAGAAATGCCCTTTGAAAAATTCACCAAGTGTTTCCAATTCTGTTTTCTTTCTTAGAACGGCTAACAGGGAAAGGTTGAGGATGCAGGCCTTTTTTTTTTGCCTTTTTTTCCTTACATTATACTTTGAGATCAGAATCACATTTATCACGATTGCCAGCTAATTTTTAGCAGGCAGAGCAATTTTGTCTATCTGACTGTTTGTGTGCAACCATAGCACAGCACTGTATCACAAATGTTCCTACAGGTAACTTACTTCACTGTTAACAAAGATGGTTTTCTTTCTTCATTATTTTTGAACGAAGCAAACAGGTGCCGTCTTTGACACCTCCTAGCTCAGATGTCCATCTTAATCTTTTATATTGCTATCAAATTGCCTAATTGTACTTAATGAATTCTGACTAAATTACATTTTGTCCTTGCCATCTGCCCAGACACTGACAGCTGTGAAACAGAAGATAAGAGTTTTCTTTCTCTCTTTTTTTTTTTGTAATAGAAAGCTGGCTAGGGATAATACAAAACAATTCTACATATTTTTAAGTGTCTGTGTTAAAATAATCAACTTTTCTTTTAGCATACTATTGTAAAATTAATTTAGCTTTTATATAAATGTAAAAAGAAAGGATAATTGTTTTCTTCAGTTGCAGTTAATTTACATAGCTTTAAATTTTTTATGGCTCAAGATCAAGCACCAGCTTTAAAATAAATAAATATAAATGGCCATTTGAATTCTGTTCTGGAAAAATAGTCCTTAAAGAAACCCAACCAAACAATAAAACCCCCCAAGGAAGTAAAATTCTGAATCTGAACTGATAGGGTAGGATAGTATTTTTGTTCATAAAGCCTTTCTTCAACGTAAACAAGGACTACTAATACATTGTCCAGAGCGGGTGGATTTTCTGAAGGAAAAGAAGAAAAAAAAAAACCAGCTTATTTTTTTCAGTTTATATTTTAACTACCTTTTCCTTGTAAACAGTTTTATGCCTTTTGTTTAATCCAGGTTAACAACATTTATCTTGTTATTAAAAGGAAAATTAATATTAGTACTTGCAACTCTTGAAGAAAAGTTTTCCTTTGAAATAAGTGCTGAAAATAGAACCATGTAAGAAACATCGTATTTTGTGTGATCCAGCTTTCTATCACGATAGTGTCCAAAGTCCCATTTTCTGGGTACATTCTTAGTAACAAAAAAGCAAATAAATTATTCAAGCTGAATGTGTATCTCATTTTCTACAGATCTTTTCCTGCAAATCTGATTTTTAATTTGATTCTGACACCTCTTCTTCCCTGTTTGTAATCTGGCAATTATAACCAAGCTGTGAGATTTTTTTTTCAGAAACATTTAAAAAAACCCCTCTCTTCAGTCTTCCTTATCCTATGGAAAGGTAAAAAGCAGCCTTTGTCTGAGACTCTTCTCAAATTCCTTCTCTGTGAGACGACATTTGCATTCTGTATTTCTCTCTGTGGAAGCAGCTATAGCTAATTTTCTCTTGGCTGAATGCTTTTATTGCCTGGCTTGAATGCATTCCCAGGCAGGATGCTGTCAGTCCTTCCTGCTGAGTTGCTTCCATTAGATATTGAAAAGCTATCCTCCTCACTGGAGGACAGTGTGCTATGCTATCCATGAGCTTATTTTATTCGCTTCTGAGCAGAAGGTTCTGGCATCCTGTCCTTGATCCAGTAATGCAGACAATAGGAAATAATTTAAAAGGAGATTGGGAGAAAGGTCAGATTCAGGACATACTCCACAGCTCGGTAGTTAGGAAATTTTCCCAGGATAATTTCACAGCAGTGCTGAGAAGATAATTAAAGGAACTCTAAAAATACATCCTGTCTTGTATTTGCATTAGCTGGAGAGAATGATAAATACAATTGTTACAAGGAGGCCGTAGTCTCCAATAGTAATAGATAATTGCTGTTAACCACTTGCTTGGATACTGGGTAATAATCTGCTGTTCATTGTTTTCTTCACAGACCTATGTAGCCAACATTCTTATTGCAGTGAATCCATACTTTGATATACCTAAGTTTTATTCTTCAGATACTATTAAAAAGTACCAGGGTAGATCGCTTGGAACATTACCACCACATGTTTTTGCAATTGGTATGTATTGAGCCTGTATGTGTCTCTTAAAAAAGAAACATTGAATATTTCACAGTTGTCTGTAAATTGCCACCTGTAGCAGTAATTAATTTAGTTTGAACTGTTATAAAATAAAACCACTAATGCTTAAAATTGCAAATCTTCTCATCTTTGAGATGCAGTTTGAAGAACTTAGAAATTAGCAACTGTGACAACCCTGTTAGGATTGTTCTGCACTTCCAGTGTTTTAAGTCTAAGCAGTTTAAGTATAATTTGCAACCATTAAAAAAAACCCCTAAAAATAAATTCAAATTTTACAAGTGTAAAAGGTGTAATAATGATTGGCACTGTCTTTCAGTGTAGTAATTTTCTTTGTCTCATATTGTGTTGCCAGAGCACATGCACTGTTTCATTTTATATGCTTGTGTTACAGACAGAAAGTACATTTAAACGTTATTTAATAGCATAAATTTGATTTCAGTCACTTCTTAAAAAAAAAATTTGGAAACTGTGATCAAGATTTACTCATTAAAAGCCTTCTCACTGTTTTTTATTTTGTTTTGAAATCAAAAGTATAAATTGCTGGGCTTTTAGTACCTGATGCATAATAAGAGGCAGTTTTTCTGAGTTTCCTCAGTTGTTACTTGTGGCAAAGTACAACTGAAAGCTTCCCTTTTAAAAATATATAAAAGTAACATCAATTACTATTTTGTAAATACATTTAATTCAAAAGATTTACTTCTAGATGGTTGATTTTGTTTCATTTTATCCTGGCTATAGTTGATTAGGCTTTTGTTTTCAAGACTTTGAGTTCTTACATCTCAGTGTTGGAAGAATTATGATTCTAGTATAAATTAAAGGGAGACGGACTTTAATAAACTGTAATGCTTTCAATTGTAAAGATTTAGTTTTTATTCCTGAAAATGTTACATTTTAGTTTTTGCATTGTAGCTTAATTCTATCCTTGCAACTCTGCTGAGTACTAATTTTTGTCATGTTAAACGTGTTCTTCTTTTTAAGCTGATAAAGCATTCCGTGACATGAAAGTGCTCAAGATGAGTCAATCCATCATAGTCTCTGGAGAATCAGGAGCTGGCAAGACAGAAAACACTAAATTTGTTTTGAGGTTTGTTTGTTTGGACCAAAGTTATTATGTGAATCTCTCATGTTTGTGCATTTGGTTGACATAGATGGAGAGCAAATTAAGGTAATCATTAGGTTTAAGACACAATTCAGTAAAATACATTTTAGCTTCTACGTGCACTTTATTACAAGAAATTGAGTTAAACTTAAATGCTGACATGATAATATGCAGAAACAGCTACATAGTCACCGAAACCTTAACTCAATTGTAGTGACATCATGTGGTTATTATGGTTTATGATGCAGTCATTTTGGTATTGCACATCTGGTATTGTGGTGGATAAAAAACATAACTAGACATTTTAACTGTATCTTGCAAGACGCTGTTGGTTTTGCCAAAAATGTGTATTTCTGTGTTCTCCCTCAGGTGTTTTTTTTTGTTTGCTTGAGTATCCAGGGTTTTTAACTTTAATATACTTTACCCTAGTTTACTGAATAAGACTGAATAATGGGATTTATTCATTTATTGATGTTCATGTATGACCAATACTAAATCACGCATATTAAACATGGAAGCCTTATTGCTGATATATATCAGCCTTGCTTGCTTATTTGCATTATCCTTTAAGGGCTTTGTATCACTCTGGAACACTGTAACTGGAAAGAACTTCTCCATTAAAAACACCTATGTCATAGGTGGCCTGATTATGCAGGGAAGCCCAGTGCCGGCAGGGTGAATATGCTCCTTTCCTTCACCTTGGACTTGTTTCCCTCTGTAAATCTTTAATTCCCTTTTCCCTACCATCATGTATTTTCTAGTATTTATGTACAGTAGAGGTATTATCTTCCACATCCCATGAAGAATTGTCATAACTGTCTGTCTGTCCTTCATGCTGCTCTGCTCTGCCCCTGTGCAACTTTCCATAGATAGCTGCAAGAATTACTGCAAGGTGCTGGTAATGATTTTTTCCAGGGGACATCCTCACTTCATTCCTGCTAAGGGTAACAAAAAAAGACAGTAGGCACTGGAAGAATATCTCACGAGAGATACTCTTAAAGGAGATTATTCTTCTGCTTCTCAGCAAAGGAAGGGCTCATTACACAACAAGCGAATATCATTGCTGTTGCTTCTCCCCACCAGCCTGCACCATAGAGTCCATGTACAAAACATAATTGAGCTTTTAAAGCTGGAAGATTTTACCATTTAGTGATTAGAAAGTAAAAGGTACTAATATGACTCTATTAGTACTTCTGAAGTTTTTTGGAAGGTTCCGTTCTCAAGAACTGTTTTTAACTTGTCCCAGATTCCCCTGTGATTTTCCAGAAAGCACACCCTCTGTGCAGGGGTAAAAAAAAAAAAAAAAAAAAAAAAAAAGACTGGAACTTTGTGGTTTTCAAATACTTTCTTCAATTGCTAAATTGAGTCTTGCCTTAATTATACACCTGCAATTTCTTATCCGTACCATCTCCATGTGGATTTTTATTAACACTGATAGTTATGAGTATAGAAACCATATTCATGGAAATAATCTTAAATTCAGGAAATACACATGAAACCTTATGTGTTTAATAAGGTTATTAAAAAATACAGATAATAGTTTGATTATATTGCTATTAAACTGTAAGTTTCATATGCATGTCTAAAAGAAATTTCTAGCAGGCCTTGGAGTATAGAAAAAAGAATTGAAGTGTGCAAGAATATTTTGTTTTAACAAAAATGAAAAGTTCAAAGTTTAAAGAAAAGTTAAAGTTTATGTAAAGTGCATAGGTATTTGAAACTTAAAATCAGTATACTTTCCCTATAGTAAATAGTTAGTATCTGTATACAGCCATGTTAAACCCTGTTTAATTGAGGAAACCTGACGTGAGATAAATGATACTGATATTTTTATCTTCCTTTACAGGTATTTGACAGAATCCTATGGCAGTGGCCAAGATATTGATGATCGAATTGTAGAAGGTATTAAATTTTCATTCATTTAACTATAGGTTCCAACATTATTATTTTTTTTTTTCAGAAATGTGAGTCAACAGCAACTGAATAAATGCTAGGATAGAAATACTATCAGACTTTCTAGGGCATAATTTAGAGGTAGTTTACCTTGATCCTAGGTTCTGAAATTTTTTTTTTAAATTGTGATTCACTTTTTTCATTATAGTATCATACAGTCATTGATCTAGAAAATGTTTACGTGTGTGTTTGAATTGAACTTTACACACATAATGTAAGATGGTATCCAAGATGAAATTTTAAACTGCATAAAATCTGCAAGGACAAGATTGTTTTTTCATTACTATCTGTTAGTACTAGGAAAATGTAATTCTTCCTCCTCCCCATCAAGTTCTCAAAGTCAAATAAAGCAGGGAAGTTCTTTTAAACTGTGATTCTGGGTAATTTTTCTGTTACATCATTTTTGTCAGAAATCACATAATTTATGTTAGCACTTTGATTGTATCTGTCTTTACAACAGACTCCCAAGCAAGGTCAAAAGAGACTGATCATCCTCATTGAGCCTCTTTAATGTTTCCTGTACTTCCTAGTTGAACAGAAAATAGTTTTTTGAGAAGATACAAAAGCAACTCTCAGGCAGTCTAATAATGCCTCATGCATCAATTTTATTCCTCTATAGCATATAGTAAATTTATTTTGAAATTTCTTGACTGTGTCTTTTTCTTAAAAAAAAATTCTTTAGCTTTAAATTTCATTGAGTTCTAATTTGAACGACTTATTCAAGAGAAGTATTGCAGGCTTTAATCTCTTGTTGCTATAGGTCTGCTTAAACCAGTTCCTTAGTGAAATCTACTGTGTGCTAAAGGAATTCAGAAAAGGGGCAAGAGCTGGATAATGCCTGATGCAAATTAATTGGTACTTGTAGGTATTCCTCAGAGTTTGGGCTTTTTAATTTAGAACAGCATCTGACGCATGAATTCTGAAGGTTTTTAGGCATGATTTTAATGAGTATGCTTATGGCATATGTATTATTAGAGGAACCTTCAGCCTAGTTGAAAGACCTCGTGCAATTTGGTTTTATTCATAATACTTTCTTTAAAACTTAATATTACATAAAATGCCTGAATAGTTATCAAAGATCTTGTAAGAAGTCAATTTGCATTTTCATAAGCTTTACATATTAAAAAAATGAAAATACAGCCAAACCAAAAAAGTTTATTCTCATCTCCTATTATATGATGCATTATCATCCATGCTTTATCCAAGCTTTGATGTTATTCCTTCATTCTTTAATTTTTGTAGGACCGAATATGTAATAGTTGTCAGTGGAATTTTAAATCTGAGTTTCCGCTCACTTAGTTTCCAGTGTTTATTTTTAGCTAGAAGCCTTAAAATATCTTGCAGATATTTTTAGTGGTTTATTGTTAACGTGATTCAGTAAACTGTTTTTCTTTGATCTTCAAAGCTAGTAAAATGCAGTCTTTCAGAGGCCTTCTCTTTCATAACTAATAAGCAGTTTCAAACTGCTTAAACTGTGCATGATGCTTGTGTGTGTGTAGATATATATGTATATGAGAATTAGATTGCTTGCTGACACTCTTTCTGTATGGGCTTTAACATGCTTAAAGGCAGCAACCAGTAAAAAATAAAATCAGTCAGTCACTTAATTGACCTGATTTGAAAGGGCAGATTTAAGTGGTTTTTGAAATCAACACACTTTTAAAATATTATATTTATTAATTCCCTAATCAATCTAATACTTTGCATGCATGACATTTAAGTGGCATTTTTGTCTGTGGGATAAGTGGGTAGTTTAGATTTCATGAATAACAACTAACGGAAGTGTCAAGTTCTGTGTTGTCTCATTTAGTTTATGTATCAGTTATTTACCTACTTCCTATAGAAGAACATCACTGAATAATTTTTGGCATTTGTCTCTGAATTTCTTACAGTACTGATTTGTACTTTGCAGTGTTATGTGACATTTAAGTACTTCATTTTATGTTCCAGCATAATGTATCCAGTATAATTTGCAAACTTGATTATTCCCAATAGGTAATATTTTTCCTTTAATTTTCAGATCTTCTTTCAAATAAGCTCCCTGATTAATTGTAATGTATTTGTTCTCTCTTTCTTTTCAGTAGTTTCTTGGTTGAATTTTAACACTACAAAAATTAATTTTTTTAAACAGCTAATCCCCTGCTAGAAGCTTTTGGAAATGCAAAGACTGTTCGCAACAACAACAGCAGTCGTTTTGGGAAATTTGTTGAAATTCACTTCAATGAAAAGGTACTGAAATTTTGTTACAGATAACCAATGAAGATTTTTTGGTCATAAAATGGAAGCACTAGACTGGCAGAAGGCTGAATAAACTTATTAGTCTTGCAGCAAATAGCCACTGTCCTATTTCACAGACTTGATTTGAATCCTGTCACCTTGAAAGGAAAGCCAGAGCCACACTGTACTCAGTCATTACTGGAACACAGTGGCAAGTCAGTAGGAAAATTGCTTCCACCCATAAAAGATTGAAAATGGGTCCCTCCGTTGCAAAAAGGCCTATATGTAGACTAACTCACTTGCTGTTAGGTATTCATGCGTTCCTTTAATGCATAAGTGTCAGTTGCATATTAGATATAAATGCATTTCAACTTTAAATGACTTGCTGATTGTTTTATGTACTTGTATGAAATTTTGGGACCTCACATAGTAATATGTATGTGACAGAAGTCAAGGAATTGGTTTTTTGATAGAAATACTTAACAGTGTATCTTAAGAAAAATTTTGTTTGTTTGGGTGTAGTTTTGTTTGGGTAGCATATGTATACACACATTCCACAAGTAAGGATGACTCTGGCTGCTCAGTACGTCCAAGTTGAAGACTTTTGTTGCTGATCTCTGTAGAGATTACATACATGCCTCCTTGTCTTGCTGACTGAGGACAGACCAAATGCAAGAATTTTTTTTCTTTTCCTGCAGAATTTAAGCTCATCATCTGGTCTTGAGCTTACAGTCTTTTCCTAAGTTTTCATCACTTGGTTTGTAATTTAACTTCAGATCTTTGGTTAATCATTTAGGTAGTAAATAACTAAATTCCATTCTCGGTAGATGGACTTTATCTGTTGGTCTGGTTCATGTTAATAGAATTATGGAAAGGGTCAAAATTTTTACTTGAAATTGTGGATTCATGATCTGTCAGTTTACCCAACCACACTTAATTGTGCTTCAGAGTAATAACTTCAACTGAAGCAAATACCACTCTGATTATTTTCAGAAACTGCTTCAAAGCTTGTTTCAGCTTTCCACAAGATTAGCCTGTTTACTTGAGTCCCTTTTTTACACGACATCACACCTCACTTTGTGGCCACCTTATTAGGTGTGGTTTCTCAAAGTGATACAAGTACAGACTGAGACCTCCTGAATAAGTGAATGACTGCATAACTGTAGTCAAGTTTGTCAGTCAATAAATCCTTCTTAGTTCCTGCAATGGCCACTAAATTCAGGAATTTCCTTGCTATTAAGATTTCTCTGGGCACAGGGAATTCATAGGCCACATAACAAATGGCTCTCAAAATCCATGTTAGAATTCCTTCTCAGAAAAGAATTGCAACTTTTGGCAATAAAATGTTGTGTCATAATTTGCCTAAGATCTTGTCAAAATATGTATTCTATAA
This sequence comes from Acanthiza pusilla, assembly GCA_036630365.1. Taxonomy (NCBI): domain Eukaryota; kingdom Metazoa; phylum Chordata; class Aves; order Passeriformes; family Acanthizidae; genus Acanthiza; species Acanthiza pusilla. The sequence goes on from JAXCHO010000036.1 coordinate 23,325,586, forward strand.
TTTTAACACTTCCTTTTATTTTACAAGAGTCTCAGTGAAATGCAAGTAGAGAAGGTTGTAATAGCTCTGCCATCCAAAAAGCGTAAGGATGGCTGTTGCAATGCTCTTTGCTGTAACTCCTGAAATTCTACTATGGATTTCTGCTTTTTGGGTTGAAGAAGACTCATCTTTTAAAAAGAGTGTATGTATACACAATACATGAGCTGGGGAGAGAAGTAATGGTAAAGGCAATGGTTTCTTTTCTAGGCTTAATATGTATTAATTCTAGATAGATTTTAATCTTCGCGGGGGCAGTGTCTATTGAGCAAGTCATGATCAGATGAATGTAAATTGAAAACCTGAATCTCATATAATACAACAAATATTCAGATAATCAGAAAAATATTTCTTCTTCCTAGAACTCGGTGGTTGGTGGATTTGTGTCACACTACCTTCTGGAGAAATCTAGGATCTGTGTGCAAGGCAAAGAAGAGAGGAATTATCATATCTTTTACAGGCTTTGTGCTGGGGCTCCAGAAGACATTAAGGAAAAGCTTTATTTAAGCTCTCCTGACAACTTTAGGGTGAGTATCAGAGTCAGCGTTTGTAAAACTTGTCATATCATTCATATATGGATTTTTTATCTAGATCACATTAAAATCTCTACTTATTATCTTTAACAGACTCATTACTATGAAAAAAAACCAGATTTTTTTTCGTTGTTAAATTTATTTGATCTTGGAATAAGGCTGCCTGACATTTTTTTTTACTGGAAGAATTTCTATACTTTGTGTCTTAAAATTGAGGAATCTGTGCTTTTCCAGAAAATGTACTGTTGCATACCCAGCTGTTAGTAATGTTGTTATGGTCCCTTCTAGAGATATAAAGTGTGAATTTCTTCAGTGCAAATCAAATCCTAGTGGTAAATACCACTCAGTTATTTTCTTGTGTTCTGTCATTTGTTTGCATCTCCCACCATTTCTTGCCCTATGCTTGGCTTGGAACATCATGAAAGCAGAATTTTGTGTATTCCTAAAATATGCAGACCAAATCTCTTGGGTTTTGAAGGCTTTTGTAATACAATGATGTGGAATTACAAGGACATAGGCTAAATGGCTGTCATCTCTTTAGACTTCCTTGATCTTAAATGAGATGAGAAGCACTGCTAACAAAGAATTAGTTATTGTGCTGATTGTTTTCTTTGTTGGTCTATCTTCCTACTTGGATTTCTAAATAAAACTTGGACTGTGTTTATCTCTTGCTTTCCCTTTTGTACTCAGTTCCATCAGAATTCAGCAGAGGGCTAGAAGCTTTAAATATGCAAATACCCTTCCAGTTTTGTGCAAAGCAAGGGTTGCACAGGTGAGACCTAAATTAGTGCACTGCTGTGGGCAAGGTGGGTGCACACTGGCCACCGAACCGGCAGCTGCTGCCTCTTGGCTTGGCCAAGTCAGTCTCTCCTCATGGATGAGCTAGGAAATGGGCACAGAGCTGCAGTTCTGTATTGTGTGCATTGTACCATTGTACTGTGGTATCAAGGTGATATTGCTCTCTAAAACCCATGGCAGTATTTTAGTACAAGTTTCCTTACTTTCTCAAGGATTTCCTAGAGGCCTTCACATACCTTACATTATTTCTTTAAATATTTAGTTTGTATCTTTTTATATTTTATCTATTTGTACACATCTGTGTGATGGAAACTTGATCTGATGCTTGTTAGGAAAGAACTGCTTCCTTTCCCTAGAAGGAAAGTTTTTCTTTTGAAACACCCAACAAACACAATAATTAAAAACAGCCAACACCATTTATAGTTTTCAAAACTTTCTTCTTTACTCTGCAGTTACTCTGTGGAGTATTCTCTTGTATGTTTTAAAGTTAAAATCTTGAACAGATTTTCAAATATATGTTTTTATTGTGCAGACACTTTTCCATTAAAATTTATTTCTTGAAGTTAATATAGTTTTATTTCTCAAACTGAATATGCTGCCTAATTACTCCTGGTGATTTTTTTTTTTAAATCAAAAATTCTGTTCATGAGAGCACCCAAGGTTGTAGGTGTCAGGGCCAGAGTTAAAACCTCCTTAAAATTAGGCTGGTGGAGTACAGTACTTAACAGCCTGAGTTCTTTTACAGAGGACACTTACTTGCATATTTCATTTATAAAGAGTTTGTAGTCACACCAACCTTATTACATTGACTTTTTTCTTTTTGACTTCTACTAAGATTGTAGCAGGCACTTTAATTTCCATTAAGGATTTTAATTAGTATTTGGATCCTGAGTTCCTTGCATGTGAAAGGTCCACTCTGCACGTTAAATTAAAAAACTTTTACACAGTTTTTTTCTCTCCCTTAAAGTAGATTATCTTTAATTAAAAAACAAATAAAACCAGAAAACTTTAGGATAATTTTCATCTTTGTAAGCTTGTAAATTAATATAAATATTCTTAAAGTTTATTACCCATATTGCACTAAACTTTCATCAAGTATCACTTTATATGAGATTTTTAGGAAAACAAAACTGTAAAAGATCAATTTTCCTCATAAATTTGCGTTTTTCTTGTCCAGATTTTTTCTGTTCTTTATTCTTATTTGCTGCTTCAGTTTTCATCATAAAATGGTTGTGAATAAACATGTGTGTCACTTTTTTTTTTACCATGTTTTGTTGACTGCATGTCTGTCTCGTTCAGAATTCATAGAAAAGCCATCTTTCAAGCTTCTGATAATAGATGGTGATATTATACTAGGTGAAGTTTGATGATTGATCAGTATTTTCATATTAATGCTTTTTTTTTTTTACAAGAGAGACATTAATAAAATACTCTAAAATTGGTTATTTAGAAAAACTCATCCCTTAAGTCACAGTTTTGCATTGGCTCTATTGTGCCTCTTGTCTTGTGCCTCTTAGCTTATCAAGTCAAGGTCCAAATTAGGGCCAGCTTGAGTTCTAAGACTCAAACATGGTTTCTCTTAAGTACACTTTGTTTGAAATAGGAGCATCTCAAATTTAAGGTAATTTTTTTTTTCAGAGAAGTGAAACATTATTAAAAGATAAAGGATAACTTAATTCTCTTTATCCCATGGGCACGCTTCCCTTTGACTTAAGTGATCCATTGGAATTTCCTCCCCATTCATTTGGCCATCGTGGCACAGTGGCATATTTGCTCTGGGCATGTAAACCAAGACATTGCATTGGCTGCACCTGCCTGCCCTGTCCTCTGGATTTCAGCAGCACTGATAGGCATTATCTCTGTGTTAGTTCATCATTCCCCTGCAGCTCCCCTGGGGAAAGGTGAATTTACTTGGCCAAGGATTATGCAAATAGTCCTGCAGTTCTGCAGGTTTCTTACACACCTCCAGCACACCCACAGGAAAGCATGCAGTCCTGGGTGCTTGTGTTTTAGGTTCCCCTGCAGAAGTTTTCAGAAATTCAAGGTCATGAGGTAACCCTGTGCTGAACCTTATTGCTCTTTGTGCTTTGGACTGAACCACATGGCTGTGAAAGTAAAGCTACACAGTAAATCTGTACCTGGAGTATTCTTGATGGGGATGAGAAGCTGAACTTGCAGATCTAAATTTCAGGAAGACAAGTCAGATTGCCTTACGTTTGAGTTACTGAAGTTACAATGGGGTGTTGTACTTCACTAAAAAAAACCCCCAAACCATATAAACCAAAACTCAAGTACAATGGTATTTAGATGTACTATATGACAACCTGAAACTGTATTTGTGTTTTCTAAAAAACATAATTTCTCCCTGATTTAATATATAAATTTACTCAAGGTTTTAGCTGTCAAATGAAAGCCATTATCTCGTAATTAAATGTCTTCTGTGTAGATTATCATTGAATACCATGCTAGTTCACATTCTCAGCCTGTCAGATAAGTTTCCACACTCCTTTTGAAAAGTATGACCTTTTTCACTTCCCATCCCCAGTTTCTGGGATCGTGTTACTAATGCTGTAATACAGCGATATATTGTGTTTAAAATACACTGTGCTTTGCATTGGCTGACAAAGAAAACTTCAGTACTTTGTTAAAACACCAAGCTAACTTTGAACAGTTGTCACTTAGTTTTAATATTAAATTTGTCACCAAGTTTTCTTCTGCTGTTAGAAATACTTTGAAGAATATTTTGGGGTTTTAGAATTTTGCGTGTAAATTTTAATCAGAGAGTAGAACTGTCTGTGTTCACATATTAGAAAACATCTTTGTTCAATCAAAGAGCAAAGAATCAGTTCACTTCCTTCAGACAAAGGGCTCTGTCCAAGCTTTTGGACGGAGTTCTTACATTCAGCTGAACAAATCAGAAAGAAAAAGCTGGAGATCTCATTTTGCTGAAAGCAACAGTAATTTTTTGAATCTAAATTCAGTCTGATTTACTGAACAGTAAATCTGAGATTACTGTACAACATGAGATGGATATCAGAAGTCAAGTTCTAAATAAGGCTTCTGCTTAGACCATGCTATAAGCTTTAAATATTCTTCAGGTTTTTTAATACACTATGCGTGCTACTACCTATAGAAATATTTCACTGGTGAGGAAAAACTAGTAGTTTCATATTACACATAGGCCAGAAAATTAATGGTTTTGGTTCCTTAACGAATATCCCACTGTGTCAAGAAGTATTTTAGTTGTCAAAATCAAGAGACTTTCAATAGAAGTTTGGTACTGTTGCAGTTCTTTAATTTTGCAGATGTACATAAATACATTTTCAAGGAATGAATTTGTATCAAGTTGTTAAATCATTAAAGCTACATAGAGCAAGCCTTAAAGAAAAGCATCTGTTTTCCTTACTTCTGTCTTTAAGTATGCATTTCCACTTTTTTATTGTTACAGTATTTAAATCGAGGCTGCACCAGATTCTTCGCTAACAAAGAAACAGACAAGCAGATTTTGCAAAATCGCAAGAGTCCTGAGGTATGTTTTTATCTTCAGTTAGTTTATATTATTAAGTAATGGAGATAGAGTTGAAAGTGATTAGGATTTTACAGTGTGGAATGAAATGTTCATTTTACACATCTTTATTGGTCTAAATGGGTACTCTCAAAGCTGCTGTGTTCAGAACTCTGCTTTGGAGTTCAGTCCTAGAAGTATATTTTAACATGCATCATAAAATCCCAAATGGAACAGTGTATATAAAATGGTTTCCTCTTCATTCTTATAATAATGTAACACTTAATGATGCAGCTTGTCGTCTGTGGAAAATTAAATCTATGACTATTTGTAGTTTTCTTTTATAAAATCTTTACTGGTAGGAATAGGTTAGAAGCAATGCTTTTTTCGGAGCCATTTTTATTAGCTGGACTTTTGAAATGATGCTCCAAACAGTCCTATAAATTGGTAGTGCAGTCTCACTTCTAGCCATGAGTATATTCTCCTCCTTGGTACACTTTAAAGGTTTTTGTTTTCCCCTTGCTACTAACTGCTAGTTATGCCAGAGCGTGGCATTTCCTAGATGAAAATCTGAAGTTCCAAAACATTTATATCTTCTTGGTCTATCTCTGTTTACATTTTTTAGAACTGGAATTACCAGAATTTGTAGCACTTAAACCTTTGAGCTGTTCATGTGAGGATACTAAAGAATTTGTTCTGAATTGATAGTATATACGAATTGGAAGTTGTTAAAACACTTAATTGAACTTCTACTCTGTTCTCTAATAAAATTTTCATCTACTCATACTTAAAGTATTAAATTCGCATTTGTGTAGCTGGAAGATATTTCAAATATTAATCAAATCCATATTTGTGATTCAGTAGCAGGGTAAGCTGCATATATATCTGACAAAAATAACTTTACTCAAGAGCCTCTTTACACCAAGTGTCCATGCCATCTCTCACCTTTCATAACTTGAAGCTCATGGTCAACTATGAGAGACTGTATAGACAGTTCCTTTGCTCAAGACAATGTTGTTAAGTCTACCCCTGGATTTCTAGTGGTTGTATTATTGTAACACTGAGCATGTAATCCTGACTTCTGTTGTTAAATATAGGCTATTTTCTATAATCAGGCATGGTGGAGAGTGAGGTACAAAAAATACCTATTTGGCATCACTGTGAGGCAGAAAGTTGGTAGATATTTCATTCTTATCAAGCATATAGGCTAGCATTGGGGGATTTTGCCTCAGTTTACCCAATTTGCTTTAATGAAGAATTGTAGTGAGTAGGCATAGAGTATCAACATTCACTTATTTTTGCTACTGGAAGATGAGCCATCTGTTATTGATGTGATTTACAGGTGGGTGTTCTGTCATAAAACTTGACCTCTAACGGATTTGAAATAAGAGAAGACTTAATTTGAAATCATTGTTTGTCTAAATTAAAACATACTAAGAGAATAGTTCTGGAAATATATATGACGTGAAGTAGCAGAACATACGATACCATAATACTTGTAACTGCCATATCCATTTGAAAGCTCAATAAAGGATCAAATTCAAATGATATTTAAAGAGGAAATATATTGCCTTGTTCAGGTTTTTAAATTGGAAATTCAGTATTTGCTCTGTCATTTTATAAAAAATATTAAGATTGTTTATTTGAATAAAAGTATCTGGAATAGTCAATTAATACTTCAATTATTTTTGTGTTTTCCTTATCAGGAAGATGAGGTGATCATTTTACATAATTAACATGTAGTTTAACGTTATTGATGTGCCTACATGTTGTGTGAAGTGAATTTTTCAGATGCATGTGGTGTTTTGTTTTGATAAAAATCATGTTAGCTTATTTGACGTTAACAAGGCTTTTATTTAATTATTCTTTTTCATTGAAAATATTTAAAAATAAATATAAAAATGTAGCTCAGTCTGTGCATGTTTATGTAGTTTCTTGATTGCATGCAGATGTGTTACTTTCTACTATTTAAACTGGTTTTATAGCCAAAATAGCTTTCAATATATTTAAATTAGAAAAATCAGCAAAATGCTAAATTGGTATTTCTGAACACAGCTAGTATTCTTCCAACACATAGACCACTGCAAACAACTTTTCTGTTTCTTAATTACCAGCAAAAGTTGAAAAGTATATTTCTCTAAATAAGTCTGTTTAGAATAGGGAAAACTCTCCTGGTTCTGATTTGTCCTATACTCCTTTCCGATGGTCTGTCATTCTGTCACCCTATTGCAAGGACCTCAGTCTTCTTTCAGCTGCCTGGGCCTAGAAGGACTTCTTCGTATAAATGCTCCAATAGCTCCCTTAGGTAAAGTCTTCCTTTCCCCTGCTCACTATCTCATGTTCCCCTGTCCTTAGCAGTCACATTCTCTCTAGCTTCTGCTTTCTGAAGATTTGCTTTGAAATTTGAAGATCATGCTTCAAAGTATCAATAATTCAAAATAAATTAAGGTTCTTGTGAAGCCTATATAATATGAAGAACTTGAATCTCTATTTAGCTTGGCATGCTTTTGTATGTTTTTTTATTATGACTCATTCTTGACTGGAAATATTTGCTTGCATTTACTTCAAAGCACTTACTTAGAATTTTTGGTTTTTCTTTTTTTATAGTATCTTAAAGAAGGTTCCTTGAAGGATCCATTGTTAGATGATCATGGAGATTTCAACAGAATGTGCACAGCAATGAAAAAGATTGGACTGGATGATGAAGAAAAGCTTGATCTTTTTAGAGTAGTGGCTGGTGTCCTTCACCTTGGAAATATTGATTTCGAGGAAGCTGGGAGTACTTCAGGTTAGATGAAATATAAATTGTTTTTTGTAAAAATATTGAAAATGCCTCTTGATTAGAGATGTTTCCTTTTCATGTGAATTACTGCTTTAGAAAGCTTCTTTGTGTTCAAGGGTAATTCAATCTTAATTCACGCCATTTAGCAGTTGTTTACCTGTTTGTTTTAAAGCTGTACTTCTTTAAATGCTTTGAAAGCAAATAGGCTTTCACTGAAATTGTTCAAGAACTTGTTCAGTGAAAAGTTTGATATGTAGAGAAGCCATATTATGTCTCAAAACAATGCTTGTATTTGAATGATAGTTTTAAAGTCCAACTACTCTCTAATGTCATAAAAATATCTTAAGATTAGATATTAGCAACTCCATCTGTAGGGAAAGGCCTTATGTCCTTTGTCTTCCAAAAATAACATCATGTAAGTATTTTGAGAGGTGAGCAAAAAAAAGTTACAGCAAAAACCGAGGTAAATATAACTTCCTAAATTTAAGATGTTGCTCACAAGATGAAGTAGTACAAGCGTAGTTGGGACGTAATTGCAGAATGTGTGTGAAGGTTAACGAAGGAGAATGAATGTTTTGGGAATTGCCCTTCTTACCTTCTGAAATCAGCCTCTGTAAATTGAGAACTGCTGTTCATATATTCCTGAAGGACTGATTCCTCTGGGCCAGGATGTACTACAAATATAACCATAGCAGAAAACATAAGTATGTATGTCTATCTTGAGTAGCAAGATCGAGTGAAATTGGTTCCTCCTGGTCCTCCTTCAAGTACGTATAGCTGTTGGTGCTATTGTTTGGAAAAGCAGGCCAATATTCTAAAAGGTGTTCTGAATGAGGAATTAAATGAGTACTAACCTTACAGGTTCACTAGCTCCTGACCCCTAGTACAGAATCAGCACAGAACTGTACAAAATATTCTATTCATAAGAGACCATGGGAAGGCTCTAGTCCCATGTGTCCTGGTCAAAGCAGGGCCAGTGCTGAATTCGGATTGCGTAGCTGCCTTTTTTTCTTTTTTAAAAAATCTCTCTACTCTGTAGATCAAATCAGAACCTCCCCAATGTCTGTTCATGCTGTTGCCACCTTCATGAACATGACTGAAATAAATATGATTAATGTGAATGAATCTGGGAAGATGCAAGTGTAGAGAAGGGTAGTGGCCTCACATACCTCAACAGTAAACTTCTCTGAGAGCTTCCCTGTTAGGGCTTTTGTGAGTCGTGACTTAGGCATTGACAAGGTGGAACAGTGAAAAAGGTGCAAACGTGAATGGAGAGGCAGCTTCAGGAGGCAAATGAACAAGAAGAGTGGGAAATACAGATGGTGAGGAAAGTCAGGGTTTAGGAAAGGCAAGCTCACCAGAAAACTTAGGTCCTGTAAGTATTGAAATTCAGACCCATTTTTTTCTGGAATAAATTATAGAACTTCTAAAATGTAAATGAATGTAATGAACTTCTAAATTGCAAATACAGGTTTTGTTCTTCTCTCACTTTGTGTGTCTTCACACAGGGTGAGCATTTGAACTGCTCCAGGCAGTCTCTTACCAGAGACCCCCTAAAGTTCTGTTGCTGCTCTACTGTGAAAAACAGGAAATAAATGTTAGATTTTACTGAAGGGGGTGGTGTTCCAGTTGGAGATCTCTGCTGGCCGAGCCCTGGCGCTGAAGCAGGTGCAGAGAAGCAGGGAGTGCACTTTACCTGGGACATGTACAGAGCCTTATCTGAAAAATCCAGGTGCCAGGAGTCTGCCCTACCAGGCACTGCTCCTGCATAGCAGGGAAATCTGAAGGATTTACAGGACCATCTAAGTTCAAAAGTTTAAGTCACTAGAGTTAGTTTGCAGGTGTTAGCACTTCTGCATTTTAGGACAGTTCTTCCCTACAGACAGGATGGCTTTTAGACAGCCAGAACAGTGTTCTAGAAATACAGAATTTCACGCGTAGTTTTTGGGCGGGGTGTTACTTTTGTGTGTGTTCTGAGGGCGTTCCTTGTGTTTCGAGAGGTGCCTCTTCCCCCTTGGGTAACCCGGAGCGATGCCCGGGGCGATCGGTGGATTCCCTTGGCTGACGCTGAGCTGTGTCCGCAGGGGGCTGCACGCCGCGCGCGCGGAGCCAGGAGGCGCTGGAGCGCTGCGCGGCCCTGCTGGGCCTGGACCAGGACGACCTGCGCGGGAGCCTCACGTCGCGCGTCATGCTCACCACGGCAGGGGGCGCCAAGGGCACGGTCATCAAGTGAGTGACGGCCGGGGCCGGGCCGGGCTGGGTTTGGGCCGGGTCAGGCCGGGCCGGGGTCAGGCTAGGCCGGGCTAGGTCGGGCCGGGGCCGGGTGGGGCCGGGCTGGGGTCGGTTTAGGGCCGGGCCGGGTCCGGGGTCAGGCTAGGCCGGGCCGGGCCGGGCCGGGCCGCGAGCACCCGCGCTGCCCCCGCTGCAGGCCGGCACCGCGCCAACCCTGCTCTTCCCCGCCGCCTGCACAAGCGGCCTCAGCTCCCGTTTGACCAGCTGCAGGTGTGCGCTGAGCTGCGCTCCGCCCAAGCGCAGCTGTCTGAAGCGCTTACGTCAGTGGTTTACCGAGCTCAAGAGCCACGGTCCCGCAGAGTTGCCGAATCCTGTCAAACTTAGAGCGCTAGTCGCTTTGAATAAGTAACTTGTGTGTAAAATCTCTCATGTGTCAGTGAGTACGCTGTGTGGCCAAAGAAAGTATAGCAGTCAACCGGTTAAATGCACAGCCTACACAGCAGATTTGATATGCTAGAAGATTTACAGATGCACTGAATCAAGGAATGTTAACGCTGTGCTTAAGGTGTTTCAGGAGACACATGGATCTCTGTCATGAGGTCTGCACAGTGCTCCCGTGAGGGCTGCCCTGGAAAAATTAGGGCTGGGATGCTTTAATTAGAGGGCAGTATATCCACCCTTCTTAGTAACTGAGTGATTGGTGCCCTTGTGTTTGTCACATCTAATTCTTCCCGAAATTTTAAGTTTCAGCTTTAAAAACACTGCTGCAAATGATAATCCAGAAATGTGCTGCTTTTTGCTACTTTTGGTAAACACACATTTAATCTTGACTGAAATGTTAATAATGTTTCACAAAAACATTGATAGAAAGCGGGTTCTTTTTTTTTTTTTTTTTTTTTTTTTTTGTTTTGTTTTTTGTTTGTTTTTGTTTTTGTTTTGTTTTGTTTTCTGTTTTTTCCCTGAAGCCATTATCAAGGTAACATCCTAGGCACAGAAGCAAGATAATGATTTTTTTTGGTATGCACATGGAGAAGGAATAATGGCAAAGAATATATGGGCAAAGAGTATGTGTAAACATGGTACTGGTGATAACATTTCAATACCATGAAAGTTATGATTCTTGTGAAACTGAGTTTTACAAAAAATACAGTACAGTTAGCTTTTATTTATGAAAAACCTCTAGCTTCCACCACAAATTTTCTCTTGCTGAGATTGATCCTAGCATGCAAATTGTCAGGGATGCTAAGCTGCCTGCAACTGAATTCTGTTGTAAACAGTAACATTTAGTCTTCTATGTTGTGTATTTTCTGGAGTTCAAGGAAATATCACATCAAAAACTGAACTTGGACTAAGCAGTTTTGAGCACATGAAAAGTAATTCTCAGTGTTCAGCTGAACACATCAATCTTTTAATTAGGAAGCTAATGAACATTCACTTCACTCATTGGAGTAATATGCATAAGTCTTCCTGACTTATGGAAACAATCAGGTTGTTTTAGTGAATCAGAAATACTTTATGCACATTATACCAGAAGCTTAATATACAAAACTCATAATTATCTGTATTAATGTGCTTATTTAAGTTTCTTGCATATTTTATATTTGAAATCTTGTTACTGTTATTTTTATTGAATTATTTGTTTGCATTTCATAAAATTGGGAACTGAAACAAAGTAAAAGCTGATTGATTTAACCTTGGTATGTCACTGTGGCCAGTAAAGGTGGCATCTGTTAGTTAATGCATGCTTAGGTTATGTCAGACTTATGAGGTGAAAAATTATCTTTGAGCACTTGAGAACATTTTAAAGAGTCTTCAAGGCGTGTAGTAGATTTCAGCAGTGAAGGTTTCCAGTGGTCAAGAGCTCATTCTGTGCAAGAGAAGAAACAGCTGTTGTGGAAGTACTGTTCAGTGCCCTCTTCCTCATCTCCAGGGTGAAACTGATCTTCCTGGACAAAATTTGAGCATAATAAATAATCCATGACAGCCTGTGCTGTTTGAACACCATGGGGTGCTTTTCAGGTGAATGCAAAAGCTCTTCTGAATAATTCATATTCAGGAGTCATGAGTTTAGCATGGATAAAATAAAATACATTATTATTGAATAGCTGATGTTTGAGGTGTGTTTCTAGAAAGAACAAACAAGTTGATTTTTGGTGGTCTACTGATTCCTGGACTTTGAAAGAATTGATATTTGAGAGTTAGGATTTCATAGTGGCCACCACAGAAAAAGTTCTAATGCAGTTACAATTGATAAGTAATGCTGGGAGGCGGGTGATGTGTTATTCTGCCTTCAGTTAAAAGCTCAAGATCTAGACCTTTTAATAGTGTATTCAGTAGTCCATTTCTGGAGAGTGTTTGTAAATTCTTCTTCTCTCCCTGCCCAATGTAAATTCCTCCTCTCTCTCCACCATGTGTTACTAGAAACTATCATTTACTATCGTTTTGCTGCTTTATCAGATGGTGTGGAAAATTAAAAATGTTTTTTCCCTTCCTTACGAACTTCATGTGTAAGAAGATGTCAGTCTTGCATGAAAAAGTGTCTTGCATGAAAAAAAGCATGGAAATAGTGGAAAATATTGAGCAAGCTTTTACTATTTGCTCTTTTCCAAACCATGTCTAAATTGACAGCAAAATCTCTGATATATTCATCCAGGACAACCTTTATCAGTATTGTGGATAACATTAGAGTAGAAAATTACATATTGTACATTACAGATGGTACTCATAGTAATGCATGGCAATATGAGCATTGGAGGTTTTGAAAGTTAATAACATTTTTTACTTAATTCAGGTGGTGATCCACAATAATTGCTGGCCTTTCTCTGTTGACCTACTGCTTACTTGGTTATTTTCTGTCTTGCATTTGTATGTTTTAATTCTCCTTGTCTTACCACCACCCATTTTCCTTTACTGAAATATATCTTGTGGATTTTTACATAATGAATTTTTGAAAATAATTTTGTATGCTAATCTTATTACCAAGATTTTCTGCTTTCTTAATTCAGTATTATTAGTGCATTTTTTGAGAATACCATTACTTTTGCATTCCTTTTAAGTGAAAGTGTTAAATAGAAGCAGAAGGGCTTTGAACAAATTGTATCCATGTCAGATTCAGATGGCACCCCACTGGAAATGCTCTCAGTGAACTGCTGATTCAGCCTCTGGGAACAGATTAATTTTGGCTGTTGTACTACATATAACACATAGATAAAGCTTGTCTGTATAGTTTCCTTTTGAGAATGTTTGATGGGACATATCAAACCACCACCATAATGAGGCACAGAAGTGCATAGTAAAATACTGTGTCCCTGTCACCACTTCTCAAGTGACACTGTCAAGGAAGGCTTCTTAATTTTTGTTACAGCTTTGAGTTTACTTCGGATTAAAACTGTGAAGATTTTCTGATCAGCATATTTATCCTGATAAGCCTGGGGCATTATTAGCAGTGTGCACTTTCCAAACTCTGCAAACACAAGGGGCAATGTTTTTGTGCCAGCAGATCTCATTTTCCCCCGGTGTTTTATTTTGGGGGTGTAAAAAATTAGTTCAGAGGACTCCTTACACCATCTCAAGGATTAATGCATTAAGCCTCTTTCTCTAGCATTTTCTAAACTTGTGTGTCTAAAAGCAAACATATGCTAATAAATACAGCAATATCATCTCCTGTGGCTGACTGCAAAGAAAGTGGATTGGACTATTTCAGATATTTGTTAAATAGACACCATTTTTTCTATGGTAGTGTGGTTTAGAAACTACTTGACTGCTATCAGTATTAGAGTTTTGACAAGTACATTGTTTTATTTTGTTCCAGGAACCCAAAAAGCTAGTCATTTCTCTTTCTTTCTTAGGGACCTTTTGTGTGCAAGTAGATCATGTGAGTCCTAATAGGTCACAGTGAATAAATAGCTCGGCTGAAATCACTGTGCTCAGAGTATAACAAAGGCTTTGTTCTGCTGGGCACAGTGGAGCCAACAAGGAACAGTAGGAGGGTGATGCTAAATGCTCTCTCTCTGAATTTTATTAAATACTTGTGTGCAGTGAGCTGCCAGGGGGACTTGACAGCTGCACTACATCCATCTGTCCTTGTCTCCCAAAACCCCATAATAATTACCTTGTTAGATGATATTCTTGCCATCCATGTGAAATGTGTTTACAGAGAGAAATAATGTGTTAGGATTCAAAATCTGGTGCTTCTCTTAGCCTGTAAATGTGCTGCTGTGCTACTCTTTTACTCATTTCTTCCTTTCCAAGAAGACTTTCAAAAAGGACTCCATCATCACAAACGAAATTATTTTACAGGGTGAAAAAATTAACTTGTGTCATTCCAGCTTCTTTTGCAGTACATTTTCTACCAAAATGTATTTTTTTAGTGGTGCTACTAAAGCCTCTGTTGGAAGAAATTTTTTTCAAAAAATATTTTTCTACATTTTTTGGAACTTTAGCTTTTCTCGAATTACAAATGTGCTGCTTATATTCTTTAATTATGTGGAGTATTTAACTAGGTAGGGTTATTTTATCCAGGCTACTTCTTTAATGAACCAGTAACCATACTGGTTGTCACTTCACCTGCTCTCTCTCCCTCATTTGTTGTCAATCATGGGCAAATTAGATGTATTTTTAATGGAAGTTTATTTGTTCTGGAAGATATTTGGGAACTGCATGGAACGGTCCACAGGCTAAATAAATCTAGCCTATCAGTGCTTTCCCCTAGGTCTCAGACTCTAGATCAATGGAAACCTTGCTGAAGAAATTGGCATGAAGACCAACAAGGGTTTTTGTTGCAACCTTTACAAAGAGCTTAGAATTTGGAAAAATTTTTCTCCATTCCATACAAGTAGTTGATAAGTGGAGGAGAGGGGAAGAAGGTGAAATGGAGGAAGGAAAATTTAGGTTTTCCTGTTCAGGCAGGAAACAAGAGAAGGAAAGATTCATTTGTCTTTGTGCAGACCAAAGAAAAGGAAGAGCTGAGGGAAGACAAGTTCATGAGAAGGAAGTTACTTGTTCTGAATGTCGGTTCTGTGATAGGGCTCTTGTGTATCGACTGTCTCAGTGCATTTTTGGCATTACTTTGTGGTTCTGAACTTTCAGCTGTGCAAAATGCATTGCAGGGTTACATTTTCTTTCTATGTGTGTTTGCTGCTTACTGTGAAATTGAATAAGGGTTTGTGCAGTCTTTAGAGTTCTACTTAATAAAGGCAGAATTTGCTGTTTTGAAAGCCAGGACCATTTCGTAAATATATGTTCTAGCAGTGCAACTATTTTCCATGTTGTTAAAAAAAGTAAGTGAAAAACATAACTGATTTTAATGTATTGTATTATGTAATTAGCCTGCAGCTGACGTAGGAGTTAGTATTCTGATCTCTTAAACGTATCAGAACAGAATGCAAAGGTACCTTCCTTCTATTTATAAGCTAAGATTTCTGTCAGTACTCATTACCTTAAGATAAGATAGATACTTAGTGGATGACAGGATTGTGTGTTAAAGCTAATTACTATCTAATGAAATGTAGCTGCAAGTGTCCTTTGCGAATGGAGGCTCTGGTTCACTGCCTTACCAGTCACAGTGGACAGTGGTCTCCATCACTCTCATGATTCTACGTCAAAAGTATTATCCTTGAAGAAATTAAAAAAAGAAATTACATGGTTTAATGCTTATGAATTCTGAGAAGTGAAGGAAATGATGCAATATGGGTAAGCTGTTGTTGTGGTGTAACCCCAGCTGGCAACTCAGCCCCACAGAGCCACTTGCTTACTCCCTGCCAGTGGGATGGAGAACTGGAAGGGTAAAAGTGAGAAAACTCGTGGGCTGAGATAAAAACAGTTTAACAGGTAAAGCAAAAACTGCACATGCAAGCAAAGCAAAACCAGGAATTCATTCTCCTCTTCCATTGGAAGGTCAGCGTTCAACGCTCCAGGACAGCAGGGCTTCATCAAGTGTAATGGTTACTTGGGAAGACAAAATGTCAAACTCTTACCATCATCCCCCTTGCCTTCTTCTTCCTCCAGCTTTTATTGCTGACCATGATGCCATATGATATGCAATGTCCCTTTGGTCAGGTGGGGTCGTCTGTCCTGTCTGTGTCCCCTCTCAGCTTCTTGTTCACCCTCAGCCTTCTCACTGGTGTGATGGGGTGAGGAGCAGAAAAGATGTCAGAGAAAAAATTAAACAATAGGCTTTATTTTAACAAAACAACTCATAAATGAATAGTCAAAATATTTTTGTGGATGGGGATTTATATATTTTAACATATAAAAATTGTCTGGAAATTACTGGAAATTGTCAATATAGTTTCTAATTATCTAGTAAACAATTATGAAAGCATCTGAATCTCATTTCTACTGATGGTAGTGAAACATTCATTTTCACAGGTAAAAGAGTCTAACTTGGCAAGATTGTCTCCTGCACTAGCTTAGAGATCAGAGGGTTTTTTGGGTCCTAATTTGCAGTATTGGAAAGGCTGTTTTTAAGTTTAAAGCCTAATCTCAGCATTTCACAGTAAGGAATTCTGAAAAATAAGAAATGTATTTTGTTTTTTTTTAGGGTACCCTTGAAAGTGGAACAAGCAAACAATGCTCGTGATGCCTTGGCTAAAACAGTGTATAGTCATCTGTTTGACCATGTAGTGAAAAGGGTAAACCAGTGTTTTCCATTTGAAACTTCTTCTTTCTTCATTGGAGTTCTAGATATAGCTGGTTTTGGTAAGTACACTTAAAATATTTTCTAGTTGTCACTTTTTCTCACCAAAGATTCAATGATAAATTCTGTAATGGTGAGTGGGAGGGTTTTCTTTTTGGTGTTGACGGTTCCTGTGAAGCTTTTGCCCTCTTTGGCTCACTGAGATTCAAAATAGGACATGTTTTGTGGTGTGCTCTAGTCCTGCTAAGGTTGTTCTGGGGAACAACCTTTGGTTTTCAGGTCTTCAGAGCTATGATATCCTGTGCCAGCCTGTTGTAGCATAGATGTATGAGGATGTATTGGTACAATTTCACTGTATGGTAGCATCTTGCTTTGGTTTGCTGCCAACTGTCTGTCATTTGTGTTGGAAACATCATCTGCTGCAGTATTTTTAGATACCTTGTGTACAACTTGGAAATCTGTAAAAGGTTTCATTTTGCTGAAAGGAATGGCTATGGATCTGAACACATCTTTAAATATTAGCACTGTGAAGCTTCTCTATTATTTAATATAAACTCTTGGAACACTTTTATAATAAAAGTTTGACTTCTGTCTTTCAGAATACTTTGAACACAATAGTTTTGAACAATTCTGTATAAACTACTGTAATGAAAAACTGCAACAGTTTTTTAATGAAAGAATTCTGAAAGAGGTATGATATATTTAACGTTATATTTGAGGATTTGCTTTTTTACTGTTACATTTGATGAATTTTATTTTTTTGTGAAGAGATACTTAAAGTAGCACTGCTTTTCATAAGATTATGCATTATGTTTGAATTAAAAAAAAATCAGTTGACATACTGTTTCCATACGGTGTGACATCTGGTTGTGTCAGAAAAAATTATGGATTTTTGAAAACCAACAAAATTATTTCTTCTTTTTTTACCACTCATTAAAATGAGGTATCCAGAGACTGAATAATTGCTAATACATAATGGGAATATTTAATTGAACCGGCTTATTATTTAAGGTGGTAAAGTTGGATTATATTAAGCTGTGTAAGGAAATTTTCAAGTGTGTGTTGATTCATGCTATATTTGAAAATAACTTGATGTTGATTAAAAAAATTTTTTTTTTTGCTCAGTAAAAAAAAAAAAAAAACAAAAACAAACCTCAAGAATGGTATTTTCTCTTTTCAATTACTTTTTTTTAACTTTAGGAACAAGAGCTTTACCAGAAGGAAGGCCTAGGAGTTAATGAAGTTCGTTATGTAGATAATCAGGACTGTATAGGTATGTATTTCTTGAATTGTCAAGCTTTCTGTTAGTGTCATGGGGAGAAAGCTTCTAGCAATATAGGCAAAATATGCATAGCACTAGTAATGATATCATTTTATACATAGCCTCATTCGATTCACAGTCTTAAGATTTTGTAGGCATTGCTTCAGCACAAGCATCAGCAGTTTCTTCCTTTCCATTGAAGAAAAGTACATAGTAAAAATTCCTCTTACAAAAGAAGTTTCATAGATATTGGAATTAAGTTGCCAAACTCTAAGTTTATGTCTAATAGTTTCAAGAGCATGAATTTCTGTGTGAGCTTTCAAGGACTTTGGTGTATGTATCTGAGAGTGTCATACATATACATATATACATACATATATGTATGTAACAAGGTAATACACTTGTTAAAAGTTGTGAAACCACCACTGTATGCTCAAGTCTGATCTGCCCTTCCTAAAACAAAGTTCATATTTGTCCCTGGGTCTCGTTATCAAATAGAAATATTAAGCTTTTAGTTTCAACATTTGGTGAAATGTGGAGGAAGAGCTTAAAAACTCCCCCAGCAATCAAAGCAATCTTTGCATAAAGACCTATGATTGTAGTGTAGGAAGATTTAGCCACCTTTTGGATGATGAATTTCAACTTGAGACAAGAGTTAAAATTAAATAATTGGTTTCTGATCTTTTTCTCCCATGTTCCGTTGAGTTAGAGTTAGAACTTGTTGGTTTAATGGATATCCTATACATACCAATTAAGATATATAGAATTAATTTGCCATGATTTCTTGTATTTTGTTAAATGGCTTTCGCTAGGTACTTTTATACAGAATCAGATCAGCATCATTTAGATGTGGAATGTTCAGTTCTAATATGAGTTGATATATTCAGTTTTTGTAAACTGTAATTTTTTATTAATAGATTTGATTGAAGCAAAATTAGTAGGTGTATTGGATATTTTGGATGAAGAAAATCGTCTTCCCCAACCAAGCGACCAGCATTTTACTTCAGTTGTGCACCAAAAACACAAGGACCATTTCAGGCTCTCAGTAGGTTTATTTTTGTTGTCTGTCTTGTTTTAATGAAACAGTTCTTGGAACAGTTGATAGTAATACTTTGATTTAATAAAAACCTTTTGTAAGAAATCTCATACCACCCAGTCTGCACAATCTGTACCTCTTTGTTAAGGATAAGTTTGGTTATTAGATTTGATGAAAAGTTCACTGAAGGCTTCAAGCAATTCTAATATCCTGCTGAAACTAAAGCCATATTCTTCACTTACATCTGAAGTTTGTTAACATGTAAAGGATGAAAAGGAAGTAAAAACACATTTTAATTTAGATTGTTTCATATCAGATGAGTTATTTTGTTGTTCTTTTCAGAAATTGCTTGCTTTGGAGAACATTTGACTCATGCGTAGTGTCTGTCTAGCTAGCACGTCAGAGATGAAAGTAGGGCTCCTATGAGGAAAACGTTTTTGTTGTTTATTTCTTAACATACAGCACAGTGTGGAAGATTAATGAAAATTGTTGCAGTTTATACATATGAATTCTGTTGAAATTAAAAAAACCTGAAAAAATGCAAGCAAAGGAAGCCATTCTTTTTCATCCATTTACCAAAATTGTCATCCATTTACCTTCCTAAAAGTTTTCACTTAATCCTGCTTACCTGAAATGCTGTGCAATGAAACATTTTTGTTGGTATGTGTATGATCAGCTGGGTTCTTGCTTTCTAGGATATACCACCTAAAGCCATATCTTAAACTTCTATCTGATCGTTTTCCTATAACAAGGCTATTCATCAGCTGTCAGGTGAATGATACAGAAGGTGTTGATTAAAGGCAAAACCAAAATCAACTGGCTGGTGTTACCAGTCCTGGTGACTTGTACTTTTTGAATGCAATGTATCTAAGAATTTGAACGAGTTTGAAATTAGGTTTTTGGAATATCATGGTTTGGACAGGAATGGTAGTGATCATCACAATTGTACTTCCAGGAAATGTGATTTTTTTAACACCTAGTGTTCCTGGCAGATCATGGTGTTGTTCTGAAAATAAACTTTTTCTTACTCTCCATTGTACTACTTCTTTGTAACTCTACTTCTTAATTCCAGATTCCCAGAAAGTCTAAATTGGCTGTCCACAGAAATATCAGAGACGATGAAGGCTTTATTATCCGACACTTTGCAGGAGCAGTATGCTACGAGACGGTAATTTTACCTATGGAACACTATTTTTGTTGCATTTTGTAGAACATTTATATTTTTCAGTGCACATAGGTTAAATGATAAAATTTGCTTTGATCAGAAGTTGATGTGTCTTGACTTTGAAACTAAGCTTTTGAGCATTTGACAGAATTGACAGTTTCTTCTAACTTTCCAGGTTACAGACAGTTTTAGTGACATATGTTTTATGTAGAAGTTTGTTTCAAATCTATAGGTAATGGTATCAATGTTAAATATACTGATTCGCAACCTACTGCACATCTTGCATCAAGAGGTTTTTGCATCTTTGGGAGAGGGATAAACTATGCGGAATAAACGTATTGTTTGACTGGAGAGTACCTTTTTGGAAGCATGATTATCCTTGTATACAGTCCCTGTCATACTTTGTGTTTTCCATTTGTACTGGCAATGGACTCATCCATGTAAAAATACAAAATACCTGAAATTGCTACCCTCAAAATACACTCCAGATTCTTGTGCTTTTTTGACTATTACTTGTTGTACAAAAATATTGTAAGACCTAAAGCCAGTATCTAGACCATCAGTTTTCAAAAATAAGAATTTAAAATAAAATGAAGATCCATAATGCTTTGTTTTTCTGGTCTGTATAACTGCAGCATGTATGAAGGAAGCTACTTCCTAAGATGTATTTTTGTCAATTCAAAAAATGTACTTGAAGGATTTGTCTTTATTTACTTCAAAATACTCCAAGAATGATTCCTGTGCTGTTTTGAAATAGATACATTCTGTAGGCCACTTTACAAATAAGAAAGTTGAAGCCTCTGTGTTGCCTGCATGATTTTGCTGAGGTTGCTCAGAGTAGAGATCAAAATAATAAATTAAATCAGAATTCCAATAATATTGGAGGCAATTTTTATTTGTTCCAGGTGCCCTATTTTTAACTGTGTACCTCATCATGATACACTAATAATGCCTTAGAATGTCTTCAGGAACAGAGGAGACAGATTTGATTACATAAACTCTGCTGTCAGAGCTAATCAGTTATGAGATCCAGAAACTGTTAATATGCTTGACTTTATCCTCTGCCTCAGAGGGACTTTCTTAGCTTGGGCCTTAAAACCTTTGGACAATAATTGTCTTGTAGTACTTCTGTTGAGTTTTTTTTTTTTTTCCCTCACTGCACTTTTGGCAGTTCTCACAGTCTGGTTTGTGGTGTGGATGCTCATTTGGCTGCATTCATATTCCTGTCTTGTGTCTTCATGGCGCAAGGAAACCTTGGAGGCCTGTGTTTGTCCTTTGATTCTTATCACCATTAAGGTCCTTTTATGGGATATCTGGCAAATTGGCATTTTCTTCAAAGCAGTCTTGGCCTCTTCTGCTAATTAATATCAAAGTCTTTATTAGTGTCACTGAAAGCTATTGAGGATTTTGTTGATGTGAAATTGGACGCTAGTGGATTGATCTCTGAGTTTCAGTGTAATGTGTTGTTCTTAACTTTTCAAAGTTAGTGATCCAATTCAAATAACCAGAGATACGAAGTTTGTAGGAGGGGACAATATGTTTTATTAAATCAACTGTTCATAAATAGTCATAATACTATTAAAATAACCTGTTTTAATTTCATTTTCCAAACTTTGTAGATGTACAAATTAAAGAGTGCAAGTTCATATTCATTTCGCAACAGATCTTAAGTGATATTACAAGCAGTGAGGAATTAAGCTTCTCAGAACTCCCAGGTGGTGATGTACTGAGTGCTGGAAGTGGAAGGATAGTCATTGACAAAAAACCAGCTGTTCCCTTTAAAGGCAATGATCTTTCCTTGGGTTTCAGGATTCCAACAACATCCTTCAAATTTAAGAATGTCTTTTCTCTCTGGCATTAGAGCTTTGTGTATCCAGTTGAAAAGTTGTTTGATATAATATATGGATATATACCCCACATATTCTTGCTGATTTTTGAATTAAGTATGTAACTTAGTTTTCTTTAATTTTCTAATTAGACTAAAGCAACTTGGACAGTAAAACAAATGTGCTTTTATCTCTTGGATTGTCTTTTCAGATGCAATTTGTGGAAAAAAACAATGATGCTTTGCACATGTCCCTTCAATCTCTTATATGTGAATCCAAGGACAAGTTTGTTCGACAGTTGTTTGAAGCTAACACTAACAACAACAAGGATCCCAAACAAAAAGCTGGGAAACTCAGTTTCATCAGTGTGGGAAACAAATTCAAGGTAAAATCATATAACAAAGAGTCTTCTTCTAAAGTATGCCAGTTTTAAGTTAACCTGAATTAAGTATAATGTAAGGTTGGGAGTGGTAACTTGAGGTTCAGAAGAAAATTTGGCTAAATAGATGGTTTTCTTCTGATGAATGATAAGAAACCAGTATGTTCAAGCTCCATGCTGTGCATTTCTGTCAAAAGTATCTTCCGTGATAGTCCTTACAGAGATGATACAGTGATTTTTAAGTCAGAACCTTGCAAACCTACATGGAAGTCTTTATTCAAAACGGTTTAAGTTTTGAGATTTAAATTTAGATTCTGTGGACTTCAAGATGTTTTAGATGTGACAAAATGTGTTCTTCCATCCTATTGTAATTGTACGTTCTAGATGTATTGATTCACTACAGTTGGCTAAACTCTCAAAATTCAATACCTAACCTAACCACTGTTTTTCCTTTTCTGAAATATAAGCATAGTCATGGCTTACACAGGAAGATATTCATTGTGCTGAATGTTTCCTTTCTTAATTCCTGAATCTGATGCTTCTCCTCATTTTCCCCTTTCTTCTGATATTATAAAGCTGACCTTCAAACCTTGTCTTCTCCAAATGTTTTCTGCATCCTTTTCTCATTCAGCAGTTTTATTTTAGCTGGACTATTCCAGCTCAGGATGGCTAGAAAGAGAACAATAGGGGAATTAAGAGATGAAAAGCAGGCACATCGTGGGCTGCAGGTAAATTTTTCAGTCTCATGGATTTACAGTTGGTAGAGCTGCAGCAATTTCAGCAAGAGCTCTTTTCAACACATCTGGGCCAGATCCAATGAAGGATTTGTATGCCTTCAAGTCAAATGCTGAAACAGTTTTGGTATGCTGTCTTAACTAGGGCAACCAAAAACCCACCCCATGTTCCTAGCTAGACTCCTTTCACAGTTCCTGGGGAATGCAAGTATCTTAGATAATCCAAAAAACCTTCATGTATGTAGAGTGAGACATTGCCAGCAGCAGAAGAGTGTTACTGCATTTCTGCTTCAAGTACTGAATCAGGACTGTGAGATAAATTCCTTCTTGCATAATCGTGTTTTATGGCTACCATTTGGAACTGTTCTCTAAAGATGCAGGGGCTGAAGAACAGGAAGGATATGGTGGCAGCACACTTGCTTTTTATAGCAATAATATTCTGCTCCAGGTCTATGCTGTATTCAGTGTTCTATAGCTACTTTATTTCTTGTAGTGAGCACCAAGTTTTTGGTCAGTCTGACAAAGGGTATTCTCGTTACACCCTTCTGGAGTTGTTTGGTTAGGTAGCCAGAAAGGAAATTTTCATGGGGCCAGGAAGAGTAGGAGACATAGCCTGACTTGTAAGGTAGTGGTTTCGGCATTTAACTGGAAATTGGGCAGACTGGTCTCTTGAGCTTTGCTCTAATGATTCTTTTTTCCTTCTTATTCTATAGAGGTTGTAGAATTAAACTGTAGCAATTGGTTTAATATAAAATAATGATCATCAGATAGACTGAAAAATTCATACAGATAAGCCATGTCTTGAGCACCCTGCAGCCATGAGTCTGCTGTTAGTGAAGCTAGGATCCACAATTTTTTAGAACTGTATTTTTAAAATGAAATCAGCTGGGGGATCTTTTGAGATAGTTTGCACATCCTTCCATCTGGATTTTCAATTTCTCTCAGATTTAGCACCCCACATTCAGGAAATGTGAACTTGAGCATTATACCACTGTCCAAGGAGAGGTGAATTAAAAGGGAGGCATTTTTAAAGTTAAGCAGCAACTGAGTGGGGGACTTTTTGGGATTTCACTTTGAACTTTGATGTTCACCTCTCCACCTAGAACACAACTAATGTCCTCTTTGGATCTGGCCCATCAATCTATAATTCTTTCAATGTTTTCAAGTTTCATGGCATTTTGAATGTATGTGTTACTTCCAGTAATTCATTTAGTGTTACCTTCCCAGACCCAGCATGTGATGCTGATGAACACTAATAGCCTTGAAAATTTCACTTCAGGTGACATCAAAATAAGGTCTATTATCTTACTAGGTATTTAATCTCTTTAAGAATAAGAATTTTTAGTGCCTTAGTTTGTAAGTAAGTCTTCTGAACTACTGAAATTAGAAATTCTTCTAATTATGTCAACTATTAGATGATGTTGCAGGGACTTCTCTTTATGAAATCCTTCACACAACCCTTCCTTATAACTAATTACAGTTAATTCTCATAAATCAGTTGAGAAAATAAACATTAATTTATTATCAGATCTCTTTAAGAGTATTTGGGATGATTTTACCTTACAATGCTAATGATGAATTAAATTGTGACAATTAAAAGAGCAGTAGTTTTAGCAGTATGCTTTACTCATACACACATTTTGTTGGAGAAATTCACCTGAGAATGGCTCTGGCTTATTTCATGTCAAATCACAGAGTGTAAGGAAGGGGTATTTTTCCTCAAGCAGAAGTGTATTTTGTTGATGGAAATTAGTTTGTCCCTTGCAAAATTAAGTGTTTCCAACTTACGAAAACATAATTATTTTGATCAAGTTGAGATACAAAGAGTATATATAAGTGAGAGCTGAGCAGGAGGTTATTAGTGTTTGTCATGCTTCTTTGTGGCACTCCTCTCTTTCTAACCTCATCCATTTTAAGTTAAAAAATCCCCAACCAATTTTATCCACCAGAAGGACAACTGGCCAGCTGTAGGTGATGTACAGTCCCATACAAATCTTGTTTCTTGGATTCAAGGTAATTGAAAAATCTGGTTAAATAAAAATTAGTCAAAAGTCAGATCCTTTGAATTTTGCTTCCAGTACTGAAAATGAAAAATATATTAGGACATACTGAATTTTGTCTTGTTGCAGTCTATATACTTAAAGCTTGCTAATCAACTAGAAAGGCTGGCCCAGCAGTAATCTGTGTGGTAAAACGGACACATCGCTAAAGTAAAAATATTAATATTTTCTTGATGTGTTTTTGGAGTATTTGAAGTCCCTACCAATTACTTTCAATAGCTACTCTGTTTTCTCTGATAGCCTTAAGTCTCTGGTTATCCTGAAGACTTGACTCCAAATAGTAGTACTGTTACAGTCTTTTCTCATCACAGTATATTAAATGCAACCACCGTAAATGTGATTTTAAAATTGTAATTTTTTTGTCATCAATAGAGAATTAAAAAGTTGGAAGTTTGAAAACAAAAATAGATTATTTCAGGTAAAGGTTGGCATACCTTCCAAAAAAGAACCCACAGAAAACCCTTGAGAATGTATTTTCTGTGTTAATTATTTAACATAAAAATAATGCTTGTTATAGATTAAATATGGGATTTCACAGATTTTCAGTGTATTTTTAAAAAATGATTGCTGATTGGTCTTTTTTTTTTTATAATTTTATTGCATTGTCATTATTTTTTATTTTCCCAAATGGACGTGCATGCTTTTTTGATAACTATGTTGTAATAAGTCACTAGTCTATGCAGTATGGTTGTACAATTAAACACAGGCAATTTCCCCTGGGCCATTCATGCACATTTGCATGATGTTGTCTATTAAAATTTGTGAATGTTTGGTTTATGAGTTCTGTCTCACTAACAATGAACATGCATGCAGTAATGCTATGCCTCTGTTTGGTGTTTATATTTCTGTACTTGCCGTGATAAGGCTGTTGAAACACCTGTTTTCTTTTACAGACTCAGTTAAACTTGCTTCTTGAGAAGCTTCACAGTACTGTAAGTATATATACAGATGTAGCTTCACAGTTTTCTGATGTAAGGCAAAATAGATTATCTAAACATTGTGGCTTGTAATAAATGTGATTAGTAATTGCTTTAGAGTTTGCAACTACATGGCACTTTGGGAACATCTTGGGAACTTTTGGGAACATCTTCCTGTGCATGTGATGGTTATTGATTTACTTGAAAATGAAAATCCCACCACCTTTAAAAAAGTTATTGTAGAATGAAAGTTATGCAGTTTGAGTAATCAGTATGAAATCCGTCTGTGCTGCAATCTCCTTTTTTGTCACTTACTTCTTTCTGCTCATTGGTTATCATTGATGATTAATTTGCAGAAAATTTAGAAATGTTATTTAGAAGTAAGTAGCTTAATTATTTTTTATTAATTATTGTTTTCAGATTTCAGATTTGTAAAGCCATTAAAAATAACTTTTTTCATTTTGCTTTTTTATTTGCTTTTTTGAATGCACAGATGGTCGAGGAACCAGAGTCCCCTAATGAATATTTATTAATTTGGCTAATGTAATTAGATAGTTTGTGAAATTCTCCATATAGTTCAAGATGCCATTTTCTTTTAGAACGTGGAGTTGTAGGAGAGTTGTAGGAGCACAGTGTTGTTTCTCTTGACCACGTTCTAACCAATTATAGATAAGAGGTTATGCTCTGTCAAAAAAAGAAAAAGAGTGGAAAACCAAGGGAAACAAAGAGGTCAACTGTTGCAGTATAGCCAACATATATGATTTTATTGTAGTCATGAAGCTGGTCTGAAGGATGATCTATTTCACCCAGAACATTCTGGAACTGACACATAGTCCAGGGGAAGAAAAGTGTGTGGGCCAGGCTTGCTGTACTCTTGAATTTAGCTAGGAGGTGTTGTTATATAGAGCTCCCTTGGCATGTGCCATCTCATTCTCTGCTGAGAGATGGAAAGAGAATATCTTACAAACCAGGATTAATACTATGTTTTCTCAGTCCCAGTTTTGTTTTGGTAGATGGAAAGTTGTCATTAGCAGTCACCTGTGATAAGAAAATCTGAATAATTGGATGGTGCTTTGCAAAATGGTATCCTTGACCAATGTGAAATGATCAGAGAAAGCAGTGGTCAAAACTGTATAGGTAGCACACATGGTCATAAGAGAGGAGCAGACTGCAACAACCTTGGGGAAGGGAGACTGAAGCTGTGAGCCAAAGGAATTTGTAAAAAGCAGAAGTTAAGGAGGGTCAAATTCATCTGTCATCTCCTGGTTCTAATGGCGGAGTCCGGTAGCATGTTCAACTGATGTGAACTCTGGAGGACTGAGGCATTTTAGTGCTGTGACTGTAGAAGGTGATGAGGGTAGTAGAATCTAGAGTGCTAAATCATAGTTACATTGTATTCATGTTAAGGAGTATAGTTGAGTGAACACTCAACAAAATTGGGGATCCAAATAATAGTTTGAGCTTTGAGATCAGTTACATCAAGACCAAGGTTACAGTGCAAAACTGAGATACAACAAAAAAAGAATGGGGCTGGGACTTGATTATCTTCAAGGCCCATTCCAACCCCATAACATTTTATTATTCTATGAAAATGTCAGCATTTCTCTTTTAGAATACTGTTATTTTGTATCTTTTTTTTCACCCACCCATAAATCTTCGATCATTAACTGCTATTTTAGGAGTTTTAAAAATGTGTAGATTCTGCTAATTTCTTGCTTTGGTCATAGGGGTCCAGCTTCATTCGATGTATCAAACCTAATCTAAAGATGACAAGTCACCATTTTGAAGGAGGACAGATCCTCTCTCAGCTTCAGTGTTCAGGTAATATATGCCTCCAGTATTTTTCCTCTCTTTTTTACTTTGGGAATTATATATTAACCTAAGTTTGAAATATGTGGGATGAAAGCAGTATTTCCTTGCTTGAACTGTTTTCTGGAAGGTAGGTTGTTTATGCCTTATGAACAGCTATTTAGATTCTTAGCAGCTTAGCATTCATTTTAGTCAAGAGAACCGTGGAAATAATTCATCTGAACTGCCATTATGTCTCCTCTTTGCAAGAAAAGTTGATGTAACTTCCATCAACTGTTTTTATTATAATGAGAGGTCAGATACTAGGTGCACATGTAAGAAGCTATGTAGCCATTTTTGGGTACATAAATTTAGATTTCCTGACCTGGAGCTGAATGCATCTCTTTGTGTTGCCCACTGTGTTAATAGGGCAGCAATTCAGTCTGGAACAATCGAATTTTAAATTTCTGTGGCAGTTGAAGTGTTAGAAACTCCTGTGTGCATTTAGAGGCAGTCAGTGTTAGCTGAGATATCTAATAACTGAAGCATACCAGTGTTCTTTGATTTTATAGATACTATAGTAGAGTTTAATCATACTGGTTTACTTTCTCAAAGCTTCTTTATATCACTGTTGATTTGATTTGGAGCTGAACAATGCTGTAGCTGCATTATTCTTGAAATGCTAGATGCTTTCCAAGTCAAGGGCTTTATTTGCCCATGTCCCACTGAACTTTCTGAAAAACAAAGACTTATGATAAATAAATTTCTGTTGAAAGCAAAAGACATCAACCACAAGTTAAGGGCTAACTTAAAAACGTGTTGATACAGTTATGTAAAGTGGCGGGTAAAAATTGGTATGGCGTGTGTTGCCTGAAGTAATTTGAATTTTACTGACTGTGTCTGGGCTTTACCGATGTCCTAGTTGCAGCCAAAATGTAGCAACATTACTCAGGACATTAAAGTTGCATCTTGATACCTTGTATTTCAAGTACAGTAAATGTTCTAGCACATAGATGTCTTTGAGGTTGCATCTGCACCATATCTCACAAATACCATTAACATGATTAAAATAAAAGCATGGTTGGGCATTATTTGGTAGTTTGTGGTTTGGTTTTGTGGCTTTTTTTTCCCCTTTAAAATGAAAATGTCAGATCTGCTGAAAAAGAAAAGAATGTTTAGAAGAAATATTAGAAAAAATCCTATGCATGATTGAATGTTAGTTACCTCTCAAACAGGGAGAAAACTTCATGGGCTTTTCTCATGTGTTCAGTATGAGCTTCCTCTGAATGACCACATTATGGAAAAGTGCTAGAGGCTTGATCAAATCCCAGCTGAACTTTGTGGTTTAGTCTCTGAACAATGTCTTATGTCATAAACTACTGGCTGTCAAAAAATTCAGTGCTTAATTTGCATGTAAATGATCCCAGCTTTCATGCATGTGTCTCTGTGAATTTAGGGATGGTGTCAGTTCTGGATTTGATGCAAGGTGGTTTCCCATCACGAGCTTCATTTCATGAACTATATAATATGTACAAGAAATACTTGCCTGAAAAACTGGCTCGACTGGACCCTAGGCTTTTTTGCAAAGTAAGAAAGAAATTAATTCTTCTTATCATTCAGGAGAGAAAATGTATTGTGGCATTGTTTTTTGTGTTTTTGTGAAGGAGGTAGAATATAATCCTTTCTATTTTCTATGTTTCAGGCTCTATTTAAAGCCCTGGGACTGAATGAAAATGATTACAAATTTGGGCTTACCAAAGTGTTTTTTAGACCCGGCAAGGTAATCTTCTTCTTGGAGTTCATGAATGTGAATCTTAGAATAATTTCAGTTGGAAGGAACTTTGGAAGGTGACATGGTTTAACACATTGATAGAAGTGTGGCCAACCTAAATAAGGTTGCCCAGAATTTTTGTAAATACTGTCCACTTCCTTTGAATAAACTACAATATTAGTACTGATGCAATTGGTTTTATAGTCTTTTTGCTGATACTGCAGCGTTTCTAATGCAATATTTGTATTCCAAGAATTACATTGACTATTAAAAAGAAGAAGTCAGAGCCAAGAAGAAATATTTTCTAGTAAAATCTGTTTATAGCTGAAATCTCTTTCTGTGATTCTGAGCATTGCTGCTGCTATTCTGAGAAAGGAGATGAAATAGAGAGCTATTGCAATGAGAAAGGAAAATTATTGTAATACCAGAAGAATGTTCTTGCAGTCATAATTGCTGAAAAACAGAAGTGCAGGATTTTCAGAAAAGGTTTCTTTCAATAGGAGTCTTATACAAAGGTTAAAAACTGCGAAGTGCTTTCAGCTTTTATTTTTTTCCACAGGTGTATAATTAGATGTGTCTTAAAGTTGTGGAAGGCCAGAGTTCACTTTCAGGATGTAGAAAAACAATTGATTTTTAAAAATTTTGGCAATAAATATTTTTGGTGATTAGTAAATGGTTAGATTGTTCAAAATGCCAAGTGTTGGACATCCATAAAAAAACCAAACAAAAAATCTGCAGTTGTCATTTCTGTCATTTCATTAAACAAAGTATAATAAAATTTATCTGCTCACTTTAATTGAAGGCTGATATAATGACGTACTGTTTACGTAAAAAATATTTTAACATTTTAACTCAGCATGATCTTAAATAATAATGTATTATTACACTCTCTGTTCTCCTAATATGTAAAACTTGTTTTTAATTATTATTTAGTTTGCAGAGTTTGATCAGATAATGAAGTCTGATCCGGATCACTTAGCAGAGCTGGTTAAACGAGTGAATCGCTGGCTTATCTGCAGTCGTTGGAAAAAAGTTCAATGGTGTTCTCTCTCGGTGATTAAATGTATGTATTTTATATTTTATTAAATCAAAATGTTTGTTAAAAATACGGCAAAGCAATAATTGTCACCTTGAAATATCGCCAGCCAAGGATGTGTAGCAGATGGTTACACATTGAAGTCTGAGTAATTGATTTCAGGGTTGGTGAGATTTCTTTGTTGGTTTGGTTTGGGTGTTTTTTGTTTGTTTGTATTTTTTTTTGTATTTTGTGTGAGGTACATGAGGAGGGGTTGCAGCAGAGGTTTTACAAAGTGGAGCATTACAGGCCAGCACTAGTTTCCTGTGTCCAGACGGCTTGGGTGCTTACTGAAGCCTGGGTGAGCGCGTGCACATAACTAACCGACTAGGTCTTGTTAGGAAGAGACTTCAGCATCAGCAGGAAAAAATAGTTCCACTTGTAGCTGGCAACATGGAATCATTTAGTTCTGGGAAGTGCCTGCACAGAGGTTGTCATCTTCAGACAGAAACTGCATGTTTGAAAGTATTGACATATATTACAGGGCAAACAACTCCACTCCAGACATTACTGCTCATCAGCAAATGAATCCCTATCACTGTTGATACAGTTTCTAAGTGCTTGGCCTGCTGACTTTACAGAATCATAGAATGGCCTGGGTTGGAAGGGACCTTAAAGACCATCTAGTTCCGACCTCCCTGCCATGGACAGGGACACCTCCCACTAGACCAGGCTGTTCAGTGCCAAGTCCATCTGGTCTTGAGGTTCACTGTGCAGAGTATGAATCAGGTGGTGTGAAATAGGGACTGGTACTTGTGGTATGTTTCAATGAAGGTATCTGGGGAAGGTCTGATGCAGAACGTCAGCAATCTATAATAGCATGGAGGGTGAAAATGGTACATTAAAATGGAGAAGAAAAGCATGAAGGTCTCATGCCAGTGCACACACGGCTGTGCATTTGGGCTGACACGGTCATGGCTTCTGTGTCTGTCACTGATTGGATATTATTTGTTGCTGTTTACAGTGGAGCAAATAGAATTTCTGAATTCTTATGATACAGATTTCAAACATCAGAGATTGTAACACTAAAATCTTGTGTTTGACCTATGGTCTTGGTGTGATTCTCTAAACCGAGACAACCTAGAAATATATGCCATTTAGTCTGTTTTTTCAGAAAGAGAGGAAGTTTGTCACTGTGTCCAAAAAGCAGAAACCCAGGGAAATAATATTGATGTGCCTTACTTCTTTGAAGTATTTTATGGGACATTTGAAACTAATTTTATCCCTAGAACAAAGATGAAACAAGTAAGAGATAGAGTGCATCTTTGTGACGACCTAAGTCCAGTGGTTAAACATCACTGTGTTCACAAACCATGTGCTAAAGGTAGTGTGGATCCATAGGCACCTATGTTTCCTCTAAGAGAGCTGTAAAAAGTTTATTTATTGTTGCACTTCTAAAATACTCAGCACACATGCATGTGTCAGTGCCTTGATTCTCTGTTTAACTTGGCTCCTGGTCCAAATCATTTACTCAGAGTCTTTAGACGAAGACTATTATAACAAAAGCTAGAGGTTTTGTTCTTTTTTTTTTTCCCCATTCCAGTATTGTAGAGAAATGCTCAATGAAGTTGCAGCCACTTTATTATCTCTAGCAGATATTGGCTACTTGATTACTCTTCAACTCAGGACTAACACTTCAAGCTGAGTGTTTCCTGCTTGCTAGATCCTGTGACTTTTAACAGAGGTTACTGATGTCTGTGAATCTGGAGGGGTATGTGAGTGTGCACACACTTCATTGTTGCTGTTGGTTTTGGGTGGGAGCCTCTATGCCTGGCCAAAGATTGTGAGTTCTGCTGTTCTGTGTCTTAAGTATTGTGGTTCCAATATAGAACAAGCTCTCAAGGACATGTAGTCTGCATACAGTTTTGAGGCATCAAATGTGTGAGGAAGATAGAAGTTTTGTTAAACTGTATAAAGCATTGACTTGATATCTTCTCTGTGTTTACAGTGAAAAATAAGATAAAATATCGAGCCGGTGCCTGCATTAAAATACAAAAGACTGTCCGTATGTGGCTTTGCAAGAGAAAGCACAAACCACGGTAAGAAGATATTCCTTGGCTTAAAAAATAGGTTTAAAATAATATTTTCTTGTGACTGTAAGAAGAGATTACTTAACTAAATATATCTGAAATCATAGAATGACACTAAGTACAATTGAAGGAGAGTGAGAGGTTCTGTGTTCCTTTGCTCTTTCCCAAGGATGAATAGACTAAATCTGAACCTTTCCTAAGAGATGTTTCTTTGACTCTTTTTTCATAAAATTCTTCAGTGATAGCCTTGTTTTTAGAAATCCTTTATTAAGTCTGTCTAAATTAAATTTAAGCTCATTAATTTTTGTCTTTTACCCATTCACACCTTCCTTTATAGGCTCCCTTTCATTTTTATCTTGGAAATAATGGTGTTCTGTCTGTCTTGTCTCCTCTTGAACTTCATTCCACTAGCTGATTGCATGGAATACTGACAGAAAAACTACTTCAGTCATTAAGCTCTGCTGACACCTTTATGTTCTTTGACAGAGATGCAACTCTGTTTTAGTAGCAGGCTTCTTGTAAACTATTCTCTTTTATATCCTTTGAGAATTATTTAGTTTTGAATCTTGGCATTTCTGACCATTTCCTTT
Source organism: Acanthiza pusilla (assembly GCA_036630365.1). Classification (NCBI taxonomy): domain Eukaryota; kingdom Metazoa; phylum Chordata; class Aves; order Passeriformes; family Acanthizidae; genus Acanthiza; species Acanthiza pusilla. The sequence continues at coordinate 23,358,741 of JAXCHO010000036.1, forward strand.
GTTTTTGAGATATTTGGTGCTCATCTTTTGTGTGTTGATTTTGTGAATCCCAGTTCAGTAATCTCTGTTTAGGAACACTGTCTGCAGGGTTGTAACTTTTGTGTGGGGCCTTCAATAGTGGTCCTTAAAAAAACGCCTGAGTTTACCGGAACTCTTCCACAGCCTTGTTTTTAACTTCTCTGGGGTGTAATGACTGTGTTCCCTACTGTGTAGTTAAGTTTTATCTGATTCAGTCCATTATTGCTCTTCAAGTAAGTGGCACTACTCAACCTTATCCCCTCCCATTAAAATCCTCTAGTGGATACTAGTGATTTATCATTGTGGGAAAAAAAAAGTAAAAAAACCAGCCCCATTTAATTCTCAAAATAAAGATGCATTTTTCCATTTTGAGTCACTATCTGCTAATTAAAATTTCAGTTTTAGTTGCTGTTTGGAAAAGCCTCCCTTAGTTAGTTACTTGATGTGATAATGTTTGAATTTCAAAAAAGAGGGTGATTTTTGTCAGAAGGCATAGCTTGTCTCCCCTGTCTACCTTTTTTATATGAGTGATTAGTGGAGTTTTAAAAATATCAGCTTCCAAAATCATCTCAAAATACAAATAAGCTGTCTTACCTTCACAGCATTGATGGCCTGATAAAAGTACGTACACTGAAGAAGAGACTTGATAAATTTAATGAAGTAGTAAGTGCTCTGAAGGAGGGGAAAGCAGAGACAAGCAAGCAGGTCAAGGAGCTGGAGGATTCTATTGATGCTTCAATGACCAAAATTAAGGTATGCGATAGTAATGAGAGAAATAGTGTCTTGGTACTGGAATCTTTGAAAAGCTTCATCTAAAGGAGAAGTCAATGCATTTTTCTTAATAGAAAAGATACTTTAATTTCGTGGTCTTCATTTCCAGTCATTGAATAATTCCTGTTTAAAATTATTTGTGAATATAACTGAAGTGAATCCTGAAAATGGGTGCATATGTCTAGACTTGGTTATTATTATCATTTGTGTCTCAAAATTGGCACTGAAGGTTTTAAAGAAAAAATGCATGTTGATGCATGTTATGAGACAAATTTTAATTATTTGTTTGTTGTTTTCATTATTGGAATAATAAAATTGGAATAAATGGAATAACTACCAATATTTTAACTTAATCAGGCCTGAAACAGATAAATGTTTTTATCACAGAATAAAGACATTTCTATTCCAGTTATGAGGTTTTTTCAGAATTAGAAGTAAAGAGAATTCAGCTTGCTGATTATGCTTCAGGTCTGTAGTTCTCTGTTTCTTACCACAGAAGCACAAAGACAAAATGAAAGCTCACTGACATTTATTAGTGTTGGAAAAAAATTGGTTTGTTGAATTCTTGATTCATGCAATAGTGTAGCTTTCTGAGAGTAACATATTAAGATTTCTCTATTTGAAATCACTGTTGAAAAGATGGAAGAATTAACCTGTCAACTTGGAGTTCTCTTTTTTAATAAAAATTATATAATTTATCATCATGATACGCTGTCAGAAAAGGTCAGCAAACACCCCATATTGCAGTTTTATTAGTACGATGGGTATTGTAAAATGAAATTAAATTGTACCTATCAATAAGATCTGAAAACGTGTGGAGCAAAGGCTATTTTTAAAGCATTTTCAACCTGTCATTTGTTACTAATAATGTTTTAGAAAAAGTTAGTCACAACGTGGTGCAATGTTTTTTCTGAGTGCTAGCAGAAGTATTAAGAAAAACTATTTTATGCTACAACACAAAAGCAGAGCTGTAAATAACCACTAAAGAAGATAAGAACACAACACAAAGTACACATGGGCAGGCCTTAATTTCCATCCTGCCATGTTAAGAATCAATTTCTGTTGCTTGAAACTGTGAGATTTAAAACATGAAGGCATGTTTTGAAAAGAAGTCATGTTTAGTTTTAGTAATGTAATGGGGATTACTTTTGTATGGTTTTATAGGAGAGATTTTAGAAAGAAAGGGAAAAATGGACTCAAGCTTCTCCATCCTGAAGTGTATATATGATTTAAATATAGTGCTCTGTGATCTCATTTCACTTATTATTTTTTCAGTGTATATTTTCAAAAGTGAAGTACAAATGAAAAAGAATAACCCCCTTATTATTTTTACAGACCACTATAATGACTAGAGAACAGATACAGAAAGAATATGATGCTTTAGTGAAAAGCTCAGAGCAACTTCTGAGTGCACTGCAAAAGAAAAAGCAGCAAGAGGATGAAGCAGAGAGGCTACGGCGCATCCAGGAGGAAATGGAAAAAGAACGAAAGAGACGTGATGAGGAAGAACAAAAACGAAAGAAGGAAGAGGAGGAAAGACGCCTGTGAGTCTTGAATTTGAATAAGTTGCTGGTTATAGAATGAGAAGGAAACAGGAAAGGCTTTCTAATGATGTCATTTTTAATACACTTAGTGACTTGGTTTGTATCCTTGGTGTGGTGTGTAGTGTTGAAGTGTTTCCTTTCCCAGTGATTTATAAGGCAAATGTCAGAAGAGCATATGGAAGAAATTATATGATGCAGCTGGAAATACAGATGAACTTGAAAAATTTTATGACTTACGTGTAGTGCTCTGTTATCAGGACTGTACTGACTTCTGCATTACCATTCCATTTTATGAAAGGGACTTTGTATTTCGTACTATTTCTTAATTCACTTGCATCATAATAACACGTTTTCATTTCCTTCTACTCTTATGTAATAGGAAATCTGAGATTGAGGCAAAGAGAAAACAAGAAGAGGAAGAGAGAAAAAAGAGGGAAGAGGAAGAAAAGCGTATTCAGGTTAATGCTTTAGCTGTGTGTGGCTTTGGGGGATTTTTTGTTATTGTGGTGGTTGTTTGTTTTGTTGTAATTTTTTACTTCTTTTTAAATCTTTTTTGTAGCTTAGATTCTCCACTGAATCTAATGGCTTCTTTCTGTAAATGTATGTCTCAGAGTCATTCACCAGTGATGCTTTAGTAGTAAATAAAAGACAAATGCCATGTTTAGGGCATCTCAAGACAGATCCTATTTCTACTTCCAGTGCAACTTCAGATCTTCTGAGTAGAGGTGCATCTATCTTCAAGGGGTTTTAAAGTTAAAAATAGACAACACTGGACAATCCTAGTTTAGCCTTTGAAGGTTTTGTGGGTGGTCTATGTCAGGCAAGTTTGGCATTATTTTACTAAAGTCACATCTGGACTTGGACTGTGTCATATACTTGCTTAACTGCAAACACTTTCAGAATATTGGTAATAATGAGAGAAGGCATGACTGTCCTTGGTAACACCTTTGGCTACATTAATGTACACTAAAGTCATGCATCTCAAACCCTACTCCTCCACCCTTCCCCTTGATTTATGGCAATTCTTACTGATTTTGTAATGAGCTCTCACTCTTGCCATGCATATGTTTCTATATACTTCTTTTCCTTTTTTTTTTGATTTTGCTTGGGTGACCTAGGGATAGCGGTGTTAAGAGATAAAGAATATGTATAGGGATTGTCTTTATCAATGTTTCTTTGTTTCTGAGTTGTGGATATCTGCAATGCAGAATGTAATTTACATTTTTACTTAAAAATGCTATGTTTGGATCCAAGCAGATACATAATCCACAGGGTGTTTCGTTCTCCCACATACAGTTAATGTCTCATTATCTTTCCTCCTGGTGGTTGGTCTTATCAGCTGATCTAAAATGGGATTCATAGGGTAAAGTCACTGGTGTAACTGTGTAGCTCTAGTGGTGCAACTTCACAATGATGAGTGGGAAGCAACTTTGTTTCCTTTGTTGATTTTTGGGCACCCATAAAGGCCCTGCTGAAACTTGGCGTACATGCCTTTTGAAAGTGTGAATTGGATAGTCGTGTTTTACTTACTGTACATGCAAAAGTGAAGTAATGTGCAAAAGTGAAACATTTTTGCGAAGTAACGATGGTAAACTGCCCTTGTTGTTTGGCTCTGCGGAGGCAGTATATTTGAATTGCTCTTGCATGGCACTAAGTTGGAAGTTTTACCATTTGCTTAAATTCAAAGCCAGATCAGTTCCACAGAGAACTCTAGTGTCTGTCTTAATCCCTTTTCAAAATGAACCACAGACCTATGTGCAAAGTAGTGCCTATTACAAAGTCCTGTAATGCCAAGAGCAGAATATCAAGGAATTATTGTGTTAGTGCTATGGAGGTATAACCATAGTGTCTGTTTAATTTGAGTTTTAATGGTTCTTTTGAAGACCAGTTTTCATAATAACAAACAAAATATTTCATGTATCTTTTAAAAATAATAATTACTTGGCACTTTATTTGAAAAGGTAATACAAGTGGTGGGCAATAATTATTTGATAAACTATTTGAAAACCAAGATTCCGTTTGTAGCTGTTTCGTTTTTCTTGGGTCAGACTAAATATTAATGCTGTTAACTTTTCAGTTCTGTAAACTTTAGGTGTTTTGAAAAGCTAGTAATATACTACTTAGCATACTTTTTATTACTGCTTATATAGCATTTTGGTTCTGATTGGGTAAGGTTAAAGATGTCTTATTCTAAAACAGGCTGAAATTGAGGCTCAGCTAGCTAGAGAACGAGAGGAGGAAACCCAACACCAGGCAGTGCTTGAACAGGAACGTCGTGACCATGAACTTGCAATGAGAATTGCCCAGAGTGAGGCAGAACTCATCAGTGATGAAGCTCAGCTTGATTTAGGTTTGCGCAGGTATGGAGTTAAGTAGTGACATTTACTACATTTACATCCTCTCTGTGTTTTTTTCTTCTTCTTCCTGTCCTGATCCCTTTGAGAAGACTATGCTCTTGTTGGTTTTATGTATCTGTGTAGTCATTAGGTGGACCTTTAAGTCAGTGTATTAAATGTTTTCCAAATTAACTTTTGAAATTTGTTAGAAATAGATTGCTTTTGCTCAGGGATTTTCTTCATTTTGGATCTTGCTACATCAGTAATTTTGTAGGTGCTTGTGAATACAGTTGCAGTTCTCTTCCACTTTTTGAGTTCTGACAAGGATGGCAAATTTTGAATTCTGATTTTTATGGCTCATTTAAAGTAGGGAATGGAATTTCTTCAGTGGCAAGTAATAATAAAATACGTCTTTGCTAGGACTCCATGGTTCCATTTGTACAGTGAATTTGTGGGGGATTTTCTTTTTTTAACAAGAAGCCCTCTTTGAATGCAGAAATAATTGTGATTTCTGGCTCCTGACTGGTAAGTTTTTGTCAAGTGGAATGAAAATATCTAACATAGGTTCAAAATTTAAATGTCAGTCTTGTTTTGTATGAACTTTTGATGTGTCATAAGAAGAGCTTAACTTTTGATATATAGAACCACACTGCCTGTCTGCGAAGCAAGCATTTGTCGTGTAAAAGATGATGCCTTAGAAGGAACTTAGAAGTTCCAGCAAAAATGGTACTTAACTGGTCAAGTTGCATAAAGAGACCTATGGACATAATCACAGAGTTGGTGACTTCATTAGTGTGACTACTCAGTTTGTTGTTGAAAGGAGTGCAAGAAAATCCTCCATGTTTCCATAGAATTTCAAGATCCCAGATGTGTTTTGTTTGCTACCAAATTTTATCTAGATGTATACTTTAAAAAAAACAACAAAACTGTATACCTACTTGAGATAGGTGAGTAATTTTTTTTTGCTGTGTTTTTTTGACTTTTAGACAGTTCCACTGAAATAGTTGTGGTTTTCCCCTCAGTTCTACAATAGCTGCCATATTGTCTCTTATGAGACTGGCATGCTCGATTTGTAGAATCAGAATGGTTTGGGTTGGAAGGGAACCTTGAAGATCATCTTGTTCCAAGCCCCTGCTGGGGGCAGGGACATCTTCCACTAAACCATGTAGCTCAGAGCCCCATCCAACCTGGTCTTGAACACCTTCAGGGATGGGGCATCCACAGGTTCCCTGGGCAGCCTGTTGCAGTGCTTTACCACTTTCCCTGTCTGGATTTTGGTGCAGTACTTTGAAGGTAAACACAAAGTCACTCTAATGTTGCAATCTGGCAGAGTTCTCTTAAATACGAAAAAACCGAAGCAATAGACAAGAAGATTTCAGAGAATTCAGCAACTGTTCTCTCAGTGAAGCTCTAATCTCCACAGTGTTTCCTATTGCTCATAGGTGGTTTTGGCATTTGTCTTTCTTGTGTAATCCCAGAATGGATGATGAACTAATGGTCATCATAACTCTGACTGCCAGTTTCTCTCTGCTGTGTAACTAGCGGTAGGAGACTGAAGACTTCTGAATTATTGGAAAGTGCTGAATGGTGTGAACACATTAGCATAGCAATGTAAATCCTTTCTTGAACAAGATAATGCCTAAATCTAGAAAAAAAGTGATAGATTTTTCTGCTTATGTGAGATTTTTTTTTAGTCTCATTGGCAATTTTTTCCCTTGTTTCTCAAGTCTACTTCAAATAGTTTAAAGCACATTCAAAACCTGAATAGAATGCTTTTAATTTAATATTTTATTTGATTTTATGTTGGTTTGTTTAAAACCAAACTAAAACATTCCCCATGTCCCAATATCTCCTACTGAAATCAGAGCATAGATTTTCACATAATTTCAGGACTTGGCTTAAAGGCAGAAACTGGAAATTCAGTGAAATAAAAACTATTGGTTAGAACAAAATATGTAATTTAATTATTAAATTCTCAGGACTTCTTTTACATGATACCAATCAAAATTTTGCTATAGTCTAGAGAAGTTCTGGTCTGCCATCGTCTGCATTTGAGACTGACATATTACCATGTGATACACTAAAATCACTGACTTTTTTCTAAGTATATCTAGCTTTTCTGTTACATTTTGCTATAGTAAGATAAAGCATGTATGACTTTGTACTGAATTTATACAGTGTGCTGGTTCTGCAGTGTTTTCACAGTTTTTAAAAAAATGGTTTCATGCTCACATAGTGGCATGAATAAAAGGGTATTTTCCATTGTGTGGTGCTAACTGTGGAGTGAAAAGAGTAAGAAAAAGTGGATCTTATGTGCTCAATTTTAAGGAAGATGTGACAATTTTGTGTTGTCATATTTGAACCTGAGTAGCCTCTAGTTTATTTCTTTTTTACTCAGTTCCTTACTATATTCAACATTAGCTTTCATAGATATTTCAAGGTGCATAAGTATTAGCAGTTTCTTTGAAAAATATCCTCATTGGCTTCTGTCAAAGAAGAAAAGTGTTCGTTCTGGCAGCAGATCCAGCATTTTCATTTGTGCTTATTCTGTGCTGGATCTCTTCTAGCTTTATCCAGTTTTACTACTCATCCACAGTTTGAAAGGATGTGTAATAAGTGATTTACTGAACCTAGGGGTAAATTAATGGTAATGCTTAGCACTTATGTAAAAAAAAAAAGAAAAAAAAAAAGGTATCTGCTTTCAACTGGGCAATGTTTTTCATTTATGTGTGTTATTGAAACATACAAGATGGCATATAACACCAAAAGAAGCTAGTCTTAAAGAAAGTGTTGTGAGTGTATCTGTTCTGGGTGTTGCACTGGAACAGTCAAAAAAAGTCCTAATTTGTAGCATGTTTAATGCTACATGTGTACACCTGGGAGTTTCCAGTATAGCAGTCAGACTGGGGGCCCATTCACATCTTGAATGAAGGAGCATCCATCCTGATTCCAAAGTAGCTGCAGGAAGATTGCTGTTATTTCTTGTGATATGCTTATCCAAGCATGAAATATATCAGTAGCATGTCTCAAAGTCTCTGATTTTGAAAGATCGAACAGGGGAGAAAGGCTGGGGGAAGTTTTCGCTTGTTTGTTTTTTCCAGATTATAATTTAAGTCATCATTGAATGAGAAAGTTGGGAGGAAAAAAGGTCTACATAATCAGTTAAAAAATAATAATAAAAAATTAATAAGATAGTAGAGGAGATGGGAGAGCAGGAAATGCTATGACCCACCTTTTCTCGGTTCAAATTATTAGAATATTAACTAGGCAGTAGTCCATCTAACATAAATATCTTCTATTTGCAGAGCCAATGGAACAAAACCACAAATGACTGCGTATGGCATTTTTTTCCATTTGAATGCTCTAATAGATAAAAGCCCCACTAATTAATTCAAAAGAAATTGATATTGTCCTCTTAAATACTAATACCCTGTGGTAATCTTTAGTAGTAGTATGCATCTATAATGTCTAAATAAGTTTGTAATACCTTATATTCACTACTTTGCTTATGTCTAATAAACCTTTTAATAATCAAATATACCTAATAATATCTATTTAAAATTTATTATTTAATTGCTGTAAAGCTTTTCACATACCATCCATTTTTCACTGCACTGTGTGATTTATTGCTCTTTATAGAATCATGACTCAGTGTGTGTGTATATATATGTGTATATATATGTGTGTGTGTGTGTGTGAATGTTAATAATTTAAAATACGTAGCCATTTCCTGTGCACTTCATTTAACTTGATTGGCAAGAGACTTTCACAGTTATAAAGGTTGTTTTTATATCCATATATTTGGTTTATGCTCATTTACGAATTTTCTTATAGGGAACAAATGGCCACAGAAATGTCAGAAATATTGTCTAGGTAGGTGAGAAGATATAACACCAGTGAATCAATCGTTTTATAAAAACAAGTCACACATGAAATGGGTTGAATTATTACGGAATTAAAAGTTGTGGAATCTGAGGTTTTTTTACCATGATAAGCAGTTAAGTAAATTATTTCTTTCAGATAAATTTCCTTTACCAACACCTTTTTTCAGCAATTATTTTTCTGCTATTCAAATTGTTTATATTAAAAAGAATAAGAATAACGCATTATTTTCTGTAATTTTGTTAATGTTTCTCCAGCTTTCTTTTATTTTCATCTTGTGGTAATAAAGCACAAGGCTTCACATCTTTTAAAGGCGTATTTCTACAGATTCATCACAGCGTTAATGAGGTTATTTAATAGTAATGTAACTGTTGGTGCATTTAATAAGAAAACATTCTAATTGCAGTTCCCTTAAAAGCAGTTTTGAAAATTACCATGGTAAGAGCATATTAAAAACCCTCTTAAGATATCCATACAAAATCCCCTTTTGAGATTTCTTGACTGATAATGGAAGTTTTTACGCAGAATGCAGAAGGAAAGGCAAATGCAGGTTTTGGTCTGAATATACTAATTGGTAAGATATTAATTCTCTGTTCAAAGAAATTGTTATGATGTCTTCCATATCAGCAAGTAATTAAAAAATGTTTTCTACAACTTAAGGGCAGAAATAACCTTTGACATTGATTTTATGAAGCTCACAAAAGAAGAAAAATTTTTTAGGGTTTTTAGAAGTGAATATGTTGTTAAACAAGGTACTAAGCTGTGTATATGAAGCCTGAAGATGATAAGTCTCACATTTGATGAGTTTTCTAGTGGTAGCATGGATAATTGAAATGTAGCTGGTAACTAAATTTGTTTCTTGCAAAGTGTTACTTTAAGAATAGGAATAAACCACGTTGTGTGTAATTAAGGTAGCATGTGAATTTAAATGGCTATGTTGTATTGCATATATTGACATAATTCCTATGACAATGGCCAATTTTTAATGTACAAAAAATTTACAAAACTTCAGGGCAAAATCAGAGCCTCAGTTTTTTGGTTTCATTCAAAATGCAATACCTCTTGGTTTATGCTTCTTTAACTAAATTTGTCTCACTTTTCATACATTGGAAACTTTTGATGTGAGACTGATCTTTTGTATTTTTAGTCTGAAAATACTGTTTATTATACATAGCTCTCAGATGGAGCAGTGAAGATTGAATGTCAAGTGTGATGCTCCTCTTACTGCCAGACTGTTATGCTTAAAATCATGTAGAAAACAAGTGATCTTCAGAGTGCAGAGTAGTACCCTAATAGAAAGACTAAGCCATTCAATTGGATTAGTGTTCTTAAAGATTACTAGTTTAACCAGAGATTGTATAGCCTAGTTCTGCTGCTCTGAATTAAGTAGCAAACTCTTAGAGTGGTGGGTACTGTTGCTAAATAAGGAAAATCCTTAGGATTTATCAAATTGGGTTCAACAAGGTTAGACACCAGGCAGCGGAAATTATTTATCAGCAGTCCTTAATGTCCTACAGGAATGCCAATAATAACAAAATATTAAGGTATATATTTTGAAGGAACTTGTACATTTATTTGTTTTATACTCGTGACTAGTGCTAAGTCAGAGTTAATTTTTTGTCAGACTTCTCACATACTCTAACTGGAAGCTGTGTGTTGGCTTGGATTAGTAGTATGAGTAGGCATTAAGCTGCTACTGAACAGTAAGATTCTGTAGTTTTAATTATACTGAAGAGATGGTTCGGTTGTTATTAAGAGGCACATTTGGTTTATTCAATGAAATTTAAATTGCATTTGTTATCTCTGCTTTCAAAACTGCTGTATCCCCATAAAGAAAATTTTCAGGTTATAATAGTTATTTATAACCTACTAATTAAAAAAGGAAAATAAACATAAAACTTCATGGTACCACATGAGGCCTTTGTGGAAAAATAAACATTAAAATAATATTCACTAGATTATACCTGTTGTAATAAGGTGCCTGTCCCACAAAGATATTACTGCATAAACAGACCTTCCAGTAAAAAGGCCTGGTTTCTTCTTATTGCATCAAGAGCTTTGCTACCCTGTTAAAGATCTAGTTTCTTTTGAACAAATCCCCTCAGATCCTGAATAAATTCAATTTCTGTTCTTAGTCATGAGAAAAGGTTGGTAAAATCATTGTCTGTTCTTCTGTTCCTTAGTGTTTAAAAGGTATGCTCATCATCACTGAACATAGCAGTATTTTGAATTTATTTTATATGCAAATAATCCACGGCAAGTTTGCCATTCCTAAGGGACGGTTCTTCCACTTATCCATACCATATTTTTTGTGGGGAAAAAAAAAATCAGGTTTATCTTTCCATGTAATGTTCATTTCATACATGGAAACCTGGTACATTTTCTTAAAGATGATTGAGATTTTAGGAATGTTTTCTCACTTGCATTTGCTTACTTGTGTATTACCTACATGGTGAAGACCTTTTGCATTTGGAAAACACTGGGTTTCTATGAGGCTTTTTCTACTGGTCAGCCTTTCTTCTGTGTGGTCTTTTTTACCTTGGTACTTCTTAATGGTCAGTATCATCACCTCGAAACCCAGAATGAATATTGCTGTTATCATATAGCCACTGTACAGTTAGCATAGATTTAATTTGGTTTCTTCTTTCAAGTTAGGCTTTTGTCAAAGACAGAATATTTTCACAAATTTTGGAACAAGGATTTTGTCCTAGACCAATTTTAAACAGCAGAGGAAATGCCTTTTCTACCTTCTCCTTGTTCTACTTCAGAAATACTTTTCCTTGTCTGTTTTTTGAATGGAACTAAAACTGTCCATAGTCAGTCTTTGTTTTCTGTATCTTGATTAGCATTAAGTAAAGTGTATATCAGTGTGGGATGAGACTTATGTCTTTTCATACATAAGCGGTATTCATGACAATTCCTTTTAATCTCTAGGAGACCAGTCAGATTAAGATATGATTTTGGGCATAAGATATATTTTCATTTTCCCTTAATAATTTGAACATCTTGAAAGTAATGTGGTATTTTGCCTTAGAATTCAGTCCCTGTGCTACTGATCTCCATGGTAATAAGCATGATGCATTGTTGATCATGGAATCTCTTCTTCTGCTTAGAATAATTCCTGGTTAATACTTGAAAAAATATATATTTTTAAAATAATTGTAGGGGTCCTGCAGTGCAAGCCACAAAAGCTGCTGCTGGTACTAAGAAGCATGATCTCAGTAAGTGGAAATATGCAGAGCTTCGTGATACAATCAACACATCCTGCGGTAAGTGGAGTTTTTTCGGATTTGAGAGAGTTCAAGTTGTAGTTATATGAAAGGTGTTTATTCCTAAAGCAAAGATAAAAAGTTTATGTAGGTTTGAGTGAATAACAATTAAAAAGAAGTTATCTTACCCCCAAAAGAACAATACCTGAAGCTATTTCCATATTAAGGAAACAGAATTTCTACTGTTATGTCTTTTAGGGATTATATATTTATGATATTAAACTGCTTCGAACATAAAATACATGTTATAACTTCTTAATTAAGTTCACTCAGTTTGATGTACTTCCACAGCAGGAATAGTAGTTATTATGCTTTACCTAGAATGTTCTAAGAATTTTTTTGCTATCACTTTTTGCTGTCACCAGATCATAAAGAAAGCAAAAATGTCATGTAAAGCACAGTGTAAAAATATTTTCTGTCTTAGGTATTCATATTATTCTTTATTTTCAAAATGCGTAACTTCTTTTGGGAAGTGTACAGTGGGGCATTAATCACTTTGCCCTCAATGCCATGAAGATAGAAACAGATAAAAATTATTTATCTTTTAGATATTACTGTTTCTTCCTGCTTCTTATTGAAAGCAGTTGGTTAATTTCTGATTTAAGATCACATAGAATTTCTTCCTGGATGTGGAAATTGGAACAGAGTAATTCTCTTTTACTGTTTTTACATATGCAAGACTGGAACAATGTTTTCAGCTACATAGGTGGTGAAGTAATACATGGAGCTCATTCCTAGTGAAGCCAACTTTTGGATACTCTTAAATGACGAATGAAAAAACCTTGTCATCATTCAGTCTCTTTTTATAATGAAATTCAAAAAAATTAAAATAGATAAGTGAAGAAAGAATGCAAATCTGAGAGGTCAAATTGCTGTTTTTCTTTTTTTCAGTTGCAGAAATAAAGTTTAGTGGTGAAATTTTACCTTTTTTACTTTGTTTCTGTGCTGCTTGTGTTATGACCCTGTCAACAGAAACACTGGTAGCATTTCACTGCTCCAAATCTCACAGTACAACAGCTATTTTGGGGACTGCCTTTACTCTAAAGCAGAAAAGGATACATCAAACTCTGAGGGACTTTCTGGGCCCTGTGCTTCAGGCAGTGAGGGGGTTTTATATTACATTGTAGCATATTAGCATTACAACTGTATCTCAACTCACATAGCTATCAACATAGAAAAGCTTTTAATAAATAGTTTTTCTGACTTTTCTCACTCATGCCTTCCCTTCTTCTTTTTTGGGATAGATATTGAACTCTTGGCGGCTTGCAGAGAAGAGTTCCACCGAAGGCTAAAGGTATATCATGCATGGAAATCCAAGAATAAGAAACGCAATGCAGAAACAGAACAGCGTGCTCCCAAATCAGTCACAGACTATGGTGAGGAGAGCTAATTTTGTGTTTATAATGATTTTGGTGATAATATTCTAAAGAAAACATTTCTGGAATGGATTTTGGGTTTGATGGTTGAAGAAACTTCTTGGAGTTTTTAGGAATGTTTTTATGTTGATTTAAGGTGAATATTTTGCAGAGATTGAAACTGGTAAATTCTTCACAGAAATTAAAATACTTTCAGTAGATCCAATTACCTGTGCTAAATAGCTCTCCCTTAAAACCTTTTCTCATATCCGGCTCACATCTGTTAAAAAGTGTTCTTGATCTACTGATGCAGTTGCTGGCATTTTTGCTAAATGTTCGTTGCTGTGCTACTTTACTCATTCATAATATACAGCTATGTAGAAATAGATGTGTAGATACCTTTAAAAGGTGCTAATAATTCTATCATTTACATCACTGTTTACATACATGAGGTTACATCCTCTTTTAAAAATTCTGTGAGCATTGATATTGCAATTTTGGCTTATGACAAATTTTGCATAGGCCCTGCTTTCTACTGATAGGCCCTCATTCTACTGATTTCTCAGGTGGGTATTTATTGTCAAAGCAGCACACTAAGAGTAAGCGACTGCCTTTCACATTCATCAAGAAAGTGTAGTTTAAGACAGCCAGACATGAAAATTCCATACCTGGTTTCTGGAGTAATATTTACAGAGTGGATTGTTACTCTTTTCCCAGCATCCCACCTCTAAAGTCCAGTGATCGTCTGTTATAAAAGAAACCTAAGAAATTTACAAAATCACAGTAAATACATGGAATAATGTAGTCAGATCTTTCCTACTGTCTTCTGGTTCCATGATATTTGTGTTCCTGCCACACAGTTCGTGGGAGACACAAAAGAAAAGGGAAGATGAGGAGAAAGTGCTCGCCCCTTAGTCACATGAGCCTGATACCAAGGCATTGTTCTGGGACATGGAGAATAAAGATTCCAGGGAATGCAGGTGCATTACGTACTCTCAGTCCATGTACAAAGGCATCTCCTTCCCCTGGATTCATTTACTTGAGTTATGCATTGCTTGAGCGTTGCGTGAGTTTGAGGTTTTCAGGGAACTTTAATATGGTTGTGTGGCAGGTGGTGTCTTGACCCCTGGAGGAGATACCAAAGAATGGGTTCTTGTGTCTGTAATGTGGTTTTAATGGTGGCAGGAAATGTGGTTCCTGGTGGCAGGAAAAGGACTTTTGAAGCACTTCTTCAAAATGGTAAATTGCTTTGAATTTGAGCTCACAAGTTCTCTCTGGAGCCAAATGGGTAAAATTACAGTAAAATACACTGTATTGCTGATGGGAAGTATCAAAGACCAGATGATCTTAGGATTTTTCGCACACAAAGTGGGGAATATTCATGTTCTCGTCACATTTATTCAGACATTTGCCACATTCTTTTCAGTTTTTTTCATTGTATTTTTATACTTTTCTTGATATATGGCATCATATTTCTAAAGAAGAGAACCTTGCAGTTCAGAAGAAATTGATAGTGACCTTTAGAGACTCTTGTTAATGTCAGTATAATTTTTCCTATTGCCAATAATTATACTACTTGGACATTTCACATAGATATATTATAGTGATCTGGGAAGGTAGTAAGAAGGAATTCTGATTTCTTAGGTGTTTCTTAGGCTAAAAGTCTTCTTTCTGGTGTCAGTGGATGTGTGCTTCAAATGATGTAGTTTCTTCTTTCCATCTCTTCGTTGATTGATGTAATTTTACAGTGTACTTTAATGCAATTTTACAAGTATCCTTTAAATAAATTAATACATTCAGTATAGAAGCTAAACACTGGTTTGTATATTATTATTGGAATAGGCAGATTTGGTATTTACAGAGGTCTGGAAGTTTTTCCTAGCAGAAATGTCAAAAATGAAAAGTACTGCATTAATTAACTAGCAGATCTGTCACAGCAATCTGTGCTTAGCATGTATACCACCGAGGCTTTGTAATGGGTATTGCAAATTATTGAAGGTTAAATCCTGATGAAAATAGAAGTAGAAAATGAGTAGAAATAGTTAGAATCTGTGTTTATTTTGTAACTAGATTTCCCATTTGTCTGTCATCAACATTGGTGAAAAATGAGGTAATGAAACCATAACTTAAAAAGGATCAGCACTTTTATGTTTTGTTCAACATGTAATATTTGTTCACAGATTTTGCACCATTTTTGAGCAACTCAAGTAAGTGAGGAGATGGCTGTTTAAGCTAACTTTGAAGAATAGGAACACTTGAGAGCTCTGTACTAACATTGATTGATCCAGTGTTTTGCTACACATGTACAAGGAAGTTAATTGTAAAAAAACGTGTACAATTTAACAATGTTATTTATCTGATGGTAATTATATGTTACTCCAGTAATTTACAAATATACTTGTCTTCATGAAATCCTACCTATTTGAGGAGTCATGGGAAGGGAGAGTGAAATAACCTTTTCCTGTAAATTATTGGAAGATATCATCTCCTATTTTTTCCACACCCCCCCATTAAATAACATTCTTGTTCTAACATTTTTCTTTATTGTCTGCACGTGGATTTTTGTTGTAGCAAAACTCTGGAATCAACGTAATATAACAACTATTTTCCTAGCACACAAACTAACATTCAGGTGATGGTTGCTTCTGAATAAAGAACTACAGTTCTATAGCAGTGAGTAGAGGCTGCATTGGCTGTTTAGCACTCCTGTCTTCTAGATTTGCATTTTAATTTAGCCATGCTTAGGGGTAGAAATGAGCCTTAGCAATTATCACTGCAGTGCAAAAAGTATTTGACGATACTAAGGCACTGATCTGCTGGGATAAATGTTCAAACAATTTGTAGAAAATAGAATTAGATTTTTATAAACTGTGTCTCCCTGTAAGGTGCGTGCTTTATCAGAGTTGATGTATAAAAGTACCTTTCACCTGTTAAAATCTGGTTTTTTTCTTCTCTTTGTTTATGCACACATTTAAAAAAAAAACCAAAACAAAGGAGATCTGATATGTATAACACATGGGGGTTTTTAAAGGTTCTGCTCTTCAGGTTTAGAAAAACTATTTTTGCCTGAATCTAAGCAGAAGAAATTTCAAGGTGCAGTTGCTAGTCTATGTTAGTCCATAAAAATATATTATTAAAAGTGATTGTTATTTTTCATATTACTAAATATTAGCTCAGAAATTACCTTTGTTTCTTAATAGACAGGGAAAAAATGGAATTCACTTTTAATTATTCCTTTTATGCTGAAAGATGCAACTCTTAATACCGATTTTCTTTTGTAGAGATGGTAAAGGTTGTTGAACCGTATCTTTAACGGTGGTGTAAACCACAAAAAAAAGATTGGTAGCAAACTTTTGCAGGGGCAATTATTAAAGGAAAGCATCTCACTTTCAAGAGCATTTACTATTTAAAACTAATTATGATAGTATATATGTAACATTAGGAAGGTTGATAATTTGATGAATTAACATAGAAAGTACGTGCTTTTATTTGAAAGGAAATTTATGTCCAGAGTCTAAAATATGTGGTACTCAAAGTCCAAAAATGCATATGGAAAATATTTACAAAAAATATATATGAAGCTTGAAAAATGTCATGTAACTTTCTCCTTTAGAAGTTCGGTCAGTTGATCTTAATGGTCTAAAATAATTAATTGAAAAAATAAAGCAGCCATAAAGTAGTACTAATGCCAGATTTTGACATAAATATAGGCAGAAAATTGTTTGGTGGCAGCTTTGTAATAAGCAGTATTTATTGTCAACATTTCTATTAACAAATTAGTAATTTCTAACAGTATTATACATCCTTTTGTGTTGAATGTCAAACATTGTCAAGTGATGCTTTGTATGTTTGTAACTGAAAATACATCTGTGCACTGTGATCATTTTTTACAAAGAAATGGACTGAACTAAAGCAATTACTGATATATGCTTCTGGTTGGTAAGAAATTTTATATGGGAAGTTTCACCTTAATTTAAAGCAGATTTAAATTCACCTTGATTTAAAGCAGAATATTTTATTTACTTTGTTTTGTCTACAGATGCCATTGAGCAAAATATAGATACAATAGTTAACATGAGCCTTTTCTGACCAATGTTGTAGCTGTTGTGATTAACAGAATGCACATGATATGAGATGGGAGTACTTTACAGGTTTGCTGAGACTTCAGATGACCTTGAATTCAGAGAGAATCTCTTTGATTTTTTGGGGGGCTGTTTATTTTCTTGTTTCTTTTGTTGTTTTGTTTGTTTGCTTGTTTTTCAATTTTGCTGATTAATGAAGCAAGTAATAGGGCTTTCTTGTTTTCTAATTGTTTTGTTTGCTTATTTTTTGGGGGATTTTTTGTATGATAGCACAACAAAACCCCGCAGCCCAGCTGCCAGGCAGACAACAAGAGATTGAAATAAACAGACAGCAGCGCTACTTTCGCATTCCCTTCATCCGCCCTGCAGACCAGTACAAAGACCCCCAGAACAAGAAGAAGGGCTGGTGGTACGCACACTTTGATGGGCCCTGGATTGCTCGGCAAATGGAGCTTCACCCTGACAAGGCACCCATTCTGCTTGTAGCGGGTTGGTATTGAAAGCAAAACTGGAACTTTGAAAAGGTTCAAAGTTGATAATGAACTTCAGAGAAAGAAGCTCAGGTTGTCAGTCCCAAGTTGTAGTTTTTTTTTTTTTTTTTTTGTTGTTGTTCTTTTTTTTTTTTTTTTTTGGGAATTTGGGACTGCTGCTGATAGTGCCCAAGTGTTTCAGAATATCGTTTGGAGATGTAACTGGCCACATGTTTTACTTGCACGCATGCTTCAATTTGGGAAGCCATAGACGGAGTGGGAATCCAAATTTAAAGGTTTAATTAAGAGTACTCAGATTATTCGTTGAAGTGGAGGCAGCATGAAGATAAAACATCACAATTTATCTGGGAAAGGTTTACTCATCATTATATTGTTTTTTAGTTAGCTTTGAAGAATTACAAGCAGTTTGTATCAAAACAATTTGTGCATATGTTACATTGTCTTTCCACAGCATGGGGCTAATAGGAAGCTGATGGTTTTACCCTATTTATGCTACCTAGTATGGGAGAATAAATAGCTTTTTAATCTTAAACATTTAAAATAAAACTAAATGTTGTAATTGATAGGTAGAGATTTATCTGGTGGTAAAATATATCCACCTTTTCTGGAGGGTAATGAGAGGGGGAGAAAACACTGGAGAAATGCTGCTTGTGGGTCTGTGTTTTAAGGTTTTGTATTTAACTTAGAGACTGAGGAAAAAGCCATAACCTAATTTGTTTCACTTCAGAATTATGCTTTACTGGCAACAAAAGTTTGTTTTCTGCAAATTATTTTAAGTAGAATTCCTTATACCAACTGTTGCTGTTCAGTGCCAAAGCCCATAGCTAAAAGTAGCATTGCTGTCGTGAGTACCTATTAAAAATAGGATTCCAATTTAGTGTGTGAGCTGTACCTATCATTTCATTGGAGTACCTGGGGTGGGTTGCATTTGGTAAACACTGTTTTGGGTGGTAGGCTGACCACCTGATCAAAAGTCTGAAATTCTTAGTTGCTTTGCTACACTTAAACAAATGGTAACAGCAGTTCACTGTGAAGTGGCCTGAAACTGAACGTACGTGTAAACCAAATGCCATTGTCATCCTGTAACAGGTTTCAGAATATATCAAGATGATGATCTTTCTGCTTTTTTCCTTTTTTCCTTTTTGAGCGCTTTTAAAGCGCAGCTTTGTCAACTGAACCACCTGATACTAGTTTATTCTCATACTGCTTTAGTGTTCTCTACGTAACAAAAAAACAGGAAACCAAAAATACCTGCATCCGAGGACTTCCTCATAAGCTCTGAAGTCTAATACCAAACCAGAGCTATGGAGAGGAAATGTAATTGACAAGGATCTAATCTTTATTAATGGGACCTTTGAATGATGTAAAGAATGTTTTCTTTTTCCCTTTTCCATTTCAGGTAAGGATGATATGGATATGTGTGAGCTTAATCTTGAAGAGACTGGCTTAACCCGAAAGCGAGGTGCTGAAATTTTACCGAGACAGTTTGAAGAAATTTGGGAGCGCTGTGGAGGTATCCAGTACCTCCAAAATGCAATTGCAAGCAGGCAAGCTCGCCCTACCTATGCTACAGCGATGCTGCAGAACCTGTTGAAATAACTGGGCACTTGGCACAGGAGCGTTCAAGATGAGAACCTTGCCTACGCTACAAAGGGAAGAGTTCCTCTGTGCTACAGAGGGCGTAAGCATTCTATAATCAGAGTAGAGATGTTTAATATAAAGTGAACAGATTTTATTAATCATGTGGTTTGTTAATTTGTACTTCATGATGTTTAATTTGTGTAGTGAACTTTACTAGGTATGAGGACCATGAAGAAACTTCTGTCAGTATAGTTTGTTGCATTTTGTTTATATGTTGCATTTTCTTTAATGGTTTCTGTTATAACTCTTAACGCTTCTAAGCAATCTGTCTGTTCTTGGGTACATATTGCAAAGAACTGCATTGCAACGACCTTTTTGTAAGATTCCTTCTCTAAAACACTGAATAGTTGGCTTCAAGTGGTGGCCTAGTAAAGAGAATATGCTATTTCTACTAACTGGAATTGTGAGGCCTTAGCTTTGACTTCTGTTAAGGAGAAGTTGGAGTATACTTTTATATAATCTGAGACATTTTATGTCCTGATTTGCAAACTGGTTAGTGTCTGTATTTAATGATTTTTGTTTTTCCAGACCCTGATGGGAAGTCCTCCTAAGCTTGAGACCTAGGAACTCCTATTTAATGCATTCTCTGTCTTGGTTTAAGAGAAATGGTTTTCTGTACATTCCAAGAAGAGCATTCATATATGTCAATATAACGTAATAGTGGAGGTTCTCAAAGAATGTACTGCTCAATAGGGCTTATACCACTTCTCTTGTAGATTCTTTTTTTTTTCTCTTTAAGAACAAATCTGCTTTAGACTTTATTTCTCTGACCACGTTTCTATTAGCAATTCTTGGACAGTTTGTTTAGCCGGATAGTGTAATTTCAATATATTACACAAAATTGTCCAAGCCTTGTATCTGAAGGTATATAAGATTAAGGATAGCATTAAGGGAAATATGTTCAGCTTTCTGCTGGCAGTATAACTTAAATGAATATTGAGGCCTGAGCCTCAAAAATTCTCTTTATTTTAATTGTAACGAGATATACAAGGTCTGTACCTTTTGTTAGACTGTGTAAAAAATTGGTCGAATAACATAATGCGTCTTAATACTATGTGCTGACGAAATACCTACAATTTTTAGTGTACTGGAATATCATAGTGATTTGGACGCTGAGCTTTGTATTAATCTCTTCTGTCAAGTTTCATAGCTTCTAACAGTTCCCTTATTAAGCAGTTTGTATGGGGAGCTTTTGTGGATGGGAATCATTAATTTCATACAGTTTTAAGACACATCTCTTTCACTTATGTGACCATTGCTATACCATGCTGGCCATTATTTCAACAAATTAAACATTTATGATCTCTCTGATAGAAATCCAAAATATAAGTAGCTTGATGTCCAATTACTTAGCCTGGTTTAAAAATGAATTATTGCCCTTTCTAATTGGCAAAGTTTGCTTACAATATAATTTCCTCACTCTTTGCTCAGCTTGAAATCTCTTCAAAACTTTAGTTTTTAAATGCATAAATATACTTAATTATCAAGAGGTGTGGTTCTGTAGCACAGAGAAAGCTCCTGGGTGACTGTAGTTGCGTGCTGCAGTCTGCTTGTTGTTACAAATGCACTCCTTACTGGAATAATGTGGAGATATTCAAGTGGTAGTTAACTCTGTACACACCTGCTGCATCAGGGAATTTCAGCTTCTGCTGCAGACGCACTCTACTTCCTGCAATGCAATTGCGAACAAGAAAATGTTTTCATTTGACCCAAATTATTCACTGAAACAGTCATTTTGGGCTGGAAGATGAAAGGAGAAGTGCATCAGGCTGCTGGCTAGAAAGTTGTGTGCAAGCCTGTACAGTGTTGCTTGAATTTAAAGGTGCAGCTTATGAAATTTAGTTACTGGTTTAATGTGTTACTGCATTGGAATCAAAGTTTCACAATTTCCAGTCTCTGAACACTTAGCACTGCAAGAAGCTGTGCTGGCTCATGCAATCCAAGGAAGAAAAATCACTGACCTGACCTGTGTTTGTTTCTGTCTGGGTTTAGCTGCTTGACTTACATACACTGAGATGGAATGTGTTATCTTTAAAAACCCATGGATCTCATGAGACTGAACATAGTATGCAAAGAACCTCAATGATTGAGTGTGTCTGTAGGTATATACACATATATGTGCTTAAATATTTTAGTATGTATGTGTGTAAACATACCTGCAGGGAACTTTAAATAAAGTCAGTTGAATTTTTCCAATCTGTTCCTTTAGTTATGTCAGGATTTCCTTGACTGGAATCGGAAAGAAAATTTATTCTTCATAATGGGATGTATGGAAATTTTTGTTTACTAAATGGATAACAAATATAAAGAAAATCCAATGGACTTGGAAATAATGGAAGAGGGTGTGGTGGCTGGATGCCTCACATGAGATGTTCCCACCTCTGTGCATTGCTCCAGCAGTGTGCCTGAGGGAAGCAGAAGATGCATTCCAGAAATCAAGGTATTCTAGTTTGCAGAGTAGCAGGCTGCTTTTTTCCCCCCTTTTTTCACTCTGCACCAAAAGCAACTTCTGCTCTTAGTTTTACTTATCTTTTGTGCAACAAAATTAATTTTCAGTTAGCATCAGATTATTTAATTTTTTTTTACATGTCAGGCAATATTTAGCTGCTTACCAGTTGTTTCCATGGTCCCTTGTACTGGGCCAGAGAATTATACGGTTGGTTAATTTGGAGAGGAAATGTAAAAGGAGGGGAGGGGTTTGATCTTTAGGACTGTAGGATGACCTGATGCCCTTCTGATCTACAGTTATAGACAAAATTATAATTTGGTTTTTAAAGTGCATTGGCTTGGTTCTCTGTGTCTTTGATTTAAAAAAAAAAGATCTTCCTTTCTGTCAGTGAAGCTGTTGAGATCTGCCTAAAATGCCCCACAAAAAAAAAAAAAAAAAAAAAAAAAATGGAGAGGAAGAGAATCACCACACTAGGCTACATTCCTGACTAGGTGACCCAGGAATATGCATTTTCTTGAAAATGCTACTTCGAAGATCTTAAGGTCATTCAATACTTGTCTTTTGTCCACTGATAAGATTGTGTTTTTCTTTACCTAGTTGAATCCTCTGGGTTTCTCTCAAAAATCTTTATTTAAAGTATTTAAATGACCTCCTAATACTGTATTGAAAATTAAAAATAAAAAATAAACACATTCCATGTTGAAATCTTACTTGTATCTTCTTACCTTTTTGTCTTTGAAGAGTTGAAGCATAAGGGTTAATTAAGTTATGAGAAATAAAAATATTCCTTTGCTGGTACTGCCTACTGCTTTTCTATCAGATATTTTTGGTGCTTATAGGTGCTTTTTAAAGCTTTATTCTAGTAAAGATTTTGTCTTTACTTTCTAAGGTAAGTGTTCCTCCAAAATAACATTCTGATATGAAAAAATTCTGATTTTGATATTTGAACTCTCATACTTCAATTCTCAGTATTTATTGAAAAAAGTGTATTTTTACTTTTATTACAAGTTTTTTTAGCATTCATTGATATCACATCCAACATGTCTTTCATTTGCTATGCTGAGTATTCTGCATCCTTTTAATTTTGGATTGTGTCAGCCAGTGACTAGTGACACCAACTCTGCTGCTTTGAGTGTGTGTGCTGTGGGGGAAGCTTTATGTTTGGGATGGAGATATGGCATTGCTTTTGTGGGTTTTTGTTTGTTCATTTTCCCCTTAGAGTCTTAAGGAGGTTTCTTAAGGACCAAATCAGAGTGGTAGTTTTTTAATTTAAAAAGATTCAAATAATTTGTACTTCATCTAGGAAATGTAATTTTGTTTCAGTTTCCATATGGCTTTTATCTCCAACTGCAACTTTACATGAGTTTTAAAGTAACATGATGTGTTTTAGTGTTTAAGATTAACCACCAGTTCAATTCCCTGTGAAATTTTCAAGTAAATAGTTTTATTATGTTTTATTGAAATACAAAAGGTTTACGTCCAGCAAATATATTTGGTAATTAATTGTTGAGAGTGATAAATACAATCATGAATAATTATTATTAAAATACACATTTTAAAATTACTTATTTTTTAATCTGGCTAATAATAACTAGTATAAGTTGAAATACACTAAACACATA
This sequence comes from Acanthiza pusilla, assembly GCA_036630365.1. Taxonomy (NCBI): domain Eukaryota; kingdom Metazoa; phylum Chordata; class Aves; order Passeriformes; family Acanthizidae; genus Acanthiza; species Acanthiza pusilla. Next base: position 23,382,201 of record JAXCHO010000036.1, read on the forward strand.
CAAAAATACATTTGTAATGGAAAAAAAAATGGAATGCTATCAGCATTCTTAATGCATTCTTAGCTTACATGAACAATAGTGAAAAGCTAGCATTTGTAGGCAAGGATGACTTCCAGTGCCCTGCAAAAAGTATTTTTAAAGTAATTTTATTCTGAAGTGTTACTGTGTAAAACCACATCTTAGATTTCTTCTTTGTTTTTCTTTCCTACTTAAATAAAGTAAGTAAAAATACTATTTCAGCTGTAGAAACTCAACCTTGTATTCTTGGTGCATTGCCTTCATTCGTACACAGTCACCGGTTCCGGTGCTTTTGCAGGCAAATCCATGCAGTTGTTTGGAATTCGTAAACAGTTCTTTTGAGCGGACTTGAGAAGGTAAACTAAAGTTCAGTCTTTTGCTGTGGTAACTGCACGGTGCGAAGTAAGAATTGTCACTAAAATCAGCTGCTGTCCTGAATACACGAAAGTTTCACATCTGAATGAGGAGTTGTCATCCAGGATAGTCATGAACTTTGTAGAAGCTCAGTTTGAGCTGTAAGTACGACTTCTGGTGTGCACCAAGCAGCAAACCAGTGCCTGAATACAGCACTGGTACAGAATATAAATAGAGATACATACTCAAGAAAAAGATGCTCAAGGTAAAATAATGCTCGAACTTGAATCAGGATTGTAGATTCATAGTGCATAAGTTAATAAGCCTACAAAATGCTTAATGGCCACGCGTTGTCTGCTTGGATTTCTCCTACAGAAACTAAAAGAACAGTAACCTCTCAAAATCATTTGTATGTATACTGAGTCTAGAGTGTAGGTGCTCAGGTATGGTTCTAATCTACTCAACTACCAGGAGAGTGTTTGTGAATTTAAATCTCGTGTTCTGAAAAGATGAAACTCTGCATATTGTGCCTCAGCAGAAAGTTTGCAGTCTTAAGATAACTTGACAGTGTCACTGTCACCAGAAATTAAACAGTCAACTGTGTATGTGCATAGGTAAAAATTAAGTGTTTATTAACAGAAAAAAGGAATCTGATGTTCATATAAACTCTTAAAAAATTTAATCCAGCTTCTGTGTGATTTGCAATGAGAGGGTTGCAGGGAGAGAATGAAGAAGTTCCCTCTTGCTTTTAATGTGGCCTTTGGTCAATGACAGCTCCTATTTCCAGTCACCATTTGCATTAGCGTGTGTAAGGAAGGTTAATAAAAGGGTATAGAAATGCACTGAAGTTCCATTGACATTTTTACCAGAATGGTTGTGACATACAATATTGAAAAATGTCACATCTCGGCAAAATCTGTTTCTAGCGCTCAGCTCTTAAATAAAACAGTTGTGTAAGCACCAGAAGCTTAATGCATGCATCTTAACAGTGGGGACTTCCTACCAGGCATTTTAGACATGATCAAATATTTGTTCAATTAGTTTCCTTCAGTAAAAGTAATTTTTTTTAATGTGCACTGATTTTAGAGCCAAAATACTGTATCTTTAGAAATTCTTGATTTTTTTTCATACTCATCCTGAAGTCCAGTCTTGAATAATGCAGACCTTCTTTCTTGATTACCTATAAAAGAAAGTCTCATAAGACATTTGAAAAGCATTGTTAAATTTGAAAATATACCATTTATCTAATAGTCAGGTCACAAGGCAAGGTCACACGAATCTCTGTTGAGATGATTATAGTTCATTGTAAGGAGAACTGAGCCTTGAGAAGACTCCAGGGAGACCTTCTAGTGGTCTTTCAGTACCTAAAGGGGGCCCAAGAGGGAGGGAGAGAGACTTTTTGCCAGGGCAGGGAGTGATAGGACAAGAGGGAATGCCTTTAAACTGAAAGAGATTTAGATTAAATGTAGGGAAGAAATTCTTAACTGTGAAGGTGGTGAGGCACTGGAAGTGGCACTGGCCTAGAGAAGTTGTGGATGCCCCGCCCCTGGATATGTTAAAGGTTGTTACTTTTTGAATGACTAATTGGGTAAACCCCCACCCAACCAAAACCCCATCTGATAACTAAGTTTTGCAATAATTTTCCATGAAGTGATTCTGTAACTAAACTGGGAACATGTTTGGGAAGGATTTGAAGGTTATTTTAGCTTATACTGGAACCTTATGCCTACTTTCATATATGCCTTTATAAATACAGAGCTGTACTTACTGTAGATAATACATCCTAAAAAGCTGTCACTGCTGTCATTACATATTGCAAGCCAGAATTGAAATACTGAATTTTCAGTTTGGCCTACGAGATCTAGATAGCCACGTCCTCCTGAAAATTCTGTTCAAGCACCATATTCTGTTCTTAAGATTTTAGCCCCAAAGGAGTTTTCTAGATTGTGAAATCAATGTGTTGCTCTTAGTTTCAGCTAATGAAAGCTGTTGTACATTCATTTTCTTCCTCCATTGACTTTTTTCAAATAGTTAAAAATGCGTTGAATGTAAGGGTGATAAAAACATTCACTGTGAACTTAAGTAACAGTGAAAAATAGCCACCTAATTTTTTTAAACCCATTTCAATTTTGTGGTTGCCTGACTTCTAACTAAATTAATTTTTTTAACTAGGTCTTGAGAAGAGCTTTGTCAATGTACTTTTGACAGTTCAAGTAGAGGCTAGATGACACAGACCTGGTTTTCTTCCACAGATGTACCATTTTATTACTTTAATAAAATATTTAATGCTTTTCTATGGAGTAATTTTAAGTAGTTTAGCTAGTATGAAAGTTTATTGGTCTACAATTGCCCATGGGCAGATTTCTTTTAAGATGGGTGTAAAATACTAATTGCAAACATCTGTGCTTGTGCTTTTATGAGCAGTGAAGCAAGTTCATTCTTGAGTTTTTCCAAACTGCTGCTCCCTGCTGCTTTGTCCATCTCTATCTTTGCTTTTCAGTCCCCCCACCTTCAGCTCAGTCTGTAACTGTGGCCGGAGGATTTGAAGAGACCAGCCCTGGGTATGATGAAGGTCAGTGAAAATGGATCTTTCTGTATGGTATCATTGCTTGTTCCTTTATTCTCAAAACAATAAATGGATAATGAGCCAAAGATTCATGTAGTTGGTATCCTGTCTTCCATAATGTCCAGCTAGTGCCAGGGGCAGTCCTGTACTGATATTCCCCACAATAACAATGGGTGCTAAAAGCTATGGCAAAATGTTTTGGTTCCGAATTGGGCTGTAATTTAGAAAAATGAAAATGGCAAAGTAAAAGCTTTTTTTACATATCAAAAGGACATGCTCAGATGCATCAGAAACAGTCTGCCAATTCTAGAGGAATTTTTGACTCAGCTTTTCTCCTTTCTGTCTAACCCCCCCCCAAAGATACAAGGGGTTTCATGAAATAATACTTGAGATATAAGCAGTATTCTGCTCAAATTAAAATTCCTAGTTTTTCAGACTCTGTGTAGCTGAAACAGACTGAACTTATTTTTAAGTGATCTAGTACTGCTAGTTAAACCTCCCCTTTGGTTTGCATTTTGTGTTAATTTGTCATTTTAGGTATTTCTTCTTCCTTCATGTTCCAGTGGCTGCCATATTAGCACATGGTTATACAGAATAGAGCTTTGTTGCATAAAAACATTTAGGAAGAAATTGTTGTTGTCATATCAAGCATCCAAAAAAATCTGAGCTTTTCTTTGTATGGAACTCCTGCATAGAGGCTCACTGGTAACATCGATGAATGGGACACAACAGATTTTTAAAGTTCGCGAAAATAGTCACAAACCTTGGTTTTGTCTGGCTGATGCTGGAAGTGAAGAATTCTGGAGACTAACTTGTCAGTCTTGGTTTTGTAAACTCATCTGGTGACCTACAAGGGTAAAAAAACAAATCTCAAACCACTAATTATTTCACAAAATGACAAAAAGCACTGCGATAGGATAGAGTGCCGGAGCCATGCGAGAGAGCTGTAAGAAAAGCAATTCTACAGTCCTGTTATGAAACCTACGCTGCAGTTAATGTGGAAAGCAATGAATGCATTAGTATTTTCAGTTCTGAAATTGGCAAGCAAGAGAATAGATTCAGGTTTGATTTAGTTGTGGAGTTAATACATGAAGGTGGACCTGTTATTTCAGGTGGGGCTGTTTGCTGAGGGATGAGAAAAGGATTTCCATGCAGTTTACCTCCAGGCTGAATTGTGTTTTCAAGATCGTGTAATGCTTCGTGATCAAGGATCTCTGAGGAACTGAGACAAGCACTTACACTGCAAGCCGTGTGACAAAAGCTAGATAGGGGTTCATCGTGTTCAAAAGCAGGATTAATCCTTACAGCATTTTCTGAATTGCAGCTGCTGAGAGTGGGCCTTCTACAATGCAGAACATTTTTGTTTAGGTAAGATTTTAAATTGCAAAAGAAACAAAAGGAATATTTTGAAATGTGAAGGAAAAAATGGTGAGCAGCTTACTGCAAATTAGAGTTTCTTTTGCATTTTCTTCTTATCTTAATAATTAAAATGATGAAAAGAAAACCAAGGCTTCCTAAGCCAAGGACGAGATGTTTAAAAATGAAGGGTTGTGTAGGTTCTGGACCAAATTTTGCACAGCGCTGTCCTTGGTAAAGCTGGTGTCTACGTACAGGGCATCTAAAATAAGGAAAGGAAGAGAAAAAATGTACACAACCTCAAGGCAAAAAATACTGAGTACCTTAAATGAAAACAAAGGAAAATCAAATTAATATGAGCACATTATTTCCACTACAAATAATTTTTGTGTCTCTGCATGAAAAGAATGTCATTGATGATAGAGATAGGTAATATTTTTTGCATTCATGAGAGTGAGTTTTAAATAAAAAGAGAGTGATATATTCCTTGCCAACAAATTTTAAGGAAATTAGGACTTTTAAATATCTCTGAAAATTTCTAACCCCACAGGTAATACTTGTGGTTTTGAATCTTAGAAGTTCAGGTGTGTTTTAAAGTAATGTCTGCACACATCTTTGAAGCCTAAACTCTTTTTACTGGTGATTTTGCTCTGAGTAGCAAAGTTTGAAATAAGAGTTCTACTACAAATAGCAGGACACTACTTCTCCTTACAGGACAAAGGAAAAGTGAATTTATACATAATACAAATGCCAGTAAAAGGCCATAATTTTCTCTCTGACTGTAAAAGTTTGCACAAGCTGTCAGTCTGACACAGGTGGGAATTTGTAACTTGCTATAATTCACAAAAAAAAATTTTTAATGCTTTTATAATTCCACATGATGGTTTGGTTATACCTGTATGTCAAATCAGGGCTTTTCTGAATGGGAAAAGTGTTACTTTCCTTAGTGCATCAGTCTTGGAGGAGTAGGTTGGACACCTTGCTAATTCAGTAAAGTTTTGAAGAAGACCTTTGTAGCTCACAGGCTGATTTTGAGTACTAAATGCTGCAGCTGCACTACTGTGACTCTGCAAGTCATGAATTGACAGAATTCATGTCCATCACCATCTGTTTACCTGCAGACAGCTCCTCTTCCTGGAACCAGCTCACATTTCCCACCGTTGACACAGAGATGTGGCTCCAGCTCGCACAGGCTCCGGCAGGGCAATCCATCCTGGCTGGCATAGCCGGGCTTGCAAAGGCAGTCGGCCTCTTTCGTCCACTCGTTCATCACACATTCGGAAAACTTGTCACACGCCATGAATTTGCAGGGGTCTGCCTGATCAGCTGTAAAGGATGGGTAAATCATTAATTGAAGCACTACCCCAAAGGAGCGTGGCAGGGTTTATGGCAGCCAGAGAAAACAGCTCAGTTTTACTGGCCTGCCACCTGGACATGCTAATAGGAGGATGTCTCCAGCATAAAGGGACACACAGCCTTCTTCCTGTGCATGACACAGCAAGCATGCAAATTTATGTTGACTTCTGCACTTGTTTACCCCATCACTGTTAAGCAATGATTTTATTTTCCTCTCACTGACAAAGATTTTCACATTTGGATATTTTTATCCTTTTTTTTACTGTAAGCTTTAGCATCATACTCATGGATCCTGTGCTACAACCTTAAGTGTGAGAAATAGTTTCAGCTGTAATTAAACACATAATCTTAAACACATAATTTAGGACATGACAGAGGGATGGAATTAGACTATTGAATATTGTACAATTCTAAGGCCTGCAATGTAGAAATACTGTCATAGTCCAAAGAAAATATGTGCTTGCAGATTTTGTAGTGGGCTTTTTTGTTTGTTTAGGGTTTTTTTGTTTTGTGATATGTTAAGATTAGGAAGGTTTCCTGGGGTCTTTCTTTTGTTTTTTCTTAAATATTAGTAAGGGATGCCTCTGTGAGATTAAGGGAAAAGGACCCTGCTGATGTTCATGGAAAGACCCAAATCAAAGACAGCTGTTACATAATTCCGCTTCTCCTTTCCAATTCTCTGCTTCTTACTAGAAATGGGAAAAAAACCAAAAAAGACCCAGAAAGAATAATTTTAACCCAGTGCTCAACCCAGCTTGTGCTGATGGGGTGAGGAGGAGGGCTGCATCCATCAATCTTACCTCACGGAGCCTGTTTCCTGTGTACTATGGGGCAAAAACCTTAGAAGGCGAAAGAAGCAGAACAAGGGAAACAAATTCTGCTCTTGCCAGCAAACAATCTCAGTAAGATGTATGAATCCAGAAAGGAAAAGAAAAAAAAAAGTGGACAAAACTAGGAAAAGAGAGTAGAGAAGGAAGTGAGAGCAGAGGATATGAGCTGGGCTACGTGGCCCTTTATCATTAAGTAGTTTAAAGGGAAGATTTGTACTGGATATTGCAGCTTGTGCCTGCAGGAACTAACTGGGCTGAGAGTTTTCTTCTGCAGCCACTTCATGCTCTATGCTAGATGATCAGTGATACTAAATTCAGTGAAAAATGAGGACTACATTTGTTATAGGAGTACTGGAAATCTCAGACAGACATGGGGGTATGCTTCAGTGGTAGAAATTAATCCATCTGAGCTGTTCACTCTATAATTCTACAGCGTTTTCCTGTTTTGAATTTTTGCCTAATGAGTTTTAGCATGCACAATTTCCCTTTGCTATATACAATGTGCCTGTTGGCTTGTTATGTTCTTTGCTCCTGGACTCTGAGTGTGAGCGCATGCAAACTCCAACAAGTAGAGCTTGGCCTGAGCATTTGGCTGGGGTGAGCATTAATGCTTACCTGCATACTGTGTTATATTTTCTGTTTTGACTTCATTTGGATTACAGAAATAATGCATGCAAGTATTTTTAAAAGTCCATCTTTGTGGAATTATTCACCATAAAGTCAGCCCTTTGCAGCTGCTGACTCGATATATATTTTGGACTGTCGGTCCATCCATGTTTCGTCTTTACCACTAGATGGCTCTCAGTTTCACAGTAAAGAGGCATTTGCTTACATTACCTTAATTTGCTACACAGGTTGGGGTTTATTTATGTTTGTTTTCTGAAATGAAAACACATCAGGCTTTGAAACACCTGTATGGGAATATACTGGCTTTGCCAATACAATTTCTTGTGTTTTGACTCCATATTAGTGCTTATAAGCCTTGAAAGAACAGCTTTCTCAACAGACTCTTTGTAATAACGTTTTCTTGAATTAATGTTGAAATACCACATCAGTAAAGCATATCGGATGAAGATGAAAGATTTAAAAATTTTTCTTTGTTTACATTTTAGGAACTTTCTCATTTTAATTTTTATTTAATGAAAATTTATTACTAAAGCAGGGAATGTGTGGCAGCCCAAAATTCGCTCTTCATATACTGAACTAATTTAATACTTTTTCATCAAAACATCAGTTTATCATGGCAGTATTTCAAAGGTTGAATACTGTGATTTTGTTAATTTTCTTTACCACAAGCTACCTATGCTTTTAGTGGCCACAAAGATATATGTAAAATTAACACTGGTTAGAAACTGCCTGCACAAGTTGTGAATGGATTTTTGTCTGGAATTGTCAGAGGTCTGTACACAAAAAGACAGCTTAACCAAAACTCTTAAAGGCATCTTCATACCTTTGCTATCATTATTCTCCATGACAATGAAATTAAATTCAACCCTGAAATAATTAGCAGAGCCTGAAAATACATACAGGCTTCAATTTTATAAAGCAACGTAGTTGTTAAAAATACTAAGCTTTTGACATAACAATAATGTCTAGATGTGTAGTTACTGACTTTCTACTGTTCAACAAAGACTATAAACTTATTTGAAAGGTACTAAACCCAGAGGAATTCTAGAATTACAAATCTATGGAGTACTACATAAAGCCACGCTCTGATTAGTATCTGTCAAATCCAGTTATTCCTAGAAATTGTCTCCTTTTGTTTTGAACACTGTATCCCTTTAAGAAAGATTTAATGATGCTCTAAACCATGGTTTGCTTACAACATTGCAATAATCATCAGAAGTTATGTTTCCATACTCCAGTGCAAGACTTGCATGCCACACCTGCAGACTGCACATGAGCATTTCTTGTACCTGTCTTCATCCAGCCCTTACTCCAGAGAGTCGCTGTGTTTGGCTCTGAAAAGCACTTGGTGAACATGCACAGCCCAACAGCTCCACCCAGCTTTTCATTACAGTATGAAAATACGTCTGCAGATAATTTACAACATCTTTTTTGTCTTATTACTCCCTATCACTGGGGGGCTATTGCTAATAGGGTTATTTCCAAGACAGTCGTACTTCTGACACTGTAAACAGTCTGAAAAAAGATTGTCTGCTTGGTTTTGATTTTGCACATGCATTAGTAATGCAATCTTACCTGGCTCAATATCCAGGGAATAGCTGTCAATCTCCAAATTGAGGCGTTGGGCTGCAGCATCACAGAAATCTTCCAGAACACAGTGTACTGCTTCTGTGATATTGTATGGCACTGTCCTGGCAAATTTCATTTTGCTGTTCACAATCACACTTCCGTTCCTGAAGTTAAGAATTTCCAAGTGCTTAAAACCTGTGAGGTTGGACTGAAGGTATGGAAGTAGCTGCAAAACAGAGATTTGCCTTTATTTTAACTTACTGTCAGTGTCTACCTGCTATTAATTTCTCTTATAATCAATTTTCATTATCAAGTACACACATCACAGATTTATTTCCCTGAGTTTAATACAATTGTTAAACTCCACCAACAGATTAACTTTTCTGTTTAGCAGTATCTTCTGGATTTCTGCACCTTTCTCAATAATACATTGAGTTGGATGGGCAGCAATTTTTCCTGTAATGAAATGCATAGCAGCTGGGGAGTTTATTCATCTGGAAGAGAAAAAAATTACCTCACTCAAAAGCCGACTTTAATTATTTTCAAACATTCAATCCAGGCAGGTTAGGGCATAGTGTAATAGGCATGTTACTGAGATGACCTGTGCCCTCTTGTACCCACAGAGAAAATCCATATCTAATCACAGTCTATGCTATGATATATTTTTAAAGACCTATTTTTAAATGCAGCAAGCAGATACAAGCCTTTGATAGAATCAGCACTGCAATACTGTTGACGTGGATCCAAGAAAAAGCCAAATAAATTACATTCCAGGCACATATCTGGGTACTCTTGAGCAAGTAAATACTTCTATCACTAACTTAATAAACTCTGTCTTCATACTGTAAGAGCATCCCAGGCTTATGGATCTCTTAAAATACAGCTCATCAGATTGAATTGTAGTGGGCTTTAGTATTGTTAAAATGCTGTGCACTTCAGTGTATTCCTTTAAACTGCACCCAACTACCACATAAGTTGTTCAAGTTGATTTTCACCCACCAATTGCATGAACTGTTGTTCTAGTGCTTTGTATTCTGGCGAGCTCCTGTTGAAGAGGTCATCAGAGAAGTGCATGTTGGTGACCCTCAGGCTGAAGAAAACCACGAGCTCTTTGCCTTTGGCTGCAGTTGTCATGGAGCTGGTGGTTACATACTTCAGCGCCGGCGCTGGGGTGGTTTCTGCAGGCTCAGTGGTCAGCACTGAGATAAAGCCACTGCCCTGCTCTGCCTCGTCCAGTGCTGCCGTGCCCATGGCGCCGATGTGATCCAGCTCGGCAGCGATGTCCTGCACTCCCAGCCCCGTGCCATCCAGAGGAACGCCCTCAGCAGCTGGCGCTGGGGAATGTGGCAATTCAAGGGACTGCTCGATGATCTCTGAGGGGCTGTAGGATGGGCTGGTGGCTGCAGGCAGCGGTGCTATTGATGGCAGCACATCTGTGATGACAGCTCCAGGACCAGTAAAGAAAGGCAACGTTTCGTAAGTGCTGGCTGTAACAAAAATGTCATCACCTGAGGATTCTGGTCCTTCCATGATCTTAACTGCTGCAGGAAAACAGAGTAAAACCAAATTAGCTATGCTGAAAAGGAAGCACAAAACACTGAGCATGGAAAAAACCATGTATGTGATATTTCCACTGAAACATTTTCAACAAGATTTAACAGTATCTAAATATGAAAATGTTAATTCTGTCACTAAGGAAGGACTACTGGAATAAAATACCTCATACATGTTTGAGTGACGGGATTTCTGTGGGTTCTGTGTTTAATAATTATGTTTGGTAAGTTATTTCCTGAGCCTCTAAAGCACATTCTTGTTCTGAAGCTACGTAATCACACTGTCAGTTTATATTGTCTGAAAGAGGAGATCGGAGCTTTGAGCTGTCTTCTTGGAACACTCGTGTGCTAGAGTCATTCTGTTCCCCTCTGCGAGGAGTTAAAGCTATTATTTGCCAGTAATCATAAAATGTAATTACAAAAAACAATACAGCCCCCCCAGATGCAAACTGAGTTAATTTACCCAAAAGACAACAGCACCAATGAAAACAAATTCAAAGCTTAAGAAGCCATCTACTGCACCTGAAGCAGAACTTTTACGATGTCCCCATTGGGGTTTGGCATGGATCATGTGGTAGCACATGGTAGGACATGTGATAGCACTAGCTGAAATACAAATCTAAAGTGTCAGGAGTGAGACTCTGAACTTGGCTTGCAGCTACCTGGCCACAATGACTTCACAATAATGATGGCCTCCAACAACAGCCATCTGCCCAAACTTTGGTGATTTCCAGTGGTAAAACATTCCTTATGTGGAACTTTTAGCAGGCAAAATCACTTATTGTCTGTTAGGAAAGAGATTTTTCTCCAACTGATGAACTCTTCCTTTCCCTACATGCTAATTCCTCCCAGTGGCCAATGAAAATACGAAAGGAGAGCAAACTTTTGCATTGGGAATACCCTTGACTGAAGGAGGTGGCAGCTGTCCTGGCCTTGGCACAGGTGTTATGCATGGATATTCTTTGTAGTTCCTTTCTGTTTCCTTGTTTCTAAACAAGCATCCTAATATTTCATTAAAAACTTCAGATGCTCTTCTGTACCATGTCCTCAGGTTTCTTGTGTGATTAAGGATACGGACAGATTAGAAAAGCAAAGCCTAGTGATGTTCTCTGTTTACAAAGCTCTTGCTATTACTCGTTGTGCTGATAAGGAGTGAGAGTCACTTATCAGTTAAGAGAACTCAGAACAGCTTTGCTAGCATTAGTGCTTGAGGCATTAATGCAGGATGATCTGCTGACAGGATGAGCCTGCAGCTCCACAGACATTTCTCTCAGCATGGGAGCACACACTCGAGCATATGATTGTATGGCATTTGTTAGGCAGATTGTATTTTAGAAAGATAACTACAGGAGAAAGGTGTACTGAAGTGGCTTTGAAATTGCAGCGAATTTGAAGCAGATATATATAACCATATATGTATGGCACACTTGGCATATAGCTGTGTATATACACACATATGGTCTATACATAGATTATATAGGTCTTCTGGCATCCTCTTATTACAAGCAAAGTAACTTAGCAGGCCTTGAGGGCATACTGAGATGATCTCTGAGCATGTATCACCTGTTTTCATAAGCTGCCAGGTCCTGCACTCACTGTGTCTCCAGCTGAAGGAGACAGCAAATGACCCAAGTTTGTGTTGGTTCCTGTCAGTAAATGGGCACACATCAAAGGCTGCTGGGCACCTGCTGTGGCACAGCACCAGTCCCAAACCCAGGAAAAACTGACCTGTTCTTTGTCTAATGGGTGTCATGTTTCTGCTGCAAGGCTTGCCTACAGAGGTGACACGTTGAAATCAGCAACAAAATGATTTTGCAGCTGTTTTTACCAACATTTTCCTCTGCCTACGTGAGACTTTGATAAAATTTAATCCTAAGAAGTTAAGAGCTATGAATGAAACAAATAAGACCTAGACATTTCATAGAGTGATGAGAATCATTACAGGATGGTTTGGGTTAGAAGGGACCCTAAAAATTATCTAGTCCAACCCCCCTGCCATGGGGAGGGACACCGTCCACTAGACCAGCTTGCTCAGGGCTCCATTGAACCTGGTCCTGAGCAATTCCAGGGATGGGACAATCACAACTTCTCTGGGCAACCTGTTCCAGTGCCTCAGCACCCTCAGGGTAAAGAATTTCTTCCTTATATCTAACTTAAATCTACCCTCTTTCAGTGTAAAGCCATTGTCCCTTGTCCTGCCACTACACGGTTCTGTAAAAGATCCCTGTCCTGCTTTCTTGTAGGCTCCCATGAGGTACTGGAATGCTGCTGTAAGGTCTCCCTGGAGCCTTCTCTTCTGCAGGCTCAACAGCTCCAGCTCTCTCAGCCTCTTTCCACAGGAGAGATGCTCCTGCCCTCTGACCATGACCCTCCTCTGGACTCTGTCCAGCAGGCCCATGTCTTTCTTTTGTTGGGGGGACCCAGAGCTGAGCAAAGTACTCCAGTGGATTGTGACAAGAGTGGAGTTTGGAAAATAATTACCTCCCTTGACCTGCTACTTGCTGATATGAGAAACAAAACCCCAACACTTTGCATTTAAAATGTTGGGTTTATATACAACATCAATATATATTGATTTTCAGACTAGATATAAAGAAGACACTTTTTTTTTTTTTATGATGAGAGTAGTGAAACACTGGAACATGTTGCCCAGAGAGGTGGTGGACGCTGCATCCCTGGAAACACTGAAGGTCAGATTGGATGGGACTCTGAGCAGCCTAATCTAGTTGAAGGTATTCTTGCTCATTGTAAAGGGGTTGGACTAGATGGCCTTTAAAGGTCACTACCAATCCAAATTATTCTACAAATCTATGCGCACATAAAAATATGCATTGAATTTTGCAATGGAACACAAAATACGCTTACATTGTTCATCATAAAAGAATTATTTGTAAAACTTCAACAGTTTGCATTGTAGATGAGATTTTTACATCAGAAGACAATTATTTTACGAAACCTCTACAAGCACAAACTCTGAAGATTTAGACACTCAATCTTAGCATATTTCATTTCAGCATAAAGTTTAGTCTACAGCATTATCATTTAGGTGTAGGGCGCAAAATAAGACACTGAAACAAAATATACCCCCAGAGTAACTACATTGAAGGTTAAAAAATACCATGGAATTAAAGGCTGGTGTCCACAATAAAAACAGCAACTCAAACTCTCAGCCACCACTTATCCTCCCACAAAGTTGTTCACTGAACTCCCCAGATGTTTTTTGTACTCTATGGCCAAGGCAGGACAGTATTGTACTGAGAGTGTTATATCAGAAATTAAACACCTGTTGGCAAAGATGTGAGAACACTAAATTAGGAGGCAGTTTCCTGGGCCCATGATATATTAAATCTTTGTAAAAGGAGTTTTAAATGCAGGCATTTATTCCCTGCTGAGGAATGAAATACATAGATTTGACTTATAAGAAAAAAATCAACTGCCATTTCAATAACTTTATTTTAGATACCTAATTACTTGGCCCTCATATTTTTTTGAATGAGGAAAACCCTTCTAATTGACCATGAATAAGGAGTAATTGTTTGGGAAAGGTCAATTGTCATGAGACATTTTCCTATTGGGTTTGCATTAATGAACAGGCCCAGAATGTTATACATTAAGAGGTCCTGGCATTTCCTTTCATTCATTAGCATAATAAACACCGACAAATTTTCCAAGTCTGCTGGTGGATAGTCTGTATATGTTCTGTATATGAAAGTTACAGTGTTACAATATCTATGTATATATTTGCATACTTTCTGGCTGAAGAAAATAATCAAGAAGGGAAAAGTGTGCAATGAAGAGATTGGTTCATAATACAGGGTAAGAATCCACGTGGTGTGCAGCTCTGCTGATACCAATACCAGATGGATGCAGAAAGTAGCTGCATTCAAATTTACATATTTTGTTGGTAACTGAAATGTCACTAAATCCCTGGATGCAGCACTGCTGTGTACAGACAAAGTGCTGAATTTATGTTTGAGGCCTTTAATTTTTATCTAGGGCACAAGTAATATGAGGATTAAGGGAATTAAGAGAAGAGGATAATTAACTTAATGTGTCACAAGTGTCTCCCAACACATAATTAATGATTACATTCATCTTCCTAACTGTAAAACCAATCCAAAAGAGCCAGAATTATTGAAGGTTGTCATTCTGTCTGCTATATGAACCCTCCAGGAGCCAGGTTCAGTGTCCAATGAAACCAACAGAACTCCTTCTCCACTGATTCCACTGAGCCTCAGTTCACTGGGATTGCACCCCACCTCTCCTCCATCTCCAGTCCTAAACATTCTTTTCTGTCATAACTTTTTTCCCTTAGCATTCACATGGAATTTTTGAGTAGTCTAACTTTTCATAGGACAGCCTGAGATTGCAGCTCTAGCTCCACTACTCACTCCACTACTATGGTGCTCCGTATAACTTACAGAAGCCTTCATTTTATTTTGAAAGTTTTCATACCTTGCAGCCGTGCTTCATTAGCAATGTTCTTGGCATGAAAGATGCAAATAAATTTCATTCTCACATGATGTCACAAGAAGAATATTTTGATTCTTAATAAAATACGGTTTAGTAATGGTAATCTTCTCTCATTATTGTCAGAACCACTCACTTCTACCTTACACTCTGAAAACCTAAAGGGTAAGATAACTCTGTGGAATCAAGACCTGAAAATCTAAACCACTACAGAATTCAGGGCATGGAGCAATCAAAGTTTGCTAATCCTGTCTATGTTCATTATGAACAAATCTTACAAGGATGCTTCTTTAGCTGGACTCCACACTGGCATCAAGGCCAACCTTCTTCTTAGTACCAACTAGACAACTCTGTTTTACTGACTTCCCTGCTAGAGCAGTAATTTGTCCAGGGCAACAGACTGTGTGTTTGATTTGGGATGTTTGCTCCCAAACTGAGTTATGACATTGCCCTCATCTCATTGGGATCTTTACCATGCTTTCTTTTTTGGAGGTCAGTAATATTATTTACTTCTCCAATGACTTAAGTAATAAAAAGCAAAGAACTGTTCACTTATTCCTCAGAGATACATAAATATTAGGAACAAGCCATTAAGAACAAAGATAAGCTCTGACTATTTTTATTGCTCTGCAACTCTTCCCTCATAGCAGCCAAGTCTGCCTGAGAGCAGCAGAGTGATGCAGCTCACTACAGTCTGACTGTCCATAAACTCCTCACTGATGCAAGTTAGCTGCTGTTACTCAACTCACACAACGTTTCAGTATAGAGAAAGAATTCTCTTTACATAATGTCTGATGGTTAGTATTTTGATTGATCCATCTGTCCTTGGGAAACCGAGTCTCCCCTAGACTGCATGGAGGTCAGCCAGTTGCAGGAGTGAGTCACATCTCCCTTTGGCAGTTTCATATTTGGTCACTGTACCCGTGAGAGCCCTCTGAAATAGCAGTTTCTTCTGGGATTACAATATCATGATTATCATTTTCACATGCGTTGGCCATAGCATGGCTGGAAAATAACAATTCAGCTTGCCATTTGCTGTTTTATTAAGGACTTCTGTTACTTCTATTACAAGTTTTCAGAAAAAACCTATTTCTGCAAAGATTTGAAACCATTAAATCAGTACATTTAATATTGAAAAAAATTTCTCATGTTCAGGTTAATAATTTAAGTACAACAGGTAGAAATACAATAGACAAAATATTAATTGAGCAATCTTACTTTTTAGACTGGTGTCATATTAATATGCTGAGAAACCTGATGCTGAACCATAACGATTGTCTTTGGCATTCTCCTGTTTCAGCAGTTTTAGAGGATTAAGCATTTCAGAAACACTAAAGTAACTTAAACAATACAGGAGTAGCTGGTGTTTAAAGCATACCCAAAATTCTGAAGAGAATACAAGAATATTATACAGAGAGGTGAGGTGTATAATCAGATCCCTTGTATGGACAGGAGGTCAGTGGTAGGTTATTTCCATAATGTGATAGGTCACTTTTATCACTTACAGAACCTTTACCTCATCTGCTACTGAGATTGCCAGATAAAATGACATATTACTGCTCAAGCACTCTAAAAGTCACTTTTCTGAGTAAAGACCTTACTTAAAAATGGCACAACCAAGATTAAAAAGCTAAGGGGATTTGTAAGTACATTTAGAATGAAAACACATTAAAAAATGCCAGGGATACTATGACTATTATGTATTGTGAGCTATTTTGTATTGAAGTTCTGCACTATTTGCTACCATAGTAATATCATATATCTTATCTTAACTAAAATATATCAAAAACAAGCAAGGTGCCATGCTAATCTTGGAGGTCTGGACTTAATTGGTACTTAGATCAATGCATGAAATAGAGAAGCAAAACCAAGCAGGAGTGGATTTGCAAATAGGAAAGCACTTCTAAAAAGAAATAGAATCAAAGCTGAATAAAAACCCCTATCCCTTAAAACAATAGTTTCAGCAGGATTTAATAGATCTTATTCTCATTGTTGATTGTTCTCAATTAAATTTGAAAAATTTCTTTCAGGTGTTTCAAACAATGAGATCTATGTGAAAACAGCCAGACAGACACCTGGAAACACAAAGCAACATCAATCTAAATGTTGCAAACACTCCTGCATGACACTGCAACAATTTTAGAGCACCCCAAACAGAGAACTTGGAATACTCTTTTTGATTTGTTTTACTTTAGAATGTTTGGAAACAAAATCTGACAGGTTCTAAAACTTATCCTTCAGAACTTAAAGTACTCTTCAAGTTCTTGCTCATTTTCTCTATATTTCTCAAGTATGCAACAGGAAAAAATCAGAGCAAATTTTTGTAGATGATGGGACCATCAGACAGTTTTGTGGTATTGAAGTTTATTAGTTTACAAAATGGTAAAAACAAAAAACCAAAATAGAAGTCAGGTGATATAAATTCAAGTAATGTGTTGACCAAGGACCTAAAACAGAAAAGACAAACATGAAATTAGAAAGTTAAAACCAGTGATTCTCTTAAAATCCCATCATCAGATGAGCACTTTAAGCCTTGCCAAGAAAAATGAAAACATTGAATACATTTTGGTTTTTTTTTCCTGTACTATATAGTCACTTGTATGAGAAAACAATTAATGGAATGAAAGTCATAGAATGAGGAGTATTTTGTTCTTCTAAATTGTGCCTTGGATGTAGGCAGTCTGATTTTTCTCAAAGTTTTGAAATGGAACAAGTGACTGTGAGAGAGAATGTTTCATTGTAGGAATACATCTCAGTCTTACTGATACTGATAATGCCTTTGGGGCAGATGCAATTTTGGGATTGTTCTCACATAAAATGTTTGGATTAAGGTACATGAGTTTCATTTAGCCTTCCAAATTGTTGTTTAGTACCAGTGACAATACAAAGATGAAACTGCCACTTGAAGTGCTCATAGAATTTACAGATATATTGGGAAACCAAATATAAGAAAAATGTAATTAGTAAGCTCTCCATGAAATATTCTCCTCCCTCCATATGAAAGAACTATTAAGTATTACTAACACTAACCTTGCACTAGTTTTGAAAGGACTTGTTAATTAGAGGGAAAAAAACTGGACAGCAGGGGAAAATAATTATTATTTTTTGTATCTGCAGCTGATGCTGAGCCTATTCTCTTCCACACTATGATGTATCACCATTGAAATTATCTGTCTTGATGATTTCAGGTATGCATTCTCCTCAGGCCACACTACTTTTTTTTATTTTTAAATATTGTAGTATCATGTAGTTTTGTAGTATCATGTAGGCATGTTGTGAAGTTCTTCAAGATTTATTCAGTATAATTTTAATTTTTATTGTTCCACTTTCAAGTGTCAGTGCCTGATTCTGAAATGGTGGATAAGATATAGGGATAGATAGGCATAGATATAGAACAGGGATGAGAATGGAATTTTGGACTTAATTACCTAACACAAGTTTAACCAGGGCTTCAGCCATTGCTCTAGAGTACATACCCATTTAGGAGAAAGGACTGAAATGTTACAGTATTTTTCCAAATTTGTTCTTTTTGATCTCCAGAAAAAGAAATTAAAAAATTACAATTCTTTTTGGAAGATGGACCTTAGGAACTGAAATCCCCAGCTATGAAGATGCCATTCATGAATAATAATTTTTGTTTTCTCTGTCAGTCTCTGGCAGGCTTCTCAGTGGCAACAATTCCCTGCTCCAACTCTGCTTGAAAATCCATTATTCTGAACTGCATGGCAATAAAGATGGTTATTAAAAGAAGGTTTGACCCTGTATAAAATTTTGACTGTAAAACTCTTGTTATTGGCACCACTATTCTACAAGCATTGTATAAAACAATAATTTAATTTTAAAAAGTCTACCAGTTGGGGAAGAATGAGCTAGAAGCTTAAACATGTAAATGCAGTAAAATGAAGAAGAAATGAAATCTTTTGCATCCAGGCTTGGTTTAATCATGTTCTTACTGATGCATGTAATGATCTTACCATTCTACAGAATGGAAGTGAAACTTCTGCCTCCTCCTAATTTATACCTGCATATCATGGCTTGAAATTTAATTTAGTCCTTTCTGCTACAGAACTTTATAGAAAGTTTAATTGAGAAAGAAATGTTAAAGACTTACTGGAAAAAAATTGCATGTTATCTTCAACCAGAAGTCAGAAATTACTTGCACATTTTAATTAAAAACAGAAAAAAAGTATATGACACCCCTGACAGGAGTTTAAGTTGTAAATTTTCATACACACAAATCACATTAAATTTAGTATAAACATTATTGAAAATATGTCTCCATTTAAGATTTTTATGTATTTTTGTTTGCTAGTTTTGAATACTATAACATTTTTCAAAGTGACTAACAAGCAGCTTAAATTGTTAGCTTAAATATTAACATCAGTGCTACCTAGGTAAGGTGTCTCAAGATGGCCGAGAAGATCAAAGCTGGAAGGCCAAGCCCTCTCTGTAGACAGAGACACAAAATTCCATTGAGATATGGAGCAGATGATGGAGCAGAGATGATTCAGAGCACCCAAGTTACATCTTCTCTGTAACAGCCCAATGCAGGAGGTGCAAGTTTTTCTCTAATGAGGAACAGACTAAGAAAATTTCCAGGCTGAGGTCAAATGGACTCTCTTATGCTGGAAGGATACTGAATTCTCCAAAGAGAGGAGAGTCATAATTTAGAAAGTCAAAGTTTTAGTACCATTTGATCCTAACACATTATTTCTCAAAACCAACATTTCTAGCAAGACCAAGGATTTTTAATAAGTGAGGGAAACAAATTATTTAGGGCATGCTAGTCTCAGCAGTGCCACTTTGCCTGATATTTGTTCTAACTGGACTGCATGGCAAGTAAACTTCATTAGTTTCATTCATTTATGACATGGCAAAGGTTAACTTTACGCTCCCAGCACAGAAGTCTGTATTATTTATTTTAAAATATCTTTCTGATTACATTACTGCAAAGGTCAGGGGTTTTAAATTAATTTTATTCAGGACATTAATATATTAAAATTATTTGTGATACTGGCTCTACAAATTCTGTACTTATTTCTGCCTTTTATATTCCCTTTTTATTAGACAATTGGAATTATTGTCATCATGTCTAAAGACTGTAATCTGCCTCAAATAAGTTTTAGCCCTTTAGTTCTAAAGAAAATGAATTTTCTGTAACAAAGTGGGATTAGACCACATGCAGCAACACATATATGACCCTGCTGGAGGGAGAGCTCTTTCATGAACTGTAACAAAAAGGAAGAGTTATGGGTGGGTTGTAGGTGTGACTACAAAGTGTGATTGACCAAGTGGTGGAGCACTGAGGTCTATCTTCCTGCTATTTTTATAGGTGCAGAAGGAGGTGTTATATTTTTTCATTATTCAAGTGGCTCAGAAGATTTGCATCTGGATAAGCAAATTTTCTTAGCAGCAATATAAATTGTTTTCTGGACTTCACACAGTCATTTCAATGAGTCATTGGAATTACCAATTGAGTTTAAAGAAAATTATCACTTGTTTTGGTGCATTTGTACTGTGTATTTGGGGGGTCATGAACAAGAAATAATATTTGAAAGAAGTAAAGTTTAAGGTTAAAGCAAAACTGAAGTGGTTGGATAGCTTAATAATTTAAACAAGTCATGTGTTAAATTGGAAAAATAGTGCTTGCTTTCTCCAAACTTTTTTGCTTGCATTAGTCATATCATTTCAGCTTTTTAAGTATGTTTTGAAGACATGATGTAGATTTTATTTTATTTAGATTGCTCCTGCTGTTCCCAGCACGGAGAGATCTGGGCAGAATGCTATCATTAAATTCTCACCAGATGCTAATAACTTTTGCTAATATGTTGAGGATTCTTCTGGAATACTCTGAGTAGGCAATTCTAACTGATCAAAACTTTTCCTTCTATCCAACATATCCTAATATGGGCCTGCTGAAACTCTTCTATTCAGCCTCATCTTCAATTCATAGGCAATTTTCAGACTACTCAATATTGTATATAGTGCTTGAGAAAATGACATAGACCTACCTGTTCACTTCTCCAGACGCCACACAACCCTCACAAAAACCATTCTTTGCACATCTGAAGCAGCAAGGGACAAGTGGAAGGGCACAGAGAGAAGCTGATGGGGGAAAATGCAAGAAATCCTGTCAGTTTATGATCAAAGAAAATGTAAGGAAAACATAAAAAAATGCAAGAAAACAGTAGAGTTCTTACCCTCTGTATCCATCCATGTGAAAAAAAACGGTGATGAGAATTCCTGGCACAAAAAATGGGTGGATTCCAATCCTGGGAACTTCCAGAGAGGTTCTTGCAGGAAACAATGGGGTTTTCTTTTCTGTGACAATGCTGGTTATGCCAAATAGAAAATTGTGCTAAGCAAAGACAGTGCTTAGGAAGATGAAGATGAACCAGAGGCAGAAAGAATTCCCAAACATGCAGAAAACTGAGGGTTTTTTCCTAGAGATTACTTGGAAATAAGACTGAGTGAAGAGTGTGCCACCTAATTAACTTTTGGGTAGCAGGAAAATATTAAAGGGGACAACTCACAGCAGGCTTGTGTGAACACGAGAGTAATTATGGCAATAATTAATGAGGTTTTTATCAGTTACACACACAGAGATGTGACCATCATGTACTCCTTATCAATGTTCTTTTCTCACAGAAAAAACCCTGCAATAAACCCTTCAGAGTCTCTTTCTCTCAGAGTCTTTCTGGAGAGCCTGAGGGTGACCCAGGCTGGTCAAACTGAGATGAAGTACAACTGAGTAGCTGAAGGATTTTAGTGCTTGCTTTATTTTGTTCTGCAATAACTTCTCCAGAAATAATGGCTCCTCCATGATGGCCAGGATTTTGGGATAAACATTTACCTGGATTGTACAATTTGTTAGTAGCTACAATTAAAACAAATTCAAATTAAATTTCTTCTTACTGTTTAGGAAGCCAAATATTATTGTTTGCTTTACTGCAAAAATTATCTTAGTTTTTGAAATAACAATCTTATACATTACATAAATTGCCTCCTTTTTGAATTGTCATACTGTTTAGACAGTAACAGGAAAACTGCAAAGAGAAGAATTTTAACCATACAGCAGAAATATTAATGACTTTTAACTCCAGAAGGGGAAAAATATGAAGAAGAAAGAGGAATGTTAGAGAAAGTGATCAGATATTATCTCAGACAGTAGGGGAAAAAAGTTTTGTTTTTTTGACTGGTTGTAAATGGAAAACAGACAAGATTTTAAAGGTGCTACAGCAAAGAAAAACCTTTTTATAAAGTCAGATGTTCACATGGTTACATCTGATGCAGATGTCATTTCAGGGTTTTTCAATCGGAGCTCTGGAAATTTGTGCCATGGTTTTTCTTCTATTGTGAAATCTCAGAACAGTAGCCTTACTATGAGGGCAGCTTGGCATCCTCCTGGTGGTCCTGGACTACTGCAGGGGGTGGAGTAGCCATCACCATGTGACCAGCATGGCTCTCCAGTCCTCCCTGCTCTCTGTTGCCCATGGACAGCTTCCCTGTGCAGAATGGCACTGAAAGGAACCTCACACCTGCTCCTGGCTCATCCCTCCCCCTGGCTGCCCACGCCTGACAGATCCCATCTTGCACAGTTTGAAAGGACACCTCTCGTGGACTCTTCACCCCTCACCTGTTCTGACACTCCTTTCTCTAGGTGTTGTATGCAGAACTTTGTATTCATGTGTGTGAGGTTGATTCTTATTATCTCTTTGGGAGCTGTGAAAGAAATTTTATTACTTGCTCAGTGACCTCAAGAAGGCACAATTAAAGTAGTTGGTGTAGGATGCAGACATTCAATATTCAGGAATCTGTAGTGATGTCCAGCCCGTAGCACACGCACATTGACAACCAGTGCAATAAAGTTGGTCTCTGAAACAGCTGATACCTAAAAGACCCCCAGACTATGTTATTTTTGGTAGCCAGTTCTTCCTTTCATGGTAGAGAAGGGTGAATTAAAATTTCTGAACATATGATGAAGAAAGTTTGCTCCCATCTTCTGGACAACAGAGTGGGGAGATGGCTGAAAATTACTACAGTAGAATTTCAGACATCTGTTTAGACCCTAATCCTCTGTCTAACCTTATACACCACTGCCTGAGTAGTTCTGCCGCTTCACATCAATAACAGTTTAAAGATTTAAAAAAAAATATTACTAAGAAAAGCAGCTATGAAACACAGCCAGGAACAAAGTGTGAAATATTCTGTGCCTGGTAGATTCTGCTTGCCATATTAAAATTAATAGTACTAACACTGCTGATTTTAATAAAATCTGTGTTTCCAGATCGAATTCTATCACTTCCTATGAAATACACAATATATAAGGAAATAAAAGACGACAGGAAATATTGTACACAGAGGACTGCCAGAATTGAAAAAAGCCTTAAAAAGGGAAAAAGTTTTAAAGAGTACACATTTTAAAAACTCAATAAATAGATTTTCAACAGCTCTTCTGACTGTTAGGCATGCGTTATGCTTTGTGTACTATATGCTTTAAAGAAAATATAATAGCTACAGCTTTGAGTCATTGCTAACACAGCATGCCTACTTTTTAGACAGGGAACAATTATTTTTTTTTGTGCTACTCAGCCGCAGAAATAATGATGGAATTCTTATACTCTGGTCCTTGTTTTAGGCATAACTTGTGTTCAACAAGGTGAAACAAGATAGGATGCCTTAATTTGAGGGAGGATTTTTTTTACAGCTCTAGAGGTTGTTCTGTTTTGCAGCTTGACAAGTTCTAACCTAAACATACAGCAACTAATTTCTTAAAGCAGTGTTTAAAGGGTCAGTACAGATGAGTGAAATACCCTCTGCTTCTTCTCTTCAGTCATTTGGAGCTGATAGTCAACAAGTTTTTTTAGATATTTAGCAAATTGGGAAATAGAGATGCGACTTCATGTGGGTTTTTTTGACATCAAGTCCCTAACACAATGAGCAAATAGAATAAAAAATGCATGACTTTCTCTGCCCTGCAAATGTAACACTTTTCCACAGTTATGATGAATGTTATTTGATGGTATGCTGTGCTCTTATCAGTAGCACTACAACACTTCTCAGCAGGCATTTCAAAATAGTTGCATTTAAAGCTTTTAATGGTAAATACTATTTTCAGGAACCTTTGACAACTGATTCTTATAAGAAGTGATTTTTCTAAACTTTATGTCACTCTGCTAATCATAAAGGATTTGCTTTTCTCTCATTTCAGAACCCTGTGTATAAAGGCAAGGCTATAGTATGGGAAATTTATATTCAGTGCATAAACTACTGTGCAACAACATGACCATGAAATATGCTGTATTCTTCCCAATCCAGAACTGATGGCTGTACGTTCCCAAGTGGCAGCTTTTACATGCTTTACCCTCTAGAATGCTGATGTTGCTATTTGCTGGATCCAGACAAACAATCCTGTATGTTGTGAGATACATGGGCATTCCCCACTCCCACACTTCTGCTGTGCAGGCTCATTGTAAAGGAGGTTATCACCATGCAGGAGTGTTTCCAATCAGCCATGCAAACTTTGCCTGTTTGCCTCACAGGATGTGGCCTTGCAGGCAGTGGGGCTGGAGGTGCCTTGCTCCTAGTTGTGGGCATGCCGGATCAGGAAGAACATCTTGAAAGGGGGAGAAGGGTTCACTATTCTTGTTTCAAGAAACTTCTGGAGTACAGGAGGGACATGAAAGGCCAAGGACTGGGCAAGGAGGGAGCTGGTTGAAGTGGGACAGAGTTTCTCCTATGGGAACAGGGAACTTTCCTGCAGCAGGGAGCAAACTTAGAAGCTTTGGGCATGACAGCCTTAGAGATTCAGAAACACAGAGTGTTGCTGTGCGAGCTAATGTATATTGTTGGAATTGTGCCCTGAATTTGCCTTTTGTTTGTTTTTCTCTGCAGATTTTTTTAGTATTGCTTAGAGACAGTGTGGGGACATCAAAGAATCCTGCTGACTCCCGTGATGTGCTTACCTGCCCTCTGCTTTTCCATTGAGAGAGTCAGTCAAAAATCTGAGACAAAACACATATGAATATTCATCCAAGAACTAATTCCTCCCATGTGCCTATAGTGACCTCTTGCATCTTAGACAGGAGGCACAGACTTTGAAGTGTAAATAAAATTTAAGTATACAGACTTAACACTGAGATGGTAAGGCCAGACCAGGGAGCAGGACTGGAGAGGGAGCAGACAAGAGCTGGGACAGATGGAGGGCAGCTCCTCCAAATCAATGGAGGCTCCTACCCCACACAATTCCCACAGTGGCTGCACACAGTGGCTCCTGTGGCTTTCTAGCCACTGGTGGAGGTGATGGAAGCAGAAGCCTTACGGACATTCTGTTCTTCTGGGGGAAATCCTAATTAGCTTGTGCCCTAAAGCTGACCCTACTATCTTTGTCTGAACTTTCTTTCACCTACGGGGTCAGCTGTGGGAAATGTGTCTATCATGTATTTTTCATTTGGAAGGTGGCATTATCCAGACTTTTATCCACATATGAATACATACATCTGTTTTTGATTTATTATGTGTTTTTCCTCATAGATGGGTGTCTCTAAAAAACCCTACTGCGTGGATAAAACTGAATAAACAAATACAGAAAACAGAAATTTTAAAAAGTTTTTTACATTAATCAGACCTGTAGATATGTAAACTTTCCCAAGCCATGGGACTCTTCGCTTGGAAAAAATTATATTAGGTTATTCTTGCTGCTATCATCCACAACTGCCTGTAGAGCCCAAAGTAATTTACTTTCCATGCTTTAAATACCAAATTTTTTGGTCTTAATCTAGGACTTCCTTTGTTTTTTGTTTCCTGACATGTTTCTTAGCTCTGCCTTTTTAAAAATTTACGATAATGCTCTGTGCTGTGTTCCTTACCCTTAGGCATTTGTTGTTAGGTTTGACAACCTTGAACTAACGCACTAAGGTGTGTTAGGATTTTGCTAAAGAGGCCATCAGAAATGTACATTTTTCACGTTTGGCTATCAAGGAAAATTTTCTGTCACAATGGAAAGGAGTGCTTACTGCTCTGATACCTTGTCACAACAGCTGCACCTCTCTTACAGAAAAATGTTTTTGTCTTACCTTGTCCAGAGAGGTCGACTTCCTGGAAAGGAGGTTCTGTTATATCAGTCAGTTCTTGCTTCTCTTCAGCTTCATAATCCACCTCTGCAGCAGGCAGGAGGCCAGGGGTGGTGAAGCTGCCCGTGGTCACCTGCTCATAGCCATCGGTGATTAAGTCTTTGCCAGCAGAATCATCTGCTGGGGGAGGCAAATAGGAATCCTCTGGTTTTGGAGGACTGCTAGTGCTGCCCAGAGCACTGAAAGGCACTGTGAAACTCGGGTAGTCGGTAGCAATAACTTGGGTGTATGGATATCTGTCCTGAAATGGTTCTCTGGAGGGTTTGGTAGGAAAATCAGGTTCAGATGTAATAAAATTGTTAAATTCTTCAGGGATGCTGATCTCTTCACTTAGAGCAGGGCTTTCAGTTGTAATTTCAGGAGCAAACACATCTCCTCTTTGATCCACTGTTGCTGGGCTGGGATAACCTAGTGGGAGCTCCTCCTGAAAACATTTAAAACAGCAGCTTTCATTATTATGTTTGAGTTTCATTGGTAAAAAGGCAATAATCTTTAGCCACATGAGCTAGCAAATAGCTAAGTCAACAACAAATCATATTATGGGTTGGGTTGGAAGGGACCTTAGAGCTCCTCTTGTCCCATGCCCCCTGCCATGGTAAGTGACACCTTCCACTAGACCAGGTGGCTCAGTGCCACATCCAACCTGGCCTGGAACACTGCCAGGGTTGGGGCATCCTTAATCTCCCCAGACACCCTGTACCAATGTCTCACCACCCTCACAAGAATTTCTACTGTATATCTAACTTAAATTCCCCATCTTTCAGTTTGAACCCATTATCCTTGTCCTGTCACTACAGTTCCTGTTGAAGAATCCCTCTCCAAATTCCCTGCAGGCCCCTTCAGGTACTGGAAGGTTGCTATGAAGTCATAGGATGTGTAAAATGTTTGGCATGTGCATGCTATCCTAAGCACATTGCCTGTAATTTTAAAAATGGTCAAAGAAAGAGGACCTTACCTAGCCCTGTAAACTGCTCTCTTTCTGTCATTAAGATGCACTACTGAACTGATGAGACACTGTTTACTTTATAATTGAAACTGGAAAATGTGATCAAGCAGTAATATTCACCTGTAAATGCTCTGAACAGTGCCTCTGTTGCAGTATAACAACACAACATTCATCCTTACAGCATGTAGAAAACGCTGTTATTTGATTTTAGCATAAGAAAATTTTTGTATATTTATGTACCTCTAAACATTGTTTAATTTCATTTCCCATGGAGAAATAAATAAACATGAAAAACATTATTAACGTACCAAATCAGGGCCTGCCAGAGGAATAGTGACCACGCCTTGGATATCATTATCTAAATCACTAGGTGGTATAATAGTTTCTGAAAAAAAAAAAGTCAAAAAGATTAGAGAAAGACAGAACAGAATACTTCAGCACTGGCACATTGAAAACTGATCAAAACACAAACTCAGTAAAAAACCAGTACTGAAACATTCTCCATCTAAAAACTGCTTTTAAAGATCCATGTTAAGACATAAAAAGGCATCAATTCCCATTCAAGCAGACAATTATGAAGAAAACCAAATTTTATATGCAGTATTCTTCGTATGCTTTATTTAGCATAAATGGGATAGGTCTGCAGAGAGCTGAACCATGGAGGAATGCTTAAAATCATCTGAAGTGTGAATCTCTCAGTTAAATCCGCATGGGCTATGATGACTCATTATATTGTGTTCATTAAGCCTAAAGAAATTCCAGTTTTACCCTGAGTCCACACCATTGTTAATGTCAGTGTTTTGGCTTTAGTGCTCAGTTGTTCCCTTCACCCCCTCAGAGGAAAACTTTAAAGTGCTTGTATGCAAACTGTTTTTCTAAAGTCGGTTATTAGAATTAACTTCTGGGAGAAAGTTGATTAAAATATTTATTATTGAAGTGTTCTATATAAATTTTTTCTTGGGACTTTTAATCTACATTAAAATATGACACTTTATTCTTACAGAAAGTATTCATTCAACTGATTTTTTTTTTTTGCAAGAAAATGTTTGCAAATGAAACACGATAGCTAAAATTCGGTATGTGTTTTAAGATTGTTTCAGTAAATATACATATGAAAAATATTTTAAATTATTTTCCCCCTTTTAAACCCATCACTCCAAAACTAGTTTTCTAGCTTTGCAAAAATCATTGATGGACTAGAAAGGGGTATTTATTAGCTGGATCACTGAACAGGTTGCAGACCTTCAACTTCTGTTGGAGGTTTTCACACCCAGCTTCTCATCTGTGTTTCAGTGTGTGAGTGAAACACATCTTTTCTGATTTTATCTTGGGATCAAATGCTCTTTAAAGTGTCTGTCTCTCTGGTGTCGCTGAGAGCTTAGATGGCTTGCTTACAACTAAGAGCTTTCAGAGAACTAATTTTATGTTAAAGGCAGCCCTCATGTTTTGTCTTGTTAATGAGACTGTCCATACTGGGAAGTTACAATGGTACAGTGAATATTCATATTTTTTATTTTATTTTTCTCCTCTTAATTATCTTAGTGTGCAAAATATCCAGATTTTCTGAACAAAAAAATAAGAAAAAAATCCTCTAATTTGGTTGCAAGTTAGGCTGTGTAATTATAAAGACACATTTTGCTATAAAATTTATTTCTCTACACCCTATGGATGCTATGCAACACCAAGCAGAATAGACTACATCAGATGAAAACAGCGTGTTAGAGAAGCAAAGAACATCTTACTGAAATCGCATCAGTTAGGACAGACAAGGCTCACACTTGTGCCTGGCACCTGCACCTGCTTTACTGACCGTCAGTGAACTGAAGTGTTCCAAGGTCCACTGGCAGGGACTGGTCTTCATGGAGTGCAGTGGCAACCAGCTGTTGAAGGTCTGTCACTGTGAGTTTAGTTCCTGATATTTCCCCCTCTTCAACTGGAGAAATTGGAATCTTTTCACTTTCAACCTTATTAGACCCAATAGTTGAGATGTCATCTGCTGCGCCTCTGATTTCTGAGCCGTCTCTCTCGAAGTTCACCACATATCGTGCTACGGTGCTGCTTGACCTGCAAGGGGAAAAGGTCAAAATGCACCGAGCAGCAAAATCAGTCACTGGCTCAGGACTGATTTTGCACAGAAACAAATATGCAACCATAACATCTTATCTTCAGTGAAAGTAATGCTGATTTACTTCTGTCTAATGAGACTGTCACCTTCAAATTATTTTTCCTTCAGCTAAACAGTTTTTTTTCTATGCATAACTTTTAGTAAAAATTCCCCTATTGAAGAAAATTTCAAAAATCTTCTAATGTAATCTGATTTAATCTGACTACTCAGAAATCTCTAGAATTGCTCATGTAGTCTGAAGTCATTGACTACTGATTCAAGGCAGCTACAAATGCACGCTGAGGTTATTAGAAGCCATAATCACACATGAATTTTTCAGGAACCTATGAAAAGGGATTAGACAGTTCATAAAACTGCAGATAAGCAAAAATCTTATCACAACTGAGACATTTTTCCTCTTTTTCCAAGAACATCAAGCTAATGTGGCAAGCAAATCACTTTTTCACAATGGGAATTAGCTTTTCCAAGTCTGAATGGATCTATATGGCTTCTCCCTGGATGTTCATGTTTAACAGAAGTCTCAAATGTTCACCATTTTTAATA
The DNA here is from genome assembly GCA_036630365.1 of Acanthiza pusilla. Taxonomy (NCBI): domain Eukaryota; kingdom Metazoa; phylum Chordata; class Aves; order Passeriformes; family Acanthizidae; genus Acanthiza; species Acanthiza pusilla. Next base: position 23,411,646 of record JAXCHO010000036.1, read on the forward strand.
CCTCATTTATCATGCATGTTAAATTCACCTAATTAAATGAAAAATAATGAATACATTGTAAACATTGCTAGTCCACTATGTTTTTTTTTTAATGATATCAGAAAACTGTAGAGAGAAGAATTTCACTGTATGTGCTATGTATTTGCATTTATATGACATTGCAAGAATTCAGGAAACACATTAGGCAAGTCTTCCTTTTAAAGCATGAGCAAAAGAGAAATTCTGGGAAACTGCTAGACAAATTATTCCCCAGCAGCACTTTTAAGCAGCAGCAACAATAGACTCTGCAGCTGTTTGTATCACCAGGCAAAAGCTCCCTGCATTTTATCAAGCTAGTAACTGGTCTCTTTGCTATTCTATCTGGCTTGATAATGGAGATAACAAATCAAATTCTACATACTTATTGGAAATATTGTGTACATGGGAATAGAGATAGGAAACAGCAGATCAGAAATGAAAATCTGAAAATAAAGTTTCCCTACTTATTTTTCACTTTTAGTATATGGATGATATAAATCTCTAGTCAGCTAAATGTGAATTTTCTTAGGTCAAACATTTTCTTTTCTTCAGAGACATCCTGACAAAATTTGATTACATGAACCATTCAGATTAAAGTAAAAGCTGTCCCTGACACTTTATATCACAGATTCTGTACTTAGGCAGAACACAATCAATTTACTTTGTCACATCAAGATAAAGGATGTTTACTGATTTATCTACACACATAATAAAATTATTAATAATCATAATTATTTTAATTAATCTATAAAACTATTAATTATGAATTACAGAAAAATTACCCATCTTTCTCCTTCTTCTGTCTTCATTTCATCACAGAAGAAAGAGCACGAGAAAGGATTGTAAAAGAAAGAAAAACAAAGATTAATTTATACTGGTAAATTGTTCAGTCATACATCACAACCATCTTTTGACAATTTATCTTATCTTCTATGTGTCATCTATAATTTTTACCTCTGTGTGAAAATGACAGTCTACCCTCCATCAGTTCACTTTTTCCCTTCCAAACAATGGGAATCACCATGGTTTGTGTGGGGAAAGAGGAACTTTACTTTACAATGGCAGTTTGAAATATCAGCTTTCCCATTTCCCTCGTCAAATGCTGCAATTTGAGCCCTGTCATTGCTAATCTCTGTCTTTATGGTGGCAGTGGACACCTGTGGCAGTAGTTGCCATGATCGCAGTTACCACACATGATGCTACTCTGCAGTCACAGGGGCAACCTGAACCATTAATTACCTCTGGAAGACACCCTGTGTTGACCTTCTGTTTATAACACCCTGTTATTTTCCATGTTGAGTTCTCCAAAATACCTGTGATGCTGTTCCCCTAAGTTGCCTTGTGGGAAGTGCTGCTAATATATGAAGTAAAATGGCTAAGGCAGAATGGACAGCAACACCCATTTTGCTGATCTGTAACTCCCAGGAGCTAACTAAATTACTAGATAATGGGAATCAGTCTTTCATATCAGCTAAGTCCAAGACACAAAACCAATATGCATCCCAGCCCTCCTGGAGTCACAACTGAAAGAGTTTAATTATTCCAAGTTGTAGCTATGAGAAGCAATTACAGATTTTTCTGTGCTTGTATTTCAGGAGACAGCTTTTTGTTTTACTAATTTCAATATAAAAATATAAGCAACAAATTTGCAGGCAGTTTTGCACTTCTCTCTCCTTTTCCCTAGCAATTTTTGCTGAAAGAAATCCTAGGAAGAAGGATGTTCTTGTCTAAAATTGAATTGCAATATGAGCATCCTTCTACATGTATTAAATATTGCTAGAAGTACTGAATGTTCTGATGCTGTGCCGTAAGACCACTTAAATTTGTCTTTTTTTCTTGCTGTTTAGTTTCTTACTGTTAGTTATTTGTTTTTCATTTGATTCTTTGCACAATGTACCCTCCCCCCAGACTCTCTATTGAAAAAGTACACAAGAGCTTGTATTAGTAACAAAAACACAAGGAAGCTAAAACCAGAAGAAATGGCAAGACAGAACACAAATTTACTGAAAAAAAGAAACATTTTTAATTGCTTGAAAGACTTGAGAAACAAGCACTGAAAAAGCTTTATATGTGTGAATATGTATCCTCCTGCAACCCTCTCTTGCCAAGGCACCTTCACTGTGACTTGTGAAGGGCACAGGTCCACACACAAAAAAGTCATCACCTAAATATTCATACTAGTAACTCTCTTTTTCTTGTCATTTAAAGAAGTTCTAAAACAGGGTTGTTAGCAAACAATTCAAAGAATTTATTGTATCCTTCAAGCTTCAGGGAATCAAAGCAACTTTTACTTAGACATTCAAAACCTCATAACCTCACTTGGGATGTGTTTGCACTTCCTGTTGTATTGTGTCTATGATAACCCCATAAAACTTCTTTCTGTTTACAGCATTATACAACCCATTATTCTACAGGTCTTTTCATTTTTTAGGACAAGAAAGGAGAACAACAAAGAGAGCCTTATTTTCTTACTTACTTGAATCCTAAAACGCGGATTTCTTTGAATCCCGGAAGTTTCTCAAATATTTTTTTCATCTATAGAAAATCATTAAAAAAAATTCAGCATAAGATCTAGGACTAAAAAACAAACACAAGTTGACTACATGGACACTATTTTTCATATTTCAGAAGTAGATTTAGGAAACAGTCTCAACTGCCCTCTTTTTGGTATCATGATTTCTCAGCTTAAACACAATGTTTACATTGCAAACACATGTTTTATTACCTGTTAATAGGCAAAAAGAAGCACAGAATATTGCTTTTCTTAGTAATGTAATTATGTAAATAAGTGATAATATATTTCATAACAGGGCAAGTAAACCGACATGGATCAAACGGTTTTCTCATTTTCAGCAGTTTTGATTCATGAATAATTTCCTGGTTCAAGTCACCTGTAAATTGTTAACTATTTAGAAATATCAAGGAATTCAGATGGGTTTAGATTATTTGACAGATCATTTAGAAATTAAACAGTTTTAACTGTCTTGTACAAATAGAACAATACATTTTTAATTCTACTGTTAACAATAGTACAATTGCATGGGTTTGAATAGAAGAGGCATTATATGTGTGGTAGACAATGTCTGCAGGCACTTCTGTTTGAGATCAATACTGGAAACCTTCAGAGAAACCACTTTTTGTCAGCTCTGCCAATGCATCCTTCACTACTTTTCTACACAAATCTGGAACTGAACCAGGAAAGTGAAAGCTTCCACTACATAATGCTCATGAAACTGATGAGAAGCTTTAGTTAATTTTACTAAGAAGACCTTTTGGGAACCTCAAGTCATTAACTGCTATCAGTTAAACTGATAGCTGAACATTCAGTTAATATTATTAATTATATGAAAATACCACAGATGTTCCAATTCTTATGTAAACTATGGTAATGCACAATGAGTGTAAGTCCTATGAAGAATAGTTCAGACAACAGTAGCTAATTACTTTTAACATTTATATTACAGTTCTCATTAAGTCTACTGTAGAAATTAAATAATGACAAAGTGCTGTCCATGAATTCCTGATTAAGTCTGAACGATATTCCTAAAGTTATTCTGTTCATCAGTTATCTGAGGCTCTACTGCTGTCAAAATGTTGGCTTGTTAGTTTGGCGGCTGAACAGATGGCTTAAATGAGGGAAAAAAGCTGAATCTATATGTGAAGGAAATGTGAAGGTCTTGAGAAAACAAGAATCACCTGTTTAAAGTGAGGGAATTGACTCCAAGTCTATTTAATGGTGAAGGTAATTTCATAGTATGAACCTCAGCCAAGGTACAAAATCAACATTTTTGCATTGACTAAGCCTCCCTACCTGTAGCTGGAATTTGGCAGCTAGTTGTTGGTACTCTGGGGAGTTGGGATCGCTGAGTTCAGCTGTGTACTCCTGATCAGTGAGTGTGACACTGAATTCCACCATTTGCTCCACAGGCAGTTCAGGGACTGCATTTGTTCCCAGGTCCTGGAAAAGGAAAGGACAAAAAGTGAAGAAATAAAACTAAGGATTTTCCTCCCCTCCCTCCCACCCACCATTCAGTATTTAATAGGTAGAAATGCTCCCTTTTAAGCCCATCCCCAAAACAACTTTCTGAACTATATTCTACAAAAGGTAAATGTTCCTAGACACATCCATTGACTTAATTCTTCTGTTTTTGAAAATAAGTTTCTTATACTGTAAGTTGAGCGTTGCCTTTGGTATGCATAAATGAAGATGAAGAGAATCAAGCCTTTCTTGCACAGAGACTGGTATCAAGTCTTAATTCCATCATCACAAAGCCACACAGCTGTTTCATATTCAGAAGTTTGCATTTGTCTTTTTCTGATAATAAAGTAGAATTATCCTTACCTGTGATACACCTTTCTTATGCAGTTGGCTTTATTACTATTACAAATACTCTTATTTTGTTTGCTGTTTCCCAACAGTATTTGCAGCTTTTCCCTACATTGTGAGGCCACACATCTCTGCTGAGACCACAGCAGCCAGGACAGGGAAAACAGCAGCCCCTCCCAGCACCCCACCCCTCTCTCAGAGGTGTCTCTTACAGCAGGCTCTGTAAGTGTGCAGAGGGGCATCTCCAGTGCCTGCTGCATGGCTGCTCTGAGGAGACAGCTGTGGAGAGCACTCTGACAGAGCACTCTCAGAGCTGGCTGCCCAGAAAAAGGCAAGGAAGGCCCAGCCCTATCTCCTGTGCTGTGGAAATCCCCCCAGGTATGCTTTTTTGGCATTATTTAATGAAGAACAGGGTTACAAGATGGTGCAAAATAGGCAACAGTCCCCTCCTTAAAACAATGAAAACTGCCTAAAAGCTGCTTGCCATGCTTTTGTACTTTCTTCTACATACTTAAGAAGCATCATGCCCTACTCCAGTATATAACAGAAACTAATAAAGCCCTTCAGTCCTGCCAGCTGAACAGAGGGGAGCACTCGTGGTTTATAAACACAGTTTATAAAGCTTCTCCTTCTTTCCTGCTAGCTGAGCTCAAAGGGAAAAGGTGAGTAAAAAAGTGGGTAGGAACACAGGCTGCCCTCACCTTCACAGGAGTCTTTGTGTCATTAACAATTTCGTTGAGCAATGTGCCATTAGGTGCATATGGAGAGAGGGGTGTGCCAGGAGGACCTGTGGGGGGATTGAAAGAAAAGCCATGAAAGAGCAGTTTGCACATCGAGTCTTCCCCTTTGTGTGTTGGTCAGGTGTCAGCTCACTGGAGCAGCTGTCCTTGGGGAGGCTGTGTTTGAGCACGAGCCTGTGCCAGTGGAAGGTGGCCATGACCTAGGGGGTGGGTAAAGCTGCTGTTTTATGCTGTACAAAGCCTTTCTTCCAGGGCAAACATTGGCAGTGTGGCACGTGTGTGGCTGAAGGCAAAAACGGCACTGACTATGCATTAGTGAAATTGTGTGCTTTAATAAAATTTGATCATTTCCTGTCATACCACAGAGTGTATCACCAAATGTGTAAGCTTAATTTTGCCATTTGAGATCTTTGTCTTCATGACAGCCACTGTTCTTTAGGGCTCAATTTAAAGTAACAAGAGATTTTGACTGAATTTTCCACCAAGAGGCAAAATATGCTGGAAGTCCTTACCAATATGATTCTGTTATATTTGGCCCTCAAAAAAAAAAAAAAAAAAAAAAAAAAAAAAAAAAAAAAAAGTGTTCAGGGTGGTTTCCCCTTGAACCAAAATGATCATATTTCCAGTTTTTTCTCACTGCATGAAACGCTAATATTATTTTAAAGAATTGTAGTACACAATGGGGTTGGTGGGTCTAATTGTAATAATCTGATCAGTCTTGGCATCCCTCTGACTTTCTTGCTTGTCAGTCTTTATTTGCCTCACTTGCTTATTTTGGTTAATAAAATGCAGCAGCTGACACTCTAAATGCTATTTTATAACTGAAGAAAAATTAACCCTATACTATCTCAGTTTGAAACCAGGAAAACATATGCATTTGATGACAAACTTGGAATGCAACATTTGAGTAACAAATATGTTGTGAAGAGACAAAAAATTGCTTCTCAAAGATTGCTTTGCTAAAACATTTTCACTCTACTTCAATGTCTACAACATTCATTAAATTAGAGCCTTCTAAGACCTAAGAATCATTGGCCTTAGCAATTTTGTTTAATGGGCAGACACAAAACAAACAGATTTGATTTTACCTGTAGAAATGGAGGGAATGTCTTCCACCTTTTTGATTCCTGTTTTCTCTGCGGATATTTCATCTTTCCTATCAATCAAATAGAAATGAGTGACTTAATTATCTGCATATTGTACTGGCAAATACAAAAGTATAAAACAAAAAAATAAATAGAAATTATGCCTATATTAATTGTAGTTTAAATGAGAGAAGTTACATCTAATAGAATACTTTGACACCTGATTAAACAGGCAGTGGAACAGCATAAGGACTACCAATCCTGTCAGGAATCTGCTCATGAGGTTTTGTGACAGATTTTATCAATGCCACCAGAGGGATGGGATCACAGATATTAAATCAGTGCACTGGGTCTGTTTTTTTTTTCTCTTCGAAGTTAATGAAGGGTTGACCACTATCTAATATGGAAGCAAGACTTCTTGTATGTCATGTAAACCAACCTTTGTCTCCTTTGCTATTTGTCATCCTATCAAGGTAGTTCAGTGAGAGCTTTGGGTTTCTCCTAATTTTAGAGTCAATGGACATTTCAGCTTCCAGGTGTGTTTTGTATGGTGTAGTGTGAGAAAATAATGGGTGGGCTTATTTTTCAGTTATCAGCTTGTGTTATAATACCATAAGGATGCTTCCAAATAATGATAATATCAAGTCAGGTTCCTGGATCCAGATTATTCTGAGATGTAGAAATGTTAATGTTTGCTTCTGGATGTAATATTCACAGGTTAATGCATACCATGGGGACCAAGGAAGACAGCTTAAAACTCAAGTTTTGATGTGGTGGGTATGATGCATCACAGGATTTGGTTTTGGTTTTTTGATATTATTTTCTATTTTAAGTTTTACAATCATGTGGTGATGAATAAATGTTTAATAGCTACGGTTAGCTTGCCTAAAAAGCAGCAATAGTACCTAAGTACTTTTCAAATAAATAGATGCATTAAAGATTCTTGTACTTAGAGCAGAAATTATTCTATAGCCTTAAAACCAAATTGCTATTCATTTGTAGCTTTTGGGATAATTTAGATTCTTAGATAAGAATCTTATAAGGGGTATTTTGAGATTTTTTTTTTCCTGAAATTGGGGAGTGAAGTATAATTCCTCAATATTTCTGCAGTGCATACAGATGGGGTGTTTGTGAAAACTGATATGGGGGAAAGAACTAAGAGCACTGGAAACGTATGGTGTGGTGTTAACAGAGACAGCATAAAGCTTGCAACATAGATAGAAAAGGTGTTGAGCTGCATTTCTATACAGGAACAACCTAGATGTTTAATAACATAAATAAGGAACATGAGTGAAAACTGATTTACCATATCCTCTGGATACCTTGCGTGGTGAGATCTGAGGTATTACTTGTAATGTATTCCCAGTGTTGTCTAGTTATGTGTTGTATGTATAATTGGAGGCTGATTTCTCTGCATGACATCTACAGAAAACACAAAACTTTTCCCAAGCTACACAGTAGTAAAGATGAAGTCCAACCATGCATAATCATTGCTTTGTATTTCCAGCTAAAATACAAGCAATTTCATAGAATTTACTTCACCTTCTGAATTGTGTCTAGGGAAAGCGGTACTGTTCACAAAGAATCTGAGAACTCTGAGATCAGTCACTTCACTTAATGCCTTGCTGCCACTGATTGCACTAGGATGAATAAAAAGACCTCCCTTTGGACTGCCAGGGGATTTTAATTAGGCCCTACATTATTAAAAATATGTCAGATCTCCTATATCAGAACAAATTAAGATATGTAAGACCTCTGTGATCATGAGACAGTGTAACCTATGAATGGAAAAGACTATTTTCCCTAAAATCTCCTGAAAATCAGAGAAAAGTTGAAGGAAAAAACCAACGTGTCAATCAGAAGTTGTGGAGAATGATTTGTCTGGCTGCACTATAGTATTTATATGCAGAGAAACAGAGTTCAGTATGGTAGCTTTAATCCTGCCATTCTCAGACTTTTGAGCATTTCCAGGAGCATACTTTTTCCAAGGAATTTACAGAATAAAGTATCACATTAGTTAACACTGTCATGCTGTATAAAACTACAGGAGAAATCGAAAGTGAAGGCATGGAGTTTTCACATTATTTTTTACTGTAGCCTCTCAGCTAAACTTTTTTTAAGCTCTCTGACTTTCCTTTTGAGAGTTACAGCAACTTTTTTCACACTGCAAATCAACACCAGTCTAATGCAAAGCCATGTCTCTTTCAGGGTTTTGTGCTCTCATTAGTCTGAGAAAACATTCAGTGGTGTCTTGAAATAAACAGGTAAATCGGACATTTGGTCACATCCATAATTTGTGATTCAGTCACTGTGTCCTATGATACATCCAGCAGGCACATCTCAGCACACACCAAATACGTCACAGTGCTATCTGCTCACATCCACACACATCTATGCACATCTTTTCAAAGAAGGCAGTAACATCAAGTGGCAAGGTTCTACTTGTGCTACTTACCTTTCCTGGAAGGTTCTATGTTTTACTCGCTGCAAAAAGATTAAGAAAAACAGCATTTTACTAGTGGGTGTATCCAACCATTGAGCCTGTTACCTCTTTTGTTTACTATACTTTTATGTTTTCCTTCTAAGACATACCCCCTCCTTTTCCTGAGCAATACTTTGCCCTTAAATAAGTAGGTGGGGAAGGACTTTGAAATCTCTCCCTGTTTCTAAACATATGTCAGTAATCCTTACCCGTTGAATTATTTCCAGGTGCTCTTGGGAATTGCTGAAGTTTTTGCCAATGTCGAATATGCAAAAGGTTTCCTTCTGGCAGGCAGTAACCCAGTTCTGATATTCAGAAGTATCAGGAATCCGATCCAGAAAAATACGAAAGGCTTCCCACACAGCTTCCTGGCAGACTGAGTAAGAAGAAAGGGGCTGGGGATGGATGCTTTGTACCAAATAGCAAACTTTAAAGCCTTCTAAAAGTGATTTGGTATTTATGCATTCATCATTCAAAGTGAAGGAATACACTTCTTCAAAATGTTGTTTAAGAATGCTTTTAGAGAAGGGGATTTTCATACTTATTAGAAAAACCATTTTAACAAAAACTTGCTAGTAATTTAAAAGCTGTTGCCTTTAGCACTTTACTTTGCAGAGCTCATTACTGTGAGATGGGACATTTATTTTCACTACTTGATACCTACTTTGGCTTAGAGTGAGTTCATTATCTGCATTATCTAAAATATTGGCGTCTCTGAAATTAGTGCAGTCAGTTTCTCTAGGTATACTCTAAACTTGCTGCAGGGATGTACTCACCTAGCTGTGTTAGGGCCCCTCAATAATACCTCAGGAACAACCTGCCCTCCCAGCAGAGCAGCTGCATGTGGAGCAGATGTGGTCAGGTTATTAAAAAGGAACAGACTATCTTTTGAAGAGCTTTATTTGTTATGAGCTAGCTATTAAAGTACTTTCTATCTCCTTTTTGTTGCAGCTCTCTGGTATTTGTTTTTCTGAGCACTAACTGCTGAATAAAGACATACCATCTGATGGTCAGTAATCCAGTTACCAGATAAACGTGACACATGACCAGCTGAGGAGGCATTGTAGCTGATCGCATGTGTCCTCCCAGTTTGCCCCACATAAGGGACTGTCCTCATGGTGACCTAAGCTATGATGTGTTATTTCAGAGTTGATACAGGGTCACAGTAGGCTCAAGTACCCAACAGCAACTGTCTGAGCTCCTGTATCTGAGCTGTTTTGTGTTGTGTCCTCATCCCTGGAAGCATAGAATACATACATACGTAAAAAAGAATAAAATTGTTGAACTTTTCTTAGCAGAAAAATTCTCTAGAGGACTGATATGATCCACAGTGCTGTTACAGTTATAAATGTGTCATGGGACTTGGAGGGGGGGAAGTCATCTCCTAGGCTTTAGACACAGAAAAGAACAGACCTGAAAGTATCTCTCCAAAACAAAACGAAGTTAAGATTGTCCCACAGATAGGTACAGGCTCCAAGGCACCAGCATGGCTACCAGATTACCTTTTCATGAAGAGTTGTACTGTGGTTACGGATTCAAGGATGATGCTTGCACCACCACATTTTCAAGTGTACCCCCCCCCTTTTTTTTTTTAACTTATCAGATTCATTGGATAAATTAACATGCTCAGCTGGGAGGGCAGAAGTCCTTATCAGAAGTTCTGACAAAGTTTCCTTGAAGGAATTTTTTTTTGAGGTTTTGATGAAGGACATTGTAAGGGAAAACATGCAATTGTTCAAGGGATCAGAAACACCTTTTAATGAATGAGTGTACAAATTATTCAGCTGCAGAGACACGTTTTGTTGCTTGCTTTTTGGGAAGTACTCCAGTTTCAGTTAGGGAGCTAGATGACACATGCTTAGAAAATTTTGTGAATGTAGGACACTGCTGGGAAAAAGGAGTATAAGCTTAAACCTTCTTGCACTACAAGACTTATAGAGTCCAATATCCCAGCTGATGTGCTGCTCTCCGAAAAGCTGGTAGAATTGTCATATTCAGTTTTTTAAATGAAAGGTTTGCAGTTGCAGTTTTTTTGAGTTCAGGTTAATGATAGCTGCCTGTTTCGTGATAGCTTATTTTCAGCCCAGTCTGGGATGCAACCAGTGAGTTTCAGGGACTTTCAGGATTAATTTAAATTTAAGAAATGTTTTTTGGATCAGCCTCTGTAACATATTTCAGATTTCTGTCTAATGCCCATTGGATGCTGCAATGGATACCAAATACTTTTTTATCCATAGGAATAGCTACAGACATTGGTGTAGTTCTCTCATGCTGCTGTAGCAAGTTGCTGCTAGAGTAAAAATTTTGCAGCTCTACATCCAGTTCTCATTTCAGAGGGAACTAGTTAGTTCCCTGAAAGAGAGCTGAGGAGCAGCCAAGTTACATAGATGAATGTGAATGGCTGGAGTCTGACATAAAGGAAAAATAGATAAGCAAAGGTGATTTAGGGAGTAGATTTGCCTTAGATACTTGCATCCCAGAAATGTTGACTAGGTTTTAGAATTAGCTTTGGACTGTCTAACTGCAGTGTAAATATATGCATTTCTCTAGTAAAAATGGAACAGCTACAGAACGAAAAACTGGAAGGAGGAGAGGAAGGAAGAGAGAAATTTGGACCAAAAATTGAAATGGTAACTCCATAGGCTTTCTGTAGACAAGGGAGGTAAAAAAGGAGCTAAGGAGGCACTGACCTGGTTGAGAGTCTAATTTCTAAAATGTCTCAAATATTTCTTCTGCCTTAAGTTCTTTTCATAACCTGCTAGCAATTATCTCAGTGTTTATTGCATATCAACACTGCCACAGATTTAATGTAACTACAGATACACCAACATATTTGTGCAATGACCATAATTCCATTACTTGTCTTAAACCGGAAAGGTGGTACATCTTAGACAATGCAAATACAATTTGTTTTTCATGTTCAGCCAATCTAGAACACTGTGCAATTATCCTGAGTTCATTAGTCCTTTGGATGCATTGTTTTATTTTCTTCTGGTAACTGTCTATCTTGAACCCTGCTGATGCACATGTAACATTTGATTATCTATGTAAAATTAAAGCATAAATCAAATAGCACGTACACTGCCTAGTGGTGAAGAACAAGATTCTGGAAAATTACTGTGTTTCCCAGTTAAAAGAAAGACTTTGAAGGAGGAAGTACATACTTCAATAATCATCTTACCTCTTAATCTATAGTAAGCTTGGTGACTGGCTAGAATCTGCTTCACCGATTCTTGTGGGCAAACTTTCACACCAGTTGAGAAAAAGGATGACCTCTTTGTTCGGTGTTTTGCCATGTCAAATATCCGCCTTATGGTTGATATCCTGGACCGCTTTGTCGTTCTTTCTGTTTTGTCTGACCCTGAGGTGTCTGCAAGATGTTTGGCTTCAGCACGGTTTATTTTATTAGGAATTTCTGTAAAAAAAACCAAAACAAGCATGTACATAAACATACTTTGCGTAGGCAGTAGGTATCCAATGCAAGTTTGTGTCTGCAAAATGGACATGAACTTGAGAGTTCTTTTTGTTACATTTTAGTGATGTCAATGCATTATTGAACAGAACTATTGTGCTGAGAAGTGGCCTGTGATGCCATGGGGGAACTGAGACTTAAGAGACTTGGTAACTAATTTCCTTGTATTTCAACATGTGACTCCAGGACACATAGGGTAAAAGTTTCAGAAGCTCTAAATCCTGTTTTCAAAAGTGACTTTGGATTAGATCCACAAAAGACACTTAAGTGCTTGAACTTTGTGCTACAGCATCTCGTTTGTGAGCATATTGCCTGTAGGGAAATTCACAGTACAGTGATAAGTAATGTCTACACTAACAGATAAGTAAAATGAGAAATAGTTGTACCTTAAATCTTTAGGATCTTATCTTTCTTTTGGGCTTCAAGGGACATCTCCTTCAAATCAGGTTCATAGCCTTGAAGCTATCCCATGAATTAGACCCTGAGACTTTCAAAAGTTGAACAGTTTTATTGACTTTGGGAAAAGAAAGAGCTGTTTCCAGTCTCTCTCTTTTACTCCACAGTGCACTCCACTATCCTTCCCTCACATAAAATGAAGTATTAACCAGAACAGACTATGATCGTTTCTTTGCAACTGGATGGTAGGTGTTGTGAAGTCTCTGGCATTGTATTTCCATAAATTTTTGAATATTCCTGGCAAAGTGGAATAGCTACAGTTGAAAAAGTGAAATTAATGAGTAGGCAATGAAGATCTAGGATTAAATGTTTCTTATGAAGCTATTCAGTTATGAAAAATGGAAAAGCTTCTAGGCTGTCAAAATAGCCTCAAGCATAGGAACTCCCATCAAAAAAATTCAGGATTCATCTGGTTCCCCTTCCTACATATTTGTGTTGCAGTATTACATGACAGAGTAGCTAAATCTAATGTTAAAAAGTTAATGATAAAAATAACATATAAGCTACACATTTAAATGAGCTGAAATATGGCCTTTTTCAGGATTGTGTAACAGTAATGAGTATCTTTTAGAGTATCTTCCAAAATTTTCCATACATATTAATAAAGATGTTAAGGCAAATTTGGAATACCCTTTTTGGTTGCCTTTTCATGCATTTGATACTGTCATTACAGATGAAAAATAAAGATATAAGCAGAAGAGAAAACAATTCAAAAGAATTAGAAAACTTTAAGCATGCTATATGTGTTCCTGAATCCTGATGAATCAAATGAAAAAATTACTTTGAAAAATTGTTTAAAAGCTTCTAATGAAAGAATAAAGGGAAATAATAGGGTTAAAAAGGAATAAGTTCAGTAGGAGTAGCACTATCAAATAAAGCAGAGTAAAAAATTATCAGTTTGCTGGAGAAAGAAGAAATGTCATCCTGTATATAACAAACACTAATTATCCTGTTCTTAGGCAAATCAAGAGAAAATAACGGAGGTTAAAAACACATTATCTTGACACTTTGGAATTGTGTTAATTAAATGTTTAAAGAAAAGTGGGTAGATACATGATAAGAGAAAAATAATTGAAAGCATACTTTTATTAAAAGAATTGTATATGAAATGAAGAATGGGGAACCTTCTACCATGTATGTCAGTAGACATGTATATATGTCTATCTATACATGTCTCAGTTCTTATTTAATTTCCAAATGAACATCCAATGTTTGCTGTGTAGAAATAGTGGCAGTGACATCTCTATTTTGAGATAGGTGCTACTCTGGTATGGAAAAAAGTCGACTACACGATTATGATGAATATTGTCTGCAAGAAAGGAAGTCATAAAATAAAGGCAATAGGTGATTGTTATTCCTTTTTGATGCATGTCAAATACAGTGACCTGTTGACCTCGAACAGCCTAATTTTTGCAAGGTAATTTAATATGCTGATGCAGTCATATAATGTTTGACTTTAAATGAAATGGAAGTAATTTTTCCACATTAATGTCAGGTCATGAACCATAAACTGCATAAAAGGAATTTCCCCTGTGAAGACACGTTGTTGGGTTCATCAGAAACCAAAGTGGCCAAACACTGAATCAGTTGAGACAGAGTTATTTGAATGTGATATGGAATGAGAGAAGAAGATCCAAGGCCATTGAAATCTCAAAGCAGGCTCCTGAAATCCTCTAGAAGAGAGAATCAAAAATCCACATGGAAAGTAGCCAGTTGTACTTTTACAAGGTATACAACTGCGACAGACCAGCTGCCCAGGCAGCCTGACCAACTGGGGCAGAGGATTTTGTCACTAAGCTCTTTGATAGCTTTTGTATGGAGCAGAGGTCTTTCTTGAAGGATTTGCTTCTTCTCCAGGATTTACCCCTAAGTCTTTAACTTGAATTAAGAATTACACTATTCATAAAACCGACAAAGGAGATTCTTCACAAATGAGTGTTGTAATGATTTAAAAGTCTGTCTTAGGTTCTTATTTGAGCTTTTCATTCTGAGAAAGTGACCATCTATTTTCTGCTTTCAATTTGTACTGTTCTGCTACACTATTCAGGGTGGGTGTAAATCCTTTTTCTTTTCATTCTTTCCCTTCAATGCTTTTTTTTTTTTTTTTTTTTAATGAGGGATTTATTTCCAAAATATTGCTATTATAACAGGTTTAATTTGATTTATATCTTGTGGTTAGTAAATTTCTCTTATTAGGATAACCTTTATTTTTATAATTCTTTGAAATCAATTTTATTAAACAAGCAAAATTTGAATTGGAGAAAGCATCAGCCTTTCTCTCCCCATGATTGCCCAATATTAATTACCTAATATTTGCTGATTGTGAATGGAAGAAAACTTGCCTTCTGGTATAAACATTTCCTCATAATTCTTCAGATCTGTGGAAATTCTAAACTGAGAAATCTTTACCTAAGCCTCCCAGATGTTTCAGCCACGTACTGTAGTACAATATGCCTCCATTTACACTTTTTTAGATGCTTTGATTTCAGTGTCCTGGGTTGAAAAAAAAAAAAATCAAAGAGGCATATGCTATTATGAAATTGAATCCATATATATTAGCTGATCCTTCTTCTTTTTACTATGTGGCGTATTAACTGACTAAACGGAGTGATGCAAATTCTACAGGTACATAACTTAATCATGTAAATTATCCCAATAACACTAGGCTGGTCAACTTTTCTTAAAATAAGTAATTCCTGTAAATTTTTCCCAATTATTTTTTCTGATACAAACACATGCAATTAAAATATTTAGTGTTTACCATAAATATACCCTGCCCGGTTTGACTTTTTCTTATTTAACTCTGTTGTTTCACAGGTGACTGTCTCAGTTCTACTTTTAAAAGGTATGTTTAAGCGTTCTAGTTTTCTTTGTTAGTTCTAGGGCAGAAGGACAGATAAGTGTAGTAGAAGCCTGATAATGATTTACTGTACTTCAGCTAATCTCCAAGATACCTTAAACAAAGGTCTAACTCTCCTTTATTTTCACATGAAAGAATCTACACCATGTCCAAATTTTCCAGGTGACACACTTGAGGAAAAATGTTGATGTAGTTTTACCAAGGTTATCTACAGAATCACTGCCAGCCATTATTAAATTCTGGAGTTCCTGACCTCCAGTCCTGAACTTAGACAAATACAACAAAATGTTTTCAAAACACCATAAAGCAATTTTCAAAATGTGATACAACAATCTAATTCATATGGGATCTAATCAAAGTGCTTTGATATCCATACCAATCTCTCAAGTGCATTGTAGCGTAGTTCAGGTTTTGTTTTCAGGCAGATAAATGGTATTCATTTCACATATTAAAAATCTGAAATTCTTGAAATTAGGCCAGGCCTCTCCTCTGTGTCTCTTGAGACCTACATTATCAAATTGATATCCTAACTAAAATAAAAAGGCAGGAGGAATAGATTTCAGAAGCTCCTATATGTTTTTAATAATCTGCATGTGAAAAAAAGGAAAAGTATATCATTATTGAAATGGATTCTACAGAAAAAGAGTTTAAAGTGATTCAAATAATTGTTCAGCCTTTTTGTATAAATGAAGTGGATGCCTCTCTATATAACTTTATTAATTTCTCTCTGTTAATAGTATCAGTTTTGGAAGGCATCCAATTTTGGTGTTGGTAGTTGGGGTTTTTTTCCAGCAATGTAGATGATCTCTCTGTGGGAACATTTCTTTACAGCATTATTTTTCCAGTAAAGGTTTGTTTTTATTTGACCTGGGAAAATGTAGATGTTTTTGAATACAAAGAGAAGAATTTAAAATATGGTAACTATAGATTTGACAGCAAAATTCAAGGTGACAGAATTGTTGAAGTCTGAATAATTCATCATTAAAATCATCAAAAGTTTTGAAATGTGTGAAAAAGCAGATTAGTCTGAAAAATAAGTGGATGTCTTAGGATAGAGAAGAATGCTTGACTGATATATTTCCTGCACAATAAAATAATTAAAAGACAAGGTTTATCTAAGGGGAAATGTTGACATACAATGAGGAAAGCTTATCCAGAAGGTTAATTCAGCAGCAATCCTGTAAACATATTGCTGTTAAATTTATAGTGGGGCCAACATTTTGTTGATAATTGAGCCAGTAACAAAAGCACAGATCCTGAAAAGTTGATCTTGAGATCTCTTAACAGGCTGATTGATGTAAACACCAGATGGAGCATAGAAAGTACAAAGAGAGGTGACACCCTGGACTCTTCACTTAGAGGCATTCTCCTCCTGTCATGGCAATAGTGAGGATCCCACATTCTAAAGGCACTTGCCAGTGACAGACAGGGTGTCCATGACATGTCCTCTTCTTATACTCCTTTTAAAAAATTTTTTTTTTCATGACGTATTTCCTCAAGTAAGTTCTATGGGAAGAGTCTAACTGGATTGAAGGGGCTTAGATGAGCAGGGACAGATTAAAATATGGCATGGCTTTATCACCAAGTGCAGCCTACCTGCCGTGTGCAGTGACCTCCCATGCAGACGTGAAAGTGGAGGCTCTTTCTTTGTACCCTTACTGATGGTCAGGGCTGCTTTGCCAGTGCTTTGTCAGACACTGCAACTTTCCTAGCATTTGCACTGCATTTCCAAGTTTGTTTTCACAACCATAAAGGCTCACGGGTTTGAAAAGTTCAGAGTGTGGAATGCCATACTTGAAAAATTAATGCTAATATTTAATCTGCTCAGGTCTTGTCTGAGAGCTCAGTGCCCTTAAACCCAAGGTTGTATGGATTGCTTGAACTTATCCTCATGTCCAATATATTATTGAACTATTTTTAATGCACACAGTGAAAGAACATTGAAAGGAATTGCTGAGGGGACTCAGCCATGATGGTGCTTGAATCCTAGTGGGTCTCATCTGGGCTCTAACTGGGGAAACTGACACACTGGGGGGAACTCAGTTTGGATCTCACTTCTTCAGGTTTAGCGCACTTAGCCAATGAACTGCTGAGTAAAAGGGCAGTATCCACTATTATGGGGAAGTTTTTCTGGAAGATAAGCAGCTGACATTGATGCTTAGCATCAGTAGAAGAGGAATTGTGGCCAGAGGAGAATGCATCTGTTTCCAAAAGAAGAAAGAGGGCTAAGACATATCTATCAAAAGTGAGTAATTTTATTTTCTCAGAATGAATATTGATAATGAACTTGGTAATTCGTGTTTGGTATGTTGGCTTTGTGACTTCCATTCTTAAATGTGACTAAACAGTAACATTGCATGTGGAATGAGGCCTGGGTCTTTAATTGTGACAATTCTGTCTCTATGGGAGCCAGGTCCAGGCTCTGCTTGTGCAGTGAAGACTTTATATTGATGACAAAATAGGCCTGATCCCTGTATGTCTTGGTTGTATTCAGCAGTGCAAAACATCACCTGCACATATTCACAAGCTGTGCTCAAGCTCTCTGTGACACAGAAGAGTTCCAGGCTTCTGCTTAAAAGGTAATTTCTATTATTTTGACCTTTTAAAGACTACGCTCATTTATAAAATTAAATCCATACCAAGGGATTTTCCTTCTTGAGAATCTAGGAAAACGGTGGGTTTTCATAAATCCTGCTGTTTGTCAGAAATGCATGATGATGTTTCTTTAAATGTTTATGAAAGGTGAAGAATCTGGTTACTATTAACACAGTGCTTGAATAAGGTAAGTCTCCCATGATTTTGGTGATACATTCTTATTGTAATCCCTGTGTTAAAAATACTAAATGTTTGGTTATAATGAAACAATGTACACCTCAGAACTTGTATGGAAATATATCTAAAGAAGAATGTGATAAATTATTCTGAAATAGAAAACAAAATATATAACAATGACATTAGTAAATATGTGAATTTTAATAAAAACTCCAAAACTTTTTGTTTTAATGGCTTTATGTTCAAAGCTAAGAGATGGCGTTAGGTAATGGCTCTTTATCAGAACCCTTTAAATTAACCTGGATTTACATTTTTGTACCAAAGATCACAGCTGTCATCAGCCAATGTGCTCTTGGATTTCAGTAACTGTGAAGAATTTAATTTCTGCAAGTCGGTAACACTGAGAACCCAAAACTGATATCAGAACCCCTCAGCTGTTCCCCTCCTTCCCTGTTCACACATATCTATGAAGTTTTCTATGCCAAGTGGAGAAACACGATTGTTAACCAACCTCAGGAAGAAACAAAGAAGATAATTGGGAGTAATTTTTATGAAATTTATGCATAGGCCTTATAACAGACAAACACAGTTTTTCTCTCCTCTCTAGAGCAGATTATTTAGTAACACCTTTTAATTATGCTAATTATGCAATTCATGGAAAAATAATTGTAGTGAATTATCTACCTATTATAGGTTAGAATAGAAAGCATAATATGTGACTGATAAGATTTTCCTGCTTTTGTGAATATAGTTGTCATATATTAATGATGAAGCCACATTCACAATAAATGCTGTCTGTACACACCACAAATATTGAATATGCTGAAATCTTTGGGTCAACATATGATTTTGACACATTTTTTTGCAACTTGAAAAAAACATAGGAGGAAACTCATGTTTTCATAGATGTAACATGTCTCATTAAAGGTAGAAATTTTTACATTCTCTTTCAGACAGAAAGGTGGAAATGGTTATTCATCAACTCTCCTGACTTCTGCTGCTGGAATTCACAGAAAATATCAAAGGCCATCTATGGTTTCATTGCCAATTGGTGAATATTGTAACCGTCTGGTTAAAGTCCAGAACCTGGACTAGAAACAGCATTGAAGAGTGACTGGTCTTAAGGCTGATGGATGAAACATATATCTATTTATATTTCTTTGGCCTATATATTTCTTTGGCCTATATATTTCTGTTCTATTAATTGACATGGATATGATATCAAAACATGTAAGAAAATTCTTTAAATGTTTGAGTAATTCTTGGAAGGATGCCTCCAATCTGCAGTGATGAAACACTCAACTGAGCACCTCTGCTCTTAATTTTCTGATTAGTCATTCTCAAGAGGTATAGCCATTCTCTGAAAAAGTGAGGCAGCATAAGTTCAAGTTCCAGTGATAATTTGCCATGTATGTTAATGTTTCAACAGTTTTGATGGTGTGAGTCAAAGAGTTGCAGTGCAGAATGGGTTCATTGAGGTAACTGCATTCAAATATGATGACAATTAGGATGTCCGGTGTGTGAGAAGCTGCCAGAAGCCCCAGTGTCATCCCTTTACTTCAGCTTGTGTAATTGGAACTAGTTGATTTTCCTCGCAGTTTAGGGTCACCCATTCTGCAGTACAATCTACAGCCTCTGACTGATCCATTCCATCTCATTTTGACAGAGTGTGCCTTGCACTTAACCTTACTTAACTTAGTTATGTATCAGGCTGCATATACCACGTTTGGTTTGGAGGACACCTAATTCAATTCTTCATTTAAGCATGACAACTTATTCATTTGGTTTTGAGGGAGAAGAGGGAAGGGAAAAGCACTTGAATAGAAATGTCTTCATTTTGTGCCATCACCATGAAATCACAAAATTAAAGATGAGTGCATTGCTGTTTTCTGCCTGAAACTGCTGGGGTTCCTATGATCTGTGCTGAAGCATATGTATGAAAGGTATACCTGCAACACAGCCACTAAAATCGGTATTTCAGGTGACAGGGTTACCAAGATTGTCAGTAAAAAATTGGTTAAAGTCTGAGGGAGGTATTGAAACATTTAGAGTGTCCAGTAAGAAGGTAATTTTGGCTCTGCCCTGAAGCGGAAATTTAAAAGCCAGTAGAACCTCACCAACGAAAAGACAAGCATGGTGGCCTAAGTACAATTAGTAGCTGTGAGTCTGGGTCCTGCTGACTTGCAGAAATCTGGGTGACCAAGCAGCTCTCTGAGAATCAGCCCAGCAAATTGCTGCTATCCTGCTTTATGACCGCAACGCTTCTTACGAGTCAGGACTTCAGTTTCTGTGTCACACCTCAGGTCCTCATGGTGTGTGAAATGAGGATGACAGAGTTACTCTGTCAGAGCAGGTATTTGGTGAGGGTGAAGCTGGTGGTGTGCTTGCACACAGTGATAAGGCATGCTGCCATTATGTAAGGGCAGATAAACACACCTACACTGTGGCAGGTGTCAGGGTACTCCCAGATGATTGTTAATCTTATGTTTTCCAGACATGTTACTATTCTGAAGTGTCTGCCCAGTAAATAGCAGCTGACAGTGGCTAAAAGCCAGCAGACATATGTATGAAAGCAGACAGAGAGAGATCTCTTTCTTTTTAAGAAGCCTGTTATTCAACGTCACATATTCCTACAGGGAAGAAATTGAAACTCAGTTGGGCTTACAAAGTACAAACCTCATGGAACGTGCAGGATAGTGCACCTGATTCCTGATAAACATGGGAGAATTGTGTGACAGAGAATGATCAGAAGACTGATTTTAATCCCAAAGGGACTAGGCTGGACAGAGGTAAAAAAAAAAGAAGGAAAACATTTTAAAAATATTTTAAAGCATCAAAATGCAGTAGAACGCATAGTGTTTTCCTTTGGAGAAGAGAAGCTGTCTTCTTCTGGAAAGAAAACACCATGTGTACTATGTCTGACGGGTGCTGGCCATGTCACTTAGTGCACTGCTGAACTCACAAAGACTCCACAATTAGCTGAGAAATGAGCATGAACAATCTGGATTTCTAGTAGGTTAGGACTCCAAGTTATTTTATTGTAGCCTGTAAATTAACATCCTGTAGAAAGAGAAAACCTTTGATTATTAATAGTGATCACCTCCACAGGTGTTGTCCGAGAAAAAAATCCCACATACCTAGCTGTTCATTCGCATGTAGTTCACTAATTCCTATGGCACGAGTGTCAATATTTCTGGAATTAATCTTTAAGATTCAGTGACAATGTTCTAGTATTTATATTGAAGTTCAGCTTTTAGCCAGTGCAGTGCTACATTTGTTTGAGAAGAGAGAGAAAAAAGGAAAAGGCTCACTCTTCATAAGTTTATAAGTCCAACCAGGAAAGCCAAGTCTAACATGTTAATTCTTATTTTATGGATGACAGTAGAAGATAATCTTAGTGCAAAAAGCAGATATCTCTTGTTTTCTTTTTTTGTTTGAAGCCTTCTATTCTTTGATTTTGCTTTTCCTTTGGCACAAATTTGCTTAATTTTTTTTTTTTGTTTTTTAAGTTTTTAGGGCAATTATAGTAATGAAGATCTGAAACATTTATTGCTGAATTAGATCAGCCTGTCTGGAAGGGGTAAGTCAGAATGAATTAAAATGATTTCATAGAGCACACACAAAGCCTTTGTGTCCTAAGGAATGGCTGAGTAAATAGCAGATATTTGCTTGCTGAATAAAAAAATGCTACAAAACAACCTTGAACGTGCTCTGGCTTCCTTACGTTATCAATATCAAGTGCTAGGATGCACCCAGCATCAAGGATAGTTTTGAGATTGTAAAGCTCCTCTGTATTTTTGTATTTAATCTGGGTGGTCAGTAGTCTACTATTCAGATTTTGTGCATAGAGTTTTTGGTGTTACAAAGTTTTTATCTCTCTCACTTTCCCTTTCCATTGCTACAGACAATTTGTGTCAGGACAGTGGCAAATTATGGCCAACATTAAACACTGTAACTTCAGTGTTTATTTTGCTCCCTACAGTTTCCTGTTTGTTTCCTGTGGAATTGGAGGTGCTCCTGGAGAGCCTCTAAATGGCTGGGAGAAGGACACTTTCGGTCTTTAAATATGAACAGGGAGGAAGGACCCAAAAACATTACTAAGCAAGCCCCATACTTGTTAACCCAATTTTTGTTAAATATAAATGTAAGTAAATAAAGATTTGAATTTCAGTTTTTCATGGGGAAAAAAATCAACTGACTAACCCTATAAATATTTAGAAATTATCTGTGGGGTATTTTTGGTTTGTTTAAGATGGAGCTATTTTATATCTTAGTCTCTTATTTCCTAGTCTGTCACACTTACATGTACTGCAAAGTTGAATGACCATAAAAGTCTCAAAACATCTATGTTAGGAGCACTAAGAAGTGATTCATGTAAGCATTCAGACTACTGGGAGAGCCCATGTACTTTTGAAAAATATTTTCTCTAAGTATCTGACCCTAACGTTAATTCATAAAATAACAGTTCTGGAAGCATCTCTGCTTTGAAAAAGAAGTTTCTTAACACAAATTCTAAGTGTTTTGAGATCTATGCACATAAATGTGAAATAACATATTTAAAATATTATGTATGGCATGACTAAATGTCATTAAAAAGTTATAATTATACACTTATGCATACCACATGTACTTTATAGAAGTGGTGGCAAGGAATATTTCTGATTATTTAGTATTCCTCTCTGTCAAGATAGCCCCCTAGTATTTTGCTGGTCTTTTATGGCAAATGTATAGTAACGTACAATCAGAATTTGCAATAGGTGAAACTATGTAATGCCACTTTTGCTACTCTTGCTTTCTAAGTTGTAATTATAAATATGGACTGCAATGATGCCATCAAGCATGCATGAATTGCCTGGAATTCATTCTGTCTCTTTCCATCACAGAATATGCAACTTAAATGCAAAAGCAATGCATCTTGATAAAACTTGTCTTCTAGTCAGGCATGAAATATCATAATTCTCTCATTTTTTGCCACATTTCCAAAATATCATTAATGATTAAATGAAACTATTTGCATAGAATTAAAAAGTAAAATTAAAGAGCCGCACAAGATAATTCACATGTTAATGAACACAGTGCATTTTCCCAAGGATTTTTTCCATACTTTAATTGTCCACTAGAGAAGATTTACACAATTTAACTGAGATACAAGAACCATGTTGTATTTCTTTAAGAAATGCAGGAATTTCCTTAAAAAACCCAAAAGTGTAAATAAAGTTTTCCAGACAATATTGACAGCAAACCATATTTCACACTGTCTCCCTAACAAATATTTAGATAACATTAAGGAGACTTCTCTTTTATAATTTTACATTCTTTGCATTTAATTAACAGGCCTGACATAACAATAGAAGGTCATTGTCTTGGGCACACATAGCAGTTATAATGTTAGCTTTTAATTCAATTATATAAATATCAAGGCATAGATGGAAAAGTTAATAAGAAACCTTCTCCAAAATTAAATGCATTCCCCAAAGCTCTAAATCTATTGAATATGGGACTAACCAGGGAAAATCACATCACCGTCTTTTCTTTTTTGTTGTTGAAGTAGTTTTAAAATTGTCATGAACTTTAAAATGTTTTTAAAAAGAGTGACAGTTAGTTGCTGTATTAAGTAAAGAGCAGTTGCCTGTATTTCTGTTTTCTTGCAAGTAATGTTATAGTTATTATTACAGTAATCCTTACTGGTATTCCCATTTTTTCTATATTTACCAGCATGGTGTACTCCTCCAGAATTTGTCTATCTAGAAGTTTTTGAAGTTGTTTTTGATAATCAGAGCAAGTGTCTCATTAGTAAATGCGAAGATATACTTTACTACTTTCTCTTCATTTCAGGGGTGAAAGACCATCTTTAACCATGTCAGCACTTAGATGTTCTTTTAACCTTTTTCACTTTCCATATATTTGTTTTTGAAATAATAATTTTTCATAACAGAACATATTCAGGTAAAATGAAGTTAAATGGCATCTCGTACAGATATTGTAAAACCTGTGAAACAACATGAGAAATAATGCCAATATTTCTTTTTCAGTTTTATGTCAGTGTCAGTAACTGTAGTGTCTCTAGTTGAATTTTCAGAACACCACATTCTAAACAAAAAATTGTGTAACGTGAAAGCCCTTGTTCTTGCAAATATATATTTGTTTCTCAACATATGCAATATAAAATTCGTCTAAATCTTTAATATATGAACTTACCTCTGCTTCCCTGAATTTGAAGAGCAAGGCAAATGATCAAAAATATTAATCCAGTTTTCAAATGCATGCTGTCTATTGATCATTCACAGTTTTCAAGATGAATCATGCAGGAAACAAGAATATTTTGGTCAAACAGAAGAATTCTGTTCTCTTAGAGAACTAAAATCCCCAAATGTCTTTTTTTAATAATTTTTCAGGTGTCTCCAGCCTTGGACTGCATTGAATTGCAACTAGGCAGAGGGTAACAGGTGCCAGAGTGCAAAAGCTGGGCAAACCCCGCCAACGCCCACACTTCTAGCCTGGGGAACTGGAGTGGTAAGACAAGAGTGACGAAGTTTTAAAAAAAAGCAGTGTCTGTTTCTGGAATAATCTGTTTATCTGCTGCTCAGACATAATCCCTCTTACGGTCCAGCTGGAAGAGCTTTCTTCATCTTCTTAACCTTCTGGAGCGGCATCTGTCAACCCCAGAAGACTTCAACAACACCATGATAAACAACGGAAGTCTCTTCTAGTTCCCGTTGCCTTCCAACATTGATCCTTTGGGCATTCTGGAGGTATGGCACGTGAGCATGGAGAGCTAATTGTGCTGTTCTCAAACCACTGATCATAAACCCCAGGGAACTTCCCTAAGATAGCTTTTTCCTGAAAAAATGTACCATGCTCAGCTCTTCCACTGCCTGTGCCTTGCAGGCCTCTCTCTCCCTCGTACCAGAGGGTTGCTGTCACAATATTCCTGTCAGAGCAGTGATGATGATGTTCTGTGACAGTGGGGAAGTGCTGACTCAGCAGTAAATTGCAGCAGCGTTCAGAGTTGGCACAATCTGCTGCCAAACTGTGACTGGGGCAGGGAAAGTGCTGCATGGTGGGAGGAAAAGGGAAAGTGGTGGGAAATTCTGCAAGCACACAGCACTAACTAGGCCAAGAATTGGCAGTGAGTGAATACACTTCAAACAGCTCTGCTCCAGTTTCCCAGATAACTATTCCAGTAAGATATTGGCAAGTGTAAGTGTTCCATGCTTACCCTTTTATTTTCCAATACCTTTTTTACTGTTGCATTACA
Organism: Acanthiza pusilla; assembly: GCA_036630365.1. NCBI lineage: Eukaryota > Metazoa > Chordata > Aves > Passeriformes > Acanthizidae > Acanthiza > Acanthiza pusilla. The sequence goes on from JAXCHO010000036.1 coordinate 23,437,116, forward strand.
CCTGAAAACGCTACCAGGTAGGCATTTTTACTGGTCTGTCCCCCCTTAAAATTTGTTTTCCAAGTGCTTTAACGTAAGAAGTATCTAGACTGGCAGCAAGAATCCGTAAGCACAAGTTACTTTAAGAGCAACCTTCATTTGAACCCAATCAGTATTCTATTTTTACTTAGGATTTAAACAATGGTAACCTCCCTCCCTTTCCAAGATTGTCTGATTTTAACTACTCGGACCAACTACCATGGAGACTGGTCTGGAACAAAACAAGATCTGCTTTTCTTTTAATGTAAAACCTTTAATGCATATTGTTTTATTGTTCCAACAAAAAAAATTAAGAATACTTTGCAGCAGCACAGTGCAAAGCAACAGTAGAGATGATCAGGATTTCCACTGAAAAAGAATTTATTGTTATATAAGGATCATTCTTTGGCAGTACCAATATTTGCCTTTACATTTTTTACATATAATAATCACATTGTATATAGTGTAATCATAGAAGCATTACCTGTGTGAACCAGGTAAGCTTTTGCAAACATTTATATGTGTGTTATATTTGAAAGCTGAAGCCCTCCCCATATTTTATCTTATTTTTAGTTTTACTCCAGCTTTCAATCTGGAACAATTGTAAATGAAGAAAATTTTTTCTCAGGGTGGTGGAATCTGCCACTTCTGGTGACATCTGAGAGTGTGGAATTGGTGAAAGTAAGATTATTTCCTCAGAGCACTCTGGATACCAAACTCCATATGGAATTTGGTAGGAATGTGATCCTTTAATTCCATTAGGAATCTAATTTAAGTGTCAGACCAGATTTTGAAAATGTGCAATAAAGAGATTTACTTAATTACTCTAGAAACTAGTTAGTGAAGCTTGGGCCAGGAATCAGAAATCCTGTATCAAAGCTTTCATACAAAAATGTATTTTTGAGCCATTCACATGTTGGAGAAGGCAGACATTTAATAACAAACACATTCTAATCTATCAGAGATAAAGGAACAAGAACAATCCTAAAGTATGTTTTTAGTGTCAAGATATTACTTAAGGAAAAGATTGAGCTCTATAGATAAACTGTAATTAAAAATTTGTAGGGCAGAAGTTTGCATACTTTGAGATTATGTTTAAATCATGAATATTTCAAGCTGTTTTCTGCTAAGGCAGTGCCTTCTATGTAGTTCCATTTAATTAAGAAATTTTGTAACTAACCTTGATAACTGCCACAGGGGAAGCAAACAAGAATGATAAACACTCATTAAAACTAAAGCAATATTATCTAGGGACCACTCCATCTCTAAGTGCTGCAGAGTTTAATTATAGGTCACTCTAAATTAATCTAGAAGTGTTTCTTCTAGTTGGTTGGCTGTCAACAACAATTATATATTGTTAAAAAGGTGATAAAAAATATTCTACTGAAATTCAGTAGTGCATTGCAAATATACTACCAAGACATGGGAAGGGCAAAACTGGATGGCAAAATATACATTCACCCAGGGTTAGTGCTTACAAATGGGTTAAATTGGACTCATTACTGGTCTTCTCAGTGTATTGCTGCACATACTTTCAATAATAACACTGATAGCCTGTTTAAATGCAGCTAAAGCTGTTTCCTTTGTTTGCAGAAAAATGACAGTTTAGGCCTTCAAGGGCTCAATTTAGAAGACCTTTGTTTTAAATTATTATAAGTCTGGGGCTCAAGACATTGTCATGTAAAGATGGCATAGAAGTTGTTATGCACAGTGCTGAATTTTAGGTACCATAACTAGGTATGTAAATCAGGGTGCCACCTAACTCACGTTACTGATAAAAGGAAGTAATATTTTACACCATCAGCCAGAGTCTGTATCATCTCAGTTTGGCGTCGGCTTGTAGCTTCCCTGAATAATTTCTCTATTGGTCTAGCCAACTGTTTTCCTTATAATTTCCAAACTGCATTTACCTGAGAGATGTGTCTCACTCTGGGGAAGGGGAGATAAAAAATTGTGAAGCACATTTTAAATAACCTCAAGTCTTTCTCTAGTATTCATTATTTCCATATGAGCCAGATTGGTACTTAGCAACCAACACACACTGGGCACAGCTTCAGGCTTCTGATTAAAAGTGAGGAAACCTGGGTTCTTCTTGTCCCTTCTCTGTTGTTGAATTTGGCCAAATCGAGCCCTGTCTCTCAGCCTTCTGGTCTGCAAATGGAGTGGATGATCCTGGGAGAGCTCGACAAGATTCTGTAGGAGCAAACATGATGATACATGTAAGCAAGGATGGCTTTTCCCCCCTCTTTCTCATGCAATAAAGTGTAGATAAAATAATTCACAAGTTATTATATTAAATTTAAAAAATATATTTTTTTATATTCTGGTTTTGTATTTTAGATATGAAATTTAGGCATAAGCAGTAGCCTTGGAGTAGATTAAAGACTTTACCACAAATGTCTTTTTGCTCTCTGAGCTTTTCCAGTTCGACAGTATTTGTACTTTGCCCTCTACGGCTGCCCACCCACCATGGTTGTTTTTCTTTTTTTCCTACTGACCTAATACAAGATTTACATTTATCCAAAAAATTATGTCAAATTAAAAAAGAAAAGAAAAGAAAAATAAACATATATCTCTCAGGTCACTTAAAAAATAACTATTTGTTTTTACTGTTTCGGGATTTTTTATATTTCATTGATGATCTCTAATAGCAGGGAACAAATATGATCATATCAGGAAAAGTCACTTTGAAACTAAACAATATAGTTTCTCCCTGAAAGAACAGATCAGTGTCCAGACATCGTGCTTTAAAATGCTCTCTTTTTTAAAAAACTTATTGTTCTTTAAAACCTTTTTGTTCCAGAAACTGAACTCAATTCCAGTGGCACCCTGGAAGCGTGCCATAAAATTTACTTTGTGGATGACTGCACGCTGTGATAGTGTTGGGCTAAAGCACTACATTTCTATTGGGCTTTCCTTAAAATAGTAATGCAGCAAATGTTGTGAAAATGAAGGTAGTTTTCAGCCCGACCAAATGCCAGAAGTGGAATAATAATTTGATTGAGAATGAACCCGTAAATTTGAATTACAAGAAATGGCTGATAGCAGAGCCAAAATTCAAAAGAACCTTCGAGATTAAGGTTCTGAGCTGATGACTGCACTGCTGAGTGTTTAAATCAGCCTCTATATCAAAGGTTAGTTTTCAGGAAGGTTTTGGTCCAAACCTGGAGAATTGTACTTCAGCAAGGTAATAAAATCTGTTGATGGTGCAGCATAATTTCTCAAAATCTCCAAGATTCACACTAATGATGAAAAGATGCAAATCTGTGTCCTGTTGCTGAATGATAACAACACTGCGATAAACTATATTAATGGGAAAAAACAATGCTATTGATGAACAGACAAGTTCAGAGCTAATAATTTAGAGCTAAATTATTAGCTGTAAATTAGTAATCATCATTTGACAAGGAGAGTTTGAAAGTGTAGTCCTCAATCTTTAACCATGACCAAAAACGGAAATAGAATATTAGTGGTTTATTAGAAAAGGATAAAAAGGAAAGGAAAAGTTTTAAAAAATGAGATCGTGTCATACCCTTGTCCTGCAATAGCAATATTGCCTAGTAAGACCAGGAATTTGAATGAGGTGTGGGTGAGGGTTATCAGAGGAATAGAAGGGTTTCCCTCTAAGGAAATATTACCAAGCCTTGAAATCTTTGGCCTGAAAGAGAAATGACATAAAGATTGAGAAGATGAGTAGATGACTCAGTTTTTTTTGTAAGATGAGAAGAGGTAAATATCCAATTTCATTTTCAGGCATCTATTGTCTACCTTCTTCCTGAGCATTTTATATTTTTGGTCTTGGCAACTTGCTGAGACAAAAAAAATTCCAATTTAATTATGATTTTATAAAAATTACCTTCATTTATATAAAAAATAAGAAGGAATTTGAGAAATTCTTGAACAGTAAAACCAAATTGCTCTTCCAGTTGCAAAAATCTCATTCCACAAAATCAGTCAAACACACAGAAGGCAAGCTAGGAACTGGGTCACTTGTGCTTTCCTGTTCTTTATGTTATTTCCTTTTCTATTTATTTACCATAAACATAGATAAGATAGTAGATTAACTGCTATCTTTGATCTCATCCGTGACTACCTTTAGGCTCTGAGCTGCAGTCCCTAACTCAGACTAACTTTCTGTTAAAGTCAAACTTACTGCTCAGGCTGAAAGCAAACTCGTCTATTTTCTGTGATACCTCTCTCCTCCAAAACAAGGAGCCTGATGTTCTGCTGCTCTGCATTTGCAGAGACCATGGTGGAATTCTTGTCTGAACACAAAATTGAAGAAGGTGATGCATGAATGCAGTTCTTCATCTCCTTTCATGAACATAACCCTAGACTACTTCTCCATTCAAAAAGTATCTCCAGGTTTCTCTGGAGCCTTTAAAAATCTTTGCTGTTATGCTGTTGTTAACACAGTTGTGAAATCCTAGCACCCCTTATCATTTAGATCAGGAGAAAGTATTGTGTGCATACATTTACATGATGAGTTACCAGTCAATATATCTCTGATGACTGCTTGACCCCATTATCTCTGCTTTCTTCTGAAACTTTTTTAGACTGTACACTCTTAAAAAGATTAATGTACTTAGATGCTGTTTAGTGTGACAAGGGAGATAAGGGTATGAAAAAAGCATCATATTAACTGAGTAATTCAGCATAATTATGAAGAAAATACCTCAGCCTGACTGCTGCTTTAGGATGATCATTGATAAACAAATGATGCTCATGTTGATAGTGATATGACCTTTCTTTGGTATTTTCAAACATCTAAGCGGGACCAAAATGACTTTTTTTTCTTTGTAGGCAGCAAAACAGCAAGCTGATCATGAGCTTCCAGTCAATGGAGATAAAGACTAGAGTACATCTGCTCGAGGAGATTATGGTTGACTCAATTGCATACCAATACACAACCTTCTGTTATTCCTGGAGCTGCCTTAAGCTTCTATCATGGGGAGTCATAATGAGCTGGAACAGGGTTTTTCCTATGCTTGGCAATGTTGTTTTTCTCTTGATGCTGGGAAAGGATCTTTCTAGATTTAGCTGATAGAGTAACTGACGGGTTTATTGTTCACAAAACTGTCCTCAGCAGGGTAGCAAATTAAGTTGAACATTGTAGTTATCAGCTTTAAAAAACTGAAGCCATGAAATATGTCTCTTTACATGAAGAAAGCCTGCAGAGATGATGTCTTTTACCATATGTTTTCTCTAATCAGAAGCAGAAAGCTGGTAGCTCAGTTTCTTTTGATGGTGATAGGAGGTCTTTAGTAGTGAAAGAGAAGGCAAAAAATGAGATATCTGAAGTACTACATATGTTTGTACCTTTACACTAGCTTAGTTTTTCCCTCTGAGCATGAGATAATAGTTGCTCTTTCTTGCTTAGCCTAGCAATGTTCACTTTTCTCTTTCACAGTTTGTAGCTATTCCTTGCCATCCACAGTGTCTGCATTTGTTCATCAGGGTTTTACTTTCTACATTTACCATGTGAGAGTGAAGTATGAAATGACTGCATTTCCTGTGCACAGGACTGATCTGTGGAGGCAGGAATTTCTGGAAAGGTCTTGCAAGAAACCTCAGGAAAAGGTCTTGCAAAAAACCCTAATGTGTACACCACAGCTGTGTGCCACTGAAGCTGTGGTTAAAGGAAGAGAAATTAAAAACCTACCTAAAAATATATGCAAATGTGTGTAAATTTATCTTTATTGTGGAAACAGTATATATATTTTACCTAACAGTTTCTTAATCTTCTTTTTCAGGAGGGAGTGGGTGTTGCTTTTGTTTTCTGCAAGGAACAGGTGACAGTCAGCAGGCCTCTTATGAATCTGACCTGAAACTTCCTGATTTAAATGTGTGGTGATATCTGCCATTAACAAAGTTAGTGGCTATCATAATGCATAGTCCAGCAAAAGTAAATGTAAAAATTTCATTCCAGAATTTTCTTACCAAAATATAGGAATATTGGAAATAGTGTGGAGATTGCCTTTAACTAGGTAGGCTCGGCAAGGCTTGGAGAACTTTTAAGTAATTTAAACACTGCTATTATCTATATTATTGGTCATTTTGCTTCAATTGCTTTCAGCAATCTACTATTTTTGAACTCAGAGAAATGCTGTGAAAAGCCTCGTCTGACAAGAAGAGGTTTTGGAATTGGGAAGCAGGTTACCTGTCAACTGTACAAGTATTGACCTCTCATCTGACAAGATTGTTTTCTGCTGTTGATGGATTCCTATCTCTATGTGACCAACAGTATTATATGTATCACTGTTTACATAATGGATTCTGTGTATGTGCAGAAGCTGGTTTTCCCAGTACTCTTGCTGCTGGACCCCTCCATGAAATCTCACACAATTAATTTTGATATTGGGGTTACCACCAATAAACTCTCTTATGGTTTATCCTTTATAACATTACCAGTGTGACACTGCCATTACTCATGCTTTTTTCCTTGTATCACTTGTTACCTCATCTTACACTATTATATGAAGTTGTTTATAATTGTAATTACACATAACAAAATTATTATTATTATTATTATTATTATTATTATTATTATTATTATTATTATTATTATTATTATTTCCATTATTTCCGAAGGGTTCTGAGCCTATTAAGTTTTATCTGCCTCTTGTAGCTGCATTTTTTGAAATGTAGTGAATGCAAAATAAAGGTATAGAAACATTTTCTCTAATTCTTTAAGACCATGTCACAGTTCTTGGTTTTATTGCTCAGTTGCTCTTTCTCATTTTGATGTTTTGGTATTGAAAAGCTTTAAGGGAAGTATCAATTAGATGAATTCTTAGTTGGTGTCCATTCCAAACAGAAAAATTTTGAATACTTTTTGGCTATTTTATGTGAGGATAAGTATATTATCATTGTTTTCAAAAGTAGTCATTGTAAAGTTGTTTTCATACTTAAAAATTGCCTCCTCACTTTCATTAAGCAGCTTGAGAAGTTGTCATGTATTATTTAGTGAGGTTGTGACCTTGTTTTTCTATGAAGATGTCAGTTACCTCTCACTTCCAATTTTTTTTTCCTTCTTGCAGATTTGTATTTCTGGAAGTGTTTGCAGTTTCAGTGTACTATCTTACAAGGCCAAATGTATTATACATGTATTACTCTGCATGCTGAATAGAGCTGGGATTGTTTAGCTTTCAGAAGAGATGACTCAGGGGGGAATCTTAACAACATTTAAAAATACCTGATGAGAGGGAGTAAAGAGGCAGAACCAGGCTCCTCAGTGCTGCCAAGTGAAAGGATATGAGGCAATGGGTACAAACTGAAACATAAAAAAATCCATTTAAACAGACTTCTTTAATATAAGAATGATTGAACACTGGGACTTTGGTCTCCAGAGAGGTTGTAAAGTCCACATTCTTGGAAATATGCAAAACCCAACTGAGCAACCTGTTCTAGCTGACCCTGGTCTTACTGGGGGTTGGGCAATGTGATCAGCACAGGTCCCTTGCTCACTCAGCCATTCCATGACACTCTCGTAATGAGCAGCACTTCAGACTACTGCACGGCCTCTGTAAGACACTGACAGCTCCAAACAGCATTTCCAAAGGGATTCTTTGATGTGGCAAATATATTCACACACAAAGATGTCAGAGCAGGAAGAATTATTCCGTGTACAATTAAGTCTAGGAAGGTGAATTACACTTCAAAGAAGGAAAAGTTTATTCTGAATAGGAAGAAAAAGTGTATAGAATTTGCTAATTTCTGGAACAGGATTCTGTGATAAGGCGAAAGTTTGTGTATTATTAGAAATGGTGTTAATAACCTGTTCAAGTTTTTATTTTTTTATCATCATTCTTTCCGTGATTCCTAGACTAGGCTTCAAAATTTCAAACGGCACTGTACAAATGCTCAGTTAAAGATGACCATTCCCCAGAAATGAATGCATAGAATTTGTCAAAGTAATAGGATGGGAGTTCAAAAATATTTTTGCAATATAAGATCACTTGTGGTTAAGTTACTTCCAGTTTAAAACCTGCATCCTTAGGTGTACTGATGGGGCATATGGTCGGCAGGAAGGGAGAAGCTGAGAAGGAAATCTGTTGTACACAAATCCCATTTTCTTTCCCCTTCAGTCCAGAATAAACCCTAAATTTTCAGTCTTTGATATTTTGTATTCATTTTTAAAAATAACATTCTCCAACAAATTATTTGTCCAAGTACCATTTTTTTATTTTTCCCCTGGTCACCATCTGGCCTCTTGTGTTGTCTCTTTTCCCCATGTTGCCATCTGCTTTCCCTGCTTTCCAACCTTCCTATTTCATTCCAACTACTAATTTCATTCTGCTTCTTTCTGCAGTTCTCTCATCTCCTCTGTATCTCAGCCTGAAGTTGCTTTCCAGCCCACTATGGTACGTTACTTTGAAAGCTAAGGCTGCAGTGAAGGATTGTTGTGTTTGTTAGCTACCCCTGGTAGATAACTGCAATGCAAAAGTGAGAAGCTACTTATTTTATCTTATACAATACCACCATCCGCTGGCAGTTCCTCCTTCTTTCCCTCTGCATTTCACTGATGGCTACAGCAATATAGAAGCAGCTTCTGTCTTCAAAATTTACCAGAGAATTATAACCTAGAAGGCCAAATAACTTATCTTTTATTAGGAAAAAATAAGCAACTGCAGTGTACCTTCTTTCTACCTCCCACCAGACTGTGTTAACACGAAGGTTTATTTTGCTCCTTTTCAGACATCTTTTTAATTTCAGCTTCTCATTCTTCATTGCTACCTTCAGGTTCCCACAGTGGCTCCAGCTTCTTCACGCCGCAGTGCAGTGAGGGCCCTCCCTGGTGGATACGGGCTCCAGAACCCAGGCTCTGTTGTCAGCCAAGCTTGGTGCTCTGCTCTGCTTGATACTAATGGAAGAGGATGTGTTCTGTGGGTTCCTCCCACATTAGCCCTGAGATGACTTAGCAGTGTGCTGGGACTCCTCACCATTCTCATCTGAGACAGCAAAGAACAGGCTCCCTCTGGGAGGGACCTTTTTGCCTCACATTGATGATCTGCCAGACAAATGGTTTGGGGGAGCCGGCTCAAGGTTCATTCTGGCACAGAAGTTCAAACCAGCAACTTTTCTGTATAGCCTCATACCTGTGTGAGACACACGGGCTGGCTGCGTGTCCTTATTGCCAGTGCAGGGCTGCCTCTGTGTTATGCACTTATTACAGGCAAGACAAGGGAGTGCCTCTGTCCCTGTACAGCTCACACCACAGACATCAGACTGCTTTTTACAGTTCTGGTAAGGAACAGCGCTGCCCTGTGCCATGCAGCCACCTTCTGCAGCCACCCAGAGCTTCCTTAGTTACAAACTCCGAGCTCAGCCTCACTGCAGACTCTTTCTGTGCACCTCTCCTCCCTCCCTCTGGCCGTCTATAGTATCTATCCCCTGTCGTCTGTTTTTTTGTCAACTAATCCCTTACTAATTAAACTCTGCCCGAGGACAAGTAAACAAAAGTAGCTGAACTGACATGAAATTTACAGGCTCTTACTCCTCTTGCTCTGTTTGTGTGCTAAATCCTCTCTCTAGTTTTATCTGCTTGTCTGTTTAGATAAGAAGCTGTTGTGGAACAGGGATGTTGTGTGTGTACTGTACAAGCACCACTTTCATAAACACTGTGGTAAGAAATAAATGCTACTATCACACTGTATTTGAAGGTCATCAGAGGCTGCTCTTGCTGTGCCTCGAGGGTGCTAGTGGCAGCTATTTTACTGCTGTCTGTTTGAGATCAGTTTGGGATTCTGCTTCTGCAAAAAGGTGTTTTTTAGTGAAACTGATCACCTTTTCATCTGGCTGGAAGATTTTTTTTGGCTCAGATGCTTTCCCAGATGCTAGATTCCAAGAAAATATTCCAGGAGAATTTTATAGACCAGCACTTTAAAACAAACAGTTCTCTTTAACGTTCTCTTAACAGTTCTCTTCACATGTGAGGACTCAGCATTAGCTCCAACTTACCCCCTCAAATAGTTTGAATAACGTGGGATGAATGCAAAAGAATGGTGTCTTTGGAGGTATGTCACTACCCTGTGTTTCTTCCATTTACCACAGTTGCTTCTGTTTTCAGTTTGAATGTGCATTTTTGAGAGCTTCTGTAACTTGTGTAGCAGTTCCAAAAGTCCATCTGTGTTGAAGCTGTAGCAGCACACACTCAGCAATTGCTCAGAAAAGAGAGACAAGAAGAAAAGCTGCCATGCAGTGCAAAGCTCCTTATTAACTTTTTAAGCAGTGACTTATATATCTAATTTAAAATAAGGATGGTCATCCTCATTTAATGCACAGGACACATGAAATCCCAGGTTAGCATCTCCCACAGGGAGAACATGCAGTATTTTAGCAGCTGTCTTGTCTTGCCCTACAGCCTCCACATGGGTAAGTGTGGTAATGACATTTGAAGAAGTTCCTGCTTTCTTGGGACCTAAGTTTTCTGTGAAAATTATTGTGAGCTCTCCATGAGGCCCATTTGCTCAAATGCCTTTGAGGTTTTCATCAGTCAAATGGTCTTGCTTTGTAGGAATTCTGTTGATAGGATGTTGGTTTTACCCAAGGAAATTGATAAGCATATGATTGTCTAGACTTACAAGAACAAGATGAAAGCAACATTCTGTCCTACCTCAAATTCATATTATTGCCTTTCTTCTTCCCATATATTTTTCCCCATTTTCATACATGAAAAACATGTCTGTGTATCTTAGTGTTGTCTCTCTGTTCTTGGCTGGAAAGAATTAACTGTTTTGGGAAATCCAACACCTTCTTAGGAACAATCCAAGAGAACACTTCACTAAGCTAAAATTCCTGAACTGGCATTTTTGTGTCTTAGTAGTAATGCAATCTAAACAGCTGATTTTGAAACAGAACAATATTTTAGCAACTATCATTTAGCAAATATTTTTGGTGTGTACTAAGGGCTTTTGTGAATGTGCTTGTGGGATGTCTGTGGTTGATCTGAATTCCAGGTCAGCATTTCAGGCTAGATATATAGGGCAGGGTGCAATACAAATTGTTGATATTCAGACCTTCTAACTGACAAGAGGGGCATTTTCCCGCACTGGTGTTTTCAGGACTATAGTTTCAGGATTTCTGCTGTCTGGACAAGGATTCAGACATTTGTTGGGTCTATTCCTGCAACACAGAAGTAGGACATAGTTTATGCCAGAGAAAGGATTTAAGGGTGAGATGCTCGCTTTCACAGAAAGTCTAACACTGTTAGTATTTGAAGACATCAGTGGCCACTTTTGAGATAATTTACATTTTTAAAAAAACTCTGTGCTATAAAGCATAACTTATCTGTCAGTAAAATTTCCAAACAAGTTGGGACTCATGAAGGTCAGAAAAGAGACGTTAATTTACATAGATTAAAAGAATGAGTTCTTGGTGATATGGAAATGATTATAAAAAAACCAGACTCTGATTAGCAAAAATCTCTCATGATGCCCAAGTTTTCATCCAGAAGCGTAATATAAAAGCAAGTTTAAAAAACCCAACAAACCTATGAAATAGAGGATGGAATGCAGATATTATGATGAAATAAAATGGATCATAAGGAAGAAGTAGAGGTAGAAGAAATGGGAGGTCCAGTATTAGCAAACACTTAATATCAACAATGAGAAAAGTAAAAATGATAGAAAGCAGAGGAATATAATATTATATATAAACACTCAGGAAGCAGACATAGTTTTTACCTAAAATAGCCTAGAATTTACAAAACCAGACAAGAGGATGGGAGACATGGACTGTGTTCCAATCTTACATGTACTTTACAAATTCATGAATAGGACCACTGTCAATATTCCTACATCAGTTATGAAAAGAAGCTAGTATACTCCATGTTCTTCTATAATGTAATTCTTTGAATCTAGAAACTGGTTTCTGTTCTGCTACAATATGACAGTCTGATCAAATTCTTATCATATGTAATACCCTCTTATCAGTATTCAATTTTCTAATGCAGTAACAAAGTCTTGTCACACATGTGACAAGATTCCTGATAATGAAGGTAAAGAACCATGGCAAAAAATTTCAAATACATTGCAATTCTCCCAGCAAGACTTTTGATATTGATTTCCTGATGTACCTTGGAAACAGTGCTTACCCAGCAAATTCCACTGCAAAACAAATAAATAAGCAAAACCAGTGAATAAAAACATTTCACTGAATTTGTAGACATGGTTTTGGAGTCACGTGTGCTTCATGCCTCATGGGAACAGATAAAAATGAAATTTTAAAAAATGGATAAAAATGGAATTTACTGGGAGGAAGAATGCTGATTGCATATACCTAGACCTAGGTATAAGTGATTTATCTGGCAGAAAAGATTTATCTGGTTTTATGTAAGACAAAGTATTGGCTATCACCATGAGGATGATTGAGAAGCATTAAACAAAGTTACAGAGCTCCTTATTCAGTATTATAGAGCTTACTAAAAGGTACAAAAATGTTTCTGTAATGCATCATCATTACTTCAAAATTGGATCTTTATTCACAATGGAGGAGAAATGTTTTCAAATTATATTTCACTTTTCTGCGGGAAAGCAGTTAATGACAAATAAATTTAAATTGTTATGAATTATGTTACACACTTAATTTTATTGCATTCTTTAATTATATTACTTTCTACAAAGAACAGTGTACTGTAGAATAGTTGTCAGTTTAGGTGGTCCACATGGGTCTTAATAATATTTTCTACAGAGCTCAGATATGAGTGCACACAGCTCTTCTGAAAACTTGGAGATTGAAGACAGGGCTTCTGCCGAATGGGAAGAAAGCTTCTCCTTCCAGAAAATTGCACAGATCCAGCAACAGCAGATAAGTATCTTATATTTGCATTACTGAGTCTTCTTGTAACCATCTTAGTAAACTGGATTTGTGCTTTTTTAGTGAAAGTGCATTGCCTTTCAGCTCTTAAATTAGCTTTATTCTAATTCCCATTAACACACAACAGATGGAGAGCTATAAGCTGAAGGGTCCTGCAACTAAGTCTGCCAAGTGTACTTATGTACAAAGGACTTGATTCCAACATTATTTTTGGCTTGATTTCTACAAAATGGTATATAATTGACTTAAAGTACATGATCAGTCTCATGAAATCTACTGATTCAACTTTTGAGCAGAGTGTAGCTTACCTGCATGCATTTGTCTGACTAAAGCATTATGTTGGTTTTCCACCACAGCATAATACTTAATTATTTAGATTGTCAGCTATGATTTACAGAGGTAGAAATCTTAGAATGATAAATAAGTGGCAATGACATGGCATAAACAGTATACCAAGATGAACTAGTTATTTGTTTAGGATGGTGACTGGATTGTAAAAGTAGGTTGTAGTTTCAGAGACATCTTATCATTTTTTTACACAAGAATTCAAATGCATCTGATCTTTACAAAAGTTGGTGCAAATTTAGGATGGCAATGTATCATGACACTTACTGATGATAATCTCAGAAGCTCTTTTATAATATATAGTTTACTTATGCCTTATTATACAGAATATAAAAATAGTGAAAAGAGCAGCAAGTAAAAGGTTCATTAAATTTTTTTTGCTGAAGTGCTTGTTGAGGGTGAGGAATTGACAAAGTCCTACACATGTGAGTAATACATAAAACAATAGAAGTGAAATAATAAGAATACACATATTTGTTAATTTGCAGAGATTAACTTCCCATCAAAATGCCATCATTTCTTTCAGTGCTATGGAAAAGCAATTAGAATTGTTTCTACAGTTGTTGCTTTTCTTACATTTAAAGAGATTTCTTTATAGAGAAAAACATCTAATATCAGGGAATTCAGGGAATGTGTTGTACAGCACACATTCAGTTTGCTGCCTGATACGGCAGAAAAGCACCTTTTCTCCCCTGTTTTTGTGAGGCTAATTTCATGTCTACAAATGCAGAATAGATATTTTAATACTGATGGTCAATCCTGAAAATTCACATTTGTTGAGTGCACTACAAAAATGCATTTCTTCTGTTGATACAACCAATAATATCAGTTCTTCTGATATAATGCAAATGGGCCTGTTCTACTTGAATTATGCAGTCAGTGCTCCTGTTGGAATTATTTATAGTCTCAAGGGAATCAGTGTGCAGTTTTTTAAACCTGAGTTTGTATTTTAAGATTTATTTGTTACATTTTTAAAGCTTAACTAATTTGTAGTTAAATTTTTGGGGGGATTGGTTATGAAATTGCTGAGTCCGGAACTGCGATCTAATGAGAAACCGCAGCTTATGAGAAAATCAACAGGCTTTTATCCCCACAGAATCTACTTACAAGAAACCAGAAGGTTTTCATCCCTGCAGAAATTATTTCATTTTTCTGGAGACTGCATATTGCATAAGGAGGATGAATAGAGAGCAAATGCCAGAGCCATACAAAGGCACAGACTCATGTGCAGAGGGAAAGTACAAATATGCTTATGGCACATGAACGAGTCAATTGGATCTTTAATTGTCATTGGTAAAGCTATTAGTCTAAACTGGGCAATCTGAAAGAGCTGATTTAAAGGGCAGTCGACAGAATCTTGTCCTACTGAATAGAAAGAATGATGCTTTTTAACTGGGATTAGCTAGCTGATATTTCTGGATATGTAAACACCTGGATTACATCTTCAAAATGGTAAACAACAGGCCTTCTTAAAGAGACCTGTTAACAAGATAGTATCAAGCATTACTACAACAAGCAGACTTCCCAGAACTGACCTAGTTCAGCTTTATGTTGTTTACCAGGGACTACACCTCGGGCGGAATCCTACAAAGTGCACAGGGACATCTAATGACCGAATCAGAGACTGCAACTAAACACACTCAGGCCACCAGAGCACACAAGAAATAAGAAGTGTACATAGGAGAGGCTGGGGTGGGGGCAGGTAAAGCAGGTGTCCAGAAGATTACCTCACATACATTCAAATATTGCCTTATATAATACAAAGAAAATTGTTATCTGAATAGGAATGCTGAATGAGGCTGTAATTAAAACAATCTTGACCAATGCAACATTAAAGCTAATTGAAACAACCTAAAGCCAACCAGCTCCCATCCCCTGTATTTTTGCAGCTGTACAGTGTGTAGTTTTAAAATGACAAGATGTATCTATATGTAAAAAATCAGAGTACTGTTTATACAGGAAAATCACCTCAGCAATCTACTTAACGCATAAAGCTTTGGGGAAGTGTAATTAGACTAATATTCTGGGAATTTAGAAAGCTGGATTGAATTTTGTGTTTGTCTACAGACAACTGTGTGACCTTCAGCAGAGTCCTTGGGTCAGATTGCCAAGGCTGCAGTGAAGGGCAGTTAAAGGCTTAAAAGCCTTTGATGATCTGGAGCTTTGTTGATCAGTCTCACTCATTTCCATAAAACTTTCCCCTCTCAAGGCAGTATTGGGAGGATGAACATATTAAGACAGTGTGCTTTTATGGTAGTTAGAGGAGTACCACAGACATTTCAAACCTGGAAGACTGTTCTTGTGCATAGTTTCTGACAGCACCTCTATTTTCAAAAACTTCATGCAGGTGCCGGGTTGAATCATAATGGCATAGATTTTCTTTCTTGCAAGGAAGAAGTAGCTTTCTTGTGTTTCTTTTTTTCTTTTTAGGTATTGGATGAGACAACTTCAAGTCTGGGTTAATTATGTCAATAAAAACACTGACATTGGAACTTTTAGCTGGTCAGTTCTGTTTTCATCAGTAGATGACTCCTCAGTGTGAATTGCTATAACAAATTTCGCGGTACTCTGATGTTATTAAAACTGACTATCATTACCTGCCTAACTTAAATATTTTTCTAGGATTTATAAAACTCCTACTTTTCACAAAAATAATAATAAAAAATAATCCATGACAGATATTTTCTGTGTTGGAAGTGTCAGTGGGCTCTGGGGATACCTTCTCTTTACTGTATAGGCCTCTCTGTTTCTTTTTAGTCATTGATGTAATGTTTCTCCATACAATTTCTTTTTCTCTCAATAAGATCTATTTGAAAATTTCTCTCCTGAGGAACAAAAACAAATTCCTGCCTTTGAACAATCTCTCTGTATCTTTCTCTTATAAAGTGGATTTTCAGGAATCATCTTTATCATCTTTTCAGCAGTTCCTGAAGCATAAGTGATAACTTATTTGTAGAAAAGATAAGGACTGTTTTATGTTTGTTTACATATGACTAGAGTAGGACTCTGTCGAGGTTTGACCCCGGCTAAATGCCAGGCACCTATGATGTCTGCTCTCTATGCCCTCTCCTGCGGCAGCTGTTCAGAGGAGAAAAACTAACACAAACACACTGCACTCAAGAGTTGAGATAAGCTACTGATGACAGGATGCGCAGACAGGCAAGGCAGGCCTGGAAACTTAAAGTTGCAAAGTGATTTATTAACCTAACAGAGTTGGAGGATAAATCAGAGGTAAAAATAAGCTCTTAAGACACTGTTTCTTCACTCACCCCCCTTCCCTCTTAAGACACCATTTCTCGGCTCACCCCCCTCCCTCCTTCCAAGCAACAGCTACGGCGTGGGGGCAGGGTATGTTTTTTTTTTCTTAGTTGGTCAATCAGCACAATTCTTCTGCTACAAACACTGTTTCTATACTCACCCCCCCTCTCTCCTTCCAACTAACAGCTCCGGGGCAAGGGCAAGGTATGGGGTTTTTCTCTTAGTCAGTCCATCACCACAATTCTTCTACTACAAACGCTGTTTCTCTAGCTCACCCCCCTCCCAGTTAAGACACCATTTCTCAGCTCACCCCCTCCCTCCTTGCTTCCAACCAACAGCTCTGGGGCATGGGCAGGGTATGAGGGTTTTCTTTCATCAGGGTCAGTCCATCAGGGAGAAGAGTCCATGGGGGTTCCTCCCACGAGAGACAGTCCTCTGCGAACTTCTTTGGCATGGGTCCAATCTCACGAGCAGCAACCTGCCCAAATTTGCTGCAGGATGAGATTTTCTGTCCATAGGTGCAGACTTCTGGGCCTAGCTGAGGCCAGGCTGTTTCCACCCCGGGAGCAAGGCCTCTCTCTCTCCTGCAAGGCCTTTGCAACTCAGTCTCTGGGACTCCCACTGGATCACAGCTTCCTGCAGGCATCACCTGCTCCTCTGGCATGGGCACCTCCCCACGGGTTGTGGGTGGTTCTCTGTATCCCCCTGGACTCCATGGGCTGCAGGGGGACCACCTGCTCCCCCACGGTCTTCACCACGGCTGGCAGAAGGTTTGCAGCTCTGGCGCCTGGAGCACCTCCTCCCCCACCTTCTCCACTGACCTTGGTGCCTCCATGTTGTTTCCCTCACATATTTTTACCTCCTCCTCCTCCTGCCCTGGCTAAAAAGAAGTGCATGCTCACATCGTTTTGATTTCTTCTTAAATATGTTTTCACAGAGGCATAACTAACATCTCTAATTGGCCCAGGCTTGGTCAGCAGCATGTCCATCATCTTCAGAGCCATCAGAGATTGGCTCTGCTGGCCATGGTGAAAAACTTCCAGAATCTTTACACAGGACATGCAGGAACCATCTTTGTACCCCACCCTACTCACTGGCAAAAATTGGGCCAAGCAAAACCACCACAGGATATCTTTGAATCCTTACTTTTGGATTCAAAGATAATGCTTGAATTTATCTGCACTGATCCAGTTTGTGCTTATTAAAAAAAAAAAAAATTCATCCTTTTAAAATTATTAGAACCTTGCAAACACAAATCTGTAGATACCGGCAGCAGAAATGGTATGGAAGTGTGTTTATGCCCTGGCTCATAACTATCAGTTTGTCTACATCATTGATTTTTAAAAGACAAGAAAGAATTAAAAAAAAAAAAAAATCCTGTTTTGGGCTTTTCGCAGCAAAATAATCTTATGCAATGGTGATTTTTTGAGGCTTAATTTATAGACGCCCGTATCTTGACACTCCTACTTGGAGGGTGGTATAATAAGGGCAGAGCATTGTTATTACAGTGGGCATTGACAATGGATCAAGCTAAATATTTTTCTTGATTTGTCTATCTCTTACCACTGTAGCCAATGGCAAATGTTCAGGGGAAAAGTAGAAAAACAAAGTACCTAGCAGTTCTAGTAGTAAGTGCTCACAGAATTTTCAGAACCTCCTAAATTATATTTATGGCCTTCCACTTTTATTTTTTTAAACAAATATCCAAGGCAATCTTCACACTTAAGCAAAGGATTCAGATTGACAGATCTGGCACAGTGCCTTTGCTAAACCTGTGAGCTCCTGAATTACCAGTTTAAGGCCAGCAGATAGTTAGTTCTGTCTCATTTCAGGCCTGAGACCTCAACTGTGGTGTGGCAGAAACATTCTGGAGACTGTGTGAAGCTTTGCTGGGGTAAAATATGTTCAGTAGATTTCATTGATGCTGTTGCTGCTATTTTAAAGTGAATCTCCTTGAGTCTGATTGCCCTGGAGAACTTCAAGGTCTTAGCTGAGGCCTGGCTACCAAGGGAGCGCTACCAGTGCCATCTCTCTTCCACTAGTTACCTTGTACTTTGGTTTGTGGGTTAATTACCTCTCTTGAAAATATCTGGGAAATAGATGCCTCAGTTCCGTCTGTTTTTGTGGGGATTAGCGTTGATTTAATTAAATTTGTTTTTCACTTCTAGCATTTCACAGGCCATATCCTGAGGGGAATTAAGACTTTGCTGCACTCTGGCTTCACTTGAGTCTCTCACAGAGAAGTAACACACTGGAGCTCCATTTCTTCTGAATCATGTCCATCCCTATAGAATTACTGAGTTTACAGTCCACTGTCACAGGGGAGTAGATCTAGAAGCACTAAGGCTTTGAAGAAGTGCTTAGACACTGGTCCAACTGGGTTACTTTGTTCCTGTTCAGGAAGGATTTAGTCTGAGCTATTGGAATATTTAAGGAATAATATGACTTGGAAGTAATTTATCTGAGTATGTTGTGGCAAACCTCTCACCTCTTAGAGCTATAAAAAGTCTGCATTTTTTTTTTTTGTAATCAGAGTTTCTCAATAATGTATACACAGGTTATATAAATACATTAACTACAATTTTCACGCCATTGAAGGAAAATTCATTATGCGAATGTTTCTATTATACCCTGGGTCGATGTGATTTCAATAATTTTTTGAGATTGTTTCAAGCCCTTGAAAAATTATTGGCTTCAGGCTGTTTATTTTCTTGCATTATACATTTCTTAGCCATTAAAGGTAAGTGGAAACATTTCCACATTCTGGAAAAACTGAGAGCTGGGTGAAGTACTTAGCCACATTTGGTGCCTTCAGAATTGCATTAAAAAAACATATTTTTGATAATTTTACAACAAAGGTTCTATGAATAAAGTTTCTTTATGCAGTTGTATGTGGAACGTGTAGTTTTTGTTAATGTAGTCACCTTGTTTAACCAAGAAAGTAAATTCTAACTCACTATGATAAGTAAAAGAAACACAATTGGAATTTCACTTTAATTTGAAAGATAATATTATGTTGAGGGTTTCATGTGAGATCTCTATGTCATGGAAGAAGAAATTTGTCAACTCTAGTTCATGTTTCTCTTCTGTCTTTTTTCCCCTCATTTTCTTTTCAGAGGCAAAGCTTTTCAATCCTCAGATATGTACCTGAGCACTGCAGTAGCACTGTTGTTTAGCATTTCTTATGTTTGGGTGTTGTGAAAGACTGAGGTGATGAGACATTTCTATTTCTCTATGCTGCAGCGAGGACTACTGCCATGAGATTCCAGATTGGTTTAGGTGAAGGTTTGGAAATTATTGTCTTTTTTCTGAATTTAAGTTCACGAAATAAAAGGAAGTGGCATAGAAATTGTGATGTATAAATGTGATAAAATTTTAGCAGTATGCAATTGCCTCAGAAGAAGAAATCATTTTACCTGATGGCTACTTATTTTGTGCCATGTTTGAACCTGATTGCAGGTTTGCAGTTTTGGATGGCATACAAATTATCTTTACACACCCAGAGTCACACCTTAGCACTTAATAGGTAAGCTGGGAAAATGAATGATAGGCTGTAGAACTAAAATCTGCTGTCCAGTGTTTTTTCAGACACATGAGGTGTGTTTCTGAATGCTGACTCACACCTCTTAAAATTTACTTTAAATAACTTGTGACTTTTCAATCTAAGTTTAAAAAATGTGAGAAGCCATTTCTCAGAAGTGTAACAAGCAGAGGTCAGATCAATCTAAAACACTGCTTTGCTGGAACTTTATTAATGTCAGCATCAGGCCAGTTCTGCTGCATTCTTTTTCCTAGTAAGCTCTTAAATTCACCTAAGTTTTTTAGTTCCCTCATCAGGTGATGTTTTATTTTTCACAAGGTTCCTGCCACTCTGCAATGCTAAAAGATATAAGACATAGGGAAAATATTGGAAAAAAATATTCAACATGACCCAGCATTTAAAAATACCATATATCTTTCCAATACTTCATTTTTACTGGCTTTAATTTACTGATTAATTGAGTTACTGTTTTAATGAGTTTTCTGTCATTAATGTTAATTATTGAATCCTGACAACTTAATATTGCATAGGAATGCAACTGTGATACAGAAGTACAGAAGTACAGTATACTGGTAAAGAGTCAAATAATAAAGCCATTCCTCTCAAGAGAAAAAAAAAAAGAAATATTCACTGTTTTTGTAATTGTAATATTTTTGCACCAAAATGGTTTTTATTTTGAGTCTGACTTTTCAGACACTTTTATGACACCAGCTCATTCATTCCAAGCTATGGGTATGCTCTGAAGAATGTCTGCAGAACCTTTGGAGTAATTCAACTTTTCTAAGAATTTCTATTAGGCAATTTTTTCGTATCACTGCAGATCGCATATACATAATGTCTGCCTCCCTGCATCAGACCTGTGTTCTTAGCTATGTTGGTTAAATAAATTATTAAAGTTCAATAAGTTGGTAGCTATTAGAGCTTATACAAGTGAGAGCTGAATTGGGACCATTATTTCTCTTGAAGGTGATCGTAGATATATAAATTGAAGACATGTATAATTGAAGAGATTGTATGAGCTGAAGAGACGTATAAATTTGTTTCATGATTAATATCTATAAAAGCTTCAATAGCTGAATTTTCAAATGAGCTTGTACTCTGAAATGACAAGAGGGAGAAAGTTTATATGTCTGTGGATTGTGAACAGCATTTGAATAAAAGCTGAAGTTTTTATGCTTTTCAAAATAAACATTTTTTTCATCTTTCTGAATGAGAAATAAAAGTTTAGTTGTGTTCTCTAACATACAAAGTGTGAACTTGTTTGAAGAATGATCAGGCTGAAATAACAGGGAGACACTGGAGTTTCTTGAAACATTAATAACTTTGAAAAGTTGTCTCCCTCCAGTTGGTTTACCAAAGTAACAGCAGTAACCTACAAGGGCTTTTGTAGGCCTGTCAGCTGGCATTTTAAATTGATGTAATTCATAGTACAAACTCAATTAAAATTTTTCTTATGAAAGCAGGAAAATTTAGATATTTGATAAAAGGATTCCTTTGACTGATATTGGAAAGCCTTTATATTGCAGACCATATACAGGACCAGCATTCAAAAACCTCCTCTGTGCCTTCTTTTCCTAAGGCTGCACAAGTCCATTTCTCTCAGTCATTTTTCATTGCATTTTGTGCTCTGGCCTTTGACCACCCTGGTGGCTCTCCCTGAACTTGCTCTAGTGTGTTTTTCTTGTGCCCTGGGAGCCTGGAACAAAGCACAAGATGCTGCACGTGGTCACTAAAGCACTGCACACAAGCAGAAATTCCGATGCATTTAGTGGCAGACGGAGCTCACATTTGCCTGTGCAGGGGAGTACATCAGCCCGGCGGTGAACAGATCCTGCACACTTTTCACCCTGTGGGGCTGAAATACTTGATCACCATTCAGCCTAGGTCAGTAACTGTATCAATCCCTGGAAGCTTTAGAAAACATTCTTAACTTTAATAATTATTTTTCCCCTTTCTCTTTGCTAGCACAGAAAGAAGGCAAGTCACTGACTAGTGAAAGTCCTTTTCTAGTCAGTATCACAAAGTGACACTATGCTTTGCTACGGCCTGAACCTAACCACTGCCTAAGGAAGATAAACAAATCTGTAAAAAAATCTGTAAATTTTCTAAATTCAGGGTAACTGTCTTGTTTAGTAGTGGTGGCTGCATTTTTTATAGAAGGATCAATTTTATGGCTTCCTCTTCATAGAATAAGCCTAAATTTTTATTTCATGCTTGTTTAGCCCTATTAGCTTTCATCTTCCAGTTAGGACTAGTCCCCATTTCACTCAGTAATGCCAAATTTGTCATTATATACCTTTTGATTAGGTATTGTTCTAGCCATCTTTTCAATGCCATCAGAGAAGATATTTGCTGAGGAATTAATTCTGGAATGTAGCTAAAGAAAGAAAGAAATGAGATAGGCTGTGTCCTACAAAATTTTCAGTTCTAGGGCAATAACACAGAATTCCTATTTTTCATTAGGACTCATGTTTTATTATTTGATAATAATTAAGCTGTGTTAGATGTAAAGGAATTATTTCTAAGTGGATATTTAATGATGCAACTATAAAACATATTTGACTTTGCAGCAATCTTGGCCATGTTAGAAGACATTCATATTGAAATTCCACGTATTAAGATGACAGAAGCCTCAATTCAGCCATTTGCATAATCATGGAAGCTCACTGAAAAAGAGTAATAAATTTATTGATCACTTAGTTACAACCTGAGAATTGACAAAATTGACTGTCTTCCTCTCAAGATAGTAAAAACATAGTTTTATTTCTCTCCAACAGTTACTTTTATCCAAAGATATTTAAAAAAGTTAAGAGGGGAGGAGGTTCTCAATTGTTTCTTATGCTGGCATTGTGTCATATTTTAATTTGCAAGTCCTTGCACTCAGAATAGCTTACAAATTGTGAATTCTAGATAATAAGGATCACCCTGGAATATTGTCTGCCTTTCATGTGTAAACAGCTCTGTGTCAGGGTTCACAGTAGAAACAGTGATGTTATTATCTGCTAGATACAAATGCATTCTGAACATAGATGGACCTGCTTGAAAGTAATAGGAGTTTAGCCTGGTATTTAATACAATATTGTTTGAAAGCTTTCTGTTGAATATGTTTAACTTTGTCCAGAAAACACAGAGGCACATACCCCTCTCGTCTCATAAAAGACCAGACATCTTCCATTTCGTTTAGATCACTGGCTTGCTGTTGAAGTTTTGTTAAATTTGCTCGTCTGTGAAGCTATTTAGTATATGTGGTAGACATTAACAGCTAATTTACACATTTGTATTGAAGGTCAAGTGTTAACATGCTATTGAGGATTAACTGCTCCCCTCTCTTTCTTTTGGTGAATTTATACATTAAAATACTTCTGCTGTAAGAAAAAACTGTCAGAAAAAGAAATTAATTTTTGGTTGTGTTCCACTTGTGCTTATTGAAGAAATGTGTATTTGAATGAGGAATTTTTCCTCCTAGATACAACTTAACACAGCTTGTCCTTTCACTGCTGCTTGAAAAGCAGATTCTTATGTTTATGATATTACACTCTCATACTAGGAGAGAATATATCTTCTCAAATAACCTTGGATTGGCTAGGGACATTACAAGATTAATTAAAAAGAGATGCTGACTGAAAAATAAACAAAATTTATTCGGAAATTAATAGTTCAAACAAGAACTCTGAAAATCAAAAATATGTTTCTCCAACTTGGAGTTAGGGAGAGAACTGAATTTCAGTGTCTATTATTTCATTATGAAGGTATTTCTCTGCCTTAAAATATGCAATTTATGGACTTTATGTGTGAAATTCATACTTAAGCCCAGTTATAGTGAAGGCTAGAATTAGGAAAACTGTTGCTTAGGAAAATGGCTGAAACATCAATTTTGATATTTTGGGCTTGTTGTCCCAGGGTATACTCCATCTGCATGTGCTGAGTGAAGCTTTGCTCACCCCAGACATAGAAGAAAAGGAAAAATGAGAGAGAAAGAAATAGTCAGAGGTGCAGGATTGTTGCTATGTGAGAAAACACTAAACGTGGTGAACTCACAGCCTGTAAAAATAACCTTTGTATCACACAAGTGGGAAGAGGTGTCCAATGAAACCATCAGACACCATGCTCAAAACAAACAGAGAGAAGAGCTGCTGTTCAAATTTAATTAAACTTTGGTATTTACTGCATTGGGATGCTGGGCAGGCCAAATACTATACAGGTTTTAATAATGGATGAATTTACGGAGTAACTGTTAAATCTGGTCATCTATCTACAATTTCTAAATGAAGCAATCCCTCAACACGCTCTTTTCAGGAAGCTGGAGAATCTTGTAGGGAAAGGATCAATTTTTAGTCATCTTCTATTCTTTTCTTAAGCATAGTCACAGTCCCATGGGCAGATAGGGCATGTTGGGCTAAGGAGCCTTCTGCTTAATTCGGTGTTCAAACATGGTTTGTACCTAGCCAGGAATCCATGTGGCTATTCTGGCTGGCAGGATTTCTCCATATAACTGCTTCTTTCAAACACTTCATTGCAGTAAACACAAGGCTGAGATTAAATATGGGTAGAAAGACATAATATCTATAAATAGTTATAGTGTAGAATATTAACATTATTTTCTTATACTCTGCTGAAGTGTATGTACAATTGCATTTAGTTGAGAAATTTCATATGGAAAGAGAAAGTACCTGCAGAATATTTTAAAGATATTTTTGGTTTCTTTTTCTTTTCCTAATCTGCCCACCAACAGTAGTTCAGTATTGTCCTTTACTTAGAATTTAGTCTAGTTTTGCTTTGCCTTGGGGAGATGCTGAACACCTGTGATAGCAAAGACAAAAAGAAGCTGGAAAAAAACCATAAAACTGGATGGTTATAAAAAAGGGGTCATTGAAATGTTACATTACATTAATTGTACAGAAAAAGCAGTTGCAAGAAAGTTGTTACTTAGCTTCCCATCTTTATTGTTTTAAGCAGCAATAGACAGACACATAGGGAGTCTTCTTTTCTGAAATGCATTTGGAAGGAATGTCTGACAACATGACTTTTCCTTCTTAGATCCTGTTCTGTTCTGGACTAGATTAGGAGGCATGAGGCCATGTCAAAAGATAGTAGTTAATGCATATTATTTGCATTTACATAATAATACCTGTACATTATATGCTTGTATGTTTATTATTTATGTTCCTCTTTCCTTTCTTAAGCTTTCACTGTCTACTAAAAAATCTTAGTAAAGCAGCTGAGAACTTCTTGATTGAAGTTATGCTCTTTTCTCTAACATGCCATGATAAGCCATTCATCAGGGCATCTGCTATTAGGTTGCAAAAATAATTCAGTAGCAATTATAAAAAAATTCTCTGTTTCTCTAGGCTTCTCACGTAGATATTAAGGACAATAAACACTTTCTCTTACTAAGATGGAAATTGAGTGGGGGGACAAATCTACTTGCTTTATAACAACATAATAAGAGATGCTGTATTGAGGGGCAAGTACTGCTTTTAATAATGTCAACATCTCTCTTGACAGAAAGGTCATCAGGAAAAGTATCATTACAGATATTTGCAGGGACCTGGATACATTCATAAAATCCCATTTGAATGATGCAGGATTATCAAATAGGAAAGATGAGTGAATTAAACATGCCTGTACCTGTAGCTTTCATTAAAAATGTACATATTTATTTAAAGTGTTTTTTTTGCCTCATTTTCCTAGTATCTGGTTGTTCCTTAGCTAGTGATCACTTTCAGAATTAGTACAATATTTTGTTGATATAGTACCAAGAAAAAAAAGAGTTATACCTAAATTTTTTTCTGTGTGCTGAAGTTACTCTTAAATATTGCAGTGCCTAAGGGCTAAGTTTTGAGCCCAACAGCATCAACAGGTGGCTACGTTCCCTACTTGAGCAGTTTAAAAATTAGGGTTATTTTAGGTCAATCTCAAAAAGCCACAAATGGAGCTAAATGAATGCAAATAGTGCATATAAAATATGTAAAAATTGCATATAAAAATTCTGGGTTTGAGTCCTTTGCCTCTGAACCTCATGTTTCATCTTCTTTAAAACCTTAGAAGTGAGTAGGAATCCTGGTTGACAGCCAACACCACCACTGTGTTTCTTGAAAGAATATGGTAACCATACTCTGTGTTAATACTCTGTAACAATACTATATCCTAACAACAGTTGGGGTGCCTGTACTATTATGGACCTGTCTAATGGTTGGACTTCTCCTGACAAGTGGAAATGAGACTCTGTGCTCCCTTTTCTTGAGGAAGGCCTAGTGTTTGTATGGAGACTTTGAAACATGGATTCAATATGCAGAATTATGGCCTGTCCATCTTCAGGAGTGTTCAATGTTTTATGATTGTTTTATTTATTAAATTATTTGGGTTGTGCTGAGTGATGTCAGTATTTTCTATTTGTATTATGAATGATCATAACATGCTCAATACTTTTGACTACTCTAGTGATTAGTAGCTTTATCTCCAGATTTTGTGATCCATGTCACAGGTGCTCCAGAACTGGTCATGAGGCCTGTGTCCAGACTGTGCAGACTATCTAACCCCTTAACCACTCTTGAGGATATAATGAGGTATCCTGGTTGTAACTTTAAAGTAAAACAGAAAATAAAACTAACATCAATGTCTAAAACTTTTTTTTTGCACTTGTGCAAGTTCCCTTTAAATATTAAATCTATTTAGACTATATTCTGTGACTGAGGGAATATGGGGAACTATTTGTATTACTGTGGAGAATGAATGAAGGTGATTAGGGATAAGCATTTGAAATATTTTCCCCCCAAAGTTTTACCTTATGTGTGTAAAAAAAAAAATGTTAAAAATATGACATATATTTGCATGAAGTATTCTTTTCTTCCTTTTTCTGGGAATCATTCTCTGTTTCTGCCAATGTCTGATTAAGCAGAGGGATATAATATCCAGTGAACAAAAGAAATATGTTTTTAATATAGCAGTGTTTGAGGTTTAAATATACTCTAGCTGTTTGTGTAGGTATTTTTTACATGCCACCCTTGGAGAATTGTAGCACTTGTGACCTGTATGGCTTAGGAGAAGCCCCAAGGAATGACGAAGCAAAATGCAGAGACAGCTAGAGAAGGACTGAAGGATCAGAGGCCAGACAGTGGGAGCTATTGTTTATCAGCTTTACTTCTGGAATAGTTTGAGATGGACAGGAACAAGTAGCCAGGAATTTTTATTATCTAGTAATCTCATTATTCGGATAGAACATCTCTGAGGAACAAAAATTTCAACAGTGATTCCACCCACTTTTTATATCATTCATTAATCACTTCTCAATCAGAAAGGATAATCTCCTGGCCCTGGCCCTGGAATGCTAAATCTTTCAGCAAGTTCCTAATAAGAAAATATGCCTTTAGTAAGTCCCCAAGGTTAAGATTTTCTTTCTCCTTTACTATTTAACTTCTTGAAACAATAAGGAAGAGATGCTAGTTGTTTTAAGTAAGGATTTTACATGTGTGCAGTTTCTTTACCTATGGTGTCTCTGACAATACTGCGGGCTTACACTTTAAAGTCCAGACTCTGCTCACACATGTCCTACAGAGAATTACTGAGTTTTAACTGAGCATAGACACTGTGGCTCCAGAAAAAAATTCTTGTGATCTTTTTTTCTACAGATGATGAATAAAATCAGTGTATGCATTTTTGATTTAGAGATAAGCAGTCAGTTGGGATCTGATGCAATACTATTTGTTGAATGATGCCATTGTGCTTTGTACAATGTTAACACAGCAGGTTTCTCAATGTTGTCCAGAGAATTTCAATGCCTGGTTCCATTAATATTCACCCTCTTAAACCTGGTCACCCACTCTCACTGCAGAATCTGGACAGATTCCATCCTTAGATCTAAATAAGAACATTAATACTGTTTAAAAAAAAGGTTAAAAAAGCAGATTCTTCTCTGTCTTTCTGACTCAGTCTTGCAATGTAATAATGGAGAATCAGTATGTCCTTAGGTCTGCACACAGCTTGGGAAGTCACTAAGTATGTTGCACAGAAGTACTCTGAAAATAAGTAGGGGTGTCTTTGATCCCGGCAAAGAAGTGGTATCAATCTGTGCTGTGTAGCCCACTAAAAAGAGCAGAGAAATAAAAAATTCTTACACTGTTTTGTTGTCAATGCCCACTGTAGTTTTTCTCGCTGAAGTCTGGTAATAACATTTTTGATATTCAGATTGTTCTTGGGATTATATATATTTTATTCCATTTCTCTCTGGATATATCTAGGGTGATTTCCATAGGTTAGGTAGAATGGAATCTGGCAATCTAAGCAGAATTTAAATTACTTTATTGCTTATTCACTTCAAAATTATAGCACCTGCCTCTTTTGGGTGCAGAAAAGGTTTACCAGGATTAGACACAAAATATGATTGTGATTTAAAATGGATCTCTCAGAAATGTGTCCCTTTGTGTCAGTTCATCTTCTGTTACAAACACACACAGGGCAGTGTGTAACCAGAATATTAAACTCACTTCCGTCCTGTATATCTGCAACACTGAAGTTTTCTTCATGTAAGGTGTTTATTCAGTACCATTTGGCATAACCAAAATAAAATCCTTGCGTAGAGACTGACAAATGCTAAAAATAATGGGATAAAATCCTGCCTTCCTTCCATTGCGGGTCCTTATCCATGTGTCCTTTTCCTTGCAAACTTTTTGCAGTGGACTTCCTGGGATGCTGCCTAGAGCACCACTGTCAGCTTCATAGCCACTTCAGTCCTTTTCCTACCGTGCAACAGTCTTTCATTGTCTTATCTTTGCCTGTGGCTTTTCTGTCTTTTTTGTTTGCTCTTTGTTCTTTCATTTCATTGATCCACACTCTAGCAAAATCCCACACAGAGAAACGGTCCTGCCAACACCTATCATCACCATTCCAGAAAAAGCATCAAAGTGATAATATGATAGTTTCCCCTGTAAGTTATACCACTTTACTGTGCTTTTTATAAGTATCAGCTACTTAAGATCTGTTTATTCTCTTTTGTGAAATGGCCTGCAGAGTAGGATCCCATATTGATATGACTTTTACAATATGTGTAAAAAAAGGGACCAAAATTTCATGTTAGACTCGTGAGATACTTGTTAAGGCTTGTTTTGGGCTGCATGATTAATGACATAAGGTAAAGAACTAATTTATAAATTAAACATGTATGCAACTTTTTAATGTATGCAAGTAATTATTTAATTTGTTCATGTATTCTTTTATATTTTTCAGTGAAACTATTATAATTAATGCTATTTTGAGAGCAAATGAGTGTAAAATTGCAGATGTCTTTGAAGGAACAGACTTCATTTAGGCAGGAGGTGGTAATTGAAATAATTGAACTTCACATTGTAGTTAAATTTGCCTCCTGCTTCTTTCTTTTAGCAGTCACAAAAGAATATGGAATTAAGCCCTTTAAACTCTCAGATGAGATTAATTTCATGTCAGTGTACTTGAGACAAAGATAAAAGAAGGAGGAGTGCTTCAAATGGGGCTTCCATGTTCTTCCTCACAAAACAACTCCTGTTAGAACAAATCTTTCTGACAGGACTTTCTCTTCAGATATAAAAAAGGCAAGACTGCATAGAGTCAGAAAATGGCAGGCCTCAGGACAGGTTTTCTCTACATTTCAAAATGCTTATGTGTCTATGGGGCCCTTTCCTTGGAACAGGAGGCACACAGCCCTGACAGCCAGACATCCTTCTTGCGAATGTCCTTCACACAGCTGAGTGGGCAGCCCTGGGTGTGGGGGGCACCAGGCAGTGGCTCCCTCCAGCCGCTGCCCCATCCCTGATGTGCCTGCTCTGCTCTCCACAACACCCAGGCAAGACAGGTGGGTATTTCCATCTGTCTCTGACAGCAAAAACAGCTGAGGAGGCTTTGTTTCTGCCTTTGGTCCTGCTTCAATACCATTTCTATGCCATAACTTGGTCCCCATGGCATTGCCACCTGTGCTGTCGTGATCTGGGCTAAAAAAGTCTTGTAAAAAGGAGGGGCTTTCTTCCCCTCCACCCCATTCAGTCCAGACCTTGCTGACACATCTTGAAGCACTCCAACAGCACTCTGTTGGCTGGGAAATTGAGGATTCAGTGGTTCAGGGTCCTGCTGAGGGCTTGTAGCATGTGGGTGACCACTCCTGCAAATGAAGCAGAAATCATAAGCAATTGTGTAATTGTCATATCTGAGAGCACATGACTGAGCCCGAACACTTAAGGCTTTGGAGGGGAGAGGGGGCAAAAGTTGGCTGTGGGTCAGCCAGTAGGTTTAGGAGAAGATAGGTTTTGGAACAAAGTGGGAAATACGGAGGTTACAGCAAAATGAAATTAAAAATGGAGCCATGGGGTCTCTCATGGGATAGAGATGAGATCCAGCAGACTAATAGGCATTATTAACACTATTGTGCTTATTGAATAAGTTCCCATGTAGAAGCCTCTTTTGGACAATACTGGTTTCCATTTATCTTCTCTTTCCTGTACTGGATGAAGTTTTTTTCCCTTTATGACCATCTTAGTGTTTCTTAAACCATGTTCATGTAATACAAGTTTATACTGTGTCATGCTGTGTAACAGTTTGCTTGTCTAGTTCACACACCGGTGCAGCTCTTGCAGTAGATATAAGATGCTGACAAATTCCCCTGGAAATGATGAGTTCTTCTAAGTTATTGAGGTTTCAATGTGAAACATGAAATAGTGCCTTACAAAGAAAATAATCTCCCTATTTTCTGTTGCTTTTTGTCTGAAAGGCTGTTCCAAAGACATAATAAAATAATTTTTGACTAAATTGATAAGAGAAATAATGGTTATGGTAACTATGATGACAAAGTTAGCAGCAAATTCCTGTCTTCTGTGTTTACACACAGGAGTGTGCTTTATGGCTGGTTTCAGGAGGGATAACCATCTTCCTCGTTCTCATTAGAAACGTACATGAAAGGTATCTGTAAGTAATCCCACTATTAAACATCTACTTTTGAAAATAGAATCCTTCAGACTAGAGTCACACTGACCTAGAACCATGCCAGGTACTTCTGAGACCCCTTTGTCAGGGAGCTTTTAAACCATACAGTTTATAACAGTCTGTTTCACTTGTACTTTGGTTTTCATAAATGGGTAACTTTAGAGGCAACAAATTTTCTTTTCTAGTTTGACAACTTAGATGGTCAGGCTTCACATAACAACATTTTACCTGTATTTGACATTTCTGAAACCTGTCATTTAAACCCCTGGTTTAAAGTCTAGTTTTGGAGCTCACACTTAAAAATGAGTTGAAAAGCTAGGCAATACTTAAGAGAGAACCAGATTTGCCCTCTGGAAGCTCTGGAGCTGTATGCAGGACTCCAGGTGGGGTGTCATGAGAGTGAAGTAGTAGGATCACTTCCCTCAATCTGCTGGCCACACTGCCTATGATGAGGCCCAGGATATGGTTGGCTTTTGGGCTGCAAATGTACATTTCCAGGTCATGCTGAGTTTCTGATTCATCAACATCCCCAAGTCCTTCTTCTCAGGACTGCTCTCAATTCGCTCTCCACCCAGCCTGTGCTTCTGCTTGCGATTGCCTGGGCTCAGGTGGGCCCAGGTGCAGGACCTTGCACTTGGCCTTGTTGATCTGCGTGAGGTTCACGTGGGCCCACCTTTCAAATCTTTCAAGCCTTTGTGGCAGAGACAGAATGTGTCAAAGAAGATTGAAACTGAGATCTGAATGAATTGCCAATTTCTTTTCGCTGAACTGGCCTTGGCTGGCTGAATCTGGAAGATAGGAAACCTGGTCATGGAGAAAGAGCCTCTTTCTTTTCTTTTTTTTTTTTTTTTCCTCCATGCTTTCTGAATACTGTTTTCTAAAACTGCAAGTTTTGCCTATAGGATTTTTAATTAATTTTATTTCATTCTATGGAAAAGCAGAAAAAAGCGCTCTGTGAAACCATGTGCTGTGCTTTTCTTTGTTAAGGTCTGGAAGGGTGTACTTCAATGAGGTTCTGCCTAGAAATAATTATCTGCTTGAAATTTAATGTATGCTAGAAAATTCAACACAAAAATTGTACTCATTAAATCAAACAAACAACTCCCCAAACCCTTTCATGCACACACAGGTCCTTTTACCCACACTGGATAAATAAGCAAAGAATCTCCCTTGTTCATCAGAAGAATTAATTTATACACCTCATTTGGGTAAGAGTTACTTGGCCTGCAGGCATTATAACTACAACAATACATATGTTTACATCACAGTTTCCTCTTAAATTTTTAGAATTCAGTTATAATAGGGACTTCTGGGAATCTAGAAATTGGTGACTTCTGCCTACCCTGTAAGAGTTTGCAGATTCCTCATGTCACATAGTTTGCACGGATTCTCTGCATCTAGCCTTGCATGACCCCCCAAAAAAGTAAAGTAAGTTTTCTGTTCCTGTAGTCTATCTGTTCAGCTAAGATAGTAATGAATTTACAGGCTACCTAGCTTATCCAGCTAATGTAACAGTTCCTGGCAATTCTTTAAATTGTTGATAAGCATCATCTCTAATTCACCTGCTGAGACCTCACACTGTCTGCTTGCCTCCCTTTCCCTTGTAGGCAAATATAAACCTTTATGCAAGCATTTGTAATCCAGTTTTAAAGCTAGGTACTATTGTTTCAGGGCCCTGGTTTGGATCTTGTTGACTTCCCTTTGCAATGTTAACTACAATAGGGTCGATCTTGGTCTGTGCTATAGCTTCATAAACCTCTCTGACAAGGTGTGCCTATATTAGGGTCCTGGTTTGGGCCAGGAATTCTCTTTCGGAATCTTTCAGTTGGAGAGACCAGAAATGAGTTTATTCCCTTCTGAGAAAATTAGGTCAGAAGGTGCACTCCAGGAACTCACCTGCTCCAGTCCAATAGTTCACTGGCTGTCCATGGGACCAGAGTAGGGCTAGCTTATAGTAAAACACCCAAAATGTGTATATTTGTCTATTGTTACCAAGCGCACGTCCTCAGAACTAATTGTTTTACCTATAAATCTGCTTCTATTGGCACCTCTACCTCTTGCTAATGGAAATAAAGCCTCAACAGCCCACAGGTTTTGTAATTTTTGTGCTATCTTTGCTTGACTTTTTGTAACTAAAATGGCTAGAGGCAAAATACTCAGTTTGATAAATTTAGCTGCTGTTAACATAAGCAGTTACCGCTTCTCTTTATATGTTGCTGATGTAAAAGGGATTTTTTAGGCTACTTATGATGTGAATGCCCATAATTGTAGTTCTAAGAGTGTGTAGGTGTAGGACTTGTAAAAGGGGTTATGTTAATGTGAGAAAATAGGTTTCAAAGAAAAGTGAGGAAAGCATGAATCTGTCCTTCTGCCCGCAATCAAGAAGGAATGCACACAAACCATTCCTGGTCAGTATTTGTGGAACCTAGAAAGACTAGAGTTTCTTGTTCTATAATTGTAACCCAGTATGCAAAATGTTATAATTTTTTCCTAATAAAGAATTTAATTTCCACAGAAGGACAGGAGTTAAAAGATATGTAAGCAGAGTTATATAAAACCTTTTGCAGCATTTCCTTATAATAAGTGGAAATTGGAAACTTGTCTGAATAGGATTCCTTAATGGGTATTCAGATTTTCAAATTCTTACCTTGCATGTTTAAATTTATTTGGAAAATTTCAGTCAAAGTGATAGTCTTTTCTGTTCCAGTCATTTCCTTTCATCATTCTCTCTCCTTTGCTCCTCACAAACAGTTGTACCATGAGAGGAAAGATAATTTTTTTTGCTTGTGCTATAATCTGCTATAAACCAAGTCTGAGATTATGTCTTTTAAATTATCTAGTCTTCACAGGTTTTTGAAAAGTTGTGGGGATTTTTTGGTTTCTTTGGGTTTTTTGTAGTGAGCAACCTTTTTCAATCTCTGTAAAAACTGAAACTGGTGAATACTTGATAGAGAATTTTTAAATTTCCATAGTTGAAATGGCCAAAGAAATTCAAATGCCATTTTCCTCCAAACTGGTTTTCTCAGACAGATCCCAAAATAATGCTCAAGCTACACCTGTACCATCCCTATAGAATAATTGAACATGGTTCTCATAGTTCAGAAACAACCATGCTATTGATGCTACAAATTACCTGAGTGTGCTTGAGGTCAGGGCTACAGAAGCTTCAGAAGATTTCTGTTAATTGATTTCTGGTGAGCCTGGTCTCTTGAAGAAGAACAAGTAATCTGTTCTTGTTGTCAGGAGTAGAGTGAAAGCAGAAGGGGAAAATGGAATAAATTCAAAGTGTGTGAGACAGACTGGGTGAGAGTCAGAAAACTGGAGAGGGAACTGGTGAAAGCATTTGGTGATCAGACAAGAAAAAAAATACTGGATTTTGCTGTGAAAGTTTGGTGAGAAACAACAGATAGCCTGTTGTTTGGATTGGAGTTGGGCAAATAAATGGGAAACTGGAAATCAACTGTTTGAAAGCAGAACAATGAGAACAGGAATTAGAACTGAAGAGTTAAAGAATGAGCTAGGCTGGTAATCTGTAACATTTTTACAGAACAGTTAGGCATCTCTTGAGTGAGGCAGAATCCCAGGCCTGGGAATGGTGTGAGAAAAACTATGATTTGATCATCTGCCTCAGATTCAGCCACACATAGCTAATGCCATTGACCTTTTTCACAGATGTGTTTTGGGAAGATGGCCCATGAAGACTTCAGAAATTCTACTGAAGACCTCTGTAGGAAGAACTGTGAGAGAGTAGTCATAATCACATACTGCCTATGTAAAATATTTTAAGTGTGCAGAAAACAGGCAAGCCCCTTAACTGAGACTAGTCCATTCTGCACATCAAATCGGGTTGAGGGAATGATGTGTGCCTCAATTTTTTTTCCATCTCGGTGTTCTCAATCCAATAAATCTGGGCACCATAACATGAAGTGGCCGACAGCGGTGAATCACCAGCTGGCACATTACCTACCAGGTACAACTCATATCCCCGTGCTCCATCTGTGGGCAGCACACAGACTGACTCAGATCCGTGCACTCAGGGGAGCCTGATGTGAAGTCACAGCAAAAGAGTAAGATCCCAGGTTGTGTTGAGAGGTGTAGAGCCACAGTGGGAGAGAATGGGGTGTGAGCCCTTTGTGTACCTGTTACTCTGTGAGATTTGATCGGTTTGCACTCAGAGTATGATTATGCAACAAAATGTTATGGTAGTTTATATATTTCTGGAGAGGAGGAGAGGTGAATGATATCTGTACAGACAATTCTGTAATTTCCTCAGTCTGAATTCCAGCATCTGAATGGCAGCTTTAATAATGCTCTTTTAACATAGACTCTTCTATGTATCATTAATTTGTAATTTTGCAGTCTAGCTGTAATTTGAGATATGTATTTATTTAGTTTGCTTCAAGAAGATGGAAACCTGCTTCCAATTAATCTGGTGTCTTTTGAGTTCTTCATTCAGTGAGTGTAATTTGCCTAATTCTTTGTCTCTCTCTCTGCACCCATTCCAATACATTGCTATCTTTCTAGATATATATGATGTATGTGAGAATTAATCCTGTAGGAACTATTCCCCCCTTTTCCCCAAACCTTCTCTCTTCCACTGCAGGCCCTGACAATATAGGTAGCCAAAATAGCATATTCATCTTTGCAAAAGTAGATCAAAGGCTTGCAAGCAACACAGGTAGGAATAGCTCAGATTTCTTCCTTATGTAACTTGCTCTCTTTCCTTAAGGTAGCATCCCTTGGGTGTGGAAAGGAAAGAAATAAGGAGACTGGGTTGCACTCAATCTCGAAAGAAGTGAAAATGCTCTTGAAATCAGAAACGTCTTTTTAAATTCTGTGCACATGAAGATCTTGAACAGCTGAAAATACCATAAACAATGATGAAGCAATAGGTTGCTTGTTTGAGCCATTCCTAAAGGCATTGCAGATGGGAAGCTCAGAGTTACAGGGAATGCTGAAGTTTGGGAGGGAAGTGTCTTAGTAGTGGTCCATGACAGAGCTCACTTAGGGCCTAATTAAGCCAGTGCTATCAGGGACAGCAGCTATTCAAGGAAAATCTAATAATCTTTTGGTCCAATTAAATGAGATTTTTCTTTATGTTCCTCATCTCTTTGCATGCCTATGCTGAAGAGTTTGTACCCTGTCCGATGCTGCACACTAAAGTGCTTGGGAGACTGAGTGCACATCCCCTAAATTGTCTTTATTAAACTTTGAGGAACATTTTAAATTTGCTGCCTTTGAGCACCGAGATTTTTAATAAAAGCTTTGGAAAAGAGATGTTCACAGCTGGTGTTTCAGTCAAGATGTCATGTAATGTTTTTTTTTGAAGACATCATGGTTTTAGCTAACTTCCTTCCTTGGTACCTGATCATAGCCCTTAAAACAGAATCAGCATCAAACAACATGTGGCCATTTGAATTTCATAGCCTTGAGAGATAAGATAAATATTTTACAGTATTTTTTTTCTTTAGTACACCTCCTAGAGCCTAAGAAATAAATGCCCATTGAAGTGATATACAGTAGCTGGAATAAAGAGGTTAGTTTGCTGGCAAATATGCAATTTTTGTGTTTGTAAAAGTTCTTGCAGCTCATTGGCCAGGAGCCAGCACTGAATTCATGCTCTGTCTTTCAAGCACTGGTGGTGGCTTTGCGAGAGCAGGAAGTAATTTGGTTTGGGAGATGGGGTAGAACCTGCTTTTATCACAAGACTCCTGACCTTGCACCTTCAAGCACCCATTCTCATGCTGTCCCTAATGCTGTTTCAGGCCCAAGAGCTGATCCTCTCAGTGTTTCTTTTTGAGTTTATAATCTGATCTGCTCCAGTGGGCTTCCATGACTAGTTCCTGAAAACACTTCTGCAGAGCTCTGTGTGGATACAAGGCCTTTCTGTAGAGGCTTCTGTAGGGTTTTGCTTTTTTGAAAGTTCAAGTTTATTCATGTACCATATCCCTGGAAGTATTTGAGGCAGAGGTGGTGAACTATGACTCCTATCGCTGTGCATTCTTGGAATATGGAATGTAACTTTGCCATTTAAATATTGAAAGTCTAATTTTGCCTCTAAATTTCCTCTTCACAAATTTTCCGTCATATTGTCTATTTTTGTGAACAAAAAGGTGTGCTTTAGATAGTAATGGACTGAGATATAAATATATGATTCTGTACGGAAAATAGTATCTCAACAGCTACAACATCTGATCAGCTGGCAGCTGCCACAGTCTGGCTGCTGCTTTGGAAGTGCTGTGGGCTTGCCAGCTGGCTGACTTGCTAGGGTCTTGATGAGTTGCTGTGGGTTTTTGGGCACTCTTGAATGATTCCCAAAAATAATTTCAGCAGATCCTGCTTCCATTTTGGTTTTCTAATACTTGCTTCAGTTCTTTGGGAAGCATTCTTTATCAAAAAGTGTGTGAATATCTTATGTGTTCCACCTAACATGGTAGCAATGCAAAAATATTTACTTTTAAGTCATACCCACCTAGAAAACAAAGTGTCATGGGGTTAAACCTCTACTTTTTGAGACCATCAGCTGCAACCATGTCACTGTGTCTGCCTTGTGCCATTTTTCCACACAGGGAGGCTTGGGGCTATTTCAGGGATTTCACTCCCTTGGGTTATTCTGCCTTCACAGGCCTGCTTTTGCAGTTTGAAAATACTTTGACATCTGAGGTTTATCACGGGATTGAATTAGGGTTCACTTTGATAGTTAAAATATTGTCTGCTAATTTATGCTGGTCAAAATAGCAGCTCTTTCAACACTTCACCAGAAAAATAGAAGTGATTATTTTGGTAGCCTGTATGGTTATACAATTGATCTGGAGATGCACTGCAATCTCTTCCTAGTTTGGTATGTAGACCAAGATGTGGGAATTTTTCTTGTTTGTTTTTGTTTTGTTTGATATGGGCCTACTAGGAAAAACAAGCAAGAAAAAATTATAGCAGAACATAAGACAGACATCTGCACACCCTTACAAGTTTTTTCAAGTGCAAAATTTAACTAAAACCCAGTAATATTTTCAGCTATCTGAGCCAGTCCTGAGCCAACTTGCTATTTGAAGACAGATGTTTCTTAAAATCCAGCTTTGCAAGTGTTTTTCTCCAACTGTCAAAATAATTACATGTTTTCAGAAATATCTGGGTGTTCTTTTGATCCATGATATAAATGGTTTACGGTTATTTAATTAAGATA
This sequence comes from Acanthiza pusilla, assembly GCA_036630365.1. NCBI lineage: Eukaryota > Metazoa > Chordata > Aves > Passeriformes > Acanthizidae > Acanthiza > Acanthiza pusilla. The sequence continues at coordinate 23,475,221 of JAXCHO010000036.1, forward strand.
TTAAAAATTATTTTAATGATTTTCTTTTCAGGATATCCTATTAATTGTAAATATTTATGTGTTTAAAAAATTGGGAGAAGAGAGACCCTTAATCCATCCTGAAATAATAAAAAACCTAACTTCTTTGCTTTGTTGAAAAACACAAAGATTTGCATTTCTGATTCAAATATACCATTTTTCCACCTAATTTTTAATTGTCATTAAAATTAAAAATAATTCACTTGAATAGAGAGAATCATAGATTTCCAAGTTTGTATGGGAAATTAATTTCTCAATAGGAAAAACATAGCACAGCAGGCAGCCCAGAATACGCCTGATTTCAGAATTAGCAGGAAGAAAAATATGGAGATGAAGCTTGAAATGAACCATGCTGCTTCCTACATTGAAATTTGCGCTGTCCTTAGGATGGTCTGGGCAAAAAAAGTTTTCCCAGTGCATCCATCTATGGCAATAATAGGAAATTTAATAAAATTCATTTGCAGCTCGGAAAGTTCCTTTATAACCGCATTAACCAAAACTCTCCACCATAGTTACAAATAATGAGTGATTATTCAATTTCTAATTCTTATTCTGAAGGATTAATAGCCTCAAAACCCATTAAATATAAATGATTTAACCTGTTTAATACTGGAAATTTAATGAATTATTTATGAAAGTAATTTCATCTAGACTGTGCTAAGTAGCAGGATTGTGTTTTGTTTTTTGTTTACCTCTTTTTTCTTCTCTTTTCATAGAATAGCTTATGTAAAGTAATTCTAGAGGAAGTTTTAAAAGCAGTCTTGACTTTGTGCAGCCATGCACTGATGAACAAAATGGATGTGGGTATAAATATGGGGATTTTGACTTTTAATATGCCGAGAAAAGACGGACAAAGACACATGTAATCTCAGGCACATTTGATGTCATAATTATTCTTCTGGACATGAACTTAAGGTCTGGATGGTCTTGGCTCTCAAAATTTTATCCTAGAACTCATATCAGAATTGAATTAATATGATGAAGACCTCATGAGAAATAATTTTATTTATACATTTGGTATTTATTTGAAATGTACGCTAATATATGAATAATTTTGTCTTTTTAAATTTTAACTGAACTCAGAAAGAGTTCAGTTAAAGTTGCCTATTCTTCCTAGGTGACATGGCTAAATAAGTTCGTCTAATTCTGTGTGTTGTGCTTTTGTAGCACTGCCAAGTTAGTCAAACCAGATTTACAGTTATTTGTTGCAGAATGAAGAGTAGAGTGTTGTTTCACCTTGAAAGCTTCTGTTTCCTTTCAGTTCATCTGAAAAGAACCTCCTTTACTGAAACAACCCCATCTTGCTGAGTGTTCCACGTGGCAAGTAAACAGGAAGTCTAAAATGCCCCCTTATTTTTGCAAAACAAGACTGATGTCAAATCACATTTTTAATCACGCTTGATTATTGCACCTCTCCTATGCTGACTGTAGTCTCAAAGGGTGCTTATCAGTATCAAGTCTGGTTAAATCAAATATTAAAACGAGGCATGGGTGTGTTGATACTTGTTTTAGAATTTGTAGCTAGAGTTTCTTGTGTAAGAATGAATAAAAGACAAAAGAAAATTACGAACTGAATGCAAGAATTAAAAGGAAGATATCCAACCAAGGCCCACTACATGCAGAACATGGGCAGTAACACAATTATACGGAGTGTATATGCAGTGCTATACAGGAGAAAAAGTGAAGAATAATAGTAGAAATTATGTAAGGTTGCTTTGAGTTTTTACATGAGATATTTAGTGGATGATATTCTTTGAAGGAAAAAACTCCTTGGCTTGCTGGAAACATCAGTACTTGAAAGCATTGTACAATAATTGAATATTGGGAAAAAGTAATTTCTGAAGCAATCTGAGGCTGTAGATGCTACTAGCTGAACTCACTGTCCAGAACTGAAGTGAGATTTCTCAGTCCTGAAACATTCATCTGCACCAGGAGTGAAAGGACACTTTGTAGCTGGGGACAGCAGCAATGGTAAAAATAAATAAGTGACGTGTAATTTCTATCCACAGTTCAGTGTTTTGGAGATGTCAAATTATTATAAGCTGCAGGGCTTTTGTCAATGAACTGTAATAAACTCTTATTGGCAGTGAACGCAGATACGTGCTAAGACTATTGGCCCAGACCTGCATAGAGCTAAGGAAAAAGGCAGTCCTTGTCCCCAAAAGTATATGGTTTAACTATTTGGGTAAAATAAGGAGTGATATCATAAATGGAGATTATTGTACAGTAAGACAATACTGCTCACCAAAAAAGGAAATTTTTTACAAAGCATTAGCAGCCTAAATGTTCTCAAGTTTTTTGTAAGCATCCCAGACATGCAGGTGCAATTTGAAAGAAGGCAGCAGAGTGGCTGGTGAGAGCTGCCACCCTGTACAGGGAAGACTTTACAAGAACAATGTTGGAAAATCAAACTGTGCATAGTAGTGGAAGATTTTATTCTTGGATGGTCAAAGCAGACATATTTTTTAGAGCATTATAAGAGACAGTTTAGTTAGAAACAGTCTGCTGGAACTCACTCTGCCTGAGAGTGCCTTACGCCCTGTGCTTTAGGTCTTGCTGTTATCTGCGTCTGTCTTTGGTGAATCCTGATGCTCAATTTTGTGCCTATTACAACATATTTAGGAACTAATCTTTGAATAATGAATATGACAGATAGGTTCTGAGTAGACTGTGAAGACCTCTGAAATTCAATCAGATACTGTTCTAGATGACATCCACTTGAGGAATAAAAGGGTAAATAAATATGTTTTTCCTGGGGATTCCCTTCCTTTAAAAAAAACCAAAAAACCAAAAAACTATGTAATTTGAGGAATACTCCTAGTTTCACGAATTTTAAAATCAAAGGTGACCATCATGTTCATTTAGTGACAGTCCCTAAGCTGTGCATTATTTCTGTGTAAGATATGGTATATGCTGAAAAAAAGGTATTACTAAGAAATACAAAAATGCTTAAATACACCTCTGCCCTAGTATTTTCACAGTGATTCTTTAGGCTCACATCTGAAATGTAAACCTGAGCCTGAATTTCATCTTCCTTTGTTTTCTGGTTACTGAATCTCGTTACAATTTTAAAAATTGTTATCATAAGGAACTAAAAGCCATGAATATTTTACTTACATGTATTTGCAGAATCTGAACAAGTACTATTTTAACCTCCTAATTAATAAACTAATTAGAGCTTATTAACACTTTTACAGATGGATTTTTCAGGTTACAAGTTATTTTGAAAATATTTTTAATCCTTTTTAACTTGTGACTCAATAATTTTTAAATTGTGTCCTGCACAGCATGACATAATATTCTAGTAATGGTCTCACTAATATTCTTTACAGAGATAAATACCAGCTCTTCAGTAATCTTAGTATTTGCTGGCTTAAGCATCCAGGAATCTCAGTAATTTTCTTATCTATAGCACTGTGCTGAATGTTCATGCTTAATTAGCTCATTTACTATGACCCTAACATCTTTCTCAGTGTGCATGTGTTTCAGAATATGGTCTACATTTTCACAGAATTATAGGATAGTTTCAATTAGAAAGAACTTTAAAGAAGTATTTCAAACCCCCTTCCATGAGATAGACTAGGTTGCTCTTAGATCCCATTTTGCTCTTAGATTTTGTTTTTGTCTCTGCAAATTTCATAGTTTTCAAAACAAATGCAGGTGAAGCAATCAGCTTACTGTGCATAACATCTCTATCCACGGTAATTTGGCACTCTACTGATTTTCATGTTATTACAGACTGCATATTTATAGCATTTACCATTTGTTCATCTATTAGATATCTTCTCTGTTGTTTACAGCAGTAAGGGAGAACTTGTAGACATTAATTGAGATATTAATGAAATACAGACAAAACCAGATGGATTAAAGTTGTGTGGCTGAGGCAGCTGGTGCTTTCTATTGTTTGTTCTGTAGCAGATCTTGCTGCAACAAATGGCACAGCAAACATGAACCAAACATGAGGCAAACATGAACCAGCTCCTGAGCTGAAGCATTTACAGTCAAGCATAGTAAGGTAACTGAAAATGAGTATCAGGGTACATGACAGTGCTGCAGTGGGTTTGGCGCTATTCTGCCTTCCTGTCTAGCAACAGCAATCAAGGAACATAGATGGGGGAAAATCTTGTGGCAGGAACATCTTTAACCACTAAGTGAACACACCAACTTTCACAAGTCAAAACTGCAAAATACATAGTTACCCATTTTAGGAATAATATATTCTAAGGTGCATCCTTTGCTACTAATGCTCCTTCTATCTGGAAAGTTTGCAGGAGGGTAATAGTGCTTCATATGTTTTTGTTCTGGATTTTGCTATTGAGTTGTGCTGCAGAAAGAAAACTCTTTCTGGGAGGAGATAGCTGGTATGCAGTGATAGAATGAGAGCTAAGGGCATGGGATTGTGTTTGAGCTCTGTGGATGAAAATAATGTGTTACTGTCAATGCACCTGGCTTTGAATGCTCTCTGCATACAAAAAGACTTTTTTCTGTTTCATTTGAGGCAAAGAGTGTGCATGCCTGAAAAATAATGTGTTATCTACCAGGTCCAAATATAGGATTTTGCTGCTTGAATGTGCTGTTATTCAGGTGCTAATGGAGTGGGCCTCAAGGTTTTGTTCATTAAAGACTGTTTAATTGTTAGGATGTAATATGGAGGTGCATAAGAAAATCATGGCTTTGGAAGGATGGCCAGAAATTCTACGTGATCATGTGTGACTGCATACAAATGCCTCTCACAGCCCATGTGACCTATAGGCCGCATTTTTTGATCCTCTGTGCACCAGCATTTGGAATATAAAATAGTGATCTTCAAAATAAGTAAATTAACGTTTTTCATCCACAAATAATGTTTCGAAACTGTGCAGCTAGATAGAGGCCAATTTAGAACCATGGAGACCAACTCTGGTGATAACTGATGCAAATATATAGATAAAAATATTAGAATTAGAATAAACGTGTCATAGAAAACTGGATGTCTTCAGCAAATTCATATTAAATTATTCATATAGTCATGTATATTATGATTTCATGACATGATAAAGATAACCCTTTAAAAAACAATGACTGAATAATATCTAACATTATTATACTTTAGAGAACACTATTTAATTTGCAAAACATTTTAAAGTTTCTTTTTAATACAACATCTGTCTGATGTAACACTGATGTGGTAGTTTGTTTACAGCTGTTTTTAAAAGATCTGAGTTTAAATCAAAATATTTTTGTTTGCACTGGTAAATAAATTATCACCATCTTGTCTGGGGATTCTTGATAAACAGGTTAAGGTATTTTTTTTTCAATCCCATTTGGTTTTCAGAAATAAAATATAAACAATTAAACAAGTTATTTATGAAAAAGTAATAACAATAATAAAAGGCTAAATAAAAGAAGATGCTAAGGAAATGTTTTGTTGGTTTGCTGGGTTTTTTATGAGACATTCTAGCAGTGTACAGACTTCCATGGGTCTTCGCACTCTTACTGATGTGTTGCATCAACTTTCATGAAAAATCTCTTCACCAAACTGTTATCTGCTATACCCACTACTTGCCTTACCCAATGATACATTTTTTTCCCCGGGTATTAAAATGGATAAGGTAGAATGCTGACATATACACATCCTTCCCAGAGGAAAAAGCTTCACATTCCTTCATTTAGGAATCAGCTTTTAAAACTCATTCAATATGTAAATGACCCATCTCAAACTAAATGGAAAACAATACCCTTCATGTTGTACTGCCACACGTGAGTTTTCAAGAATAAATTATCTTGTGCTTTTTCATGTAGTACTTTATTCTCCTACTTACAACCCCATTTGCCAGATATTTTCATGTTGATTCTTGCACGATCTCAGTGGCTCAGTAGTGGAAAGAGCTAAGCTGATAGCTTTTCCCCTGGTGAGTGTTTGTCATGTGGTACCCTTTGTTCAAAAGCGCTGCAGTCGTGGTGACAGATACACATTTTCATACTGAAGGAGTACAAGGCTTTGACCCACCATCCTCCTTGCGTGGGAAAGTTGACTGTGCTCTGCAAGAGGAGAGAAGCATGAAGGTCGTGAAGCTGTGATGTGCCACGCAACGTAAAGCTGATTCCTACTGGGTTTATGAATAGTTCGTATGGCGTTGTCTGTGAAGTGATTGAATATGGTATTACATTTTCTTTTATGAAATGTCTTCGCCTGTCCTAATAATAGCATATTGGAGAGAGAAGAGGAACAACAATATGTGAGAGGGCAAATAACAGAAGGTGGCATATTTCCAAACTAATTTGCAAGTCTGCAGGTTAAGAAAGCTAAGTAGTTGAAAACTCTGTAGAAGAAGGAAAAGGGAAGTTTCTCATACACCTTTGCAGAGACTTGATGCAGTTGGTAAGGATGGTAAGTGCTACAGGAGCTGATAAGCCTCAAAGAATTAATAAAATGCATGTAGACTGCATATTCTTCGATTTTATTATTTTTTTAAATTAAAAGTTATGGTACTTAACATAATGTTTAGCTTTTAAAAGGCCTTTATGGAAATTTGTTGACTGCTGTTCACGTAGAAAAATACCTCTTAAAGTGGTATGACAGCCTTGTGTTTTGCTGTCAGGATGTTAACACATTTCATTAGATTCTTGCATGGCATGAGATTGGGAGTGTTGCCTTGTGCCGAACACACACAGGCAAAAGTTGTTGGCCCATAAATAACATCATTTCTGTAGCAGGAGCATATTTCAAGTGAGCTGTGTTACTGCCTGTATTTCTTTCTGTTAAGAAATGTTAAATATAAATATCTTTAAATATATGCATGGTAAATATCAATTGAAGTTCTGCATCAGCAGGAACTCTGCACATAGACAGAAAACAAGTAAAACAGTTAAAATTACCTGAACAAACTTAAGCTTGAATTTTGACATACTACTCAAAAGACATTACCTTTTTTTTTAGAGTTCCTGCGGTACAACAATAGGGCGTCAGGGAAGGAAAATGGAGCTCTTAGAAAGAAACTGAAATTCAAGCTCAGTTCTTGCCAACAGAATGCATATTTTCCATGACTTTAGATGGCAGCTGCCCTAAGTATGCAGCCTCTATTTTCTGCTCTTACAGGTTGTAGCTGGCCTTTCTTTTCCCCGGCTGACTCCTGTCCACTCTCTTCACTGCCTTATTCCTAGCAGCACTTTTTGCAGTGTGAGAGGCATCTCTCCTGCTTCTCCTTCCCAAAGCTGTCCCTTTTCCCAAGGCTCCTTGTGTTTTTAATCTTTACTGATCTTTTGTGAGGCAAAAATGGGCATAGATGTATGGGAAGAGATGGTTTCTTGAGTACTTCAGAATTATAGGATTAAGCTTACTGTATTTTAAATTAGTAATAGAAGATGGAGGAAAGTTTGAAGGCAGTTTTGAAGAGCCTGTCAGCATGGTGTTGTTTTTTTTCTTTTTTTTCCTGTTTTAGTTATGGTTTGCCATATCCTATCTTCTCTTTCAAATGCTGTGTTCATTCCCTTTTTAGTTTCCTGATTTCCTCCTGGCTTCTTTATAACTCCTGACCTTGTATCAGAAGCAACTTCTACTTTAGTGTTCCCATTTTTTCCTTTGTATCAGAAGCGACTTCTACTTTAGTGTTCCCATTTTTTCCTTATCTTAAGATCTTGGTTTCATTTTTCTGTCAACATGTTAGTTACTGTGCTTTCTAGTCAGGGAAATAGTTGTAGCCCACAACAGTATTGTTTTTTCCACAGGTAAGGCATTGACAGCAATGAAGGCCCTCAGTCTGGTTTGCACCTCTGAGCATAGCTGCAATGAAAGTTTTTTATCAGTACATATCTCACAGATTCTAGCACAGGCCTTGGTCTAGGATAGCATTGTCTAGGTACTAGTGTAAGATAAACGAACTATATTTAATAACAGTGCAAGAGGATACAGCACCTTCTTGCTTTCTCCTTTGGACTGACAGAATGGAATGCATACACTTATTTACTGGGAGATGTTGAACAATGATTTGTCTGTTACTTGACTTTACCAAACAACTTCTGAATTTCTTGATTTGTAGAATTCATATTATATGTACTTAAATCACTTACATAAACTCAGATTCAGTCATACATTTTAGCAAGTTAATATGCCTTTTTAGTGTGTCCTTATGTTTTAAAAGTCAGAAACATTTGATCAGTATTTCCAATAACGAATATGTTATCAACTAAGGTTGTGGGGTTTGCCTGGTTTTAATTCTCATTATCCTACTCTGAATTGGTAATAAATTAATTTTTCCACAAGTCCAGTTTGTTTTGCCTGTGACAGTCTGGCGAGTGACTGTCCTTATTTCAACCCACAAGCCTTTTGTTGTATTTTTCTCCCCTGCCCAGCTGAGGACAGGAAGGATAGTGCAGTTTTGGTGGGCGCCTGGAATCCAGATAGGGTCAACAAGTGTTTTTCTTTTTAAACTACAAATATCAGCTATCCAGACTGACTTTTCCTGTGATAACAAGATCAGATGATCAGTTCTTTTTAGACCTGTCAGACTATCTTTGTTTCACTGTGATTCAACCACATTTCTGGTATTTTTATCTTAAGCCTTTGTTAAAATAATCCCTGAATGCAGATTAACAGCTTGTTATGATTTTGGCCCGCTCAGCTACTTCTGTCTATCACAGAGACAGTGACTATTGACAAAGTAATAAATATATCATAAATTGCAGGATCAGATCATTAACTGCAATTGTTATGTCTCTAATATGTTATCTACTTCATCATCTGTCTATGAACCTATCTTGGCTAGAAAAAATTTCATGCTATGAGCCTCTAAGCAGCTTTAAATAACTGCCTTATCTTTCAAAATTGAAACTAGACTGTCAACTAAGGAATTTTACCTCCAAAACAAGCTGGTCTGAGTACAGGGGGATATTGTTTGGTCATGCACACGGGATGGGTTAAAACATATTTAGTAGCATTTCAGGGTAAAAAATGTGGGCTATCAGGAAAGAGAAGGACAACTTCTGAGTCCCCAAGGACTGAGCACTGCCTTCATCACTTTAGTGTCAGTTCAAGTGTCAATTAGACCATTCAGATGTTTTACGAGTAAAATCTTCTGTTGTGGTTGAGACAGTCTTATTTAGGTTTTTTTTTGGTTTGTTAGTTGAGGAAAAAAAAAAGCACTTTGCGCTTGTTGACATGTTCTACAGCATATTTATATTATGATGAAGAATCATAAAATAATCATAATAATAATATAATCATAATCATAATATAATCATTTCATATCTCTTGATAATATAATGTCCTGGATGTCCAGCAGGGCCACGCAACTCAACTTATTATTCTTTAACTGTCTGAAAGATGGAAAAGTAACCAGTGTGGTTTTTGATAGGAAAACACCAGTTGTTTGAATGCTTTTTTTTTAAAGAAGCACCTGAAATAGATCGTCTGCAATTTTCCTCAAACCTCTCTCCAGTTTGAAAAGCCTAATGATTTTCACAAACCATTTTGTCTCCAAAATATTCCAGAATTTGAGCATAGGTTTACCTCCCCTCCCCACCAAAACAAGAAAAATACTGTAGTACAAGTATTTTTAATGCTTTCTGGGACTGTCTGCAGAATTCCCAAGCAGGAAATGCACCTCTCAAAAAATTATGGTGATGAGGTATTTGATCAAAAACCTCAACTTTTTAACCTTAAACATACATCTGTATGTATATTACAAATTTTACATAATTTATATTTATATTAAATATACAAACACACACACATACACACACATATAAAACAGGCTGAAATTATGACTGGAGCCACATTTCCATATGCTTGAATTTGCATATTCATAATGCATGTATATATATATATTATTTACAGTAGGCTAATCAAACCCTCTTATAAAATAAAAAAATATCTTTTTTCTCAGTGCTTTTATGGTTCATCATATAAAATTTGAGTGTTTCATGAGTATTTTGTATTGACACCACTCCAGAAAGTGAACATATCTATTTTATAGGGAAATGACATGATCCAGAAGACTATATTCTATTAAATTTTTCTCCCACTTTGAATTTTGGCAGTTTAGGTTAAATTAAGTTCTTTTCACAGTGAATTCAGATGTTGCTGTGAGTCATAAGAGTTTTGAAAAGCCTGTGCTCAAGATCAGTTCAAGTCAGAAACATTTCCAAACTACTGTAGATTATCTTGCTTCTTTCCCTGGATGCTGTTCATAGGTACATGGATTGAAGCAGGAATGCCATGGTAAAAATCTTAAACCTCTATAACCAGGAGATAGGAAAGAAGATGATGAATGATGGGGGAGGTATTGTAAAGGGAAATTTTTCAAGATGTTGGAGGTGGAGTTCAGAGAAATACCTTTTATTTCAATAACAAAATTAAAAGCCAGTAAAACTCAGGTGCAGTTGGAGTGGGGGGATCAGGGTATGTAGATGGGAAAATAGGAATAAGGGTGAGCTGTTCTGCTACAGCTGAAAACCTTGAAATTCTCCAAAAATATTTCCCCTCTTGAAAACAAGAGGTGAGTAAACTTTTGTCAGATGAAAGGTTCATGATATTTTGAAGGCGTTGAACTGGAGAAAATAATAGAAAAGCTCAGGACATTTCACTACTAACTTACATATCCTATGTTAATTTCTCTTTGCAAACCTAGTATTCAAAAAGTGAGAGTTCAGTTTAAATGTGAAATCACCTATTTTTTAGCTTAAAAAGGAGTCTTTTGTTGGAGCTGTCGCTGCAGCATAATTTATCCTGCATTTATTATAATGTGCATTCCGTCACATTTCATTTTGTACTTCCGAGAGTTAATTAGTGTTTTAAAGTCTTTTGTATACTTCCTCCCCCGTGGCTACGTAATTACAGTTTATAATGAATAATCTCTAAATTTTGATTGGATACTCTGGCTTTCATATTTTAACAGATAAACCTGAAAATAGAACGTACATTATTTCCACATTGTTTAGGAAAAAATTAGTTTCACTTAGTTTAGCCATCTCAAAGCTAAGTGTCTTGTCTACACTTCTTGGCAAGGCACCTCCTATGACTGAGGACAGGAAGGTAATGGAGAGAATGGTTTGCCTCCATCATCATCATCATCACTTTTTACACCTGAATCAGACCATAATGGGGGAGAAGACCCTGCTGTATAATGAAGAAAGATGAGTATTCTTCAATATCAAAGTCGTATCATATTCATATTTTACCCAGTAGTCCTGAGAAGGATCTTTAACTTCTTCAGATTAGATCTTGTGGACTGCATCTCCAAGTATTCTCTGTTCTACGCAAAATGCTGAAATCTTTAGTTGTCTGTATATATCTTGAGCGTGTACTTAAATACTTTGTAGAATATCTTCCTAAAATAAGGGCATTCAACCATGTATTTAACTGGGGCTTTTTTGGGTTTAAGATCCAATGTGGAAGTGGTGAATGTTTTGCAGAGCTGTTTCTCAGAACAGTTTAATATTCATGCCTAAAGAGAAAAAGCCTTATTTAGGTAACATCTCAGAAGGCAGCCATGCAGGTTGCAGTGCTCTGTGCAGTTCTGCAGTGAGACATTCTCTGCCAGATATTATAGATTATTCCGGTCTGTGAGAAGTAGACTTAGTTTCTGGCCTGAGACTGGCCAAGGCTTTTAGTGGCCTTTTGCTCTCACAAGAGTAGCTGTGGATGGAGTGTGACCTCAGCCTGTCTGGAGACGAGGTTGTTTATATTAAAAATACTTCTAGAAGAATTGGTAAATAGGTTTAGGTAAACCAACAGCAGTTTTTATTCAATAATATCTGTTTTATTCACGTGAAAGTTATAGGTCTCATCTAGCACTTATTGCCTTTGCGTGATCCATGGCAATTATTGAAAATATTGCTAGCTGAAAATTATTTAAATCAATGGGTGCAGACAGGAATTTGTATTTGTTTCATTGTGAAAGCATTTTATCATTGTTGAAGTGTGAAGTATATGTTTCTTTCTTGATGGAAATGCTTGACTTTTTTTCCTGGAGAAAATTAAATTATTAATTTAATTTAATTTAATTTAAAATTAAATTGAATTCTTTAACTAAAATAGTTTCCCTTTAACAAACGTAGGAGGTTTAAAAATAAAATTAAATATTTAGAATTAAAATGTATTTTTAAATGTTTACAAATCCAAGTGGTACCCTTATCTTAAACAAATGTATCACCATGCAAAGAGAACCAACTACTTCAGGCTTCTTTTTGCAGTTGTTTTGTGTTTTTAGAGTTGTGGAGAAGGTCCAACATATTTCACATCTGAGTTTATGCTATAGAGGGACTATGAAGCTTTGCATTTAGTTGCTTTGCCTTTTTATTCTTCTTTTAAAATTAATTTTAGTGGATGATCCTTTGGGAGAAGAACTAATTAAAAAGACATATATTCATAGTACTGCTTATTCAACTTTTACATTTTACTTTATATTGGTAAACTGTGAAGAAATTTTAAAAGGACTATATTGGTTTTTAAAACAAAAACAAACAAACAAAAAACCCACCTTTTGTTTTTTTTTAAATTACTGATAACTATGTACTCAACCCACAGCTGTAATGTGATGATGACCTTAAGGAGGGATTCTGATGCTGAAAGACCCTTACTTTTAAAAAATATGCCAGCTGGTGTTGCGAAAGAAATTACTTCCACCTCCAAACCTTGTTTTTTCTATCACCTTAAACTTGTATCACCATAGATACAAAAATGTTGCATGACAGAATAAGTTTACAGGCAAAAGGGATAATACTAAATAAAGAAAAAAAAAGAATCAATGTGGAGATCTCTGCCTCTGTTGAAGCCAGACATCAAACTGTTCACAACAGAAAGGATATGATCCTCTGTTTCCAGTGTTTCATGAAGTGTCCTTCAAGCAGAGAAAGTCCACATTGATTTTTAAGCAGGAACTGCAAAAAATGTTCATGTTCACAGAAGTACTACATTGTGAATAACAAGGTCTTGACAGAATTGACTCCTAGAATAAAATGGTAGATTATCCTCAAAGATACTGCATGTGTTTCTCCCGTGCACATTTATTTTTCTCAGATGAGTGTGGAATGATTTTACCCTCTTTAAATTTTACCCTCTTATTTTATTACTTTCAAATACAAATTATATTGTTCCTGTATGAAAAATTTTCTGACATGACTTTTATCCATGGCACACAAGAGCTTTTCCACTTGCTGAAGCTTATTCTGTTCGCACAATGAAAAGCAATTGCAGTCTTTTTAAAACAATGATCTCTTGTACTGAACAAAATGTAATGAATATAGTTCTGACTTATTCAAAATTAAAAGCTATTTTAAGCTATTTCAAACTTAGGTCTCTAAAACTTTAGTACTCGGTCAAAAACATACCCAAGCAAAATTACCGTTTTTTACTATCTATTCTCTGACACCTAATTTTGCAAGTTTATTGACTTTTAATCCACTTTTAAATTGTTATAGCTTCCATCATCCATGCTATTATATTGGGAAAAAAACTGTTTTCTTTGTCTCTAAACCCACACATGGATTTTTTTTATGAATTAAATTTTGTAAAATGCTTGTTGTTTACAGCCAGTCTCCTTTCTGTCTTGAGCAGAGTGTGTGAGGATCTTTTGAGGAGATCAGAGGGTATTCCCACTGCTCCAAGGCAAAGCATTAAGTATCATGAACAAAGTGAAATGTTTTAAGAAAGGCATTTTTAGAGTGATGCTCTCCTGCCACAAAAATGATCAACAAAAAAAGCCCCACATATGACCGTGTTTCTGAAAAGAGTCTCAGCACTTTGTGTGCATTCATCTGAATGTTAGCGTGTTCACATCTGACACACGGCGGGACTGGCACCTCCTTGCCTAAACAGGCAATCAGAAGTTGGGTTCACAGTGGGTTTCTCACACCCCAGCGAGCACAACAACAAGGGATGATCACCACAAAGATGTAGTGCTGGCTCTGCAAAGAGCAGTGCTGTCATTTTCTATTTTAAGAGGTTGTCTGCTTCTTGCTGGAAGAACTAGAAATCCATGCAAGAGGGATTCTGCTCTTTGTTTTGCTCATGATTGCAACATAGTGGGCTTTGTCGCATTTCTGCTAGCTTTGTTTTGAGGCTGCTGGAAGGTCGATTCAGAATTGCACAGGAGTGGCACGTTGCTTTGCTGCTGCTGCTTCACAAAGACTGCAATGGAAACCTTTTATGTAAAGTCAGCTTTAACATTGAAATCAACAGCTGACATATGAAAAACCTGTTATGTTTTCATTTTGTCCCTGCTCATTGCAGGGGGATTGATGACCTTTAAAGGTCACTCCTAACTCAAATTATTCTATGATTCTATGACATTAAAACTTTATGTACTGACTGAGGTATTTGGGAAATTATTTTGCTTTTAATTTAGATAAGTAATGGTCTTTTTTTTTTTTTTTTTTTTAATAGGGAAAGAAGGAAAAAGAGCTTTTTTTAAAAATATATATTTAAACAATGGAAATGGTTATTCATTATTTCTGAGCTTTTGTTTGTGTTTTACTAGTCCAGCCCATCTGAGCACCTGCTGGATTACAATCTTAAAATAATTGCTATGACTCTTGAGAAATGTTGTGTTCCAAAGCAAATTCTAGAATGCTATTATATCAAAGCCAAACAAATAATTAAATGAATCATTATTTCCCACCTAGCACTCATTGCAGTGTTATTGCATAATAAACCCATCTGAGTGGAAGGAGAAAAAATAAATCCGGAGAGAAATCAAGTCCATATGCTTGAAATGACTAGAATTCATTTGAATAGAAACAAAAGCAAGAAGGAATGATGGTGGTGATCAATATCAGCCTAGAAAAATGTCTTTTATTACACCTATCCTTGCTGCTGTATTGCCTTTCCACAGCAATTCGTGATTTGAGCAGGCACAAATCTAGTAGCTGGACTTCTCCATGAGATAATTTTCTTCTGCTGCTGTTACTGAAATCTCTGCCTTCAGCCTCAAGATCAGAAAGAAATAAGAGAGTATTACCATGCAAAAGATGTGTGAGATGGGGAGTCATGGCACCTGAACTCTGAATCCTGCTCCCTACCATGCTTGCTCTTTAGACCAACTTCTTTTGCCCTTCTGTACTAGCAAGGCCACCTGAGGAATGGTAGGGTAATGGTCACAGTTTTTAATGCCTTGGTAGGACTAAGGCTGCTTGATGCCTTCCAAACCATTTCACAGATGCTGGAATTACAGGCCCCTGAGCACAAGAAGAGAATAATGCCTGCTGCTGTAAGGCACTCCATAGTCGTGTTCATGGAGCAGGAGAAGGCCATAGTTCCAGTTTCTCACAAACACCTTTGTAGCTGTAAAGCAATGAAGCAGGAGACCTACAGATGCTGCTTTGGCAGCAGATTTTAGAAAACAGTCACTTTGCCTCTGAGCTGCACTGTCCCTGTCACAGCCTCTTTATTTCCCACGCCCCTATCAGCCATCTCCTGCAGGAGACGCAGGGCTGGACCTTGCAGGAGGAGAACAGGCAGCCCAGCAGCACCTGGCCGGAGGGAGGGCAGGACAAGTGAAGGGTCACCAGGGCAAATAGCAAAGGACTGCACAGGACCTGAAAGGAACTTGTGGCCTGAATCTCTGCTGTTGCAGTGAGAGTTCTCTTGCTTTGCATCAGGCGGATAAATAGGAATTTTCAGTTGGTTATCCCTCTATTCATGATGGACGGAAATACACTGAGACTGAACAGAGCTGAAATTAAAAATTAGGTACTTGATCATGTAATAATGGCAAGGGGGTTTCTAGGTGTCTAAAATGATGTTTTGTATTTATAAAATATCTTACCAAACCCAAGCATTTCTTTCTCACAATAGAAACCTGAATTAGTGCCACCATTCAAGAACCATAATTTCCATCCAAATAACTGCCATAAGCAGTGATTCTTAATGAGAGAAAATCAAGGCATGTATGTTTGAGGTTTGCACAAGGTCAAGCAAAAATGATCACCTAAATTTTCAATGGTTTTATTTTAACAAAATAGTGCAGAATGACATATCAAAACATGTAACATTATGTACTCTACTGAGTAATAAGTGGTATTTCTTAGCCCTGTAACTGTCACAATCGTTTCCATACCCCGAAGCTACAGACATATTAGAATTCCAAGAGTGGATAAGACATCTTGTACAGCTCCAACATGATTTGTGGAATAGAAGCACCACAGGGATACCATATATGGTGTCATAATACTTATCAATAAGAGGAAACGTTTGTCTATTTTGACAGAGGTGACTGGAAAGATGCAAGAATTAACAGTATGTGGCAGGAAGTAAAGAGCAGATGCACTCTGAAACTAACAACATCATTATTTTGATCAACCTTTAAACTGGAAACATATATAAGAAAAATGAAATCTTTGTAAGAAAAAAGATGATAGACACACATTATCTTTTGGCTGCTGTAATTTCATGCAATAATTATCTGTACAATAAGAAGTACTGTGATATTCTGGATATTTCAACTGCAAAGTAAGAACCATTTCATCATATCAAGCATGGAATATAATTTCAATAATAGCTGAAAGTCAGAAATCTGCATAAAGGAGAGGTATGCCATATTATTTGCCAGAAGTACAGAAAACATTTGTATGTAGAAAAAAAGTGAACCATTTCCAGTGCATTTCTGGGCTGAATAGTGTCACATTTGCCTGCATAAGTTATTATTAAGCTCTCTCTGCTTTGACAAATGTGTTTGAGCTGTCAGATTGTTTCTAAAGGCAGACATTCAATTCTTTGTTTTTAGTCACAAATTTCACCTGACATTTATTGTTAAACTCAAGGTGCCTCCCTACAAAACCGATTCACTCCTTGCAATTGTGCACTTTCTATTAACTAATCAATAGATAAGCAGTTTACATGGCCTTTGGCTTCCAGTTCAGTCACTAGCTTTTAACAAAAATCACTGCCTTGGAAGCAACAAAGACCTTTAAAGGGATTGAAACAGTCATACATAATTAAGGTTTTCTGCCTGTATATTTATGCTTTGATACCAGCACATGGAGAAAAAATTAAAATCTGCAGGGATTTTGCCTCTTTCATAAAAAAACCCCACCTGTTTTCAGTTTATGTATTTTCTTTACTCATGGACAAAGAGTTTCTATGCTACTTGGCTAGAGAGAGCTAGGAAAAAGACAGAAATCAGTGAAATGTTTGTAGAAAATGTAGTAATGGTGACACCTCTTTGTGATTCTCTAGGAATTTTAAAATTTACTCCTTGCTGGGACTTAATGGGTTTTGTACTGGGATGTTGGCTAGGATCAATTGGCTGCAGATGCAAATAGCTGATGACCTCCTGACTTCCTACCTCTTGTTTGTGGCCCATGGGAAATTGCTGTGTGAGAGTCAAAATCCTAAAGATAAATCTTAGATAAGAGTCAAGGAAGAGAGAGAAAAAATTATTCACATTCTCATGTTTTGTATTTCCAATTGCTGACAGAAGATTGAAGAAATTTTATTTTCATACTTGAAGGACTTAGTGAGGTCTGAAGAACAGTGTGCTGCTGGTAAGTTGTACTATCATATGCATGATTTTTTCAAATAACAATATTATTTCTAGAACACTGAAGTTAGGTGAGATGTCCACCTACAATGTATTTGGTTTCTACCAGAATTACTGACATGAAGAGAGCCTTCTTCATGAATTGTGGAGTAGTGAAATTTAGTAATTTCCTTACTGTGAGGGTGGAAATAGTTTCCATGAGTCAACAAAGAAGTATTCCCCATACTCT
The DNA here is from genome assembly GCA_036630365.1 of Acanthiza pusilla. Classification (NCBI taxonomy): domain Eukaryota; kingdom Metazoa; phylum Chordata; class Aves; order Passeriformes; family Acanthizidae; genus Acanthiza; species Acanthiza pusilla. Next base: position 23,492,924 of record JAXCHO010000036.1, read on the forward strand.
GAAATTATTGCACCCTCCAGAAAGATGAAATGCTTGACAAAATCTGCCTGAGATCAGTAGAAATGTAAGCCTTCATATGCATGTAATGAATAAAAACAGGTGGGTAAAGGGAGACATCTTTGAATTAAGGATCTGACTCACTTTGTGAAGAGGATACTTAGGTGTCCTGTTTCAGGTCTGTGAAACCTCAAGTATCTACCGCCTGGAGAGAGCCAGGATTAGTGGAACACACCTTCTTATGTTTAAGTCTCTGTGGCTCCCTTCCTGTGATAAAGTTTAGAGTATGTCTTCACCATATCTGCAGATTCATCTGCAAAGGCAAAAAAAAAGGTTGCAAGTTGGACATTGTAGCAGTGAGCACTGCACAATGTACAGAAGTTATTTTCGTGTGCTGTGTCTCTCTACCCCCATTGCTTTGCAGTGTTGTCTAGGCTCATTCAATCAGTGCTCAAATTTAGGACTTTTTTCTTTTTATTAAAACCTTCAAAGATTTTCCTGCTTTGCAGTCTGTACCCTTGACACATTAGATATAATATAAGGAGCTCTTGGAGACCAAAGTCTCTCATGCTCCATAAATCCTTTTGAGGCTTGTTACCATCTGTCAATCATGAGCCTGATAAATCTTCCTACTTAAGGCAGTTTAGAACTTTTCAATAGGTCACTTGAGCTTACAGAATCTTTTAAAAAATTGCCTGAAAGGAAAAAATGTTGATGAAAAGCAGAAGACAAATAACTCTCATTCCAGTGGGTGTTTTTTAAGTAGTTTTTTCTGTCTCAGTTGATGTCTTGAAGCCACTGGGCATATGCTTGTTTGCACTACATTGGGTATTTAATGACTAACGTAGACACTGTGTTTTTCACTGTCTTGTTGTTCAAGCTGCCAAATTCTGTACTCAAAGTCTGGTCTAACAAAGAAGGAAAATGCTCATTTAAGATGTGTCAACAAACCAGAATGTCTCCATGAATGGATTTTACATTATTTAACGGAAGCATCAAGCCTCCACACTGTTGAGTTAAGGAAAAGCTAAGTCATGTTAAGCAAGCAACTAAGGGTAATTGGTACTACTCAGAACTTTACCCTTCTTCCAGCCAGATGCTGAAGGTGGCAGGTAATTTTGTATACAACTATTACTAGTGAAAACTGAGTACATGGAAAATTATGTGACTGAAAAACATATTTCATGCTTAACTATCAAAGTTTTGACAAATGTGTAACCAGTTTTCTGTCTGTTAATTACATAAAAATTATGGACATGCATTGGACAAGAGTAAAACCTGATATTCTGCATTACAAAAGCAGCAACAAACACTTCCATATTTGACTTGCTCAGAGTACTACAGACACAACACCAATGAAATACATTCAAAAACCTGGAATAGCTGAGAACAGATAGTGAGTAACTTCTATCTGAAGTGATTTCAGGATGACCCTGCTAAAACAAGAGCCTAACACAGCACAGTTTGTTGTAGTGTCACAAAAGAACTAAAAGTGTCTGCAGTGGAAGCAATCATTCTCTAATAAAGGTGATGTGGCAAATTTTATGTAGAAAAATGTTTATAAAAGCTCAGGGTTCTTATTAACAAAATGACTGACAAGAGCTTTTTTTCTTTTCTTCCCTCTTGGAACCAAAGTCATGCTGTGTCTTTGGTTAGAGGTGATGTGAAGTGAAAACCAAATGGCTTTGGAAAACTAAATGGCAAAGGAAATATAAGTCCTTTTGGCTACTTCTCTAATTTAAATAAACCCTGAAAAATTACACGACCAAATTATTCAGTTGAATATGCACAGGAAAATACAGACCTTCTTTTCATCTGGGAGGTGGTTGAGCATGCACAGCATCACATCAGAGTACCTCTGGGGCTTCCACATAATGGCTTGCAAGTTAGCAAGAGTCCTTTCTGAGCTCAAGAAATCCTTGAAATTAATCAAAATCCTCTTGTTTTGAGGCAACAAATGTATCCATATTTCTTTTTTCTAGGTATTTTTGTCATTAATTTTTAGAAAATCTAACATGTAAAAATAATTCATTTGTATTTCAGGAGTATTGTACGTAGTTGCAATGATTCAGAGTGAGTCTTTCGCTCTTTTTTTTGCCTTAGAAATGTAAATTTTGCAGAAATACCTTGACATGTTCAGCATTGTAACAATGAGCCCTAGTTTTGATTTGGAAAATTATTTGAGCAATGAAAAAACTGTAAATTGGCATATAGAGCAGCAAGAGCTGCAAATTATATTAATTTTGTTAAAGGGACAAAATAAGCCTCCTGTAGCTTTACATCATTTTGTGGCTTAGAGTGTAGGGTTTCTTTTAATAATTAAGAAAATATTAATTTGCAAGTAGGAGCTTCATTACATTGTTTTTCCACTAAGAATTAGAAATGGATATGGGAGTTATGTGCTCCCCTAAAAGTTGGGATAATGTGTAATATATGGGTGAAACAGTGGTGGATTTAGGCCAAATCTCCATGAAATCCTGCATCCCTGTGGTTCCTGGAGAAGGAGTTTTGCTATCTTTGCACTTTGTCTGAGTTCAGATGGATAATTCTTTGTTATTGAAGTGCTGCTTGTTCCTGTATCCTTTCCCCCTCTCTAAACTCTCAGCTTAGCTGCAAGACTGGGTGGACAGAGTTCTTCAGTGGTGTTGGACTGTGGTAGATAATCTTTCAGCCATGGGTGTGGGTGAGTGCAATTTCTTTCCTAGCCACAGACTGAGCCTCTGCCAGCTCTCAACTGTGACGTATGCGCCTGAGCTGAAGGGCTTGCATTAATTTTTGGATTCACAAAAGCAGGTATTGCAAAAACACCAGTTTTGTCCTTTTCATCAGGGTGGTGTCTACGGTCTGGTTTGCTGCTGTTGTTGATGACTGGGATTTGTTGACTTGTGATTTTCTAGGAAAAAACACTATTAAACACGTAACAAACCATCAAAGTTTGCTGATGAAGGTGAGGCATTACGGCATGAATTCAGCCCTGTGTATTAGAGGACACACATCATTCAGCTTCATTAAGACTCTCCCAGCATTTGCTAAGAGTGAATAAAAGCATCAAAGCTTGGTCCTTCTCCAGCTGCATGCTGACATTAAATGTTGTCAAGACAAGCTCAAAGGTTAGATAGCATTTCTGCCTACTGTGATGTATTGATCTTGTTTTTATGTTGTTAAAGTAATTAAAATTATGTCTGTGACAGTTTGTAAAGTCTCTCAGTTGTAGAAATGAACTCTCTTTAGAGAAATGAACAGTCTTGTAAGAAAGCGATGCAGTGAAAAAGAACACGAGCCAGAAAGAAAATTATATTCATTTTCACAAATTGAATTATCTGAGAAAACTGCTAGCAATTATACACAGCCATTCTTCATTCCAAACGGCAGCAAAGGTACTGAGGTAAGCTTGCATACTTGGGCTTTTTGGATGACTACTTGACATGCTCATAACTAAAAGACAGTTCATGTGCTGGGCCGTGATATCTTACTGTGTCAAGAAACTCACCAATGGCAGGAGAGCAGGGGCAGGCTAATTGCAGGAGTCGTAGAAACTGAACAACTGCACTGCTGGATGGACAAGACGATTTAGCACATATTTTCTTAAATGATGACTCAGTAGCTTAACTATTTACCATGATCCTTCAAAATTAATATACAATTTTAGTATACTTTTAGAATAACCAAATAATGTTTTCAGATACCTCCATGCTAAGAAAAAAAGGAAAAAAAAATTAGATGGAAATGAAAGCTATGTTTATATCGATTGCAAATGCAAATGTTACCATGTTTGTTGGGTTATATGTCAGATGACTGCTACAGTTATCTCATGCAGTTACTGGACTTGTTCATCAAACCTAGCAGATAAATTTCTGTATTGTCATAGAGCAATGTGCTGTTCAGATTGCAAAATCAAATAAATACAAATAAAAAAATTCTACTCTATTTTTTCCATGAGTTTGAATGCTTTACATACATACAAACAACATATTTCATCTTTCATTCTGGGATTATCAAAAATTTGTATTATAATTTTTTTCAAGCATAGCATACTGTATGCTCCTCAGTACAAGAGAGATATGGAGCTCTTGGAGTGGGTCCAGCGGAAGACTTCAAAGATGATTGTTTTGGGTCTGGGTGAGCTGAAGTTGATTTTCTCTTAGCAGCCTGTGCTGTGCTCTGCATTGATAGCTTTAAAAGTGTTGATAACTCATCAGTGTTTTGGCTGCTGCTGAGCAGTGCTGGCACAGTGTCAGTGCTCTTTCTCCAACTTTGCTTCCTCCTCATCAAGGGGCAGGGGTGGGCAAGATCTGGGAGGGGACACAACCAGGCCATCTGACCCAAACTGACCAGAGGGATATTCCATACCATAGGATGTCAGCTCAGATATAAAAGCTAAGGGAAGGAGGATGAACGGGGAGAATTCATTATTTACAACATTTGCCTTCTGGAGAAACTGCTGCATGTGCTGAGACCCTGTTTCCTGGGAAGTAGCCAGACATCACTTGCCAATGGGAAGCTTTACAAAGAGAGAGAATTTTGGCATTCTCCCTGCATAGCAAAAATTCTATTTAAAAAAAAAAAAGACAACGATTCCCCCACCCTCCACACATAGGATGGGTAGAGTGAGCACAAATGTTCTGATTAAGGGTTTTGAGAAGCAAATCAATTAACAGGTACTCCCAGGTGCTACAAGAACATTCCTTTTCATAGTCTGTTCTTTCTTGCTTACATATAGCAAACTCGTATTATCAAAGGAAAGTATAAATGAGCAAACTGGAGGAAAAATGTGTATCTCACTGATTGTGCTTCATAAAATGTTCTTTTTTCCAGGAGAAAAATAAATCAGTATATTAAATACAAGTACAAGAAATAATAAACATCTGGTAACACTGTGGAAGGAAAAGGCTATGTCAGATCAAAAGGAAGACAGATACCTGACTGTCATTAAAAACAGAAAAGATGTCTGAGGGCAAGGACATATCCAGAAGTATTCATGAGCAGCAAAAATCATCATCAGAAGGTGAAAAACTTTTTAAATGTTCATTGTTATGAAAAATTATTTGATATTTGAAAGCAATGAATATGATGACTGAAATTAAAGAATCTGATAATTCTTCTGACATAAAATCCTAAGGTAAGAAGGTTTTACTGGTAATGAACATTTTGTTGCTCTTGTTTTGCTTTTCAGCTCCAAGAGACTCTTAAAAATAGTGAGCCTTACTATAACTACCTATCTCACTTTCTCAGTCCATGATAGCTGTGCGTTACCTTCTCACTGCAATTAAAAAATAAAAGGAGGTAGATCCCTCTTATTGTCAACACTACTTTCTGCTTCCTGTTCCTGGGAGAATTCTTCCATATTGCCTGTCCAGTTCTATCGTATGTCTAAATTTCTTTTCTTACTTTGGGTGTCACAATTCGTTTTCCTCAAGAGTCTTATCTTATTAGTGGTGTCCCTGTTTATAAAAGAGTACAGCTAAGGCACAAAAGGCAGCCTCTCCTGAAGAGCCAGAGGTTTATGAATTGAGCCAGGCTTTCAGGTTAGAGAGGGTACAACCTCCTGAAGCCACGGAGTGTGCTGAATGTGAGCCTGCATCGGAGTGCTGCTGACAAGGCAGGGGAAACCCAGACCCAAGACAGTCACATCATAAGCATCCGGATTCAAAAGACATTCTGTCTGTGCATGATTTAAATGAAGCCTCAATCTTTGGAGCTCTAGATAAATTAATAAATGAATTGTGCCTTGCAATTATGTCTTGGTAATTAATGTCTTGCAATAGGATAAACTACGGTGGAGAAAAGAAAACCAAAAGAAATCTTTCTCAGTTTCAGCCTATGTCACTTGCACATTGTCAGGAAAGATGTGAACATGCCTTTCTGAAAACAAGAGACACTTTCTGCCAGGAAACTTAGTGATGAGTTGAAGTCCTTAATACAAGCAATATTGGGTTAATTATTAGGTAATGCAGCCTTAGGAAATGTGTTGCTGTAATGATAAGGCTTTTCTTCTCTGTTGATCACTGTTCTACCAAAAACCACCAATTTCTATTTTGTGGTGCAGGGGTTTTTTTTTTATTTCAGATGTCCACACCCATTGTGTGTTCAAAGAATCTAAAGTGATTTTATTCCTCTCTGTGCAGTTGTTTTATTTTACTTTGAGCCCCTTTCTATTACTGTAAAGCATCTCATATAACAGACCAGGAATTGATGCTGCTGCATTACAAGCTGTCTGTCAGGCGATTCTGCAGCTGCATTGTGGTTCACCTTGGAGACTATAGATTTACAATGCTTCTGGAATCCAAAACCAATGACCCTGTTGCAGAGAAGGAATACAAATTTGATTATTTTCATTATACTCTTGTTTTGAATATTATAATTTCCTGGACCCAATCACAGCAGACCAGATTTTTTCTAATCAAATTTAGATCACCTCTGCTTCTGTCTGTGCCTATGATGTGCATACAAATATGACTCCATTTAGAGTAAAAAAAAAGACTTTATTCATCTCAGGTTCTTGTTTGACACTAGTGCATTCACTGGAATACACCCATCCAGTGAAGGGAAAAATTAAACCTATGGATAAGCAGTTAGAAACAATTATTAACACAAAACTAAACAGCTTTACTTTAGTACTTGCATTATGCTAGGAACAAGCATATGGAAGAAAGAAGATTCTGCCAGTGAATAGCTTAATGGTACATGACATGAAGTTGAGGGTTTTACGGGGCTATTGTTTATGTCCTATGAGGGATAGAGAATAAAATCAAGATGTCACAGGAAGGTCAAGGTTTTGATGGTCCTGAAGGGAAGAAATTTGTTATTTCCTTGTTTAATAATATTACAAATTTAGTCATTAAACAGAGAAAGAGCTCATATTGTGTTATCATAAAATGGACTCTATTGACTATCACTAGATCTTTGAGCATTGCTGGAATATTACTTGAAATTTATAGAACTTTTCTGACAAGGAATTAATAGACAAACAGACAAGAGTGAAAAGGCGAGAGGCACTTAATATGAAAACAGCATTGTCTTTTTCAGAATCGTAGGCAACTCTAAAGCAAATAATCTCAGAAGTGCATAGATCAATATGTTAATAGATTAAGCACAGACTGGAAAAAAGAAAGATCAATCATTTAAATACCCACCTACAAGAAACAGGAAAACATACCTGGTATTAGGGAGGACATTAATCTGGCCAACATATTCAGGAGGCTTTATGCTGTCAGTATTCAGAATTCTTTGCCCTCCATTTCACTTCAGATGAAAATATTCATTTTCACAGAACTAATAATAAGTGATAATTTAAGTACAAATGATCAAGACTTGATTAAATTTATTAAAAGAAATGCAAACAAGCAATATTCATGCTCAGAGTTTTAAAGGTCAAACTTCACAGAGCAGAAAGTAATATGCCAAATGATTTCGAAAAAGAATTCAAACAGAAAAATGGAAAGACATTAGCTATTGTAGCTTTATTTTGTCATTTTCTACCAAGATGATTTCAACTCCATGTACCGTTTGTGTGTACTGACAAACTACTCTACATTTGCTTTCAGAAAAAAAGGCATGATTTCATCCTGTTGCTACATCGTAAGTAAACAAATCTGCAATAGGTTCAACATCTGATTACAGCAAATTTCTGTGCACATTGTGACTATTCAGATCCACTTTCCAATAAATGCCTGCCTTTTGCAAGTTTGAAGTTTACCTTTTATTGCTTTTGAAACAAATAAAAGTTTGAGTTAAGATGAACTAGCATGCTGAAAAAGTGTTTTCCTCCAGTATCAGTTCTTTACTTAGCAATCAAATCCTTTATATCTCACAAAAACCTGTGTAGATACATGACTTAATTTGTACTACCAACTTTAATTTAGCTATTAAGATACTTTAGACTACATATAAATTTGAAAGCTGGTAATATTATGATCTACTGAAGACACTAAACTTATCCAAATCCATATCCTAATAAAGTATAAATATGCCATTGTCAAACGCTCCTAGATAAATTCAAATATGTTCCTCCCTGGGAGAACAGATTTGTTCTTTTAGTTTATTGTGAAGCTTTAGGAGGAAATTTACAGGCTATGAGGAGAGAAAGAGAAAGGTTATAGAACAGTGCTAAAGCAGTGGGATTTTTGACTTCATGGTAATATCTAATAGTATGATGGTAAAGTGGTGTATAATCACATTTTTCAAGTTTTAGCAAATTTTCTCATGCTTTGAAATGAATTTCACTATTACTTCATTTCTTAGCAGTATTTAATAGTTTTATTATGTTCCCTTGCTGGAATTTCAGTTTGGAATTTTCATGTATAGGGGATATGTTTGCTAGGCAACTTCTTCAGAGTTGTGTATGAATCCCTTGGGGCTGTTTAGTAGATTGTCTGAAGCATGAAGGATAAGTGGGAACAATGGAAAAGGATAAAATAAATTTAAACTAAATATCTCAAATAAATAGCAGTGGATTTTTTCTACAACACATCAATATATATTTAAAGGACAATTTTTGTCTGCTCTCCATAGCATCCATTTGCTTAAACATCAAGAGACAAATTGCTAGAAAATCTCCAAGATCTTTATTACAGGCATCAGAAAACAAAGAAAAGCACTTCCAAAATTGGTTTTAAAACATTGTTAACACTATATCAATGCTCACTGTGGATCCTGCCTGTTGATTTAAGTGAGAGCAAAATTTGGTTTCCTTCCATGAATATCCTATTCAAGAAGAGTAGTGGAAAAACAAACCAAAGCCTTTCGAGCTGATACTTCTGGCAGTTCCAAAGATAAAATTTCTCACCAACCGTGTGAATGATTGGAGCTGAATTAGAGGCATATAAGAAACCTGAAAATTACCTAGCCGACTGTGTGTTTTGTTTTCAAATAGACAAGACAGAATTTGTGAAAAAGGTGGTATAGCTGTGTTTCCCAATAAAACGTATGCTAGCATATAATGGTTAACTCACACTTTTCTTTACATAGCTTGAATGTCAAGACTGGAGGCTGTTTGCTCCAACCTGTAAGAACTTTTATCAGGAAGCAAAGTATAAACAATGTTCTTAATGCATTCATCAAATCTAATAAATGACAAAAATATTTCTTAGAGATTTTTCATGGAGGGTAGGGCTACAGGCAAGATTTTCAAAACAGGAATGTATGGCAAATGGGTAGGCATAGGTAGTGCTGGAGAATCAAGTGGTCTCAGACACGGGGCAGATCACACAGGAGGCAGGCTGGAGCTAAAACCTCGCCTGCAGAGAACAGGCCTCCTTTCAGTCACATTGCAGTTGAACTTAGATAAGGGAATAAAGAAGCTTACCCAGCAGGGGACTCTGTTATTGCTTCCATGCAAAGTCTTTTTCCACTTCTCTGCAATGCTTGTCCTTACTCCTGTGTCCTTGTCCTCCTGATTTCAGTGGTCAAAGCTACTTGCTTCAATTGCTCGAAAATCAATCAGCAATTGCTGAAATTGCCTTTTACATAGGTAGAAAAAATACTGTAAACCTCAATGACTTAAGAGGTTTTTTTTTTTCCCAGTACCCCTGCCAGTTCCCACAGGGAAGCAGTACTTACTGATGCTGCTACCTCCAGGGAAAATCTCCACCATGAAATGGAAAGTGGTGCAAAGACACCAATCTAGCAGAGACCTTTGCTGGGTAAATATTGCAGGAAGTCATGTTTGTGCATGGAGAGGTTTTGTTAGACATTGCTACATCTGAGCTAAATCATAATCTATGAGCACTCTGGTAGTTTTATTGTGCTCTTTGAGAGGGAGCCATGACACAGAGTGGAAAATTTGCTTGCTGGTTTACTCCTCTGGAAATTATTCCTGAGAACTCTGGTCACTTAAAGTGTATGTCTCTTTGGGGAAGAGCTGCTGAGAACTTCATCTGGTGCCTGATGGAGGAAGGCTGGCTCTTGCATTAGAAAAGAGACTACAATATTAGAAATACAGACTGCTCAGCAAACCAAAACCTGACTGGAGAGTTTTGCTTGTGCTCATACTAAGATGGCAAGGGAGACATTTAAAGTCTCCAAACGGATGAAGTGTCAGTGTGCTCCTTGGTTTGGGTTTGTCTTTTGCCTTCTAATATTTTCACAAACACTATCTAGGCATTTCTTGGGGAATTGTGTAGTGCTTTTAATTGTTCATGTAGATGAAACCATCATATGCTGGGTTGGAGAAAGGTTTAGTTGCAGGGTACCAGCTCTGCTGTGCCAATTGGCCTCAGTGTCAGAGGATGGTCACCAGCTCATTTTACTTACTACTATGTGCCTGTTTTGACTTTGTGCAACTGTTATAGTATCACCAATAGCTGAGTTAGGTTACCACATCTTCGGAATAAGACAGTTCCGTAAATTATTTTTTTTGTGGAAATAAAAATCTCTTTTCCTATTTTGATTTCTTAACATTGGATAGATGTTTCCATGTGTTCATCAAATACCTTTCCAGATGTATTCAACCATCCTAATTTATTCAGTAACACAGCAGTTGAGTGTTTATTTTAAATCATCCAGGACTCTCAAGCAAATGCCAAATATTGCGGTGTCAGACTGCATTTGAACTAGTAGCTTTCCCATTGCTCATGTTTCCCAGTAAACTTTAATATGGATAATATAGTATGCCTGCATCCTGAAGAAGGAATTAAAAGACTGTATTTGATTCCTGTTTTCTCCATACTCTACCCCTGCAGGAAACAGACTTTGACAGCAGATGTATACTTTATGGTAGTGGGGAACTTGCAAGTTTCTTTGTGTAGAAGTTGCCAATTGCGACAAATTATGTTCAGTTTTATGAGCAGTGGCCACTGGAGACTGAACTAAATTGGATTTGCACTCAAATCCCACAGCCCGTGCCTTCTTAGGAGCAGCTGCTGCTCGGATAATGGTAGGATTTAAACATGCTTATTTATGATACGCTAGAAATCTACTTCTGTAAACAAAAGTACTTTCATTTGGAAGAGTGAAAACAGGATGCCAAGAAGAAAAGCTATAGGGACTGATGGTTGCTGCTGCAGCATCCACATTTTCTAAATGATTGTATTATTAATTTAATAGAGCTTCAAAAAATTCTGACAATATTGCAAGCTGATGTTCAGATTGTATGAATTGATTAAGCTGATGATCAATGGCAACTCATGTCTTTCCAACTAAATTAAAAATTCGGATTAGGTATCCTGCAGAAAATTGAACACCTAGGAAGCAGGGAACCAGTGCTGAAGCAAAAGTTGTTACCTCTTTTCACTCCTGCTTGGCTAAAATTCGGAGATTATTTCTGTTTGGATGAAAAGTTCCGTCTCTCTTTGATCTGAATTTGTTGATTTGCAAAGAAAGTAAAAGGTGTTCTTTACCTGAACACAAAGGGTCTATTTTCTTTCAGCTCCAGGATCTTTCAAGTACTCTGAGTTAAGACATATCTTCCAAAACTTTCGCTTTTAAACCTCAGAAGTGTTGGCAAATTTCTGTTGGACTTAGCTATGCAAACCCTGACTTTGTAGAGGCATTGTCTGAAAACATGTGCAGTGATTCTCAACAGAGTGGCAAAAGACATATTCTTGATAAAAAAGCTCAGCCCTGACAAGTGTCATGGTCTTTTTGCAGAGTCAGAGGTCAATGGAACTTCTGTAAGAAAGGATAATAGCTTTTAACATTTAAATAATTTTTTTTCTGGATGGGTTCCTAGCTGAAACATTCTAGAATTTCTCCATCTCAGGCAAACATCTGGACTGGAAAATTTCTGCTCATTTGGTTTTGCAAGCTCAAAAAAATTAGTGCACAAGGTGTTACAGTGGAAAGTCCCTGACAGCATTAGTAATGGGTGGTGCCAAACAATGTGCGTGAGGGTCAATAACAATTCTGTAATGTATGCATACACAAATGAAGCTCGGTGGCAGACTCCCAAATGGAGTAATCACATGATTTGTAGGAACTCTTGAGCAAGCCTAATGGGAAGCCTTGCTCTTAGAATAAGTCAAAGTGAGAGCTTTTACACTATGTGCAATGTTTTCTGCTGAAGGGTTTTTTTGGCAGCCTGCTGAGTGCACTGTGCCTACAGGGCTCAGTTGCTCATTCACTACTGTTAAAAAGATGACAAACTTCATATCCTAAAGAAGGATTTTTTTTCTTTTTGCTCATGTTACTGACCTTTTAGACATAAAAGTATGTTAAGTAAAGCTATGGCAAATTATGGAATTCTGTCCTTTTCATGATTCTTGGTTTGCTTTGGTAGCACAGTCTGTGTAACTGGTTCTCAGAACCAGAGAATCACAGAATATGCCAAGTTGGAAGGGACCCACAAGGATCATCATGCTCTTAGCCCTGCACAGGACATCCCCAAGAGTCACACCATGTGCCCAAGAACATTGTCCAAATGCTTCTTGAGCTCTGTCAGACTTCGTGCTGTGAGCTCTTCCCTGGGGAACCTCTTCCAGTGCCAACCACCCTCTGGGTGAAGCATTTTTTTCTAATATCCAAACTAAACCTTCCCTGACACAACTTAAGGCCATTCCCTTGGTCCTGCTCCTGGTCATTAGAGGGAAGAGATCAGTGTCTGCCCCTCGTCTTCCCCTCAGAGGAAGTTGTAACTGCAGTGAGGTCTCCCTTCAGTCTTGTCTTCTCCAGGATGAACATATCTCCAGTTCTCTCACTAATTTTTCTCCTTCATTGTCAGTCTGGCAATGAAGTTGAACAAGTTCTACTTCATGACCAAACCATCTATTTATCACTTCATTTGAATCTAAATTTTGCTTTGAGAGTTCTGACAAAGGATTAGGAATAACTTGACTTCCAATGCAGCTTCTCTTGTCTGAAAGAAGTAGGTGAGATGAGAGGAGAAAAAAGAGGACTTCTACATGACTTCAACTAAATTGTTATTTGCCCTCTAGCTGTTTTGATCAAATGGTCTTGGTACAGTACATGGGACCCCATTACTTGGGGCAATGGTAATTTTTTAGCGTCTTGGCTTAAAAACTGTTCAGGAAGGCTGAATACATAATAGTCTCTTCTAAATTTCCATGGGCTTGTTAATGGAAAATGACCTGATGTAACCAAGATAAAGGCATTGCAATACATCTTCATCAGAAAACAACTAATTTAGGAAAGATAATTTAATGAAGTTCAGTTTAAACTCCAATTTTCTTTGCTCAACATAAAACTTATGTGGTCCCCTCAACAACAAAGTTCATTTCACGACAGCAAAGTCTGATTTTGTAAGATATTGTTTCCTATAAATTAGGCCAATAGAACCGGATGATTCTCTGCTGATGACTGTATCTGTAAGATACATGACTCTGACATTCTCTTCTCCAGAAAGAAGCTTCCCAACTTTATTCAGCGAAACTTTGTCTTTATATGTATATATACATATAAAATTTTTCAGTTTCTACTGAAGACTCACTTATATGGTGATCTCACAGAAAGTGAGTCATGGCAATTTAATTGAGTCATGGCAATTTTATGATACTTTGTGTGCATACCTAGGTTACAGCAATTTTTTCCCTCATGTCTATGATTATACTATTTTCTTGTTAATTTTTTCCACCTATTTCCTAAATTTATGTCAGTTAAATTTCAGATACACTGGATTGGAGACCGAAGTTTGTAATTACTTGTTTGAGATCCTGAGTATGTATCTAAAAATCTGTCTGTCTATCTATCTATCTATCTATCTACCTACCTACCTACCTACCTACCTACCTATCCACCTATCATCTATCTATCTCTAAACAGAAACACAACAAATAATGATAAACCTAAACTAAAAAGTTGAGACTGGATTTCTTTTTAAAACATACTACTAGAAACCAACAGGCTTGAATCCAAATCCTGGCATTATCTCAGATTTACTGTGTGACCTTGGACAGGTCAACAGGGCCCTGAATTAATGCAAAGGGCTGTAGACCTTCCTTTTGGCAGTAATGCCATCCTGAGCAGCAGTGGGATTACTCATACATGTGCTTAAGGGTTTTCCTGAACAATGCCCTTAATCTCTCTGTGCAGTAGTTCTTTGCCCACACTAGCATATATATATATATATACATAACATATATAGCATATATATGACACTGCCTCTTTCCAGCCAGCCCCACCCTCTGACTTAGGCTTTCATGTTTTTATGGCCTGGATTGGTTTATGCTATGTCTTTTTGAGTATAACACTGTAATCCATCATGCTGAAACTGTATTCAGGGACAGGGTCCCTATACACTCTTCAATAAAAAGACATATCTCAAGTCCTAGCTAAATAGGGTACCATGTAGTAGTTCAAGTGGTATGTACAGCTTGTTACTTCTGTTATGGTATTCACATACCCTAGTTTACGAAATATTAATAATAAATAAATAAAGATATCCCTCACTGAAATAACAGAATAATTTTTTTCAGTAAAGTTTTTAATACGTTTAAAACTACAGTTACAATATATAAACATGCATACAACACAAAACTGGGAAGAACTGTTGACTCCCTTAAAGGCAGGGAGGCCCTGCAGAAAGACCTCAAAAGGCTGGGCAATCTTCAACCACATGAAGTTCAACGAGGCAAAGCACTGGATCCTGAACCTGGGATGGGGCAGCCCTGGATATATGGACAGACTGGGGCATGAGATGCTGGAAAGCAGTGCCACAGAAAGGGACCTGAGGGTCCTGGTCAAGGGAAGTTTGAATATGAGCCAGCAGTGCCCTGGCAGCCAGGAGGGCCAAGCGTGTCCTGGGGGCATCAGGCACAGCATCACCAGCCAGGCAAGGGAGGGGATTGTCCCACTCTGCTCTGCCCTGGGGCAGCCTCACTTCAAGTGCTGGGGACAGATTTGGGTGCCACAATGTAAGAAAGACATTAAAGTGTTAGAGAGTGTCCAAAGGAGGGCAACAAAGATGGGGAAGGGCCTTGAGGGGAAGCTGTGTGAGGAGCAGCTGAGGGCACTTGGTCTGTTCAGCCTGGAGGAGACTGAGGGGAAACCTCACTGCAGTCACAGCTTCCTCGTGAGGGGAAGAGGAGGGGCAGACACTGATCTCTTCTCTGTGGTGCCCAGGGACAGGACCCAAGGGAATGGCCTGAAGTTGTGTCAGGGGAGGTTTAGGTTGGATATTAGAAAAAGGTTTTTCACCCAGAGGGTGGTTGAGCACTGGAACAGCTCCCCAGGGAAGTGCTCACAGCACCGGCCTGACAGAGTTCAAGAAGCATTTGGACAATACTCCCAAGCACATGGTGTGACTCTTGGGCATGGTGCTGTGAAGGGCTGGGAGTTGGACTCGATGATCCTTGTGGGTCCCTTCCAACTCAGCTTATTCTGTGAATGTTCTATGAAACTTTTTTCTGCTTTTAAACCTCACTGTTGACTAGTGGGCTGGTGATGTGTTATTTGGAAGCATCAAGGGAAGGGATGCTTACAAACATGTGTAAAGTACAGCCACCATTTTTTTTTTTAATGTGTCCTTTCTGTTGAAAATTTTAGATAGACAAACCCATAGCCTATTCAGGGGATGGGCTTGTTTTAATGTAATTGCTCAGTGACATTCTCTTCCTTTTGTTTGCAAATTGTTGATGTCTCATTGTTCTGATAATAAAAATTAATATTTTTTCTGTTTTATTTTTAAAATGTATTCAAATTTAATCTATTTTATACTAAACAAAGTAACCAAAGTCAGCAACAATAAAATAAAATAAAAAACCCCCCTCAAAAATAAAATAAAATAAAATAAAATAAAATAAAATAAAATAAAATAAAATAACTTAATTGGCCTAAAGCTCTGTTTCTCAGGTTTTGTTTGTCAACATTTCTGGAAATTAATTTTAGATGCTGATTTAGCATGTAGAGGTTCTTCCAGAGATCATTTTAGTTTGAAACTTTTTCAAATAAGCTACCTAAGGATGCTAGGAATGCTAGGATCTTCCAGTAGAACTTCACTAGGAAATGGTGATGCACCTACAAGTAAGAAATACAAGCACATTGTCAGTACTAACCTAATACTGGTTAATTCCTGTTAAAAAGGAAAGGTGAGAAAAGAAGCATGATAATTCTCAAGAATTATATCTGAGAGAGGTACCAGTGAGACAGAATAGGAAAGGAATTAGACCTATGTTATGTTTCTCTGTGTGACCACGAGCTTTAGGTGGGCCTTTGTGTATGAGTTTCTGAAGGGTGAAGGATGAGTGTTTGGAGTTTGGCCCCATTAGGAAACTAGGCTTGAAAAAGTCACTAAGCCACCATCAGATGAATAAATTTTCTTGCTTGAAGCTTTTTCTTTGTTTACCATAACCTGAGTGTAATGCATCTAAACCAGGTAAGAATCAAGTCTTGAATATGTTTCAGATATTGTGCAGAACTTAACTGCAGGATCAAAAGTCTCCCATCATCAATGTTAATTACCTGCTAAAAAGGGGTTAAGTTGGATTACTCACTTACTGATTAAGCAGCATCTGACTTAGCTAATATAACACAAAGAATGTCCTACTTTTTCTGTTTGTTTATTTGTACATTCATATGGTATTTCTTACCATATGCTATACCTACATTCTCTTCCTATATGCTCTTTTTGGACACTGCTGTAGTATGCATATGCTTGAGCAATTTACTGGCAAAATCAAATGCTGATTTACTGGTGGGGAAAAAAAGAGTGCTAAGTGAGTTTTTGTTTCTCCTCATTGCCCCGACTCAATTACAGTCCAGTGCTATGAAATATTACAGCGTCTGCTTCACAGCTGCATTGCACATCTCCATTTTCTTTTCAGTGAGGTTTGCAAAGTTTGGCAGCCAAATGAGCATTGCACCATCCTTTCGTAGGTACTCCAAGTAAGACAATAATGTAGTGCTTTATTCTTGATGTCCTTCTGCTGGAGTGCTAAAGTAACAGAAATTCAGGGTTGTCACAAAAAGTACTATATTTTAGACAAAGGTCTGATTCACAATGTTTTGAGAGTATTGTCTCCCCTTTGTCCGTGGGCAGACCCAAACTAAAACAGAGTTTAAAAATTCTGTGCTCAAAGCATCTCAGTGCCTGAACCTGGGAACTTCCAAGCCCACAGATAAATCTCTGCTCCTTAAGCTAAACAAGCAGCTATGCCAGATGGTAGTTGGAATAAACTCCTGTTCTGTGGAGTACTCAGAGCGCAGGAATGGGATAGAGGGTTAGAGTCTCCCATCTTACAAGCATATTACAAAGACAGGAGATTAACATACACATTTTTTGAAGGCCTCGCCGGGTATACCTTTGCTGTTTTTCGACTGTGGGACCAAGAGAAATGCAAAAGTGTCTGCAGGCAGTCTACAAGGCTGCTGCATGCAGCCACCCACCTGCTGAGGCATGTAACACCACCCATGAGCCCAGGGCTCCAGCAGGAGCACTGCTCCTATGGGTGCCATCGAATGGTTAATCAACCTGTTCTTGAGTGCCACTGGGTGCAGACTAGAATAAGTGATATTCCCTCCCTTTCCCTGAAAAACCTTCATCTATGGAAGCAATTACATAAAACAAAGCAAGGTCCCAGAAGTGCATCTGCTCTGAGAAGGAAATAATGCTTTAAAGACAAAGGACATCTAAGAAAATGATTCTTGATTTCTTTGGATCAATTCAGCCTTGAAGTCAAATTGCTCCTTATTCAACTGACAGGAAAACACTAAAGAGATTGCTGCAGAGTTTTTGTGCTCTTGGTGTCAGCTGACACTGTATGATTTTGAGAAACACTGGCAACTGCTTTAATTGAAGAAGTGAACAGGTGAACTGAAATGACACCTCTATTACAAATAAGACTGAGAGAAAACAGTTCTATTCTTTGTTTTCTCATGGGCATTTAATTTCCGGAGGAAGAGGTAGTGTGCTTTTCTCTGTGTGTTGAACACTATATTGATTGATTGATCAATTTGTGCAGAATGCATAGCCTTCTCAAGCTGATCTGGAGAGTGTTTGTTCTCCCAAATTTGTGTCTAGAATGGTTCTTCTAAAATGCATTGAGATTTCTGAAACATATTGGGTCTAGTATGAATAATTAAAGGAATATGGTTTCACGCAAGACAGAGTCAATTAGACTTTTTTTTATATGTGCTTGTGTCATCCAGAAATTTCAGACCATATCCATTTTAGAAGCTCTTGCATTAACTGATATTAGTAGGAAGCAATGCTTCAAAACAAGAACAGCTAAACCACTGTTTATTTGTCAAGTTAATGTTTTGTTTTATGTTGTTATTTTTGTAGAGATTAACTGCTTTCTGTGCTGTGTTTAAGTACTACCAGATTTCATACCTTATTCTGCTCTAGAATGTGTTCATGTTGTCTCATAGCTGCTGCTGGCTGTACATTGCATGTTGGGTCATGTGCAGCACTGCCTGTGAAACCGTGTAGGTCAGTCTGTCTGTACACACACCACAGCAACCTGTGTGAATCCACAACGGTTTTCAGCCTTGTTCTGGTGATGAGTGCATATTATTCCATGAATAAATTTCAGATGAACGATTCTAACAAAGTTCACTGGCTGTACAATGATGAGCCAGGAAGTTTGGGGTGAGACGTTTCTGCTTAGATTTACATAGAGCAGGAGTGCTTTGAATCACAAACACTAGATCCTGAAATAATAAATATTCCTATGTATTTAATGGAAGACAACTGTTATAGCAGTGCATTGAGTGTCTTAAAAGTGGATGCAACTATATAGTTTGCCCAGGATTCAGTTTTGGGGGTTGGGCTTACTTTGAACAGGAGTTAGAATGGGTGATTTCCATCCATAGGTCTCTCCCAGCCTACAGATTCTATGACATAAATAACAACAAGTTAGATAGTTCAGTCACGAAACACTTAGGAAAAACAAGTTGTTCTTGCTGTAGTCATCTCTGCACTTCTGTGGGAGATAGGATTCCCTGGGTAACGGGAAGACTGGTTACTGTAGAGCTGCCATGTGGGCTGCGTTATTGCACTGCCCTGCAAGCTGCCCCTGAAAAGTCTCTCGGGCATCTCTGCCTCATGTTCCAGACAAGCACAAGGAGCCTTTGTAAACCTGGCATTGCATTCATGCAAATGCACCCCACTGGAAGCTGGAGCAATGTGGGTCTATGGCTCAGCCTGAGCCACAGGGCTCTGCCCAGAATCCTCTGGATGTACTCAGTGCTCTGGTTTCCAGCCTTGCAGAATGGAAACTGACTCTGCAGAGATGCTTATGGGCCTCCCTGCATTCAATTTTGTCCAACACATCTGGGGACAACATGAGTACAAATGCCATTCCATGCTGTGACACAGAGCCAGTGCTGGTCTTCAAGGTTTATTGGCACTGGATCTACTCTGGGCAAACATGGCAGTACTGCTCATCAGCTGTAGCTGGCAGTGGAAGCAAGATAGCTGTGTTCAGCCCGGAGCTGGAGTTTCCAGAGAGCTAGGTTCTGATGTTTGTGGCATAATGAGTCTGTGTTGCAGACGACCTGCCCGTGATAATTAGATGCCTATGACAAAAGCCTCACCTCTTCATTAAATGTTTGTGGTAAAAGGGCCCCAGGCTCCCTGTTCATCCACAATGTCCCCGTGCTGGCTGGTCTTCTGGCTCAAGTCTGGTTCCAGCTGACTTCATCTTCACGCAAAAGGGCTTGGGTGTGGAGCAGGCAGAAGGACTGCATTGCACCAAGCTTTGGCCACTGCAAACACCACAAACTGACTTGGAGAGACAGAAACTTCCCAACATATGAATGAGTTGAAGTAAGAGACGTGGTACCTGGTTGCATTAAAACATTTAATAGCAAATAAATGAGAATAAATTAGTTATACTTCTTAACAAAAAAAACGATTGGGCATTGGAATGGGCTGTCCAGGGAGGTGGTGGAGTCACCATCCCTGGAGGTGTTTAGGAAAACACTGGATGTGGCCCTCAGTGCCATGGTCTGGTTGACAAGGTGGTGTTGGGTCATAGGTGAGACTTGACGATCTCAGGCATCTTTTCCAACCTAGTTAATTCCGTGATTTTGTGTAACTACAGTGAATACATTCCTAGTTAGAAAACTAGCTTTATGTCTAAAATTTGTCCTGATCAACAGAAAAATGCTTTTAAGGGTAAAAGTGCAATTCCAATTTCAACTTCAGATGGAGCTTGAAGTAAATCAGAAATTGATAATTTCTCTCTAATTAAGTTGTTCATCATTTCCAATCATTAGACTGAACAAAAGTTAAGGGTTTGTATAAATATGCCACATAATCACATAATTATATTAACATATTTGCTATGAGAAATAAATATAAGATTTAAAATAATTGTTTAGGTGATAGCTTTTTTTTAATTGATACTTTATGCTTGGAATCACTATAATTGCAAACAATTTCCTCTGATTCTTTGCATCCATGGACAGTAACAAGATTTTAATTTGCAGATTCTGTAGATCTTTCATGTTGCAACAAAGGTACAATTTTTAAACATATAAATGCTACTGTAAAAATCCCCAAAGCTCAAGGAGGAGCTCAGAAATAAAAAGGCAATTATAGGCACTAAAACTAACTTTGTGTTAGAAGACCTTTTGGTTTCAAAGTGCCAGCAGTCTTTTCAATTTGCATTTATTGGATTTCACTTCTGCTTGAATGCTAGTGTCTGAGGAGTCTAACTAACAAATCTTGTTTGCTTTTACTAATTTTATTGCCAGATTGCCAGATGTTCTAGAATCAGCATTAATGAATATTCTGAAATGTGTTGCAATGATATTAATCCTGAGTAATCGGAACATGATTAAATACAGAAAAAATAATGATGTCATAAAACAAAATACCTTTAAAAGCATTTCTATAGCAGTAGTAATTTGAAGGAACTCCTCTTCTATGATGTAGAGAAAATAAAACAACATAGAATTAACAATATTCATATTCAAATGTGAAGCTATCAGTGAAAAACAAAATCTTAAATAATAACATGATGTTTATGAAAAGTACTCAATGATTTTGATCTGGATCTTAATCTCTGGAGATGTTAACCTTCATTTTCCTTCTCAAAAATCAATTGACTTGTAAATAAAGGGTGCAATCTCTGTTGTATTGATGATTATTCTACACTATTGTTTGGCACAGTTTGACTTTATAGAGAAAACTCTGTGTAAGAACTCATGGGTCCTGTATTTACTGACTTTACATCAGACTGACAATTGGAGTCAGAGTGACTCCACGAGGAGTTTTTGCAACTGCAAATATGTGCTGGGAGCTTATTAATTCCTGTTTGTAAGAAGGCATGGTGAGGCAGACTGACCCAAATCTTCTCAGAAGTATGAGGAAACTTGAATTCTGTCAGGTCAAGGATGACAAAGATAAGGTTCTTTTCCTCATTGTAAATGGCAGCAAAATTAAATTTTATGTTGATAGCATGGCTTAGGAAAGCTGGGAAAGGGCAATGGTGAAGGTGGAACAGAGCTTGGGTAATGAGGTAAAATCTTTCTCCAAGCAGTGTGCTACCAGAGGCAGCACCTACCTTGTGTCTGTCTAGGGCAGGCCATATCTGTATGACAGCTTTAAATGTTTATTTGAAATAGATTAATTCAGACCAGTGAAATACAGATGTGGATATACGTTTAAAAAAAGAAAAAAGTTGCAGATAATTTGCTGCATATTTTCTTTACACTGTTTTCTGAAACAGGAAAAAAAATGCTGAAGAACGTCAATGTATATAAAGTTATCAGCCATGCTAACTGCATTTTTCTGGTGTGAGTGCCTACACATATATTTCTGTGAAATACAGTAGCCAGTGTTCATCATTTTTGGTAATATTCTTCCTTAATTCCACAGGAAAAAAAATTAAAGGAGTGAATTTTTTTTCCCTTCCTTAATTTTCTATTATTTCCTAGGTGATAAATATGTCAAAATATTTTAAAGAAAATAAGATGGGAGCTGAAGCCTAGAATTTAATTTTCAGTTTTTATCTTGGATGTCAGACAGCAACAAGCAAGGATATTGGCAGCAAAAATATTTAGCAATCTCTTTCTTCCCTTTGCCAAAGTATTGCTATTTTTCCCTATTGATTTTCTGTCCCAGTCTCTGCTGCTGACCTGATTTGCATGAAAAAGATTTTTAAAAAAAAATAAATATACCTACAATGGTCAATGTTAACAATGGTGGGGGAAAAAAGGTTGATATAAAAGGAAGAAATGTACTTTTTATTAATAGTATTTGAGCTTTGGATGAAAAAGATGAAAGGTTTTTTTTTTCTTAGCTAGGGAAGCAATAGATAAAGAATACAAATTCATTTGTAGGTGAAAATAATACTGAGAAGTGTCAGACACTGTGCCTCTTCAGCTGCTCATTTCCCCAGACCTGGGAGCCCTTGGGAGAGGGCAATACCGAATATGTCCTCTACTAATAACAGTTTTGAAAGTGTGTCACTGAGTAAAGAAATCTTTCAGGTATCTTAGACCCAGAACAATTACTGAGCTCATCATTCTTTAGCAAATCCATTTCTTGAGATACAGAAATAAATGTATAAGGGTCCTTTAAACTTATATAAGACAGTGCAGTTATTTTTATAATATTCTGCAATATATCTTCAAGAATAAATAATAACCATTGTTGTAATGAACCTTAACTGTCTCCTGATTAAATTATGCATTTAACTTTAAAAGTTTCAAATTGCACTATAGCCTTTTATATTTCCTTTTCTTTTTGTTTTCCCCTTTTTGCCAATTTAATTGCTTGTTTGCAACTTTCCTTCTCTGAACAATTCAACCCTTTTCCCATTGCTCCATCACTTTTTCTGTTCTGGTGCACTCAGGCGTGCTGTTATCCTAGAGGTGTTATCTGTTTTAGCAGAGTTGAGTGTATTTTACCTCTTTGCATAAAAAAATACATTGATGGGAAATTTGCAGCATCTTAGATCTCCACATTCTCTCATAGTTTGAAGTTACATGAATTTGTTGGTATTAAGGTAGTTCATTTCATATTGTGGTGCTGTCAAGACTGAAATCTGACTAAAACTGGCTATGTATGTCTTGCTCTGCTCATGCACAGACTATGGAGGTGGCAACTGCTGCACTTTAATTTTCATGCATATGCTTCTGTTCTTTTCACACCAAAATGGGTTTTGGGAACAGGGCTGAGGGAAAAGATAGCTCCGTGGTGATGCTGGAGTAGTGGATAAAAAAATAAAAGAAGTTGAACAACTTATAATGCAGGGGATGGGATGGAATAATCTTCTAATATTAAAGTTGAAAATCATCAGAGTCAAATGCCAAAAGAAAGCAGAATGAGGACTTCCATTCCCAAAAATGCTTTTGAAATATAAAATTCTACACAAGCATTCCAGGACAGTATTTCTAGTGATAGTAAGATAATTCCAGCTGAAGGTAAATGAGTGCAAACCAGTTTAGTATTTCCATTACTTGCAGCCATAGCTACAGCATTTACAGTGCATGGGGCCTACTGAAAACCAAATAATCTAGAACGAAAATGCTTTTGCAAAATACTACAGTTTGTTGCAGACTAACGGGTAGACAGAGCACCTTACCTGAAAGTTCACCATTTTTTCATTTACAGAAGGAACTGCACAGTCTGTGTTTGCAAATGCTTGGAGTTCTGATGATTCCATACACTTGCTGAATAGTTCGTATGCTTCTACACTTGTGAGTATGAATTACTAAATTGAATCCTTAATATAAGAATGTCATTTTAAAGATAGAAATATTCAGTATTTATCAATAAAATTGTAATGAAATATGGGTTTTTTGAAAAAAAGCCATCAAATATCTCTGAACTACACCATGAACTTTGAATGAAGGGATATAATGTACAGGTTTTAATGTACAGGCTAATATATCAGTGTCAAATGATATAATATACAGTCTTTAATACCAGAAGGACTTATGAGATTGTGAGCAACATTATAAATGAAATAAAATTAAATAGAATTTAAACGTCATCTGTCTTGACATGATGACTTTAAAGAGGGAAAAGTCAGATATTCTGGTGCTGGTGCATAATGACCCTCACTTTAAAAATGTCTGTACTATTTCTTATTCTAGTGTGTCTAGCTTTATTTTATATCATTACCTCTAGTTATATTTTTTTCTTTTGATCCAGTCTGCCTGAGCAGAAATAATTGCTCCCCTAAAACATTTGTCTTGACTGAAAAGACTTTATCATCTAATGAATCAGCAAAGCACTAACCCAAATGCTTGACATAAAGGATCTTGAAATCAATGGGACTTTAATTAAAGGAACGTTTAAGGCCTTCATTGAAGGGCTTGAATTGTCACAACTCAAACAGATGATACACTTTTTGTTACCTGTCTGGACTGTGACTGGTCCATGTCACCAAAGGGATGAATTAAGAGTCACAAGTTTTTTTTGTGACACCATTATAAAGCAAGAAAATTCTGTGTCTGTGTCTGTATCATTTCAGAACTTTTTAACTGACAAAATTTACTGGTGGATTTTTATTGAGTTTGGTTTTTAAAACTATGTGCAGTACTGTATTTGATCAATTGATCTAACTCCTTCAGATCAGTGTCATAAAGGCTAAGCTGAGTGTCTTTTGAGCAACATTGTGAGAGAGCAGTTTCTGAGATCATGATAACTTCCATTTCTGTTTTACTTCATGTGTCTTTTGTTCTATGGTGTAACAGAAAACCCTACCAATGTAGAGGGAACCCTGGTACTAAAACAAAAGCTTTAGTTTGAAATGGATTTTAGAGAGTGGAGAACTAATGTGAAAAGAATTGAGCATGATCAAGAAATGTGAGTGGCTAAAAATAGACATCCAGCAACATTTTAGAGGATGTAAGGCATCTGAGAGACCTATATGAAACTGAAAGATGTTATTAGCTTTGCAAGAGATCCATATCTTTCTTCTGTAGTAGACGGCATCCACATTTTACCTCCTTCTGTTATTGGATTGACTTGGCTAATATGCTTCCATATAAATCTTGCATCAAAAATTATTTTTCCTTCAAAACATCGAGTTTCTTCTATGAAAATATTGATGATAAGATGTCAGTCTTCATCTGAAACTCTCAAATTTGACACTTTCACCACATTTGTTCATATCTAAACTCAATTATAGAAAAGGTCCTTGTAGGTCCTTGATGATGTCTGTAAAATAACAACTGTCTTCAAAGCATTATTGATGTATTAGAAAGATTAAAGCTGACACAAGAACCTGTTTAAACAAAAGAAATAAATTTGAAAAACCTTTTATATACTAAAAGTTCTGTGACAACTATTGCTACTCATCTAGCTCTTTGTTTTGACTTCAGCCAAATGTCATATTCAGATTGACCTTTAGCATCACTATTTGTTTAGATGTAGCAATTTCCAGTAGCTGTTCATCCTTGTGCTTACCCTTTTTCTCCCACCTTGTGCTCTAATTTCTAAAAGAATTACACATTGTTGGCCTTGATTGTCTCCTCCTACCATTTGATAAATTGTTTCATTACATCTGTACATAAGTCCAAGCATTGTGCCTGCCAGTTATGGACTCCCTCCCCTCTTTTAACTTCGGGTGAATTCTGTGGGAAATGTGCAGTAGCAATTTTTTGTACTTTATGCCACATGCCTTTCATGCACTGCTTCTACTGGGTGTTTGTAAATAGCTCTCTTCTTTAAATATCTTATTTTAATCTCTCTGAGTGTTTCCACTTGGTCTGAGGAAGGAATGTTTCACAGCACAAAAATGTCAGCAGGAGAAGAGCCTATTCTGGTATTTTTCAAGGGAGATTGCAGTTATTAACCATAAAATAAAGCTTCAACCAGGAACAAACAGTAACTGTTCAGTTTTTACCATTACTGCAGATCAAAAGAAAAAGAAGAGGGATACTCTTGTGCCTAGTGTCTGTGTTTTCACGTGTCTGTGTTTCTGACAGAGAAAAATACTTGATTAAAAATGACAGATGCCATGGATATCTCACACTCTACTTTTCTTTTTCCTGTCTGCTCATTATCTGTCTGTTAGGATATTCCAAGGAACCACAAGAGGATCCCCTTAAGCGCCTGCTTGTGCCAGTGCAATGAACGGTTGGATGAATGGTTAATCACTGAGGGAATGACTGGTCACAAAACAGTAATCATATAACCAGTGCCTATGCAAACTTCCAGTGCACAATCCACCATTATTTACAGATTAGCTCAATGAGACAGAGGGAATATGCATCTGCAAAACTATCCTTCAGCAAAGGGGTGAGTGATCCAGTGAGAGCCCATTGTGAATATTCATAATCTGGGCATGATGAACAGCACAGAAGCTGCCAAATCATTTCAAGAACCCAGAGGGCTTTTAGAAAACAGTGAAGATTAGCTGCCCTCATCTCTATTGTTATGAGGTGACTAGCTGGAGAGACAAGAGGTTCTTTGTTCTCTTCACAATCCCATGAGAACATTTTGTTCCAAGGAATCCGTTCCATGGGAATCTGAATTTTGTTTTTAACTTTCCATTAGATAGCATCAGGTGCATCTCTTACTTTAGGGTTGTTGGGTTGTTTTTATTTTGTGATCCACATGCCACTTTCAGGTTGCACAGAAATCAATATTTCTGTTTAAAAATAGGAAGAATAATTTCCAAATGTGACCTGTGTAACTGATACCATGTGGTCTCATTAACCCTGTATTCAGACGAAGGCAAGATTTCGGGCTAGACATTCACTGTTTCTGCATCATGTCATTGGGTGGTCACCATTCAGAGAAGAAACTGAGTCAAAACGGGGGTTTTTGCAGATGGAGAGAGGGCCCATCCCAACCACCTTCAATACCTTTTTTGTCTATCTGAATAGTGACAAGCAACAGAGGCCTAATGCAACAGGTGATATTGCAAACACGGTTCAGATTTGTTACAGTACCTAGCTTATCTCGTCAGATGTGTACACTTCAAATAACACTTTAATGTGCTACCTAATTATTGAACATTTGTGTTTGCAAGGTCAACATCCCCCAGGATCTCACTGGTCATCCCAAGCTCACAGAACTGGACATATATCAGCCTAAGCTGAGCAAAGAAAGGTACATGGGGGAAAATAACAAGGTCCTTTTCATGGCAATGGGCAATTTTTCAATTTTTTTCTGATGTTCTTGTCTTGTTACTGTTAGTTTGGCTGTGACTAAACTATGCTGATCTTTTGTACAATATAGTTCTCTTAAACCTTTTCTGGTTATGGGTGTGGGCACACAGAAACAACAAACAAATTTTGAGTATTCTGTGGGTTATAAACATTAGAGCTGCCGCTGCTGAAAGCATTAACTGTGTTAATGCCAAATGAATTTTAGAATGAAGACTGTAATTATGTTAGGTAGGACATGAGTAAGTAGAAGAAAAAAAAGAAATGTTGGAGAGAATTGAAACAAGAGAAGATGGGGGAGAAGGTGAGTAAAGGAGCAAAGGAGGCAACACAGAGATTCACAGTGAATACTCCCTCTCAAAGGGGAAAAAAACAGGAGTTAGCAGGGCTCATTGAAAGAGCTTTAAATTAGATTTGAAGGCAGAAGGAGATAAAACCAAGCTTGCTAAAGATAAGCCTGGGTGTTTAAGGGACTATGTGCTGGTGAGGCCCTTTGGTCTGCTGTCTCAGTGGAGGTGGGAGATGGAGATCCATGCAACAGCAAAGATGCAAGGGTTATTTAAGGGTTAGAAACCACAGATGTGCCTGAGAATGGACACAGTAGGAGCTATGTGGGCTTCTCCACCCAAAAAGGTGGTGGGATCAATCATCCAGTGCATCTACACCAAGGCACGCAGCATGGGCAACACACAGGAGGAGTGGGAAGCCATTGCAGTGCAGGAAAACTATGACATAGCTGTCATCATGGAAACATGGTGGGATGACTCACAAAACAGGAGGGCTGCAATGGATGGCTATAAACCCTTCAGAAGGGACAGGTGAGGAAGGAGATGTGGTGGGGTAGTCCTGTGTGTTAGGGAGAGTCTGCATTGTCTGGAGCTTAATGACAGTGATAATAGAATTGAGTGTTTATGGGCCAGAATCGGGGGGAAGGGTAACAAGGCAGATATTCTGAAGGGAGTCCGTTCTGACTACTCAGCTAGGATGAAGAGGAAAATGAAATATTTTATAAGCAGTTGGGAGAAGTCTCACAATTGTTAACTGTTGCTCTTATGGGGAACTTCAACTTACAAGATGTGTGCTGGAAATACAAGACAGCAAGAGAGAAAACAGTCCAGGAGGTTCCCGGAGTGTGTGAGAGAAAGTTTCCTGTCACATCTGGAAAAGAAGACAACTGGTGAAGGTGCCCTGCTGGACCTGCGGCTTGTGAACAGAGAAGGACTGGTGGGTGATGTGATGGTCAAAGGCCTCTTAGTGGTCATCAAAAAATAAGTGTTTCAATTCTCACAGAAGGAAGGAAGCAGAACAGCCACCCACCTTCAACTTCTTGGGGGCAGACTTTGGTCTGTTTAGGAGTCTAGTTGACAGAGTCTCATCATGACAGATGGCCATTTTCAAGAAGGTTCAGAAGGAGGATCTAGGGAAATACAGGTCTGTTGGCATGACCTTGGTGCTGGGGAAAGTCATCGAGAGGATCATTTTAAGTGTCATCACATGGCATATGCGGGACAGCCAGGGGATCAGCCAGCATGGGTTTAGGAAAGGCAGGTCTTGCTTGACCCACCTGATTTCCTCCTATGACAAGGTAATATCTCCTGCTGTGCTCAGTCCCTTTATTTTCCAAATTACAGAAAAATGAGTAGTGTGGCTCTATGGGACAAGGCACACTGCTGCTGTCCTAGACCAGTCACATCTACCTTTCATTTGAGCTTGGTGAAGGCAAAGCTTCTTCTAACAGCTCTCCCTGACTTAATATGCAAGTTATCAAGCAGCTGCTGGCATGATTTCCAAATGATTTTGGTCTTCCTTGCTTATTTAAAACACATTTTCCTCTTCTGAGCTATTCTGCAGATTTTCAGTTATGCCAACATTTCTGCACTTTGGGAGTCTCAGTTCAGTTTTATTTTCAGGCAGTTTGATTACTCACTCCTTCCAAGCTACTAATCAGTTTTTGTTTTACATCTGGTTGCTTCAGAAATCATAGCTTTTTCCTATATTGAAAATTAATTTTCCTGTGTCCTACTGCTGTACTAGTTTCAGTTGTGAATCATCTTATTAGACATAGAACTTGCCACCTCTCCTGTGATTGCAGAGCCACACCTGTATTTATTATTTTTCACGTGTGCCTATGGTTTCATTTAATCCCAACAATGTTACACTTTGACTGGAGCAAGCTCAGGTTTCACAGCTGCCCAGATGCCCATGCTGCTCCCAGCCTGTCTGCACTACTCGTTGCCAGAGCCTGGTACCCATGGCTTGTTCAGCTGCTATGCTGAACTCATTGCCTCTTGTTTCAAGATGCAGGGGCAGTGTCGCCAGAAGAAGGAGGGAAGGTTTAAGGACATCTTTCATTTTTACATAAGTCCATGCATCACAGAAAAGGGAGGAAAGCAGTTCCTAAGTACTTTCCTGGCACTTGTGGGTATCTGTGCTCATTTCAGGCCTGAAATGAATTGGCTGCATTTCTGCAAAAGCCGCGGCAGATGGATCATGGCTGTGCACCAGCCATACTTACTTACCATGGCATGTTTTTGCCATGAGGTTCTGGCAGAAAGTCACCAGAAGTGTCTTTCAGGCTGGCAGCAGCTGGTTGTGGGCATAAAGCTGTGAGACATAAAAGCCCATCTGTGGTGCTGTGTACCAAAGGTTTTGTCATCCTAAGTGCACCTTTTCCCACGAGCACACCAGCGCATGATTCCCTGAGGTCTTTGGAACAAAAGATAGCTGGAAAATGTCCTTGGGTACTAGGGCAGACTCCCAAGGAGTTCTGCAGGTGTATTCACCAGACAAGGGGGTAGATTTCCCTTTCCTTTCCTTGGAAAGTGTGGTGTCAGAAGCTCCCCATGCAGCTTGCTCAACTGCCTAACCTAAGCATGTTCACCATCCCACCCAGGCTATATTTCTCAGCAAAAATTATTCCAGACCACATAAAACTCAGCAAGAAGTCCTCTATTGCTACAGTTCTGCTGGCTCAGGGTTCTTAAACTAGGATTTAGAGATTATATTATCCTCTAATGCATGTTGAAGAAAGAACCAGACCAAAAATATGCCCATATGACTCTTTCCTACAGACCAGAAAGGCCAAATACGCTTGGCCAGCTGCAGATGAGTTGCCAAGATGGCAAATATCATTAATTCCTTCAGAAACCATGTCCAACTCAGTGTACCAGTAAATTGAATGGTACCCAACTCAGGAATTCCCAGGCAGGATGCAACAGGGCCTAGACAGCCCCTTGGCATGCTTTTGGGCTCGCTACCTAGGCACTCCCCAAACAATTTCTCGTATAGTCTGGGAGTCACCACAGGTCAAGCACCATTTCCGTTTGGTGCTTTGGATCATTTCACACTTTTGGTGAGTGAGACATTTAACTGTAGGAGGTTTCAGGAGCATAACTGTTGCTTAGCTTCACTGGTGAAGAATGGTTTGGATGAAGCATCCAATTTACTAGCTGTAGCCTGTAGGTCCAAACAGGGTCATTTTGGGACAAACGTGAAGCCAGAACAAATGAGAAATGTTCACACATTCTGAGGAACCTGTCAGCTTGTGCCAGAGGCAATTCTGAACAAGAAACAAGAGGTGCACATTGTGAATGTGGATCCACTAGCATGGCAATAAATACATGACCTAGAATAATTATTGTGGTCCTTGTTACATGAGGGTCTATCAACTCTTGGCTTCAAAACTGATCTTTTCAATTACCATAGTTTAAACTCCTGCGACACCATGGCCTGAATATAACTTCCAAACCCTTGTGTCTACAACTCCAGTAAGATGTAAATGTCCCAAAGGTCGTGGGTTGCACCAGCTTTCTGAGTGTCTTAGAATAAAAAGTCACAAGACAACATTCAGCACAACTGAACTGTGTCCTTCACCCCCTCTACTCTCATGTGAACCTCTAAGAAACTCACTTGACAAATTCAGTCTTGGCATACTTTAAGGACACAGAATACAACTCAGCTTTTAAAATACAAGACAAAAAACTTTTTCTTCTAAATACGCATTCACAAAAAAGTATTGCAGATAATATTAATCTCTTGTTCCAGAAAGAATCAGAGTGCGTTGGTGTGTTCGGCCTTTTATACTTCCCTTTGATTGGCTAAATACGCCACTTTAGCCTACACAACTCAGTAGGGATCTTGCTAGCTTCCAAAAAAACCTGAAAAACTGTGCTGAATGTTAATTTCCCTTGTGCAGATAAGACCGTACACCCTAATTTGGAATTTATATTTGTGAAAGAAGCAAGCTGCATTCAGCAACATAGATGAAGGACATTAATGTGAAAATAAAGCCAGGTTTTAACAAGTGGAACTAGAGCTTTTGATAAACTGTATAATTAGAAGAAACTGTGAATCTCATTTTTAATGTAAATGCCAAGGAGAACCCTTTGTCCTTTGGCATGAAACCTCCACCCTCAATCTACAAAAGCATATACATATTTTGAAAGGATTGCCATAGATTATTATTAGGAACCTTAGGATATGAAGTGGGGACAAGAAAGCTCCCAGCAATGTCCCCAAGCATTACATTAGCCAATGAAAGCCCCAGGTAACATACCATTATTTGGTAAATATATATTCTCCCCACCACTGACTGGAAACCTGGGAAGGCAAGCAATTATCACTGTGTTGGCAGTTTGTGTTTAAAGTGTGTAATTATCTCTCCAACACTCTACACAAATGTGTTTCACTGTATTTTGAAGGTGCTTAATGAACATTTACTGACATAAATTAAATCCAACGACCGTCAGAAAAATTCGGTATAAGTATTTGTTTCTGCTTGTATATACATAGAACCATAGAATGGTTTGGGTTGGAAGGGACCTTAAAGATTATCTACCTCCAGCCCCCTGCCCCATCCCTAAACTTTAATCTAAACCAGAAGAAAAGACTTCTAATCTTTCTTTCATTAAGTGTAAATTCTCAGAATATTTATGATATTTTCATGATATAAATACCAAACATATAAACATGGACTAAAGACAAGATGAACCCTGAGGGTTCCCATGTTATTGGTAGGTATTTTAGAAATTTTTCTGTAGTGTGAAAGGTTTTTATTGTGAGATACAATGCACAAACTTTCAGAAAATTTAAATAAATATAACTTGCTTTTTATGCTTAATGAAAATAAGTAAACCCCAGGTTTTCAGTTTGAATACTTTTACCTTTTTTAGTTTATCTTGTCCATGGTGGGCCAGTCAAATGAAAACAGAAATCACGTAAGTAAGAAAATTACAATGTTGTAAGAATACTGTCATAATTTTACCAAGGATGCTGAAATGGATTTGAATGAAACAACAATTTTTCAATATTCATTCAAGAAAGATTTCTAAATTTTTTAGCAAACCTTCTAGCACATCCTTCATTGTTGCAACCATCACATTATTACCAGATAAAACTGAATTTAGATTAATATCTAAAATCCTTTAGCCATTGTAACTCAACTAACGCAGCAGAAGTTGTTAAAATATAACATTCCTTGCATTTTTCATAAAATCATGACTAGAATTTGAAAGTGTGCTTTACCATCTTTAACCACGCTGAATATTAGTTTTGTGTATGGTACCGAAAAACTTCCGAAGATTGCTTTTGAAGGAGGACATTATTTGAATAAAGAACAAATCAGACAAAATCCTCTGACTTTTGTCAAAATGTATAGGCTTTACCCCAGTTATGAAAATCAGGCAAGGTCCCATTCTCAGGACGCATGGAAAGTGCGCTATAACCTTATGCTCACCATGCTGAGCATGATGGAAACTTGATTAGCAACACACTTCAGGAGAACGACTGACATTAAAAGTGTGATTGCCTATTATGTGTTGAAATGGTTACTGTGAGAGCTCAGAAATTATTTCTATTGAAGAACATATTTGAGTTTTGCTTATTCATGTTTGCAAGTAGATTTTTGGATGGATTGCAGCACTTCAAAAATATTCATTGCTCGAAAGGAATTCAGTGCTCGAAAGTATTTATCAAGTTATTAGGCATCTCTTTTTTTTCATCACTTGAAATCTGGTGTTGTTTTGCTATGGTTAAGTGTCTGTATTTTACAACCAAGGTGGAATTATTATTCCGCTTTTCATAACAGACTAGAATGTGTACCCCAAGAACCATAAATTAAATATTATGATGTTATTTTCTGAGGAATATTCATACTAGTAAAGCTCAGCTGCCTAAAAATTCATCAAAGAGCATAAAGATTATGAAAATAAAAATTAGAATTAATATGAACATGTTGTGCATCGCCTAGCATAGTGGTACACTGTGCAGTGCTGACAATGAAATACAAATTT
Source organism: Acanthiza pusilla (assembly GCA_036630365.1). Taxonomy (NCBI): domain Eukaryota; kingdom Metazoa; phylum Chordata; class Aves; order Passeriformes; family Acanthizidae; genus Acanthiza; species Acanthiza pusilla. The sequence continues at coordinate 23,526,175 of JAXCHO010000036.1, forward strand.
CACAAAAGGCCTGTTTTCCTTCTGTCTTCCTCTCCCCTCAACCTAGTTTTATTCTAATTTTAATGCCATAGTTTTTTTCTGATTCTACATAGCATTTGGGGAGCATCTGCAATGAGGCTCAACACCATAAGGAGTAGGCTTGGCCCCATACTACATTTCAGTTGGGAACATGTTGTGTGTGTTTAGTGTTTCATGAAATTAGTCAGTCTTGTGACCTTTCCTCTGTAGGCTGGACTACACAATATAGATTTTGCATTATAAGCGCTCCAGCCAGAAGGCTGCAAGAGATTTCTGTGCTAAAACAGCTGACACCTGGCTTTTCTGAGCCTCAATTCTGAGATCTGGATCTCATTCTGCATAAAAACTTGGGTGATAACAATCTTTTCTATTTGAAGCCAAAGTGATGTTGCAGGACCAGAGTAAAACACTAAATCATGGTCGGAGAATGAGCTATGGATATACCTTTGATTTTCATTATAACCAAGAAGTCCAACCCTTTGTATTCCAAATACCTATTTTTGATCTATGTTGTTCATCAAATTGTACTTTGTATGAACATGAAGTAGGCAAGTATGGTAATTTTTTCTAAATTTGTTCAGTGACTCTTGACTTTGTATTCCTAACCATGGGCATGCTTCAGATGACTGAGTTTTGTAACTGCTAATAGTCACATCTATTTTGAATGCCTCCAGGCAGATGCAGAAAATTGCAATGTTCTCCAAATCACTAAATACTCCAAATCACTTGAATATACCTGGGTATTTTGACAATGCTAATGAATAGCTGGCAGGCAAATATAAGGTAGAAAGGTTATGCCAACAGAAAGTGAATCACATTTTAAAATAAGGCTGTACACATTTAAAAAGCAAAGGCTGACAAAATATTTAACTCATTATAATAAGTAACATTACCAATTTTGTTACTTGAGAAAAAAAAAATTAAAAATCCTTAAAATGTGACTCTTTTACACAGTACAGTGGCCAATGGTAAATAGACACAAGTTATACTCAACGATATTTTAAATATGTCCTCTGTTGTTTAGAAATAGGACTTTACAATGATTTCTTCTGAATCAAATTGCAATATAAACTTCATGACATCAAATTTTCTCTCACTCAAAATTTCAAATGATTATCAACTTGACTTTTAATTATATTCTTACAATGTAAGACTAATTGCAAAATATACACTTCAACTTTGTTATGAGCAATTAAGTAATTGCGATTTGTGTGTATGTAGTTTGAATGCTTATATAAAGAAAATACAGGAAGGAAAAATTGTGGATGGCGCTTGTTATATTTTGAGCATATAATCCAGAACTAGGACTCATTAGTGTATTTGCTCTGCTTATTTGCATGCGAAAATACAAGTGGTGGCAAAAACATTATGTAAATGAATTTAAAAAAACCTCACTGACCTATTAGAATTTGTAGATGTCAGTATTGTGCAGTCCAGCAGCATTGCAAGGGAACAGTTCAGGACAGGCATATTTACAGATCCCTGGAAGAGCAATCAGATTAGAAGTGCTACTTGGAACGCCTTGTCTTGAACAGCTCTGTTTCACAAAAAAAAGGGTTTTTCAACAGCACATTCATTTTAAAGGCATGTTTCATTTGAGAACATTTTCCCAATTGTCCTGATTTTTGTACTTGCATTTGGTCAGATATTAAAATAAAAATTTTATGCCAAAGGAAAACATGGTCATTTCTGAGAAAATGGAAACTCTGAACTGGAAGTAACAGGTGAAAGTTTTCAATGGCACGAACAGTTAATTGTATTTTATGCAGCAAGGAGAAGCAGTTCGAACCTCCAGAGAGCGCATGTGATCTGCAGTGATACAGTGGTGAATTTGCTGGGCAGTGGGAAACTCATTCTGTGAGACAGTCACTCCTGTTGCATCCATTCACCATCAGAGGGAGGACCATGTGTAATGGACATTGACATGGTGCATGGCAGAACTGTACTCTGATAAATTTTAATTTCATTTTTGCCATGGTGATTCGTTTCACTTTGTGAATGAAGTAGAACTGATAGAAGTTTCACAAGCTCAGAAATCCTCCATAGAATGACTTTCCATTTTTCATCCTCATCATTTTCGCTCTGGAATGATTTTCAGTGTGCCCTAGTGAAAGGAGGAATCTGCAGTAGAATTCTAGTTTGACTCTGTCCCTCCTTCCCTACTCTTTCCCACGCCTGAAAGCACCCATTGTTGGGGAGAAATTGCGAGTTCACAGGTTCCTATTCAAGACAAGTTGTGCAGGAGTCAAGAGAAAAATCAGCACTGACTCTGCCCTTTCTGAGCAGTCCCTTTTCCTTTCTCCCCTTTGTTGTATCTATTCTGAATGGTACTACACTGTTCATGTCTGCTGAAATCCTAATCAAAACTTATTGTGCATGAAATTCACTTATAGATTATTAGGTGCCCAACTGGGTGTGCAACTAGATTCCTAGCCTGCACATCCTCTGGAAAAAAGCCTAGGGTCTGAGGGATATTTTGTTCAGTTTTGATGATTTCTGTCAGAAAAAGGCTGTGTCTCTTACAGTGGTGGATGATAGAAAACTGCCCTCCTTTGCCATCAATCCTTTATTGTCTTGTGCCCCAGTTCCTGCCCAGCTGCTGTAGCTGACATGTAGCCCAATAACTGCCGGGTGCCAGACATGAGACTGCATTTGGGATTGGCTTCTAGCAGGAACCAGAGTCTTTGCTCTCCATTCCTGCTGTGAGACACCTGCAAAACATGACCAAAAAGAAGGTGAAGCTGACTTTTCCCATTTTTTTAGACTATGACCCACAGAGCTCTCTGAAGCATGATTTGAATGTTGAATTTTATCATCCAGACGAATCTTTCTCTTACATTTCTGTTGCTTGTCCATTGAGTGTGTTGTGTTCCATAACTGCTAGTTACTGCAGTGCAGCAGGGTCAGTTGTACTCTTGACATGTAGAACTTCTAATCCTTTACAGTGCCCCTTAAAATCAATGTAGCACTCAAGGGAAGCAGAGGTAGGCACTGGAGATGCAGATAATTGCCTCTAAACGGTGTGCTTAAAATGTCTCAAGCCTTGTCTCAGGAAAAGGTATGAAAGCACTGACACCTCCATGCCTTTTTTTCGTATTTGAAACTGCTTCAGAGTTTCTACTGCGCTTTCTTTAAGGTCCCCTGTGCACCACAATCACAGGTGTTACATCCCTTTTCACCAGTGCTCTCCTCAAACTGCAGCCTTTGGGGCTAGAATCACTGCTCCAGTGAACAGCACATGGAAATGATGGTGACAAGAAATACATTTTTAATTCTGATACTTATACTCTGCTTACAAACATGGCAGTAATTTGCAGAAATATCATAACCAAATGCATGCAAATTCTTCCGCGTTCCCACAATTGTGAATGATGACTCAGACCTAGTAGTGCTGCTGTCTCTCCTCAGAGAAGGTCTTTGGGTTTCATAGGTTTTCTTTTTGTCTCAAGGGTAATACTCTGCAGGCTGGCAATGGTGGAAGGACCTGTCTTTCCACCTGGAAAGAATGAGAGGAAGTGGGAGGAAAGGGACATTCATTTAAAAGAAATGCTAGATGGGGGAACAAAGAGATAGGGAGTGCTATGCGCTTCGTAATGCTGTTCGGATCAGTTCAGAGGAAATGACTGAACATGCAAGGAAGGTACTGTACCTTGTGAAGCAGAGAGTGGCGTGTGCTGGAGAGATGCCCTCACAGCAAATCCGTCTTGATCTCTCTAAAGCTCCCCTGGCGACTGGCACGTGCTCGTCTATGTCTATTCAGGTCTGCCTTGGAGCATGCAGGCTGTGCTGTTGCTCTGAACAAATGGGAACAGAAACAGAAGTGTTCAAACAATAGGATGGTGAAAATGCACGTCCGACACTGCAAAAATATTGTCCTTGGGAATTAGTACTGTGCACTTCTCAAAGCAGGGACTTAGTCTCAATTAAAAAACTCCTGTTGCAGTGGAATTGCTCAATTCTAAATAGTTATAAAAGCAGATGGTTAGTCTGTGTAGAGGTTTGAACGCATAAAAATCTATTGTAAGATTAGTATTTGACTGGCTTCTCTCCAACTGACACCAAGTTTCTAGCATGTACTTTGGATTATTGTTCTGTGTATGATTTTGTCTCTCAATGGCATTCCTTTTTCATAACCTTTGCTATCTAAAAGTTAAATATCCAGTTTAAACAAGTCATCAGTCTCCTAAGGTCCTCTTTAAGTTGGTAAAATTATCATCCTCTACATATGCTTTAATCCCACCTATTATACAGAGGGGTCTTGAATGGTTAGACTATAATAGATGCCAGTTTTTCAGGTAATATAACTAGAAGAGAATGCTATTTTCATTTTGCTCAGGTATATGTATTCCTCCTATAGTGTTATGAGCATTGCGTTTGATGTGTTGGGTTTTGTTCTTTGTGATTTAGTCCCCTCTGGGACAGCTCGTTTATTTGCAAACATGAGATTTGGGGTGATTGACTGGATAGCTAAGCAAAATAATGACCTTTTTCCAAAGAGAAGTGAACTTTCCAGAAAAAGGAAAGGTTTGCACACATTACTACATTGCAGTTACTGTCTGCGTTTTCTTGGTTCACCTGCCTGTTCACAGAATGGCAGATGGACACATGCCTGGTGCAGGAAGGCACATCCAGAGCTCATCCAGTCTGCCCATGGAGGGTTAAAAAGAGTGGATTGTTCAGTCTCTTGTCCAGTGAGGTTTTGAATATCTTCAGACTTTATGAAGGAAAAAACCATTTTTTTCAGGGATATATACATTACTGGAACGTCTTCTGGGCTGACAGCAAGCAAATTGCTTCCACTGACCCTTTCAAATGGTGAAATTATCTGTTTTCATCCATTCTACCTTTATGTTGGGTGGGACCTTCACTTAACATTGTATTCAGTGGCAGGGGCGCAGTTAAAATGTTGTTAATTAATATATCAGGCACTGAGCAGCTCTTTGCCTATCAGCTTCAGCTCCCTGCTGGGTTGTGTTTTGATTTTGGAATTAATTTAGAGCTCATGTCATAAAATACATTAGAGCATAGAAACCAAAACTTAATTTTATTTAACATCATTTATGATAACTTTCCAAAGCAGTATGAAAAATTAAGAAATACATTTTCTTTTTTCATGCCCTAGGGAAAGTAATTATGTTAATTGCATATTGTATATAACATCAGTTATTACTTATGAAAGACTGATTTGTGTGTGTGCCCACATTCTCACACAATGAAATTTGATTTAATAATATCCACACCGCAAAACATAACTTGTACTAATTTGTTTTTTGTATTATGTATTCAGCTTCAAAATGAGGTTATGATTAAAGTAAGGCTACTAATATTACAGTGCTACAATAAAACTCTAACAAACATAAGTATATATCTTCCTTATTGATAGAGACTAATTAGAAATCTCTTTATTAGTATCAGGCCTAAGATGTCCCAGGTGATCTGTAAGGGCTTCGATTTGGGGCTTTTCTTTTGTTTAAACTAATATTTGAGTTCAAATGTACATTGGTTTAATTTTGTTTTGAGATACTGACAGCAATTTAAAGGACTTTGTCAACCTTGTTGAAATCATGTATGTTTTCTTCTACTAGAAGACACACTGAAGTACCCCATGCTGCAGAGGTCAATGGAGCAGTATAGCTGGAGGGTTAGGCTTTTGAATCCAGCCCCAGAGCTGGCAAAGCAATCATATATTGGTTTTAGGGAGATATTGTTTTGCATGTCTGCCTTCTGGAAGCTCCTCTTTTAACAGTCCATCTGATTTGAATGCACTGACTCATAACATCACAACCTACTTCAAACAATCCCTGTCAAGTTGTAAAACATTGCAAATATAACGAGATATACAGAAGAAGCAGCACCCTCTCAGCATGACCCCTAAAGCAGATTTGATCATTTACACTGGTGCTATTTAATGAGTAGTGTGATATGAATTGAGATGCAGTTGCCATTTCCACCTAAGGATTAATATTTGTTCCTTTTAAAATCTCTTCAGTTGCTTCAAGGCTTATCTTGGCAATCCGTAGAAATAGTTGTTTAGTTGACGAAGCTCCTTGTGCTGCCAAGACAGAGAGATACACAATAGACAAAGCACCTTATTTAATTTAGGCAGTAAGACTTGGGTGAATTCACCTGGAGAGATGTCTTGCATCATAAAGAAGGAGCCTTACAGCGGTTATCTAACTTTTAGATGTCAAAAGTGAGCTGAGATAAATCATAAACTCTAAAATATAAAATAGATAAGCACGTAAAATATTATGGTTCTTTCCTATTGATCATGATCAAAGAATTTTTTTCTACACAGAAAAGATGTAAAGTTATTTTCTAGGTTTGTCTTGCAGCAGAGACAGTATTGCATCCGTTAGATACAACAATTACAACTGAATCCTGACGTGACAGCTAAGGTTGCATTTCCTCCCAAGATTGCTGTGTGGAGGGACACTCTACGGGCAGCACATCACAGGACCAGCAAGGAGCTCATGAGACCCTCAGTGGGTTCTTCTGCTCCATGACAAGGGTGACTGGGTTTTGGTCATTCTTGACAGATGTTTGTTTAAGCAGTTTTTAAGAATCTCCCACATCAGAGCCCCAGTGGCTTCTCCAGGTTAATTCCAGTGCTATGCTACACATAGCATCAGAAATTTTTTGCTAGCAGTTAATATAATACTTCATGCTAATTCAAATCAATTACTTCTTCCACAACCCACCACTGGCAAGATCAATTATTTTATTTCTCCTTTCAGTAGCCTTTTATGTATTTGAACAATGTTGCAGGGCTCTTTGACATGCTTTAATTTAAATGACCCTTCAGCCTTTCTTTATAGATCATGATTCCCTGATTTCTTCATTGCTCTCCTAAGGAATCTGCTCAGCTGGTCCACAACTTTCTTGAAGGACAATGACTGAAACTAGAGAGATCTGAGTCCTTATTAGCGATGATCAGAGAGAAGGAATTATTTCAAGTGTTTTGCTCATGGTACGTATTTTATATATTGCAGTGTAATGTCAATTTGTTTCTTAAGCCTGTGTATGAAAATGGAAAAATGTGAAGCCTATGATGCTGATGAAGCTGAAACCATGGAAGAAGTGGTCTCACTTTTCTGAGACTGTTTTTGTACTATCAAGAGCTATCTAGCAGCTAATGCAGATATTAATAGATAGACATATAAAAAAAACCCGCAACCATGGAATTTCCATTTCAGAAACAAGTTTAGCCAGTTGATATCTGTCCTTTGTTTGCAGTTGCTTGACAATGGAGCCAAATACATGTTTGGTTTCTTTTCTGTTGTAGAGCAGGCAAATCCTAAGCATTAGTAATTCAAGCATCTCTGCACTGTTCTGCTTGGTATCTTGAACTGTGACTTGGGCTCCGTTCCTGAATGGAAGTGCACTGCTGCCATGACTACTGCTGACGTTAGCTGCTGGGCAACCTTGGCTTTAGTGACTCGGTTGTAATGACAGTAAAAATGATCTGAGTCCAAATGAGATCAAGCATTTACTTATAAAGTACATAACTGGTTAATAAGAAATAAGTATCAATGTGAGCTCAGCATGACCCAGCAATGTGCACTTGTAGTTTGGAAAACCAACTCTATCGTGGGCTGCATCCAAAGCAGTGTGGCCAGAAGGCTGAAGGTGGGGATTCTGCCCTGCTACTCCTCTCCAGTGAGACCCCACCAGCAGTGCTGCTTCCTGTTCTGGGACCCCAATGTAAGGACAAGGACCTGCTGAAGAGAGTCCAGAGGGCCATGAAGATGACCAGAGGGCTGGAGAAGCTCTCCATGAAGACAGGCTGAAAAAGTTTGGGCTGTTCAGCCTGGAGAAGAAAACACTCCACAGAGACCTTACAGCAGCCTTCCAGTACCTGAAGAGGGCTAAAAGAAATCTGGAGAGGGATTTTTACATGACCAGGTAGTGATAGGACACAATAGGAAACTGAAAGAGGGTAGGTTTAAATGAGATATTAGGAAGAAATTCTTTACTGTGAAGATGATAAGGCAGTGGCACAGGCTGCCCAGAGAAACTGTGGCTTCCCCATCCCTGGAAGTGGTCAAGACCAGGTTGGATGGGGCACTGAGGAACCTAGTCTAGTGGAAGGTGTCCCTGTCTGTGCCAAGAGGGCTGAAGCTAGATGATCCTTAAAGTCCTTTCTGACCCAAACTATTATATGATTCTGTGATCCAGACAGAAGCCCTTCAAGACTGTTCTGTTGACAATGTTTTTGACCTTTGACGGATAAAGGAATAATCAGTCGCAGAATCCGCTCTTTACACACCTTCAGATGCTACACAGATCAGTTCCATGTGTCTCCACAAGAACCCTGGAGGTTGGAGCTGCTGGAGCTGTGCACTCCATGGCCAGTGGCGTTTGAATGTGGTGCTGCTATGGCTGCTGCTTTTACCTGGGCTCATCAGAGTGGACATAATGGCATGTTGTGTTCTCATCCATTAAAGAAGCCTTCCAAGACAGGCTCCCTCTGCTGTCTGTGCTCCCCAACAGAAAGCAAGGCTGTCAAGTTCATATTTGGAGTTTTAAAACCATTTTTTAAAGCACAGTTACATGCTTTGGTTACTAAAACCCCTCCATTATAAACAAACAAACAAACAAACAAACAAACAAACAAACAAACAAACAAACAAACAAACAAACTTATTAATCCCCATCCCATTAATCTCCGCATATCCACATGCCATTTAGTTATCAGCGATTTGATAAAAGTAAGGTTAAATCTCTATTTTAAATTGTGTGGGTTCATACAGATTAATATATTATGGTTTATATTTGTACTTATAAATAGTAAGAATAACATTTAAATGTATACAGAAGTCTATTTTGTGTAGGTATGGAATATATCTTCAAAAACCTGTAGAGAGCATGGAACTTTAGAACTGTTGACTGAGTAAGCTACAGAATAAAACAAATGGGTAAATTTCGCTACTCTTTGCCAAACCTGACATTTTTTGTGAGCTCTGTGTCTGGTCGCTAGCTTCTAAGGTGTCTTCAATATACTACAAAAACTATATTCCGCTCTTGAATATGATCAGTATGGACCTTCACGACCTGCCACTGTAGATGTGGTTGTCAGGGCTCTTTTTAAACTAATACTCAGCCTAGATTAATTCACTAACATTCAGCTCACTTTATGAAGAGAATACCTAAAATTTGAACTTATTTTACATTGTGCCAGAGAGATATTTGGATTATATTTAATTGAAATCAATTCATGTTGCAGTAATTACAATGCGATGTTTCCCTTTCTCCTGAATTTATTTTCCTAAGCAAGATGAGAAATTCTAAAACTGGATGTTATTTTCTATTTAGATGAATTATTTAAAATTGCCTTGAATTTAATTTATGTTTGGAATTCACTGTAACACATTCATGCTCTAAGGCAACTTTTATAAAACTTTGCTGTGATGATGTGCATTTAGCAGGGTTCCAGCTGGCAGCTGGACAGTTTTGAACCCTTAGCAAGATTCAGCCTCACTGGAACCTCACTGGTAAAATGTTGGAGTAATGGAAGGGCAATGCATCCCTTTCCAACTCATTAACAGAGTTCAGAAGGTTTCAACAGAGAGCTCCTGTCAGCAAGAAAGTCTAAAATTGCTGTAATGCTCATTTGCTGCAGGCTCTGTCTGCTGAAGACAAATTTTTTTTTTATGCATTAAAAAAAAAGAAAAATCTAAGTAACTCATGAGGGCAAACATAGCCATTTAAGTCTTACACTTACTGTAGGGATTGGAACTGTGCTGTGCCAGTGTGCTGTCTGCATTCCAGAGGCTTTGGGCTCTTTGCCTGGGCAATACAGAGTCTGTGTGTCCATGGGTGTGCACTGCTGCTCACATGCAGTACATTGAAGGGCAAGTTCATCAGATCTGCTGTTTCTGAACTTACAGCTGATGGGAATAAGCACTTATTTTGAATAATGAGTCTTTTGTCATATGTCATTGATACAGTAAATACAATTCCAGTTTACAGAGAGGTCTCAGTACACTATCTTTTCAACAGAAATATATGAGAGAGCAAATTCAAATCTTACATTCAGAGATGCCATTCTTGAACAAATAAAAAAAGATCTTAAAATGCATGATACAAAAATGCATTTGTTTTCTTGCAAAGGCAAGCAAAAATCCTAAAAATTACCTTCAGGCTATGATCACCAAGTATTAAAAATAAAACCAAGGACAGCAAATATTTTTATACCAATCAAAAATAAAGTTCTTCTCTTATATATACACAGGTTCAGAAATCAGTCTAATTGCTGTCCCTTCCCTTGATTCTCATTGTCAAGACCCTGGAGCAGTCAGTACTTAGTCCTAAGCAGAAACCTCAAGTCAGGGACCTCCTACAAGGCTTTTCAGGACTCAGAATATGTTGTGGTGTTAGAGGTGGAGGTTGGGAGCTCAGTGCGAATGGCAGTCCCAAGGGAAGGCTATGTTGTCTGGGTGGTTTTCAGTTTGTGTGATAGCAGAGTTCCCTGAGGGCAGTGCAGACCTGGTGGTGTGGATGTTTTCTGCACAACTGACCTAATTTTCTTTCTTCTGTCTGTGTGTAAAGGCTGGGACTGCGGTGTCCCTCTGCTGACATCAGGTGACTTCCAAGTTTATGCACTGAGGCAAGGGGAAGAATGCAGATTCTTACCCTCAGGTCTCCTGCTGTAACCTGGCTGAATGCTATGAAATGTGACTTACTGTTCCTCCAGATAAATAGTGTTTCAAGGAGTAATTTTTTTTTCTTTTTAAGTTTTTGTCTTTTTGAGGCTTTTTTTTTTTTTTAAGGGGGAAAGGTTGGGTTTTTTGCTTGTTTTTCTTGTACAATTTTTAAGAGATCTTAAATTATTTTTCTGTCAAGATTATCTGAGACATTTAAAATATTATAAAATCATGCTAGTTGCAGCTTAATTAAATGAAATAATTGATGTTTCAGGATATAATAATCTAAAATAGTGCATTCTTTTTCAAGATATCCTTCCAATTTTGTATTTTCCCTGGAGGAAGATACTGAAGAAAAAAACAGATCTCATTTCTTCTGTGAGCTGAAATGCTGGGTTTTTTTGAAAAGTCTTCCTTTAGCTTCCAGGGATATGGTAGCTATGGCAAGTAATCTTCTCTTTTATCCTTCCATAGCCTCTGACTGACATATGTGTCCTGCAGTTATGTCTTTGGTTTTGCCATCACAGTTGCTGATGGCAGAGTCAGCTTTTAACAGCAGTACTGTATTAACATTTACCACAGATTAGCATAAACATAATTATTAACAATCTTTCCACTTGATAGGCCTTGGAGTGAAATGGGATCTTTCCTTTGGGCTGCTTCTGACACTCAGTTTCTCAAAAATCCTAACGTCCTGAGATAAAATTTAAGTCAGTTTTCTTGTGAAATCTTGGACATTCAAGTTACAGCATAACAACCTGACCTCTTTTTTTTTAAAAAAAATTGCCATCAGAAAAATATATATTGCTTTCTGCTGTAGGGCTGAACTCTGACATAAGGCTCAAAGTAGCATGTGTAGGTATAACTACAAAATTGAAAATGCGATAAAGACTTGTTGCACTGTGGTTGCATGCCCTCTAGCTGAGGAAATTGTCCTTTTCATCACATGTTCACACCAGCCCCTTTCTCTGGAGATTTAAAATTGCAACTTCCAGGATGGCTCAACTACCATGTTATCCTGTATTGCGCATAGAACACCTTTCCCGACTCTCTGTCACTTTATAAAGGCTAAAAATTCTCCAAGACAATAAAAAAACCCCACCAAACTTGGTTAGAGTACATTCCTGAGACAAGAGAGATCCTGATTCTGAATTCTGCTCTGAATCAAAACATGGACTTGAGCCAGGATTTGTCACCTTCCAGGAAAGTGCTCAGGAAAGTGCTCAGGAAAGTGCTCAGGAAAGTGCTCTAATACTGAGTAATTTTCCTTCTCATTGGCTTAATGAATATTTGAATAGTCCATGCAAGATGAAACAGAATCAGTGGGAGAGCCTGCAAACAAACCTCTGCAGAATATCTTACAATGTCATAGCTAGGTCATTGTTGAGGAGACATGGCTTCAGATCCTGTCAGGAAACAAAAAAATTGCATCTGCCTCCTATGGTTTGAGTGAATATGTTCCTGTTTCCTTAGATTTCTTTTTGTCCCCCTCTCTCCCTCCCCAACAAGTGGTTCCAAATAAAAATTACAGGGGAACAAGTAACTTTGGGTATTTTAAATATGCATTCTCTTACCACTTCTGTAGAGGAGAAGCTTTATCTTCATCCACATGAAGGACAAAAAGGAAGCAGAGGGATAGTTGATGTGGTTTCCTAAAGGGTTATATCAGTTTCTGAGGCATTAGATTGTACACAGAAAGGTGATTTTTTTAACACTAGGATATGGCAGCTGAGCTAATTTTTCCTAAAGGGTTTCAAAGATGAAGCATATTGGGCATCCTGGGCAGTTAAAGCTGATGTAAGGCTGCACTGAGGCTGAGCAGTCTCATCCTCTTGTAGCCTTGGCAAGGTGTCTCCTGCTCATTTTGGTCATCCCAAAAATGTAGTTTGACTACAGTAGACTGACTCACTGCCTGAGAGAAAAACAGGTGTTTTCTTTTCTTCTTATTCCTTTTTTTTTTCGCCTGTGGGCTACTTCCATGTTGGTTCGCCAGTCTTGCCCACTTGATGGCTGTCTAATTCCTAGAGCCTTTTGGCAGATTTGCTGTCTTAGAATGGCTTCAGTCAGACATACAGCTAGAACATGGGAGGTAAAAGAAAAATATAATTTTTAAGAAATGAATGGATACCAGTTGATACTGGCAGAACTACACTATAAGGCAGAGGCCTCTGTACATCCATCTGTGAAAGTCTTCAAAAAAGGAAGTACATCCCTTTTTTGTGTGTTACAGCTATGTGGCTTGCTGTATTTGTATAAATTTCAAGTCAGAGTAAATTAAATATTATTACCCTTTCCTAGCTAGAAGTCATGGTATTTGTTTAACTGCAGCTGTTTTACCCTAGTAAAACAGATCACCAAGATAAGCTATCCAAAATAAATCTGCCTTTCACGTCCCTATTCACCATAGCGGAGTCATTCAGACTTTGTCTTGCTAACAGGTAGGTCCTGAATAGACATCTTTTAAAGGGTTAAAATTTTAAACTTTGCATAATTGAAGTGATTCACTACAATGTTATTAGGATGCATAGTTTTTGCAGCTGATGCATCTTTAGGAAGATAAATGTAATGTTTCAGTGTGTCTGTTCACACAATTTTATAGCTTAATCAATGATGAATAGTGTTAGATGTACAGCATTGTTGTTTTGTAAATTATTCAATGCATTATTTTTCACATTCATCTAGTACTTCTTGTACTCAAACTTTAACATCTATACCTAAACAATAGCAACTGTTGCTATGTGTTCTTACTTATAGAAGGACATTGTCAACCTCAAACTATATTTCTAACCTTCTCATCTATTAAAGGAGGTAACACCTCCTTTTTTTCTGCTGCAATTGTATTATGTCTCATGATGGATATCGTTAATTTGATTTTCAGGGCTAGAGCGGTTCCAGAACTCGTGAATCCATTTGCATAAAAACTCAGTCTTGTGCCTGTCATGGAAGGGCTGTTCATTATTAAAATAATGAGTTTTGGAGGAATCACTCAGTGTTAAAGAATCTCTTCCTTTACTCTTTCTGCCATGCTTATTATTTGTATTGTGATGGCAGGCACAGCAAGCTGGATGTTGGCTACACATTCAGGATGAGTCTGTCTGTAAAACAACAGAACTCACAACCGGATTCCTACCTCTGCTGGTTCTATACCAGCACAGGGAATTTCTAATATTTGGACAGTCATATTGGAGTCAATGTTTTGGTTTAAAATATCAAGCTAACAAAACGCTCATTGAAATAAATACATTCCAAAAATGTCAACCTTCAGAAAAAAACCATTCCCAGATTTTACTAAGTCTTCTTGTGGTCTTCTTGAAGACTTTATTTACTGAAAAAACAGAGGATAAGAATGAAATTTTTAGAATTTTTTTTTCGTTTTCTTTATATGGTAAGCATCCTTTCTCAGTACATTCAATAATAAAATAGATAATCATCTAAGCCATTAAAATACCTCTATATTTTTGGACTTCATACAGCAGACCATAAGGTGTGGACAGAAATGGGAAAAAAACCTGAACAGAAGGGGTTTGCTTGTTACTGAAGCTTGGGGCCAGATTGAACTGTTCGGCATATGAGCATAAATCTGGAGTTATGCTCTCAAGAGCAATCAGATTACTCCAGACTTATGCTTGGCTACCTGAGATCAGCATCCGGCCAAGGATTTTTTCTGTAAGTACATTGTTGTAATTAGTATAGTCAGTAAAGATATAAAAATATCAGACTGTCCAGGTTTTGAGAAATACTTTGAACAACTGTAAGTCTTTTTATCAGACATTCTCTATTTTGAATTAAAAGGGACAGAGCTGCATGGCAGATTCAGCCTGCATTTAATTTCTTTCAAGCTGTATCATAAAAACTGAAACAATAATTTGAAATAATGTCTAATGTTGAACTAGAACCCTTCACCCTCCTTTCTCCACCAAGATATTTTCTATTACCTATACATAAAAGGTGGAATGACAATTGCATGAAGATTGACATAGAGAGAGATGCACTTTCTCTATAGTAAACCATTTTGCATGAATAGTTTTTACTGGAGTGGTCTAATAGTATTCCTACAACATCACATCTGAAATGATTTCTTTAATTCCTAAAAACTGTCCTTAATACATAAAAAATAATTCTTTAAACAATTTAAACCACAGCATTTTCCTAGCTATATTTCCAGGTAAAATCTACATGATCAGTTGCACTGCACCCTTATACAGAAAATCCCCACTGCTGGATTTTCAGATCAACTGGCTCATATTTGGACAGAGCTTTCGTGTCCTCGAGTTGACAAATGTTTCCATGGTCTCTTTATTCTCTCTTTTTTTTTTTTTTTATTAACATTAGAATTTGTGTTCATTTTTAGGAATTAACCAAAGCATTGCTGTGATTTTGTTCCTGATACAAACATTATGTTCCCTAAAATTTTAGCTCTGTCAAAGGCATTGTGTTTCTTCTTTTAGGCTAGCCTTCATTTATTTTTTCACTATTGTAACTTGATTTTCCTAATAGCACACCTTTCTTGCAGTTTCTTCTGTCTTAATAACGAACAATGACTTTCCAATCAGCCATGATAATTTTGTTTCTTAATACACAGGCAAGGGAAAAGAAATCTCCTCTTTTCTAAACTTCCTCATCTAGGAATTCAAATTTTAAAAAAATAATTCTTATACGGGAAATATTCCCACTCTATAGAAACTTCCTTTTGGAAACTGATGATTCATAACAAATTCAGGTAGAAATATTGGACTGCAAAATTTCTAGTGCACGCTGTATCGTTTTTGCATCTCTAAAAAAGGGACAGTTCATGGTCCTTGAAGGTCTGATTCAGGTGACTGATCATAAAGTGGATCTTCAAAGTGTAAATTAACAGCTTAGGAACCTTGGGAATTTTCTCCGGAAAAATTACCTTCTTGAGGACTGCTGAAGAAATCATGGGAGGATGCAGAAGGAAAAAGGCCACCTTTATATATGTGCCAGAATAAAATTGCAGTGAAGGCTAAAATGGTGATTGATATTTAAAACAAAAGAGTAGGTAAAATGGAAAATTATTAAGAAAGGGTCCTGACTTCAGAACTATGACTTTGGAGAGGGTCCTGGAGACAGCAGTGGGAATATCTTCAGTGGAGAAGAAACACTGGAAGTGAGGCTAGAAGGTAACCACGTGCAGAAGAGGAAGCTCATGCATTTGTTGTAGGCAGTGCATCGCATGATTTTAGAGACTGGGGAGATATCTGAAACAGAATCAGTGTTTGACAAAGGAGTTAGAAATGAGTATGGAAACTGGGGAATTTTCCAAAACAGAAAAAGGAAATCTAAGACAGCGATAGACTGAGAACAGTGATGAAAGGCATTAGAACAAAGGAAGTCAAATCGATGACTGGGGCAGAAGAGAGGGTTAAATATCTTTTACAGAGTTGAAAACTACTTATAACTGCAGAGACCTGCCAGGGCATGTCTGAAACATATGGTGCTCCCAACTAGTCAAATTTAAGGAGCAGCTCCTCAGGTTTGGCAGCTTACGCTAAGAGGATCAGCACTTAGGTTTGTTGCTGTTATCATGACAGAGAGAGGCTGTGTTTCTTTTAAAGATACAATCACCAAGGAATTAATTAGCTTTGACAGAAGTCAGTTTGACAGTGGTACTCAAGTGAATATGATAGTCAAAAGGGAAACAATGATAACAGAAAGAGCAAGATTATTCCTTTTG
Organism: Acanthiza pusilla; assembly: GCA_036630365.1. Classification (NCBI taxonomy): domain Eukaryota; kingdom Metazoa; phylum Chordata; class Aves; order Passeriformes; family Acanthizidae; genus Acanthiza; species Acanthiza pusilla. The sequence goes on from JAXCHO010000036.1 coordinate 23,542,534, forward strand.
CAAAGCATTAGATAAACATGTTCATTGGCTCATATGATGAATCAGGAAGACTTCAAGCTCTTGGATGGAAAAGCTAAGCATATTATACTTCATTGCCATGCTGTGCAAAACCTGAATTTTTTAGCAGTCTGTTCACAACAAGATGAATTAATGATTGGCAGAGAAACAAGGAACACAGAAAAATAATTCAGATAGTTAAAGGATCAAAGCAATTTGGCTCTGGTGAGGCAACCAAATAATTTAAAATTTGAAGGGGGAAAAGGAGGATAAGAAATAAGGACAAACTCAAACATTAACTTGGAGGAAAACTAGCAAAATATGTTCTTTCTTTCCTAGTTATTTTCTCTCTTGTACTTGTAACTCAGTTAAGGGAGACTTCAAAGTTTATTTAATTTACTTTGGCTAAGACAAAGAATGCTATATAAGAATACTATATAAGACAAGAATACTATAAAAGTAAAAGCTTTTAAATTGGCATTGTTTTATCTACAAATGATTGTTTCTATATACATGATGACTGAAATAGAGTGTGTATGCAGTGAACCTGAAAGCGCAATTGAAATTACTTATATATGTAATAATGGCATGTAAAAAAAACCAGTCTCAAGTAATCTCAAGAGGAAATAACAGCTGATCACAGAGCAAAAGAGATTCCCATCAAATTTAGTTTTTGGTAAGGGGACTGTAAATGGTATTGCAATTAAAAATCTATATGATTACCTTGAGCTCTCTTTTCAGACAGTTTGGAATTCACCTAGGAAAAGACACATGAAGTAGATTTTCAAGTATGTCATGACATGAAGCTCACTGTAGATGTATCTCCCTTTCAGCAGCATTGTGTCTTGCACAGTTCATGTCTTCAAACTTTCCCTCTTTGAAAAACACTGCAGAGTTTTGTCCTGTCATCCTTTAGTTCCTTCTTAATGCCTGCCATTGGAAAATGGCACTGGTGAGTCATTGTTATTTTTTGTATTTCTGTTGAGAGAGCTGTTTTCCTACCATTACTTCCTTACACCATTAGTTCGTACCTTAGAAAAATGCACCATTCTCCTTTCATTTTGGTGGTATCAAGAGATTTCTAGGCGAACCAAATACTTTCTAATTTTAAACTCTGTGGCTTACAATGGATATATTCTATTAAGTGAGTGTCTCAGCTGCAGTGTGTCAGGGAGGGCTGCACCCTTGGCTTATGCCTCACTGTTGTCTTAGGGTCTAAGCCTTGTAAGAAACATCTTAGTTTTGTTTTGCACAAAAGATGAGCTGCCTCTGACAGCATCCATGGGTCACCAGAGCAATCTCAGTGAGTCTGATCCTTCCCATCAGGTGTGTTGTGGCAGCACAGACAACAAAAGAGCCCCAGAAGAGGCCAGTAACTAAGTATATAATAACCCAAGTAGTGGGGGGTAATATTCTAGGGAAAGAGATTCAGAATAGACCAAAATGACTCCATCAAAAAGCTGAAGTAATCTTCTATACAGTGTGGTCAAAACATTCTCAGCAAATGGTGCTGGAGGGTGACTTGGTTCTCACAAGGAAACCCTTGCAAATGATGTGTACAAAGAGATAGTAATATTGGTCTAAACTGTAGATTTAACAGTGATTATGAAACCTGGATTTGTTTCTGGTAGGTATTTCAGTGCCCAGAAACATTAGTCCTTCTTGTACATTCTCCCTTAGTTGCTATTAGTAGCAAACTATCTTTTTTTTGTTTAGGAAAAATGAAACTCGGCCTAAAAGTGTGTTGACTTGCACTCTATGTTCCAGTAGATTTTTGAAGGATTTCTCTATAACATAATGCAGAACAATTTGAATGTGAATTTGATTTTTTCCAAATTTGGGAGTATTTGGATCTCAGTTCTGCATAACTACTTAGCGAAACACAGAATGACAGAAAGTTACTAAAATGAGACTTGTTTTTTTTCTAAAGCTGTCACAGATCAAATTACAAGTTATGAGTGGGAAGGAGGGGAGAGGGAAAAGAAAAACAGAATTATGATATTAGACCTTTGAAAAAAGTGGAGTGTTTCTGACAGAGATTTCTGACAGAGAAAGTGGAGGAAGTTTAGAGAAAAGTTAATGAAAAAAAAAGAGTATTGGGTGATAGTTTCTCTCTCAGTATGTGCTTTAGTTGATCAAAAAAAATGGCATGCAGATAGAGGCTGTTAAGAAAATCAGTAATAGTGACCATAAAAAATTGATTTCTCAGATATAAAGAGTGTCTTTGGTCCAAAAATCAAATTGAATATTAAATTATAGAAAGCAGTAATATAACAGGATAATTGCCAGTATGTTCAGATGAGATAACAGATAACAGAAAATGATTTGTTTAGAAAATGAAAATAGTATATTGAAAAACACTTTTAAAAGTCACTATTTTTATTTTCTACAGTGAATAAAACAATCTTTTAAGAAAATTGTCAGATTTTCTGGCATAAGAATTTAATAATGGCTGGATAACAAAGACCTTTCATAAAGACTTATTTAAATTCCTACTGCATAGATTTCTTTCAAGGTGCCTTAGATTACCAGCATTTAGTGGTTTTATAATTTTTTTCTTTACAATACCTGGAAGCAGATAAACACAAGACAACAGGAACACTTTGGGACAGAACTCAGGATGGGATTGAGCCTAGACCTGGTGAAGGATGGTGAATGTCATGACTACAGCAGGCTGAATCCATGTGACTGGGATGAACCATCTCCCAACATGGACGAACAGATCCGAAGACAGTGGTGTTGCCCCATCTTTCTGTAGCTACAGGTTCATCTCTTTCACCTTTTCCTCCTAGCAGTTGCACCACCAGGATGGTGCTGGGGCTTCATCTGGAGACTGGAGAATAGTGTTGAAAAAGGGGGGTAAAAAAGGCCCTATCATTTCCTGCCACTGTAAATCATTCCATAGCTGGGTGAGATTCAGATACCTAAAGTCTGGCATTTACATGGGTGCTCTATGTCTAAGCTCCTTTTTCAGCCAGTGAAGATCCACCCAACATCTAGTAGAATATCTGCCCAGGCTTCATTGGCTGCACTGAGGTTTCCCTGTATGGACATTATCTGTACACAGGGTCTTCTAGGGTGCTTTGGATGGTTTGTGTAACTCTCCCTCAGCCTGCTGGCTTGCTCAAGTGAGTTTAATGCATGTAAGCAAGGGACATTTAAAGTAAAAGATTCTCCCTTTAAAGGCCTAAAGCAGTTCTTTATTTGTTGATTATGTGCAATAGACAGTCGTGACTAATGAGGTCCTGGGGTAGGCATTACTATGCTTTTCATCTCCACTAAGATAACAATGAGATTTTGTTGATCAGATACCCTGAGCCAGGAAGGGTAGAGTGGGCCTCTGGTGTTCCCTGAATGCCCTCATCCTTGCTGCTTCTGAGTTGCCATCTCCTGACTCCCAGCTGTTTCACTAAAGCTTTACATGTTTCCTGATCACAGTTTTTTCCCTTGAGTTGTGGTCAGTGGACATTCTCACAGTTCTTCCTTATAACTTAGCAATATCTTTAGAAGTCTGAGCTGTTCTTATGCAGTGGGGCTGTGTCAAAACTAGACCTGAGGAGCAGCTAGACAGACAGCTGAGGAGAGAGGGAGGAGGAAGGAAACACCTGTGTGACCCAGGACAAAAGGCAAGCAGACACTGGTCCTGTGGGGAATTGCACACTCTGGAGTATAAGTTGAAGGCCAGGCAGAACATTGGAATTGGTTCTAGATGTCAGGCAACTGAATTAAGTCCTACACAAGGTAGGTGTAAAGGTAGCGCACCTGGAGACACCTGAGTGTGGTTGCTTAAATATAGGGATCCGAATTTTGAAAGGAATCTTGCCCTAAATGCTTAGCTGAGAACAGCCACCCAGATGCTCAATAGCATAAATTGGGTGAGATGTATTTAGGCTATGGAGACTAAGAGTAGGATTTTGCTGTGAGGAGCCTATTCTCCAAAACCATTAGCTCAATCCAAATGTACCACTTCTTGTCTGTCACATTTAGACACTTTTTACTTTATGTATGTCAGACTCTGCCTATTTCATTTTTTCTGGAAACGCTGGCTATTCATATATATCAAACTAGAATTTCCACAGTCTTTCTAGGATAATGGGTAGTGATTCCAATTTAGGCAGTGTAAGAGGATTTGCCTTCTCTTTCTGACTCTAGCAGCTGCTGCCTTCCATAGCTATGACTTTGGGGTTGTTACTAGTCAAACTATATTTTCTTTTTTATTTTGAAAAGATGTCTTCTTAGTATAAGACTACCATCTATGATGCTTGCAACTGCCAGTAAAAATCCATACCCAGTAAAATGCTTGGTGCAATGGATGTAGACAAAGTATGCAGGAAGGACAAAATAAATGTGTCAATTGTGTTTTCATGCCCAATATGAAAAAGTGGGTTTGGGGCAGAAAATGAGGGGAGTAGTGTAGGTTCCTACTATTCACAGGGAGTATTCGCAGTATGAGTATTCACAGGGAGCATCTTGCACTTAAGCATTAAGGCTCAATGCATCTTTGTACTGGGTTGGGAGGAAACTTATAACCAGTACATATTGAACTTGACTAATTTTGATTTAATTTATTGTATAAGGGATTATTTATTTCCAAATAAATAATAAATTTATGGGTAACTCTCTGTGTTTGCTAATTTGAGGACCTGAGGTGAGCCTTTTAATTGTTTTTTGTAGATTGCATGGATATTTAATAAAACACCCTGACATAGCTATATTTCTTGCAACTGAATGGACAACAATAAGTACTGAAACAAAACATCGGGGCTTCTCATGCTTACAAATATGTAAAAAAACAGTTCAGAGCCCTGGCATTAGCTCCACTGACTGCTAACAAGACATAAATGGAATTTTACACTATCAGACAAGATACAATATGAAAAAAATGTAATACTAACTGAAGCTGGAGTATTTACAAATTGCTCTGGAAGTGGCACAGAAATCAGCTGCCTGAAGAGCCCTTGCTGGTTTTGTTCCTTTCCAGTCTTTACTTTCATCTGCACAGGGAACAAGGGTGCAGGGGCTTTTTTTCTGTAAATGATGCTTTCATAGAATCAGGTGTGCTCATGCTTATTCTGAATCAAGCAGAGCGATGTGCCCAAAGTACAGGGATTTCAGGGGTTTGGTATCAGTCTGAGCAGGTGCATCATTATTTTTTGGTATTGCTTACTTTGTATTGTCTGTGACTTGTTTTTTCTCTCCTCACTGCAGCACTGCCTGTGTACTCAGGTTCCAGGGCACAGAGCCTGTCCTTCAAGATATTTGTTTGTAAAATGTGCTTCCTCCCACACTTGTCATACATGGCAGAACACTGTTTACAGTATTTCACCCTCCCTTATTTGTGAGCCTGATTATATTAGAGAGGTAATGAACAACTAGCAAGGAAATAGCTTGTCAGAACAAAGGAAGTATTTGGGGATTTTCTGTCTTTTTAATTTCCAGGGGGAAAAAAAATCTTGATTGGAGGTACAGTGTGGGCTAGTACAATTTTAATAAAATACTTTTATCTTGCTGCAGGGGAGGTTGTTTCTTTTTACGTTGTGTCAGCGCACCAGAAACACTGATATTTCATAAATATCTGAAAAGCAAGCATGGCAATCCAAGACAGTGTGTAGCCTTTTCTGGATGTATGCAAAGAAGATTTTTAAAGGAGTTAACACAGAAGGTCAGAAAAAGGAGTCTGTGTCTTATCACAAAGGTGAACCAGAAGTTGGCTGTCCCTGACAACTTATAGAGAAAAATTCTTCCATATGGCTGATTTGGAAGCTCCACATTATAGAAGAGTAGCTAAAATTTGGAAAGATGGTTGTGGATGCTGGCAAAAGTGCAGCCTGACAGCTAAGTTGCACATCTGCAACATTATTCTCCCCGTCCGCTTCCCCTGAAGCTGAAGACGTACTGAAATGAAGGACAAGGACACTGTCAGCTTTTTCTCACTGCTGGAATAGACAATAGTCTGATACAGGAGCCATGAAATATGAACTGAAGACCACTCTTAAAGAAATGAGAGAAATATTATGAAATTCTCTGTCGCAGGCTTACATCCATACCCTGTCCCATCCTCCTTTCATATCCTTCCCCATTCCTGTGACATTATCCCAGATGAAAAGCATTTACAGACATGGAACTGATTTCTGGTGACCTACAATTGTTATGAGTGTTTTTTACAGAGGAAATTGTTTGACTTGTAACAGATACAAAATTCTAGTTTGATGCTGAAATACAAAACACGAATGGGAGGGCTTTAAGAACTGGGGAAACTCTGTCAATTAAAAAAAGACTTTGATTTTTCTTTGTAAGGAGTTCTATGGGTTTTGGCTGTTCATGACTAGGTCAAAGAAAATTGATTTATTTCTGTGGGAGAAAACACAGTATTAGAAGTATGTCACAGATGGATGTCACTTGTGACAAACTGACCATAACCTCCATTGCTTGTCTCCCTGCACTGCTGGGGAGGTTGAGGTAGAGCTGGGAAGGAGGGAGGGATGTGGGGAATATTTATTTTACTTATTATGCTGCTCTGATTTTGTTGGCAATAAATTCAATTAATATCCCCAATTCAAGTCTGTTTTGCCCATGATTGTATTTGATGAGTGATCTCTCCCAGTCTTTATCTCAACTCATGAGCCTTTTGTTATATTTTCTCTCCTCTGTCCAGTTGTAGAGGGGAGTGATAGAGCAGCTTTGGTGGGTGCCTGGCATCCAGCCAGGGTCAAAACACCTGTTCATTCTCACAAGCTTTTGTTTTGCTTTTCATTTTTATAGCCTAGCCATGGAGATTTGAAGGCTAAGTCTGCACAGCTCAGATATAGTCGAAGGCTTATTATTACATTAGAGAGAAAGCCAAGGGACAGTTGCAATTCAGTGTTATTTTCCTCTGAGAGTAGAAGTAATGCAGTTGCTTCATTTTTGTTCTATGAAATTTATGAAAAAGTGAGTCTGTTTTATCTTTCTGAACTATGTACTTGTCCTGAAGGTAAGGACTGTAGACTTTTCAAAGTCTATCTCCTTTGAGCATACAAACCCCATGCAACTGGTTAAAAAAAAAAAAAAAAAAAAGAACAATTACCTTTAAAGAGTTTTTTTTACAATAGTACTCCTTTTGAGGAGTAATTTTGTTTATGTACCTTTTGACTGAGACTTTCAGCTTTTCACCACTGCCAAAATAGTGAGAAAAGTACCTTAAAAGTCTAATAAAAGTGAAAGCAAAGTTTCTCTTGAAATTGCTTATTTAATCAGCTGAATACAAGGTCAGTAAATACAATGGAACTAAACCAGAGAAGCTGACAACTCTTTGTTTTTACCAAAGTTTGATTTTCTTGATCAGTTCTTTTGTAGCATCTTGTTTGCTGAGGAATGCAAGGGCATGAGGAATTCACATCTAGAATTTAGGTTTTGTTTAAAACAAGCAAAAATTTGTTTCCATTTTTTCCTCATGAATCCAGCAGGAAATGACAAACTAACAGTGGAGATTATTTCTTTTCTAGATATATATGGATCCTCTATGACAAGTAACAAGAAGATAGCCTTCAGATCCTCCCAAGCTGAAACTTTGGTCTGTGTTTTATTTTTGACAGAACAAAACAAAAAATTTGCACCTTTAAGGTAAAGAAACAATTAATGGTAGTAGCAACATTATGAGAGTTCAATGGTATCTGTTGGGTAAGAGTGGATATAAATATGCATATGCAAATATAAAACAGATCAGCAAAAATAATTTTATGGATTTTTAAAAAAGAATTGTAGCTTACAGTGCAAATAATGCATATGTACACACATGCACACTTCTTAGAAATGACATGTGCTTAAGCACTGAAGTTAATCTATTTTCTGACTTATTTTGGTCAGCAGTTGGTCTTGATCTGTCCCCTTAGCAGAAAGTTTTATTCTGGTACCGTAACAGTTGTTGTAGTGTTTTTGAAACTCAAAAGCTGCAAAGCTTGCACATGGGCCTAGTTTTAGCTCCAGTTTCTGGCTTCACTTTGCTCTTTTCTGAGGGAGTGCTTCTTCTGCCCAAAAATGCAGATGTGGGAATATGTCCACTCTGGTGGCACTTCAGTGGAAAAGGGACGGTTTCTAAGTAGACCTGATGACCACACCAGTGTCTTTTCTGCTACTTTATCTCAACTCTAGGACAGCCATAGGGACATGGATTCTCAAGACCCAACAATTTGCTATGAGTTACCCTTAGTATGCAAAGCACAAAATAAAATTGCCCAGGAGGCCAGCTGGCCAGCACGACTTTTTGTTTTTATTTGGCCAACACTTGGCTCTTCTCCAGTAACAGGGGAAACTGAAATAATAAGCTTTTTACTAAAAGATGATTAAAAAAGAGATGAAAAATCCAGGCCACCTCTGGTCTTGGTAAAAGAGGAAGGGTAGAAATTAGTCAAAAGATTTAATCCTAATTTTGCATTATTTTAAATCTTGGAATAGAGCCTAGTAAATTTATGGTGAACTTTTAGTCAAAGTAAGTTACAGTTTGAGGCTGTTCTTTAACTTGTTAGGCTAGTGAAAGTCACTAACTGAGTTTGCAGGAGAACTCTGCTTATTCTGATATCAGTAGCCTTTCCTTTTTCAGGAGGTACAGTATGTACCTCTGAGGGAGAACTGTGAATGGAAGTGGTTGGGATAATGCATTTGTACCAGGGATCTGAAGGATGCCATGAGGTGATAGCAGGGAAGAGAAGAGAATGCAAGGGCAAATACCTGCACTTTAGTCAGTACAAGGTGCTAGATTTAGATGTTCTGTGGATGGATTTGTTCATTGTAACACGCTAAGCAGATGACTGATACCAGAAGGAGAATAGGGGTTTGTGTTGGCTATCTTTTCTTCTTCTTTCTGCCAGTGGCCAGAATTGGCCCCTCAAATGCAGATTTATTGCCACTGCATGAAAAAAACCTAGACAGGCTACATTTTCACCTACATTTCCATTTCCAGCCTACCAGACTGCAACACTTGCAAGGGCTAAGTGAGACACTGCCACATGCCTGATGTTGATGTTATTCACATGGCTTTCGAATGCTTTTTTAGCCTTGCTAAAATTTATGTTTTCAGTAGTATTGACTGAAAATGGATTTCACAGTGTGACTGTACATTATATGGAAAATTATTTTGGTATTGAATTTCTATTTCCTACCCACCTTTTCATTTCTATAACTAACTGATGTTCTTGCCCTCTAAACAGGGCAAATAGAAATTTCTGATAGATCTTCTGCATAGAAATAACAGCTTTGCATATTTTATCATGTTCACTTCTGCTCTCATTAACGAAAAGTGTTAAAATTTTCATTTAAATATTTAGTCATGTACTCTTTTTAGTTTGCATTGTGTGTTCCTGGCAAACTCTTCTGCTCCATTTGCTATAAGATTAGGTGATGGAAGTCCAACTGAGAGTGAAACCCTGCCTGCTATTATTGTATTAGAACAATTTTGAAATTATTTTTTAATACCATTCTTCAGTAATCTTGTTAAATATTTCCTTTGCCTCCAATTACTGCTGCACACTGGGTGAAAATCTTAATAAACTAGAGTGCAATGACATTCATGTCTACTTCCTGACCTGCAATCATTACTTTAAACTCTAAATGTGGTTAAAATATTTCATTGTTTCACCTCTAATGTTTGTTTTCACTGGTCTGGAGGTTCATTTGTCATTATGAGTCACTGCAGTTTTTCATGCCCTCTGAAGGCTTTTCATGCTGCTTTCTGATTCCAGCTGAACTATTCTATCTCATTACAAACTCAGCTGCCTTGATATTCCCCCTTGCCACATTCTAAATCACTTGCATGTGCATTAAATATCAAACCTGGCACAGAAGGTAAAGATACATCACAAAGTTATAACGGAGGAGTGAATATAATGCTGTTGAATCCTCTGATTTCATTAGCAATTCCTACCCAGTCATCAATTGATTTTTTTTTTTTTTTTAATGTCTTTTACCTCAAGACCACTTAGCCTTCCTAGTAGTATTCTGTGGATCACTTGTCAAGGATTCTCAGAACAAAAGAAAGCTTTCAAGAACTTAGTGATGTTAAGGAGATGGCAACACATTAGTAATTTTGGTTTGGGTCTCCTTCTCCATTAGTTAGTATAAGAAAAGGAAAAGGAAAAGGAAAAGGAAAAGGAAAAGGAAAAGGAAAAGGAAAAGGAAAAGGAAAAGGAAAAGGAAAAGGAAAAGGAAAAGGAAAAGGAAAAGGAAAAGGAAAAGGAAAAGGAAAAGGAAATCTTTTAAACAAAGAACTCTATATATCAATAAAACATGACATGAGTCAGTAGGTACAGTAAACAAATGAGTTGTTTTGATGGGTTTGTAAATGCACATTTAAAAATAAATGTGTGTATTGACCTTGCATATCACTGCATATCTAAATCCTCTTACAAGTATAATTTTGGATCTGAAAATATGTCTATACTAGAAGTATCTTCATCAAATCCATGAGTAAGAATTACACCTGCATTTATACTATATAAGGAAAAAAAATAGGACAGTAAAATTTGTTTAGCCTGATTTCAAATGCTTCTGTTACTCTTCTAAGGATATGGTATCTAACTTCTCATGCTCTTTCTTGAAACAGATGAGATCTTGGTACTAATGAAGTCAGCAAGAATCAAGTTTCATTGATTTAATTTTAAGCTCTCTAAGCTTAAAAACAGTAGGAGTTTTATAATATCAGTAAATTTGTCTTATGTTATGAAGGAAAGAACATCAGTAGACCAGATAAAGGGAGCATTACTAAGCCCTGAAGAAGATGGAACAGTTAATAAAAAAATAAGTAGAGAAGATACTCATCAAGAAAAGATTGAATGAGTCTGTACATTTCTGTGTACACATATGTAGTTAGAAATGTTACCAAAATCTGAAATATAACAAACACAATGTACAAAGAAAACTAAGAAGGCATGAACAAAGATGTTTGATGTACAAACACTTCCAAAATATTTATTTTGGAGAAACCTCATTAAGAGCTGCAGACTGAGTAAGCTTGTGTGAACAGGAAAAGAGACAACATGCATTCCTTAGCAGCACTGCTTTTTTCCTCTCTAAAAATTTTGGTGGCCCAGAGGCCTCAGAAGTTCATAAATAAATTCCTGCTTTTCTTCAGGGGGGCTGATTGCAATGGAAATCTTAGCTTAATTTACTTTTTGTACCAAATGACATAGAAATTTACGAAGAGAATGAGAGGAATTTAATAATCTCATATGCTGGCATGAGTTTTTACAGACTAATACAAAAAATAAATAATATTTTTTCAAAAATTTTAAAACAAATTAGATTTGATAAAACAAAGAATGGGAAAAGAGGCAAAAGAAGTGGGAAAATAGTAGAAAGGCAACACTGCAAACTAAAACAGACATGTGTGATGAATATACCTTGACACTGAGCAACTGTAAAGTTTTCTACAGTGATAAATATGATTTATCTGTAGCATAATCTCAGCCTCTGTTTCCTTGTAAAGGGATCTAGGTGAATTGCCTAAAATACTGCCCTAACGTCACTTTTTCCTTATGTCCTTACAAGTTCCTTGCTACGAACATAGTGGGGATTTTGATTTTTCTTCTTCAGTATTTATTTTGATTGAATTCACTTAGCAGTGAGTATATCTTTTGCTATTCTGACTTTATAGATGAGCACAGTTCCGAGTCTCCATCCTTCTCCTGTGTGTATGTTTCCTATAACTAACAGGCTTTAGAAGAACTTTCTGATTAGTTCTCATAACTTTTTAAAATGAGTGTAATTGATTGTGTCTGTATAGCTGCTGCTTAAGTGCAACTGGGAAATGATTCAGCTGAAGCCTATAAATCGCTTTTTTTTTTTTTTTTTTTTAATATCACACTCTGTTGTGTTGCAGATTTGATAATAACAGAATTTCAAGTAAAGCTGCTAAATACTTTCCTGGTCCTGAAGCTTTTCTCTTCCTACACTTCCTGCAGGTCAGGTATTCTTTACAGCTAAAGGGTATTTGCTGTGAATTGTTTCCATGACTCATAAATGTCTGAAAATGCAGTAGCACTATGACAGGGGAGAAAAAACCAAGAGAATCAATTGCACAATTGAGATTGTATTGACCCATGTAAATAGCAGTGTTAGTAGAAACCCCTTTGAACTCCCTATGAAAGTACATATCCCCCAAAGGCAGGAAAATTAGTTAAGATTCATGCAGTCCTGCATATGGAAATCATACCAGCTCTTCAATGGAAGAGAAAATCCAGTTTGCTGGTGATTGACCTTCCTGAAAGGAAGCCTCTAGAAAAGGAGGCTACCTAAAGTAGACACTTAAGTAAACCTCTTTGCCAGGCTCTCAGATACTCTGAGAAAACTGGATTTTATCAGAAAGGACCTGGATCCTCTTACCAGCTGGTTTGGTAAAGCCTCTCTAGGAGTGATGCAAAGATGAAGCAGTCAAATGTAAAAGATTCAATGTTTACTAAAAGGAAAAAAACCTTGGGTGGTCATATTAATCACATTCTGCTATGACAGTGAGATGTGTTCCACTAGAGGGAGAGGGGACCTAGGCTTTAGTGCCTCTGCAGCACAGCAGGATTGTGGAAAGGCTCACAAGGGGACTTATGGTAAAGGGAAAGCCACAGCAAGATGCATATTCCTACCCCACCAGAGACGTGAAAGAAATTCCTCTGTGCGAGGTGGTGAGTGGAGGAAATCAACAGCTAAGGGTAGTGGAGGGAAAGAACCCCAACAAAATCTGGAAGTGAAATACATGGTTTGTCCTCACCTGATGGCATTGATTCTGGAATGAAGAGCAATCCAGGATATAGGAATCTTATAAGGCCAAAGTTGGATTCTATCCAGTTTAACATTGCCAAAAGCAGAGTGCATTTCACTAAAGAGGACTGACAGAATCTAAGAGTTTTTTGCCATTTGAAAGTTTGAAGGGACAAAAGTTTTATGGCCCAGAAAGAGCAATATCATACCAAGTAATTTGAAACATAAAGCATGCTTGACTTCCTCCACAGCAGCAGAAGCTGTGACTGAAGGTAAGCAAACCCTAGATTATGATATTTATCCCCTTTCTTATTTTCCTTTACTGCCTTGCTTACAGACTTGAAAGACTCACATCTTGTAGTTTCTGAGATCAAAATGATTGTCAGTAAATATATAGCCAAAGATGACACCAATTCATTAAGTATTGAATGGCTGTTTCTTGGGACACAGAGGACTTCTGATTGCATTCTGATGGTCTGTCATTTGATGTACAGCAGCAAAGGTAAAAAAAGATCACCTTTATTTAATATGGAAGAGTGGAAAGGAGGGTGATGACTGGATTTATGCAGCTAATTAACAGAGTAGTGAGATGACTTGTCAATGTCCCTTCAATGACACCAGGAGTTTTTCTCACATTCCTTAAACTTGACATATATTGTACTATTCAAGCAGTTTCATTTTCTGACTGTAGAAATGAGACAACTTTGCCAAGTCTTGGAACAAAAGAGTGACAAAGAAGTGATGACAATCAGCACTAAAAACAATGGGCAAGAATCAAGTGCCATGTTGTTGATGCTGTGAACATAAATTTCTATCCATGTTGATGTGGTACCATTTGTCTGATGTCTGGACTAATTTTCTTAAGTATGCAATGTATTGTGCCAGCATGAGCTGAAATCAATTCATGTTGTTGATTTTGTCCTTTTCTCACTACTGTGGAGAAGTCCAGTTCTGCCCAGTACCAATGAAATTTTTGCATTCTAAGGGTTTCTAAAAGGAAGCCACAACCTAAGCACAATTAAGTAAACACTGTCAGTGTATCCTTGAGTGAAAGCTGACTGACAACAGGCTCACTCTCCAGTTCTCATGAGCTATCCATTTCACTCACATCCACCTACTACCTCTTTTCTTTCCTATAGAAAGGCCTGCTGAGTCACAAAAAAGATCCAGGCTAAAAACATTCCAGGACATGTTGTTCAGTCATCATTTTTCAACTCTTACATATAAGGTTTATGAAAATTTAGATCTATATTCAAAGTCATAAGTAAGTACATATAATTGCTCAGCATGACACCAGTAGATGCTGGTAAGGACCGTGGGTGTTTTTCAGTATTGTATGAGGTCTTTTAACTAATATCAGAGTTTTTCTGGTTTCTTTCCATACGAGCTTGCATTCTTTTACAACTAAAATAAAACTGAATTTAAAAAAAATGTATTAAAAAATAATGTTTAAAGACAAGTGCTAAATGTCACACCTTGCCAGAGATAAGACTCTTTAAATGAAAAAATGTTTTGCTTCATTTGGGAAACTACTGGTGTGTGAAACTGACACCCTAAACAATCAATGCTTTATTGAGAAAAGAAACATACTTTTCTTTGCACAAAAGGATCCAACAGTGCTCTGGCCAGCCTAGGAAAATAATGTCTAGAACTGCTACATGTCTGAATAGTGCTTCTGTACTTGCATACAGCCAGTCCTACCAAACAACAAAATTAATGCCTTTATGAAAAGTATTCTGGACCAGGCAGGTCTTCATCTCCTGACTTGAATTGTCTTCCTACTCTGCCCAGCGGACAGCTCAGGATCACTTCCAAGGTGCTTGCCATGCAAAACACAAAATATTCACATGAATTGGAAGTTATGACTGTATCATTGTACATGATACATAAAGGGTTTGGGGCTTTTTTTGTTTGGTTGGTTGGTTTTTTTTTTTTTTTTTTTTTTTTTAATCTAGGTCTGGCACAAAAGAAGCACTGAAATGCCACTAACATCCAAGGAAAATCAAAGAAACCGTGTAACTTAGTAAACATACTGAGTAAGAGTGGGCTGGTTTAGTGTTTGGGGGAGGGAACTCAATTAAATCAATACTCAATTAAAGAAAAGGAATAGTTCAAATGAGCTAAAATTAAATACAACTGAAGTTTGAAAAATTCCCTACATCTTTATGGCAGGTACAGTGATATCTATTTAAGTCAGTTACAGTATTTTTTTGTGAGAGACAATGGCATCTCCAGCACTCTCTTGAAACCTGCTTTACCATTATTCAGTATCTGTGAGATACAAGACAGATACACTTGTGATTTTCACAAATTCTCCCCCCAGATCTGAGTTTTATTGCTACATATATTCCCCAACAGATCTAATACTTGCAGTGTTGAAGTGTCACATTCAAAGCAGTGTATTGCAGTGCTGATTCTTGAGTACATACTTTGTTAGTGAATGTTCTCTTCAGACCAATCTAGGACAGAGGTCCAAGTTTATCCTGCGTGGAAGCTTCACTCCTTTTCACCTAAATGCAAACACATACACTCCAGGAAACATGGTTTTTCCTACTAAGAAGGAGAATGATGTAGTGAAAATTACCTGAATGGCATGTGCCTTGAAGAGTGCTGATACACTCTCTTACCTTGCTATTTGAAAACAACTCAACAAACAAACACCTGAAAGATTTTGACTCACAAAGAGCACTCCTGAATCCTATGACAACTACAATCTTGAATTTCATGATTTGGAATTGTATTCAGAATTAGAATCTGGCACTGTATCTGTCTGCATGTTGGGAAATGGTTGTGCAGGCATGCTTGTATGTGAATACTCCTAATTGCTAGTGTTTCAGCCTCTTTTAAAGTGCAACCTTGTAGACAGATTCAACCGAATTTATGTACTTTTTGTTATGGTTTCAAAGATCCATCAATCAAACTTCTTCAGATGCACTGACTCATTCTTATTCCAACCACTTGTCTCTCATCTAACAGTGACTGAGGTAGACATTTGTCACTAGGGAATTTTGATTTCAACTGATGTTTAAAGAGTTGCTGGAAATAATAAATGATTGCTAGTCAGATTAAAATGAGTGCTGGTCAAATATGACATTTTTTATTGCCTATTAAATTTGACATTCTTCTGGTTAGTTCTGTTGATGCTTAGTACATAACTGAAGAAAAGTATTATTATGCATCAATATAAAAAAGATAATATCAGAGGAGGATTACAATGCAAAAAAAGAACATAAAAAGGGGAATCAAGGATAGAGAGCTAAAGAAGTACTAAAAGCATTGTTCAAGCATTATGGGACAAAGGAAGAAGGCCAAAGCCCATTTGGAGGTAAAATGTCTTATTGCACACAGGTGCAATGTGTAACATGAAGAGATTTTACACTTTTCCTAGCACTGCAAAGTATTTTGAGATGATGAACAGTGCCAACATACAATGTGTTGTAATCTTCCTCAATGACCTGAAAAGCTTTTGAGATCAACCTGGACAGCTTTCAAATAGGTATTTTTATGATTTAACCTGTTTGTAATGAAGCTGACATTGATTAGAAAGAGGAAGGATTTCCTTACTCAAGCCCAAATCCATTAAGTACTATTACAATTTGCACAGAAGCGAAAAGATCCATTTGCATATGAGACTGTGGCTAGCTAAGACATGTACTCCTTCCTTCCTTCCTTCCTTCCTTCCTTCCTTCCTTCCTTCCTTCCTTCCTTCCTTCCTTCCTTCCTTCCTTCCTTCCTTCCTTCCTTCCTTCCTTCCTTCCTTCCTTCCTTCCTTCCGCACCATTCCTTCCTTCCTTCCTTCCTTCCTTCCTTCCTTCCTTCCTTCCTTCCTTCCGCACCATTCCTTCCTTCCTTCCTTCCTTCCTTCCTTCCCTCCCTCCTTCCTTCCTTCCTTCCACACCATTCCTTCCTTCCTTCCTTCCTTCCTTCCTTCCTTCCTTCCTTCCTTCCTTCCTTCCTTCCTTCCTTCCTTCCTTCCTTCCTTCCTTCCTTCCTTCCTTCCTTCCTTCCTTCCTTCCTTCCTTCCTTCCTTCCTTCCGCACCATTCCTTCCGCACCATTCCTTCCTTCCTTCCTTCCTTCCGCACCATTCCTTCCTTCCTTCCTTCCTTCCTTCCTTCCTTCCTTCCTTCCTTCCTTCCTTCCTTCCTTCCTTCCTTCCTTCCTTCCTTCCTTCCTTCCTTCCTTCCTTCCTTCCTTCCTTCCTTCCTTCCTTCCTTCCTTCCTTCCTTCCTTCCTTCCTTCCTTCCTTCCTTCCTTCCTTCCTTCCTTCCTTCCTTCCTTCCTTCCTTCCTTCCTTCCTTCCTTCCTTCCTTCCTTCCTTCCCTCCCTCCTTCCTTCCTTCCTTCCTTCCTTCCTTCCTTCCTTCCTTCCTTCCTTCCTTCCTTCCTTCCTTCCTTCCTTCCTTCCTTCCTTCCTTCCTTCCTTCCTTCCTTCCTTCCTTCCTTCCTTCCTTCCTTCCGCACCATTCCTTCCTTCCTTCCTTCCGCACCATTCCTTCCTTCCTTCCTTCCTTCCTTCCTTCCTTCCGCACCATTCCTTCCTTCCTTCCTTCCTTCCTTCCGCACCATTCCTTCCTTCCTTCCTTCCTTCCTTCCTTCCTTCCTTCCGCACCATTCCTTCCTTCCTTCCTTCATGACTTCCTTCATGACTTCGTTCATGACTTCCTTCATGACTTCCTTCATGACTTCCTTCCTTCATGACTTCCTTCCTTCACGACTTTCTTCCTTCCTTCCTTCATGACTTCCTTCATGACTTCCTTCATGACTTCCTTCATGACTTCCTTCCTTCATGACTTTATGACTTCATTTAAAAGAGAAATTCTGGTTTAATTTCTGGTGGTATAATTGAGATGGCAAGGAGTGTTCCTCTTCCCAACTTAAATCTTCTAGACCCAGGCAGTAAGATATCACATATCTTCCTGATAAATAGAGGTGATTTTTGGTGCTGCAGGACTATGTGAAACCGTGCCAGCCTCTATGTCCCTAGAGTGCTGCTGTTGGTCAGAAACAGCTGCTATAGAAATTTAATGTGGAAGTTGTTTCTCATGTCTTCTGGCTTATTTACCTGTTAATAAAATTTTGTCTTCCCCATACACTTTCTAAAAATTCCTTTTCAAAGCTGTTTTCTAGGCAAAGAAAATGCAAAAGATCTAATACCTTGGTACTTTAGTAATTTCAGAAAGTACTATGCAGAAAAATTTTATCTCAACTTCATAAAGAAAGATATTCATAAATTTTTCTGTATTGGAAATGACAACAGCAAAACCAGATCTTATTGAACAGAGCAGAGGTCGGTGCTTGGCATTTGTCAAGGATTCATTTTGCTACAGATTTTATCAGAAGTTTTCCTTAACATGCTAGTGCAAAAATTAGGAATATGCTGATGACTGATAATGACACAAACTTGGACCACTGTTTACATAGTGGGGAACTGAATCCTCATAGGTATAATGGTTGTAGGAATGGAAGGAAAAATAATTGTGTGGTTATAGATGTTTCTTTTAAAATTAGGAGATCTCATCAGTTTGAACTGATGAAAAATCCAGTAGTCTTATTTGGTCCAGGATGCATATGGGTGACTAAGATGACAAAAGAAAAGCCAAAGTGATCCTAAGGCAATTAATTTCTGGACAATAATAGTTATCAGTTTACTCAGACTTGTAAGACCTCATGTAGAATGATATAAACAAGTCAAACTCTGGATAAAGAAAATGGCTACTAAGATAATAAGGAACAAAAATCCCATCTAGCAGGAGGAGATTAAAAGAGTTTCTCACGCTTCACTTTAGAAAAATTCTCCAAAAGTGGATATGATTGCTCTTTGTGAATACAGTGTAGCATAAAGGCCAAGAAAATATCAGATTCATTTAAACTGAAAGGCAGCGCTACCAACACAACACCAGATATAAACTATTTACAATTTTAGACTAAAATTAATATCAGTATTTCAAATTATTATATTGTTTAGATGATATGTATATTTTTAGATATGATTTCTATTTTATATACTCTTCATCTGTTATATACATATTATTTACATATATATGACATTTATATGTTATACAATACATACTGTGTCTATGATGTGTACTATAACAACAAATGAAAGTGTTTACTACATTTATATATGTATCTGTGTATATATATATTCTTAACCTTTAATATTCTAGTTATTACAATTGAAGCACACAGTAAAATCTTATTGTGCCTTTAATACATGAACTTGCTTAATGGCATTGAAGTAAAGAAATGTCAGAAACTGTTGTAATATTTTATATGGATATTTGGCACATGTTCATTTTGAATATAAGCTTTTATTGTGTTCTTACATGAATCAAAGAAAAAGAAAGGCACAATTTATCAAAAACCTGCATATTAAGAGTGGTCCCCAGCCTGTGCTAACTTTTCAATTATGCACAGAACTGTTTGCAATAGAACAAAATTTCGTTTGGTCCCAAAATGGCCAGAGACCATTTTATCAATTTGAAAGGTGGAAAGGATCTCGCTGTGGTGCCCAGGACTCTGTCTCAGCTGTGGGTAAAGCATTGGTACAGCCAGAGGTTTATGGCGCTGTTTGAATTGAATCAGGCTTTTTATGTCCTGCATAAGTTATAAGTGGTGGTTGACTTAAGTGATATTTATGTTCCTGTTTGGGCTGCAGCTAAATCTAAACCATCTCCTTAAGAAGACTTTAAGAACAGCTTACTTTAGTCCTAATGCAGCCTCTAGGCTCATTCTCAGCTAAGACCATTCTATTTCATATTAATGGCTGTAAATTTTTTATAGTAACTGGCTCACTGAAGCCTCACATATTCAGTTGCTAATTGTTACACCATGTTTACTGGAGTAATTGATTGGAAAATATGACTTGATTGCTGCTGCTGACTTACTGTGATCTGCAGTGCTGCAGTGCTTGAAACTGTAGCGAGTGTAGTGGATGACTTTGTCTTCTGATTTGGATAGTGACACATTTTCTTAGGCTGAATTTAACCCTCAAAAATACCAGTATTTCACTTGGTATTTGCAACACCAATAACACTGAAACAAAGAATGCTTACAGCATATATACTGCACAAGATTACACCACTGCTAACAGAACACAGCATGCAGCATATGTAAATTACCCTAGTGGTAAATACTGTAAAGTGACACCATCCACCTGATTCCTCTCTCCGTTTGTGTCAGAAATCCCCTATAAGGGTGAACTTGAGTTACACTCCTGTCACTGAATTCTTTGTGCATAAACTAAATTTTTTCCCTTTCACCTTCTACCCTTAATTTACAGATGGATTACTTCGCCCTCCCCCTACAGGTATATAATCCTGACCATCTGCTTCCATCCATTGTGACTGAGATCTCTTCTTCTTCGACAGAATAAGCTCTAACAAGGGATTGTTAATAGCCTTAGTTTCTGAGCAGTTAACTGACAGCAACATTTTTTACTGCTAGCAGTCATTACTGTAATTACATGTTTGTGCTCATATTCTGTTGTTGTTATGCCGGGAAGAAGGGTGCTTTAAAGGCAAAACATAAAGGCACCTCATAAAAGTTTCATTATAAATACTTCTGTCCTGTGTAGCTACTGAGACTATGAGCAGTGCTGACTGTAATTCTGCCGAGGTAGGGCTGCATGCAGAGAGGTATGGGGCAGGATCACTGCAGTACTTCCAGGACTACAATCTCACAGCACTCAAGAACTTTTCTTCCTTGATCTTCTTACTTCAAGATAGGGGGTACACAGTCACAGCTGCCACAGCTTACCCCTGGGGATGCAAAAGGGAAAAGTGGATTTACTTCCTAACTCAGAAGTTGCACCCTCAGGGCTTAACATCTTAATTGTAAAGTTTCTCATGTACTTAGAGCTTGTATATGAAAATATAAGTAGCTGTCCTTCCTGGGCTGAGCATTTTCACACATGCTTCAGACAAAAATCCAAACAGCACTTCCACTTCCAGTCACTCCTTTACACAATCCCTCACAATAACTTAAGGAGTTTGTCCCAGCGTATCTGAAAATCTTGCAATAGCTTTTCAAGCAGTAGGACGAGTAGAGGTGGTATTGATCTTTGCTTATCTAATAGTAAGTACTTGTATTTCTTGGAACAAATTCCTTCTTCAGCTTGAGATCATCTTCTTGGAGGAGTGTCTCATCTCCATAATCAGGTCTGCTGGTTGATCTGTAGTTAAGAATGACCACAAAGGCTTCCAGCCGCTCCTGTCTGCTGCCTGTGTGTGCATTGGTGTAGATGCACTGGCATTGCACTATTGATCCCAACACCATTTTGGGGGGAAGAAGCCCTAATTCCAACATGACAGTTTTCAGGCACTTCCATGATTTCTACCACATCAATAACCCTTGAGTCTTTGTTGCCTCAGCCATCCCCTGACACCACTGAGATGGCAGACCAAACAGCCTTGCTGTCACACCATGGCTCACACTTAGTGAGCCTGTACTAATCCCATTCCCCCTTCAAATCTAGTTTAAAGCTCTTTCAATGAGCCCTGCTGACTCCTGTGCAAAGACCCTCTCCCCTGCTTTGAGAAAGGTGTACCCTGCCTGTTGGCAGCAGTGCTGATATCCTGTAGAACAGCCCATGATCAAAAACCCCAAAACTCTGACAGTGACACCAGGCTCAGAGCCAGGTATTGATCTGTTAGATCTTCCTGTTTCTTCCTTGGTCATTCCTTATAACTGGAGGGACAGAGGAGAACACTACTTCTGCCCCTGATCCCTTAACTGTCCCAGGCCCCTGAAGTATTTCACAATTGCCCTCAGACTCCTTGTTGCAACTCCGTTGCTGCCTACCTGGAAACCCAACAATGGACAGTAATCTGAGTGCTGTGCAGGGCAGGAAGGTTTCCCATCACATCTTTAACCTGGACCCCAGGGTGGCGGCAGACTTCCCTAAGAGATGGGTCCAGTCTGTGTACGGCTCCTTCTGTCCCTCTGAAGAGAGTTTCCTATGACAATGTCCCATCTTTTTTTCTTTGCAGAAACAGTTTTGACACAGGCCTAAACCCCAGTGACATCTCCATGCCAGACAAAGATAGAAAATTTAGCTTGAATGAATATATATAGGTAAACCAATATAAAACCAGTAAATATTAAAAGGGGAGTGAAAATGTTGTTTTGAATGTTTTTATAAAGACATACGTAAATCTCATATTGTAATCCAATTGCTTCTACTTCCTGCATAATTTGAGTTGTTTTTATTTTCCTAATACTTAGGCTCCTTAAGCTAATTAAACACCAGTATAATTTTATTTTCTTTGACATTTTGTGGTGCTCAAATCAAAAGTAGGAAAAGTTCTCAACCTAGATAATGATTTTGGTATTGATGTAATGTATTTTATGAGGCTTCTGAGGCAGATGACTAGAATTCAATATCTCTTTAATCATTATTCTACAGCAATAGAACAGTAATTATTATTTCAATACAATCAGATTTATGTAATCCTCTTTGATATTCTGGGTGTCATAGAGGTTTTATCTTTCTAGATAAATCATCCTGAACTATTAGCATTTTTATTTTTTTAATAAATTATCTCCTGTGACTATATTATACTTCTATTACAAAATGATAATATAAATGGGACAAGAATAAAATGAGACAAACATCAAAATGCTTTGAAAACCTCGTGTTTATAATTTTTATTTATTGAAAGAAATGGTAGTATTCACCTCATGAACTCTCCAATTCCTGAGTATTAATAGCAACCTTCACCTTCTAAAAATCACATGCTGGATAGGCACTTCATTAATAATGCAATAATAAAAATATCAATGCAAATCAAGTTCATAAAATAAAATAGCAGATGGTGAACTATTTCTTTCCTTGGCAGAATGGCATTCGGAAGTTGCAGGATGTCCGCATGTCTGTAATCAATATATTTAACCATGTTTGCAACGATTTTTGATACTGTAAATATAGTTGCCTACTTTTAGCAAACAACAGATGCATGAGTTGCCTATGATTGTATTGGCTTTCTTATATATGATGTATATATGAATATTCAGAGGATTAAAAATAATTCTTTTCAAGAGTTACTGATGTGGCGTGAGCAGCATTTGTTGGAGGTATTATGTACATCATTGTGAACTGACTCAGAATGTATCTAGAACTGTCAACCTCCCACTTTTATGTAATTCATCAATTAAATAACAAAAAAATTACTTTCATTCTTTCTTTCCCTTCCCAACCCAGTAAACCCTTTTTGTGTTTCAGATCTGTAAAGGTGTTTAAAAATAGAATGAATCTTATCCAGAAATTTCAGATATGGTGATTACCAAGAGTGTACAGTAGCCACATTTCAAGGCTAAACAGGTCTCCAGAATATTGCTTGTAATAGGGATGTGCAGTAACTTTTTTTAAACAGATCACTGCAATCACCATGTGTAGAAAGCTGTTGTCAGAAAGGGAAGCAAAATTAGTAGTCTTAATTTTGGGTGGGGAGGAAATCACGGCTTTCTTTGCTTCTAATTGCTTTATGCATTGGAATGGCCATTTTTATAAATGATAAATATAACACTGATAACAGATCTAGACAAGTATGTCACTTTGCCTACATTCACAGATACCCTTGGATAATCTAAGAGAGCATTTTTCCCATTAGATATTTCCGTGTCTTTAAAAGAGAGGTACATTTACAACATGTTGTTCTTTCATATGTCAGTGTTATTAACAGGCTCCTGCTGCAAACAAGAAGATTTGGGTTTTTTTATCATATCTCTTGGTGGTTATTGAGAATCTGACCCCGTTTGCTGGGGGTCCTGGTGACAAGTGAGTAGGTAACTGAAGACTCTAGATGGTAAAAAGGCTACACTGATTACCAGAAATTTTGTGTAACTGAAAGCTATGATAGTTTCTTGAAATTCTGTGTGCCAGTAAACTACTTTAACTGCTAGAAATCACAGATGGCAATAAGCTATGCTGATAATTAAAATTTTTATGCAACAAGAAAGCTCTAATTTTAACTACAGCCCTGTAAACATTCCTCATTCTACCAAGGTTTCCTAAAAGAAGCTGCCTGTCCCTACAGTATTGGGTAACAGCACTCCCAGGCTAGAGGAAGAATCATTACTGGTATGCATTTCCACTGATTTACGCCAATGGTTATTACTAAGTTTTTCCTTCACCGTCAATGTCCAAAGCTTCAGCTTCTGCTATGTGTCTGTGAGCTTTCAGATTCCATCGAAAAATCTCTCCTGCAGCTACTTTATTGCACAGTCTTTTTTCCTTCCCAAGAGTTAATTGCTTTATTTTGGATGTAAATATGCATCCAAGTGACAGGAATCATTTGGGTCCCAGCATGCTCTGCTCTCAGTTCTGTCTCCTTTGGTACATGGGAACTGTCACAGAGGATCAAGGTAAAGCTAAACATCAGCTGCATCTGAAAGAAGAAACTTTTCGGTAGGTGTTGAATTTTACATATTTCAAGAGAATTAACTGGAAATTTCAGTGTGAAGATTCATACACCGTACAAAACCTGTTGTATAACTACCAGAACTCTGGATATTGTTATCCAGCCTTTTTTAGGATTTGATCTTGTTAAGATTTTGACCTCA
The DNA here is from genome assembly GCA_036630365.1 of Acanthiza pusilla. Lineage (NCBI taxonomy): Eukaryota > Metazoa > Chordata > Aves > Passeriformes > Acanthizidae > Acanthiza > Acanthiza pusilla. The sequence goes on from JAXCHO010000036.1 coordinate 23,566,817, forward strand.
AATTTATATATGCTAATGAATTCCATGGGTTAACATTGCATTACAGGACATTTTCAGTGGTTTTTGTTTTCCATCAAATGCTTTGTATGGCTTTGTGCTACTGAGTGGTGAGATTTCTCCTGTTCCTCACATATTTCCTCTCTTAGCTTACCGCTTTCCTGTTCAGCTTTATTCCATTTCAGTCTTTCATGCCCACATGTGTGAGGTAGGTTGTAAACCTTATGGGCTGGCACAGTGAATTTTGTGACACGGATCTAGACTTTTTTCTCAGGTTAGAAATGCTACATCAAAACCAACGTCAGTGCTGAATAAAGTATCTATTCCTCTTTGTTCCAGCAGAAAGAAAATCAAGTGCACATATTTTTAAACGAACTGATTTGTTTTGAGCTGGAGTAGAAGAAGAGGTCCTAGTGTTTCTGGAGAATGGACAGACAGTGTCCTGTGCTGTGTCTAACATCATTTAGCCTCTACCTTCATCTCACACCTTACCTTTGGATAAAGCCTTACCTTTATCCAAAGCAGGGCAGGGATTTGGAGACACGAGCAGTGGTTGCTGTAACCAGACTTACAAGCTTTGGAATCATTTAGGTTGGAAGGGACCTCCAGAGGTCTTCTGAACTGACATCCTGCCCAAAGCAGGTTTATTTGGGGCAGGGGTTCAAGGCTGTGTCCTGTCAAGCTCTGAGTGCCTCCACAGCTTTTTGGAGAAGTCTGCACCAGTATTTGACCTCTCTTATATTCCTCCCCCTCCATACTGAGTTGAAATTTCCTGTGTTTCTTCTTGTGAATGTTGCCTCTTGTACCTCCACTCTACACCTCTGGGAACGGACTGGCTCTGGCTGCTCTGCGCTGTTCCTTTGGGCATCTGCAGACAGCAGTAAGGCCTTCCTGAGCTTTCTCTTCTCCTGGTTGAAGAAACCCAGATCTCTCGGGTCTCCTCCTATGTCCTCGGCTCCACACTCTGTGTTCAAAGTACATTTCCATGGGTCTGTTTTTTCAGTGCTTCACTGGAGCAGAATGCAGGGAAGAATCACCTCCCTCAGCTTGCTGGATGTGCCCTTCCTCATACAGCTCAGGAGGTTGGTGATTTTTGCTGCAAAGGTGTGTTGCTGGCTTGTGCTGAGCTTGTCCACAACACCTTCAGGGCCTTTTTCTGCCTGACTACCCTTTAGTCAGCTGGCCCTGTACTCCTGCATGGAGTTATGACATCCCATGTGCAGGACTTTGCGTTTGCCTTTCTTAAGGTTCATGAACTTCCCACCAGCCCACAGCCCACCAAGTCCAGCCTGAACAGCAGCCCTGGCCTTCAGCTTACTGACAGCTCCACCAAATTTAGCTTTGACAGCAAACCTGCTGCAACTTGAGATGTCTTAATTACAGTTGTGTTAAGAGGGAGGAGATAAGGGTAGATACAGGTTCAAACTTAGGCCAAGCTCACACTGTTGGCATAATCATTTCTTAATGTATATTTTCATGCTATTGTGGAAAATTTCTTCAACTCTGATCTGCACCATTTTCTTGCTTAGTCAATTGAAGATTAAATTTTACTTTGCTGCTGTCAAATTAATCTCCACCAACATTTTCTGTTCAACTTTAATTGAAATAATATTTTTCTAAATTTTACACTGACCTTCTAACTAATCTTGCTGTTTCTTCTTTATTTTAATTGTCCTTTCAGCCACCTTTTATACAACAAGAGTGGCTATGAAAAAATGGAAGGGATGTGAGCAGTGATTGCAATTGAAAAACGTGCATAAATCCCCAAAATATTTTGGATATCCCCTGAGAAGCTCAACTAATGTATGCACAATGGAAACTAACTGAAAACTCAAGTCATTCAGAAATCTGGTGGGTATATTGATTTGTGTCATAGTACATCAGGCAATTAATTTTATCCAGCCTAGAGATCCAGTCATTTTTTCTTGTCTCTTCCGAGCCCTCAGAATGCAGGTGTCATACATTAAAATCTCATTTGGGTTTTAATGCTGTTACAGGCTTCCTTTTAAATTGCTTATGAAGGGTACTCATTGCACGTGAATCATTAAAGTGGACTTTTTATTAACAATTGTGTCAGGTCACTGGTTTTGCATCAGAAGCTCTTTTTCTGCAACGTCAATGGTACATCTTTCATAACGATAAAGTTTTCAGAACAGAGTCAGATTTTGTATTCAGGATGAAGGCTAAACCCATGCAGAGCTGGATGACAACTTCTTGATTTTCTTCATTGTACTACCAAAAAATCTGCAGCAACCTTTATGTATTCAGAATTTTCAAAGTATTTCTATACAGCTTTACATACCTCCACTGTGCAGTTCAGATGAAAAAGAAAGAAAAAAAAGCTTTATTAATACTTTATTATCTAGCCTCATTGGAAAATTGAGGCAAAACCCTTTGGTTCCTGAGAGTAAAGATACTGTATGTCAGAAGCACACAAAAACCCCCACCTTTTTTAACCTCTGCAGCAAGAGCTCTTCTCTGAGTCTGGTAAGGCAAAAAGTTCATGTGTCTTACAACAGAAATTCAATAAAACAGTCAACTACACCTTTGTTCATATAATCCCCAAATGCTTCTAGATGGATAATCTGTCATTATTCCCTGCTGCTGGTAGAGAATTCCTTGTCGTAGTAGCCTATGATGGCATTCATCTCACCCACTACCCAGACATGTTCATCTGAGCTTGTTGCTGTAAGATCTGTTTATAGTCAGGAGAAAGAAATGTGCTTTAAACCCCATTTCATCTGGTGTATTTTGGGTGAGATATAATCAATCATTTTGTGGAAGAACTTATTTGTAAAGGAAGCTTCAGGCAAGTAGTACAGGTGTAGCTACTGTAGGTATTGCAACAGATGAGTCCCAACTTTAATTGCTATTATGAAATGCTTTATTAGTTTTACATATGTGTAGAACACAAAGTGGTCTTGCATGGAGAGTACTTTGTCTATGAAAACCTCAGTTTCATGCCACTTCAACTGTCTCTTCATGTGATAACTGTCTTTACATTCAGACGTGAAAGGTCTTTCATGGCTGGTATCTGAAAATTTCCTTCCTTGCAGTAATAAGGCGCATAGGAACAAACCACCCAGGATATGTCATTACTTGAAATTGTATGAGGTAAGTAACTGACACTCAGTTCAAAACTTCTCAGTCATCAAACTACTCATTTTAGGGAAAGTCTTTTACATTATCTTTCAGCTTTTTTTTTGCCTTTTTTTTTTTTTAGTTTTTTATTTTTGAGTTTTTAGAGTTCCCAGAATTTAAAGATATCATAAATGGCAGCACCTCAAAAGTGAAGCTGCCTATCTTTTGCCATTAATTGCTTTTTTTTTTTCTTTTTCTTCTTTGAGGCTTTGCAGAAGAGACATTATTGCCATGGATCTAAGAGCCCTGTTGCAAGAAGGAACATTTTCAGTCACAGAACAGAAAGGAATTTTCCATCTTGTTGAAATTCTGCACAAATATAAGCAGCAATACTGTGGTGGTTGTCTACTCAGTCTGGTGAAAACATATGCTGTAGGAGGTGTGTGTACCTTGTTTTAAAGATCCACAGAAGAGAAGAAAAGGTCTTTTTTTTAACGTAAAAGGTCTTAGAGAACAATCAAAATATTGATTCCACTCTAGGATATTTGCAAGGTGACCTCTACTGTGGACCACTGAATCAGTGAACATGGTTTCAATTCAATGGGTACAATATATTTCTGTTTTCTCAAGCTCTTCAACAATTCTTTTTCTTTACAAAACAATTAGGGGGTTTGGGGATTTCACACTTCGATTTCTTTCTGGTTTTACAATTTTCTTCTTTAAAAAAATCCACATAACTGTGGTAATTAAGAAAAAGCATTACTTTTGATTAAATAATATTAGGTATTCATTACCTAATGGAAGTCCTTTTTATTTACTAACCATTAATATTAGAACATGTTGTGCTCTGAATCTTTGGAAGTTATTTGTCTCTGGTTTTGTTACTGAAGGAGAAAGCAATTTAGAACAGTTTGTGCCTGGGAGACTAGAAGTGAAAGATGTCGGATGCTAATGAGTCTTCCTTTTCAGGCTGTGAGGCTATCTGGGAAGTAGCCCGAGCCAACTGGAGACCTGCAGCGCAGCAGGAGAGGTGGAGTGGAAGAATCCATGGGCCAGAGAACTAAGCTGCCCTATGCATCCTGTTTTTACACAAGTTAAAGATGATGTTGCTGTTACTCAGCTTGCACGTGACTGTCCTGGAAGGAAAATGTTTACACTCTCATTAGGAGATTTATCCAAATCTGCATCTATGAATTAAAGTGAGGTCCTATCATCATGAGTTGAGGCAGTAAAAAACAGACTGAAGGAAGCAGTCAGGGTTTGTGGAGTCCAGTATCTTTGGGCACATCCAGAGCAGCCTCCCCCTGAACCCACCTAGTTATACTGTGTTTACCTTTCAGTATTCAAAGGCTGTTTCTGGAGTATGTGACTGGAAGTAAGTCAAATAGACACCTAAAAGAGTGCAGAGAAATTGTGCTTCCAGACTGCAGAAATAGCACTGAAGATGGGATTCACATCCTGTCTTAAGTGCGATCACTCCTGGTTTGCAATGCAGCCAACAGAGAGAGGTGCACCCCCAGGTGCACATGCAGATCTTTGTTGGACCCTCCTGTACTTTCTATTGCAGTGTTTTCTACTGTTTTACTATAAATGGAGGCCAAAGTGACTCGTTTTCCAGTTGAAGTTAGTTGGGATGAATCCTGGCTGATATAATTTATTTGGCTTACTATATAAATGTATGCTTTATGTTTCACTGAATTTTGAGCTCTAAAAGGAATTTTTATTAATAGTATGAGGTGTAGGGTAATGAATGAAACATAATCTTGAAGAATTGCTTAGAATATGGCCATTTGTTTTCTGGTAACAGCCTGTGGGCCTTGGTGAAGGCTACAGGATGTCCTTATTACTGTTCAGTGGGAAAATGCTGGCAGACAAGACTGCTCATGCCAGTAAGACAGACAGCCATAATTTAAAAAAGCCTTTAGAAACATCTGACACATATGCATGTATATATGTCTGTAAGTCTATAAATAATCATGACAGCACTAGTATTTTCACATTCATTCCTTAAGGATTGTAGCTGCTGACTGCTGATGCAGAATTCTTATTTCTATTCTGTATAAAATTAATTAGTGTTTTTATATATCTATTTTATCTTCTCACAGTAATTATCACATCATTCTGCTGCATATATTATTTTCACCACATGCTTCATTTGGAGACATATGGAAAAAACAGTATGGATAAATACAAAGATAACTGTTTCTTTGGCATGTGTTTCTAAATGGATATAAGCTGTTTTTTTGACACAGTATTCCCTGTAGCACTATACATTTTTGTTTTATTTCAGTTTTTCTGGAGTCCTGTCTAATTTAATTCTTGTGTTCTGGAAACTATATAACTCTTCTGGCATGAATAACAGTGGCATGAGATTTTCACAGATGTCTCACAATGTCAGACTAAATCTTTCTATACAAATAATTATACCACTTTTTTACTGCTCTTCACCTGCATCAGCTTCTCTGTTAATCTTTGTACCTTTTTTTTTTGTTCTGGCACTATACTGACACATTGTTCTCTCTCTCTTAAAATGCTTGTCTGAAATCAGGTGCAACTTCTCACACCTATAACTGATGGCATGTTCAAATACTGGGAGTCATGCATCTTACAGCTGTCTTTGTTTGCTGCTTCTTTAATCCTGTTGTCCTTTGGAAAGGGGCATGCTCTGCACTGGTGTACTGAAGGTGAATGTTCTATATGGTATATTTCATGTTGAAAAGAGAGCCTAAAACACATTTCCAAATTTCATAATGCCAAAAAAACAAATCTCAACCCTCCCAACCTCATCTAGAGTTGATGAAAATATTTTATTTTGACAAAAATGCTCTGATTTTTGACAATTTTAAATGTTATGTTACAGTATTCCATACAAAATAAATTTTTAAAATCATTTTATAAGAAAATGACAAAATATTTTGACAGTGTCTGAACATTTCCCCTCTTCTCTCCACAACAAAAATGCTACAGGACTTCCTTATTTGATACAATTATATTTCTCAGTGAAAAATATTCCAGCTAAACTTTATCCCAAACTGAAGAGAAATCTGTGAAAAGCCAAGCTCTATCAGTAAAAAACATGAAAAATTAATTTGTTACATAACTTGCAAATAAGCAAGAGGAGCTGCCAAAGACAGCTGAAATAATTTAATACTCAATATCTGTGTCAGAAGTCCAGGAAGAAAAAGTTGCCTTGCTACTTAGGCAGAAACCCAACCTGAAACTCTTACAGAAGACATCTCTTCAAGTGGATATTAAACATTTTGGAGAGAATTTGAAGTCAATGTACTTTATGCAGTATTATTCACTGACATATTTAAGTAGGGATTGCCGTAGTGCAGGTCTTGGGACACTTGAAGCTTTATACTAGAGTACTTTATTCTATAGTTTACAGCCTTGGCCCAGATGTAGTGGAAATTGCATGAGAAGTTTGTTTGTTTGCCCTGCACTGCATGGCTTCTAGTTGGCCGGGAGTGAATTGGCACAGCAGCTGCCCATGGACTCAGATATCAAAGCAGGAGAAGCAGTCCAGTGAATTTCTGGCAGACTGCACAGAAACTGTCCTAGCATGTGGCATCTGTACTGTTAAGTGAAGCTCTCAGCTCTGGGTTTGCAATCTTGCATAGCTGTGCTGGAGAGCAGAGGCAGAGACTGCATGGAGCTGGAGATCAGGGAGCCACAGATGAGGCCGAATTCCATGGCAAACATCTTGCGGTGCAAAGGAACTGTACAAAGATGTGGAGGTCTTCTGGGACTGCAGCCACAGCTGTTTTGCCTGTTTCTATAGCTAAGTGTGTGAAATCTCAAGCTGTTCCTCTCTTAAATCCATCACTGTTGAGTCAAGCAAGGAAGATTGAAGGTCACAAAAGGGAGGTTTGCAACCACTATTTCTTCAGTGTTATGCCATGAATATTAGTCACACCAGTGGTGTCTTTAGTGAAATTCCACTTTCTCTTTGCATTAGCTTTGAAATGATCACACAGCAGTTCATTTGTTCATATCTGGGAGTTTTTAATCTCCCAGAAGGGAGGTGTTATCCCAGGGCATTGGACCTAGAAAATCATGCCTAAATGTGGCCTTCCTCATAGACCCAGGAAAGGGTCTAACTTCCTTTGAGATCCTTTACAATGGTGGAGGGCTAGGAGTGGCTCACTTTATTCCTCCTTTCCTCATGAGGCTGAAGTTTCAGCTTGTCTATGATGTGTTGCACCTGCTGCCTAACTGTATTCAGAGGTTTCTCACTTTAATTATTGTTTTTCCACAGTCTTCTAACATGCCACTATTTTACACCAAGTTATATTTTCCAGCTCTTCTCACCTGAATGACTTTTGGGAGCTAGTACACTTCATGCAGCCTGGAGTGTTCTGTGCTCAATGTAAACCCAAACCAGCTTGCTGTTTGGTCCTAGTCTGTCCTCCTTTTAAAGAGGGTGAGATTCAAACGGCCATCCAACAAACATCTACTTTAGTGCACGCTGAGCACTTTTCAGGCTCCATTGACTGCACTGAGTAGCAATCCATTCAGACTAATAGGTGCTTAGACAGCTACTGCACATATAGGAAACTAATTTCAGATGCTCTCACTCCAAACTGGATATCACCCAGGGTTTTTCAGTAACACATCTTCACACTTTTCAGCTTCCTGCCTTGCCCTGCTAATGCTCGGGCTCTTCATGTTTGTTGGAACAGATCAGTCATTGCAAGATTGGTGACCTATGTTTCAAGCAGGCACAAAATGATTACAGCTCTTGACACTTTTTGGTTTTGATCTATTAATAACTAGTATGAGCCTTGTTGCTGCTATAAATATCCTCCCAAAAAAAGAAAAAAAAAAAAGTTCCACACTAGCAGACAGCTGATAGTGATCAGATGGACAGAATAGAAGCTGATATTTACCAAAATGGATTTTTTTCTCCATATGCTTTATATTTGTATAATAATTCTATATCTCTTCTATATCTCCTTTTGTCTGGAAGGAGATAGTGGATAGAACCAAAAGGCCAATAACTTCTACGTGAATTTCAATGAATTTGAGTCAAGCAAAAGGGAGAGATGGAGACTGAGTGAAATTGTCTGTCAACTTCTCCATTAAACTAATGGGTGTGAAATATTTATCTATGTTTACATATGCATCTTAGGTTTTGAAGTATTAGGTTTGAAAAAAGGATAATGGAGAGAGGTTGGTGACTTGAGAGACCCTTCTTTGGCAGCAATTAACATCACACCAAATGGTCTCCTCTCTTAAAACAGATTTATGAATAATTTAAGGATGTTTCATAATGACAGCACTTCAGAAACCAAGGAAATGAATACACATCTCACTAAGTGTTCAGTTAAGGCCATATTACCTCTGTGTCTGTGGTCCAACTCATTCTAGTAACTCAAAGAGTTTCTCACATTAAGAGTTTCCTATGGTTATCTGGGGTAAAATTATGTAATATACGAATTCAGTGATACTGAAGACATCTCTAGGTGACAAAGTAGTATGTTCTTAATATATTTGGAGAAAATGGCAATTGTTATGTGGAAGAACCCCATGGAAAGAATTACAGTATAAGCTTGACAGAACTGTGGCTGTTGAAGTCACAGGTAAATAAAAGATATAGATATTTATGGAGCTATTTTATATAGAATATTCTTTGTAATTTATTAGATCAGATATAGCTGAAAGATCTTGACATTCACACAATGGATGCAGTCGGAAAACATCTCTGAAGATTATCTAGTTCAGCTGTTCTCTTCAAAGCTTAGTGAACCAGGCAGGTAGTGCAAGGCCATGTTCAGCTGAGGTTTGAAGATCTTCATGGAGGCTCCACAGCCTCTCCAAGAAATGTGTTCCAGGTGTTTGACCACCTGCACAGTAAAACAAAACAAAATAAAATCAACCAATAAAAACACAATCTGTTTGTTCTTAAAAAAAAAGTAAAATTGAAATAGAATGTTCTGCTTCCTGTAAGTATTGTCCCTTGCCCTTGCCACTGAGATGTGCCTGGCTCCATCTTCTTTACTGTTTCCAGTCAGGGATTTATATTCATTGATAAGATCCTCCTGAGCCTTTTATTCTTCAGGCTAAACAGCTCTCTCAGCCTCTCGTCATATGTCAGATGTTCTTGTACCTTAATCATCCCCATGGCCTCTGATGGACTCAGTCCAGTATGTCCATGTCTCTCTTGCACTGGAGAGCTCAGAATGGGATCCAGACCACCAGATATGTCTCATCAGTGATAAACAGAGGGTAGGAGTCACCTCTTTGATGTGCTGACAATGTTTTCTGTCATTCATCCTAGGATGCTGTAGGGCTGTTATAAAAATGAATATGGCTGGCTCATGGCCAATTTCATGTCCACCAGGACACTTGGGATATTTTCTGTCAATCTGCTTTCCATAACTTGGCTCCAGTGTGAACTATTGCATGAGTTTTATACTCCCTGAATGGAGGATTTTGCACTTCACTCATCAAATGACATCAACAAAAGATCAACAATAAAGTTCCTGTCAAGTAATTTCTTCAGACTGTTGGGGTCCCTCTGAATGGCAGTGCAACCCTCTGATGTATCAGCTACTTCTGGTTTTTCATCATGCTTGTCAAGGGTGGGCTCATTCTCATCATCCAGGTCATTAAGGAAGCTGCTGAACAGTATTGGCTCTGGTGTTGACCCCTCACCACTAGTGGCTGGCTTTTGGATGGACTTGTGCTTCTGATCACAACTCTTTAATAAATCTTACATTTTCGACCTTTTTCAGCCTGTCCATGTATTTAGCCTGTATTTCATAATTTTTCCAGTGGGGATGTTATGGTGACAGTGCCAAAAGTCTCCCTAAAATCAGGGTAAACAACATCTATTTCTCTTACCTCATCTATTGAGCTCATTGTGTCATTGTACAAGAATATAAATTTGTTCATATATAATTTCCCCTTCATAATTCCATGCTGACTATTCCAAATTAGTTTCTTACCTTACAAATATTTGTAAATATTTTCAGAATTATTTGCTTTGTCACCTTTCCAGTGTCTGAGGTGGGATTTACTACCCTCTAGTTCCCCTGATTCTCCTTTCTGCCCTTCTTGAATGTTGGAGCAATTGCTTTCTTTGAGTCCTCAGGAAACTCTCCAAATTATTATGATCTCTTGAAGATAATTGAGAGTGGCATTGCTTCCTCAGTCAGCTTCTTCAGCATTTGCAGGTCTATCTCATCAAGTCTCATGGATTTGTGTGCAGTTTATTGAAATGTTCACTAACCTGATCTTCCTCCACCTTGCTTGTTGCAAACTTTCCCACTGTTCTCAAGGACCTGGGATCTCTGAAGGCTGGTGCGACCTTCTGTCTGTAACTGGGGCAGGGAAACCATTGAGTACCTCAGCCCATACAATTTGCCTCCTATTCCTCTCTTCAGCACCAGTCCACATTTCCCCTAGTTTTCCTTTTGCTCTTCATGTACCTGCAGAAGCTCCTCTCTCCAGATTTCTCTCTAGGTGGACTTTGGCTTTCCTATTTGTGCATGAAGACAGTGTGATTACGGAGATGATTCCTCCAGAGTCATCTCTCCCCTCTTCCACTTCTTTTGTCAGAAGCTGGTCATTCATGCCTGCAAGCTTCCTGCTACCTTTGTTTGGTATCCTGTTCATCAGGATGTGCCACTCATGAACTTGGAGAAGATGATCCTCAAAAATCTTTCCTGGACCTCTCTTTTCAAGGGGATCATAACCCATGGGATTCTTTCAAGAACGTCCCCGAACAGACCAGAAGCACTGCCATATACAGAAGATATGAGTCTGAGTCAGATGCAAAATGCCTTGCACAGTATTCAGAAAGCAGCAGACCATGTAGGATTCCTTTAAAAGCTAGCAACTTGAAAAGGAAGTAGTTGTGAATACACAAACACCCAAGAGACAATATGATATTTAAAATTATCAGAAGGATCTTAATACTGCCTCTTAAAAACCCATATTTTCTGATAAATATTTATAATGTAAATACATAATCTCAAATTAGTCAGTTCCATATCTTAAGTATCCTAAAATTGTGCAGCTTGGTATGTCACTTTAATGTAAATTTTATGGAAGCCATCAGTGTGAAATCTACAGAGTAAGTTTCCTATAAATTATCCTTCAGATACTTTAAGAGGCTGTGGAAAAGAAAAATGAGTCAACTTATACTGGAGATGTTAAAATGATGCAGACAAGCTAAGAAAGGCACAGAAAAGGCAACAAAGCTGCTCCATGGGCTTGGAACCAGCTCCATAGAGAAAAATCTCAGCACAGTTGGAGTCCTTGGCTTGGAAGAGAATGACTAAAGATATGACAGCAGAGCATAAAATTATAAAACCTATGGAGGTACTGCATCTGAAATGCTGATTATGCTTATTGCAATCCAAAACTTAGGGAGTACCCACTGAGATTGTTAAGGTAAAGGAAGCAGTTTGCAAGCAATTACATTGTGAAACGGATTGTTAATGTTTTGGCCCACTGGATATTAGGGACCTTAAAAGTAAAAGTGAGAGAGAGTAAGTCTGTTGATAATTCCAGACATACTGGTTTGCCTCGGGAAGGCCATGGACTTCCTCACACAAGCGAAAAGACTACTCAATATTTCTCCCAGTTCTTACACCCCTCCTGCAAACTTCTGCTCTTGGCCACAGTGATAGGTATGAAACTGGGCTGCTCTGGCCTTTGTTTGATCCACCACTGCATACCTTATTTCCTCACAGCTTTTACCCAAAGACAGGTACTTTAAATTCAGTCTAAGCTGGTAACTGCTGTTTAGGTTGTGCGAGAGCAAGGTTTCATGTCATTTAAAATTGGGTCTGACTGGGATGGAGTTAACTTTCCCCATAGCAGCCCTCTCAGTGCAGTGCTTTGTGTTTGCAGCTAGAACGGTGTTGATAACTCACCAGAGTTTTGGCCACTGATGAGCAGTTCTAGGGGTTATTGCAGCATCAAAGATATCTCTCCAACCTCCTCCACAAGGGCCAGGGGGCTGGGAGTGGGCCAGAGGTTTAGAGGGGATACAGCCAGGACAGAAAGCCCAAACTGTGCAAAGCCATATCCCACAGTATATGATCTTGTCCTGAGTAATAAAAGCTAAAAGAAAAGAGAAGAAGGGTGACATTTATATTCAAAATTAATTATTAAGATGTTTATTTACCAAAGCAGCTGCTATGCATACTGGGGCTCTGCTTCTGAGGAAGTGATTTGACATCATTTGTTGGTGGGAAGTAGAGAATCAATCTTTTATTTTTGCTGTGCTTCCATGTTCCTTACCTTTTCTTCATTAAACTATCTTTATCTTGAACCACAAGTTTTTAATCTTATTTTCTCCCCCTAAACTGATGAGGAGGGAAGTGAGAGAGCAGCTTGGTAGGCACCTGGCTGGCAGCCAAGGGCAACCTAGGAGCTCAACAGTGGTACTGTAGGGGAATTCAAGATAATGACAGTAATTGCAAGACATAACAGGTGAAACATGGACTTTACATTACCAGACAGTGGAATAATTGTAGGGAATTTTAGTTTCAGTTGTGATGGAGGGATAAGGGGTCAAGTGTGTGTAAATTGTCTTTAAAAATTTTTACAGAAGACTGTGACCTTCCAGGCATGTACTGGAGAACAGATTCTTAAATAAATACAAGTCCATCTTTTGCCTTGATGCAACAGGTGACAGGTCTATTGACCAAAACAGACTCTGATCCAAGGAAGTGATGCCCCTTTAAACTTGTTTTTGGTCAGTAGTTAAGACATTAGAGAAAATTCAGTTTTCTATGAAAGGAAAATGAGTTAAATCAAATTCGCTTCAGCCTCAGTAAAATGCTTGATTCAATTGCTGTAAGAAAAATTATCAGATTTTCTTAAGAAAGAAAAGCTGGAGGTTAGCAGAATAATTGAAGACCCAGGTTTTCACACAGAATACCAGATGAGCCCGTACCAGTTACCGATTTCACAAACTTAAAAAGTGTTGTCACTTCAAAGAGAGCTGTGTTAGCATTCAGGAGGAAATGGGTGACCTTGAGAAGTGAGGAAATTGAAGCAGTAAAGCACTCAGTAGTGCAAACCAAGATTTTTTGTAAGAAACCTAAATTCCTAAAGATGAAACTTGATTTGTTTACATAGTTATTTATTTGATATGTTGTCTTCAATAACTTGCAACAAATCTGAGGCCTGCTCTGTTGCTCCTGAGCAACACCTTTCTCTTTTTATAGGTTTTGTTTAATCAGCACAGTCCCAAGCATGGGTAAGTAAAACTGCTGTTAGTGCTGAAAGGCTGACATTGTGTTTTAGTGAGGGAGTCACTTATATGGGTCCCTGTGAAAGCTCTGTGAGTTTACACTTAAAGTAGCAGCAGAAAAACAGATGATACCAACCAGTCTTGTCTGAATAAAGGTCAAATATTTAGTCTAGGCTAAAAATTTAGGTTTTGGACAATTTGGCTGTTGTGTGTTCATAGTCCATAGGGAAGTGAGATGGAAAGAGATGCTTTGCTGTTAACACCTCGGCTGGTCTGCTTCCATACATGGTGTCTGCCAGCTCATGGCTGCTGCACGGGGAGCACCCCGAGCATGCAGAGCTCAGACACTTTTGTGGCTTTTCAGATTTTGGCTTTGGTAGTGCATAACTTGATTTGAAAATGCATTTCTGGACAACAAGCATATGCAGCTTTGTGTCCATCTGGCAGCCTTCTCTAGCATCAGCGCAGCCAGCTCTTGCAGTCTCAACACTGCAATTACTAATTTCATTTTTGTATTTTGTATTGGGCTTCTGTGGACGAAGTCAGACAACACATCTCTGTGTCCTGACATGCCTCTGTTGCTGTATTTCATGTAGCGCTACCTCTGCTCTCAGTTCTGCCCTTTCAAATATCTGGCCTCATAAGCTATAAAGGCAATTTTTCCTTTAAACTTTCTTCTTCATATCAAGTATTAATCAGTATCATGACTGTGTCATAGATGACTGAAAGTTTTTTTTAATGTTCAGCTCTCAGCCCAAAGATGAAACTCATCTTTTTTTCCTGTAAAGCAGGACAGTCTTTACATAAGACAGTGGCAGGGAACTCTTGTTCAGAAATAACCCAGTTTCCTTTTTCCTTGAGAAATATTTGGGCATGAACAGAAAGTTGTCATTAGTTTCTATTTTGCTATCCATTTTTTTATCTTGAATCTGCTTGACGTTATCTCTGGGTTCTCTGCCCAGCACATCACTCTGTCCATTGCACATTACTTGCCTCTTCACATGTAAGATCCATTCATTCTGCTGTCTTCCTCCTGTAAATGTGTAGGACCCATCCCTCCTCCTTTTATAACCAGGAGAGGATTTATTGCTTTGCATGCATTGTTCAACAGAAGTAGATATTTGTTTTATTCCACTGCAAAAATCATTAATGAAAAGGGATGAAATATGATCTTAATCTTTATTCAGGCAGAGCTCAAAATCACAGCAGTAGATTTCTTATCATCCCTTTCAGAAAGCAAGGGCTGAGGAGAAGCAGCAGGACTGAATAATGGATAATGTTTCCTAGACTGAAATGGTATTTCTGAGGGCAAGGTGCCGTGGGTTAGCATGGTTTTGATGATGCTGCAGTCACACATTCTCAATTTATACTGGAGCTTCTGATCTTCATGCCCTTCTTAGATGTATTTCACCATATGACAGAGTGACCAGGTCCTAGGAATGATGTAACACATCAGAGAAAGAAATGAGAGCTCTGTCTTTTAACACAATTGCAGCCAATGCAGTAAGTCGTAGGTACACATTTAACACACCTTCATTTTCACCTCTTTTTGTAATTCAGTTCTGTGGAAAAAGACATCAGGGTCTGTGATGATATCCAGCCTTCCAAGGACAAACTGGAGTCAATAAATTAGCAGAGTTGCAAAAGAGGAAATCCTTTGCCCCTCCTCTGCATTCTGGGACTTAGAGGCTGACACTGAATAAAAAGACCTACAGTATTAGGGGGCCACACTGCTATGGGAGTGGGAGGATCTCTCTGCCATGCTTCAAACTGATTTAGTTCATAAATTTTGGAACTTTCTCAGAGCAGGATTTTCTGAACTGGTTCACTGCAGTCTGCCAACCACAGACCTTTTCGTCACATTTGCTTTTCTCAGTTTAAATGCAGTATTATTAGTGAGAAAATATTTATTTTAGTGTTTTATCTCTGAGTCTCTTCATATGCTTCTCTTTGTCTTGATGCAGAATTGTTGAGTCCCACTTGCCTATTGTGCTGATAAAAATGTCACACTGACCTTCAGATGTGTACCTTCTGTCTGGAGACTGTGCCTTAAGAGTAGTTCTGATGCCACTGCACACTTTGGCTTGTTTATTAAGCCCTTAACTCACAGAAGCTGATATTGTGTCAGATCATCTGTAGCTAATTGAAAACACCACCTGACAAGAAGATTAGAAAGAAACTCCCTGTTCTCACTGATGTCTGCTGCATGTTTTATGTCTTCACAGCACTCTACAGGGCAGCTCACAGGAGAGCTTCTTCTGTGCATAACACTGAAGAAAAGGTATCCTTTAGCTGATCTCTTTGCTTTTTCTAAAAGTTGAATGTTTCACATCTTCCATTTCTTCCCAGTGTCAAAAAGTACCCAGACCCTTTTGACTCTTTATGGCCTGAGCTAAAATCATAGAGATCCAATTGATTAGGAAATCTTCTATAAAAATAGTATTTGGCACTGAAGCACTGTTCACAAGGAGAGGGTTTAGGAGCTCCACAGATAGCAATTAATGCTTTAGATTCACTTGATAAAAGGTTCCTTAATTCATAGATAATTGTTCTGCAGAGAACTGGATAAAGAATTCTCCTTCCCTGGGGATGACAGAAAAATAAGATTTCATATAAGCTGGGGGTTTTATTTGTTTAGGATTTTTTTTTGGGGGGGTTGTATTTGGTTTTTTGGGTTTTTTAATCAGTGCAAAAAGCAGGCTTAGCTCTGGCTATTGTTTATTGCATTTTCAGGCTGATGAGCATTGTGTACCTGACCGTCCTATCCTTCCGACCCTTGAAAAGAAGGAAAGTGGATTTAAAATAAGCTAGCAAACAGTGGCATACTTAATTTTCATTTTTCAAATCTAAAAGAGCTTTCTTCATGTGTGCCGCCTCTAGGATGGACAGTCCCATAGATGACCATCAAAGTCAAAACCAGTACACAACTTCCCCCTGCTATATATACTGAAGGAGTTGCTATAGATTAACCTCTGAAATGGGTTTCATAAAGCAAGTTCAGAATCTTACCTGGAAGCATGAACGCTCTTAAATCAAAGTTTCCTGAACTCCTGCCTTCTGAAGCATGAAATGATGAGACAATTACAGAAGAGAAGGACAGGTAATAAAACAACAGCTCCTTCAAAATCCAGGTCAGGGCCTTATGTTAATTCGTTATTCACCATTCTGTTTTTCTAGCAGCTTTCACAAAAATGGAGGAGAATGGAGAGGAGTGATTAAATGGCGCATCTGGCCCTGAAATATTGTTTCTTAATGTTTTAACTTGAAAGGGGACTACTACAAATAGCAATTGTGGTATAGTTACTGTGCAATAAATTCTACTCTTGTGTCAGCACCCACTGAGCAGGGAGAGGGGAGGAGACCGAACTGAGCCTTCATCTCATTCATACAGCTTGATTATACATGAGCTTTAAATCCAGCTCTCATTCCACTTTATATTTTCATCTCCATTCAGTTTCCAGTGAAGTGTTCCTGTGTTCTTGAGAAAAAAGGAGGATGTGATTAGGTAAGAGAGTAGAGCATGCATTCAATTACAGAAAGCAGTATCATCTCTTCCCTAAACTGATTAGTTATTGTTCTCTTAAGCAGCACTAACTATGCTCATGTGTTCTGCAATCCAAGCCATAAGGCATAGACACTGGCCAAATGCCAGTGCAGCACCCACGATGCCTTTCATAGAAGACAGAGCCTGAAAAGGCTCCACTGGAGATCCTCTGAGAAGCCTGAAACTTTGGTCCATGTGTTTCTGAGGAGGTTTCCTAGTGGCCCTTGTCCCTGCCAGGTCACGCTCATTCACCAGTCAGCTCCTTCCAGTAGGGAAGGAGCCTGTGGTGTCCTGATTAACTCATTTGATCAGCCTGATTTTATACAGCAGAGGAATGCAAGTGCAACTATGATTAGGCTTACCTTGTGCTGATTTTACACAAGTTTCAGTATGCTCAATTATTTTTTTCTGAACAGGTTGTTTATGCCATAGCAGACACCTCTGGGATTTTGATTCAACACTGCTGTAGGGGAATGTTTCATGTTTTACGTGTTTCACTGTGTTAATCATCCTTAGTAAGACAAAATTGAGAGGACAAGGACGAAAAGGACAAAGGACACTGTCTAGGGACCACCTCCTCCTGTATGTCAGTTTGGAGAGAGCCTTTAAATAAAGGCAGTCAGCTCCACAGGAAGCCCCTTCCCATGCCAAGAAAAAACAGGGATCTGGAGCTCTACTTATTCTCAACCTGTTGCCTTTTGAGAGCCTTACTGGGCTAAAAGGGGAAATGTAAAGAGGCAGTAGCTGGGGGACAGAGTGAGGGCACCAGACTGCAGGAGTTAGGGGCCAGCTGCAGTCACCTGAAGTTCCCCTCACTCCTCAGGGACCCATCAGGGGTCCTACCAAAAAATATCCTCTCTTCCCAGGAAGACCTGGGAGTAGCATGGAGCCCGGCAGGGGCAGACAGACATTTTTGCCTTTTGAGTCTCACCATACATCGTGGCCTCAGCAGGTAAGGAGGGATCTATGAACAGAGAGACAGGGGCCTCTTCTAGTGTGTATTAGTATATAAAAATTTTAAAAAGAAAAAAGGAGAGACATAAAGGATATTAGGTTAATTTCTTCCTCTGTCTGCTATCATGTTACTGTCTCTTTACATAATTAAATCACTGGAGTGTGTCCACTCTTGCATTCTTCTAACATATCTGATGCAAACTGGAGGCTGGCTAATATTCATTATTAGGAACTGGCTAAAGCAAATGGTGACATGTGTAAGCTGCTTTGGTAGAACTTATTTAAAATACTTAAAAATAGCATGCAACCGTGTGTGATTATTGTGGTTATTTTTTTGTGTTAAAGTTTGCAGTACTCAAAAATTTCTTTGTGGGTAATTTGTAAGCATGAGATTGCCTGAGAAACTAATATATACCCAGAGGTTATTTTACTGTGCAGCAAGTCCTACAGTACGTTAATAATGAATAGATAGATAGTATTCTGAAATTTTGGTCCAGGGCCTTTAAAAGTGAATGTGTAAGTAACAAATACCAACAGTTTATACTTATACAAGCTTCAAAAGAAATATTGTTTGCATTATTTGCCTAACCTAATGAAGCTCATGTATGCATATTCCAGTATTGGCATCCCTAAAAATTGTCTTAAACAGTAGAAATAGCTAAATAATGCAGTCACCAAATCAGTTAACAATCTAGAAAATGTCCTGCAAGCATTACTAAAGATAACAAGATATTGAGAAAGTTCAGGAAAATCCAGGAAAATCCAATACTTACTAATTTAGTCACTACTTATTTAGTAAGGTAATATCACTAGTAGAGAATGAGCAGAATTAGGGAAACTGAAGGTTACACAGACAAGACTATCTGGTTATTTATGTGAGACAAAAGCATGTCGTGAGAGTTCTCTTCTGAAATAAGCTGACTATGAACACTAATATGTCACAACACACCACAGATTGATTTCAGTTCAGCCAGCCTCAGATATAATGATTAGTACAGATGATATTTAACTCTGCAATTTGCATACCATGGATTAATGCTTAACCTGGGTGGTTACCATAAGTAAGACATTCATCTCTCTCCTACATTCCTTCATCTGCAGATATTCAGGCACAACTTAGTTCCCAGTGAGCAATACTCACTACCATGATGAGCAATAGGAAATGAAATGTTAAATCCAAAAGCAAAGAATCATCACTAGCTTTATGAATTTAGCATTCAAATCAAGTAACTTATCAAAGTCTGAACTGAAAACACTGTAATTATTTATATCTCCATGGCAAAGTCACTGCTTTCATAAGACATCTAAATATATTGACAACCAGTAAATATTAATCATTTGAAAACTACTACTCAACTTCAAGTTTTACAGTAATTAATTTAGTTCTGACAGGGTGAGCAATATTCTTGAGTTTAAGACTTAAAAAAAGGTCAGATTTGGTTCTCATATTTTTCTTGTGAAGGAACTGTGAAAATATATATTCTAAGGGAACCAAACAGATTTGTAGGCAGCATCAGGAAATGTAATGATGGCATACACATATTTGATTGAAAAATATGTTTTTCGAGCTTTTTACTTACTGGTTGCATGGTAGGTGTTAACTGCTAAGCATGAAAAATCTAACAGATTCTTGAACTTTGAAGATCTCAGCCTGAAGATATTTAGTATTTTAAATAGTTGTCTTAATATATTTCTTGAAGTTTGGAGAAGCTAAGGATTTTCTGGTAACATATGGAGTTCTGGGGTTTTTGGATGCAGGAACATTTTGTAGTCATGATCAGTCATTAGGGTCTATAATGTCTATCATCCTAGAAGTTTTATCTCTATTTCAAAGGTGTATGTATTTATGTACCAGGAAAACTGGTACCAGATGTACGGCTACCAGTATACAAAAAATACAGAAGCTCTTTCTGTGCTGTGAAGTTCTGTTACCTTTTAGATAGAATGCCTTCTTGTTGGTACTAAACACTGACACTTTAAATATTACCTCCAAAATGCACTAGTACCATATTTTAAGAGGCATCATATATTTCAGAAAGTTATTCTTCAAATATCATAATTTTAAATATTACCTCCAAAATGCACTAGTACCATATTTTAAGAGGCATCATATATTTCAGAAAGTTATTCTTCAAATATCATAATTTCTTTCTACAACATTTTGCTCTGCTGCAGGAAATTTCACAAGGAAAAGAAAGCAGCAAAACGCTGATCTTTTGCATTCAGCTAACCTTGGATCACAATATATGATCTATTTCAGGGATTTCAGTCTACACCCAAGTTCTAAAAGGAGGCACAGGAAACATTTTATCTTGTGACTTTTACTGTGATGAGAGCAGTGTTTAAAATTTCTTTTTGTATGTGTGTGGAAGAAGTCTTGATGAAGATCTGACACAACATTGTTGGGTTGATCTGATAGACCGTGGACTATTCTTGCTCACTGCCACCCCTGCCAGAACAGCTCCTTGAATCTCCTGAATGTTTTTACTTTCGAAAGACTGTGATCAATATACACAATATGACGCATGGCTCTTCTCACTGACACTTTGAAGCATGTAACTTCATGCTTCAGCCTTCTCACTCAGTGTGAAAATTCAGCGTGTGCCAGCAAAGCAGCAGATAGAAAAAAAAAATAGGAACTAGCTCCCTGTACTATACTATGAATGAGCAAAGCAGCAGTGAAATATTCCTGTTTATAAACTCCTTGGTGGCCGAGACTCTTGCACGGTCCTTTGTATCCACTCTAAGGGAGTTCTTCATACATAAAGACAGTCAATATAAAAGAAAAGACACTCAGACTCTCCATTGCCTGAAACAGAGTTTTGTGAAGAATTACTGGTATTTTCTTTCAAATCCATAGTGCCTAACCATAGTTAGAAGGAAAGAAAATTAGTTTTAAATTGTATGTTTTTTTCATTTAATGTAGGTGTTGCAATAATTGTCCTTTTGCAACAACAGAAAGGTTTACATTTGTGTTTCCATTTTTAAGATATTGTTTCCCTTCCTCTGAAGGAATAAAACCCACCCCTCATAGCAGTTGCTGTTTCAGGACCTCCAATGATTACATGAAGACATGCTGTTTAAATCTGTACTCAGTGTGAACATGGTGCAAAAGCCAGCACTGAATAGATATGGATTTAAGTGACACGTTTGAAAGACTTTATTCTGTTCACTAAGGTAGCATGGGGGAGTCAGCCTCAGTCTGGAAAATAACTTGCTATTGTCACAATGTTTGCAGCTGGAATGGTGTTGACTCAAATTGTAAGAAACAAAATAGATTTTGGAATATACTAGAGAGGTATGAGTTATTCTGTCAAAAACACACTGAGAAATTGCTAAGTCTGTAATGTCACGTATGCTCCTCATTCTCACTCTTTCCTTCTTTCCTTCTTTCCTTCTTTCCTTCTTTCCTTCTTTCCTTCTTTCCTTCTTTCCTTCTTCTTTCCTTCTTCCTTCCTTCCTTCTTCTGCCTTTCCTCCTTTCTCTCTTTGATAAGAGAATCTTAGCAGTATTCCTAACTAGCATTTTCTTCCCAAAATATCTCCTGCTGTAAGGAAGATTGCATCCTTCTCCCCAGCCCATAGATTTATTATACTTAGGAAAAGTAGAATGCTTAGGAAAAATTGAGAGCTATTTATTTATATCCTTATATATTTTTGGTGGTCACATAATTACACCTGCCATGATTACTTTTAATATGATGAATTACAAAGATAAAAGTGTAGCACGCTTTGTGCCCGTTCATTTGACTTGCAAATGCAGCATATATCTTCCTTAGTGCCTGTGGTGCAATTTCACCAATAGAACAGCTTTTAGAGAATGTAGAAATCAGTCATCTGAAGCCTATAGAAATGCGATCAAATCTGGTGTGAACCCTGCAGGTTTTTCTTTCCTTGTTTACTCTGTTTCTGAAACCAGAGACTGAAGAACAACAGAAGGTGGTTTCTTTGCCCTAGTGTGCCCGTGGTTCAATTCTCATCAATAAGATCAGGACACAACAAAAAGGTCTGATATCCTTTTTTTATTTTTTGGTTTTTTTTGTTTGTTTGTTTTTGTTTTTGTTTTTGTTTTGTATACATCTCTGCACATACTCTTGTGTAGAACATCGTCTTGGCTGCATCTAAATAGGTAGGGTCCTGTCTTCCAGTGACCCACATGCTTTTGTTCAAAAACAACCCAAATGAAACAAACATGATGATTTCAAATCCTCAGTTAAAAAAGGTTCGTTGGAACTGAACTTCTCCGAAACAACTTGGAGATCAGTTCCTAAACTTATCTTCACTGAAGATCACTCAGGAGAGAAGCTGGTTGTGTATCTCCATAACGACAGAAGGGAGAGAGGTGTTTTTGTGACATCATCACTGCATGTGACATCAATGATTCACTTTTGTCTTTTGAAAGGGTGTGATATCTGTAGCTCATAAATTCAGATAATCTCTAACTGGGATAATGCTCCTTTTATGTGTGGAAGTAGACAACAGAGCCATTTTTTTGGTGCTATAGATGAACCAGAACAGTAGTGTATATGAAAAAGATATGCAGTTAAAGAAGGCTTCCTTTTTTTTTCTTCTTTACTCTGTAGTTGGTGATGAAAGCATAGACAGGATTAGTAGATTTTGAAATCATTTGGTTATTCCTTCATGAGTATGTTCATTTCCAGGTATTCTCAGGTCAACTATGGCAAAACCTCAATTGTAAACAAAAACATTGTCATAACAGAAACATGGTTTTGAAGTTGATTATAAAAATCAACATACATAAAAACTTAATTTCTTGCTACTACATTCTCATGTATTATATAAACTAAACAAATAAATATGAGAATGTTATCAGTTTTGAATAAAAGTTATTAAACATTACAATATCATAAACTTGAGTGCATTCCCCTGGACCTGTAAATTACAGCATACTCTCAATCTCTGAGAATGACTTGTTCTATTTCCTCTAGTATTGAGCAGAGGATGAAAGCTGGTACAAACCCTGAAACCATAATTTTCTGTTTTCTCTGAAATCAAAACTAAAACAAAGGCTTGATGTACGCTTAGCTAAGAAGCTCCTACCATAACAAGACCTAAAAACTTGCAAGGAACCCAAGAACACAGCAGTACTCAACAGTGTCTGCTAGTAACTTGCCAAATGTTTTTCTCCAAATGCTTTCCTTTGCTCAGAGATATCCCGAAGCTAAAAAGAAGCCTGGTGACTTTCACTGAATATTTTGAGAGCAATTTCTGACATCTGCCTTGTTACCTAAACTTTGAACTAATTCTATAATTATATTCATGCACCCAGTCTTAAGTATGAGATTTAACACACTGGGTATAACTTGGCTTGGTGACTCTTGCTGACACAAGATCTGTTTAGTATAGCAGTTTTGTGTAATACATAACAAAACTTCTGTAGTGCACAGAGTTCAAGGAGATAATTTCTTCAGCCTGTGGGTTTTGAATCTTTAACCAGCTCTTGCCTTCATTATAGCTAGCAGAACTACCTGAGCAGTGAAAGGAAACATAAATAATCAGCCACAAATGACAGCAGCAGTGCAGTTTTTCACCATGGGACATGCAGCACTGAGCATTAAGTCAGGATCTCTGCTTTTGACATACAACTGGTAGCCCTAACTCTAACCATAATTATAGCCCAGGGCTCCATCTCCTCAGAAAATATGTACATAAGGCATGGGACTTAAAAAATACTTTACCTCTTCCTATTCTCAGACCCATTATCATTCAGCAAAGAGTGTATTTTATATTTTATATTACTTTGTCCTAAATCTTAGTGTAATTAAATGCAGGGGAGCTACCCCAGCAATGAAAGAATTCATCTCGTAGTGGCTAGAGTTGGCACTAAACTTCTGCCTAACTCTAAACATCTACATCTTTCTGTCTCTGGGTTAGCAAATCTCACACCCTTCCTAACTTTAACCTTTCCATTCTAGCCAAGGGAATC
Organism: Acanthiza pusilla; assembly: GCA_036630365.1. Taxonomy (NCBI): domain Eukaryota; kingdom Metazoa; phylum Chordata; class Aves; order Passeriformes; family Acanthizidae; genus Acanthiza; species Acanthiza pusilla. The sequence continues at coordinate 23,590,555 of JAXCHO010000036.1, forward strand.
CATCTCTTCTGAAAAAGAGAATAATGAAGGTGGCACCTGCCTTCTTGCCATGAGTCAGAGCCATTTAGTACCCAGCAAAAAAAGGAACTCTTCAGTCTTTAGATTTAAAAATCCAAGCCCTAACTCTTACTTTCAAGTTCATTCTATCCCAGGAATCCATTGTGAGCGGCAAACCCATCAAAATACTTCTCATGAGAGGCATCTACTTTCATTTTAACTCTGAAATGCCATTCAGCCAAAAACTTAAATTATTAGAATCCCAAATACTAGCCTTAGTTGTCAGCCTGATTTTAGCTAGAGGACCCCCTTCTTCTGGAAAAGTGGATATGAAGTACTCTACGAAAGGGCCTTTATATTCCTCAAAAACTCCTAGAGTATTTCAAAACACAAGGAAAAAGTTCTTATTACTCTTTAGACTCCCTTGGTCTAACCCTAACCTTTTTCTTTCTCTCTAGCAAAGAAACCTATCCAGATGGTGAAAGGGAGGTAATTTATTGGCCATGACCAGCTCTAACCTTGTCCTCATTGATGGAGATCATGCAACATCCAGTCTTACAATGAGATCTTCTCTCTCCAGAGACCAACATCCTATCTGTCATCTTCATTTTCATTCCAGCCAGCAGAGCCATCTGAATAATAAAACAAAGCATAAAGATTTACCATAATTCTTTGCCAACAGATGACCATTCCAATTTCAGTCTCTGCGGGCTTCAGAGCAGAAAAATGACTTTTTCAGGCTTTAGATTCCCCAACTCGTAAAATTCAAGAGCAGGAGGAACAAGGCTGACTTTATTTTCTCTTGCTGGGGGCAAGCATGTCACACATACTAATTGAAGATCTGTTAGTTTTCTCTTTTATCTCTAGACATACTGACTCTATAAAGTTATTTTTTAAATATTTTAAAGCCACCCATCATTTACAGATGCATACTGGGTCATGGTTCATACCCACTGAGCATTATGTGTGTGTTGTACTTGCCTAGTACAGAGAGCCAATATATGGGTTATGTAGAAGTACTTTGGAAAAATTCTTGATGAAAGAGGCCACTCTTGTTCTGACATCTGCCTTTGCAGAGACTTTCTTGCAATGATGACTTACAGTAGATAAGACTCCTTTGACTTTGATACATTGATCAGGTGTTCAGTCATAGCTAAATTCATTACTTCCCAAGATCTTCATTCTTTATTCCAATGTCTCTGATCACTCCTCTTAGGTAACAATCTATGTGAGAGAACATGAAAAAGACAGATTGAAATTCTGAATGTTAATGAGGAAGTTAGTGCAGAAGTAGCAAGAAGGACTCCTAAAATACAACCCAACAATCACCAGGAAGCAACTTCAGTTCTTCTAATATATATTTTGCCTTCCACACAGTACTGTTGAGGGTAAATTGATTGATGTTTAAAGTGCTTTCCATTACTTTGATGGAAGTTGCTATGGAAACGGAAAGCATACTTATTAGATATTTGCCGTCACTTTTTGTTAAATCTAACTCTTCTAGGTTCTCTTTGTCTCGGAGTCTTGCTGCACTTTTCAGCATCTGATGTTGTTAGCAGACCCACAACAGGAGATCTCCTGTGCTGCTCTGTGTATTCATTTTCCATTCTATATATTTTAACTGTATTAACAGCAGAGCTATAAACTCAGAGCCACTTTCAGCATTGGAGAAACCTCTGCCAGTCATGCAAGGGATTTTTATGATAATGCATTAAGCAGTTCAAAAGTTGAAGAAACACTCAATCGCTATTTTAAATATTTATAATACCTATTGCAGTATATATAATAATATGTAAATGTAGTTAAACTATTAGCCTTTTGTAACAACTGCCACTGGATGTGCCATGTCAAAGCATTTGGGGCACTGCAGCCATGTGCATACAAATATACACATTATACATGTCCTTCAGGACTTTGTTGCTGCTACTACCTCAGGACTCTTTTACCCTTTCCAGAATTGTGACAGCTGTAGTCGACAGAAGAGATGAAGGAATCTATTTTTCTTTCTGTTTGTTTCTACTAACATTTGGGCACTTTCCTTGTCACAACTTTAGTTAGAAGTTTAGGTTTTTTTTCTGATTCTTTTCTGCATTGGAGAGAAGAAGCCGTAATTTAATCATACAATAAGGTGAAAGGGTTTGTTTATGTTGGTTTTTTTGTACTATTTGTGTCTCCAAGGAATAAATTTTTCCATAATACCACGAATAAAAACAGAAGAGTAGGATTTTTAAAAAATTCTAGCTCTTTAATAGGATCTAACTTACACCTCTGAGGCACAAACACAAATAGTTTCTCAGCATACTTATGCAGATGCACGGACAATAACCCTCCAGGAACACATGAAAAAAGAAGTGAAACTTCACCAGGAAAACACTTGTAAAACAAAAAATAAAAAAGGGTGCATACATTAAGCATGTACCCCTATTGTTCTGGAAGGGATAGGTGTTGGCTTTAACCTTAATAGTAAAATTGCAGGTGCAGGTGAAGCTGATTTGCAGTCAGAGCTTTCTGGGGAGGTGTGGATGGCTCTGGAGCAAAGACAAGTAGGAGGCTCCTTTTCCCAGGCAGGGCACCTTTCTTTGTCTCTCAGCTCTTGGTTGCTTCCCTTTCATGCAAGTCTTAAAGAAAACATTAAAGTATAAGCGAAGGTTTTGTTTTAGTATCACTGCCTAAATCTATCCTATGATGAATCGAGAGCCCCCTTCACTTTCTTGTCCATCTGTTAAAAATCTTACAGTATAGCAGGGGAAATACAAGTGTTTTACTATCTCTGCTGCTGAGACTGGCAGTTTCTTAGCAATAAAAGCAGAAAGAAATAAACCTATTCACAATGAGGGGAGATGTAATAAAAAGTGACCTTCATCTATATTTCATTTTTTTTAAAGCTTCAAGAGAAAAATAAAAAGCTTGCAGCTGGGTTGTCACAAACAGCCTGTAGAAGTGCTGAAAGAAACTTGCTTTCAGGGTGATATTTCTACTTCCATGTTTCTAAATGCTTTTATATTTTAAAAGACATTCTACTCTCTTACAGAATTGCATGGAGACTGCTAGAGCTGGACTACGCTTTTCCATCCAGACAAATAAAATGTAAATCAAGTTGCCTAATGTTTCTAAGGACTGAACAGTAATGCTGAAATAATTTCCAAAGCAGAAAAACAGCTATGCTGTAATTTTTGTTCTAAATATTGTAATTTTAAGAGAGTCATTTTGGAAGGAGCAAATCCATCAACTGAAGTGAAAAAAACCCCAGTCAAAGCTTGTTAAAATTCAATACTGTTTCCATTAAATTATGAAATGTGTAAGTGCATTGTGTATCCTGCAGGACTCACCCTGAGTGGTACCTAAGGTTCATCGGGGCAGCTCAGGTCAAAAGCAGCAGAGAAGAAGGGCTGTGGAAAGGTTACACAAGGTTGACTCAGTGCTTCTTTTGCCCTGTTCGGAGCACCTATGAGATAATCCTTTCCCATGTGTCTGAAAGCTCTCCCCTTTTTCCTTTACAATGGATGAGAGAATAAAGGAGCTGAAGACGAAGTTATATTCAGTAGTAACACTTGGCAACCTTGCTAATTCAGTCTGCATCTCAGTTACTGCTGCTCTTTTCATCCTATTTTTTGGGGACTGAGTGGGTGGGGAGATCACTCCTCCTTCAGCCCTTTTTACGCACAGTTATATTTCCCCTTTTATATTCACCTCTCTGGTGAAGAAAAGAGCAGTGGCATTTTTTCTTCCATTCTTTCATAATCTTTGCTTGGGCCCCATCAACATCCCTGAAATAGAAATGCACCATTCTTTCTTACTGCATCTTCCACTCTAACCAAAATTTGGAGATGGAGACCTGCACTGTTCCATCCCTCTTGCTGGGGCAGGGATGCTCTTGCAGCCTTGTAAATATTTGATGTCTGCCTTGCTGCTGCTCTGGTAATTTCTGGCTTATTTGCAGTAGGTGTTTCTTGAATAAAGGCCTACAGCTCAGGTACTGTGTAGAGTGGAGACATCTTGAATGGTTCTTGGTTTGCTTTCAGAGAAGAAACATTTCACACAGGGCATGATCATGGCCTACATGAGACTTATGTGTGGGAAGGGACAATTTAAAACAAAATAAATTCTAAATTTGAGTTATTTCAAAGTGATTGTTTGCAAGGGATAGACAAACCAATAAATTGGTAGATTTTGGTTTTGTTGATGGTAAAAAATAGAAAAAAGTAATGGAAATATCTCCTTTTCTCTGACGCCATCAAGAAAATGAACAAATCTTCACAACAAATGCTGTTATAGGGAGGTAAGATACTTTAACAAGAAGTAAAAAAATCCCCTATGCTGAAATATCCATTTCTGTACCAATGGATCATTAAAAGTCACACAGATTTATTTCACCAGTCTCTTTTCATCATCAGAATATGCTGACAGAAGTTTGAAAATTTAAGCATTGGCAGTTTTTCCAGATATAGCTAATTCATAAAAGATGATGGGAAGGTGTATGACATTTATATGCTGAGGGTCAGTACACCACCGTATTGTACTACTGATTTTCAATGTCACTTGATTTTCTCCATAATTTTGCTATAACTCCTTTGAAGTTTTGAGCTCTAGAGGCAAATGCGTGAAGCAAATGGCCATTATTGCTTCTTTTGTGAAGTTGTTGAAATCTAATAAACAACTTTGTTGAAGGTATAACCTCACACCAATAAAACATGTGAGACAGCAATATAAAAATCGAATGTATGGAAGAACACCCTAAAAACTGAGACAAAAAATGTAGGTATTAGCATTTTTTATTCTTTTCATGAGGCATGATAGTAAGTTTTTTAACTAAAATAAGGTCTTTCAGGTTCAATATAGAAATTTTAAGAGTCTAATGTCAGTAGAGGAGATACTGGAGTAAAGTGCTAGATGAAGCTCTGCTGCTGACAATACCTACATGTGTGTGCCTTAATCTGCCTTAGTGTCTTCCCAGTAGTAACAGGAAAGTTCTTCAGTGAGTAACGCCAAGCAGATCAATTAATAATTTCTGTAACTATCGAAAAAGTTAACATTGACAAAGTTTAAAACCAATAGCTGAGTAACTGACAAACTATTTTAGAGCAGAAAACTCCTTTAGTGGAACACACTAAACAAACCCACACTGCAATGTGCTACAGCTGCATTTAACTTCAGAGGGGGATATTTAAGTCAGAAATTTGTCTTTGTTAGCAAGCAATAGATGCAAAATATTTGTCAAAATTCAATAGAGTAATGAGTACCTTTCCCATGGCAGAAGCATTTCCCTCAAAACAGGTATTGTTTTCTGCTTCACCTCATACATGATTTATCATCCAGTGAATGGGAATAATGTTATGGTTGGTTCTGTTTTTGTTGATATGGATTGTACTTTGGGCCAGAACAGTAATAAAGGATTCCAGTAGTGGTGATTGCTGGACAGGCTTATGATTGCTGTTGACATTTGACCTGAGAGAGTACAATGAATGAAAACATTTCAGGCATAATTTTGGCAAAAAGGACTGCAGATGTGCTACGCCTCTCATTTGTGGAGTTAAGTACACCCTTAAACAAAGATGAAAGGAGTTGAGGGCTAGTCTAAATCATTTGGGACTTTCTTGGTACAAATATGCATTTTTTTCCTACATGTGCCAAAGATCTTGTCCTAAAATGAGGAGTTCTCAGTATCCATTTAAAAATCTGCATCGATTCAGAAAGATACTCTTTTCGTTTCCATCTTCCCCAGCAGTTGTTTCTTCATGGTATCTACAGAAAGTGCTTGAGGTATTTTATCTTCTAAGTAGTATGTGCAAGATTTGGAGACCTATAAAATCATTGTCCTTCCATCTCTACTTGGGTAAGAAATATCTTTGTGCCACCCCTAACTGAAGGCTGCGTTTATCAAGTTTACAAAAGCTCTAGATCAGACAAATGACTAACACAGACAGTTCTTAAATCTAACATACATTTCCTCAAAGTTTGTCCCTTTCTGTAAGGGGAAGATGTAACAGAGCTTGCCCTGGGCATGCACTTTGATGCAACCAGCTTGTCTTAAATGTAATCAAGAAACTATTGCGAGTAAGTAGAGACCTACTTATTTCTGAGTATAAAAAATCTGATAGGGACAGAGGGAGCAGTTTTCCAGAGACCTTCTTCAATATTATTCAGTGGGCAAAATCTCATCCTTAGCACTTGTCTAAGGCAGGTGCACTGGGGCACCACACCATCTGACCATGATTTCAGGTATGGTATGCTCTTCTAAGGACACACAAGTCAAATTGTCATATTCAGAGATTCAAGCAGGACTGCATCTCATGCAGTATTTTCTTTTGTTTTTCTGAAATTTTGCCTCCAAAACATCACCTGTAAGATATATAGCTGTGTTTTCGCAGTATATCTCTTCTTTCTATTTTGTACTTTACTCAGGTCTTAGATAAATCTTTTGTAATTTAACAGAGAAAAATAAATAACTGAAAAACTTCTGCTCATTATATCACAGCAAATTCAGTTTTTACTTGGATGAAAAACATGTTTTCCAACTCCACTATTGTATTCCTCATTCTTTCTTTGAAAGTACATAATGTTGTAAAAAAAAAACGTGCCCAATCTATCAGCGTGGTGTACAAGCAGTAGCTAGACAAATAAATGTAGCCTTTTTTGAGCATATATTGCCTATCACTTGCTTTGCTTCTACAAAAAATAAGAAAAGGCGTGGGTTTCTTTTCTTTCTTCTTCTTTTTTCCCCCCTTTAATTTGCTTAATGTGTTTTGAGGGAATTAAAAATAGTTCATTGTGAAGGGAACTTAGTGTAACAATGTAAGTCCTGATTTTTGCAATGAGCTCGGATGAGACTGTGTACATTCCAGCCAGTAACAGACTACTAATAGTCTTAGACTGTGAGCTATTCGAAGTTGTTGAAAAACGTCTATAATCAAGAAAAAAAAATTATTGTAACAAATTCCTAACAAGATGTTGTGGCAAACATAGATGTTCAGAGGCATATTTTATGACTACTGGCTGAAATTTAGGTGTTTGAAGACAAGTATTTACCTTTTTAACTATTGCTATAAATATGCACTTTATACACATTCACTTATGAAAAGCAAGAAATCCTCTGTGCCACTGACCAGTGAGGACGGTCCAACTTGTGAGAGTCAAGTGGAAGACAAATATACTGTTGAATGTTCTTCAACATGTAACATCATAAAAACTGGATTAAAACATGTCAGTTTTATCAAGCAACATTAAACCACTGTGTAATATGTGGGTTATACTCTGCTACACCAACACATTACTGTAGCAGATGTCTCTGGCTTTATAACGTCTCAGACACTAGCCTGTGCTGACAGGTCCTTAAACTGCTTCAATCAAGTTGCATTTAATTTCTTACTCTAGATTTAGTAGACAATGCTAAAATGTCCTTGGAGGAGAAACTAATCAGGCAGGTAAAAATCTTGTTATAGTTTACATGAAAGCTTTGATTTATTCACTTTGCCAAAATCAGATTTTCTTCAGTTGTTGGTGTTAATAAAACAAAAGGAAAAACTGAACAAAAGTAGCAAGTCATGTACCTGTCATTCTGTATCCCCACATGCATTATCCTGTAGTTTGTTTTCCTGTTACTGTTTGCCTTCAGAAGCACACAATAAAATACAGCTTGTTCTTCATTTTTCCTCCAGATGAGATAGAACAAATTAAAAAATGAACAAAGAAGTCTTGCAGACTTGACAGCTGCTACTGCTTTTATTAGTTAATTTTGTGTATTTATTAACACCCGCCTGTTTAAGAGACCAAATGTAATTTTACTCTGAGAATTTCAGTGCTGTGGTCTCTAATCTAATATACTCAGATCATCTTCATTCTCATGACCTTTAACAATTAGCCAGCTTTATCTATGGATTCTGAATGTATTTTGCACTAAAAAATACTGTAGTAACCTCTCCTTTATTTAATTATTCATAAATTTACACAGGTACATATATGTGATTAGAAATTTTGATTGAAATCAATTATTAACAAAGAGAAATGTGTTTTGGACAGCAGTAACGACTCATAACTCTTGAAGCTTGTCTAACGATATTTTTTATTGTAAATTAATTAGCAAAATTTTGTAGACTAAAACTGCAAAATACTCAGAGAAGAAGAGCAAAATCCCCATACTCCACTGAGCTTTTGACAACATGTAAAGATTCATCTCATTAAAAAATCTTATCTGGAACTACGAAAAATTTCTACTTTTTATTTATTCTAAATTTTTTTCATTTTTAACATTTCTAATTTTTTCTGCTTTATTTTAATTGAAATTATATAATTGTGAACACAATGCCTTCAGAAGATTTTTTTTTCTTGTTTTGAACTATTAGGGATTTCAGATGTGGGTGTAAATTTTCTTTTTTGACAGGTTCTACACTATCAAAACATAAGAAATAATGAGACAGATGGAACACAGAGGTGTCTTCAGCATCCTTGCACATCAGTTTTCACACAGCACTGTTTTAACAGAGCCATTTCATTTATGCCTGATCTTTGTTTCAACAGTTAATACTTGGGAATATTTGAAATAAAAAGAAAGAGATCTAAATGTACAATAACCTGCACTGTAATTGCAATGCATACAAGTCTGTTGGTTCTCTTTGGGTTAGCATAAAATTTCTATGTTAATTTCTAGATTTGGGATGTTTAGACCCCATATCTTTCAGATAAAAAGTGCTTCAACAGATGTAGAATATCCTTAAAACAAATTTTCCTTATGCACAGCAGAAGAATGGGTGGAGCAGATTTCTTTTGAGAGAAGATGATTTATAGATAAGTTCTGTGGATGGTAAAACCCAAAAATTCCATAGTGTTAGGCACTTGTAGAATCCCTGTTGCTGCAACATTTCCAGACCAAATTGGTAGAACAGCTGTGAAGATGTGGGCTGAGGCTGGTCTAGATGACTTCTGGAGATGTTTTCTGGCCCTGTAACTCTGCACCCCAACTGCCCTAGGAATTTACCACCAGCCCACTAATGCACAGCCAAGTCCTGACTGCTCAGCCCTCTCATGCACCCCCAGCAGTCCATGGGCTCTCAAACACCAAAATCCTCTGTCACAGCTACTGTCACAACAGTACCTGTCCCACAAAATGACCGGTGAGAGGAGAAAATCCCTTTCTAAATGGCGAATCTACTTCAGTGACAGAAACAGCACCGCGGAATTCAGAAGGTACAGTGGTAATTGTTGGATAGAGGCAGCTGCTGGAAGCAACCCACTGAAGTTAGTGTAAAAGCAATAGACTGAATACTGTGTTGCCAGGAGTTAGAGCATGATTTGATTAGATGTGTTTTTCCAATAATTACACCTTGTCTGTATACCTCTACGGTTCACAAGAGCTTTTGGCCAAACTGCCTGTGGCTTGTTTTTTCTGTTGTTTACTAAGCTTGAATTAGTCTCCTGGCTCCTAGTATACTAAACTTGAAAGCCAAATTTCTTTTTTATATCCATCCCCGTTTAGTTAGGATTAGTATGATAACTGTGAGTATAAATTAAGAAGGAAAAAAAAAAGATATTTCTGGAATGTATAGGCATTTCTCTCAATGTAGTTTACTTAAATAATCATTGGAATATAGTGCTACCATAAATTATCAGAAATTCAGGTACCAAGAATACTCACTGTTTCTTCTGAAAGGAATTCTAGGTTTATGGTTGGTTTATTTATTTATTTATTTATTTAATGGAAAGAGAATATTATCAATTTTTTTTCACATTTTCTCAAGAAAGGAGTTTTTCCCCCTCTTATATATTGCTCCTTTCCCATTAAGTCTGGCTAAATAAAAGGTATCCCCCAGCATTAGCTTTGCCTAGAAGCATACAGTTAGGGATTTGCTCATTAACTCATTTTTAAAAGAAAGCGAAAAAATTTAAATTATTTTTCTTAATTGGAGCCAGAATTAAAATTTGAGAAGAGAGGCAGACTTTAATGTAAGTCTGTTCTTGCAGCAGTGAATTATCTTTGTTCCCTGTCTTGGGCTGACCAATTCCAGATAAGTGTTTCAGGTATGATGAAAGTCTACTAAAAGTGAAAAAGGAAAGGTCTCAGCATTTTGGTTTCAAGCAATATTGACCATGCCACAAACACCTGATACTCCTTTTTTTCCCAAGCATAGGAGCAGTGCTGCAGTCATGCTTTCTTTACCTGATGGAAATCTTGGCTGATGCATTGCAGGAGAAAGTCACAGTGCTTTGGACAGGGACTAGTTAAAAACGACTGAGAGAAAATTAGTCGTTCCTTTTGCACAGAAATTATTAATTCCACTGTACCAGTCCTTGAGTCCATTCCCAAATCCTTTCAAATAATTCCTGTGTCCCATGCCACCTAGCTAAGTAGGGAAAAAGCAATATTTAATTAAAGCCAGTATTAAGAGCAAGAAATGAGACTGCGCCTGTTAATGTTTCCCTAGGGCCCACTAGTAAGTGTTTGTGTGAAGAAAAAGAGTAGAAATTAAGCTAATAATAATAAAACTTAGCCTTTGCCTCTCTCTAAAGTGCTGATAAATCCGAGAAATCTTCATGCTGCTGCTGGGAGTTACAGAAGCAATAGATAGCACAGTCTCCAGAAGGGGTTAGTTTTCTCTCCATGCTGACAAAAAACATGTGAGGAGTGCATCTGCACCTCCAGCCTTTGTGTTGCTTTTGCTTCCAGTGGGCTGGAAAAAAAGGCTGCTGAGAAGGGAACTTACAAGAACTTCTTTCTTCTGCTTTTTATGGCAGCATTCAGCACTAAAAGGATAAATATGCTTAACTGATACATAAGTTCAAAAGCTCTATTCAAAAATTCAGAAGCCCCCTGCAAACAAAGCATTTTAATTTTTTATCTAGCACTAGGAATATTTACATGAAAAGACTAAAATATTTCTGCTTCTTAAGCATTTATCTAATCCTGCTGTGCTGTCCTCATCTGATACAGTTTTCAGCTGTTCATTTAAGAGCAATGTTTCCCTTTTTCTTTTTGGAGAAAGGTAATATCAGGACTGAAGTGAGAGAAGCAGGAACTTTGTACTTTAGGCTGTGTGAAGAGGTTTTGAGTGCTGCAGAATGAGTAGAAACAGCTAGTATTAGTTTTAATGAGTTTATTCTGGAAGAACTGTATGAGCACAGCACAGCTTTGGTGGTTAGCAGCACAACTTCAGAGCTAATGGTGTTGGAGGTCAGCCATACCTGGAGGTCTCTGCTTTTCTCTGCAAGTGCAAAAAGCCTGCATGACACCAGCTGGACATCCACACTCACTCCTTAAAGAAGAGGAGCACCCTTCTGAGTTGAGTTTGGTGTCTGCTATGCAGGACGTACAGATTAAGTGGTATCCACTTATGTGAGGGTTTTTCCTTCACTCAGACATTAACCTCATGTCTTTGGTTTTGTTTCTGGCGCTGTGCTAAATACAGACACTGAAGGGTGACTTCAGCTGAGGACAGGCTTTTGGTTGGATAACTCAGGGATTTATGGGCACTAATGCTTTCAGGAGATTATCAGGCCTGCTCTTCATGTATAGTCTAGAGTTTAACTGATGACTAGACTTAACTGGAGAAGAAATATTATCTTGATAAGATTAGCAGAGTTGCTTTTAAGGGAGGATGTTTGTTTTGTTGCGGTTTTTATACAGTAGAACACAGTACAGTCTATCTGAAAATGATTTCTGATAAATTCCCAGTATTGCACACGAAAGAAAGGTGCTGATGAAGTTCTACTGTCGCACTGTCCCCACGGCTGCTGCTATTGCTCTTTCCTATTGGCTTTGTATTTGCTATAAGTTGTTCTGAGAAACAGGGTGGATATTTGCTGGATGGTTTGGAGCTACCTACTCCTTTTTTCCCCACTTTTCTGTGAAGTACGAGTCTATACTTAAAAACACATGCAACAAACATAAAGCTTGGGCATCTTGAAGTTGCCAAGTATTGCTTTTTTGTCTTCCAAATCTCCAAATAGATTTAAATACTCAAGTGTTTTAATTCTCTACCTTTCTGTTGCTTACATTTTGTTTCCCACTTTCTTCAGGCTTCTTTTCATATATGTTCACTGTGTCTCCCAGTGTGGTGTCTATGGTGTTAGTAGGAGCATAAGAACTGTAGGAAAAAGGATTTAGATGTGTGGGATGAAAGTTACAGCACGAAATCCTTTTAGTAAACATGCCAATTTTGGCATTTTATTGCAGTTCGTGAGGATTGTCCACACATTGCAACAAGCAAGTCTTTTTTCTCCCTTTGTCTTGATTTTTCTGACTTTGAGTGTATAGAGCATGGTAATAATACGTTGGTGTAAAAAACAGGTTTTTATCTCATACTTCAAGAAATATTCTGCTGAACTTTAGCTGATATTGTATCTGAAACCTGTATGTGTACAGGGATTGACTTTAAACAAACTGTGACCAGTACTGAGGATGCCACCACTGTGGCATCCTGGATGAAGACAACTAAATATAGAAATGGGCTCAGAAACAACATTACATCCAGGAGAAAAAGAGAAATTAATGTATGGAGGCCTCACATTTTCACATTGGATGACTGCCCTGTAAAATTGGCTCTGCATACAACTTTAGATGGATTTCAGCTTGCACTGAACTACACAGCTGTTCTGTTATGGACAAAAGAGCAAATCAATTTAAGCCTATTCAAGTCTACAGTGGTGATATATGTACCTTCTGTGTTGTATTGGGGATGTTATGACTGTTGGCTACTGGTGTATTTTTGCTTTTTAAGAAAATGCATGCCCCCAGTGGGAAGAAAAACAGTACAAAGCCTGAAGAACAGCAAATCAAGGTTGGATGGACAATATTAAGGGAATGACCAAAAAGATATTGGTTTGTTGGAATGAGAAGATGACTTTTCAGGCTAGAAACTCCATCAGGTTTTGAAGCCTGTGAGTTAGAAATGACTCCTGAGAGATTTCCCAGTGGAAAAATTGTACAGAGGGCCAGGTAGGATTTAATTTTAATTCTTTTTAAAAATCATTAGAATTAAAATCATTAGATTCATCTAGTGTTTTGATTTGAAGTGTCAAGGCATATAGACAGTGATTCAAATATAACTACGAATAAATTTCCTTCAGAAGTTTGGCATTCAGAAATGAGTCAAATGGCAAGATACTTTTTATAACTAACTGAATATAAAGCTGTGTGTAGATTTTAACCAGAAATGCAGAGGTCAGAGATTCTGTATCTCATTCTGTTCTGCCCTCACAGTTACACACCTTGTAATTTTTCCATTCAATACTTGATTTGACCTCTTGTACCACAACTGATGGTTACTGGGTTTTTTCCTCTTTAGCATTTAATTAAGAAGTTCAGAAATGAATGAAGACTTCTAAACCTGTAGTAGCTGCCTGTGCAGCACCAGCTCATGGAACACAGAGGCAATATTTTCTTTTGACTTACTATGAAATGGAGGATGTGAAAACAACACGCAGGGTGCTGAAGGGGGACATACATCCACTTGCTGGAGGGTTCCCAGTGATCAGTAAGACCCGGCTTGGCATGCTCCTGGAGCAAATAACCTGTGCTGTGCAGGGAGGGATGTCGCAGCCTGGCTGGCATGTCACACTGCAGCAGCTGCTCTGCTCCCACTTGTGCTGGCACCGATCTCGTGCTGCTGCAATGAACCCTGGAAGAACAGAGAGCATCGTGTTTCATCTCAAATTGCCTGATGTCTCTTCTTCATAAAAACATTTCAGGTGTCTTATTATGTCTCTATATGATTATATTAAGTGGGTTTATGTGATGACTTACCTCTGCCTCTCCCATTGTCTCTGAACTTTCCCACAGAAGTGCTGTGCTGCCAAAACTGGTAGTGTTAAGAGCTCCATTTACAACAGAAAGCATAGAATTGTACATAGGTGGGGTCTTTAGGCATGTGTCCTGGTTCCAGCCAGGCAGGATTAATTTTTGCAGTAGTTAGGAAGGGGCATAGCCAGGATGTGGTTATTCTATACCACCTGACATCACTGTTGGGGGCCGGGGAAAGAGACCTTCTTCGAGGGAGAAGGGCTTCAGTCAGGTGGAGGGAGCCATCTGGTATTGTCTATTATAATCTGGGTTTTTATCTGCATGAATCATTTATTTTCTTGTACCCTCTGTCATTGGTATTGTTGCCATTAAGATTTGTTTTCTTATCTCATTACTGTTTCCAGAAAATTGTTCCTATCTCAACCCATGATTTTTGCCTTTTGTGCTTCTGATTTTGGGGGGGGGGGGGGGGGGAGAGCAGCTCATGGTTTCAGTGGGAGTACTAAATTGAGAAACACCATTCCTATACCGTGACAGCACAATACAATTATATGCTACACTTCAAGAGACCTCTAGTTGTGTCCATTGCATGCAACAAACTTGAAGGTTTACTTTTGAGTTTCTTTTACAAAACCTCTTTGTGGCGTCTACAGTACAATCATTTGAAAACAGCAGGTGGCATCCATCCACTCAGTGAATCTGTTGTTGCATATGGTGGATTTCAGGATGGGAAATTTCTCAAGATGCTACATCTGAACAAGTGTGGAAGACACAGGGGTGAGATTTCCCTGTGGAAATTCCCAGCCCCACCTGCTCCTGCATGACCACTCATTTCTTGGTTCAGCATGGCTTTCCCCAAACAAGCCACAGACTTTATCAAAAGTTTTAACCTATTCTTTTAATGGGTATGTAGTAATTGCTGTTAAACCAGAAAACGTGGTTGGTGGCCTCAGAAGAAAAGATTTACAATATTCATTTTGAGCACAAGAATAAATTTCTTCATTGACATTTGTACTTTCTTTTGGTTATGGTAAAATATTAAATGTAGCAGATGTCTTACCACTTCAGGGCTTTTGGAAGCCATGACCCATTTTTAGCAAGTCCAGTACACTCTCCTGGTGGTCTATCACTATCTCTGGGTGTGGCATGGATTACAGGTAACAATGGCTGGCAAGGCTTTGCCCTGAGAAAAGCAATATAAAAGGTCAGTGAGTGGAGATGAGAGGGACATGAGAACGTCTTTACTCCTGAGGAGTGGCAGCCACTCTGTGACAGATCAGTGTTTGCCTCTTCACCAGTGAACAGTGCATGAAAATGCTATGGCTTTCATAATTTTTCCATCCACTACTGCCTTTTTGTGGAAGTACCAAACATTTTCTATTTTCATTTAAGGCTTCATCAAAAGAAATTATATTGGGTTAAAAAAAAAAAAAAAGAAAACAAGGAGAATTTGGGAACTGGAGAACTGCAAGTGTTCCCCTAAATTCTGGATATTTGTGTCCTCATTTCAGCAGCAGTGTAAGCTTTCTGAGACAGTGGAGAAGAAAGGGTGCCAGGTTGCTGCATGGGGTAGTTCCCCCAGAGGAGCTGGGAAGATGGGGCTGAGGGTGGGAGCAGGGCAGAGATAATGAGGTCAACCCAGACCCCACACGTGAGAAGCCCTCACATGCAGCCCCGTCCAAAATGCACCTGGGGTTTTTTTCAGGAGAATCTTTTTTTCCCTGTAGGAACTAGGATCTTCTCCTGTGGCCATAACAGTTTCCCATGACTGTCCCATGGGGACCCCCTGATTAGCTCCAATACCATGCTTGGACTGGAAAATGCATGTAATGGGCTTCTGAAGGAGTACTGCTTGTTTGTTTTGCTTCAGCAAGCTGGGGATAATGCCCTAAAGGCATAGAATTAAATATGTAGTTCTTCTGTAAGTTAAAAAAAAAAGAGCCTGCAAATGCATGAACTTCAAACTAAAAGCTTTTTATAGTTTAAAAAGGAATGGTTTGCAAAAACCTTTCTGTCCCCTGTTCCTTTCATGAAACCAGGACTACTCTGTTTTGGGGAGGGAAGGGGAGGAGAGGGGAGGGGAGGGGAGGACTATTGATGAAAATTTCAGCAGTTTAACTTCTGTATCCTATGGGGTATCCTAAACATCAAACACTTCTGTAATATAACCCATTAGTCCTTGTCCTATCCTCAGTGAACAAGCACTGCATTTCCCTGATTTGTTGGCAGGTTTTATACAATTGATCCTTTTGTGAAAGAAAAATTATATTAATATTTCCTTTACCATGATATCCACAAAACACCTTACTGATTTTCTGTCTGTTTTGTTTTCATGAGCCTGTCTTATGAAACAATTCTTTTTTTCTTTTAGTTGGAGAAGGAGTGCTTATAAAGAGTTGGGAAAAAACACTGTGAAAATAGCTGCTAGCTAATTCCAACCTAGCTTTTAAGAACTGTTCTTTTCCCCCACCCTGTTTTCCTTTGAAATGAAAGTACTAATCATCTGTATAGGAGAGAATGGGAAGAAAAAGTGTGGGAAGAACAAATATGTGTAAATGAGATTTTAAGCAGAAGACAGATGCCCTTTTATGCCCATAGATTTACTATAAAAAACAGATCCCAGAAGTAATGGAAACACAAGACTAACAGATCTTAACTGATAGTCTGAAGGAAAAGAAATCAAAACTGAATTTACTGAGATTTACATAAAATTAAATATTACCAAAAGGAATTCATACTGCTAACAGTACAATTAACATAAGACAAAAAAAGTTTTCTTAAAACGGAAAAATTATTCAAATTTAACATTATTTAAACACATGGGTTATTCTTTTCATACTTCATATAACAGGAGGAAATAACTTTTTCCCATAAGAATATTCATGGCAATACCTTCCTCTACCATCTATTTCAATATTTATATTGGAATTAACTGATGTATATATATCCTTATTTATGTGGAATATAAGTGGTCCTACAGTGCTGTTATGTCTACTGCTCTCAAATGTTTATTCAAGAAGTGCTACCTTGCAGCAGAGATGATTGTCTTTCACGCTGACTTCTGTGATGTGGGGTTCTATATGAGGAATGTGATGACACATATTTTGCTACCAGAAACAGAAGTGAAACCTTTTCTTCCTCCAGAGATTTCATATACTTATTTTCAAAAATCCATGGAATTTAGATGATTGATGTTTTGCTCCAAGATGCTAAATAAAAAACAGGAAAAGAGTGTTACTATTTCTCAGTAATCACTGGAAAAGAATGTGTTAATTTATAACTAAAGTGTAACACATCAGCACTTGAAATGGTTGCTCAGGGGGTACTGTAGTAATTTTTCTTATATCTTTAATGGAGTTATAAACATTTATAAGACAAAATAGTAACAAGCAAAAGTAATTTTATATACCTGAAATTTATTTACACTGGTCAGTTGATGCATTTAAACTTCAGATATGAGCTAGCAGACAACTGTAGCTAGTTGTGGAATGAATGTTTGTACTAAAGCTGCAAGACAACAGGAGTGTAAAAGACCAAATTTGTTTTAGTTTTACAAGGAAGTCAGAGTAATTTTTGTTTTATTGAGTATAGTTGAGGGAAAAATTCCTTATAATTAAATATTCACTTCAGGCTGTTTCTGTTCAATTTTATACTGATTCCTTAGGCAAAATTATAAGTTCTTCAGCAGAAAAATGTAGCTTATTTTGTGGAATGAAATTTTTTTTATATGCATTGAATTGTGATAACATCAATTATTTCATGTTTCAGCAGATGAGTCCTTCATCTTCAAGAAACATTGAACCACCTATTACTAGTCTTGGTTCTTTATAACCAACTGCAGACTTAGGCAATTTTCAGGGGAAACAAAGAATAGATGGGCATCTTCAAAAGCCCATCTATTCTAAAGTGTTATTTTTAGTGAGGGTTGTGGCTCCTGAGTCATTTAAACACTCCTGAAAATCTTTACCTGCACAGAAGTTATTTTTCACTCTGCTGTAACTTTTCCCTGTATAAATAATGAGGGCGGTTGGCCGTGTAAAGACCCTCCTGCAGAGACAGAAATAAGGGCCTTGAAGCAACAGCAAGGAAAAGAGAATGGCCTCTACAAAAGAAAAAAATGTTCAGCTTTAGGCCATATTTTAGTGATGGACTTGGCAGTGTTGGATTAATGGTTGGACTTAGTGATCTTAGAGGTCTTTTCCAACCCAAATGATTCTATGACAGTGAGACCCTTGACTGACAATGTGGTTTTTGTTAGCATTTTGTTCAATCTGGAGATTCATTATTGCTGTTTGGATCATGCTCTTATTGCGAAGGAACTCGAATTCCTGGAAGTCACTGGCAGTGAGCTAAAAAGTAACAAACCATTTACAGCAAACTTTGTCATAAAAGGTACCATAGAGCTTGAGCATATCAAGTTTCTTTTCTGCCTCCTCTACTCAAAATTACTCAGTTATTGATAGTTCCTTCCTCATCAAGGGAAAGCTATTCTAGTTTTACTCCTGCTGGCTGCAAACAGGAACTCAGTTTTGCTTCTTTCAAAACAATCTTTTCTACCGGTCTGCTAGTTTAACAAGGACTCACTTTGTTCCTAAGAGATTGACTCTATCAGAAATTTGCTCCCAGCAGTTCTCTACAATCTTTAGAAATT
The DNA here is from genome assembly GCA_036630365.1 of Acanthiza pusilla. NCBI lineage: Eukaryota > Metazoa > Chordata > Aves > Passeriformes > Acanthizidae > Acanthiza > Acanthiza pusilla. The sequence goes on from JAXCHO010000036.1 coordinate 23,608,932, forward strand.
ACTCTGAGCCATTTTATTTAAAAATTAAGCCAATTAATGTAGAACTTCATAGCTCAGATGTGATTCTGGCCCACAGGATTCTTGAATGAATATGCAAATTCTGGCAATAAAATTTAAATTATATAAATTAAATTTAAAAAAAAAAAAAAAGGAAAGTAATACTCATTTTATAACTAGACCGAAGATTCAGACAAAACTTAAAAATAGATAATTCACGGGTGAAGTCAAAGGAAGACTTTTAAACTGAAACCATAAATAATGATTGAGTCATACATGCAACAAGTAATAGAGATATTTTTGATGTGGAAGTGTGATCAAGTCAAACAGAGTTTAAAATAAATACTGCTCCAGTACAGCAAGGAGAACAGAACAACTGAGCATTGCAGTTCTTTTTGCTTGCACTCTGTATGCATGGAGCCTTTTTTTTTTTCCACTAGAATATCCTTGGGAAATCTAACTATCATCACAAACTGTTCTTATAAATATACATGGAATTTGGCTGCTAGGGACCTCATCTTAAGTGGAGATTATTATGGAATGTTTTTCTTTTCTGCAGTCATTCTTCCAGTGTAATGAAACTTAAACAGGGGTACATTATCTCACCCACATTTGTTAGCATATCTCCCCCACTTTTTTTTTTGTAATTTTTCCTTATCTGTTGAGCACACAGTTGATATCCTAGGAAAAATCACTCCTTCAGGACCATCTTAAGGTTTTTGAGGATGACTGGAAGAGGGCTAAATTAGACCTATAGAATGCAATTAACCAGGATGATAATCTTACAGTGTCTGTAGGAGAAATGTTTCTACATTTTTGGATAAAATTGAGCCCATCTTGAACTCCAAGTCAAAATTTCTGCAGGGTGTAGTGGATATCATGACAGCTTTGAAGTACCCAATAACAAAGATTAAACTGCACTGAATATTCATTCATGTAAAAGAACTCTAGCCACAAAAAATAACAAAGATAGGAGAAGAACCAAAACAGATAAGTAAGGCTGATGTCCTGAAAAAAAATAGTGTGTTGTTACAAATGAGGTGCTCAGGAGTTGGTGCCTTGCCATTTCTCCGTGATCAACAAATCACCGACACTTTAGCAAGGAGTGCAGTTTTTTCCCACCTTGTGGTTGCTCCATATGGAAAAGTGTTGTAGCTACAGCTGTATGTTGGTTTAAAAGGTGAATGCAGAAGATTGAAAACCCTTTCTGATTTAAGGAACATGAACTCAGCTTGTTTCTGTATGATTCTCCCCTCTTGTGTTGGTTTTAAATTTCAGGGCGCACATTTCTCCAAGCACTTGCCCAGTTCTGGAAGGAAGTATGCAGTGATGGCCAGGGTTGTAATCACAACTCAGGAAACTCAGATTTGTTAGCACAAACATGTTTTAGCTGTCAGACTGTGTACTTGGTAATCTCCAGTCAGTGGTCACAGTTCTTCCAAAAGACAGAATGTGTCTGTTGCTGCTCAATGCCCTCGGGTGAATTAAGGTTGCACAGCAGAGCTACCTGGGTCCTTGCCTCATTGCATAGGGAAGCTGAGTGTTATGCAGAGAATGTGGGTGATGCCAGGCAGAGTAAAGACTAGAAAGGTTAAAGAAGATAAATGTAAGCTTGGGAAATTGCTTTCTGTCCCTGCCTCTGCCACAAAGTTAGTGTATGAGAAAGGGCAAATTACTTAAGCAGAAATCTTCAGAACTGGACATTGAAAGTGCATTATCAAGGGATCCAACTTGTGATACCTGAAGCTTCTTTTAAATAATTGCTGAGCAATCACAGCTGCCGGCAGAGTTGCTTGGAGATGTGCTTTGAATATATAAATTGCTATGAAGATTTTTTCTGCATCTTAAAGACACAAAAGTATTTCAAACCTACTACTGCAAAGTTAATAGTGACTAGAATCTCATTGCTTGTTCACTAGCTGTAAAAATGAGAAAAATAAAGTTTAGTCTTTAACCATCTACTTTTAGCATCAAAATACATGCTCACAAGAATATAGGTGATATTGTATTCACTATTTCATTAGAATAGCTGACAGATCTAATTACTAATGCTGATTAAAGAGCTAGAAAGACTGGGTAAGGGGAGTCAGGAACTTTTTAGAAATCATATTTCAAGAAAGTGTAAAAAAAAGTTTGCTAAGGCAGTCACATAATTTACATTTCTCAGCTTTTGAATAATTTGGTTCAGACACATCCTACATTCTTTTCATTTTTTAATGTTCTGGGTAACATAGTAGCTGGAGTAGAAAAGATTTTGCTTCTGTCTGGAAACTTTGGCTTAATAATGACTTAGTTTGTGAAGGTTACAAAATGTGTTTTACTCTAGTTCATGGAATCAGTGCATGAGGGTGGTGGGCAGTGTCCCCTGGACAAAGCACACTCAGCCAGCCCAGACTGCCCAGGGCCAGCAGGGTTTCAAGAATCTCCAAGCATGGAGACTCAACAGCTCCGCTGTACACTGTGTTCCAGGGTTTGACTGTACTCATGGCAAAGCACGTTTTTTACTGTGCTTAAATGCAGTGTCCTGTAATTCAGTTTGTGCTTTTTGTATTTTGGTGTGACACTGACCAACCTCACCCGTGTTCTGCACTGGGCAGGGTAGGAAGGCAGATGGGGATGAGGTGAGAGAGACAAAACCTGGATGGATTTTCCCACACCTTGCTGTGCAGTTCCCATCCATCAGTGCAGCACAAGCATGGGGTCCCAGGCATCTGAAGGGATATAAGATGTTACATGCAACACCTGCCTTCCTTTTTTTATTCTATCTTAAACTATTTTATGAAGCCATTTGAGGTTAGGTTTTTGTGATCAAGATCCACAAAGAGCCCTGCCCTCCCTTCCTGAGCCACTCCCTGCCCCATCCTTCTTCCCCTCCTCATTCCCCAGGCTCCCAGCTGGCCTCATCACCCCTCCCAATATCCATTCATTCCCACTTTTCTCTCACATAAATAGTGCTCACCACCCTACATAACCGATAGGAGAATAAAGTCATATTAACCTGGCAAGGGACACGCCGTCAGCATGCTTGTCAGAGGGTTAGAGTTTTATGCTAAACTATGCTCTAAAACTTGTTTTCTATTAGAATAATTTACCTCTCAGTAGCAGGTCCAGTTAATGGCTTGTTCTTGCAAGACATGAAAAAGGCTTTCAAAATGCAGCTGAGAATGCTCCTGACTGAGGCTCCCTGGTCCCAATGCCAACTGTCAGAACTGGATGCAATTAATCAAGTGAAAAAGCAAGGCATAGAAACTCTGGAGGCCAACTGCAACTTCAGAGTTACAGCACCATACAGCATATTTATGTGGGAAAAGCACATTGTTACAGAAGGATATGGCATGTACAGTGCTGAAAGCAGTGAGGAGCTCTGACATGTATTGGAAGAGATCTTCCATTTCATTATCCTCCAGCAAATTTCACCTGGGCTAATTTACTCAGAAAAACAGGAAGTGAGAGAGTTATTTTTCTTTATGTGATAATTCCTTGTTTATTTCCCCAGCTCTCTTAGCAGAATCATAAGAAACTTGAAATCAATCTGTCAGCTTTTCTTTTCCAGGTCTCTGCCATCTAACGAAGGAAGCAGGAGCTGCTTTGAGCAATGCAGATGATCATTTGCACAACTCAAAATGCAAATGATATTTTGATATTTTAGTGAGTGCCCATGGTACAGTGTTTGCTTGTACGGACAAAATCCACTGCAAAATTTGTTTTGAGTGTAGGTATGCAACCTGGTAAAAAGACCTGGTCAATCAGAAACAAAAATAAAGGATCATGGCAGGAGACACTATCTATCAGGGTAAAATTACACTTATAGTCAGATGACCTGATGATGGATCCAACATTAGAACAGTCAGATTTTATCTCCTACCTACAACCTTGCAGCAAAAACTTGCTGCAAAACTGAGATAAAGCAGAAAACCTTGCATAGGGTCATAGGAAAAATGTGATGAAGAGACCTCAAAATATCTGCAGTTCAACCTCCCACTCCAAGCAGCAGCAGGTTTGAGATCAGAAGTTGCTCAGTGATTTATCTAGTCAGCCCTTGAAAACTGCCTAGGATGGAAACTACAGAAACTTTCTGGATGATCTTTCCAGTACAAAAACATACAGGTGGAAAATAAAATGTGCTACTGAATGTTAAATAGGAAAATACTGTCTTACTATATATAACAACTTTGTGCTGTTACCAGACCAGTGTGCTATAACTACATGATGTGCCTTTCACAAATAGGTGTATACATTGAGATTATTAGAGTTGATGGCAGGCACTCCAGATAAGATCAACAGACTTCCCCAAAATTCATACTTAACTTACAAGAAACTCCCTTTTCCCTAGATGCGGAGGGTGGATTTTCCACCTCCGCAGCAATTAGGACCAGCTCGGCAACCGTAGATGCCGAGGAGGCGGAGTCGACCACCTGAGCTCCACCTCTGGGAGGCAGGCCCCGGAGCATCATAACCTGTCCCCGCCCAGGGGGCGGAGGCAGGGGCGTGGGGATGGGGCCGGCCCCGCCTGGTTTCCAGAAAGCTCTGCGCTTCCGCAGCAGAGATTGGTTATCCCCCTCTTTGTCCCACCCTTGTTGTAGCCCGGTTGGCTCGCGATCCCGACACCGCCCCCCCTCCCCGATTCCCACTGGTCGATGCATACCCCTTTTAAGCCTCTGTACAACCCCTCTGCCCTTGACTTCGTCGTTCCCCGTGGAAGGTGCTGGTGCCCTGTTTGGACACCCTCAATAAAGCAGCTTTCTACCTCACGACGAGTCCCTCTCTCCATCCTTCGCCTCGCCCGGCGTGAGGGTGGCGGGTGGCCTTGGGCGGCTGCCGCCATCACCGACAGCAGCGGAGAGGACGACAACACCTAGAAAACTTATAAAACGCTAAAATCCTGCAGCCGTGCATATGAAATTGCCATCCTATTAGCAGAGTGGAGAATCTCTGCAGTCATGTGCTCCTCAGGGTTCCCAGGAAAGGCAACCTTCCAAAGTCCTTAAAGGGGCTCTATCTGGAAAAGAGATTATAAACAAGTATAGAACTTCAGAGTAGTGATGCCCAGAGCAGGAGGCACAGCAGTCTTTCAAATATTTCATGACTGGGGGAAAGTTGTTCATCATTCACTGCAGGTAAAACAGTTACTGACAGAAGAATTCAAACCCTTACTTGTCGTGGTTCAGCCCTGATTTGAAATTAGACCCACATAATCTAGGTTCAAACCTCTATTAATTTTGGTGTGCTGGCCCCATGTTATGGAGGGAAATACAACATTTGAAGGGCAGGAGGTAAAGTCAACAAGAAGTAATATGATCCTGTCACAAAGGACACTCCCCTGGAAGAGAACTGACCGTTGATTGCTATCACTGCCTCCCACACTGCTTTATGCAAGGCTTTTGCCAGTGATCAGTCACACTCATAGCAAAAAAGGGATGTTCAGACAGAGCCTCCTGTGCCTCAGTTTGTGCCCATTGCCTCTGGTTGTGTCACTGGATATCACTAGGAGTCTTCCTCTGTCTTCGGTACACCCTCCCTCCAGATATTCATATTCATTGATAAAACTCTCCTGAGCCTGCTCTTCTCCATTCTAAACAGGCCCCTGGGCCCTCTCCTGGACTCTGCAGTCTCTCTTTTGTACTGGGATGCCCAGAGCTGGTCACAGCACTTCAAATCTGTCTCGCCAGTGCTGAGTAGAAGGCAAAGAAAAACTCCCTTCAGCCACTGGTAACACTCCTAATGTGGCCCAAACAAATGATTCAGGTTCTTCAACAGACAATCCCTGCTGTTGTGTTTTTAAAATTTGGGTGAATTTTCATGAGACGGTTAAGATGATGACATGGAAGCAGATGTTTCTAGTGTTTTTTATTACTGTATAAGTTATCTAGATAATTTGTAGAGGAAAATTTGCAGGAAAAATGTGAATCCTGAAACAATCTGCCATGTGTAGGATTTCCTTTAGTGATATGTAGTGCAGTTTGATTCAGAGAGTACATTTCGGAACAACTGGCTTGTTGTTGGTTGAATACTTTTAATATGTCTCTTCAAGTGCAAATGAAATCTGAAAAAGATTAGTGTGACTAATGTTCCTTGAATTACTTCAGAGACAGATGTTTTAGATCCCAACTCTGCAAATGTTTTTCCGTAAGTATAACTTCACACTTCTGAGGACTGTTCATTTCAGTGATTGTTCTGTACCAAAGCTTTCAGCTGGGGATAACCCGACCTATGGTAAAGCAGTCTCTGATCTTTGTTTCAATTCCTCCATTTTTAAAGATGTAAATAGGGATAGAATTCAGCTGCCTGTTCTATTGTTACTGCAGTTGCCTTTTTTTCTTTTTTTTTCCTCTTTCTTTTTTTTTTAAAGAAGCACTGTAATGATGAATTTTAAGCTAATTTTCTTTATCTATGTAGTGGTTCCAAACCTTTGTTCCTTCTGGCTTCAGTAAATTTGAATCTTAAACCCTCCATGAAATATATTGCCAGCTTGAAAAATGAAGGAGAGTAAAAAGTCTCAGCCATGGGATGAGTGAACCTCCTTCCTCCTTGGTGTTCCTTGAATTTGGATCTGTATCAGATTTGCATGAGTTGTGAAACTAAATTTTAGTGCTATGTTTTCATTCCGGTTATTGGTGTTGATTAAATTGTCTCAGAGATTGTGGACATTGATTTGAGAGAACATGGTTTGATTAGGACACCATCAGAGATGGTAATATAATTCTTTACCCTAAAAAGCCTTAGCATTATTTTGGTTTTGGGTCAGATGCTGAAGTATGACTGGAAAATAGTATTTTGCTGTGTATGAAGATGTTTGCAATAAGGTACTTGTAAAGAAAAACATTTTGGAGAAATGCTGCGTAGGCTTACAGAGTACTCAGTTTCCTTTTCCTTAACAAAATAACACTTCTTCAAATCAATTTATCTATGAAATCATACTTTAACAACAGATGTGGGCCATAGTTCTGTGTGTAGAATTGGCAATTCAATTTAAACAAAGCAAACTTACTCAGCTTGCTCTTGGTGCTCCTACAGTACAGGGACTTGCAGGCTCTGGCTTTCTTTAGAGTCCTCTTAGCAGTGATTGCCAAAGTACTGTCAGCTTTAAAATGTGCAGAGATTTATATGCTAGTTCTGAGGTCCCCTGGGATTCTGCTAATTGTACTCATTCCTTGCCTACACAATAGAATGCATTTATAATCATTGTAACCTGAGAAAACACTAATTTATTAGTGCTGAACATGGGTTGTTTCACATTAAGATAAAGTAACTAAAACTGAAGTCAGGGAGAGATTTTATTCTAAAGGCCCAATGAGCTGAGACCCCTGGATGTATTCCAGACACCTCAAATTATCTTTAAATGCTATAGATTCTCCCATGATTTGTCCAGTAACTCATACCACTTCTGTGGAACTCCAATGATTTAATTTTCACTCTACTATATATGGATTTTGACTGAAAAAAAAGGAGTATGATTTTTGCAATTCATTTATCTATGGGAATTTTCCATGAGTTTGCATATATGCATTATAAAACCTATTTTCAAACTGGAGTCTGACTCAACTGATCAGATAATTGTTAGTTGAAAACAGGTAGCTGTTTTCTCCCTATGCAAACACTAAACACATCATTTTCCCCCACACGGGGTGAATGACAGGATGCATAAATATGTTCTGTTTTATTTCTACAGATGATTTTGCTTTCTAAACCAAACTAGAACAATATGTCCCCTTCCCTTCAGACTTTCCTGTGTTAAGAAACAAAAGGCACAGAAATGCAGCTTGTAGTAGTTCTTTAGCCTGCATTAGCAATTATTACAGGCAAGATGCAGTACTTGTATTTTTTCAGTAACTTCTTTATACACATTGTGACACAGAACCTCCTTCATTTTATAGCCAGGTTGCAATTTACAGAGTTCAGAATACAGATGCCAGAGTAAAGTATAGGAGTACTTGCATCCATCCATCATCAGTTAGTTGACATTTCAGAGTTACTGCAGTTTGCAAATGACCTTTGGGGTGGTAGAAATGTCTGTGCAGCCACCACTGTGCTGTCAGCTCTGCTGCAGCCCAAAAATTCCACTGCCTTAAAAATGTATCCAAAAAGACACTACCCCTTCTAGGAAATAAATTAGTTGAAAATTGTATTAATCTTCTCCCCCATTTCCTTGTAGCTCCCTGTTGAAAGCAGAAGGTGAACAGAACTTTTGAAGAAGATGAGTTTGACCCTGAATTAAATTCTGCTCACATAAGAAAATGTAGCACTGAATTTCAGTTTAAAAAAAAACCTAGATATAATTTGCAAAGTTTAATGGCTTAAGTCATTCACAATACATTTCCACAGTGTAACCATCCCAGGTGCTTCTCAGAAAGCAGATGAAAAATGTTAAGAACCTGGTCTCTTGCAGGCAAGATCTCTAGAGCAGGTGCTGTGCTTTGTTGAAAAAAGCATTTTTTTTCCTGTGTTATGGGGGAAAAAATATTGTCCCTAAATCATCAGCCCCACAAGATGACCTTGCATAGAAAGTATACAGAAAAGTTTATCACATTTTATTTTTTCCTCTTCCTCTCATTTTTATAGTTTAATGATAAAAACCATCCCTTTGGTGGAATTTCATTTGCAGTCTAGAGAAACTGAATCCCTGTTTTGGGCCAGTTTCACTAAATGTCAGAAATGGCAGAAATTTTCTTCCTGACAGAGAGAGCGGTAGGAAAGACATGGGATATAGGAAGGTAAGCTCCAAGTAAAACTCTACCAATGATAAGGTTAAGAGGTTTATTGCAATAATACTCCTCTAGCCAGAGACTCGCCTTCAGTTGTGAGTTATTATAATTATTTTTTATTTCTACAGTGACCTGGTTGGCTGCAACAGCCACTGATTTTTACAACCATCTCCCTTGAATTTGCCATCTTAATAATTTGTTATCTCTTTTCCTTAATTCAAAGTGACCAGAAAGTATTTTTTCAATTTAATTTAATTTATCAATCCTGCACAAACACTTTCTATTTTTTGCCATTGTTCTTAAAAAAATCCCTTATTTATATAGTTCTAGTTTACCCATCTAGGAGTGGGTTTTAGGGGTGTATGACACTATCAGTATGCCTATTAGTGTTTCCTTGAAAAAAATATTTGGCAACTCTGCTTAATATGAATTTTGTTTAGAAGACTTGTACTAATGACCAAAATTAATCCATTGCCTTAATATGTAATTTTTGCTATTGTTTTTCTTATGGCTGTATTTAAATTGGAAGTTTGGATCTTATTCTGTGTTTAATCACTGACTGCATTGTTACAGGTACAGGGAAAGTAGGGAACTAAAGTATTTGTAGTGAGAAAAATTATGCTGTAGTACAATTATTAAACTATGTATCTGCTTTAGTTAAAATTAAAATACTTATGGCCATTTTAATATGGGTTTTTCCATTAACTGCTTTTTGAAACAAACCTGAATCAAACTGGCTTTTAAAAGACAAAAGTTTCTTTCTCATGACATCATGAAAACAGAAACAAAGAAAAATCCTTCACCATTACCTTTTGCTGGAATAATTTTTTGGCTTTGTGCCTTGTGTTTCTTGTTTGTTCATTGTGTTTTGGTTTGGTTTGGTTTGGTTTGGTTTGGTTTGGTTTGGTTTGGTTTGGTTTGGTTTGGTTTGGTTTGGTTTGGTTTGGTTTGGTGTGTCTTCGTTTGGTTTAATTTATTTTTTTAATCTACATTTTACCTCGATATGGAAAAGAATAAAAGAAAAAGAGTGTGCAAGAATAATGTTACCATTTATATGTTCCTTTTTAAAATATAATTATTTTCTGTCTCTTTTTCTCTGTTTCTCTCATGCTATGGAAGTTGCATTTTAGCTACACCTCATGCCCAAACCTAACTGTAATTTAGGCAGGTGGGGGAGAGAGGCAGGATACAGGGGAGTATATCTTGGATCAGTGAGGAGGAAGAAAATCTAGGAAATGTTTCATCCATTCCCTAACTGCTGTCTATATTCTGATGGCGTGGACACCTTCTCTGAGTGCCTGCCTTTCACTGCTTTCTGTACCTGAGCCATCTGGACACTTCTGACAGGATGCTCTTCACCCCTGTGGCTTCCAGCAGGGAGGAGAAAGATGAAAGGCAGAGAGATTGGGCCAGTGCCTTTCACTCTTGTGCTTTCACAGTATTTCTTCTCTATAGGATCCTGTTGTGATGATTCTGGAGTGTCAGTTTTGTGTCTGGCAATGGGAACAGGAGTGCACATCATCACCTGCATGCCCTTTTGAGTATCTTGCTGCTGTGCTCCTGCCTTTCTGTGCTGCAGTCTCTGCCAGCCACACCCTTGGTGTTAATCCCCAGGTTTGGCATCCTGAGCATCTCACAATGTGCTGAGGGACATGAGCAAACAAACACATGACAGAACAGACAGTGTGTCCTGTCCTGAGAGTCTCAGTGACTTTGGGAGTACCAGAGTAATCCCTTTATATAGCTGATATGAAGGTAAGAAGAAAAATTGAGTATATTTAGACTTTGATTTTTTTCTTGAGCTGTTCCTTAAACTGTTCATAATATTTACAGAAACGTAAATTTTTGATTACGCTGATTTTTTTTATGGTCTTCATCTGTAGCTATGGTGGCATACAGGTTGACATGATAGGCAATCTCATCTAGCCATCTAGAAATGGGCTAAACTGACCACTGTCATTTTTAATTTCTTGAAAGCATCCATAATTGTTTACTCATTAGCTAAAGAGAAATGTCAAAATCACTCCAGGGGAAGAATCTCTATTTGGTCGAGGAACTCAAAAGCTGGTGTTCAACAATATTTCAGTCTTCTGTGAATTTTTAATAAGACGGAATGTTCTCCAAGGAAAATGTTGATGCCTTACAATTTTTAAATCCCAGAATATTTTTTAAACAAAATAAAATGTTGAGAGCTGTAGTTATTCCATGACAAAAGCAGAATGTGGACATACATATCACGGTAAATTCAGTGTTAAGTTTATCTTTATGAACAAAGTTTTAGAAATGGAAAAGATTTTTTTTCTAAAAAACTAATGGGTAGAAATGGGTAGAAAGTAAATAAAAATAAACTTCTGCAACAATAAACTTCCTTGAACTGATGCATTTAAAAATTTATGGACCTGCAGTAGGTCAATTACATTGGGATTCCCTTTTATGTATGCTTAATTCATTGTATACGAGCTAATGTATGTAATAACTGTAATAGTGCTTAAAAAGGTTTAAATTCTTACATGACTATCACCAAAAAACCTTGAGGCAACAGAAGTCTGATTTTTTTCCATTGAGAGCATTCAAATAATTTAACTTGCTCAGCAAGGCCAAGTTTTGATGTGCAGTGGACATGCATGAAGCCCTGGATACTTGTAGACCTTGAGATCATGACCTGTTTGCAAAGCCTTTTCAGGGTTTTAAGTAGATACCTGTTAAGAGCATTTATTATGTTTTCATCATCTGAAAACATTTAAGGATTTGACATCATAAATATTTTTTATTGAAAGAAATACTGAGTAAGTAATTATATGCAAACTCTTGCACTTACATGGCTTCTAAACTTTTCAGAGCAAATCAGCCAAATCAATGGCTTCAAGATGGAAGATCGTAGCAATAACACTAGTTGTGCTTGATAGAATAGTTTTATTTTGTTTAGTTAAGGTATGCAAATCAGGTAGCCTGAAGACAGAATCCTAGGTTTCCATTTATGTCACTTTTAGTTTTCAGCCTTGCTAATGCCATGTGGTGTTCTGTTTGAACACTGCAAGGAGCTTTAGTGGTTTTACAAGGTCAGTGTAAGGCAGTTAGGTACATGATCACATTTGTAATCGTGTTATTATATCTCAGATGATACAAGGCAACGGGGAAAAAAAGGGTCAAATAATCTAACAGACTATTACAGCACTGGAAAATGTCCTCTCCAAACTATTCAGCTCTAGGTCTTTTATTATGTCTTTATTTTGTGAATATTCATTGCAATAAGATGTATTAAAAAAACTTCCAGAATTCTTTTCTCTATGTTGTGAATAGTGATGAAAATTATCTGAATTTAGATTGAACAATGGTGTGTTTACTTTAACTTATAATCTCTTATCTGTGTAAATGGATTTTGTCACAGTTTCTGGTTGTCACTTGCATATATAGTGGCAAGTCACTGCTGCAGTAGGGTGGTTTTGTCCTTGAATCATAGGCAAAGGAAAGAATATTATAGGTACATAGTGAGATCTGAAATGTACATTTCTCCTGAATTGTATATATCACTTATTTGAATACAACTAAAAGAATTTATGGTTCCGGAAAGTCCAGATTTCTTACAGCAGTTTCCACTGTGTTTAAAGCATGTCCTTTGTACTTTTTGAATATAAAAGATTAAGTGCAAAAAATAAGCTTCAAAAAGAACATGTATTACTGAAGTTGTTTGTGTGTCTGTCTGTGGCTGCCCACACAAATACTGAAAGTTGTTCATCAACACTTTACCACCTGTATTCATTTTCTGCTTCAGCAGTGACTAATCGATTGCAATTTAGCTTGAATATGTCGCATTTTTCATGGACGTTTTCTCTTTATGCTATTCAGTGTTTGGTATACATCTTTCACATTCATCTCTACTTATTTTCTTTGGCTGAAAAAATCTAAGCTGCTGTTTAGAAGAACATTTAGGCTATTAATGTAATAAAAATCAATGTAAGACCATATGTGAGGCCAGGTGAAATTTAGATAAAACTTATTTCTCTCATTCATGCTCACTCTCTCACAGGTTTTACTCCCTCTCTCACACCATGCTCTCACAGGCACTATGATGCATATCTGTGTATAAATACCTGATGGAGGGAGTAAAGAAGACAAAGCCAAACTCTTTCCAGCAGTATTCAGTGACAGAACCAGAGGAAACATGCACAGTTTGAACTACAGGAAATTCCATTTAAACATAAGAAAAAGCTTTTTTTTCTTTTACTGTGAGGGTGGCTAAGCACATTGGCACTAGTTGCCCAGAGACATGGCAAAGTCTTCAGCCTTGAAGAATGGTTAGGAAAGCTAAAACCCTGATAGAATTAAATCTGGCCAGGGACAGGAAGGGCAGCAAGAAAAGCTTCTGTAGGCACGTTGGTGATAACAGAAAAACTAGAGAAAATATAGGTCCCCTCCAGAAGGAAACATGAGACCTGGTTGCCCGGGATATGTAGAAGACTGAGATACTCAATGACTATTTTATCTCAGTTTTCACCACCAAGTCCTCCAGTCACACTGCCCCTGTCACAGAAGGCAGAGTTGGGGACTGGGAGAATGAGCAGTCCAGGTTTAGCCTGAACTTTGACAGAAAGGATTTGTATTCCTTTGACGTCAGTTGCTGTTTGCTGCACACTCATTCTGTCGAAATCCCTAAGAAATTTGTAGTTATATATGTAAAACGTGGGGTTTAGCCCAAGTTAAGTACTCACTCTGAAGTACTTTATTTAGAACTTAGAGAAAGTTTGGCAAATGGACTAAGAGGTACTTTCAAGTCTCTATATAAACTGAGAGAACATAAAGTCAAAGTAATAATGGTTTGCTTTGATTTTATGTCATTGGAAAGTTGAATCTTAATTAAACTGAGAGTTCTTTTTGAAAACTTTTGATACTCATTAATGTATTAATTTGCAGGCTGCTTCTTCACTGCCTTACAGATTTTCTATCAGGATTTTGCAGGAGTACAACAACAAAAATACTGACCATGTTACAAGTGTCATTGGAAAGATGTTGATGGAAAAATATGAGAGGAGTTTATGTTGCACTTCTGCTATAGGTTAGCTCTTGTACCACATGGGCCCGTATAGTGTGTGGTAGGGGCAATTTCCCAGGAGAAAGACTCTATATGTCCCTGTCGTGCTATTTACCATTCTGCAACAAATGAGGCAGGTGTTATATATGTGGGTCTTCTTTGGAGATACAGATCATCTGTTCCCAAAATGTTAGTCCTTCAGTACAGCAAGAGAAGAAGGATCCTTTTTAAAAGATATGGCTTCATTGTTGGAGAAGGAGAATAAAAATATTGTATATAAAAATGGCTGGTGGATTTGTAATCCATAAGAATTTAGTTCTGCAGTATTTTAAAAATGCAGAGTTTAATTTTGTATAAGCTGTATATGGCTTTTAAAAGATAAACAAGTACTCAGTTCATTAGAGCATATGGCATTTTATCTACACCTGCTGGGGTCACCAGCAGGGATGAATGTTTCTTCATTTTCTGCAGGGACTTCTCCCACTTGAATTAACAAAGTGTCTAATGGAATTGTGACAAACTGCTGTCCCTGGACCTGTGCTCAAGGAGGGCAGGGTGCTGTGCCCCTGCTTGGCAAAGCTGCTGTGCTGTGCTGATAGCAGAGAGCTGGTGAGCGCAGAAACTTCTGTATTGTATCACAACGTCTTTGGTCACTGCTTCTTCCAAGGCTCACATGTTGGGTCTTTCCCTTTTCCTCAGTCTGTCCTCTTGTATTGCAGCTTCTCATCCTTCTGTTAAGCTGCTGTGTTCTTATGTCTCCTGGCTTGCAGTCCTAGCTTTTTTCTCCCAGGCATTTATAGATTTCCACTTTCCCAATGTGTTTTATTCTTCTGTTATAGATTCTTGCCCTGTTCCTGACTACCATTGCATTCCTTTTCATCCTTACCAAGAGGTCTTGCTCTCTCTCCCTCCCTTCTTCAGCTCAGCTTCCTCTACTTCCTCCCCACATTCAGTGCAAATGCTGTTTTGTTTTTGATTCCACCATCATCCTCATTTTCAGTCTTCCTCTTTCTTCCTAAGTTTTCTGGAAAATTTTCCTTTCTCCTCGATTGTTTTCTCCTCCTGCATTTACAGTTATGTGACATCATATTAAAACCAATTTAAGAAACAGGGTGCAATAGGCTGAGGCTACTCTGGGGACACAAGAAAATAAATTACTTCTGTTCCAACTTTTGTGCCCCCCAGCTTCTGTTCCAGCAGAGCCTACAGCAGTCCACAACAATGCAGGGCTCCATGGGCAGAGAAGGTCCTGAGGACTTTAAGTTTGCAGAGTGACAAATCCATGCAGAGCCTTCACTGACAGCTGGCACTTATGAGGAGCAAAAGGGAGATGTGAACTGAATCTGTAACTTGGACAGTCTACAAGAGCTTTATAAAGAAATCATCTTCAACTACCTATAAATGGCAGGTGAAATTTTGCCTCAGTTCAAGTTTGGATAAGTTGACTGAAAATGAGGTTTTAGGAACAGGGGTCAAAAGGAATACTAATGCTATAAAGTCCTGGTACACAGTCAGGAAAAGGACAGTATTAATCATTCATATAGTGTTGAGAGAGATAAGGCTCTGATTTAAAGGCTTCTGAAAACAGAAAAATGTAGATAATCAGAAGAAGAACATAAGTAAGATTTGGGAAGTGTTAAGTACTGCAATTCTTAGTTAAATAATTTTGTGCAGGAAATACTGGAGCAATTACATACTAGAACCTGATTAGAAAAAATGAAAAATTGATCCTAATTGGTAGAACTGTGCATCTAAAAATTACATTTTATTCAGTCCTTATGAAGAGATGTATGACTATATTTTTGGATAACCATCTATAAATTATTCAAAGGACAGCAGAGGGGAGTTAAAACAAACAAAGAGAAAACATAGGCAAAATGAAGTCATGTAAATTGGGTTGTAGGAGCATGCACTGAGAGTGGAAGACAGAAAAGAAAGTTGGTTGTTGTAATGAGAACATTTTCCCCTTAAACTTGCTATCACCACTTGTCATGGGTAAATATTACGGGGAGAGGACTTTTATAATACATAATGTTCTATTGAAAAAACCCAATTTTTAAAAAATATCTAGAATTTCCTCAAAGGGAATAAATAAAATAATAAAGTTCAATCATTTCCTGATCATGTACTGATGTTTCAAGGCTGGATGCATTAAGCATTCTTCTCTTTTCATATGTGCATGCATATGTCCCCAAAGACAATTTCAAGTTACACAGTCAGTTAATGATCCAGTTTCTTATAGGAAGACCTTCTTTTAAAGTTGTTTTATTTTGTATTCATTGAGGTCACCCTGTGTCTCTCATCTTTGCAAGCAGCTCTTATTCATGTCATCAGCAGTTTAACAAGCTTAAGCTCCAACAGCATCTTCTGGTCCCAAATGTCTCCAGACAGAGCACAGTGTATACAAAGCTACCGAGATCTGCTGCATATGAAATTAGCAACAAACATCACATTAGATAACTCTATAGAGAGAGATAATAATCGCAGTTGTACGGTAACAGTGGAAACCTGATAAAGGAATTGGGCTCGTGGACTCATGCAGTACCATCTCCTTAATGGTCTGTTCGTGTTTTAGATAGTCCTGCTTTTCTCACAGCACAGAAGTGAAAATATAGCTGAATCAATAGATATAAATAAATTTGGGGCTTCTGAAGTGTCTTCTTGCAAGTTTCTTTGCAGGCAGAGGACATTACCTATCAAGTTTATTGAGTCTTTGTGACATATGGCATTACCTTCACTACAAGGTACATAAAAAAGGAGAAAGTAATCCTTCTTCTGTTATGCTCCTTTCCTGTGCACTTTACAGGATCAGGACAACTGTCAACTTTAATGGGAGTCTTTAGTATGCAAGTGTGATTAGTTTGAAACTGAGTGAAGGGCATTACAGATTTTTCTGAATTTTAGTCAGAGATGGATGGAAAGATCCTGCAGAGTGGTTTGGCTGTCCATTTGTTTTCTCAGGCTCTGGGATAATGGCCTTCTTCAAGGCTTTGTGAGATTTCTAATATTTGTTAGATTGTTTGGTGTCTATGCATCCAAAATAATTTCCACAAAA
Source organism: Acanthiza pusilla (assembly GCA_036630365.1). NCBI lineage: Eukaryota > Metazoa > Chordata > Aves > Passeriformes > Acanthizidae > Acanthiza > Acanthiza pusilla. Next base: position 23,625,715 of record JAXCHO010000036.1, read on the forward strand.
AAGTATGTTTCACTGCAAAATGAAGTGTCTGGGAATGAGGAAGTGTCTGAAAGGATGTTTTCTGCACAACCTAAATCTTTTATGCATTTTTTCCCACCTGCGTTCCCTTCTGGATATGCATCTGGAGACGAGGTCAGTAGTGGCCACAATGTACGTGGTTACCTATAGTGGAAAAATTGCAATGAAATGTCCCTTGGAAAGGTTATATTGGGACCCTATGAAGGGTCTTTAGCTTTGTTGACTATATAATGTCTGTCTCTTCTCCAAGGCAGCTCAGACCATCTGTCACAGCAGCACTTGCTGCTGAGCAGCCAGGCTGCCTCTTGCCTGTGCAGCCTCACACACAACCAGGCTTGCCACCACTGCTGCTAAGGGAGCATAAAGCAGTGCTGTGTGCTTCTGGGAAAGGGAGATTGCTCCCCCAGTGGCATTTGTCACTTCTTCCCACATTCTTTTTCATGTCCATGGGAGGGTCTGTCCTGACCCTCTGCTGTGGGGTCACTTTCTGCTGCAGATGTAGCCTGGAAAACACAGGCAGCTAAGTCAGTCTCTGGGGACAGGACAGCATCAAAGAGCAGATCAGCTGGAATGGGGAATTGAAGGCTCATGAGAGGTGTTAGAGACCTCACCCAGACTCCCCATACTCTTTCCTTTTCATACCTTATTCTTCACCTCACTGCCAAAATTCTGCTGAATTTTTTCAGCCCTTTGCTTTTGCACAGAGCTCCTTGTCCTTCTAAAACAAATAGACAAGCAAATCCAAATCTCACTAATGCTTTTTGGCCTCCCGCAGTCCTTTTTCCACTAGTAGTTAGCCTACAAGATTAGCTGTGCTTTAAAAATGGATCAGGTTTGTGTAGTGCATGATGGTCTGGTTTAGTCCCTTTTAAAAGCAAAGCAAATTCAAACAGAGCCAAGAGCAAAAAGTCGGCTCTTTCACAGTTGGCCCCTCACTGCGAGATAGTTTCATATTTCTGTGTGCTCAGCATGAAATACCCAGGAACAGATCTGTGGAAGCCTTGAGCTCACAACTGCAGCTGAAATCACTTGAAGTTGTACTTTGAACATGTAAGGTCCTATGAAATGCTAAGTGTTCAGGAGGATGATGGCTTAATGCTGTTAAATTAAGTGCCCCACATTAGTGAATGCTTTTGATAGCTTTGGCTCTAACTTATTTGGGTCCTAGTTCCCGGGGGTAAAGCAAAGATAAAACCAGGTAATTGGGAATGCTGTCAAACTCAAATAATTAAGGTCTCTAAAGCACTAGATTTGTGATGGAGAAGGCGAAACAAAACCCATGCTGAGAGCAACGATTTAGTGTTCAAACACTAATGGGTCTTTTTTTCAGAAGGATAAACTATTATTTCTCCATTCAAAACCCAGTCCTTCTTTTTATGATGTGGAAGGTGTTTTCTTGCCTGAGCTCCAGGAAGCCTATTCAAACCTTCTTTATTGAATCCTGCTTAGACCAGACACTTGATACAGTTGGTTCAAGTTTGGAAAAAATTAAATGGAATGGGAAGCATGACTGGACAGGTGAGTGTCAGAGGATGCCATCTGTGCCTGCCAGAAATTGATTGGACTAGATTGTCTTTAAGGTCATTTCCAACCCAAAGCATTCTGCAATTCTGTGAAATGTGAAATTCTGTGAATTTTGCCTTACTTACCCATGTACTAATGCCATTATTGAGGGTTACAAAACCTGTGTGCCTGCAAGTTTATAACTGCACCATTCCTAATCCCTCTTTACACTTAGGCTAGGATCGTAGCAGAGGTGGGATCTGAACACTCACAAATGGTTTAATGCAGGTGAAATTCAATGTGGTGCAGAAGCAGGGAGTTTGAATCCAGGCGTTTGCCAAACTGCTCATCTGGCTCCACTGAGCATGTGCTGGGGCAAGTTCCAGGTTGTGTGCAATACATGATCTCAACAGATGGAGAGTTTAACTCCTCGTTCTTAATTAGTATAAAATATTTACTTGTTATGGTCTACCAACACCTCCAGGCCTCATATGAGTATTTTCATACTCGCACAAGAAACAGCTTTCAGTCATTGGATTGTAATCAGTATATTGACAGTCACCCTGGAATTTAAACTCATCTAATTTTCTGACTCACTTAATTGTAGGCTTTTTTTCTCAGAAGGCTGCCACTTGATAAGCACGATAAGATATATAAGCTTTACCTGACAGTCCAGAGACAAAAAACAGTAAGATCTTCACTGCCATGTTTTATTTCTGAAAGAGAAATTAAACTTCTTGTCATGAATAGATTGCCAGACCTATATACAGTAGGGACTGCTAAAATTTTATGGCCTTGAAATTGTCACTCAGCAGTTTTGCTCATGTTAACAGCCATTCACAACCAGACAATAAAACACAATATAGTCAGGAAAAAATATGAAATTTTGGGCAAATCTTGGCACCTGATCTGAGAACTTCTTATATTGTGTATGTTACCTGCTGTCAGTGGTTTACAGAAGTTTGCAGAACTAATTCTGCTATTGAGAAATTATTTCTGTCAAGACCTAATTCTCTATAAATCCACGGATACTGACAAAGTGGAGGACATGTATATAAATAATAGAATATATGTACCATGTAATTAATATAATACAATATAATAAAACATAACAATTGGTAGCTGGGGTGGGGAGAGAGAAACATTGCTGATCTTTATTACTTCAAAATAATAAATGCATCTTGGGTTAAGTAACAGGACGGTCAATTCCAGAGTCATACCAATAACCCACATCTTTCACCTAAAGCAGCACATATGGTATTCTGCTTCTTTAGCAAAGAAATAACAAAAAGTAACCCCTCATGTAAATCTTATTATAAATGTTGAACAAATTGTCTAATTACTTTGTAAAGAAATGTGTGATCAACTACCTATTTAAAAAGCATGACTTGCTGGATAAATAGCAGAAATTATTTTGAAGAGTGCACAACTAGACCATGAAACCTGTAACTCTCTTGATGTTGATAGCATGTGGTCCCTGATTAGCATTTAAGCTTTTTTTTGAAGGAAAAAAGATCGCCTTATTAAAGAACACAGTGCCCAAGCAGTATTCTCTGATATCATCCATTTTTCCAGATGACTTAGATTGTAAACAGGATTTTAAATACAGGAAGGGAACAATGACCACAGCTTAAAAACTTTTTTCTTACAACTCCATGTGGTTTAAGACACTGCTTCTTTGTAAAAAATCCTTCTGAATAAATTTGTAGAGCCTTAGCTGTGTTGCACTGCTTTAAAAAACATTGAAGGAGCAGTGTGGCACTACTATGGACAGGAGTGCAGTGTTCTTGGAAAATCATGCTGTAGCCCAGTGGAAATTACTAGGTATCCCACACCTAACTTTCATCACCCATGAAAATGAGTAGTTCAATTAGTCCAGCTGAAGGAAAAAACTCAAGTAGTGCTGTCACTCTAGCTTGGATTTAACTTCTCATGGGCAACATTCTCACTGGACCTAAGACAGATCTGGAAGGAGAATAATCACATCAACTGAGCATTGAGTTCAAGCTAAGTGAGTTTAAGTCAATGTGCCTTGCTCACCTGACTTAGACACCTACACAGAGCTTATCCACGTGGCATAAACTTCACCTGCACATAATTAGAAGCAGACTATGTTTTCAGAATTGTATAAGAATAAATAAATTGTATAAGAATAAAACAATATTGTTTGGCTCTTGGGAAATCTTAAGGGTTGTTTTCCAGTGCTTCTATTATAGAAATACTTTGCATGTGTTTGTAGTGAACAAAGTTGGCGGACTGTTGGAGCCTGACCTTCTTTTCAGTCCTTTTCAGAGCACCCTCATCACTGTGCCTGCTTCAGGAAGCCTGTACTGCCCACATAGACTGTAAACAGAGTGTTGTGATTAACTGAGCATGGGGATTTTATCAGTTAGTGCCTTGTGCTATATCCACTATAAGCCCAGAAGCTTATGTTCTTGGAAAGTGGAGTGGGACATGTGTAATACGTTTCTCTGAAATGGCTTACGCTCAGCTTCTGAGGGATGCTTCCCTTTACATTCCCAACTTGCCTTAATTTCAAAGGCAGTTAGTCTCTGGCGACCACACACTAGGTATGAGCTGGAGACCACGCATGAAAGTGCTTCACTTGATCTCTATAGTTGTGTTAAAGCCTGCAGAGAGCAATTTTCTGAGACAGCTAATCTCATGAGATTTTCTGAAGGAGAACCAACCTACTTCAAAGTGCATTTATAAGCAGATTTAAGTTCTGCTCAGTCACAACACAGTTGCATATGACAAAAGTCACTTCGTCAAGTGCACCACCCAACAGTTGCTGTGGCTTCTGGGAAGTGTTAGAGTGTCAAGACACATCTGTTCAAATAGTCTAAACCACAGATCGTAAAAGCATAGGGAGCCACCATATTTTAAAAACCCTTGGCTACCTACCCAGAGATATCAAAAGCCTGGAAAGTCATGGTTCCAGCCCCAGCAATAGAGAAGATACTACAAAAACTAAATGCATGTTATTTATAACCAATGTTGTAAGAAGTGTGTAGGTCCTTAGAAGGTTTTTCTGTCCTGATGGAGATGGAGGAAACTACAAACAGATGCAATGTAATTCTGTGCTGCATTTTGAGGCTAAATACAGCACACCGATGTTGTTGGTTTCCATCCATCAGTTAGTAAAAACATTTCTCATTCTAGAAATAAAGACTTTATTGCAATTAGCATGAAGGTATCTTTAATAGGGGCATAAGTAACTCAATAATATTTCCAAAAAAATCTTTTTATTCCTTATCATCTCCACTTATCCTGTCCTATGCACGCTAGTGCAAAAAGCAACCAAAAAAACCAAAACCAGCCACACAAAAGATAATGTAGTTTTGTTTTTTTTTTTTGGACCTCCCTCCCTCCCTCCCTCCCTCCGTCCCTCCCTCCCTCCCTCCCTCCCTCTCTCCCTCCCTCTCTCCCTCCCTCCCTCCCTCTCTCCCTCCCTCCCTCCCTCCCTCCCTCCCTCCCTCTCTCCCTCCACAATAAGCTTTGAAGAATGAAGCAAACACAGTAGTTTGAAATGTAATAGCATTAATTGAAAATGACAGAGAAGGAACCTCTGTTTTATAGCACAAGTTTTTAATAATTGAAAATGACAAAGAAGCAGCACTGGGCATACTCATCAGAAGATGGTGACAACTCACTGATGTAATGTGGGCATGGAAAACTGAGGTGTCAAGATATGCAAACAGTGGGAAAATGTGTTATATAGTTGACGGTGAATATTTTTTGAGGTTGCATATTACCCAAAATCAGAGATTAATCAGTTCTCGTGGATATCAAAAAGGTGAGTTAGACACCCTTGTTTGTTTTCTATCACAGCAGTATATGGAACTTTTTTTGTAAAGCCTGTGCAATATTGCAGTACCATATTCAAGGAAGACAACTCAGATTAGGAGAGATTCAAAAAAAGAGCTTCTAAATTGAACATATCACTGAAAGTCCTACTTCATAAATACAATGTGGTAAATGCTTGCTTGCAAGCAGTCACATCACTTTGGCTTACTAAATTAGAACTCATCAGATGAGTTATAGGGTGGATTAAGATAGTGCATCTTCAGAAAAGCTGCATGCTCAGCATGGCCAAACAAAGTTTTTCTTGAAACTCATAATGAAAATAAGTCTAGGGGTAGATGAATTCTGGTTTTAGTTTCCATTTGTAGTGAAAATTTATCAAGACTTTAACTGAAATGGCAGTTTTTTGTGTTTGTAGGAGTGGGTTCTTAAGATTCATTTAGTCAAATTTAATAATGAAACAACATTTGAAAGTGAAAACAAAAAAACCCCTATTGCTTCAGGATTTAAATTTTATATATGTGTATATATGAAATTTAAAATATATGTTATGTGCATATTTTAAAATTTAAATTATATATACATATATACATATATATACATATATATACATATATATATATATATATAAAAAAAAATATATATATATATATAAAAAATTTAAATCCTAAAGCAGCAGGTATTTAACATATAATGCAGATATATAAAGTCTGAATGGACACTATGTTTTGGGAAGTTTTGAAGAATATCTCTTTTTATATGGAATGACATTTGATATTGATATTTATATGACATTGTATGAGTATTCAGGAGAAGGTTAACAGGAGTTTGTACTTTCTATAAAACTCAGTTATGAGAGTCATTGTCTTAGAACAGCTGAAAGAATACCAGCTAATGCTGTAGATGAGAACCCTGATGCAGCAGGAATATGGGATGAAGCAACATTGTATGTATTATAGATTGTATTAAATCAAAGACAACCTCTTCTGAAGAACTTATGGTTTCCAACACCACTTGTGGGGCTTTGATTAAAACAAACATTTCATTTCTTTTCTCACATTTAAAGAATCCTGCGCAGGTATGGGGAAAAAGTACTGGTTGGACACATTCAGGATTCTAAAAAATGCAAGATCTGATACTCATCAGGCTTCTTTCAAGGTAATTGTATCTCAATCACATTAATCAAGAGTGAAGTCATGGTTTTTATCCAGGACTGAAATTTCTAGTTGTTTTTTTAGCACCCACACTGACCATGATGTGGTCAGTATGTTAATAAGAAACAGTATCAGACACACTGTAAAAAATGCTTTCATTTCAGTACAAGAATTATCAATGCTGATGGACTCAGCATTTGTTCAGATCTGAGTCAATATTTAAGTTCTTAAATAAAATGGCCCTACTGATCTCCAGAATTGCCAAAAGTGAACCTGATAACCATTTCTGTTCAGAGTCACAAGGGACCTGGATAGTTGATGCTGAAAACTGAGTTGTGAGAACAGTGGCTGGTGCTTTTACAAATGAGAGGTTGAAGCAAGATCAGTTTTATTTACATGAATAGGCTTCAGAACTTCAGCCTCATACTTTTTTTCTGGGTCTTGATAAAAGGGGATGTGTCATGCCAGGTGTAAGGTTGAGAGGAGATGGGTGGGATTAATGCTGGTTTAATCTCAGTTATCCTCTACAGCCACTCTACCTATCTTGCTGTCCTAGTTCACCAGCTGCAGAAGTGTCAGTGATGTATCCTTTGCTGAGTTTTGGCCTCCCCCCTTGCCCCAGTTCTGTTTATTTAGATTTTCAGATGAGTCTCCTACTCTGACTTGTTTCTGCACACTGTCTATCACAGTTATACCCGTGGTTAACTGGTGACTTATGCTTTTTGTCCAACCCTGCAAGAAGGGAGAGGATTTGAGCGATCCAGTAGGGAAGGCAAGGTGGGAGGGGGACACAGAGGGGTGGGACAGCATTGGTTGCAAGGGCAAGCATCTGGGAACAGTGTAGGCAGTTTCCTTCTAAAGACCTGTGTGATCACCATGAGCGTGGAGGAGTTAACGTTTCCTTTGTAGTAACTCCACTTTTTAGCACAATGTCTTCAGATGCAAAGATGAGACCTTTTGAACAAAACCCATGGAAAACTTCTTTTAATAATCTACTAAACTTGCAATATTTTCCTTTTTGAGTATGTTTGCTCATGAGCATGTTTTCAGAGCTTGCAGCATCTGGTAATTATCAATAAGGGTAACTAAGGATCACAGTACCACAGACTTGCTGATACCATTTCTTCATTACACTTTTGGAAATTAACTTTGGTTCATTTCTATCAAACTGACAGGGAAGTGGTGGAGAAAATATCTGTGTCCCTTGGCTTTCTCTGGAATTAGTATGGCATCCCACACTCAGCACTTCTGGAGAAGCTTTGTATTAAGTGCTTGACTTGAATCTCATGCAGCACAGAGCTGTGGGTACTGTTAGGAAGACAAAGACTATGCTGTGGCATTGAACCTTCTCAGAAAATGCCAGCAGAGAGGGCCAGCATCATAAATGCTCCAGATCTATACAATCAGAATTAGTCAATTGCTGAGAAAGGTGATTACAAGAGTAAGGTCGACTCACATCTGTAAAAAATCTTGGCCTGTGTTATGGACAAGTCTCACCGTGATTAACCTCTTCCAGAGAGAAGGAAACAAAACTGGAGTTTGCTTTTTTTGCTTTTTTGCTTTTTTTAAATTTAATTTTTTTTAAAGAAATGTGTTTTTGTTTTCTTATGAGTGATTTCGAATTCCAGCTACTAACCTTTAGTAATGAATAGCACTTTGTAACAGTTACAGATGAAAAGCCAGGACATTGTTCAGGTATTACACAGCAGGCTCATAACCTTAAACACTTCAGAAAGAAGCATTGTGAGATAATCTTCCTGCTGGCATGTGTAAAGGGGCATTTTCTGATTCAGGGAGGGCTACTCACTGCCGATCTGATCCTTTCCCTACGAACTCCAGCTGCAAAAATGCAGCATCCTTCCTTCTCAGGGCACAGTCAACTCTGCTGGTGATGGATGAGGAGGAAGGTGCCCCCATGGGTAGTTTACAGTGCAATAATTTGCTCCAGTGTCCATTATAAGAGATGTATCAGGGAATGGTGCTAATTCTGTCCTGAGGCGGGACAGAGAAAAGAAAATCTGGATGTGACCTGCACCTACCATTGCTATTCTAATTAGTCAGTCACTACTCTATGCCCTAAGTACAAGGGACTTAATAATCTCTCTACATAGCCCACGTGGAGCAGGTAGTATTGTTTTGGATATTGTATTTGGCGCACAACAGGGGTGTAAAACAAAACTGACAGACAACCTGAGTATAGGCACAGGTAAAAAGCTCAATGTGATTCATTATGGCTGTTTGGGGGGTTATGAAATGGGCTATGGCTGTATACAGCACTTTGAATACTCTGCTGAGGGTAAGCAGGTCATCTGTTGCTCTGAGGGGAAATTTTTATCCCTTCAAACTCCCATCCTTTTATGGTGGCATTTCCCGAACACTGTTTGTGTTGCATACCTCCTTTACTGTCCTCACTTTTCACACTCCTCTGGGACATGTTGTATGTGGAACTAGTTATGACTGCTGTAATCTCTAAAGTCTTTGAGTTTTGCAATAGACTTCGGTATCATTAAAGACATCCTTTCGCTGGCCTCCTGCCATGCTTTTCAAGGAAGCACAAAGGTGAGAAAGGTTAGTATTTCAGTACAGATAATAGCTAAATGTGTCAGAAAGGAATGGAAGGTTTTGTGCTTCTGCACAATGGTTATGTCCTCTCTGCGACAGTGGCAGTGCTCTTGCATTCTGATATCCCAGGAGCCTGCAGCAGTCAAGCTTCTCTATTTTATTTATAAATCCTTTTTGAATCCAAGATAGCTGAAATCACAGGATTTGCTTCCTGGAGTTTAAATGATTTCCGGTTGCTGCACAATCATATTTCTCAGTGTCCTCATTTGCTTGCTGCTTTATCCTTACAGCACAATCTAGATCTTTATCTGTTTCAAGAATGAAATATTAGTCCTGATACTACCTAACTTTATTTAGGGGTTCTAATTATGATGATTCCTTCAGAAAAATCAGCCAAAACCCTCAGACCTTGCCAGAATGCATATGGCCAGATCACCTTTTAGTAATGTGAATTTCCTGAGGTATCCTTGGATTCCTTCAGTCAGGATAATTAGTGCTTTTTATCAACTGAATTTCCAGTCTGTTTTGTGGTTCAGAAAAAGAACTAAAAATATTCTATTTGTTTTACTGTTTACAGAACTGTTATTTGGCTCTATTTGGCTGCATTTTATTATCACATTTGTGACACACAGTTAGCTGTGCCTTTTATAAAGCTTTGAGTATAGGAACAGTATTGAAGTGTTCATTAAAATGTTTGTTTCTAGGGACACATGCTGCCAACTCTTCTCAACTGTGAATCCCTGAATTTCTGTTTTCCTTGGCAAGTCCTATCCTTGTCTCTTAAATTAAGCAGGGACTGTGTCTCAAAATGAGGCCAAAGGACACTGAAAATTATTAGTGAACAGTTCTTGCTCTTCAGCTGATGGAAGTATTTGTGATATCCACAGCCACAAAACCTTGACTTCTTATTACCCTCAGCTACCAGGCTTTAACTTAGTACTTTTCCCTAATGAACTTTCTTTTTCCTCACTAGGAAAAGACATGTCAAGGAAGGAGTTTTGGATTAATAAAACAACCTCAGTTAAGCTTACCTCCATTGAGAGCTAAATCATCCACACCAAAGATAAAAAGGTCAGGTCTTTGTGCAGCATGGGTGAAACTGTATCCCTTACCTACATCATATTACAGGAGTTAATACTTCAGTGAAATTTCATGCTCTCTGTAGGTCTCCTCAGCTTACAGCAGTCAGTTGACACATGTGAGGACTAATTCATATCCCTTTGCCAGATTGTCTTTGGCAAAGGGCTAAAGAATCAGCTAAAAATATTCAAGGCCTACAGGGACTCTAAGATAGCCAGCGTAATTGTGTCTGTTTTCACCTTGAAGAGATCACATGGAACTGGAAAACTAACTTTGAATCTCAGCTAGGTTTTCGGTGAATATGAACAAGACCAATGAAGAGCTAATTAAACCAGTACTCAGGGCAATGACTAAAGCAAAGATAAGAGTTTGTACATCAGTTAATTGTCAGACAGCTTCTTGCCGTTGAGGGTTGCTCTTAACAGCTCCCAAAGGACTTCACACATGAAGTGAATTCTACACAGTTGTCTGTGCATCCTAAAGACAAGTCTTTCCACAGTTTCTGGAAGTACTGGGCCTAGGTTTCCTCATTGCCAACAGTCTCCATCTCTGCATTTGCATGGCACTTCTCTTACTTCTGCCTGTCTCAGTCCCTGGGATGCTGCTTGCCCTTGGCATGCTCAGTAATTTCAATGATAGACAAACTCTTGCACTCTGTTCAGTGGGATCAACTTGATTCAAAATAGCTGCCAGGACAAGGCTTCCTCCCTACTATCCTGCATCGTGAAGAAAACACAGTACAGGACACAGCAAACGATGAACAAATTAACCAAACACCATGCATGACAAACCCTGGACAAATCTGGAAGATTTACATAGGTTAAAAGAACCCATCAGCTTTACAAGTTCCATTAGGAACTTACTTCATTTAAAGTACTATCTGTCTGGAGAAATGAAATATGTATCTTTACCTACACTGAATGTTTGTACAGAAAACAGACAAGAAAAAAACCCCTTCAAGCAGTAAAATAATATGCAATTTTCCTCTGTGTTATTAAAGTAACTTAAAAGCACACCAGTGATAAGATGTATTATCTACTTCTTGCTTATTAGACAATTTGTTTTTGGAGAGATAAAACGTGCATTCTGTTTAAGGGTGTTTCAAGGCTGCAGTCCTCAATCCGTCTGTGTCATGCTGCAGTGCTCCCAGACTAACCATGTCCGGGGAAAAAAATTAAAAAGAGGTACATCCCTTACTGGTCACCCATTCAGAGTACTTGGTAATTAACAGATTGCCAATGTTTGTTATAAAATCTTACAACACACCATCCAGCACAAAATGGGTTTCTGTTCTCAAGGAAAAGGCAGGGTAGATTGTGTAATGCTGTTTTTTTCTCTCTTTTCTGATGTTTGTTATTGATTTCAATTTGAAAAGAAGCTGTGAATATTTTGAAAATAGTGAATCCTCGTAAAAATTACTATTGGCAAAAGGCTTCAGAAAGTGAACAACCACAACTCAGAAGGTACAGACTGGATGGTGTCAAAGGTTTAGAGCAAACTGGATAATGATTTTTTCCAGACCATTGAAGATTTTTTTCCCTTTCTTTTTGCTAAGTAATAGCCTATTAGAGGTGCACTAAAGCACTGAAGCATTACACAACTAATCATCCTGAATGACAAGGCAAAGTATATGCTTGACAACTACCATTCAGTAAATACAGCTTAAAGCTAAATTATATGTTTTGAAAAACAGCATTTCCTTCAGGACTTTTTAATCCATTAAACCTTCTGTCACAAAATATCACTGATGCCAAGAATTTACTAGGTATGAAAAATGATGAAGCATTTATGTGGATGGAGAGAACATCCATGCTCACATTAGACTGGACCAAGATTATTATTTTTTTATTAGGAATGTGATATTTGATCATCTTGTTAAATCGGTGAGGATGGATCAGGACTGTGAACTCCTGTTCAGAGAATAAACCAGTCATGAATTTTATGGAGTAGAGGAAAAAAAACCAACGCAGCTGTTCTGCAGCTGTTTACTGTAGGATTTCTCGCGATTTCCTGTCAAGCACGTAGCATTTGTCAAGTTTAAGGGTAAGGTGATGCATTACTTGCAAGCCATTTCAATAAGCATAAAGTCATAAGTATTGCACCTTGACTTTCATCCCTCTCTTGACACATTCTATTATTAAGATTTGTAATTTTCTTCTCCTCTTCTGCTCCTGTCCTCCAATTTTCCTTCATTAATTTCTCTTTGCGATATCTATGAAGTTGTTTTGAAATATATTCAGGTTTTTTCTTGCCTGTAATATGTGATATCATTGCTTCTTGTATTCTTTGTTTTATCATTTGCTCAAATATTGTGGGGTTTTCTTCTAATTCTAAGCCTACCAGCTTCTATTGCTTATTTTTTCAAAATGTCTAAAAACTTTTACTGATTTTATATCTTCTTATCTTAGACTAGTTCTCCTTTTTTCTCAGAAAGCTCATGTGGTTCTGGGATTTTTTTTGTCACTGCTCTAGGCAAAGATTTGATTCAGAAACCAGTTTTGAAAGGATTTAGCAGAGGAGAAATGAAACTGAACATCCTTAATTTTTCCTAAGTCTAATGATATATCATCTTCTTTCCTCATTGTTCTCATGTGGCGTCTGTGCATTGACAGTGGTAATAGCACTTGATCCTGGGAGCTTATTGTGGTTAATAAGCTGCAGTTTTATGGTTAATGTATTGAGTGTCGGTATAGCTCCTGTGGGTCATTCAAGACTCTTCTCTCATGCACATGAAGAATTGAGGACACCTGTCTGTTTTCCTGGTAGAGAAATTTTCTTCTTTTGCTATGTTTCTCAGAATGTCTACAAAATCATCATTTAAGGGATGAGTTTTGTCTACTGTACTTGCTCTTGGAAACTGCAGTAATGCCAGGTCAAGGTGCCCCAAAACAGTGAGCTGGAATACTGGGATTTGGTGTCAAAAATAGAAAAAAATCCCAACTGACCCAAGTTTCCTGTACTGGCTTCTCAGTTTGTCTTTCCAGACTCTGTCATTTTGCCTTGGTTTCACTACAAGAATGAGAAGGACCTGTGTTGGTTTTGCTTGGCCCAGTTTTTGGTAGTGGGGGGGCCACAAAGATGGCTCCTATGAAAAGCTTCTGGAAGCTTCCATCATGCTCAGCAGAGTCAATCTCTGATGGCTCTGAAGATGATAGACATGCTACTGGCCAAGGCTGGGCCAATTGAAGGGGTTGGTTACACCTCTGTGATGACATACGTAAGAAGAAACCAAAACAAAGGACATATGCAGTTGTTTCTAGGCAGAGAAAGAGGAGGAGGTGAGAACATGTGAGGGAACAACATGGAGACACCAAGGTCAGTAGAGAAGGAAGAGGAGGAGGTGCTCCAGGCACTGGATCTGGGATTCCTTTGCAAGCCATGGTGAAGACCATGATGGAGCAGCTGTGCCCTGGCAGCCCATGGATGTCCATGGGGGATGCAGAGATCCACTCACAGCCCACAGGGAGGTGCCCACACTGCAGCAGGTGGATGTCTGGAGGAGCCTGTGGTCCAGAGGGAGACCCATGGAGAGAGAGTCTTTGCTCCCGAGATGGAACAGCCTGGCCTTGGAGGACTGCACCCCGTGGACGAGGGACCCCACACTGCAGCACTGTGGGAGGGACTCACATTGCAGCAGGTGTGTGTGTGCGCGATTTGGACCCACACTGGAGGAGTTCACAGAGAACTGTCTCCTGTGGGAGGGACCCCACAGCAATGCAGGGGAAGGACTCCTCTCCCTGAGCAGCAGAAGAAGATTCTGGTGATGAACTGGACCTAAATCCCCACACCCTGTCCCCTCTGCATGGCTGGTGGGAAGGAAGGAGGGGATGAGTAAAAACGGTGTCTTAAGGGTTTGTTTTACTTCTCATTATCCTCCTCTAACTCTGTTAGTAATAAATTCACTTTGCAACTTAAGTTGAGTCTGTTTTGCCCTTGGAGTATTTTCTCCCAGTTCCTTATCTCAACTCATAAACCCTTGTGTTAAATTTTTTTTCTTCTCCTCTGCCCAGCTGTGGTAGCGGAGAGTAAGTGAACAGCTGCCGTGGGTGCCTGGCATTTTGCCAGCATCCAAACTATGACAGGAACATAAAAGTAGTCTGGCAGCAGGTTTATAAGCTCAAACTGGATATACAAGGAATTGCTGAATCAGCAGACATTGCAGATGGCCAAAATATGATCGGATTCTCATTTAGTATTATGGTATTTGATAATAAAATTTTTGATAATACAGTCGCTAATGACTATTAAAAAGTGTGTCTGAATACACCTTCCAGTTCAGGAAATGCTTGTGCTACTGGAAGTCTTTACCATGAGGAGTACGGCTGTTTACTTCTGTCTCATTTCTATCTCAGCAGCTAGTCACACTCAAAAGCAGGAGTCTGGATGCACAAGTCTTTGGAGTAACAGTTGATAGAGCATATTTGGAAGCTTTCATGCTGACCTTCTTTCTGGCCTTCTTCCTTAATCAATACTTGTCCTCCCTTTCTGGTTATTCTTTTTCTGAATTCAGACAAAATTACTATTGTGAGTGTGGGATAAGAACCATTCAAAGAGATGTGTTTTTACTGAACAGAAATTTTGGGTTTGGTGTCAGTAATCAAGTGACTATGAATTGGAAAACCTGGTATTTAGGTGGGAGTGTATAATCTCTATTTGCCTTCATTAAAGAGCATTCAGTTGCTTTTATATATCTAAAGATATATGTTGCTTCAGGCTTCTCAGACAGCTCCTGAATCTGCTAGGAAAAAATATTTATAGACCTACATTTGAAGCAGCATGTAATTACTTTTTCTCTATGAGAAGAATAGTTGAGCAACTGAAGTGACACTCTGAAGAAATGTCAAATATATCTGTAGAAGCCCCCCTGAAACTTATGATTCTTTATGGAGACTACCACTCAAAAAAACCTGATCATGCAATGGCATCAAGTTACTGAAACTGAGGCTTTTACTTCCAGTGGAATTAAATCATTATCACATTGGTTTATAACAAGACAGTTGTCCTAACTGTACATCTTAAGAAAATTCCCATGACTTAAGGGAGTTGGACTGGATAAGGGCATTGGACTAGATGACCATTAAAGGTTCTTTCTGATCCAAGCTATTCTATGATTCTATGGTACCCCGATCTAAGTGGGTACAGTTGCTCACACATGCAGAGCACACTGCAAAGACTGCATGTCCCACAAAGTTACGGCACAAGGAATTTTTCTTGTCCAGTTTGATTCCAGCTTGATGTGGTGTCCTCAGAGTAAAGCATCCTCCCAAACATGGTATGTGGATTTAGCATTGATCCTGTGGCTGAGTTGTGCTGTGTATCATGGGAGTATCAGATTAGGAGGAAAAGACATAGTCTGATATAACAACATCGCCAATGTTTTGTTAAAATTCAGGTCAAAGGGAGCCTGAAATATAGGAACTGAATCAGCAAAAAGTGATTAGTGGTTCTTAGTTTGAGCTGTGTCAAATTACAATTGTACTATATGTGACTGAAAAGGATGGGGTTATGGAGAGAGAGTGAATTAGCACACAGAGCAGAGTTTTTCTTTATATCATTGGGTAATTTTCAAGGATGAGTTGAGCAAAAACCAGTCCATCACCTATGCTGTATCTGTTTGGCATTCAGCAAACTGGACAATATCTGTTTAACAGAGACAACTGGAAATTTTGGCTCCCTCAATTTTCATATGCACTGGTCTGAGGAGTTCGGGATACGCAGTGGAGAAGACCCAGCCAAAACTGTGCTTGCAGTATCTCATACAGCAGGTTAGTCTTGCTGCTGCAGAAGAGGGGGTATATCAATTACTTGAGTATATACTTAAGTTTTGTATTAGGGAAAGAAGTGCTGTCCTTCAATCAATCAAGCTGGCAGAGCATTTCCTAGGGGAAGGCTGGTTCTTAAAAGTTATGATTGACTACTAGTTTTACTCGCAGTTCATTTGACAGTGTGGTCCATTATAAACAGATTTCTGTCTCTGCGGTACTAAACACCATCTTCCAAAAGCAGGACATTCACATATATCTCAAGTCTTTATTTCCTTGATTTCATGCTTCTCTAGAATAATTTGATTAATTTCTGCTGTGTGTCAGGGTAAACTCACCCACAGGAATTATCAGAAAATTTTCAGTGTGGTCTTCATCTCAGTCCTCTCATGGAAGACTGCAATTTTCTTCTCAAAAACTTGGCTCTGTAGCATCTGAAACACCCCACCTCACACTTTAGGCACAGTTTTAGTAAGATTTGATAGATCTCACTGACAAAAAAAGATGCCAGTGGCTAGCTCCAATAATAAATGAAAGCTTTCTATGAGTGTTTCTAAGTGAATTTCTAGTCA
This sequence comes from Acanthiza pusilla, assembly GCA_036630365.1. Taxonomy (NCBI): domain Eukaryota; kingdom Metazoa; phylum Chordata; class Aves; order Passeriformes; family Acanthizidae; genus Acanthiza; species Acanthiza pusilla. Next base: position 23,642,170 of record JAXCHO010000036.1, read on the forward strand.
AGGTTATATTTAATGCAAGGTCATCACTGTTTGTGGTTTTTTCTGAGGACTGAAAAGAAAAAAAATCCCTATTGTGATGATGACCTGAAGAATGAAGGGGCAGTCTCAAGCCATCTGCGACTTCTGAGTAAGTACTCAGAAGAAAGTCAATATGGAACCAGAAGGGTAATGCTTAAAGTTGAAATCTTGTATAAGAAGAAGACAAAACTAAACTTATCTTAAGGTGTCAGGACTGAGTCTTAGCAAGTGTACATTCAGCAAAAAGAGAATTATGAAAATCAGATATTAATTGCAGTTTTGCAGCCAATTCACCACAGCTTTTTTTTTTGAGTAAATTTTTATATAGAAGATATTTAATTTCAGTGTTTTGAAGGAAAATTTTAATCTTTTAATAACTGTCCACAATGAAAAGAAAATAATCTTGCAGTAAAAGCTTTTAAACAAAGTACTTTTGATTAACCTATTTACTTTTATTTCTCATTCCTTTTTAGCACTGCTCAAATTCTGCATAAAACTTGTTTCAGTCAGCTCAAGCCACTCTTCTCTTTGCTGTTCAACGACCAAACTGAAACATCCTCTATTCCCTCAACTCTGCCTGTTTGCAAATTCCAGCTTTTTATGTCAGCTTTACTTCATCAGCTCATACATTTGAAGGCCAACTGAGATCACTAGATCACTTAGACTGAGCTAAATATAACCCCAGCAATTTTACAGCAGTACAATTTCACCTAGCTAAGCTCAGTAGTAAGCCAGATAAGTTGTAATGGGCTCAAGCTTGTCCCAGAGCAGCCGTCAGTCTTGATTTGAGGATTTCAACAACTGGGGAAGTATCATCACTTCACTTGATGGCTCTAATAGTTAATCACCACTGCAATTAAAAAATTGCCTCATTATAAGTTTGAATATGTCTAGCTGCAAGCTCCAGACGTTGATTCTTGTCATGCCTTTCTCAGTTAGAGGAAATAGCCCATTGGTGTCCAACATTTCTCTCTATTATGCATAAAATGTGCAGTTTTAGGTCAGTCAATGCCAGAATAATACAGTAAACCTCAAAAGATGTCACATTTGAGAACAGTTAGGCACTGATGTTTGGATGCTCTCTTTACCATCTCGGTTCTGCAAAATCTACTCAAAAAGGAAAACTTGGCTGTAGTATTTGGCATCCAGTTAGAAACATCACCACTGAGAACATAATTTTGTATTTTTTTAACCTTGCTTTCTAAGGAAAATAGGCTTTAAAAATCATACTATTTATCTGTCCTGTTATCTTCTCCCCTCACTTTCCAGGGCACTTGGGAGCTGACTGTATAATTCCAGCCATGTGTGATGGTTCAGCAGAGATCACAAAGCTCTTGTGCTCCTCTAGTTTCTTATAGAAGGCAGAGGGAGGAGAGAGATCTCTGTTCAGTTTGTTTCTGTCCCCTCTTCCCTCACCCACCAGAGGAAGAGAAGCTGCAGGCTGTTAAACCTGAGCTGGTGCCAAGCAGCCCAGCAGGATCTGAGTGTCTCTGAGCCGTTTTGGAAGTGACCAGGAGCAGGATGCATCCACCAGGCGGGAGCTGTGGGAGCAGTTTAAATGATGGTGAGGAGAAAGGGAGGTTAGGGCATGGTGGGAGGGGATACTGCAGGAGGCAGCAATCATGAGTGTAAATGCTGAAATTCCTGAACTGGAGCAGGTTGGAAGGGATTAGAGGGTCATGGGAGGTTTCCTGGACCATTTTTCTTTAGTTTCTGACTCAGATTGTCACAACAAAATAAATCTGTAAAAAGTCAGTATGCTAGCTCTGAATGTGTCAGCAAACCCCACAATGTATTTGTCATGATCACAACAAAGAATCTTTTCATTATATTCTGCAGCTTCTTATTCTAAAAGGAGTATCAGGTTATTTATATGTGTAGCTTATAGCCATAAGATAAATTTTTGATGTCCACTTGGTATGCAGCATGGTCAGAATGCACTTTTTAAAATTATTTTTACAGTTTTAATCCTTGTTTTGTGGCAGAAAAAAATATAATTTGCCTTGTGCTGTCATCTTCAGAAACTATTTTTTAGGCCCAAGACATAACTTTGCAAATCAAAAAGTCAGGTTTCTTGCTCTCTTATTTTTTACCTTTTCTTTTCTGTCAGGCGTATTTTACAGATTTCCATCGGAGCTAAATGCTGTGAAAGGAAAATAACCTTTCTGGATTAATTAATAAAGTTGATAACTTGGCGTGTGAAAATATGTTTAAAACAATTAACTGTGCCATTTACTGGTTGGAATTGTCACAGTTTCTTATTAAGGGTTTCAAGTAAAGAGTTGGTCCAAAAGTTATGTTAGAGTATAAATAGGTGACTCCTGAGTTCCTGACAGAAACTTATTTTTCTTCCAACTGAAAGCAGTTTTCTTTCCAAAACTCTCTCTACCGCACGCATCTCATACAAAAAAAAAAAAAAAAAAAAAAAAAGCCTGAAGACTTTAAACCTAAAAAAAGTTTCTTTACTGAGGGACTCCCCTTCTGTGAGAAGGGCACACTTCACAGCAACATCTGCTGTGTGTAAGAAAAAGCTAAATAAGTATGGGAACTGAGACCTGGACTCCTGGCAGAATCGCTGCTTTGACTTCAAGAGCAAGTCTCATACTTCAGAGCATTATTCTTGGGGATTCTGAAAAGAGATAATTTCTCAAGTAGGTTTTGGGTTTTCTCTTTCTCTTTGATTCTCTGGGACCCTTATCATTCATGTCTCATATTGTTCTCCAGTCTGATCCCTCAGAAAAATCCCTCCCTTTAAAACTATTTTTCAAGACCGAATTAAATAAATTTGAAAGGAAAATTCAGATTTGAACCGCTTCTATTAAAGCAATACGTTTCTCAATTGCCAAAATCTGTAGAGGATTCCTGCAATTTCTGAGGAAACTTGAAGAGGTAAAGCAACCCTCTATCCTTAATATTGTGCATATCCTTATTCAGACATTTTTGAGGCCTCAGAACACTAAGTTGTACAGGAGGTCAGCTGAGAAGTATTTTAAACTGCTTTCTATTTCCCATAATCAGCATTAATTTCACCAACAGCTGCATCAACTCTGGCTATCACAGACCAATCTGATAATTTTTAAAATAATCAATAGAAACATTTCTCTTAACTTCATTGGTGCTAGGTCTAGTCTCTAATTCAAGTAGTTCCTAATTACAGACTACCATTGGCACAGCTAACATGAAATAATGTGTCCCATGTTAATCCTCATTAGCCAGATTTCTCAGCCCTTGAAATGAAGAAAAAAATGGACTAAACTTCAATATTGCATTTCTAAAGCAGTCTCTTTTCAACCTGAGAACAGTCAATTTCACTGTTTTAAATAATGACAAAATTATCCCTTTATTTTTGCAAACCACTCTGTCATCCTTTTGTGGTGTTTAGCTCAGTCAGTACCTGGGTTTCAAAAGCACCTAATTCAAGCTGCTTAGCTCATTAAAATTTACATTAAGCTGCTTTGCATCAGTTGCCTCTGATTGCAGCCAAAGGAGTACTGAGGGATAATGGAGCATGGCAGAGCCAGACTACATGATGGCTGATCAAGGAGCTTAGTTTAAAAAGGACATAAAACCTCCAATAAAACAAAGAGGAATTAAAATGTGACAGTGGATGAAGTAATATCATTAAGAAGAAAATGAGAGATCAATGAGGAAGAGAGTGCTAACATTGATAACAGCAAAAACTGTGCTGCAATGCAATTAGTGCCTAATGAAAGATGGGACAGAGAGTGGTCAGTTAAACACTCCAGTGTATAAAGTATTTATAAAGCAATTGTAAGACTATAGGCAACCAAACTGAAGAATCAACAGGAGGTGTGGACAAGGTGAAATTCAGTACAGAGTGGACTTACAGAAAGAAGCCTGGAGGGCAGTGACTGAAACAGAACTATGAATTGTGTGCTGCTCATGAAGAATGAAACGGTGGGCTACCTTATTCTCTTTTATTCTCTTTAATTGGCAGTACAGACCCACAGTTAAAACAGAACCCCCCTAAAATGGCATAACTAGGGGAAGAATAAAGAATTCTCTTGCAGTAGTGAGTGATTGGATCCTGCTATTGAATGCCACTTGCAGATCTGGCTAATTTTTCTGCAGAGAGGAGTGCTGTCAGAAATGCTGTCCTTACGAGAAACATTAACTTTCAAAGCACTTGTTAGGCAATATATATTATTCCTAATATTAAGGTCTAACACTTCTGGTTCTAACAAGATTTTTCATTTTTTCATTTATGGGGTCATAATCTAAGAACAGCTAACCCTGCTTAGACCTGCTTTAGCTAACTGATTCATCTATAATCTAACTATAAGCAAAATGGATCAACATTCTGCAAGGTAATTGTTTAGTTTTAATGAAAATATGAACAGAAGGACTAGTTCTGTCCAGAGGGAAGTTAAAAAAAAAAAAAAAAAAGAGCCTGAAAGGCTCAGCATTTGAGTGCAGAAAAGATCCAGGTTTTCCCAAAGTCAAGGGTGTTTATACTGCTAAGCAACTTTATCTCAGTCAAGGGAAGAGTTTTCAGGGGAGGCCTCCAGAGGAATAAGGGAGGATATTAAAAATAATTGAAGCATATTTTGAGAATAAGAAAGTCTATGAACTATGACAGAATACTGCCCAAGCTGTCAATGAACATAGAGATAAGACAAAATCACAAGAAGATGATTCAGAGAAAGGGAGGAAGGGCAGAGGAAGGGAAGGAGAAAGGGTGGAAGGATACAGACTGCAATGAAGAAACAATAAGTTTGGATACGTTTTTTGGAGAAGAGTCAATATGGCTCATACAAAACACTTCACAAATCTGTCCATTGTTTTAAGAAATCACAGGCAATGTGATCAAGAAGAATCTGGGTGACATCTGTACTCTCAGTAGCGGCTCTAAAAGATTCTCAAAGAAGCTTCAGTGCAGTTGGGATGGGATGATAGAAGTGATCACTACATAGATAAGTAACTCATTAAAAATTAAGAACTGGAATTGATTCTCAGCTTTGTCAGTGCAGCAAAATGTACAGATGCACAAAGTTATCTGGGGTATGAGAAATGACAACTTACTGCAGAGTCACAGAAGAGTACTGTGATACTGACTGACTGACTGACCGAGAAAAATAAGATGGCAAGTGGAACTCAACATAGATATATTCAAGATATGGAGAGAAGAAAATCCTGCCTTTTAAACAGGTAGTTATTGTACCTGTTCTGTCTGTCACCATTCCAGAAAGAGATTTTAGAATTACAAACAACTGTTCTTTTAAAAGATTCTACAGAAGCAGCCAAATCCAGCAGATGTGCAAGTCTGGCCAGCAGCAAATCACTGGCACATACAGTTATGGGGCCTGTGACTTACTGCCTTCACTTTTCTCATCTTTGGTCCTTTCTCTAAATGTTTTCACTCAAATATTTTACACAATCCCACAAACCCTTTCTGGAACCTCATAAGAAACTTCACACAAGTCCCCTGAAATATTCCCCAATTCTCGTGTTTCCATTTCTTATCAGTTCCACTGCTCAGGGCAATTCCTATGGCTGTGCTCAAGTAGTTCCCTTGATGGCCATCCAAAAGTGACCAGAAAGCTCTGATCTTCATTACTGTCCCCACAATCACCTGTTCCTATGGCAATGTATGAGGGAAAATATCATTATATTCTTGCATTTGTCTTACACTTTTTTCTCTATGTCTGGTGGAAATTATTTTAGGAGACACGACACTGGGATAGAATGACATTTTCTTGAACCTATTATAGCTAATTTATATTTCTGTGGAAAATGAAAATTCATTTGACTAAACTGACACTGAAAGTTACCTCTTATTAGCAGATTCCAAAGGAATTTTTGAATTAAGTTAGTCTCTTAGTAGCCAAGATCAATGTGTAACTGGCAGAGATCTCTTCCAGAGTGGTCTGAATACTTTAATATTCAAGACCACTGCAATTTTGGGTGTGGAATACTTTATTAGTCACTCATCAAGAACATATACATTACTGGGGCCTGGAGAAGGCAGAAGAAAATAAAAATATTTCTTCTAAAAATCCAAAATCATAGAATCATAGAGCAATTTGGTTTGGAAGGGTCCTTTAAAGGCCATCTAGTCCAACCCCCGTACAATGAACAGTCAACTCGTCTAAAAAGGTATGAAAAGACCAGTTGACCAAAGGAGAAGGAATCATGCTGAAGTTCCTCATTATGCAATCAAGATGAAATCCTAAATTATCCCCGCCTGTGAATCACTGTGACTCCATATACAAATGTGCTGCTTTTGACATACTGTCAAGAACTGTATTCTTGCACACTCTATAAACACATTGACTTCCCTTATAGAATTGACTATAAAATTTGGCAATTTTGCTTGCTTCTTGGGCTTTTTCCAATGTTTGATTAGAATGTAAAAGAGTTGTTAACCCAGTGTAAAAAAAAAGTCTGTTCTTGTAAGAACAGGACTTTTAATGTGCTGAATTTTAATTTGATTTGAAGCTTGTAACTTACTGCTAAAATGTCTTTGGAAAACTTCAGTAATATTTAATTGTCTGTCATTTTAATGTAAATTCTTTCAGCAGTTCAGTTCTCAACTGGATTTGCTTTAATTCCGTTGTTCTCTAAAATTCAGTAAAAATAAATGCATTAATATTAGCAGCAGATATTGACTTTTGATTTATAAGGCAAAGCAGATTATTTGTAGTTTTTAATGAAGGGTGTCTCTTTTGTGACAATATAAAGTATCTCTTTTATGTAAACTGGTGACTATCATACTGAATTATTTGCTGACTACCCCTTTTTAAAATCTGGTTTTGGGCAATCTGTCACTGAAATGAAACAATATAATCCAAACATTGATGTTGCCCCAAAAGCCAGATCTTCCTCATAATTCAGCAATAGATTGGACCACTTTCTGAAATAAAGTTGTTTTCCTACCAGGGCTGGTCAATATGAACAAAACAGAGTCAACAATAACATGATCAGTTTAACAATGCGAAGTGTAATTCACCGAAAGCAGCAAATGCCGATTGCATGCATTAAGAAACTGATAATTATAAAGCTGACAGACAAAAAGCAATAAGGGGAGCTCAAAAGGATCTCAAATCAAGCTTTTCTATTGTAGCACAAGAGGTTTATAGTAATTTGCAGATGTTATTTTTCATCATAAAATATTTCATGCTTAGAGGCTATCGAGCCCTTTCATTTTACTGATAATGTGTTTAAAAGAACGTATCTCAGAAGCAAAGTGGGATCCAGGCAATAAGTGTAGATTTTTAGAGACAATTGTGGATATATTCATGTCTACTTTAGTCTCTGTTGTTCCTAAGGTCCTTTTTTACTTTCATTCAAATATGCCTCTGATATTTGCACAAATCTTGTACACTGTGCACACTGCAAAGACCCCTGTCTGTGTCCATGGGTGCTCACTGCCTGTAGGATCTAAAGAAAGATTGTATCTCTAATTTGACATATAAAACTTGCAGAAAAACATATATAAAAGAGATGAGATATAAAAAAATATTAAAGAGAGTATTCCTCTCTGGTGGCTGGAGAATGGACTTTCTGGACACATGATTGAGGGTCTAAGCTGGAGTTTGTTTAAAGCGAGGTAATACCCCAAAATGCCATGTTTTACAGTAAGCATAGGTGCATAACATATTTGAGGGTCAGTCATTGCAACAGTCTGTAATGTTAAACCACTTGAAAGTTATCTGTAGACCTAAGAAACAAACTTTATTCCTAAAAAGAGAAGAAAAGTGACTACTCTGCAGATATGCTACCTAAATGTTATGCCAGGCTCAATAAGGGACTGTTTCTTGCTCTCACAGATTTTTTTCTTGCAGGAAAAAAGCTTGTAAAATCACAGCAAAACCGAGACTTTTCAGGCAAAAGCTGGTGTTTGTTTTCATGTACTCTCAAATCTCAGTGTGATAAGAACATCTCTGCAGAAACCTTTACATCTTTGCATCGAAGGCAGCTGGGGACATTCCAGACATTCTGAGACTTGAGATTTGCATTAGCGAAAGGAGGCTCCTTTTCAAATGCTAACAGGTTTTCCATGGTAGCTGTCTATGTGATTTATTTAAAACAAGGTGCGCTGGAAGGAGATACTACTGCCCATTTCACCCATTAAATTGGTTCTATATGATTTTTGCTTGATCTGGGATTGAAATTAGGATTGTAATTCTAAAAAAACACATAAAACTTCATGAGGTAAAGCAAATGAATAGTATGTTTCATTATTTTCTAATTAAAATTAATTGGCATGAGAGCAGGAACATTGTTTAAATAATGAATGGAGCGTGGAAGAAAAAGCAGCCCAAAATTACCACCAGACTGATAACTAAAAAGGCTAGTGATAAGGAGTTTTATCATTATTTTGTGAGGTTCTAGTGCATGTCATGAAAGTTATCATGAAGCTGTGTCACACTGACAAATGTGGGACTTTGACCTCCACAGAATGTGAGCTTCTGTTTTATTTCACAGCAGTTCATTCTCTTCTCCCACTGTTCCAGTTATAGTTCTCAACCCCTTGCTGTGATACCTTTTTCACCTTGAATAAAATTCGGGGGTTTTCTGCCAGCATTTAGAATATCCCTTTGCATAACAAACCAGCATGCAGCCCTTCTTGTTTCTTTGCACTACAATAATAGCTTTTGCTCCTTGTTTTAGCTTATACCTTTGTCTTTTTATCTTGTCTGTTATGTTTAGGATAGAGTTCATAACATTAATGATTCCAAACTAAGAGCCTTTAATAGACTTTTGAGGCTTCAAAATGCTCACAGAAGTTTAACTCATGTATTGTTGTGTTGTCATTTTGGTTTTATTATATTCTGGGAAGAGAGGAGGAGAGTTTGGTGCCTATTATGTACTTGTGATTATTACGTATTGAAAAGAAAACAAATCTCTACAGGAGGGATTATTGAGAACAGCAGTAATAATGACTGATCACTTAATAATAAATATAGTTAAGCCATAGTAGTTAAGCCATTTTTTATGTCCTGATGTAAAAGCTTGATGTTAGTACACTTTCAGTTTAACATCTTGATTAATGTTGGTGTTAATAAAATCTAAATTTTTAGACAAATATCATTAAATATTTTCCTCAAATCTGGCTCATATATACACTGATTGCCTCTCAATAAAACTGCTGCTAAGTAGTATGCACCTTAAGGATAAGACAGGTTTATTTCTTTAGACATCACTCAGATACAAAGCTAACATAATGCTCACCTATGTTTTTCTATTAATTTTCTGATTATCAAAGCCCACAGGAATAATGCAAAATGTGGGTGGGGAAACACAAATATTTAATCCAGCAATGACTCCGTATTCTCTACACAAATGTTTTCCTGTCACTCTCTTCTATTAAACACAGAGGGCTGAAGAAAACAAATTATTAGGGTTGGCTCATGATGATCGCCTTATACAGTACTTTCCACTGGAGCTCCTTAGGAAATCACAGATTGAAATCAATGGGGCTTTTGAAAGTGAAAGGAATTAGCCATGAGGAGAAAGAATTTTGCAGGTTACACTTTAGCTTCTCTGAAATGATTCTGTTTCCTGGTAGCTCATCTGAATAATTTATTTATAGAAAAGTGTCCTGTTTCTGAAAATGTGATGTCTATCTTGTTTTCACATGATGTCTTAGTTATCACCTTTTCAATTCTTGTTGATCTTGTTGATCAAATACTTACTCGTTATTCTTCGTAACATTGTAAGGTTTTTTTGTTTTACAAGAGTCAGGTTTGGGTTTCAGAAGTTCCCACTTTGACTTTCTAACCATTTGAAAATCACCTTTTATTCTGATTTTTATATTCCTTGGAATTTTCACCTTCTTTAATTTCTTTCTGCCTCTGTCTTTTGCAATAAATTTTGGCATCAAGACAATAGATGTTCATTCATTGGTGTTCATTAGTATAGCAGTCCTTGAATCTATTCCTGTTTACTGATTAAGGCTAATATTAACAAAAATATTTCTTCATGAAGCACTTCAGCTGAACTTTTTCACCTTGAGTAGGAGGTATGTTTTTTATGCAAAGTACTGACCTATTTAATTCTGTTTTGCATTGTCAGTAACTGCAGCAGCAGTTGTTGGCCTGTCTTCAGAAGGCTTTCTCTATTCAAATATGGCCTTAGTTCTTCCACTACACACATGGCTCTTATGTGATTAATATACAAAAAAACAGGTTTGGTTGCACATCCAGAGTACTGCAAAGAGTACAAAGCACAAATATTCTTGACACAGAACTCAGAGCTGGATCTTGAGTCTGAAAATTGGGAACTTTTGGAAGTTGAGATCTGACTTTTTACTCCTGTCATCTCTCATGCGGGAGTTGTTAGGTCAGGAGGGGAAGAGGAATTCTTATTCATGGAACAGTCTCAATTTCTTTGGAGAAGAGACTGGGATGACAGCTATAAAAAAAACTTGCACAACTACAGCAGTAGTTCCACTGCCTTGCAAAATGATGTGGATGGTAAAGCTATAATCTTGCAAAAGCATGGAAGCAACTACAAACTGGTGAAAACAGCATGTGGATCCCTAAGGCATTATGTTTTCTCCTGGAGAAAATGAGTGTCCTGAGAGACATATGTGCCTTGTCCTAGAGAACAGTGCAAGAGCCATAATTTCGCTTAAGCTTTGAAGATGAATAGGTACATGATGAAAGACATGATTTGATAATGCTTTATTAGCATGCTAATTTGGACATAAATCATCTGCCAGCTTTTGTACAGCTGTCACAGGTGGCAAAAATTGTCTCTAGTTTTGGTATCAAGATACCAAAAATGCTGTGATAGTCTTCTCGTGGTTTTCCTAACCACCTGGGAAAGGCATTATGAAAAGTTTAATTTTTTTTTTATTTTAATGTATATCAGAGAGTCATAGAATCATAGAAAAGTTTGGGTTTGAAGGGACCTCTAAGGTCATCTAGTTCCAGTGCCCCTCCCATGGGCAGGGACAATTTCCCCTATTTATCATTAAAAAATGAGTTCCATCCCTCTGTTCAAGAAAGCTATAAAAATTAACAATCTCTTTCAAAAGGAAAATTAATGCAGAAAGAGCACCTTCTGACCAGGAAGGAACTGTTTCTCAGACAGCTCAAAGTGTTTGGCACTCCTTGTACTAGAGTACCTCAGAAGCATAGGCAATCTTATGACTAAAAATAATGCTTTATTGAAGCATTACTACTTTATGAACATTTTTATGTCTATTTATGATAATAATTTCCATGTTTGTTTCATTTTTTTCTTGAACTTGTTGGCTAATTATTTTTCTAAACGATCTCCTTGACTGGTGTATTTTCTTGTTAAAGTGTCTAAAGAAAATCTTTATTCAGTTGTCGCTCAGACACCAGTTTATCCGCCTCTGCCTTTGGACTGTGATCTGTCAGCACCAGCACATTCACTAGAATTGCACCTGATTATTGGAGAACACTTGGTTTTATTGTGATAATGCCTCTCTAATTGCCCTTATCAGGACAGGGCATAGAGAATTCCCACTCCACTTGTAACCTGAAGATCTTATTATCCTCTGTTCAGTCAAATGTAATTTTATTTTCACTGCCTTTCTCAGGTCATATAAATCAGAAGGAAAGTTCCCCTTTTCATTACATTTGATGTTTTGCCCTCTGCTGCTTGAGGCAGACTGTATGTTAAAAAAAATTAAACCATCATTAGGCTTGTGGGGAAGCTGCTGAAGATGATAAAGGCAACTTTTCACCTTCCAATACTTAAAGGAGGTTTATAAGAGAGATGGGGATAGGCTTTTTAACAGAGTGGTGATAGGACAAGAGGTAACGTTTCTAAACTAAAGGATGGTAGCTTAGGGATAATAAAGAAATTTTTTTTGCGATCAGGGTGGTGAAACACCGGAACATGTTGCCCAGTGAGATGGTAGATGCCTGTGTTGTTTTTGGCTGGAGTACAATAATTTTCTTCAGAGTGGCTAAAATGGGGCTGTGTTTTGTATTTTTGCTGAACAGTGGGATGATAACATAGAGATGTTCTTGTTATTGCTGAGCAGGGCTTGCATGGCTGTTATAAAATTCAGTTTATTTCATGGATTTGAAGCAACTTTAAAATTTTGTTCTACAGAATAAAAGAAAATAACATGGGAGTAATATGGGGCAAATTAATTTACATATTTTACTGTTTTGCTTTACTTTTGGAGGAAAGAAAATGTACTTATTCTTCTGCCTCTTGAGACTTAGTTCTATCCTACTGCATTAAACTCCCTCTTATGTGAGGTAGAAATTGGATTCAACAGTAGTAATTGAAAACTCTGTCATGAATTTGGAAAGACTCTTGCAATTTTACTTTGAAACTTTTAAATACCAACAATTTAGGAGTCATCAAATGCTGTTCTTTTGGCTTCATGTAGCTTATGTTGCATCTCCAACATTTTTAAAGATAAAAGTTTCACTCAGCACGAATGAACTTGAAAATATTGAAAACTAATGTGACATCAACTTTCTAAATGTCAGCAGAGTGAAGAGAGAGAATTTCTTCCCACTTTGGAAATTATGGAGGAGAGAATAAAACAGACTAAGGAATGGTGACCCACTGCTCTGTGTACTGAATGCTTCAGAGGCACACCGTGTGGTATCACAATCCAGAAAGAGGAATGAAACTTACATGGTTTTGCATTAAAGGGAAATTTTAAAAATGTACAGCAGAGGTGGAATATGTCTTCAATCCAGTGAGATAACTTATACAGAATTTCATAATGCACATTTTAGAAACTTCTGTCTGAAAATCTCAGTCCCAAAAGTAAACATCATCTAATATATCAGCTCAAATAGCTATGTGGATTTTTGTCTTTTATGAGGACTATTAGGGGAAAGATCTGCACCTAAGAGACAAGTGCATGCGTTACTGGAAAAATTTCATGCAAGAGGATAAGACCACTTCAGCACTTCAAAAGTAAGATGACAATTTTCAGATCTCTTTTTGTAATTGTTTACCTAGTGAAGCCTCTAGAGGTGATACACCCACATCATCCTTTCTAGCCCTCTCGCCCCAAGATATCTTTTATTCAATGACACACAGTGCAAGGACTTCTTCCAACAGGGTTTCACACACCATAACTTCTCCCTCAAAGCCAACATCTCCAGTGCAGTTCATGCATTTCCATCCCCAAATTCCTTCTCCTCTGTGTTTTTCCTGACCACCTTTCCTTCCTGCACTCCTCTCTGCTGGGGCAGCGCTCACACCTGGGAGCTGGTTCATGGATGTTTTCCTTTCTCTGGTAAGGACTGTCTGTATGGTTCAGGGGAGTTGTTATCCAGCAAGGCATCAACACCTGCAGTCAGCTGTGGTCAGCAAGGGCCTCGGACAGTGCTGCTTTGAGGTTAGGAGATGTGGAGTTTATGCTGACCTAGAAGAGTTGTAGGTCTGCTCCAGGTGAGATAGCAAGTGTACTCTGTCATCCTGCCTTAGAGAGCTGGCTGTGATCTAAGAGACAGAGGAGTCAGAAAGTATTGCCATCCTTCCTTTTTTTGATAAATGCCCACCATCATCTTCCTAAAGCAATACTTTTCTAGTGATTTAAGCCTCTGAAATGTGTGGTTCTCAAAAGTTATGGGAGAAGAGAGCAATAACATCAAATTTAGCATGTGGCCTCATAGACTCACATACAAACAGACTTGGATTTAAACGGGTTTTTTTTTTTTTTCTCAAAACATTGTTTTTTGTATAAATGAACTATTAAATCACTTGAAAACTTAATCAGTTTATCTTGGCCAGCTATTTATTTTGCAGGGTGATGCCAGAGAGTATTAACTAGAACCATGTATACCTCTGTAAATGTCATTGATGGTGTCCCTGCTGAAATGTTTATTGTAGTCTGTTACTGGGGCCTATAGAAATCCCAGTTTAAAAGGATGAGATAAAATTATGTGGAATTAATTATTTCAAATGAAATAGAATTGATAATTTTGGGAGGGATGAAATATTGTGTACACAGCATCAAACTTTTCTATAGAGTGTGTTTTTCAAAGTTATGTTTATTATTCAGAAAAATCAAAGACATAAGACAGGATCAAAGTAGCTGTACTTCAGAATGACACAGAACGAGGGCAGTGGGAAGAGAATCAAATATTCTGACCTACTTGAAGGGCCCTGGGCTCTCTTTATATTTTGGTTGAATGCATCAACAAAACAATATCATATTTCTAAAACCCAACATCTTTTGGGGTAGCTTGTATCAGTGTTCATACTTGTTTAGACTGTGATTTTCTGAAACTATGCATATATGTAGGGCAGTTATAATCACGGAAACACAGGATAATTTAGGATGTCAGGGGGTCATCTCTCTAGCCTCCTGTTCAAAGCAGGGCTTTGATGTTTTATCAAGTTGCTTTTAGGTTCAATTTCCATAAAGGAGGATCTTAACAACAAAAGACAAAATTCTGGCCTAATAGTGCTGAAATGTTATGTGTATTGATTTATGTCTCTTGTGAATAAGCATGTGGATATGAGATGGTCATGGAAGTATTTTCTTTTGCACTGTTTTCTTTATTGCAAGCAGTATGGCTGATTAATTAATTACTGTCAGTATCAGCCAATATTCAAGATCCGGAAAATAAATGCATACTTACACAGTGATGTCCTGAAAATAATACCGGTGTTACCATTTGACTGTGACACTTGTGGGCCTTATCCCTATTACAGTTGTATTATCTCCAAGTATGCTGTTATTTTTTGTATCATACAAAATTAAAAAAAAAATAGAATTAATATTGTTCCGGGGAAAAAAAACAATGTAAATTACAATAAAGCCTGCAGAACTAAGAGAACTTTTCTGTAAGTTTGAACCTCCCTAGGGTTATGGCAAGGAAACAATTCCACAGTTGTTTTAGAGAGTTATAAAGAAAACCATCCTTCCCTTTTTTAATTTTCCTGTATGGTACAAGTACAAGCATGCATTATTGTGTTTGGACCATGTTGATCCTACAGAAATTAGTTTTTCTTTTCAGTCTTGGCTAGAGCTTTTCTGATAACTGAGAAAAAAAAAGATGAAATTATTTAATGCAAGAAGAGGACAGAAAGAAAATAAATATTTTACAATAGCTGCATTTGATAAGATCTTGTTTTCTCTGTGCTAATACACATATAATTCCCTTTCCCAGCTTTTCCAAATAAAGCTATCAATATTCTCTTGATCTGACCACAATATTTTTACACCTTGAATCCTTGCATTGATCCTGTTGTTTTGTTTCTGATGGCAGGACTTATTAAGTTCTAGTGAAAGTCTTATTGACAATTTGAATTTTTCACTGTCATCTCAAGTCCCTAGTAATTTGTGGTTTTCTGTGGATGGAAAACTTCCTTTTATGCAAGGTGCTGGCCTAGCTGAACCATCTGCTTTTCTCTTTCCCTGAAAAATGTACTTTTGATAAGATGTTGCAGCAGGAAAACTAGGCATAAAGAGGAGCAGATGAGAGACTAATCTTTACTTTGCTCTTTCCACTTCTTTTTGCAGAGTGCAAGTTCTTTGGCAAGAGATTTTGTCTGTAACTTGTCATATTTTAAGAACCATTCAGATTTTAATAAACAAAGTATATATTTGCTATAGGATCCAAATGGGGCAAAAGTTACTTCAATATTATTTGATTTTAAATCTGGGTTTGTGGTAAACAGTTTCCTTCTCAATATGAAATATGAATTCAGACAACTCCATTTAGCTATTGTGGGAGCAGGAGATTTTGTTTTGGGTTTTTTCTTTTGTTGGTTGGTTTTTGGTTTTGTTTTGTTTTGTTTTATGGGGAAAATTCAATATCTTGCCATCAAGTCAAGCGTTTGGCACTTTGACTTCTACAAACAAGTAATATTTAGACTCGAAATACTCTATATAATTTTTATAATTTGTTTTATTTTGTTCATTAAAAAACAAACTTCCTCATTTTTACTCATGCCATTGAATGTTGCAAGAGGTTATCATGCAGCTCAAGCCATGTCCTGATTTCTTTTTTCGAAAAAAGGACAACATACTAAGGTACCAAAAATGTGGAGACAAGGTAATAAGAAAATTATCTGATATAAGTGTTCCTAGAGCAAGAGTTGCTTCTTGCTTAATCTGCCTGCTACGTTTAATGAAATTTCTAGGGAGTTGACCCTGCAATATATTCTTTACTGTATTTCTTTGATCAATCCCTTACAAAAAAAAGCATACCAGTGTGACATTCAACCTTCAACAAAAACCCCCAAAACTGGGGCATGAACTAAATAAGTCTATTTTCACCTGTTGAAATTGCTGTTTTTTCTTTTATTGGCAATCTTCCCAGGTGAATAATGATAAGTGAATTAGTGTGTAGCAAACAGTTGTGATATACAAACTTTCTTCAGCTGTTTCCAAATCTAAAATGAATACAATCACCAAGAGGCTTGCAACTCTCTAATTAGTTTCTCCAGAATGGGTAATTTGATTTCTGCATCCACAGTCTTGACTGTCAGATATGAAAGAGTCAAAGTCAGTGAATCCTTGAGCAGATGACCATCCAAGTCTCACCCCACTGCAAAAAAAATACCTTTGGAGAATCTAGAGGCATAACCTGTCCTCCTTCTGTCCGCTTGCCATTATGAACATAGAAATGCCTAGATTTGAAGGGAGAGTTGAAACTATTTTTTCCAACAGTGTTTATGTAGTCTCTCCCAGTTCCCCTTTTCAATTTGCCCAATGTATAAACATTGCCTCTAGTTTTGAAACTTATCAGATGGGGTGTTGGAACAGACCATTAATACTGTTTGGTTTCAGTTTCTTGACCAAGTGAATAACATCTTTTCTTCTGATGCTGTGGAGTGAAACACAAAACCAGACTTGATTGGGAAGCCACTTTGTTTCATGAAAAAATCTAGGTGGAGAAATTATAACAATGTATTATTTGTCATTCAGATCTTAGCCTGATGCCAAAAACATAATTCTGGTGCTACAGGCTTTTTACTCCATTCTCTACAACTGAGAGTGAGGTCTTGCATCTCTGACTTGTTCAATAGCCTTATGAGCAGGTGTGATACTTTTACCAAAACTCATATTTACTTGAGTGAGAGGAGCAAACACTGACATATTTCTCCTACAAAAATCTTTGTAACATTTTGTTTCTACATCTCTCCTTATGTGAAATTAAAGGCAAAATGTTTTATTGGTGTGAATATAGACCAGTGTAAGAGTTATATACTTGATGTACTTCCATATTGTGTGTTATGCATTTCTGTATGGCATATAACAAAATGCAATGTAATCTACATGTTAAAAATATTCTATTAAGCCTTCAGGCACTTGGGGGGACATTAAATGGCCCTGGTGTACATAGGCATTGTTTTCTGGCCAAGTGACAATGAAAAGACCATGTATTTTATACAGTGACTCATAAGACCTACATAATTTTTTTTTATGTGTCCCTCCTGTCTTTTTTTTGGAGTCATGTAAGAAATTTTATGTAATGTAAGGAGCACTGATATAACTCATTGCCAAGCAGCCTCTTTTTTTTTCTACTCTTGTTGATTTTTTTTCTTGTTATTATTAAGAATTTTCATTCCATAAATGGAAAAAATGCATCTACCAGGAATATCAATAATATATTGTTGGTCAAGGACATTTTATTCAATACTACAAACCATGACATTCACAATTTCTTTGTTCCTCACTATACAATTTTAAAAAATGAAATCATGGGTATTTTTTACTAGGCTCTTTTTATTTATCATCTAGCACATTTTCCAAACTTCAAGAAACTTATTTTTTATTAAATAAAAGCAGAAGTTCTTAAAGAACCATGTGACTTCAAAGCAAGGACTTAATATAAAATATTTACTTTTTTCAAGGCTCACTGTAAATGTACAAGAGCCAGAAATATTTATTTTCTCTATAAAAGCCTTTCTGCTATAGAAAAGGACAAAAAGCTGACCAAAATTAAAATTTCTTAGTTTACATTCAGATTGTTGTGTCAACAGATAATCACAGCAGCTGTAAAGGGAACAGTGATATAAGAGTAACTATGATTTGGTACCTCAATGAGGTTTTGTTATCTTCAAAACTACTCCTATAATATTCTCTAAAGCTATTATGTCTCATGATATCATGATCATACAATCCTAGAATGGTGGAAGGGTGGGAAGGTTTGGAAGGGACCTTAAAGATCATCCAGTTCCAACCCCTCTGCCACAGGGCAAGAACACCTCCCACTACACCAGGTTGCTCAAAGCCCCATCCAACCTGCCCTTGAACACTTCCAGGGATGGGGGGGCTAGGCAGCTTTTCTGGGCTGCCTCTTCCAGTGACTCACCACCCTCACAGTGAAGAATTTTTTTCCCAATATCTAATCTAAATCTACTCTCTTTAAATTAGAACCCATTCCCTCTTATGCTCTCACTATATGCTCTTGTAGACAGTCTTGCCCAACTTTCCTTTAAGTTCCCTTCAGGTACTGATATCTTTGCTAGGGAAATACCTAAGAGGTGCCATTCTCACATGCTGTAGGACTGTGCAAAGACATCAAGGCACTTGCTGAGACCTCTGACGTACTTCAGTGGACATCCTGATGGAATAAGGGAGAACGTGACAGAAAAATGGATTTACTGAATGAAGCAGAAGTCTAATTTAGTCCAGTACCCAGAGATGGTCTTTTGATTTCTAGCAGTCTGAATCACAAGCAGTTGCTGAGCTTCATACATCATGTGGCATTCTTATTTTTAAGGCATTTTTTCTTCCACGAATACATCAAAGGTTCTTTGAACCCATATTAACTAGCAGCACCTACTGCACACGTAATTGTGCGCTATCAATAAGTATCAGAAAGATGTCCTCTTGCTTCTTTTGAACTTGCCAAGTACTAACTACGTTTCATGCATTTTATTTCTGGTTGTGAAGACAATAACTAACTGTTTCTTATTGCCTGCATCTGTGTCACTCATGACTGTTTTATTCTCCTTTATTTTCTTTTTTTCCATGCTGAAGAGTCATTGTTGAGTATTTCACTGTTTCCCTCTATATTATCCCTGCTGCCCTTCCTGGTTTAATTTAGAATTGTACTATACACATTCTGACATGCATGGACCAGCAGTACATAGAGTATTCAAAATGTTTTGGGCTTTACCCAGTCTTAAGATGCTTTTTGACTCATTTCATCCCAACTTCTACATCTTGTTTGCACTGCTTTGTCCTGATCAGCACTGAATTGGCATTATCATCATAATACTCCATCCACAAGAGTCCATTCTTGAGCTGTATCAGTTAGTGCAAAACCTGTCTTTAGTATGCAAAATCAAGATTGTTTCTTCACTGTGTACATTATTTATCTACAGTACTAGTATAGATACAGAGTTTAGTTTCACTTCCCAACTTCTTTTTACTGAAGGATATATCAATGTTTTTTTCTCATTTATCCTGTTGTATTCTCCTATTTCCTCCTCAACAAGAGGTTGTTGAGGGAGGAAAAGACAGCGCCTTGTCTTGCAGGTGACAGGTAGGGTGGCAGTGTCCCCAGCTGCAGCATTGCCCACAGCAACACTACCATAGTCTTACAGGTGGGTCTAATACAGGCACAGCATAACACAATGCACTCCAGCAACTCACCAAATGCGAGCTGGGAAAAAAATTGATATCATTTCCATCCACCAGAATTAACTCTTACACAGATCTCATAAAGCATGAAAAACAGGGAATTACCATTTTATTATGAAACAATGACTTCTCTTCCTGAACCTCAAGGGAGAGATAGCAAACACCTCCAGAAAGACAGGCATGAGAAAGCTTCAACTGTATGAGATACTAAAAATCCTAGACTGAAGAGAAATATTAGTCTTAAAGCACATTGTAATCTTCCTCTCTGCTCTTGACAGCCTTCCATTTACCACTGGTGATAAATACCCTGTCTCACTGTCTTATCTATAGGAGATAATCTCTTTCTCACCTTTTCCTGTTATTATTCTCCGCTAGTCCTACCCCCTGCATTATACAGCTACCTTTTCCCTCTGGTGGCTGAACTAACATTGTCTAGTTAAATTCAAAGCAGTTTTTCTCATCTTATATGTGGCTTTAAAATTTTCAGTTTCTGAGCCTTTGTAACCCAAAGCTTGCCTATTATTTTCTAAATTGACCAGTAAGTTCAGACCTTTTCCCTCGGACCTTTACCACCCCACAGTCCTGAAGGCAATCTGTTAATTAGCCTCCTTCCAAATGAGTGATTGCTTCAGGAGGCACTAACCTTCCAGTGCCCCATCTCGAGGCTCCTGTTAAGATTCAAAGTAAGGAGGACTGATTTCTAAAAAACCCACAGAGATCATTAAGCAAATCACTTACCAGTACTAACTAATTGCACTGCATAGTTTCAAGGGTACGCGTGTGTGTGGACTTCTTGCCCATATATTTATATAAAAAGTAATTTTATAGAAAACATCCAAACATTCTGTTAATTTCTTTGTGTCTATATATAACATGGTAATTATTCTGCCTTCTGAAGGATTCCTCTAAGCTATGGCTGAGTTTTACTTGCTTAAAGGGGCTTTTATTTCTATATGAACGGACCATGTCTGCGTGGATACTCCCTCCAGACTGTGGAACAAAAGTTCCTTTTCTCAGGGATGATTATTTCCTTTCCTTCTCTTGCTTGACATTTTTACATCTTAATGAAACACAGTGTTCAAAACAAACTAATCTTATCTCCAGCACACCTCTCCCTGCTACTATTACTATAGATTAATTTTAGCATACACTATTAGAAGATACGCTCAGAGAACTCGTGTTCCTTAGGATCAGCGCCAGGAGGCAGGAAATGGGCCTCTGAGACATGTTTAACTTCACAGAATTTTCAATTTCATCAGCTTCAACGGCCTTTTGTTTACATAATTTCACAAAGAAATCCAGCTTGGAGTGACATTTTCTGGCTGGGAATATTGAAATGTTTCCAGTGTAGACTGACATTTTGAAAGCTGAGGAATGGCTCATAAGTACCAGAAGAAATCAGACAGTATAGCAGGTTCAGGGAGGAACTCTCCAATGCAGTCTGGTGATAAAGTAAATTTAATTTTTAGCCCACACATCAAACTTCAGGTCACTGTTAGTGATCAATCTATGACAAAGATACTTTTCTCCTTCCATCTCAGTGTTCAGACTGGCAGCACAAAACAAAACCAAGTACAGCCAAGAACATAGGAGAAAGGATGGAAAATTGCACAATTGAAAAAATATTCAGATTGGAGCAAGAACACTGAGGTGATAAAAGCATGGACAAATAAAAACTGAAGTTTAAGGGGTTTTGTTTTAAGTTATCCAGTATTTCTCAGGGATTCTGCCAAATTACTACCAAATTGCTACACACACTTTTAGGGATTTTTTTATGCTGTGTTAAGACAAAGTAAATCTCTCTGAGGGAAATACAGAAACTAGGCCTGAACTAAGGAGCAGATTCACAGTGTGAAAGATCTTGGTTGAAAAGAACAGTCACACTTTTAGGCAGAAACTGAAAACAACTGAACTGTAGACATAAATAGTCTCCTGTCAAGTAAGAAGATAGTGAGTAATGGTGTCCCTTGAAATATCTGAGCAAGAACGGATATTGTCAAATGTTTGCTCAGTTAAGTGAAAGAAACAGAGGAGCACAGAGTTGGCAATGTTGCTAGAGGAAACAGCATTTTTTGCTAATTGACAAATCTGGAAACTCTGAAAACATCACAAGTGCATAGAGGATGGCAGATCAGGCCATGTTAGCACTTCAGAACTGAACTGTGCTAACATAACATTCACTAACAGTGCACTTTCCCAAAAATAAATTTGTCAACTTTTAGCAGTCATTATCATTAATTATTCTCAACACTTAGTCCTCAATAGTCATATCCTAAATTAGCTGGGAGTTGACAGCACCAGGCACTTATGATGTCTTGCAGTTAGCCTTGATGACTAACTTCGTGCTCTTAGTTGGTCCTCAGTGGTCTGAGTTGGTGAAACATATCGCTGTGGCAGATGTCTCCAAGTGCTGTGCTGAACCACACATATGCTGTCACAGGTTTTTTTCTCTGCATGCAAGCAAATGTTTGGCTTAGGAGTGCAAAACAGCAATCTTGCTGCTAGTTACTCACTGTCATAATGAAACAATGGTTATTAGAGGAAGACAAAAACTTCTTGATCTTGTTGGGGGAAATATTTAAGAGCGTAAACATTTAAGAAAAGAGTTGCTCCTTGAGATAGAGTTCAATTGAGATTTGTGAATGAGAAGATGATAAAAAGGTTACTAGATTGCCTAGCACAAATACTGTAGGTATATATGTAAAAGAAGGTATATCCGGAACGCGCCACACTGGAATCACTGATATCTACCCTATCAGGCCAGTAACCTGAGAGTCTCAGGACAACTTTCACAGTTTTACCAAGGGCTGAAGAGAACAGACTACCGGGGTTGGTTGTTCTGTCAGGAGGAAAAGGATAAATGAAGCATGATATAGGTTTTTTTATTTTCAAAAGTTCATTCTTGTGGTGATAAAGTTAAATGCTTCGGTGACTTTAACTTAGAAGATATAAATTATGCATATATTGATTGCAAAACAGCTGATATAAGCAGGTTTTAGACATTTGATTTGGCTGACCCACATCAAGATATATCTGAAAGCGTGATCACTGCAAATGCCTGTAATTTCCTTTGATCTCTCTTTCTGGAAGCTATTACAGGTTTTGGAGCTCTGCATCTGACATTAGCTTTAACTTCTAGCATTTCAAAACTGTCTTTTTTGCTTGAACAAAGGGATTTGCAGAGCAAATGGACATTTGTCATTCTTTTTTTTTTTTAATTCGCTTCTTTGAACTGCCTTTTTCTCTTTTCTATATGTTGAAATATTAGTGCATTACAGTAAGCTCCTTTGTGCATCTGTGACATCTTGGAATACCTAGAGGGAAGGTTTCAAGCCTTTGCTCATGCTGAATAGTGCTAAAAGACATAACTCTAGTTCAAAATTAATAACTTATGAAAGGATATTTTGAAAACTCACAGAAGTGCAGGTCCTCATTATTTGTTTTGGACATTAATAGGTTTGGGGTTTTCTGAGAGGAATTAAGATGATCTAATTGTAGGATTTATGTTGTGAAAATGTTCCTTCTCTTGTTCTTTTGAATTTTTTTGCCTTTTCCTTAGGCGCCTGATAGCATATATAACATGAGAAATAGGGAGGCATTCCTCAATTAAAAGCTCTTTTGCAAATTGAGGAGCCCTAATCCATTCTCTGGACATTCCTGCTAAGCCTTTCCACTCAACCCTCCAGTTCCATTTTGATCAATTATAAGGTTTTTATGAGGTGTCTGTACCAAGGAGATATACTGAGGAAGAATCAATCTTTCTGCTTCATTCTCTATTCCTTGCTTAATAATTCCTATCTTTGTTTTTACAGTTTTGATCATTACTTAGCTCACATTTTCAGTTAACCATCTACAAAGACTCCTAGATCTTCCTCCAAAGTGGTAAAATTTAATTTTCAACCATTTATTATGTATATTTATTTTGGGATTTTTGTCACTTCATTTTTCATCTTTTGCATTTTCAGCACTGAATGAATCTGTCATTTTATTGCCAGTCAGACAGAATTATAAGATCATCAAGCAAATCTTACAGACAGTTCAAATTTTTATTATCCTGAATTATTTTCTTTTATCAGAAAATTTTGTCATGACACTATTTTATTCTCTTTCTTCATAGTTGTTAAAGTGTATTTTCAACAATGTAGGCTGCAGAGTGAATCTCTTGGTCATCTTGTTGGTAGCTGCCCACAAACATGACAATTTGCTATAAATATATGTCTAGCCTTTACAACCTTTTTTCCTACCAGTGAAAGAACCTTTGGGAGACAATTCCTTTCTTATGCCCATATAGCTTCTTAAAGAGAATCTGGGTAAGAGCTTCCTTGAAAATAGAAGTTGTATGCACTTGTATACTCCCTGAAATAATCTTTTTCACACTTTTATGGACTTCACAGAACTTTAACAGATTTGTGCACTTGACTCCCCTCTCCAAACATTTTTTTGTCTTCTCTAAAGTATATAATAATTATTCATGTACACACATTCAAATATTTTTTACTTAACCTGTTTTTGCAGACTTCAAGTTCAAAATATCCTGTCAGTCACAGGACACCTCCAAAAGTTCATTTTAAAGTCTGATGGTATGCTTGTCACCTTCCATCCTTTGGCACCGGTTACATATCACAGCATTTCAGCAAAGTCACACATCAATTACTTCAGAATGGTCTTGTCTAAGCATTTTTTCCCCCAAGTTTTCTTCTTCTCATACTTCAGCTTGAAACTGCTCCTCATGTCCACAAAAGTAAGAACTCCCAGCATTTCTGGGGAGCAAATATTGATATTATTGAATATTGATTTTCAGCAATTCCTTCCTTCCTTCCTTCCTTCCTTCCTTCCTTCCTTCCTTCCTTCCTTCCTTCCTTCCTTCCTTCCTTCCTTCCTTCCTTCCTTCCTTCCTTCCTTCCTTCCTTCCTTCCTTCCTTCCTTCCTTCCTTCCTTCCTTCCTTCCTTCCTTCCGCACCATTCCTTCCGCACCATTCCTTCCTTCCGCACCATTCCTTCCTTCCGCACCATTCCTTCCTTCCGCACCATTCCTTCCTTCCACACCATTCCTTCCTTCCTTCCTTCCACACCATTCCTTCCTTCCTCTCATAGTTCTTTAGTTGTTTTCTTACTTTTAAATTTTTTAGCAGCAGGTACAAAATCACAACACAGTTATTTCACATTCAGCTTCACAAAATTGATGTTCCATTTGTGTTTCTTCCACTACTGGCATTAATCAGCTTCCATGCTGCCTGCAAACATTTTAACTTACCATTTGGTTTGTCTCAGAGGTAAGAACCTTGAAATACTCTGCACTTGGTTGCAATATTTTCAGATTCTTGTTGATTTCTTTATCACACTAACATTGTGACTGCCAAGAATTTAATTTTAGTAAACAGCTGCAGGTTCTAACAACACAGCTGTTAAGAATGGTAATTACTAGAAATTGGGGGTGAAAAAGAATGTTTTCCATCTATTTAAGTATAAAACAAAAGTTACGTCAAAATGTGTCTGGTGACTCCAAAACCTGACTCCCGGTTAATGTGTTAGACAGTCATTGACACTTTTCAGGCTGTCTACATTGTTAAAGCCAAAAAGATATGGGAAACTGAACTCTCAAATCCTCTGTATTTTCAGATTTAGAGACCTTGAGTCAAATTACATTCTCTCTTCAAACAGCAGTCCTTGGTGGCATGAGCTGTTCTGTTTTTGTGGTGTTCAGATGAGAGGCAATGTCCATGTGACAGCACTTACAAATGCAAACCATGTCCACACAGCATTTCCAAGACTTAGGAACATGGTGTCTCAATATTCATTTTTCTTCTCAGACCAACAACATCAGAGAAAAATTTGAATTCTCCCCTAAGGACATGTGTGACTTTCAGTAGAAAAGAAAGACTTAAAGCAAATCTGAAGCAAGCCATTGCTTATTTTTTGTCTGCTTTCCATCAAGATCTGATTCTGATTGATTGTAAAGCTCTCAGCACACATTTGACTTGAAAACCACTCTGGTAAAGAGAAGTTAGTGATTTTCTTTTTTTTAAAATTGTCTTCATGGTGTATTTTTGTTTCAACTATTGCATTTTCTACTCCTAATCTCATATAACCAAACCTCCTCCAAAGTCACGCACTCATTGCTTGAGTCCTGTAAACCAGTAATTTTATACTTTGTGTTGATATGTTTAAAAGTAATGGTGGTGTTTAATACTTGATTCACAGGGCTTGATTAGTATTTCCCAACTTACATCAAACCTCCTTTGTCTATTTTATATTCAGAATTGACTACGTTACTGACTCAAGCCTTATCTGTAGGCGTTCGCTATTCCAATGGAAACATTGTACTCTGAGAGAGGCCCATTAAAATGAGCATCGTGTTAAATGCTCCAGGTGGCACCAAACTGGCAAAAGAAAGGATGGCAAGGTATATCAAGAAGGTAGGAAGGCGAAATTTTATGAAATCAGTTGATAAGAGGCCTTGGTTACTTTTCTAAAATATTTTCCTAAAATGGTAACTCTAATTTTAAACTTTCTGTTCGCAATGTAAATGGAAAATACTGTTATACCTTGACAAAATTCCTGTACTGACTTTCTTTTGTGACTTAAAATCGGGGGAGTTTTTACTATGTGGTATTTTTCACTAATTATATCTACTTTTCATTTTTTGTTGAAAATAATTTTTCCATTCTCAGGTTGAAAGATGTGGGGTCTTCAAACCAAAGTGCTCTGTACAGATGTTCTGAGCTGCTTGACTTGAGTTCTCTTCCTTCTGTGAATTTGTCTGGACTAGTGAGGTGCAATCAATAATAGAGGTAATGGCACAGCAACAAGAACGTAGTCCACTATGAGAGACCAGTCTGAGGCAACCAGAATGAGTTCTTTGACTTTTCTGTGAGCACTGCAGCAGGAAAAACTGATGCAACCTAATTTTAAGGCACCTTGAAACAAAGTATTTCTTTTGTTTGCCTGACAGAAATTTCTAGAACTCTTTTGGACTAACCTTTGAAGAAACCTTGGAATTATATTCTTTGAAGGACATATTTGGTTATGTCCAGATGTTTTGCCCTTGCAAGTCTTCCAATGAGAAATGAAAAATGCTGTGGGGTGGTTTTTGGAATTACTTTTGATGGTTCTTTTGTGCTGCACTTTTGATTACTTGACACAAAGTGCCAAACAAAATGCCTTACAGAGAAGCAGTAAACTTGTAGGAAGAAGTATGAATGGAATGTAAATACAGATCTGCTATTGTTTAATTGATGGGCTTCACATGGATTATTTATTTATGATCAGCTGAATATCTGCATAATTCCTACTCCAGTGGATGTGGAGCACTAAAAGTAAATCCCAGGCAGGAGATGGCTGCTCTTCAGAGGTTCCCAGATGGTGTGGGATGGGATTGGATGAAGCTGAATCCCCAGGGGCTAATACCACCCCCCTATAAAGGCTCATCATTTCCCACAGTGGCACATTCCATCCCAGGCCTCATGGTACTTGTGGAGGCACAGCAGGACCTCTTGAACTATTACAGTTTAGGCACAACTGTCTTTGGCAATAGGAATAATAGGAATTTTATTATTTGATTTACATAAGAAGTCAAACTCTGTGGAAGAGGTTTGCACAAAGAGTGCCAATCCTGTTCAGGGAAGGGCAGGAAGTTTATCTGCTTGTTGTGGGAGCTGGTTTTGGACAGGTTCTGTTGGCTGAAAGGTGTTGCAAATGAGTGTGTCATTCTCTTCTCACTGATTTCTGATATTTTTTTAAATCCTGATAGTCATCACTTCCTTACCACATCTTCCTCCCTCTTCTTTTCACTCTCAAAAAAACCCAAAATCAAACCAACCAAACAAACAAAACCTAATCCCCCCCAAAAAATTCCCAAAAATCCCGCAAGTGAAACCAACCATATGCTAAACTCTGAACAAAATGGTAAATCTCTTTAGTTCCTATGTCCCTTCCCTCTAAACTGCCAGCTCCCCATTTCTGTTTATTTTAACATCAATAGAAACCTAATGCTGCATTTTAGTTTCCAGAATGATAACAAGACTCAATGTGCTTCAAACAGGGACAGAGAAGAGTTGTTGCTTTCCAAAAAGCTTGTACTGGACATAGGAGATATATATTGAATACAATCACTATTTCCTGTGTTATCATGTTTAAGTGTCTCTATTAGTTTATGACATTTATTGTAGTGAAAATATTAATACCTCAATTTAAAACATTTCTACATATTATATATATTTGAAATAATTTGAGTTCTGCACTTTGGAGAGGTGTCTGGCCAGTGTCAGGGGAATATATTCTCCATTTTACACCTGGGGAGGGTGAGGAATGCTGGTGCAAACTCCACTTGCAGACCTGAAAGTAGAGAGGACTGGGAGTACACAGCTAGGAAAAGGAGTGCTCTTCATATCAGAAATGAAAGCAAAGCAAAGATCAGTTTGGACTCAGAAGTTTTCTTTCTTCATTAAATGGATATGAAGGTCCTAAAGCCTTGTTTCACACTTGTTTGTGAATATAAAAAAGTGATAAGGCGTTACCCTTCCAAAGTTTTTATTTTAAAAAAAGATTTGCAAGGTTTGGATCTTATAGCAGATATTTTGAAGATTTATAAATTCACTGTGATCTTAATAGAGTCATAAATATAGAAGCAATAAAATATGCAAATAAATGACTCTTTAACCAATTGAATAGAGTACCCTCCCATTGAAAAAGAATTTATGACCCATTTCAACTGTGAGTATGCAAATTAAATGGCTCTGGTAATGAAAAGATGTGTAAGTGATTAATTTTTGCAAGCTGACACCTTTAACATCTCTTGGCCATTGCAATTTTTCAAGCCAATATTATGAGGATGAAAGGCATAGCAAACTGACAGCAAGTTGTTGTTTTGTTAGAGTTCATTTTTTTGTAAGCAATGCTAATATTGCTGCTTGACTTCCATTTAAGAACAGGATTTTTCTGTGACAGATTTAGTGTGACAGTTGAGGAAGGAACCTAGCAGAAATGATAAATGCGAACTGGGCTCAACACGCACTCAATTTAAAATGACAACCAACAGTGTAAGCACTTCCCACAGTGCACGTGGATCATAAATCTTTAGTTGTCAAAATAAACCATGCCCAGCTTACATGTTCTCTTGTGAGAAGAGAGGACCTGAGAAGTAATACTATCGACTATCTAGAACAGCTAGAACAGCTTCTTTTATGAGCAGAAGTGTATCACAAGTGAGGTCCCCTCGGAGAATTTACAGTTGAGATAGTGTCCATTCTAAAGTAAGGCAGGTTCCCACCATTCAAGCAAGAAGAGCTGTGCTGTGTTACCATGATTCAGTCCTTAATTTAATCTTTGTCTTGTTTTTTTTCTTGTCTCTCTCTTTTCTCATCAAGAATAGTGAATCTTTTGAAGTCAATCAACCGACACTAAACGAAACTACCAAGAAAACAGGCTGCAAATTTAGCCAGTCCTTTTCATGGAAGAGCAGAAATGGGGATTTTTAGAAGCAGATTCCTAACAACTCTGCACTTTCTTCATGTACTCTGATTGAGCCTTTTGTGCAAGCTTTGCAGGCTTTGAACAATGTGTATAAAAATAATCTATCTTGCTTTTGGATTCTCAATAGTACACCCAACCTCTGCACACAACTTGTTCTCTCAGCCCTCCCTATCACATGCAGTTCCTCTGCACCTCTGACTAACTCAGCTTTTCCTGCTGGCAAGGTTGGCTGAAAAGACCCAAACACCTACTCTCACACTCCCATCCATACTTAGGCCTGGCAAGAAATGTGAAGTTCTCCAAGAACCATAAGGAGATGCTGAAACTTGTGGAGAATGAGATTGTTGCCTTATGGCTTCAGTCAGAACATTTTTTGAGGGGGTGTGGATTGCTGGGGGGGGTGTGAGCAATGTCAAAGCTAGACATAGAAATAAAATGGGACGTAAAAGTCATGCTATACTAATCAGCAATCCATTCAGCTTTATGAAACATCAAGAAGCTAAGTCGAGCATATTGCCTGAGGGAGCCAGAAGAGGATAGCTAATAAAACAGTTCCCAGAGCTGCAAGTGTCTGTGTCTGATTCCAATTGTGAAGCCACAGATTCGTTCTTTAAAATACTTACTGTTTATTTTGCTCAATGGCCCTGACAATCCCAAAGGCCACTTAAAACTAAAGAACTGGAAGGGAAACGAGTTGCTCACTGAACAGACCCTGTTCATGCTGGGTCATGACTTACATCCCCAGCAAATAAAACACGATTGATTTTGGAATACTCAGGCCCCTGCTCAGTGGGGACAAGAGCAGCGGCACACAGGGGTGGTGAGTGCCAGCTGTGATTGTGTTCTGCATAAAGCAAATTTTATATCTGGAACACAAAAACCCTTCCAGTGCAAAATATATTTTCCTGCAAAGCAGTGAGGAATGGATGTA
Source organism: Acanthiza pusilla (assembly GCA_036630365.1). Taxonomy (NCBI): domain Eukaryota; kingdom Metazoa; phylum Chordata; class Aves; order Passeriformes; family Acanthizidae; genus Acanthiza; species Acanthiza pusilla. The sequence goes on from JAXCHO010000036.1 coordinate 23,672,112, forward strand.
TTTAAATAAGGAGGAAGAAAATGTGAAGAGAAAATTTAGATTTATTTCACTTACACTACGGCAGAGCTCCACTGTTAAGTGTAGAGTTCCGTGAGCTTGTACTGAGTGTCTTAGTCAACTTCTTGTAGCAGAAAAGACCTATGAAGGACTCTAATATCCTACATATATATATATTAATTCCTTTAAACCAGGTAATGGCTTTGTGCTTGAAAAAAGATGTGTGCAGCTTATTCTTGAGTTATGAATAGTAGTGATCTTTTTAGCAGATGGGAAGCTTTACCAAGTCCTGAAATAATTACAGGATAAAACATTCACATTCTGTATGAGTGTTTGATTAATTATGCAGCTCTACTAATACTATGACCAAAACAGAAAAATGAACCAAACTAAAACAAGAAAAGTGCTTTGTTTCATTAAAAGTTTCAATCACAAAGAGAAAGAGAATAAATTTGCTGAAATTTCAAATCCTAAAACCTGGATTTTTGGTCACTGGGGGAAAACATAATCATATTACTACTTAAATATTTCCATGGATGCTTTTCTCCTGTTCCCAAAATAAAGGTACATCATGGTGTTCACAGCACATCTGAAAATCTGGAAATATGTGGCTTTGGATATTTAACTTTAGATGCACCTTTTAGAACATTACTGATATTGTGTAGTAATATCCTCGAGAACAAGGATTAGGATGTTTCTGTTCTCACCTTCAATCTCCTACTTCACACTTGGGGGTTGCAGTGAATACAATCTGCCTCCCTTGTGGATATAAGAAGTTAATCCCTAGTACTTTTGGCTATTCATACATATGATAGATACTTTCTAAAACTGTTATTAAAAACAACTGCTCAAGGCTCCAGGTGATGAAGGTATTGCAGGTGCAGAGCTCTCCCAGTTTGTAAATATTCTATCTTCACAATAACTCAGTTCCCTAACACACATTGAGCAGTGAGGCTCATCAGACTAAGTTGAATTTGGAGCCAATATGTGACACTGACACTTAGGCCACACTTCTACTGACTTCAAGAGGAGATTTGGCTATTGGAGTTTGGCTTCTAAACTTGCCTTTCATTTTGTCCTTACCAATAATTGTTGCACCATTTTATTACATTTAATTGCAGATATAAATAATATCAATTAGCTCTCTGACTGCTTGACTGTGCCACCCAATCAGAATAATGTCTCTCTACTAGTATTAATATCTATAATTAATAATGTGTGATTTCTGGACCACAAAAAAATATACTTTTAAGAATTACCTTGAGTGACTGTTCTGAATTACTTGCATGGTATCCTTTATCACTCTTTTTTCTCACCAAATCTTCACACTATTTAACTTCCATCAGGAACATCAGTGAATTAATTTTTCATTTTCTCAAATGGTATTTAACATAGGAAGAATCAAAAATTGAATTTTGAGACTACTCTAAAAAACTCACCTATTCTCTTTTCATTTTTTTTTTCTTTTGTATTTCTTCAGATAAGTTCAGTCTGATGTTGGTCTTTCTTTTGTTAAAATATAGTTTTCAGGGTAAAAAGAACAGATATTGAATTTCCTACCTGTACTAAGCTATTGGCTTTCAGGATAAAAATAACTGTTGAATTACAGTAATATAAGAAGAGCAGAATAATTAAATGAGAATAATACATTAATACTTCTATGTTTATCCTCCAGACCATGCAGAACAATTATGTTTCCTAAATACTAGGGGGACCATGGACATACTATTAAAGAAATAATTCTTCTCCATTTGCTCCACCATCTATTTGCAGCTTTAATAATTTGTACAGGGTACATAGAGGTCTTTATTACACTACAGGACTATTTCATCCCAGGTCATTTAAATTGTAGCACTCACTAGTAATGCAAAAAACTTAATTTCTGTTGCTTGACAAGCATCTGTACTCTTGAGAAACACCTAAACAATAACATTTCTGCTTTTGACATTGCCTTTTGACATCTTATCACAATGACATCAATGTTAAAGCATGTGAATGTTACTACTTTAGTTTACATGCTTTCTACGTTGAATAATCGAAGAGAAAGTACATGGGTTTGGTAAACATTTAACAATTACCTGAAATATTTCTTATATAAAAATAAACAAAATGAATGCAGAAATGCCTGATGACTTGTAACAGCAACCACACTGCACAGCCTCAGAGGCCCTACTGTGTTTTTCATGTGTAAAAGTAATGACAAACAGGTCCTGTTCCTTAATTCTGCCTTTCAATGATACTGAGCAGTGTGAGGGACTGAGCTGGAGAACATGATTGTACTGCTCCCCGTCTGTAGTGAGACAGATTCATACACCTTCTCTTCCATGCTGATCTATAAATGGGGTCCCCAAAACAGCCTTGGTAGAAGCTGCTGTTGCCACACCATTTCAAGAGGTACAGAGCTTTAAAGAAATTGTCTTAATTTTAATGCCATTATCTGCCAGCAAAGGAGCTGAGCGTTACTGACCTAATACTTCTTGAATGAGGCTGTTTCCAATATCTCAGATGAGGTGAGAAAGGCCGTTTCTGAGAAGAAGGATCTCAAGGATTCCTGAGACTCAGCTAGCTTCAGTATCTAAATTTAAACCATAACCAGTCTCACTCTGAGTAGGTTAACGAGTTAATAACCTTTCAGAGCATGTGAGTGTTGCCACACATAAAAGTGCTTTCAAGTTTCACTGGTACCTTGTTAAGATGTGAGCTAAGTGATGTAATCAATTAGTGTCTTAAACTGACTCACTAATGGCTAAACTATGTTAGTACATGCCCAGTTTTAAGAAGTCCAATTTTTACCCGGGGCTGGGGCGTGCTAAGTGAACCCAGGCATGATCTCAGCTGATGGACACAAATAATTAAAAAATGTTGCTGCTGTAACTTAGACATGTTTAATTCTGTTTGTACCTTACCCTTGATCTCTCTACACCAAAGCATTATTCAGACTGATTCTTTCAGCTTGTCTCCAGCTCTAGTTTCTTCTTAATAGCTCTCAGAAGAAGAGAAAAAAAATTATGATGAGAAGAAATGCTTATTTTCTCAGTGGGAAGCACATGAAGTAAGAAAGACATCAATCACTATCACTTTCTCTTCTTTAGCTGAGAGTTATTTCTTCACTTGTACATTCTTATAAAGTTGAATGTTGCTGCAGGCAACATGAAATGCGAGCCCTGATTGTCATGCTCCACCCATTGACTGTACAGCAACAAACCAAAAGAAAGTCCTTCATCTTGTTCTTTGCTACTCTCGTGCTACGGCACATTGTCACCCCCTTTGTAAACCATGAAAGAGATCATCGAAGGAGAATAAGGCAGAGTCTTGAAAGAATCTCTTCTCGCTTTCTTGTGTTTCAAAGGATACACAATTTTCTTCGAAATAAAGAACTGTAACTGCAGCTCTCTAATACTTCTTCCCTGCCTCCCTTAGGAGAGGGAGAAACTAAAGCTTTAGATATTTTTTTAACTGCAGTTTAAAACAGCTTCAGTGCAATTGGTCCAAACTATTGCTGCAAGAAGACACACATATTAGACAAATAACATCCTAAATTTAAATATGCCTAAACTGTCTAAAATGAATTGTGTGGGCTACCACCAGGACCCTGCAGTTCATGCTGATGAGACCTTTCTGTGGCCAAGACCAACGGGAGCCAAGCCCCCACCATGTATAAAAGAAGCCCTTAGGGAGTGCTGGTGACCAGGAGTGCTGCCAACAAGGGCACGGTGCGGCAGCTCGGGCAGCAGTTCACGGGAAAGGTGTGCAGGAAGGATGCTGAAGCCCTGCCAGCTCTGCCAGAGAGCAATGACATCCAGCCTGCAGAAAGCCGTGGCCTCTCGGAGCTCTGCACCCTCCCTGACTGATGCAGTTGCCCAGGGAGAGCTCCAGGGACAGCTTGGTGACAGCCAGGTGTGAGCTGCAGGGTGTGGTTAGGGGATCAGGAGCACAAGCAGTGCTCTCCTCTGTCCTTCCTGCTGCAGGGAATGATGAGAGAAGAAACAGGAAGAGACAGCAGACCAGTAACTGGCTTTCAGCCTGGTGTCACTGGCAGAATTTAGGGAGATTTTCTGAGTCTGGGTCAGGTTACAGGACACCAGGGCTGCTGGATCAGATGGGCTACACCTGTCCCAAAGGCGGTCTAAAGCTGCAGTTCAGCGCCTGAGTCCCCGAGTGCTCCAGCCTCATTTCACAGCGCTAAGGTGTGCAGAGCAGGGACCATCCATTCCTTTGTGCTTGCACAGCTCCGTGGTTGGCCCCTACAGAGGGCAAGGTTAACAGGTGGGAGGTGGCAAGTGTATTTCTTTCTTGCCTATAAAATATTCCATACCGATAAACCTTGAAGTCATCAGACAATGGATCCAGGAAAAGTATATGGCTCCTCATAATTCTCTCTTTCTGGGATGTCCTGCTGTAGCTGTAGGATGTTATACATATGGGAAAACAATTTTGTAACGTAAGAAAAATGACTCTCCAAATACTCTTTGGGGAGGTGGAAGTGGAGAAGAAGGGGCATTGATCAGCTCACTGACACTGTATCAATCCTTTTTTATCCCATGTTAAAACACTGCACCTGAAATGAAATGAAGAGCCCATAGAGACTATTCTTAACAAATCACAAATTTAAAGATTACCTTTATTGTTTCTTGAATGTTTAAAGTGCGAATGGATACAGTGTTTTTCAGACTCTTTTAAGGTATGCTGGTCTAATATATGTGCCAAATGTACAATTTTAGAGACAATTTTTGTCCCACATTTAATCTTTTATATTTCCAATATGAGTTGGTTTACTGTGCTTGTAGTCAGAACTACTGTTTAGTGAATTACAAACATATACAGTTATGGCAAGGTACGATTTCTCTGATGTGTATTATCCTGTTTGACCACTGAGTTCACATTCCTGCTGCCAGAAGGGAGAGCTGCAATATGAAAAAAGCACCCTCTGTAAATGTCCACCTAATGTTTATGTTTTTGATTTTTGGTGTTCTCCATATAGGAAGTTGTGAAATACTTGGCATGCTACGCCATTTTTATTTCTTATAAAATATGGAAGGGATTTCACTGGGAAAGTGAGCTGACCCCAGTGCAGTAAATTTGATTGCACAACTGCTAATATATTTTCTATTACTTCAGTCTTGGGCATCTACTGAGCAGAGGATTTTAAAAACATTGACCATGTAGAAGGCTTGATACATTTTTGGTGTGTATGACTGGAAAGCATATATGGCCAATAAGATAATTTCCTTAGATAATCTCAGAAGTGACAGGCAACTGCTCTAAATTACTGCTTCCTTCCTGCTGATTAACAGGAGTTCTTGTCTGGTACCTGGTACAATATATTCTCTGTATATCTTTATATTCATATTTTACCCACTATATCCTATAATAGTAATTGCTCAAAATAAGTCTTTTCCAAACTCACCTCAAGTTTCCTACCACCTCTTCTCCAAGGGTCAGCTGATGACGTCTGCATGATATCTGCCAGGAATGTGACAGCAACGAAGCTTGCAGTCAATATTTAGGTTTCTTTGGCTTAAGGGTCGCCGCAGAAAACTAAGTGACTCTCAGCAGTGAAGGAGCCTTTTTCAGTCTCAATCAATGAGTTAAAAATGGCTTTAAACTAACAGAGCTTTGGCAGAGTTGTGGAAGAGAGTAACCCATCCTTTTGTGGAGCTGTCAGAGAACAGAAAGCAGAGCATCCACTTCCCAGACCACCTCAGTAGCACAAATGGGACGGTCCCGTGGTGTGAGTGGCTGCCAAAAGGAGTTCACTCCCATTTCTGAAAGGCTGTGCTTATAAAGTAAGTAAAGAAGTGCCAGAGGAGGCCTTCAATAAAGTGGCATAGACTGACTTCATCCACACTCCACCTCAGGGTTCTGAGTCTCTGCACTGCCTCTGTACGATGCTCCTGCGGCACAGTGATCCTGTGATGCACTGCTTGTTGTCTGTACAAATTTTAGGAGCTGTTTGTAATTCAAAGTCTCAGAAATAATGCTGAAGCTACATCCAGCCTGTCAAATGGGTTTATGGTGATTGTTTTCATAGCGTGAAACTGGAGGTATTCAGATTGTGCTGGGGGACTGTGGAGGGATGCAAACCTGTCTTGTCTACATTGCATTTGCAGTAGTCTGTGGCACATACTGGCCTTACACTGGACACAGGGATTGCCTCAGAGTGTGCTAGTTACAGCCTAAGCTGCTCCTCTGAGTGTCACCCAACACCAAGGCAACAGTGTGTGCTGAGTTAAGCAGTAGGGATGAATAAAGATGATTCTCCCACATTTTATTTTGTTTAGCTGTATAGTCAGAGGAGTCCAACTGCTGTTTGCCCCCTTAGCATAGTCTGCTTCCAGATCTATGCAAACCTACCTTAGCATCACTAGCATCAGCTTTTTCTACAGAGATCACACTCGGATTCCTATGCTCAGCTGCTCACGGCTGTGGTGCACCAGGTCCTGCTGACACTGGGTACTGGTCTGTTTGCCACTGCCTTGCTCATAGTCTGCAGCTGCTGAAGGGGGTTCTTATTTTTTATTCCAGTTTGGTGATACAAGCAGTCCACACAAACCACACATCACAGAAATAAGATATATTTGGCATAATTTCCTTCTTCTCAAATAGCCTGTTTCCCCTGAGTGGGGTCATCCTAGTGAGGCAGATTCAAACATTTGCTTAACACATAAATATGCCCTTGCCGTTTGTATCAATTCAGTTTTATTCCTATCTTTAAACAGAGTTTTCAATAGTAATGCACCAGAATGCTATAAAAGCTACATACCCATGAGAGTACCCTTAGCTTGAGTCAGCTCTGCTCTCCAGCAGATATGAGTTTTATTCACCTTCACTCTACCTTCCTAAAGGGAGTTTCCTCTTTCTGCTCTTTCTTGTCTGCATGCCTCCAATTTTGTATATCATACCAACAGTTCTTTAAAAAATGCACACCTCACATTTCCTATGGACACAAATTTCCTCTGAGATTAACACATTTTTGAACAAGGCATCAATTCAGCTGAAGACTGTATGAATTCTTGTTGCCTTTTCAAATTGAATGAAAATATTTACAACATTTTATGGTAATGGAGAGCTGACACATTCCTGTTTCATCCTGATTCAAATATTTGTTGTATTGTGATTGGGCCTCCTGGCTCCATGAGGTTTGCTGGGTACTCTTTACAAGTTCTGCTGACAAGTTTTCTTGTACAGCATCTGACTTCTGTGGGAGTTCTTGTGAAATTTGCATTGCTTAAACAAAAGAATTTTCATTATCTTCACCCTTAGAATGCCTGCCTAAATTAGCACGGTACCCAAAAAACTAGGCTTGCCAACTTCTGCTATTCACATTTTTGTTTTCCAATAGGTATGGAGATTTTTGTCCCTGGCTCTCAATTTTTTAAGAAGTTGGGAACAAAAGCGAGAAAACAGAGGGAATTCCCCTCTGAGTACATGTAATTTTCCAGATAATAGCAGAGGCTTGACATTTTTCATAATCACCGTACCTTGCACAGATATTAAACTTTGAATGGCCCCTTGCAGTGCAAAAATTATACCCCAGTCTTGCTCCTATGTTCCAAATTTCAGTTAAAACCTTTTATATGGAGCCCATGCAACCCTATCATCAAAGCTGAAAAGGCAAACTCTTAATCACATATGATTTTAAAAAATATTAGAATTTAATTTTCATTGATTCAGAACTCCTTTGCAAATTACTGGTTTAGGTTAAAAATCAGTTTTTCCATTAAATCTGGATTTGTGCAAAATCAAGATAAAAAGGACATGATAAAATGTTTTAGAATTTCACATAATTTAGGAATATTTTAGCAGCATCTCTATTGAATAGTGACCTTCTATTATTCTGTATTTCAGGCTCAGAGAGCCCTTCAGTTCATGTGTTGACTACTAAAAGAATTATTTACTGTGAATTTTTCTTGTTGTAAGGATTATATATTTGCTATGTTCTTGCTAGCTACTGCAGGTTCTTTTCTTTTGGTGGGGATTTTGGTGTTAGCTGTGAGGTGAGGGAGTGATTTATTTTTCAAAACGAGCTTCTAAAAGAAATCTGTTACCTTACAATTGATAACTGCAATAATTAGGTAAATGGATGGAGAAATGAATAAGACTTGTCATTGTCTTAAAAAATAAAAAATGTTACTAAAACACGCACACTTAAAAGGATGAAAGCAGCCTGCTAGGAGGTTTACTTTCAGGAAACAAGAGATTCATAAACTAAATAAATTAGTTTTCATTCTTAGTGGGCATATTTCTTCTCATCATTGTCATGGTAAATGCAACATGAGGCCAGTAAAGAGAGACCTGAGAATTGGTAAAGCCGGGAAAATGCTTTTTAGGGATTTTTGAGTCAGAGGCTTGAGCGTAACCAAAACCAGATGCAGACTAATAGGCAAATTATAATTAGGCTTGCATGAGTGCTTGAGGCATGCCTGTTTGGTCCCATGCCTTTTCCCAGTACCTGTGTGAAAGATGATCACTGTCTGTCCCAGCAGCCCTAGAGCAATAGTGGGAAAGAGATGGTGGCCAACAATTCTGCTTGCTGTAATAGAGGAAGGGGGGGCTGCAACTCTGTCTTATATAAGACCAGTTGTGGATCCAATCTGTCAGACAGTCTTGTCATCCAAAGTATGTCAAAGTTGCTACTTTCACATCACAGTGAGTCAGAGTTTATCTGACATCCCCCACTGATGGTCAGAGTCTGACTTATAGCAGATTGTGTGTTGAAGTCACCATAAAATCCCATATAAGTTTTTCACCAACCATAGTGCCATGGCTTACAGAACAAGCTTTGAATAAGGGTTTTTATTTTCAAACTTATATTAATGCCCATGAAATGAGGTCAACAGAAATCACTGCGTTTCTAGAAAGAGCACTGCTCATTACCACTAATCACAAAAATGAATCATCTGCAAGCTGCCTGCACTTACAACTGTCTTGCTTAGCTTATTGGATGGAACAGTGCCTGCTCATGTGTTGTTTAGACGTAGTATAGGGAATAGGTGTCAGAAAAAATGATTTTACCAGGATAATTTAAATAGAACAACAACTGTTATCTTGTTAGCAATAATTTCCCTTTTGGTGACTGAACAAGAAAGCATTATTCTCCCATCAAGCTTTCTAGCCTGCTGGCACCTGCTCTCTGCTGCAGCATCATGAAGTTTTGTCAGTCAGGCTCCTGGACTGCTGTCTCTGAGATGGGGCCCATTCTTGCCAGGGATACCAGAACATCAAGAACAGGTTTTCATCTTACTCAAATTGTAATTCTTCCTTTGATATCAAAGACTAGGAAAGTACAGAAGCGGAAACGTTTCCTAGACAGCAGTTTGGGGGTTTTTCCTCTTCTGTCTCTTGCTGGAGCTAATTCTCCCCAAAGCACTTCATCCTTTCATCTGGACAAAATGTTCTGAACTTTTTGTATTAAGGTTTTTGGATCTTCTGTAAGACCCATCTAGAAGGGGGTTTCTAAAAAAAGCCTAAGCATACCCATTGTCTCTGTTTCTAAGTGCTCTGGATCAGTTACACACTGTCTGCTTCCAAAGGGGTCAAATAATTGCAGGAATTTGACTTTATCCCTTTCTGTCTGTTTTCTTTTTTTTTCTTTTTAACTAAGTCAGAACTGTAAACATGAAAATAAACAATTCTTGCTCAGTTTCTCATCATAGTGTAACACAGTCCAAACCACTTCTCAACTCCCACTCAACATTCAGAAGACAGAGCATCTCACACGGAGCACCTGCCATCTTCCAGCATAGTGCCATATGTGATTATCTACAAGATTTATGTAGCGATATAACACCAAACTTAAGACACAGAGGAATGTTTCCTCTTACTGGGGCCTCTGGTTAGACACTGAATAAAAATTGTGCAGGTATCTCCATGATCCCTTTTTTTGTTTTGCCTCTTGTTTGAATCACTGAAAATGCATAAGATCTGTCAGAAAAAGTAAGACTGCAATTAGGTTAAAAATACTCCAGAAGGGATATGAATTATTGCAGTGTGCTACCATTGCTTTGTTTTTGCCATCATAATCCAGTCATACGTCTTGAAAATGTCATTTGTTTAGTCATTTTAAGCATGTTCTGATTTCAAAACCAAATTGTGGATTTTTATTTTCTGTATCTTAGAAAATACGTTAAGAATATGTTGGCAAATTAGTTTCCATTTCAGTTAGCAAATTTGTCCATAAAGTACTCAGGCATCCAAGTTTATGATCAAAGCCCATCTAACAGAGTTTTGCAAACTTTTAAAGAAGATCCAGAGAGAGGGCATTATGTATTTGTTTCATAAACTGCAGGAGTAAATGTTCTAAACTATATGTATTTAAAGAGCTGACTGAAATACAGGAAAATTCATGACATTTTCCTATGAATCATTTAATTTGTTGTCATTATGCTGGAGAAAAAAAAAGCCCTACTAGTTTTTTTTAACGGTAGCTGCCACCAAAACTGACTTTTAAGGAGAATTCATTAAAGTTTTTCCTTACATTTATTCTAAAGAAAGTTAAGGAAATAATGCTGTTATACTTAGTGGGGATAATAAGAATGAATAATACTATTCATAATAATCTTCATATCTATCATGCATTAGCATATGAACAATAGATATCTTCAGCTACTATATTTTCAGCTACTTTCTTTATTCTCTCTCTCCTCTTTGTATATGGGACATGCCAGTGTTTTGGGTTTTCACATCTCAGCTGACTGTGATGACTAGCTACATACTGGTACAACTAATCTGAAATATTTTAGAGTTCTGGAAGTCAGATGTGCCTTCCAACTGACCAAATGGAGAATTCCTTGGAGTGTGGTTGTATAACAACCCCAGAAGACTAATTAATTAAAATAATTTAAAAATAGAAGATAGGCACAGCCTTTGCTGTAGTCCCAAAGATGCAGTAATTTATCAAGTTGAAGCAGTGTTAACAGGGACCTGAGTTAATTGATTGAAATGAACAAGACTTCATACGCATCTTGAAATTTTAGCATAATTCTCTAGTGTTATTCATCTTGGTGACAGAGAAGAACTTTCCTGATGTTCTGCTGCTAATAAATACTATTTAATTCATATAAAATTATTGCTGGTAGAATGCTCTGTTTCTAAATTTAAACAGCTTAAGCAGATGTCCCAAGCATGAAGGAAGACCTACTCAAATATTCTCAAATGAGAAGTCCCAAATGTGCAGCTACACAGATTCCGTATCTCAGGAAGAGAAAAATAGTACAAATGGGTCTTTGAAAGAATGGAAAAGTAATGTGGCTCCTGACCTGCAAAGAGAACAATGCTTTTGATTTTGATGACAATTTTAATGATATTTGTGTTAACACTGCTTTCACTCTGCTTGAGACTTGTCCAGGCTCAACTCCCTTAAGCATACAAGAGCACAGGGCTTGTAAGAGAAAGAGAATTAACAAAATGGAAATCTGTAAACTACATCAGTGCCAAATTGAACTGGTAGGTGGCAACATGAATCCAGTCTTGCGTATTACAGAGGAGGTGAGAAAGGCAGCACAGTTTCTTTAATCTCACGCTTTCTCTTCCTGCTCGTAGGAAGATCCCAAGTGGTTTTCTCACAAAAAGACATACAGCTCTTTCCAACTGGTTTCTATTTTTTTTCTAGGGAGTGAGGAAAGTGGGAGGAAAGAATACAGCATTGTTCTGCATGGACTGCAATTTTTTCAGAAAAACTGTTTCACCTCATAAAACATAGTGTCTTCAAGTCTAAAAAATAGTGTGGAAATATACCAGCCTAGAGGTCCCCCAGGACCCCCAGGAAGGAAATAATTTTTCAGAGGAGGTGAATTATCATCCCAAGAGACAAGGGGCAAGTTCCAAAGGGAAATTTTTATGCTGCAATGCTCAGTGCTTCAGCTGTTGGTGGCCTGGTGCCAGTCCCAGGTGTAGAGCAGCTTCAAGAGTGGCATTTGCACCACTGGCTCAGGCACATATGATTTCTGTGTACTGAAAGTACTAAGCACAGGGAGCTGGGGATGCTGAGGAGGTGGGAGTAAGCCACTAAAGTTGCTGGGAAGGCATGTTTCTGAAGGCATGCAATTCTTTAGGACACAGGCAAAGTGTCTCACCTATTTTTCCCTAACATCAAAATGTTCAAAACGTTATTTTTAATAACCAATTTCAGCTCCATGAGGATACAAGAAGAGTGGACTTCTTCAGTCATGTAACATGAAACAATTTCAAAGAGAATATCCTCCTCAATAAAATACTATATCTATGTGTTGCATAGTCTCTGGGTGGCCACCAGGTACCCACCTGTTCACTCTATCATTCCCCTTCCTCAACTGGAGGAGAAAGAGGATATGACGAGAGCATCATGGCCTGAGCCATATAAACCAAATGCAATCTGCCATGCCATAACTAAAGGAGGAAAGAGAGGGGCAGGTAAAAAAGAAAAGAAAATGAATAAAATTAAACAAGCAAAAAACTAAACAAATAAGAAAAACACAGAAACAAAAAACTCCAAGCAATGCATCAAATCTGGGGAGGGCAACAACCACTCATTTGACCGTCTGCTCTGACTGGTGAAAGCTGAGGGCCTGGAAAGGATGAACAGCTGAAGCTCTGCCTTCCACCATAAATTCTCTTTGTTCCTTCAATCCACTCCACCAGGTTGCTGCATGCCCCTCTGCTGGCATAGCTGAGAATGCAAAGGAGGAGGTGAGTCGTCAGTGACATGCACAGAAAGTGTGCAGTGAGGAGTGGCTGTGCCACAAAGTACATACACTGCCCTGTGCCCCAGCTGCCCACAGCACCCAGCTCACCTCCCCAGCTCTGCCCTGCTGCCTCAGACAGCTCAGGGAATGACCTATCTCTGGTGTTGGTTTGGAGTTAGGTGATGGCTGAGGGCACTTTCACGGGGACCAGAATGGTCCCTAACATACACGACTGCCTGGCCAAGCAGACACATCCACTGACAACATCTGTCTGAAAGTGAGCAAGCCAGGTTTGGATGGGGCTTTGAGCAGCCTGGTCTAGAGGAAGGTGTCCCTGCCCCTGGCAGGGGGTTTGGAACAAGGTGATCTTTAAGGTCCCTGCCAAGCCAAACCATTCTTTGATTCTATGATCCTATAAACACTTCTCACTCTGAAGCTGTCTGTATCAATCAGATCCTGAGCTCTGAGGTGAGGGCGGGAGTGAATGTGTATTAGGAATTTATTTTCACTTCTGTCGGCAGCTTCTACATCAGCAGTTTGACATTAGAAATCCAGGCTTAATTGGCGAATAACCTGCCAATCACATTTACAAAATGAACTGGAGGTACTTTTAAATTTTTGCATTCTTGAAACACTTGTGATCTTTTTCACGTATCTTTTAGCCTATCTCTCTCTTATTACTTGAATAAAAGAAGTGGGAGGATGAAAAAGAGAACAGCAAGGGCTTGAGAATCTTGTTATAAATATACAGAACATCATCTGTAGGTGGTGATATAAAAAATTACAAGAAATGTTCCTCTCTGTTACTGTATATAGATATGCCTGGTCAAAGTCTGCCACTACAAACACCAGGAATATAACCACATTGCTGAACGTCATTATCCTGATTTCTCCAGTAGCTTCGTTAGTAAGTCTGACTTTGAATTCCTTAAGTCTTTCTGAGTGTTTTTGGCTGTCTCAAGAATTAATTTATCAATCACTGGCTTTTGTAATCACATGCTCATTCCAGCTAAAATTGTACTGGGAAGTTGTTGTCTGAGTTACTTTATCTGTATTTTAGCTCTAGTCTCTGCATGTGAGTCAGATGTCAATCTGAATTGTGAGCTCCTGTTTGCTTTAAATGCAGCCAGCCGGATGGTTTTGGTCTCATTCTTCCCTCTGGCTTTTCAGACCACTGCAAAATTTCCACATTTTGTTTCTCATTTTTGGGAATTTCTGTCCTGCTTCTTTCTCTTTTGCCTCACCAGTCTGGCAACATTCTATTTTCAGAAAAAGGTTAGAAGTAAGAACTCAACACTTCCAACAGCATTTCACTAGAACATCAGGTAAGTATCAGAAAAAAATTATGAAAGTATGCTACCAGTGCTGAAATATTAATCTATCAGTTCATATAAAAGAAACTTTTTCTATCACTTTAAGATTATCCAAGACAATACAGGACTGTCTGGAAAGACATTTTTGCAATGAGGTATTGATTTTGAGGAAGTTTTTGCAATAGAAATTTTTATGAGATCCAAGGCAGTCCAGTCACTTCTGATGGCAGATTGGAATGGAGATCTGAAATTAAAACCTGGTATTGATCTAAAAGAGATGTCTTCAGTAGGGTGCCATTTTTGAAACCAAAAAGACTGTGTATTGTTCCAATGCAAAACACAAACCCATTTCCAAACCTTAAGAGCTCATAAAATTGCCAGACTGTTGGTTGCTAATGAGTTACATGTCAAGAGGGACGCGTGGTTATGAAGATTAGATGGTTTTTTACTCATTTTTTCCTAACAGAATGTTCTCTCTGAAGAGGGGAATCCCTGAATGGCAAGAAGCAGGGGTGTCATCTCTGTCACAGTGTTTACAGAAGATGGCTGGTGATGCATCATCCTTGTTCTCGAGGCAATGGCACCTCGAAGGCAGTGGAAGATTATTCCATCTACTAAAAGCATCCTGAAGTTCAAGGCTGGCTACAAGCCCGGGCAAACCACGCTGCTCCCCAGGAGAACAGACTGTTGGGGCATCAGCACAGCATAGGCACTGCTTCCTATTTCTCACATTTCCAAACACTGGGAAGCCAGGCTGGCTGCTCCACTGCCCCTGCAAATGCATGGAGTGTGCAAAATAGGCTGTCCTTAGAGGAGGCCGGGGACACAGGATGGGAGCACACTCTGTGCACAGCACCAGCAATTGCTGTGTCTACATCCCTGCAGGTGTCTGGAAAGAACAGGACCAGCAAGCTGGATTTCTCAGGGCTCTCGCATTTCCTCTGGTTCCCCCAGCTTCTCCTGTGCCAGGAGCAGGAACACCATGGCTTTGCTTTAGGTCAGTGAAATTCAACTTTCTGTGCTTTCCTGAGAAGCCAAAGGCAGCTCTGATAAAGACCTAACATCATCATTAGGGACAAAAACGGTAGGGTGGGCTGACCCCAGCTAGCAGCTAAGCCTCCACCCGGTTGCTTGCTCACTCTCCCACAGCACAATAGGGGAGAGAATCACAGGGCAAAAGAGTGGAAAACTCATAGGCTGAGACAAAAACAGTTTGATAAGTGAAGAAAAATAACAGAAACAAAAGCAAGTGATATAAAGGTAATCTCTTACCAGCCCTCACCAGCAGACTGGTGCCCAGCCAGTCTCAGAGCTAGGGCAGCTTCCCGGGGTTGCAATCCCAAGCACAGTGCTCTAGGGGATGGAACACCTCTTTGGTCAGTTCAGCTCATGTGTCTTGAATGAGTCTCCTCCAAATCCTTGTGCACCCTCAGCCTACAGCAGCCAGACCACGGATACATTATCAACACTGCTCTGGCCACAAATCTAAAATACATCACCCCACACCCTGCTATGAAGGCAATTCCTTCCCAGTGCACTTAGGAGCAGCGCTGGGAATTTTCAGGGAGACATTTATCAAGGCTAGTAAGTAGAAAAAAGGTAGTTTAGAGCAAAAGCTTATAAGGGAGTTAAAATAAAGTTGCCACATTATATGGTCTAGATTCATGCTTCAATGTGGTTTTTACCACATATGGCAATACCGAGTCCTTTTTATGGTTCAGAACATCACAAAGCATTTTCGCAAATCTGTTTCCTTTGTAAAGCTTGAATGCACTGAAATATACTTTTGCTAGCAGCTGGGAATTGAAATAGCAAGGACTAAAATTTATGAGCTTAATTTTGTGTTCAAAATATTTATGTTTCTGGGTTTGCAAATATTTATTTTGTTTCCCTTACTGATATGGCAGAGTTTATGTCCTGTTTATTCAAAAAATGAAAATATTCTTTCTAATGAAGGTCCATTTGCTTTGACTTTTGCATGTGGTTATTTTTAATTTTTTTATTTTTATATATTTTTGATCAATATGATAAAACATTTGGAAAAAGTATCTTTTTCTCACTCCTGATATTTTTTAATCTGTGTTTTGCTTGGGGTTTACATCTTTTCCAAAACACTGGAAGATGCACTGTGCACATACCTCATAGTAAATAAATGAATAAACTCTTTGCATCAGGCACTTAACATCACAACAACCGACTCCCTTGTCTCTTGAAAAATTCACCAGTAGCATCACTGGCATTGTTAGTTGTTACTTCCCTTTCCCAGTAAATGTTTAAGAAGAGTGCTGAAAAAAGAATTCTGACTTTTCTTACATAAAGGGTTTAAAAAATTCCTAAGCCCCCAAGAGACACTAGCCGCTGCATTTGAAGCCCGTGTAGGTGGCATTACTCTCAAAGTAAGGCTTTTATTCTTCAAAATGTGTTTTAACAGGAGCTCTCTTTGGGGACCATTTTAAGGCAATGAAACCAAGTAAAGGCTTGACAGCAACTTCACTAAGTATGGATGGGCACATCCCAGGGACGAAGGCAATTCTTTCTGTTTAGTCTATCTTTCGAAGCTCTCTCTTCTTCTAATCTTCTGGCAATACTCTAGCTGTCGCTTTTGAGTAAATCTTGCAAAGACTTTTTCCCGCAGTAGAAATAAAACCGCGTGTTCCTTAAGAGTGGAGAAATGTATGCAGGTAAGCAGCTCGCAGGCCCTGGCAATCTCCCTGGCTGTGCTGTGCCTCAATTGAGGGATGCTGCATGCTCAGCGACTGTCAGCACAGCTTCTCCTAGGAGCTTTAAATTGCTCTCTTGAAATGCGGTTGCAGGGGCAGGTTGTCTTCTGTTTGAGAATGCAAACAAAGCACGCAGCAGAAGGCAGAGCTAAGCTCACTCACTTTTAGCTTCATATCCTAACAGTTATGTGGGGCAGATTTAGTTAAACAGAAATGCCACCCAAGAGAATTTGTAAAAATTATACCCATTTGAAAAGTATGGATCCTTCCAAACACTTAAATGTAGCATAAAACTTTGCCTGATTAACCTCTGCTTTAGCCACGTAATTCCAAGGACATAACTTTGTACAAATCCCTTGGGGAAAATCCAGCTTCTTATCAGGTCTGTAAGAGTCCATGAATTTTTTTCCTGTGTTTTTAATGACTTCAGCAGAAAAGGTATTTTGCTTCTCTTCTCATATGTAATAAATAACTGTTCTTAGGATGATTAATCTACTTTGCTAATGAAGTTTCAACTGTCTTACTTTGATGAGCATGAATAACATATGTTTGTGTTGTTGATTAATATCTAAGAAACCTTTTATTATTTGTCATACAGTCCAATAGAGCTACTTTTAGTCATCATGACCAACTGAGTTAGCTGTGGAAAGAAGTATACTTTTAAAAATCTGATGGTATGTCAGCCTAGAAACATGAGGACAGTGTACTGAGAGATAATTTTTTCATGATTTAAAGCAAAGCCAAGATATCATCTATAGCATCTACATTATGGAACAAAGCATGTTTATTTATTATGTAAATTATTCCCATTTAAAATACCCCTTCAGAATGGCTGTTATGGACAATGCACTAGAAGAAAATGAGCAGAAGGAATCACATTTCTTGTCACAGCACTGGGAAAAGACATGTAAAATTAAAAGATGGAATTGTCATTTTGGACGATATGCCTGAGAAGAGGAACAAATCTGTGTGAGCCATCCCTTTCCTGTTTCTGGCAGTCACTGGTTTAATACACAGTTATGGGACCTGAAAGAGTGTCTCCTCTTTCTATTTTATGTAAAGAGCCTCAAAATTACTTGATTCTTGATGTGTTGTTTTTCAAATGAAGGCACAAAATTTTTCCGAATTGCAATTCTAGTGCTCACGGATTTGGTAAGTTAGTTTGAAAAAGCAAAGAAACCCCTACATCTGTTGACTCTGTTTTTTTTATTTTCTGGCAATGGGCTCTATGAGTGAAATACTAGTCATGATTGTTATCTTCATCATATAATGAATTACAAACAACTAGCTGAGGGGGAGTTTACTGCTTTTTTTGGTTGGGGTTTTTGTTTGGTTTTTTGTTTGTTTGTTTTTTGTTTTGGTTTTGGATTTTTTTTTGCCCCCAGTAAATGCCTTCAAGAATTTTCCTAGCCAGGGAAGCTGAGAATTTAAAATATCTCTGTAAACAAGAATCTTTCTCCATACTACAGATTTATTTTATTTTCATTTTTATTCTGATGCTTGTTTGATCACACCGTTCTTGCACTGTATGACATTACTGAATTACCAGTGAGACCTGCAACATCAGTGAAATGATGTTCAAAAAACCCAAAACAGTCCTGTTCCTACAAAGAAAAGATTTCATCTGCAAACCATCAGATCCCTGAAGTCTGTATGAATATATACAAGCTACCCTGGAGAGGTGGTTTTGCATGTACAATACAATTACCACACCAGCTTGTCACGTTTCATTTACTATTTCTAGAATTCAATATTTAGACTGTGGCAGTGCTTAGTCTGCAGAGGCATTGTGCTAACAGAGGGCAGAACAATACTGCAAAAAAAATTTAAAACAAGGGAAAGATAATCAGTTTTCTTGTAAATGCAGATGACACATAGCAAATGTAAGTCTGGAACAATATTAATTTTATTAGGAAGTAAATCAATATTCCATATCTTAAACGTGGATTTCACCCCAGCTATTCCATTTTCTAGAATCATTTGGTATGACTTGAGAACAAGTTACTGTCTAAATTAATGTTTTATCAGGTTCTTTTTCATATACCTGTAGGACTTAGCAAATCTCTTTTAAAATATCCTTGCTGTATCTTCTTTCATAGGTCTCTGGTCAGGTTTGCCAGCTTACATGGCTGTCACTGCTCATATGCTGTAAGCATAGCTATGGCTCCCACTGCTTCTGCAAAGCAGACTGGGGTTTGGGGTGACCCCATGTTTTTAGGCATCTCTAGCCAGCAGCCTTATCAGCCTCCAGTCTGCAGGAACATGGGTGGTGCTGATGCTCTTTTTTAAAATCAAAGTCTTCTTTAGCTTATTGAAGTTAACATCTTAACCTGCATTTTGGTTTTGCTTTAATTTTATAATTAATGTACAGACAAGAACCTGAATATTTCAAGCAACATTGAAAGTACTAGGTTGATTTTTTTGTCTTTAACCACTAGATTTATTGCCCTAAATATTCTTCTCCAAATATTCATATCCTAATCATGAAAATTACAACCCCCTAACAGCAGCTTCAACATCAGCCACTCTGTGTTAGATACTGATGTACTGAAGGCTCATGAAATGTCTTTTCTGAAGTTTTTGTAATGTAACAAAGCTCTACAAAAAAGGTTTGCAAAAATTTATCACCTCTGAACAAAGGGCAGTAGTTTTAAACAGACGGAGAATAAGTTTAGATTAGATATTAGGAAGAAATTCGTAATGGAGGGGGGGTGGTGAAGCGCCAGAACAGGTTGCCCAGAGAAGCTGGGAACTCCCCATTCCTGGAAGTGTTCAAGGCTAGGTTGGATGGAAGTCTGAGCAACCTGGTCTAGTGGAGGGGTGCCCCTGACAATGGCAGGCGGACTTGAACACAATGACCTTTAGGGTCCCTTCCAATGTAAACCATTTTATGATCTATGATTTATTTTTATTGCAGTTCTAAAAGACTTGGAGAAAAACAAAGAGAAAAATTGCTCTTCAATGTGTAGAAAATTCAGTGTTGGGGGGTGGGTGTTATTTTTTTGTTTATGGAGCGGAAGAATATTTTTCAAGATTTGCATATTTACCTGGAGAATTATGTAGGTTTAACATCTATTAGAAATGGAAAAATGTGATTTCTCCTAAAATACACCAAGATCCTTTCTATCTGGTTCATAGGTTTCTAGCTATTATCATTAATATTATTCAGGGAATAAGGGAGCAATATTTTTGGAAATATTATTCATAGAATAAGGACAACTGGTGTGCAATTGTTTTTGCTCATTCAAGGAAAAGTTCTTTTCTGATTAGATCCCAAACTATGTCACGTATTTGCATAATGGTGCATTACATGGTCACATTAGAGACTTGCTGAAAATAACCAGAAGGCAGTGCCTTACTTGCTGTAACATTTGGTTCAGTAGCAGGCTTATCATTTTAAGGCAAAGCCAGAGAGATACATGCAAATATTCGTTATTCTTAATTCACTTGCCAAACTATCCTTTTCCCATCTTGCTCAAAATCTGGCAAAGTTATGCAGAAAAAACTGGGGGACTTTCTCAATAACAAGCTGATCATGAGTCAGCAAAGTGTCCTTGCAGCAAAAGCCAAGAGGAGCCTGGGCTGCGTGAGGAGGGAAGCATTGCCATCAGGTGGAGGAAGTTGATCTTTCCCCTCTACTCTGCACTGATGAAACACAACTGTCATGCTGAATCTAGCTCTGGGCTCTCCAGGAAAAGAGAGATGTGGACATAACGGAGCAAGTCAGTGAAGGGCTGGTAAAATGATGGAGGGTTTGGAGCAGGAGGAGACTGAGAGCACTGGAACTACTGAACACCTGTGGCCCTGTGATTCTCGGTTACAATAGATTCAATCTGTTTGTGCTTAAGAGGGGGATGTGCCCTTACACTGATGCTTCTTTCTACACCTCTCCTGTCCTTTCTTTTCACCCTTCTGGTATTTCCACTAATAGGATCATGTTCACTGAAGCTACAAAGTGTGGAGAAAAGTGGTTTATGCAGTACATCCAGGCCATGGCTGAAGACTGCATGGACGTTTGGTGGTGATAAACTTCCTGCAGCTGTGCTGCAGGACTGTGTAGGTTAGACAATAGGACAAGAGGCAAGAGGCAGAAACTGATACACAGGAACTTCCAACTGAATATGAGGAAGAACTTTACTGTGATGGGGACTAAGCACTGGAACAGGTTGCCCAGAGAAGTTGTGGAGTCTCCTTCTCTGGAGATATTCAAAAGTCATCTTGATACAATTTCGAGTAACATGCTTTAGGGACCCCTTAATTGAGCAGGGAGATTGGACCAGGTGAACCTTACCCACTGCATCCGGTGAAACCCACTGCAGCTTCTGGTGCCTACTGGAAATAGTTCTTGATCCTTTGTGTCCCCCAACTTTTGCCTAGCACAGCCCAGAGATTGCTAGTCGGCCTGGACCAAAACTGCCATGACGCAGGAAAACAAGCCTTCTGGAAATCAGTAATTTGGAGTCAAAGATCACTCCCCAGTCTTGTTTTAATTATCAGCATAGATGTTATCTCAGCTAATGGAGCTTGTGTTGTAGTATCAGCAAAGGGATTTTTTTAAGTAGTTTTTTCAATGGCCTCTTGTGTTAAAAGGGGCTACAGACTTTTCCTGATGCATGTTAAAGGCACTGCAGTTTTGGGAATGACTTGTAACTCTTGTGAGTTTCAGATTAATTTCATATTCAAACTGTAAACTAACACAGTCTCAGGTTGGTTTTTAGTTGCACTCCAGTGGTGCAGGTAGAACATGGATGTTGACTGCTGTTGCAATTAAAATTGTTTTTTTCATCATTTATCAAGATGTTCATCATTATCGAGATTTCATAATGGAGTATACATAAGAATGCAGAGAAATAATTCATGGAAAATTAGTTATATCTGAATAAAACTTTCAAAGCCAAAAAAGGTAAAACAGCTCTAAACTCAAAATTAGTGACTGGAGCTATTTGTAATTTAAAGGGTACTGACAGTGTTTGTTCCAGCTGAATTTGATTTTCCTCTAAAATTGCTCCGCTGAGTTTATAGATTGACTTTCGACCAAAACCTGAGACCGTGTCCACACATCTTACTTTATAGATTTTCCTTTCAAATTGTTGTTTCTGGGCAGATTTAGTTGTTGAGTGTCTGATGGACAAGTTTTGCTTCTGTTTCTTTTTAAAGTAATTTTCCTTTCATTTCCTTTACTTTGATTAAAAAAAAAAAAAGAAATTAATTATCAACCAAGACAGATTTAAATAAAAAGGGAAAGAAAACTAAGCACTTATCTAGTACATCTAACTAAACTAAGTTGCTTTATCAGGTTGAATAACATCTTTGGAATTCAGATGAAAGAAATTATGAAATTTCATTATTTATATTTACAACAGCTTTATTTTGAAACAGAAAGGACTAAATTTGCAGTTGTCTCAGTTGTACCTTCAAAATTAGTGTATCGCTTGTTTAGTAAAAAAAGTTATGGTTATATTTTTATATTCCTGGGCTTGAAACTCTGCTCTTGGAACACTACTTCAGCCTGTGCCTTCCTACCAATAAACTGATCCTTGTACTGGACATTGGGTAGTTATAATCGTGATCACCTCATTACTCTATGTAAATATTACCTTTTTTTCTTGTAAAGAGACATATTTTCTCCATATGTGGTTTCAGTAAGACTGGAGTGGAAAGCTCAGACTGCTGAGTCTTAGCGTGGCTGTCAAAATACTGGACTTGAAGATGTTTCTCTTCTACTTAGAGCTCTGTCAAGCAGTCAAAGCACCAACAGCAAAATCATATCCCAGACTTCTGTTGTTGCATAAAGGGGCTGAGTTCAGATAAGAATAAGGGAATAACAGACAAGAAAAAGTGATAAGAATTCTACAGGCTTTAATTTCCTTTCAAATTTTTTTTCTTGTCCAAACTGTTGCTAAATTTAAAATTCATTAAAATCCAACCTAAAGCAAGGGACTCATAGGTTTGCCTACATTGTGTTGCTTGAGTCTTCAAGAACTGATCTGGAACAAGCACTCTAATAAAGAAGTATAATTTATATTGTCAGGAGAATGATCAAGAATATGTGTACTGAAGACAGGTTCAACCCTTGCGAAGTGCTTGTGAACAAAAATGGATGCCAGACTTCTGGAATTCTTTCAGAATATTCAGAAGGATATTTACTTTAGATAGGGGGGAAGTCAGGGAGATATTTCAGACTCTGTTGGTTACCAGTTTCCCACAGAGGCTGTCTTTGTGACTGTGTTTAAGTTGCTGGGTTATAGCCAGACTGGCAGATAATGCCTTACTTGTCAAAACCCTGACTGTGTCTGGCTCCTCAAGACCTATGCAACTCTAGTTGCCATTGTTTAGGAAAGGTGAATTCAGACCAAGGTAGGTATAGGGGCAGGCTATTATGATGCTTGTGTAAATAGGGAGTCTAATAAAAATAGTAGAAGAGCTTGAATTATTCAACCAAAGAAAAGAAAGACTGAACAGATATGCTTTTTGTCCGTCCACACACTGAGGCGG
Source organism: Acanthiza pusilla (assembly GCA_036630365.1). Taxonomy (NCBI): domain Eukaryota; kingdom Metazoa; phylum Chordata; class Aves; order Passeriformes; family Acanthizidae; genus Acanthiza; species Acanthiza pusilla. Next base: position 23,695,299 of record JAXCHO010000036.1, read on the forward strand.
GCAGATAAACACAGGGAAGGAAAGGAGCTACTTAAGGACAGTTTTGGCACATATATGTGTCTAAATGAGCCATGAATAGATTTAAGTAGGAAGTTCAATTGACATTCCTAATTAACGGAGTATTGCGATACAAAAAACCCTTTCACTTTGAGAAGCTGGGAAAAAAACCAAACACATTTTAGAATGGAGTTTGATCAGTTTACGAAAGGGATTATGCAATGTAGTTGCCTGCAGATCTGTCTTTAGGCACTGCAACAGTAGGCAGTTACTTAGCTTATCAGATTTATTTACAGGGGTTAGGGAGAAGGAAATTTCTCTCCAGATCTAAACCCTTAATGCATCCTGTCTTGGCTTTTGGCTTTTTATGGCCTTAAATACGACAGGCTTCCGGATGAGCAGAAGCAACAAGCTTGTGCCTTAAATGCCTCTCACCAGTCTCGTTCTCAGAGGTCTCAGAGGTCTGACAAGGCCTCCAGGGTGGATCAGTGTCATATCACAGCATCTGCAACATAGAGCCCAGGCTTCTCTTCCCTCACTTCCATGATTTTGGCACACAGCTCAAAAGTGTTTGCACAGTCTTGCTGCTACGGACCTCAGAGCCTGTTGAGATTAATGGCTTAAGTCTGCCTAGAAGAAGCTGAGTGCGTACATGCGAACATCTCTCTTTGAGCCTCCCTCTGTGTTGTCTCTGTGTTGACGAGTGACAACTCTTCACTTCTCCAGCAAAATAGGATTATCAGCCTGAGTGACACAATCATGGGATCCAGAGAGGGCCAACTTGAGCTGTAGCTGCCAGTGTGAACGCCCACAAGCGACAGTCTCATTGTGAAACAAGATCATATTAATTCGGCAAATTAGATTGCTGTCAAAGATTGAAGATATTCCTGTCCCCATTCCAGGTCCTGTCTATTTTCCATGACTTCACCCAGTCTCATGCTAGGTAGCAACTCAGGCTTCACCCTAAAGAGTTTGCCACCATTATGTTTTGATCATAGAGGATGTTTTTCCAGTCTATGATTTTTAAATAGTTTGGAAAAAAAAATCAATTCCCTGTGAATTTCTCTTCTATAGAATGAATTCAAACCTATTTTGTATTATTTTGTTTTTTAGGGAAATTCACTAGTAATACTGAAGTATTCCAATATGAAGGGTCTTGAGGGGAAGCCATATGAGGAGCAGCTGAGGGCACTTGGTCTGTTCAGCCTGGGGGAGACTGAGGGGAGACCTCACTGCAGTTACAGCTTCCTCGTGAGGGGAAGAGGAGGGACAGACTCTGATCTCTCTGGTGACAGTGACAGGACCCAAGGGAATGGCCTGAAGTTGTGTAACGGGAGGTTTAGGTTGGATATCAAGGAAGAGTTTTTCACCCAGAGGGTGATTGGGCACTGGAACAGCTCCCCAGGGAAGTGGCCACAGCCCCAAGCCTGACAGAATTCAAGAATAGTTTGGACAATTCTCTCAGGCACGTGGTGTGACTCTCAGGGATGGTGCTGTGTGGGGCCAGGAGTTGGACTCGATGATCCTTGTGGGTCCTGTCCAACTCAGCATATTTTCTTATTCTGTAATATGGCAATATTTGAATTGTGAATACAGTAGTAAAGAGTATACTCTTTAGAGTAAAGAGTAGTGAAAAGTGCTTTTCATTTGGTATTTCTTTTGGCAGAAGAGCCAGCTTTTACAAGAACTTGCTCTTGTTCACATGCCGTCAGTTTATGCTGGCCTGGCTGCTGGGAGGCTGCACCGTGAGTCTACCTGGGGTCTGAGCAGGGGTAGGAAGAACATGGGAAATTGTGAATGCATTTGCTGAACTGTTTCACTGTGTGGCTGCACAAAACTGGAGTAGGAACAAGTGAAGAAAGGAACAATCGCTGCTTAAACAAGACCTCTGCTTAAAGAATTAGTCATGAAGTTGCAGCTTGAGGTGTAACTGAACTGTTCAGTAAAAAAATTATCTGGGGGCTGAGAGAGAAGTAGAACAGTAGACAGTGTGCAGAGAAATCCTTATTTATGGGGAAAAGGGTGTGATAGAGGCTAGTTAAGTTGGCAGCAAATGAAGCAAAAGGGTGCTCCAGAGGGTGAGTAAAGAAAATACTAATGAATGATTAAACTATTGCCAGAAAATAGTATACATCAGTGTACACAATATTTATGACACAGGTAAATTATCTATCCTTCTAGAAAATACAATGAAAAAATAGCAACTGAAAGATGCCTTGAGGATTCCAGATACAGCTACTGTCAGTAGAAACTGGATAGTATCTTGTGTATGGATAATTGGCCTCAATGCATTTCGCACAGAAGTACGTTTACTGTTAAGCATATAACGAATGTCTCTGGCATTCAATTTTGTCTATTTCTTCATCTGCCTGAGAATTATTTACGAAGTACAGGCTGGTATTTCATGCAGAGATTGAAGATGACAAGAATTTTCAGTACCGGTCTTGGCATGACCAAGACACAAGATTTCTTTAAAATACTTATTCAAGAAGCCAGGGAATACTTATCAGATTCACTGTCCCTTAAAAATAACAATTCTGTGAATAATACTTAAAATCATCCTTGATAAAACAGTCACTTCTTTTGGGTAAACAGTTCTGTGAGACTAACTGCATATAATTCACCAGCAGATACATAATTATAACTATACATCCCACGATGACTTCGTGTGTGGTAAATGTCATGCAGGAAATGAACAAAGAAATAGAATTATATTAGAAATGAAGTGTAACTACAGCGTCTTAAAATCACTTTCTGAAATCATTTCTCCCCAGTCTGTACATTATAGGAGTTTGACAGTCCAGGTTATAACATGGAAAATTATTTCTACGCCTCTGTTTTATGTAAATTACATCCTCTTCTGGGCTCAGTAATTTTGGCACATTTTATCACCCTGAGTAGGTTGGAGTTTGTTAGTTTTCTCTGCTTAAACCAAGGCTGGAGGTTTTTATGAGTACTCCAGTAGTACATTAGGCTTTTTTTTTCCTGGCTCATTTTAAAATGACTTTTCATAACAAAGACAGTAGTGAGATAGGTCTCTTGTAACTGTGCAAGGGCTCCTCAGAATATTTTATCAAATTGTTTTTGAAAATCTGGTACATTCTCAAGAACAAAGAAGCAGCATGAACCAGAATGCTATCTAAGGACCTAGTGGTTTAGAGTATTTAGAGGCATTAACTATGTTTGGTGCTCTGGTTTTCAATTCATACCACAAGTTTTGGCTTTGAACAATGGAGAATGCTTTAAATATATACATCTTAAGGCAATGAGCTCTTCAGACAGGAAACACCTTAGGCTAGGTAACCAGGTTCCAAAGGGTAGTCCATTTAGAAACAGTGTTAGACTTGTGGGGGTACATTTTTGGAAGTGATTTGTAGCCCAAGGGTAATAGGGAGAGTCTTAAAAACCATAAATTAGGAGTTATGTTATTAATTTGCAAGTCCTTCTTAACCAGTCTTCCCAGAGAGAAGCTGATTTGGATCTCTGCTGCAGCAGAGACATTGCAGAGCTAAAAGCTCTTTATAAAGATGTAATAGAGTCACGGATGTACCAAGAATGGAGCACAGTTTACCTACCCTTCCAGTAAATTCTAGTAGGGATGAACTTTGACAGCTCTGTAGAAGTGTAAGAACTGCCTGAAAATGTGGTGACATCTCCAGTAGTAAATAAAGCAGGCCAAGGGCTGCTCTCTGTCTCTGGGCTTCCTGGCACAGCATGTCCACCGGATTGAATTCTCTTACATCCCAAAACAAAGAGGCAGTATCCACACCACCTTCAGGGCGTGATATTTCAATAAATAAATAATAATTTATAAATAAATAAAATATTTCAATATTTTATTTTGGTTTACCTACTTATTGTAAACTTAAGGTCCCACGTAGGAGAAATGCCACTTGGCCTGGCGCAAAACTATATAGAGCACAATAGCAAATTAATGGTGTGAACATCTACATGCCAACACAGAAACAGATCCCCTGGCCCTGATTGTGTACTGGGACAGACTTAGCCAAAGACTACAGTGGAGCAGATGCCTGGAAACAGGAGAATTACAGACAGCAATGAGGGCATCTGAGGCAGTAGATATATTTAGGTTTGGGTTGGATAAACTACTTCCTTACTGAGGTTCATAGGATTAAGCATAGATTTAAGGTTTGAAAAAAGAAAAACAGATCAAATCTCAGATGGTGTTCAAAAAATCTTAGAAAAGTAAGTAAGGTCCAAGTGTTTGGACACATTTTCCCTTTTAATGGGAAGAATTGATTTTGTGAAGTGTTAATGACATTTAAAGTGAGACATGCACTGCTGCATTTTCTTTCTTGGCTCCTACTGTATATCTGCGGAGATATATGGTATATAATTGGCAAATACCTTCTAAAAGCAAGGTGATAAACAAATATATGTGAATCACCAACCCACAAGCAATCTATCAACAGGATAGTGATGTATTGGATCATTTTTCAAATCCTACTGTATTTTACAGACAGAAGATGATCGTGACAGCTTAAGGGTAAAAAAAGGTTTTTCCAAGGCTGTGACCAGTTTTAAATGTGTCTTTTTCTTCAAAGGTTGTCTTTCCAATTTTTATTTTACATCCTTATTATGAAATTACTGCATATTAATGTAAAATATCATAAAATCTGTGAAAAGACATGTCTATAAATGGAATCTTGAAATCTATGCTCCAACAAACACTTATGGGGTTTAGTGAGAGTGAGACAGAGGTGATAGTTCACTCATATGGTGTTCCTAGAGGATTTCATCAGACTTTGGAATAGATTATGAATATTCTGCATGGAATACTTAAGGGCAAATCTAAGAAATGTTAAACAACTTATTTTTACAGTAGTCAACATTAGTTGTGTTTACAGTTCTACAGATCCTACTGAATTGCATTACAATGTTGTTACAAGGGCAGAGTTCAAAGGCAGACGTTTTGGGAAAGGCAAAGCCCTTTGTTGTCAGGGAGTAAGAAATAAATTTCTAGTGCCTCATATTAAAAATAAATTTAAAAAAAAAAAAAAAGGAAGAGTGATCAGGACACTTAAAGATTTTGTTTGTTTACCTAAAATTTAATATGGTTAAATCTTTGCTGGTCAACATCTTTGCTGGTCAAAATTAAATCTGAAAGTGGCATGAAGTTCTATAGCAGACCAAATGTTGAACTTATGATGGTGAAGTGGGTGCTTGTGCCTTATGCCAGAATAAAATCCAGACTGATGTGTTTGGCTAGCCAAAGAAAAATTATGTCTGAAAGATGGTCATTCAGACTTCTTTGCAGTGTCCCACAGATAAATTGAATTACTTCCTTATAAGAAAAGTTCAGATGTCTTCTAGTGCTGAGTACTTTAGTGGCTGCAATATGTGTCTACTAAAAATGATGATCATCAATGAATTTAATATAGCTTTCAAAAAAGAGCCAGTTTTGCTATCTGGATCATTTCCAAATATGATTAATGGGTAGAAATAAATATCCCAGTATATTCACCTCCTCATGAGCATGTGTTATGAGTTGTTTATCGAACAAAGTTCTTCTTGTTGCTGCACTTCAGCTATTGAGAAGGACAACACTACTCAGATTGGCATAGCATCTGTTGGGTTGTGCAAAACCCTACATACTTTTATTTTTGTCATAGAGCTGCCAGCAGAATGTTGATTTTATTTGCATATAAAAACCTGACAAGTGTTGTTTTATGAAGTGGTCATGGTTTTTAGTGTTGATTTGTATCCTTCTGCCTGTGTGAACTGTGTGAGTGTGAACAGGTTATTGAAGACACCTAAATTAAAAAATACTTATCCTATATATAAATATATATGTCATCTATGTATCTATCTATATATATCATAAAAAACCTAAAGGCTGTGGTCAGGTCTGCTAAGATAAAACACTGTGTTCTGTTTTGCCTAAGACGGAAGCTGGCACTTTTTGGTACCTTCCAGAAACACTGCATTCCAAGTCATCCAAGGAGTGTGGCTACCTCCACAAGCAGAGGGCAAACTTGTGGGAGATATTTTAGCAGCACATACTTGTTTGGTATGTTTAGTGCGTTTGGCCTGCTCACCAGCTGTCCAGCACAACTAAGAGAGTGCAAGGAAGGTGATGCATTTTAACTTATAAGTTGGACTGAGCAGCTACTGCACACTCTGAAATTTGACTTCACCAGAAACCTTCTATAACTAATCAGATACTTCAAATGTCTTGAGTGTGGATACAGCTTATTTCTAGAATATTTGATTTCTTTCTGCTTACTATACTTTGAATGTAATTGGTAGCATCTAGTGAATAAAATGAGACTATTTTAGCAATATTTTATTTTAAATTTATCTATAAAATAAAAATTCAATCTGGTATGCTAGGTTTGGGCACTTTCCAATTGATAGTTTGGAAAGATACAGTAAGATTTGTGAGTAGCAATTTCCAGCTGTGACAGATCACTAATTTATAAAATACTATCTTTACATTTTCCAGGTATAACTATTATTAACATTACAGAATTACAAATTTTTTTTAAAAATTATTATTTTAAGATCAATACTGTCAAAGAATGCAGAGCATTTAGTTGCTTTCCAAAGCACTAAAGAATTTGAAAAACTGTCACTGGAAGGCACAAAGCAAGCTTTGCTGCACACACATCTTTATTTCTTCATGAATGAAAACAATTCTCACATTCGCTTTTAAGAGAAAGTTATTAGTAACAGTTTCTCATGTACATTATTCAAAATAGTGTTATTCCTAACAGGTAAGCAGCTATTTGGGAACCTATATAACATGCATTTCTTCTGGTACAAGGATTGGTGACATTCCAGTATTCCAGAACGGAAGATTATTCCTTTCTCAGATGTTATAAACTGAGCTTTGCAGCCAGATTCCTCTCCAAAAACTCTTGAAGGAACATGAAATCTCTCAATGACCCTGAGTCACTTGTTTGTCAGGCCAGTAACCTCCCTCTCTCTCCATGCTAAGGATCACCATGTGGCACAGGGGTGCTCCAAGGGTTAATCTTCAAGTCTGATTTGCTCCGCCTATATTCGATTTCATTCTCCGTGTGGTTTTATCCTGTTGAATCTCCTCACTCTCTTGGTGTCACTGGAATGATTCCCAAATCATACCAGATTATGCCAGCAAATAAAAACAAATGTTCAGTCAGCTTTTGCTCACAGTGAACATGTTGTGAACCTAGGATTGATCCAGTATAACCCTCTTTTCATTTACAAGAATAGCCTGGTCATTAATGTGTCTTTTTCATACATTTACATATGTGAGATGTTTAACAGCCAGCACTGTAGTTAATTTTTCTATCAGTTTCTTAATTCTGCCTCTTTTTCATTATTATTCCTACACCACTTGCAAACTGCTAACCTGTAAGCATTGTTATCATTTCATTAATCTTCCTTGTACAATATTAATACATTTTGAATAATTGATATTTATCTCATATTCTAGGATTCAGTATAAATTCACATCAGAAATCTCATCAGGTTACTGGATGGTCCAACACTTTCAGGGCTTTGGGGTTAGTTCTTTAATGTTAACCTCCAGAAGATGTTTCTCACTGTTCTTGACAGAAAATAATCTATCATTCTCAGACGGAGAAGAATTTAATACAGGGGTTTGGGTCACCACTGAAAATCTGAACAACAGGCATCGAAAGTAGGCATAAGGATTGTGTCTGTCTGTGGAGCTGACTGTAGCAGGTTCTGCTTTGGCTGCAGCAGGTTGGCTTCCAGCAGCCTCTTAGACTGAATGGGTGCAGACTGTCCAGGAGCCTGAGTGGTGGTTTCTTCCACAAATGCTCCATACAAGCAAATCCCACCAGACATTCTTTCTCTTCTGTGAGTCTCTTAGAGCCAGATGTCTGCTGTTCTCTAGGAGTCTCAGTCTGTTTTCTGTAATCAGCTTCATTTTTCTGTCCTTGGAATGTCTGAACAGCAGTTGCACAGAGAAAAAGCAAGAGGAAGTAGCAGTAAAAATACATTTCAAAGTTATGACTTAATAGACCTAATAAGGACCTGACGGGATGATTCATCTAGCAGGAACATTAATAAAAACCATATAATTTGTTCAGGGCATGTAGACAGAGGAAAGGATGTAGGTGTTACCTTATGTGTTAATGTACATGCAGGCACCACTTGCTCTGAGGTTAAGAATCAAGAAGGTCAAAAGTTGTCTCATAATTTCTGAGTACAATTTAAAGGACAAAAAATGTTGGTATTCTGATGGGAGCTAATAGTTGGACAGCTCTAAAGGAAATCACATGATGAGTTTTTTGTAAGCAGAATTATCCAAACCCCAGTACTCAGTGCCATCAGCATACTGTGATTTCAAAAATCTCCACCTTGGGGAAGGAATACATTTGCCCTCAGGCAGTCAGCTAATTTTTAAAAAGTTTTAGTGGAAATTTTCTATGTAGAAGTTGGAGGAAGCAAAGAGAGATGACATTTTCCAAATATGATCCTCCTAATTTGGTAGAGCCTAAAGGAAAAAGTAACAGTTAAAAAGCAACTCGGGCACTTCTTGAGCAATCATGAAGCAGCAGAATTCATGACAAACAGGAAGAGCTGCAATGTGCTTCAGCAGAGCAGATTATAGGAATTCAGAGAACTAGTAAGTGAGATCCTGTGGGAGACAATTCTGAGAGAGTTAAGTGCAGTAGGCAGATCTTTAAAGGAACTATGTTAAATGCAAGTTTATGCAAAACTATGCAAAAGAAAACTATGCAAAATTGCAAGTTATGACAGTGCGGAGGAAGGGAAGGAGCTGTAGATCGCTCACCAAGGAAAAGAATTTAAAGAAAGATGAATGGATGAACATGTGAGACCAAAGAGAGAAAGTCAAAAACAGAGAGTGAAACCATGTGGTGCATAGATGATGTTTCCTTCTCAGCCTGTTGGTGCACCAACAGGTAGAGGAAGCCAAAGAAAAACTTAGCCCACTTCTCTGCAGAGTGAAGGACATTTGCGAACAATGCCTGGAAAGCTGATAGGTTTAGCTCCTTCTTTGTTTCACTGAAAAGGTCAGTTGTGAGCAGATGGTATAATGACAAAAATGGCAAGAACTTAAAAGGGGAAAGAAAACACTTGAAATTATGCAAGCAAATGAGCTATTTTGTGATCAACTAGTCCAAAATGATATTCTGAAAATCTAGAAGAGAGCAGGAAAGGTGCCTACCTTTAAAAAGAAATAGAGAGGTTAAAATTATAAGACATGATTTCAATTCCTGTAGAAACAGTGGAAAAAATTAGACATTTAGAAAATAGTATATAAAGAGAAAGGAGTAGTTAATAAAATCCATGTTAAACCATTCCATGATAGGATAATGCTTCACGCAGCTCCACAGAAACACTTGATAGTACATCTTGATTTTAGTGAGTCTCTGGACACAGTCTCCTAGAACACTCTTGTAAGTAAGCTAGGAACATATGGTCTGGATGAAAAGGCTGCAAAGGAAAGAAATCAAACTACAGCAATATATTGAGTGGGGTTTTTTCAGGAATAATCTGTGCTTGTACCAGAATTAGTTGATATTTTCTTCAATGACTTGGCTGATGGAATAGTGTGGGTGCCTTTTTTAATTGCAAATTCTTCCCAGTTAGGAGGAAATGCAGGTAGAAGATTAAAACTCAAAACACTCATGAGAATTTAGAGAAGAGACATGAGGCAAACCAGGATGCAATTCAATAAGAAAAAGTCTGTGTATCTATACTTGGACAACAATAGCCATCTATCCAAGTACTGGCACAAGAGTGCTCATGTAGTTGCTGTGTGTTTTTTCAGAAAAGGAGTGAGGAGCTCATAGAAAATTATGAGATGAATGTGAGTTGGTAAAACCATGCATCTGTTAAAAGCCACCTGCCATTTGCATTGTGGTGATAATCTTGGAGGAAATCAGTTTCTAGCTCCCTGGGCTCCCTGCCTGCCCTGGTTTCACCCCACCTCTCTTGCAGTTTGGTGTGGGGAATTGGTGAGACCCTGTGATGCCTCAGACTGCAGATACCCTCATGAGCAACCTGTGCACTATCTCCTTTTGCTTCTGATCTACTAAAGTCCTGAACTTCTTTAATTTAGAACTGTCAGTTCATTGGAAAACATGCTATTTCTATATTTATGCAGTAGCTTAGCCCTGCCTAGAGTGGTAGCATCCTGCACTTGTCCAACTGAGTAACAATGTCACAAGTGTGTTTACAAAGAGGGCTTTAGGATTGGATTCAGATTTGATGAAAAGCACCTGGCCTTTTGTTTAAAGTGTATAATTTCACTTTTAGAGCTAAAACTTTTTGCAAGGAGGTTACTCTTTTTTTTTTTTTCTTGTTTATGACTTGTCTTTGAGCAGTTGTTTAGCATCATCTTCCATAGCTATGTTCATTATCCAGACCTGCCCATTAAGTAGTTTCTGGAAGCAGATTTTGGTTCAGAGGCTATTCCCAGGCATTTCAATCCCCAAAACGCCACCATGGCTGAATGCTATTTTCAGGGAGAGGGTGGGACAATTAAAAATAGTGTCACAATGCAATTCAGTAACAGATAAGTGAGCTGTCGCAAGGGCAGACTGCTCCAAAATCCACTAAAGCCTTTCACCAGGTAGATACACTTTAAAATATGAGAGATTTTGAAGAATGCTCCCACTGCCATTCCCCATCTATATCATAGTAACAGAAGTGAGATAAGCTCTCAGAGTATTGCTGATATCTGGAGGGTTGCTCCACCACACCAGATTGGAGATATTCTGGTTTTGAGCTATAACGTACAGCAAAAGTTTTCAGGAAAGTTTTAAAGGTATTTATGAGTAATACTGGAATTATTCTGGATTTCCTTTCTTTCTCTCAAAAAGATGGTTTAGTTGCAGCACAGTTAACAAGTCCATCTCTAAAGGGGAAATATGAAAGTGCTATAATGGGAGAAAGCACTTCTGCTATGTGACCAAGTCACTGTATAATGCATTACCTTATCCACCCCCAACTTTAAACGTCAGAGATAAGGCCTACTACAGAAATGGATTTAGCTTCTAGGTTCTGACAAAATAGGGCCGCAAAAATTGATTTAACACTAATAAATCACATTAAATCCTCCATTTCAAGTCCTCAAGACAATGTGATGTCTTTGGGAAAAAACCATATATTTGATAAGAAAATGAGGAATACATTTTCTAGCAGACTACTCCTCTAAATTTGTCTTATTATTATAATTTTAAATCTGGAAGCATTTGGAAGCTGCTTAAGAGGTTGGGATGTTAAATTAATCAGAGATGACAGATTGGTGGGCAGATGAGAACAAGTGCTATCATGAATTGGTGTCATGTGACCCTGAAATTTAAGGTACTGTCATATTGTGCAGTTAGTATATCTAAAAGACATTTATAAACCAGAATATCCAAAGGAAGCAGATGTTTTAATACATTTTTCTTCTTGATTTTGATGTTTTCTTTTAGAAGGAGAATCAGAAGCATTCAGTAACCGTATGAAAGACTTTGACAAAATCTATACATTTTTCCCAACTGTGAAAATCTATTTATTGCTTCAGCAGGTGTTCAAAAGTAGCACATCCACCAAAACCTTTCTGACCTCCAAAAGTCTGCAACCCGCCAGGCTGGTCCTCTGAGATGGAGTCTGTATAATGAACCTGCCACCTAGGGACAACATAACCATTTGTGCAACAGGCTTGAATCTTCCACTCTTTTTTTCCCCCAGTGTATTCCTGTGCATTTTTCTAACCAGAAGGATAGTTAATAAATGGATATGGTGTATGGGACGGAACTAACTTGCTGAAGGAAAAAACTACACTGAGATATTTTTACCTTTTGAGACAGGTTGCCAATAGCCAAACCCAATAAGAAGTAATAATTTATACAAAGATGAATAAGAACTTGAGTTACACATTTTATTAAATAGAAAAACATAATTGTTTTGTTTTCTGGTTTAGGAGGACAGATGGAGCATAAAACAGGGCAGGTGAAGTAGGCTTGAACACAAATTTGTAACAATAACTTAAAAGTCAGATTCCTACCTGTAAGTATGAACCATGTGATATAAATAAATGATAGCTGTGTGGCACATTTGAGCTAGATATTGGATATAAAATAGCAATCAAATGTCTAGAGAGCAGCTGCTTGCCTATCTATAAGACATCTGGCTCTTTTCCTTGGCTCAGGAAGAACTTGCTGCCACAGCCAACTGTTGTGTTTCAGAGACCTGTTTTATTTTCCAGCATAAAATAGAAGTGCAATGTGACACAAAGCAATTTCCCCTTTTAAATTGCTTAGAATTTTTAGGTTCCTTTTCTGTGGATTTATACTGCAGAAATCTCTGCTTCTTTTGCCACCCTTTCCTGCTGCCCTTCCTATTTACCCCAGTCTACAAGTCAGGCATGATCATCACACTTGGCATAGGTTCCCTGCCTTCAAAAGACCCACTACTTTGTCTTAATGGTGCTTTTATTATTTAACACAGGCCAGGGCAAGATCACTTTAAATGTTGCTTTATGAGCCAAAAACAGCTGCCTGAATGCTGTGGAGTCAGGAGGCTGCAGCTACTCTTGCATGCACCGTGCTGCCTGGCAGTGCTCTCTCCTGGTTCCCCTTACAGCCTCAAGCTATAGGGCAGTTTGCTTTATGGCTTTGCTGATTTCTCTCCCTCCTGAGGAATGCTGAAGTGTCTAGAAACACAAGACAGGGGTATTTTTTCACTGTGAGACACACAGTACAACAAAGCTATAGTTCACAAGCTTTTTTTTTTTTTTTTCCCACAAGAAATAGAGAAAATTTGATTTACTTTTTAATATGAGGTAAATGGAATTAATTTCTGTCTTTTGGAAAACCACTGAGCTAGCTGGAAAGTCAAAAAGCCTTCTACTTCTATTTTCTACTTTCCTTTTCCTGTTTTCAAATGTTTCCTGAAGCACTCACTGACAGAAAATGAAGCTGAACCTAAAGATCACCCATTGTAGCTTGTTTGTTCCAGGGTGGTTGGTGTATATAAGTTAAATTTTCTTGTGAATTTTTATGGGCTATCTGAGGTGTAATCTGGCATTTTATTTATCCATGTAAAAATCAAACCAGGTTTTTTATTTTTATTTATTGGGGGGTCTTTCTCTCTCTCTTTTTCTTTCTTTCTTTTTTTCTTTCTCTCTCTCTCTCTCTTTCTGTCTTTCTCTCTTTCTTTCTCTCTCTCTCTCTTTCTCCCTTTCTTTCTTCTTTCTTAAAATGGAATTCATTCATTGTCGTCTATTGATGAGATTTTTACCTAAAGACATGGTCCTTAATATGGCCTTTTACACTTGCTGTCAACTTCTGCTTTTTAAGTTTTAACTACAACACAGATAAGCAGACTTTACTCTTGCAAAGCAATACCTTGAGGGCGTTCCAAAGAACATGCACCAAATTCACTTTTAGCATTGCTAAAATGAAGACCTTAGAAAATTCACTCCTAAATTATCACTTTAAATTTTCCATTAAGTTATAATAGCAAATGAATTCAGAGAAGGAGATAACAGATTATGTAAGCAGTTACTCAACTATGTTATGTTAGCCTATAAGGGTTCCTTTAGAGTGAGAGAGAAGCTGTAGCTATGGCAGAAAAAAGTTTCTCCTTTCACAGCATTTGGTCTGGAGCCTGTTTATTTTGGAAACTTTCTCCTTGATTCTGGTGCAATGGGAGGAGTTTTCATGGTGGGCAATTAATTTTAATCAAAACCATCATCCATTTTAGCTAAAAAATATGCATGTTCGAGTAGGTTTGAATGATAGCATGCACCCTTTTGTCCTTTAAAAATACATAAGCTGATTTGGGGTAGACCACATTTGTGGTGTCTCTGTAGTAGATTTTCTATTAAATTTATTTAAATACTCCCATCCTTGAGAAAATAAGCTAGATGAGTTGGTTTGAGACCTTCATTAAAGGCTACTCCAAAACATGTTTTGTATGAAAAATGGCTTTGCTACTGAGAATGATTGGTATGTCAAGAATTTCATTTCAGGCAACATTTTTGTTATTAGAAGAAGCTGCTGTTGTCTACAGAGGGGTTTTGTTCAGAAAGATATAATGCAAGATACGAAAAAAGCATCTTTCCAGTGTTCTTATCTACTATGCAATACTTCTATTGTAAGCATAGATAATAACAATTCTAATATTTTTTTCATTTCCTTGGGTGCTGCTTCTTACTCACATCTTATAATGGTACTCATGATTTTACTGCTGCTTCTCTGGGGGCTAGAAAAATAATCAAAGAGCTTGTTTTTCAGTGTGTTTATTGAAACCTTAGAACTGGATGCCTTAAAGGTGATCTTTTAAATCCCTTTTTGCCTTTTTGTATTTCCCGTGTAAAATACAAAGACTATCACATTAAAACATGTTTTCATTATTGTTTTCTGCATCATTAAATCTTGACAGGCCCATTTCTTTTTCATTTCCTTTTGAAAGAACACCAGTTTCTGAAAAAAAGTGGAAGAAGGGAGGATTGAATTAGGTCACAGCCTTCGGTGACATAACCATGCCAGTCCTTTCAAACTAACCCCAGAGCCAGATCATCCATAGATTGGAAGGAAAATGAGAATCCAATTAAAGCCAAAATAAACAGACCAATGGTTTGTTCAGTAGGTTTCTGTGGGTTCTGTTGTGTTTTGTTCTTGTTTATATCCTGTCCTACCCTTTCCCTTCTGGAAACTTTACTGTTTATCTTTTTTGTACCCTGATAAGCAAGTTTTAAAATTGTCTCAAATCAGTACAACTTTGCAGCGATCAACTGTATAGGACCATAGGTTTCTCTGGATAGCAGAAACATGTTTCTCTCCACTTTGGAAGACATCTGCCATATTTCATTACTACAGTGGCTATTTTTACAAAACCCTTGCTTCCTGAACAGCAACCACATTCCCAGGGACTGTTTGCATATGCCAGCAACAGATAGAGTTAACACAACTGAGGCAACTAAGGAATGGCAGTAATGCATTGGATAGTGGCTGCTCACTCATTTTTATTTTTGGTTGGTTTTTTTTTTAAGTTGTCCAACCCCATTGTGACAAAAAGAAACAAACAAAACCTGACTAAAACAGAAAATGAAAGTGTGTGATGATTGCTGGGAGATAAAACACCTGATTATTTTATGTTGCCTCTGACAATGGGCTGAGATGGTAGTGATCATCAAAAATTCATCACGGCCATTGGAAGGGAAGCACCAAACTTCATTACCTGATCTCATGAGCTCTCAGGATCTACTGTGAAACAATTACATGGTAGCCAACAGCAACAAGTGATTTTCTTAATGCATTTTTTGCCTTGCCTAGTGCAGACTGTATAAAGTGCAGTGCAGTCAATAGCAGGCAAAATACCTGGAGCTTCTTGAAACCCAGCAAGTATTTGGATACTGTTAGACAATGCATCCTAGAAACAAAGGACAGAAAACAATGATGAAAGGGGAGGCTGGGGTGACTTTGCCAACGGTGTCTGCTCTCAGATCAGTGTTAAACAGAGCAGGGAAGGGAATAGAGACCAACTAGAAATATTCTGCTCACTAGCTCTGAGGGGAGTCTGGGAGTATGATTTTAATATTCCTCTACCCTATCTCTAACCAACAGGATCCTGTAATTTCCAACCACTTCCCGGCTTGCCTGTCACTGAGTGTCAACTCTAGGTACAGCTGGCAAACACAGAAGTTGAAGCATTTAAAGGATGTGCCATATTTTGCTGGAAGCTTATTATAACGTGCAGTTGAACTTGATTATTTAAAGGTCACTTCTCTTCTGTACATAATCAGTTTTCCTTGCTCCTGGTTTTACTTTAATATTTGTCAAACTGAAATAATTATGGAGGAATTAAATATGGGGAAAGAAATTATTTTCATGCAGCAAAGTTCACAGAATTATTAAACAGTTGAGGTTGGAAGGGACCTCTGGGGTTCATCTGGTCCAACCCCCTTCTCAAGCAGGTTCACTTAGAGCAGGTTGCCCAGGACCATGACTAGATGGCTTTTGAATATCTCCTAGGATGGAGACTCTAAAACCTCTCTGGGCAACTTGTGCCAGTGATCACACTCTCAGAGTTAAAAAGGTTTCCTGATATTTAGATGAAACTGCCTGTATTGCAGTTTGTGCCCATTGCCTCTTGTCCTGTCAATTAAAGATAATGTAATAATCCTCAGTGAACCAGGTAGGTAGAAGATAATTCATGTATTTTATTGTAGTGTCCAGCTGAAGTATGTAGTGATGCCTAAAGCTGAGAGTCTCTGTCAAAATCATTGGTTGATTTCTGGGAAAGAAATGAAATTGCATGATGAAACCTCCTCAGCACTGTCATCCACTCATAGATGCAGGTTTGGTGTTGGACATGTCTTTAATTTGAAACCTGTAAAATATTACCTTCAGTCAACTTGACAAGCATCATTCTTCCAACATTTAGCCTTCAAACCCACAAATCTCAGCAGCAAGTACCCCATAAATCTTGAAAAGTGAGCAGTAGGTAGGACCTGCTGCTTTTAATTCTCTCTCAACATTTGCTGACCTGCTGTCCTTTGCACTGCTGCTACAGCTACTTAATTTTCCTCCCTAGCATTACCAGTTGCTCAGGTTTCACTATAATGTTTATTCATCAATTTTCTCTTCTCTCTTGAACGATGGAAAATAATAGCCATGTCACAGTGATGCAGCACTAACTGCAGACACCAACCCTTTCGATGCCATGGCTGAGCCACTGCAGGTCAAATGCTGGTGGTGGCAGTGTCACAGGGGGCATGGGTGACATGGGAGGCCCAGGATGGCTGCAACAGTCTCGGCTGGCAGGGGCTGATGCCCATGGCAGTGGGGAATGACTGCTTCTCCTTTGTGGCTTCTCCTGTCTAATACAGCTGGATGCCTGGGCAGGGATGGAACCAGACCATGTCACTCTCCTATCCTCCACCTCCTCTGGTGCTCAGTTGGAGAATGCTGCAAGTTTCTGAAAGGATATCGATCTAAGGATCAGAAAACACACTCAGCCCCGGTCTGCACACTATCAGGGTTCTACAGGCACCTGGAAAGTCTTTACAACCCCGGACAAAGGGAGCTCCAGCCCATTCTCCCTCTCTGTACCCATCCAGGTCTTACAAGGAGCTGGAAGGTCCCCAGAACCACAGATAAAAGAAGCTCCTCAGCACCCACCTTCTCTGAGTGAAACTTGCAGGAACGCTGCTGATTCATGAACCCATTGGCTGCTTTTGCTTTGTGTTGTCTTTTTATTAGAAAACTTTAAAGCCTTTTTGCTTTTGCATAGCAATTGCATAAGCCTACATTTCTTGAGATCCCCTACTGCCAGTCTTTTCCACACAGACCAGGTCCTCAAGGGTAAGGACTAACCTTTCAATATCTTTCACCCCAATTTCTATTTTCTTTTTTAGTCATATCTTTCCAGTTGGATAGAACAACTTGTTACCTGACAGCAAAATTCCTTTTTTTCCCCCATAAAGTGAGAGTCTCTTGAAATTCCCTTTGTTTCATGCTCTTCGTTTTGTGAGACAGGGTAGGTTAGGAACTCTGACCTGAGGAACTCAAGGCTATTTTTGGAAAATCTGCTGAGAACAGAAAACAGGCAGGCTATTTTGTACTTCTTTTATGAATCCAGAACAGAAATTACTATTTCTGTATGAGAAATCACTGAAGATCACTTAGAATACAGTTGTACCAAGTGGAACTTTTTTTCCCTTTGTTAAAGAAGGTTATTCAATAAATAGCATAAGGTAGGTAACATAACTGAAAAATGATGCTGTAACAGAGGCAGGGATCTAACACTTCCTTGGAGACCTAAGGTATGGCAAAGTGACTGGCCCTAACTGCTATTATACTTTTATCATCCTTTCTTGGTTTTATGCTATTCCAATATTATCTGGGGATTCCAACCAAGGTTAGGGTTCCAGAACTTTTGCTATAGAAAATGCATAAAATAAGATTGTTCTTTCTCACTCATTGTAAGTTCATATGTGAGTTAAACACAGCACTGACATTGATGATTACATCACAGAAAGATGTTCACGGTGGTCCTTATAACCAACCCCTACCACAGCACTCCGCAGTCCTAATATCAGTGGAAGAAGTTGGCTCCAAAGAATAAGCAGTCTTTATCCAAGCCTATCATTGCACTAAATTAACCAAGATTCCTGGCTTTAAACACAGAAGTCTTGACCTGCTTCCTTCTTTGGCAAGCTACTGCCATGGGTAACATGGAGTTCAAGATGAAGAATTAGAAGAAATTCTTCAATAAAAATATTTGAAATACAAGAGTTGCATTTCACTGAAAAAAACCTGATAAATCCTTCTGTCTCTATGCTTTTATGCAAAGAAGGGTTTATCAAGATAAATCGTTTGATGTTATTCAGATGGTGTTAGGAAGATAATAATTGCCTTTTTAGGGAAGAAAAGGAATGAAGTTAATTTAGGTAGACTAAAGCTGCTCTCACCTTTTGCCCTTGTAGTCCTGCTTCTTTGAAGCCAAAGCAGCAAAAATCTACGCACAAAGAAAAGGAAAAAATACCTGCAAAGGAAGAAAATGTAGCCCTACTTTTCTAATGTTTCAGAGAGAATATCTGTATTGAAAAAATTCTCAGGCTACCTCTAAGCAGCCAGCACAGATGCTAGAAGTGCTTTAATTGTGTTAGCATGGTACTCCCCTAGGTCTGTTCACCTGCCTGAG
Organism: Acanthiza pusilla; assembly: GCA_036630365.1. Taxonomy (NCBI): domain Eukaryota; kingdom Metazoa; phylum Chordata; class Aves; order Passeriformes; family Acanthizidae; genus Acanthiza; species Acanthiza pusilla. The sequence goes on from JAXCHO010000036.1 coordinate 23,713,941, forward strand.
CAGTACCATTAGCCCAGGGAAAGCACCTTATTAACACAACTGCACTTCTCCAGGGGCTGAGCCAGCCTGTTCACATTTAGCTGATATATTACACAATCTGGGCTTAGACTGACTTTGACTTGCTGTCAGAGAAGAAGTGCAGAGAAGCACAGACATTCATGGATTTTGGCATAGGGTAAATAGGTGGGAAAAGCAAATTTCATAAACAAGCAGGCTGGTTGCAGTCTGGGTGGTAACGAGAGTCTCTGTTGCAAGGGTCCTTCCAGCAGCACCTGCAACTGGACCAGGAGACACTCCCCAAAGTGCTGCTCTGTTCAGTTGTTATAGTCAGCTGAACCATGGTCCTGAGTGACTGCTCCACCACAGGCATGATCCATCACTGAGTATCTTAAACTAAATAAAAAGCATATCCTAGATATTCTAACTATCTGCATAAGACTGCCCCACACGATCATTTCAACACCTGAAGGAACACTTTCTACTGACAATTTTCAAGTATCTTATCTTGCACAGTTTGATCAATTCTGCAGCAAGAACCATCTGGGGAGTCTTTGGGATGGCCAGACTCTTCACACAAGATATTAATCTGCACACTGAAGATGTGTGCACACCAAAAAAAATATTAATATAAATGGAGGCTACCATCTCAGTATTTTAGCTTTCAGTTTGTCTCTTGATGCTGTCATTCTACTCTCAGTTTCATCATATCTTACCCAAAATGTATCTTGGTCCTACAGGCACTGCTAGAAGTCAGAGTTTTTTGGGTTTTTTTTTTCCTATGGCTTTAGGAAAACACTTTTTCTTAAAAATATAATTTTAGACCATGAATTTGGATAATACTGCATATATGTCTTTAATTTCTATTGACTTTGACGATTTTATGTAGCAAGCTGTGCTATGGTCTGTCTATGGCAATAAAGCCCAGGCCTCTGCTTAACAATATTTACTATTCATTACCCTGGCTCCTGTGTGATAGAAGTGATCTATCCACTTGAGCATTTGGTTCAGAAAGTGTTTTATTTTTAGTAGTATTTAGTAGTCAAACCAGGAAGCTGGAAAATGGATCTCAACACTTCCTTTCCTTGAGTTACTGAATAGAGCAACAAGGGTATCTTGTCCAAAAATTGGTTGCCCTGTCAACCAACACTGAACCTGGACAGTTACTAAATTTTCATTTTCTGTTATTGCTGGCTTCTCAAACCTATTTAAATTCAGATATTTACTTCTTAGCTTTGATATTGATTAATAAATCCATATTTATTATTAACAATATTTCTCATTGTCATTAATAAATTGATATATGATCCAATAAATCTTCACTGCTGCAAAATTTTTAGGAGAATAATTTTTCTCTCACCAATTTGATTGATACATATTTGATGCAAGTGTTTTGACAATCCACAGTGAAACACCTGCATTACAATGAAATGGCTTTTAAAATGCTGAAGTTCTCCAAAATATGCAAATATACTGTAAGGTGCTCTTTCCCGAATCCCTCTACCTGGGACATACTCTTATGTCATTTTAAAGAAAGCACATTAGCATAATTACCTCCCTTAATCCGAATGCCAAATGTACATCATGCTGAATCACAAGATGGGTAAGGTTGGAAAGGACCACTGAAGGTCACCTGGTTCAACATTCCTGCTCATGCAGGGTCCCCCAGAGCACCTTCCTCAGAATTGTGTCCAAATGCCTTTTGAACATTTCCAGAGAAGGAGACTCCACAACTTCTCTGGGCAACCTGTTCCGGTGCTCAGTCACCCACACAGTAAAGTTCTTCCTCATGTTTGGGTGGAACTCCCTGTGTTCCAGTTTCTGCCCATTGCCTCTCACTCTCATTGCTTGAGACCACTGAGAACAGCCTGGCTATATCCTCTTGGCACCCTCCCTTCAGATACTTGTACACCTTGATAAGATCCCCTCTCACACTACTCTTCAGACTAAAAAATATGGAGTGCTTCACAAACTTGCATATCTCTATCACTATGTATATATCACTATCACAATACATACATACATACAAATATATATATAATATCACTAATGTTCTTTTTGGTTCTCCTGATTAATTATGGCCTAGTTCTGGAAGAGCAAGATGGTTACAGTCTCTACATAAGTGGCATTTTGGTTGAGAAATCCCAGCTGGATCCTCCCTAGTCTTTTCATTTTTTCTGTCACATGACAGTAGATGTGGTTGGTATCCAGCTGATTAAAATTACTTATACAGTGAATCAATCAGTACCTCTATTTAATGTAGAGAATTGTCATTAATGAATATTAACTATACAATACACCTATGCAGAATTTCAGAAGATGATGTACCTCCTGCCAGTTCTGGAAATGAAAAGAAAATCCAGTACTTCTGTTTCCACTGTTTTACTAATCTACATCACTAAAGCTACTTAGCAGCTTTGTATGACAGAAATCAGACATGGACAGTGATACAGAAGAGCTTTATCTGTAGCTGCCTTTCAAATGTAATCCTAGACAAAAGGGGTGAAATTTACTAGCCAAAATTATATTTAGCATCCTTTTAAGACATCCTTCCTACCTCCTTGCTCCAGAAAGAACAGAAGTCTCACATAGGTCCTATATTATCTGGCAAATTATGTGGAGCTGTCTCAGATACACCAGGATGTCTAAAATGTCATTAAAGGCCTTTGAATTTAACTCCAAGTGCCCCTTGTACTCTTGGTATTATAATACAATGCAATTAAATTTTAATTGAAATTTCAGTTAAAATAATGTCATTGGTTATATTATAATTTTTGCCTTCATTTTCACTTTTTTTTTAACTCCTTGAGCTACAATGTTTTAGGGAAAAAAATGGATGTGTGTGCTGCTGAGACAAGAGATTTGTGTGTAAAGCCCACAAAGCCAGGGCAGAACACTGGCAACACTTTCAGCAGACCATGCACATCTAGCCTTCTGCAGCAGTCATTCTTGACCTTTGTTTTGTTCAACAAACTTCAAACATCAAACATGTTTGAAAAACCTATTAGAAAGGTTTTCAGGAAGCTTTAAACACTTCTGATCACACCCTTTCAGATTTGCTTCCTTGAACTCCTTGCCTTTTTTCCCAAGCAGATAAATGAGGGCATAGGATCTTACTTGTTCATGATGTACCCAGTCTACCGACTTGGACTCACTTTCTATACAAAATGACATTGATACCGAACAGTAAAATCTTAATAACAACCTCCAAGACTTCTGTCCGCACGTCCAAAGAAGCAAGCAGTTACCTCTCCTTGGCTTCTCCATAGTGGATCAGTATTTGGAGGAAGAGGTGATATCCAGTTGCTCAGAACTTCTTTAACTTCTTTATCATTATTGAGCAGCTTCCTGTGGTTCTTGAGGAAGAATGAAATGAGGCATCTAATTGCAATGTAGAATGCATTATCCACTCTTTCTTCAGGGCACCACAAATTAGCCAGGAAAGGCCAATGTCAAATCATCTGGGGAACTTTGCAGTACACCAAGAGTAAGAACAATTATCTGACCCAGAGTAATCATTAAGAAGTTTGCTGAATGAAGAATGTGTTACCTTAAATCAATTTCAACACTCCTTTCTGTAGACAGAATTTTAGGTAGTACTATTGAGTGCATGTAGTCCCAAAATAACGATTTTCAAATTAATTTCAGTTATTTGTTTTTGAGGTTTTGCACAAACTGCCAAGAAAAGAGCATTTTCTTGAAGGATTTTTTAGTTGCATCTGAAGTGTGGGTAAGCTCTGGTGTGTGCAAGTCCTGCATATAAATTAGCAATCACATCTAAAAGCAGTGGAATGAAAGAGGACCTTGTCAAAAGGTATATTTATTTTATCAGCAAAATATTATCTCAATTGTCAAGAAGTTCATAATTTTCACTAAAAAATTTATCTTTTATGTATTTTTCTCACACTTTTTGCAGAGGCAAATTGAAATAACATTTTTTTCCATACAGCCAAGATGGATGCATTTTAAATAGAAACAAGTCTAAAAGCACAAATCTTTCACCAAAAACTTGCTTCTGTTTTATTGACTTTTTTTTCCCCTCCCCAACAATCAAAGAAGAAACAAGAGTGCTGGAACTCACAAATGAAAATGCATTTGGGATTGTCCAGGAGAGGAAACTCACATCTGTTGTTTTATTGTTGGATCATTTGGCACATGCCAAATGGTCCAAATGCTCGGCTACAGGGGGGAACATGGAGAGATCCTGAGCTGGGTGCTGGCTTGCTCAGAGCACTCTTGTCCAAAACCTGTGTATCTGCAATTACCACTGTGTCTTCTGATAGCACCTCCCACATCTGCGTGTCATATGGACAAGATCGTGACAGAGTGGTGGGAAAATGTGAAGGTGTGTCTGGAGCACAGTCTTGACACACCAGAGAGGATTGTAGCTCTTTTGTTATTCACAGGGCTCAGGAGAAAAAAGCAGCATGCCCTCAGCAGAGAGTGCAGGCAGCCTGAGCTAGTAGAGACCAAGGAACAAATGACAAGACATGAATTTGCCTGTCAGCACATTCATGGTTTGGGCAGGCAATTCAGCCTTCCTGAACATCACCCTGCTAAGCACATAGCAAATCAAAAACATGCCCCAGGATGAGGCATGCAGTAATTGCAAAAGAGTGAATAAAAAGGCTACATTTATATTCCTTCTTTGTTGTACAGTTTCTCCTATGTTGTAGAGTTCTGTATTTTACAAGCTGTCCCTTTCCATGGGAATCTGATTTTCAGTTCATATATAAGCACTACATGAGCAAGCAGTAGGCACAGTTAAACATGTAAATCTATTCAAATTTGAATAACATTGTAGAACATCAAAGGAAATATTTAATGAGTAAAGTTTGTCATGGTTTAAAATAGGAAAAGCACTCTACATTAAGATTTCCAGCTTGATTGTTTTGCTTTCAGTCATCAGAATACACACAAGTTTTTCAACTGGTAGAGCAGTCTTAAACTTAATGTGCTGTGAAAATAAAATTACTTTGCTGCACTTTGCATCCTTTTCTTCTTATCCAAGAGCCTTCTGACAGCCACCTAATACCAGCCAGATTTTCAAGTGTCCCTTCTTCTCCTTATTGCAGATAATTGGAAGCATCTGCTCCATTGTCAAAATGTACACTCCTGTGCTTATAGCTGAAAACTGTGATCTCAGCATATCCAAATATCTCTTCATCTTCCCAGCTTCAATATCATTTTTTAGTTCTGATCGTGTCCTGGAGTAAGGAGTTGGTTATTCTAAGTAGTTATTCCTTGTTTTATGTCAATTTGAAGAAATTGCAGAACTGCTGTAATTTTCAAGTTGCTTGTTTCTTCTCATGCCACCTGTGAACTAAAAAGGATGTGCTTTCCAAAAGATACTCAGCGCCTGATGCTCAGTTGCTGGTTCCTTGGCCATTCCTGAAATATTTTAGGTGTTGCATCTTGGCCGATACACCAGCAGCAGTTCCATGGCACAGGGGATGCCAAGTATTGGAGGTCTGGTTATGGAAACTATCAGTGTGGGCATGCCATTCCCTTTGGTTTGAGAGGATCCTATCAGGCTGACTGTCCTACTACAGTCCAAGAAAACGAGATTCTCAGACATTGAAAGGACCCAGCAGGTTTATCTCTGGTTCTTCTTTTTTCAAGCTCTTGCTGGTCACAAGGGCCAAGAGCCTGACTACAGGGACTGTCCCCATGAGTGTGTTTGGTAAAGATGGTAAAGAGTGAAAGAGGGTCTGCAAATCTTCAGCAGAGGTTGGTATTCCTGTCTCTGGAGGAGACTGATTTTGTCTATACCTGGTAGTTCCTGTTCAGAAGAGTTCAGATACAAAATATATGGTTTGCTGGTGCATGGCAGCATTGCACAAAGAAGAAGAAGAAGGCACTGCTAAAAAAACTTGGAGACTACTGCAGGTCTTGCTTTCCTGCATTTGACAAGTATTGTGGACATTCTAACAGATTTCAACATCCTCCAAGACATAGATATCTGAAATCAAACTTGATAATGCATTTTTTACATTGAGAATCATTAAGATCCCTAATTTATATCTACAAGAAATTTAGGTGTGCAGTGTCCTATACAAAACCAGTCTCCTAGAAAACCAACTAGTCTAGTAAGTGACTCAGTTCAACCTGAGACAGAGACTCACACCCTGGGCTCTCCCTGCTGACTGAAGAGAGCTCGGACCCCTCTATCTGAAATCATAAAACCTATAAGTAGATGACTGGGATGGGTTCTCTTCTTTTGCAAGCTGAAGGACTCCCTGAATCTCCTGTTATCATTGCACTGAAAGAGATATGTTTTTTAGGAGTTAATGGTGTTGCACATGAGTGCTTGGGGTACTTTTGTCAAAAGTAGGGGATACTGGGGTATTTCTTAATCCTTCTTCCCATCACTGGTCACTTATTTATGAAGCAAAGATTAAAATGGCTTTTCCTTTTTCTTTCCCATAATCCTCTTACAAAACATAACCCTTTTTGCCATCCTCTCTTTCTCTTTAAATCAGCATCATTTTGAAGCTGCCAGCACATAGAGACTTGTTTCCCCTAGTTTGTTTATGGACTTCTCTGTTGCAAATAGCAGTTTAAAGGGTGACTGTAAATATAGTGATATTGTAGCCTGAACCCCAACCAGACCCCAGACTACTTCCCCCACAGCTTTTGTGCTACCTCCCTTTAACTTCCTCTTCCAGATTAAACACTTCCACCATTCCTTTCAAGAGTACCACAGCCCCTCTTCAAATCCCAGATCCCTTAAAGCCCTTCCCCTGTAGCCAACACTTGCTGACACAATTTTTCTTTTTCTTGAAAATAATGTGACCCCTTTTGTAAGCTTTTTCCGGCAAAGAACACTTCTGCAAAATAAGATTTGTTAAAAGCTTCAACCCGCTGACAGACTGTAGCAAGTAGCTTTTTTCTTGGATGTTTTTGCCAAGTCATGCCTGGTGCTGGGCAAGGCTGGCTCAATGATTGCTATACATAACCAAAAACTGCACAGTTCATGTAAATCACTCAAGACAAAATGCCTTCTAGTGAGAAAGGGCATGTCTACAAAAACAGGTGCCTGCAGGTGCATCTATCTCTAGTTTGAAAGCTTTGCCAGGTACATTCTGCTTCTTGGAAAGAGCTGACATTGTATCAGCTTGGTTATTTGATGTCCACTAAAACAAGGAGTTTCTGTCAAAAGAAACTATATCAGTCTACCCAATGAACAGAAAACATTAATCTATCAGTTTTATTTCATTTTCTTTTTGTATTACCTAACTGTGCTGTTGTCCCTCTCCAGCTCTAGCTTTAGTTCTGGACATGCAATAAAATTTTCTATTCTGAATTTTCTCTGCTATGTGATGCCTTTTTTTGACAAAAAGCACAGGCAAGTCTAGCAGCCACTCTTCTGAGAAGTAGGCTAGTACTTATTTAAGGTACTTTAAACTTCAATGCACCAGACTTTCTAATAGCCTCTGCAATTTGAATACAGAAGTGGTTAAGACAAGACACCAGGCTGATTGGGACCTGGTATCAGATCTGTTCAAAGGTGATGAAAAAAGTAAAAGTGAAGAGTTAGATGATCCAGAATTGCAGTCCTTACCTATCCCCAAGCCTGCAAATCACTCCCAATTTCTTTTTTCACAGCTTGTCTTCACTAATAGTTGGCAATATCAGACCTCCGGTCTTAGTTTGAAGAAAATTTCAGCTTAACCCAAGCAGAGCGTTTAATAGCTAAGTGGCTTTTCTTGAGTAACAACTCACACTTGTAAATTAATCATGCTGCAACAGTCTCACTCTAGGCTAACTCCACATAACAATTTAACTCATTTTCCGTGTTCTGAATGTGGAAACATTAAATCTAGGTCAATATTTTCAGCAAATTCAATAAATTATTCACTGAGTCAATTATTTTCTTGAGACATTTTGTACCACAAATTTTCTACCTGATGCCACGGAACCATTTTAGCATTCAAGGAAAGAAACCACTCTTATCTGCAAAGAAACTGTGCAGTCATGCATCTTAATTCAGAATTTAACATCACTAGGTATAGCATAGCAGAAGGGAAGAAAATTTCACCCCACCATACACTTGATTATCTTCAGACTGAGATGTATTTGTTATATATCTGCCTATTCAGGAATCCAAGAAGGTGAAAATCCTCCATTAATGCAATAAAAATTGTATATTCCTAGAAGCAAGTCATTAAGCAATTTGTTTGACATTGGCTTGAAAGTGTAATATAGCTTCAGATCACTTGCCTGACCCTGTAAATCAAAACGTACTCATGATTTAACAAATCCTATTTTTTAGCTTATTTCCATTTTGATTTTTACAGTTTACATGTAGTATAAGTAAGATCACACTGAAGCAAAATTTGGAAGTAAAAAGAAGTAAAAAAAGGGATAATATTCTCCTGTCTTCTAGGTAGAGGCTTCTAACAGAAGTGAACTGTAAAAAAGTTGAATGAAAGATATGGACATTTGACCTGCAGAAGTGCATAAGAAGTTCTGAAAATAAGGGCTGGGCAGACAAAAGAAGGGCAGGAATGCAGGCAGGACACAAAGAGGTGGTTTGCAGGGAGAACTGGCAATCCCACCAACGGGGGAGATGGATTTAGACACACCGTCATAAAAAATTCACAGCACTCAACCACAGTTGATCAAAAGTTAGAAAGAAATCTTCCAGTGAAATCCTGTCAAAACTGACATGCTCAACATTCTACGCCTTACAAAGCCAACCCCAGCAGCTGTACTGGTGATGAACGGCCTGAACCGAGATACTGCCGTGGAAGTTTCTGTCGCGTTGGCCAAATGATGCTCATCAGCTGTGGCAGGTGGTGTGGAAACTGGCAAAGGCGTCCCACTGTGCCTGTCAAATTCACCTTCCCTTCTCCCTTAAGGGTTTGCTTTTCATCACCGTCACAGCCACGCTCCAAAACAGGTCCTCTTCCTCAGCTGCACTCTCAGAGAAAACTCGAGAGTGTCATGCATTGCAGGACCACACAGTCAGAACCTTTGCTCCCACTCACTTCCAAAAATTAAACCTTTCTCCCTTTCTGCAGCCTTGACCTGATAATTGTGCTGGTGGGAGGAATAAACTGTTAGTGCTGCTCCACTGAATTTGGACTTTAAATGTCCATCACACCATTCATTAAAACTGTAATTATTATAAGTATTTTTTTAAAGGCATTGGTGTCACACCTTTTTTTTTTTTTTCCCCAACTTTAGTTCTGATGACTAAGGAACTGCCAGAAAGAAGAGACAGACTCTTTTCACAGTGGAAAGCATTTGTATGTGTTCAACCAAAATTTTTTATCTTCAAGTTGAACAAACAATTCCAAAGGGCCTTGCTTCTAATGGGTTTTCTTGTTATATTGAGTAATGAACAGAGAAGAGAGGTCAAGTAACAACTGTGTGCAAATAAAATTAGATTCTGCTGAAATCAGAATCTATTACTTTCTTAGCTCTGAGTCTTTTTCCCCAAGCCATTAACTATCAGAGGTTACCTAATTATACAATGTTTTACACAATAAATGCAAGCATTGTGCTTTTTGGGCATCTTTTATATCGCTATTAGAAGCGTGCACAGGATGAATATGCACTACATGAACCCAGACACATGCTGTTGAAAGTTAGGGTGATTAACAGTAGTTCAATGTACAATTAGCTATTCTGGATTTGAAAGTCATTGGTAACAACACTAATGGCGTAAAAGGTTTTCCATTAACCCACTGAGATTTTGGGATAGTGAACCATTAACTTAAAGGTATTTCCGTTCTGGGGACCTAAGGCCATACACAGATCCTAATGTGGCCTCATTCTTGATTGTCACCCAAGTGCTTCTGTAATGCAAATATTAATCTCTGAAACAAGTCAGCAGATGCATCATGTACTGATTCTTCCTGAAGCATGGACACATCATGAGCCACATGGCAAATACTTAATAGGATTTCAAGTACATTTGCAAAGCAGGCTGTAAAAAGCAGTTTGTTGCATTTAAATGGCATAAAAGGTTGAGTTTATTCTAAGCTCTATACTATGTATGACATTTGGAATTTAACACAAAAGAAGAGGAACAAACTAGAAGATAGTTCTGGTGCATATTTTTAGCTGGAAGAAGTCCTTAACACATTGAAACCTACATGACAGGACCATTTCCTGTTGCAGGACACTCCCATCAATAATGAGAGAGAGACTGGGAAAGCCAAAGATGAGAAATTAAATCCCTAAAACACTTCTTTTGAAGAGCAGGACAGGAAGTGGTGAGAACAGACATTTATTTTTATACTGAGTGTCTCGGTTCTAGGGAAATGAGAAAACGCAGTGTGAGTTGTATTGGCAAGCAGTGAGTCATTGATCCATTTTGTTGATAAAAGTATGGAAAAAGTATCCCATAAGGAGGAAATAAACTGTTGAATTTGGAGCTTTACCTGCAGAACGGGCAAAATTCTTTTTCTGAGGCTCTATTGTTGCACCTGTCCACGTGAAACATTGTAAAAATTATGAATTTAAATACATAATGGAAAAGACATAATCAAGGAATAGCAGCTAGTCAGCTATATTTCCCATATAGCCCCTTTTATTTTATCTTTGTGATGCCTGATCTGGTGTTTTTACTAACGGCAATACACAATATCCCACTTTCACAGAGTCATTCTATGGAGTGCTGAAAATATTTGCTGAGCACTTTACCTTTTAGAAAAATATATAAAAGCTATAGGCACAGTTCCCCAACGACATAACTTGCATGTAAAGATGCCTCTTATGTGTTTTTTCTTGCTATTACTTGAATCCCCTACAGCTCCCTACAACCCTAATGCAGTGCTTCCTACTCAAGAAGCTCAGCTGTGAGCCTGCTGATTAACAAGTTTATAGGCAAAAGAAGAAACATCATGATTCAATCTGCTCCCTAATGCCAGGAGTTTGCACCCAAGCGCCCCGGTAAGGGAGCTGCAGCTGGTGTTTCCCAGAAAATCAGGGAAAGGAGAGTATCAAATTGCACCACTGGCTCTCTGACTGCCTCTTGGAACCTGTGTCTATCCCTTCTCCCATGTGGCTGAAATGTGGCTGTGCTATCTCTGTCACCACAGCCTGGGGTCCCTCTAGCATGTCATCAACCTTATTTGCAGCCCTGAAATCCAGAACACACCATTAGATTACCCAGTGTGAGCCTTCTTGGGGGATTGAACCAACAGAGAAAAAAAATTTGCTTCTGCTCCACCTCAGGCTTAGCTGGGTGGTATTTTTCTACATCATTTCAGAGTTGTCTAAGCAATTCAGGACTCAGAATTTGACATGAGGGATATTTCTTCCTCAAAAATATTTACTGTTGATGCTTAAGCCTTTCTTTGCCACATAAAAATAGTGAAAAAGTTGCTAGAAATAAAAACACATCTTGGAGAGAGAGAAAGAGAGAGAGGGAGAGACAGAAGGAGCAGATGAGGGAAGAGAATTATCAATATAATCAGCACTGCAGAGATGGAGCTGTTCCAAGCCTGTATCAGGGCAATTGGTCATTCAGCTTGAATTTGGATTTGTCAGGAGCACAGAGCTAACCCATCATTCACTGAGGATACACTGTTCCTCCTCCATTGACTGCATTTTTAGAAAAGTCAGCATTTTCCATAAGAAAACTTTTACAGATGCTCCTGGGTATTGAAGAAAACCAGCCTTGCCAAAGAAGAGCTTTAGGTTTCTTGTTATTCCCAGCCTCTGACTCCTCAGAGTACCATCTTTCATCTTTCAAATAATTTTTTTGTCAGAATGTGACTTTTTGAGTAGGATTTTTTCCCCTTCCGTCCAGTTGCTTTTACATTTTTATCCTTCACACTGAAGGAAGAAGTTTTATCTTGGATCAGCACAAGTCCCTTTATGTTTTGCCTTCTATTTCAGCAGCATGTTGTATTTAATAGGAGACATTTCCAAAAAGGCTGAGGGTCAGACTTTCAAGTCTGCACTTAACAGCTGTGTGTGTTTGAACTGAACATTCACTCAGACAGCTATAAAGGTTCTCTTCAGCAGACTGAGCGCAGCCACGCAACACAATGCACAGCAGCCTTGCAGATTCCCAAAGAAAATCCTAGTGAGCAGGAGCAGCCATTTGAGACTCAAAATCAGGACTTCTGTGCCAGTGTCTGGACAATATGATCATGCCCCTGCCAGAGCAATTCAGGTCAGCATTCACTGACACCATGGCATTGTCCCTTCTAGTCTTGACTTGAAGCTGGCATGGAAGGGGACATTTTCCTTCAAGCTTCCCGCACACTTTGAAGAAGTGCAACTTTTGTAACAAAGCTCATGTTCTAATCTCTCATTTGGGTCTTGAAGGTTGCATGGCAGCTGTGATCTTTAAACATGCCTGATCAGCTGCTTAGGCACAATCTTTCTTAGGTGTGACTGGAGTATCTGTTAAGGTCAATGTGCTTCACCAGCAGCCTAACTCAACATTACCAATTCATAGTTGTTGGATACTTTTATTATTATTTTGCTTAAGACTGAAAGTGAAAACTTCTACTGGCAGACCAGAATCAAACTCATCACCTGTAAAGTAAACAGAGATTATGAGTCCCAAATTCAATGTCTGAATGAAGTTCTCCTCTGGGAAGTTTTCTTTGCCATTACCTGAAAAATATGCAAAGTATCTTGTATCTTTTGCAGTGGACACACTCTGTCCATGACAGAGTTGTTATCACATATTCTGAATTTATCTGCATTTTTGCTGCTATCCATGAAAAAGAATCAACTTATTTTGCACAATGGATCCACAAATAAAAGCAAAACCTATGCATTTCGTAAGTCATCTGACATTCCAACAGTGTGCTGTTTTCTGTCTTCGGATGACTCATTGTCATATTCATTTGTTAGCTTGTTCATCTATTAAATGTAACATGCTCTATGACAAGTGACCCATTTAATTTTCAATTCCAATTATGCCTTTTTGGACCCTTCTAGTCCAGTTTTTTCTAGTCGAGTGCTAAAGGTTAATATCTTAAAATTAGATATCTAAACAGAAGTGGGACAAAGCACTGCTAAATGAGTAAAGCAATTATAATTGTGCGACTTTAAGCATTTTTTCTACTAACTTTCTATAAATAAAACTTTCCTCAAAGGTTTCAACAAAGACCAATTCTGAGCTAATACTAACTACAAAAGTTATTGCCAAATTGAACTAATTCTGGAGTTATGAGTAACAAGACAATTACCATGGAATTCTATAGAAATGCAAATTTTTTGATATTTTGTTCAACTTAGAATACCTGACACAGGTATTCTACACACACAGATATAGAATATAAGCACAAAGCACATTTTCATATCACATATTCTTGCTGATTAGTACATCTTGATTAGCACAAATGATGGAATGTGATCATTCATGCTATTACAAAATATACACTTTAATAGTGTTCAAGATTGTTGATGTTTGGCAAGCTCTGTAATTGCTTTAATGTTTTATAATAATAGTATTGCATTGATTTCTTTTTGGTATTTTTCTCTTCATTATCAAGCTTGTGGATCTACTACAGCTTCTTTACTATTTGTGTCCAACACCTTTCAAGATCTGTGTGCCTTTCCTCTCATTCTACACGTTTGGTTTTCAGCTCTTCCACCTCTCTCCCAAGGCCAGTGTAAACAAATGATTTCTGAGGCCATGGAGGCTGTGTAAAATGTCTGAATGACAAAGTAATGAGCACTCTTTGTGACTGGAGTCAGCACAAGTATTTATTGCTAAGCAACAAAGACTGATGTCAACGAGTTTTGCCAAATGCAGATGGTGAGTAGGTTTGTTGAAAAAATGAAATCACTCTAACATAACTCTTTACAGCAGATACTAATATAATAGAAATAAAATGCACTCAACTGGTCGGAGCATTCCGCTCCACAGAGAGGAATGAGGTTAATTTAATAATACTTTCTGATGGCTTGGACAGTATATTATGGAGTTGCTCATATGTGAAAATATTCCTAAACTATCTCAGCAAGATTAAGGAAGGAAAAACATCTGCAAAGCTTCCTAAAGTGCCTACCATGTCCAAAGGTGTGGTTCAGAACATTGTTGTGAGCAAAGGAAGGACACAATACACTGTACCTGGCTGGTGGGGAGGTGGTGTTTGGAATATGCAAATACAACCTTACTGGACACTTTAGACTCTTACAGCATAAACAACTTTTAGTCCTGTTCAGCAAATGCCTTTGTGTTGTCTTGCTGAACAACTCACCAGGTGTGACTGGTGCACTGAGATTGATGATTATGTCACTATAAAGCTGAATTGCTTCCCTGTGGGGAATGTCCACCAAATTCCTTTTATTCTTGTTTGAGACCAGATCTGTCACAGTGGAGAACACACTCATTTATCTGTTTTGAGCACCTTCATGAAAACACAGTAATCTTTATACACATCATTTAGGCAGAGCTCAATGTCAGAATCAGATGCAATTTTCCTTCTTTCTATAGGCAGTGGACAAAAGCAGACCTTAGTCCCAAGCCATGAGAAGTCCTGACTCTCTGCAGTGACAGCATGCTTGGTCTGAAGAACACAAAACTGAATGGGTGTTAGTCAGCACTTAAAGAATATGCAGGGTAGTTCAGCCAAACTGCTGAAATAATTTACTGTAACTCACTGCTGGTGTGAACTGCCCCAGGAAGCAGCAACTCCCTTCCCTGGAAGTCTGCATACCTTGCTCACCCTCCCAGAAACCACCTGCTTGAGCTCAGCTCAGAATATAAATTCTCCTGCCCTGCTCCCAGATGCCAGTCATGTTCTGTGTGAAGAGACCCCATGCTCAGCCTAGGATTCCTGCTAAGTCCCTCAAGGGGATGACACAGAAAGACAGGCACATCCCCATGTTCTCAGCCTCCACAGTGAGTGAGTCACCCTCGCTGGCCTGCACCAATCCTGCCATGGGTGCAGAGCCTGGAATAGTAGCCTGGAGTAGGATAAGTACACACAGCAGAGTGGTGATGGTAATAAAGTAAACACATGCACACACAAAGCTGACCCTACATCTTGTTATAGAAAGTGGCTTAATTTGCTTCAAAGTAGAGATGTTGCACCTCAGGCAACTCATTAAACAAGTCTCTTGCGTCTGAATGAAAAATGTAACGTGCATGAAAATTACTGTCTTAACTTGAGTGAAAGAAAGATCAGCCAGAGCTCATGTGGGACTCAGCTGGGAAAAATTATTTTACTTGAAGCTATTTTTATTTCTTTTAGCTGTGTAAGACAACCAGCCGTATTGTACCGTACAATTGCAAGAGAAAGACGTGAGTGGCTGCTTAGAATTAGGTAAATTCACCTAAAAAAGACAATAACCCATTTTGAACAGTGGTTGTATTTGGAGAAGATTTTAGGAAATACAGTATTTTTGTCTCTTGCTTTACTGCTTTTATGTGTTGTCAGTGTCTTGGGCGTTTTCAAGGGTTTGGATCTAGTTGTTCAAGGTCAGTTGCTCTGCTTGTAAATGTCTGTAAGCTTAAGTGATTTTTCAGGACTTGAGTTATTCAAAAATCGTTCACTTTTGCAGTTCACTACTGAAACTGAACATTGGATCTCAGTATGCTTCTGGTGTCTCATCAGGCAAGCAAAACTGGCGAAGTGGTGAAAGTGGTAATGACAAATGCATGCTAACTCAAACAACCTCTGAATTGACTTCTTGGTTTTTAGGGGCTCTGAAGATATTTTCAGGAATACTGAGCTATTCAAATATTCAGGATATTTTGAGAATATCAGCTGAGCAATGCAAATTTAATTTAATTTAATTTCATCAGTTTAATCACAAATTTCTTTATGAATTTGTTTGGACTGGGGGGAAAACCCCCATTTTTTCAAACAGTCCTAGCCACTGTGCTTTTTCTCTTGATCACCAGGCATGTACACAAAGCCACAAAATTCTGTTTTCTCCATCTCTAATGCACTGTTGAAACATCTAGCACTCATGTCATTTAGCCTTAAAAGCTATTAATGCACTTGGTAAAGATGAAAAGTGAAATATGAAATCTTGTCAAGCCTACTGAAAGCTGTAGTTAGTCCTTTTTAATAAATGTTTTTCAGAAAATCAGTTTAGTCTATGATAAATGCACTTTTTCAAGAATAGCACAGTAGAGTATTGAGAAAAATCTGTTTACAGCTGCTGAATTCTGAACTTTTTATTGAACTGCAAAACATCCAGAGTACACACAAAAACGGCATAAAATTTCCAAGCCCATCAAAGTTCTTTGCCCTTGAACTGATCAGACCATCTGTAGATGTGAAAGGACACTGCCTTTTCCATGTCCATTCTGCTGAGCCTGGCAACAAGGGCTTGAATTAGTGTCAAAATATGACAGTGGGTATTAAACATTTAGCATTGTGGGCTTGGATGTTGAGTTCCTACATGCCACCTGAGTGTCTAGACTGTAGAGTGAAAAATTTAAAATTTAAATTACATTATTATTATTTTTGTTGTTGTTATTGTTAATGTTGTTGTTTTGTTGTTTGTTATTATTATTATTATTATTATTATTATTATTATTATTTTAAATAGACTCCAGAAATCAAGAGGTAAGTCAAGATGAATAAACAGTCTCAATTTACTACCATTCCAAACCTAACACAGAACCAAGGTATTTTTAATTGCAACCACCCAAAGGATTAGTTGCAGACTGAACTACACTATAGATCAGGCAGCCCTTGTCTAATCAGATGCCTTTGTATTTGTGTGGTAATGTTGCCCCACAGCTAATGATGTCTCAGCAGACACTAAAGCTCTCTTCCAACCAAAAGCAAACATTGCAAAGACCATTTGAAAATCAAATCTCCCCCTCAGTGTAAGGGAGAGTCTGGAAAACACCACTAAATACAGAAAAAGCACATTGCAGGGAAGATCATTCTTAGGTGTTAATTGAGAACAATGTTGGTATATTATAGTACCCTTATAATAATCTAATACATTGAAAGACATTAAAATGTTATGAGCTATTAAAGCTCTGACGCTGATTTGGTGTAAGTATATTTTGGGTGCCAGTCAGTATTGTTGAAAAGCTACAAAATTATCCTATTATGGAGTGAAGATGAAAAAGTTTGAAAGCTTTATTTTATTCTGATTCTTTTTGATTCTGATTCTTTTTACCAGAATCCTTCTGGTAAATCTGACTTTAAAATTCAAACTTTCAGGATGTATCAAATGAAATGCATTTATTTGGCTCCTTGGATGTGCTGTATATTGAAATGTCTGGTAACTCACTAACAAATTCATATCTTGTCTTTTTAGAGAGATGTAGGAAAATAACGGGCCTCAAAGGAACTACCTTTCAGAACAAACATGTTCTCTAGTTGTTTTCTCAGGGAAGGAAACAAGGAAAATTAAGTAAAAGCAGATGGCATTTTATGTCAGAAAACCGTCTCGCAAAATCATGTCATCTAAAAACTCAATAACTCAGTTACGTGTCTGCTACAGAATTTATGTTTACTATTAGGCCCATGAGCTCCTGTACCTATTGCTGTGAAAGGTTTGAGGGAAATGAAGTCAGGATGTCACACAAAAATGAGTGATATTTAATAATCTGTCACAACAAATATTTTCCACCACTTCTTCCTGAAATCTTGCTTGGCAGAGATCTAGAGATCCTCTTGACACTCAAGTCAACTTCTGAAGGAAATAAAATACCATAAACAGAGAAGGATGGCAGTATTGATCTCTATGGTGATGAAAATTAGGATACCGAAATGCCAGATATACTGAAATGCCAAAATTTTAATTGACTTTAAAAAACAAATTCTGGGGCTCAAAAACTTTTTAATTCAATCACATAAAAAGGTCAATGGAATTTAGCTGTTCTTGAAAAAAAAATAAACCAAAAAATGTCAATGGCTCTTTTGTATCTCCACAAGATTCAGCCTTGAAACACATGCACCTTGTTTAATAATTAGGCACCTATATCATATTTTTGTAAGTTGTTTGTATGCTGACAGGCACAAATGGGTTTAAAGTTGATCTGTGCGTGCATGTGTATGATTTTTCTGTGTGTCTTCTCTGCTTTTTCAGCACCCAGAACTTGAAGCACCCTCTGAAGGTGGAACGCAGGTCTACCCTTGCTGCAAGGAGCAGAGCGAGAAGCCAGGTTTGCAACTGCTGCAGGAAGGAGGTTCCATGGCATCACCACCAGTGCAGCAACCAATTGGATTTGCAAAGCTTGAGGACAGATGAAAGGGGCAGAAGGGCCATGGCTGTTTAACAAATCTGGCACTGCCTGCTTTGCCCATAGTTGCAGCTGTCCTTGCTACCAAACGGGGACTCCAGGTGGCTTGCTACATGGCTCTGCTAGTTCTTGCAGAAATTGCCTCAGAACTTCATGAAGAGCAAAGACAAATAGTCTATTGTTGTACTACTTACATTGCAGTAGTTGGTAAGAGTATAAAGAAACTATCTCAGAAGCTTCAGCTTAGGAAAGATCCAGAGAAAACTGAGGTGATGGTGGGTTTTTATCCAAAAACAGCATGTGTGAAGAGTGATGTGCTAGGGTGTACAGTTTGTTCAGAAAAGATCTATTTTTTCCATTGACGTTAGAAAAAAAATCTGGAGGAAAAAACCCAGAATCTTCATATTCCTTTAATAATCTGAACTTTGGTATGACAATAGAACAGCACATAGATGATGGTACAAAGCTCTTAACAATGTCACGAAACTACCAGCACAAAAAACCCCCAAGCAACTCTATTAACAATAAGCACTACTCACTGCAATAGTTCCAGTAACACATTTACTGAATTGCATGCCTGCAAATGTTGAAAAACATCTCCATATGAGACGAGAATAAGACATGACATAAGGTACACAGTTTATACCAATAACAGAGGACTAGCTGCCTCTATGCTTGCCTGAAATTGTCTCAGCTAACAAAGCTCAGCAAGATGCTATAATGTTGGCTGCTGAGACTGGTTATGGCTTATATAATGATATAACTTTATTTCTGAATTTCCCACTCTGTTTATGGTGTCACAATAGCTAGTTATCTGCCTTCACAGAGTCACTGAAACATCAAAACCTCTGGAGCCCATCACCGCTCTCTATCCTCCTTGGAAGTGACTGCAATGGGAGATTGCTACACATGCTTAGTAAGAAGCTTGCTGGGATCACATCACCCCAAAGTGATTAATCACCATTGTGTCTGCTTTCAGTCAAGGCCCATTTATCATGGTTAGGTATTTGTATTGGACATGTTTGACATATACCTAATGTTAGAGCATATAAAGTAAGTTTACGATAATTTCACCATGTCAGAGTCAAAAAGAGGAGGAATAGGAGAGCTTTCCCAACTCATAGAAGTTATTAATTAGCTAGTCAAGGACTTTGTTCTAGCAAGAGACATTTGCATCTCCAAGGAGCTGAAGTAAAAATACTTATTTTAATTGAGAAGAATGATCAGATGGTTTCTTAGATAATGAAGCAAAAGAATAAGTTTCAGGAAGATTAGATTTATCTGAGCTCCGTAGAATATTTCAAAGGAGAAATTTCTTATAAGAGATAAAACTTTGTCCAAAGGGAATGAAAATATACGTATATGCCACAGCACTAGCTCACTCCTCAGGGTATGCTGCAGGTCTGCACTGCTGGGTATGCCCTGACCCTGTTCCAGCTGTTTTGGGAAATCTAAGCACCATTCTGGTCCCCTTGGAAGTTGTGGGGATGTCCCCTCAGGATCAGACAGACTAGGTTCTTTCTGAGGGCAGTACAGAAAAGGTCACCAAAAAGGCAACAGCATCTCAGACATTAGCATTTGCATGTCTAGGACCATGTAAAACCACCAGATTACGGCCTCTCCTGAGAAAAAGAAATAATTTGTGGGATAGGAAACGCTGTTGGGGTGAGAAAAAGCCTATTTCCTGAGCAGCAGTCACCAGCCCCATTCTTCCAGTCTCCCAGGAGTGGGAGCAGCAGCATCCCCAAACCCCAGAGCTGTCTTGCTACTGCTGCTCAGGCTCCATCTGACTTCCACAGTGGAAGAAACCAGGCTCCACTTGCTCAGCCTTAGGATGTCAAAATTAACATCTCCCTACTCCACTAATGAGCCTTGAGCTGGTGATTGAAAACGTATTGGCATCCCTAGTTTCTCATTAAAAAAGCTGCTTTTGCAGATATCAAACCATTTATGAGCTCTTGTCTGAATTTCCTTCAGTTCTGCATCGTGCTTTCAAACTGCAGCCAGTCTTCAGTTAGCAGCATAGCTGATTCTGCGGACAGGGTCCTTACTGCCCCTCTGTCCCTCCTCTGCCCATATAACCACAGAGATTTGGCCTTCACCTCAGAAGAGTACTAACCCCATTTTGTTTGGATTCAGACAGGGCAATCACGCTTATTTTGATAATTTATTCATATATCACCTTCTCAACTGCCACCTCAATCTGTGTTTGGTTGTGTCCTATTTAAAAAGTCTTCTGTATTTGTTTTATTCTGGTGAGGCTAATGCTGCCAATCCTTTTCTACCAGAGAGACGAAGAAGCAGCTTGCAGAGGGAAGACCAAAGCAGTGCAAAGGCTCAGCAGCTTCAAAGTGGGGCTGGTTGGCTTCCCAATATATATAATTCTTACAGAGATTGTTGCAGAGTCCATGAGAACAACAGCTCAGCCACTGTAGTGCTGCTTGCTAGCTACATCATGGTCAAGAACTGCATCCCATCTAAATAAAAATGCCACCATTTATAGTGGGGGCAAGAATATGAACTGCGCCAGGAATTCTCTTTATTTGCAGTTATATCAATAGGTAGGAGATAAGATACCAGGAGGCAGAGCTTGAGAATATGGCTCTTAGGGTTAAGATCAATAAAGCATGTACACTGCAAATAGTGCTGTCTGTGGAGATCTTTGTATCAGCTTCAATGCTTCCTCTGAGAGCTGAGAGATGCTCCAGAATACCTTGCGAGTCAAAAGCAGAGAACAGGTAACAAAGCAGGGGGGAGGACAGAGATGGTTAAAAGCAATTAGGAACTTCCCTACTATTCAGGAACTTGACAAAAGTTTCCTGGAGTACAGCAAAACTCCCAGTAGGAACTGTTTTTTTTTTCTAGCTGGGAATGGATTTCTGAAAAGTTGAATAGCTCTGTAAAGGTGGTTTCACAAGGTCAGAGGAATAAGAGATATCTCTAAGGAGGGCCCTGATGTTCCGTCTTATCTTTACTTACCATACTTTGTGCTCAGGCAGTGTCTTCCCAAAACACTGCATGACAACCCCCAAAAAGCAGCTCTGAAGACTATAGGAAGGAGCTCTACTGATGCATGCTGAATTCAGCATCTGCAGATAGCTTTTTTCCCTTCCTCAGCTAATTATCCATGAATTCTAAATTTAATCGCCATCAAATATTTTCATATTTTGATTAGCTCTCCTTCAAAACAATTTAAATTAAAAGTGAACCTAAACATGTACCCCTGGGGCCTGAGCAGGTATCCTCCTACAGAACTGGTTCAAGAATAACCTACCTTGGTGATTTAAGCTGACCCAGATGACTTTCTGCTGAAATAGGCACTCACGTTGTCTGTTCTGGCATCTTGACTTTAGGGAAGTCAGCTTTACCTGAGGGCAGTACCTCCTACAGTGCTTCAGAAAGATCCCCAAGAGATATGCCTCACTGAGTGCTCTGACACAAGACATAGCCTTTTCAGAATCAGACGCTGCTTAAGTGAAAAATCAGTTAAAAAAAAAAATCAAGCAAACACAGATCTCTGGAAAGTCTTGTGTCTAGATCCTGAAACACAGGACCTGAGGACCAGAAGCACACATAGGATTGGACAACCCAGTAATTCAAAATCTGTACTTGTAAAATATTTGGCCTGAAAGGTGGGTTCCTCAAAAACAGTCTTTTAATCCCTTTAAATCTGGTTTATATCTCTACTGTCTTTGTTAAGGATGCTTTAAATATCAATTTGCACTATAAACTTGGTTTGTTGCAGTGAAAACAGATATGCTCTTGTTCCTTTCAATCAGAAATGGGATTGGGCCATTTATAGACATGATTCTATGCAGGAAATTTGTTATTAAATGGGTAACATTGATTTAGGGTGCCAGTGTTCTTTGTCGTTTATGTAATGTCATGTATCATATGGAGTTGGCGTCCAGTTTCCAATCCACTTCATTGCTTCTTCTTATGCTTCCTGCTCCTGCATATGCTCCTGCAGCATATTTGGATGTCAGACAGGGTGCCAGATCGTGTTTAGAAATCATGGTGCAGAAGTTGTGTGAGGAACCCTGCTCTCACCCCCATTAACAGTCAAACAAAACAGCAGTCCAGGTTGCAGCCCTCCGCAGGGCTGGGCAGGAATAGGCACCATGTGATGGATGCTCTTTTCATCAGTCCCCAGGTGCTGTGGCCCAGATGTTCACGTTGCAGATCTGTGTTGCCCACCCCAGCAGGTGCAGCTGGCAGGCAATGCAGGTCATCCCCGAAGAGAAAGCACAACAATATGTTCACCTCCTTGGCAGGCAGAGGCTGCAAGAGGAACAATCCTTCTTTGCAGAGGCTAGCGCTGATGAGCCACTAAGCTGTAGGTCTCTGTAGCTGTGGTGATTATTTCTAAGGATTTCACAAAACAATATTTAAGAAGGGCAAACTTGTTGCCAGTACATTTAAACTCAGTATACATAAACCAGAAAAATGGTAGCATCTCCACTCAAAATAAAAAAAACACCCAACAAAAAACCCTCACTGAGAATCACTGAGGTAGCACTCCTCTCTGAGCAGAAAAGCATTTAATTCTTTCATAACTTCAATTCAAAAAGAAGAAAAGGCATTGCAACTTTCCTGACACTATTGAACTTTCTGAACAAGTGATCAATAGGATTTCAGACAGCTTCCCTGCCAATCTGACACCGCTGGGGAAGGAGGAAGAACTGCTGTTCCCACAGGCCTTTGACCCTATACTGAAGTTCAGGAGCACAAGGGCTGAGTCTGCTTTTCCCATTCCCAGAGGACTCTCTGCCCCAGCACAGGACAGTCCCTTTCTGTGCACTGCTCCTCTGTAATCCCTCTTGGTCTCTGCAGGGGAGAGGTGAGTGCTCTATCAGGGAGCAAAGGAAAGCATGGCCAGTTTGCAGCCTTTTCTCACAGCCTCGTGGAGCAGAGAGGCCTTGCAGATACTGCTGACCTAGCTCAGTCAGTGAAGGAGAGTGACAGTGATTGCAAAATGTTCCGTCCATGCAGAACAGGGCACAAGGCTGTCATTGCAGATACCAAAATCACAGCAGTATTGCTGCACAGCTCTGCTGTTGTTTGAAGTTCCAAGCCTTTGACACTATGGTGCTGCTATACATCCAACACCCATCATTGAGGTCACATCTAGAAGATGACATTGATGAAATGATATAATTAAACTTAAGAGATCAAATATTTATTTTAAAGTTCTTTAATTTTTCAAGCAACTCTGTGCAGATGATAGCACATATGGATATAAACAGTTTCCTGCAGTGTGAAACAGACTTTTGGTAGGCTCACTATTAGGTATATTAGAGCAGTATCTAAGACCTCCATTTAAGAAACATACATGCATAAGGAAAGAGACCTTTGCCAAACAAGCACATGTGCAACAGACATGGGACAGTTTAAAAAATGTGCTGCTGCCTCTAAAGCTTTAATCTCTTTCACCTTAGGGAAACTCACTCTTTACTCCAACATTTTCAGCACTAGTGGTCCATTATCTTTCAGTGCTGTCTACAATATCTAGATGAGATCCTCTTCCTACAAATTAATTTCTGCCTTTTGTACTCCTTTCAAAATCCTTTCAAGACAACCTCTAATCATTTTCTTGATCAAATGGCAAAACTGGTGTTTAACCCATCACATTACTGTCTTCTTAGCAGCAGCAGAATATTCTCACTTGATGTCTGTAACTTAATCTTCACACAGTTAACCTTCTCCCTCTGCAATTGCTCCTGTGGCAGAGCTCTGAAGGTGCTTATTCATCTTCCCCACGACCCAGCACTCAGCAGAAACTTTGCAGTCTTATTCCCTCTATGCTTTTTGCCCATAAATAAGCCCTACTGGTAAATAAAAAATCATTTATCATTTTTAGGTCACTGACCAACAGATTTATTACCCATCCATAGACATGTCTCACTTAACTTAAAATAAACTAATAGTCTGCTGCACTGACGTTTCCTCTTAGTGCTCTGACTTAAGACTTTAAGATTAAGTGCAAAATGTTCAAAGCCAAATCCTGTCTTTCTTCCCATTACCTTTAGCTTTACCGCTGGAAAATACCACAAAGACTTATGATTGTGAATAATCTTAGATGTGACCTCCTTATCCATGTCTACCTTTCAATTCTCACTGCATAACACTTCTTCACAGCAGAAACTTACAACCACATCACTCACTATCTCATTACTTGCTTCCTACAATATTCCTTTCTCTGGCTTTGACAAATACCATCTTGCCTTGCTTCTAGCCTGTCAGCAGCAAAGTTAGTTTTCTTAGCTCATTGTTTTGACTGTACAATTCTTCTCCTTGTATTCTGTAACAACAAACATAAGCTGCTCAGAGCGCTTTCAAGGCTTTGTGACTGATCTATCCTCTCTCATTTACATGTAAAGGCCACATTCATGTAATCAACCTTCCCCCAGATTCCACCCCCCCACCCCCTGCCTTCCACACATAAATGGATCCGTTTGAATTATCCATAGATAACTGCAGCCAGATTGCTGGCAGCCAAACGTCAAGGCTCAGCTTGCTCCCCTGGTCGGAAGGGTGGAAGCACCTTTTCCACCTGAACAAGCCACTTCATATGAGACTGGTCAAGCCGAAGGCTGCAGTGAGGACTATATGAATTATATGAATGCTTCAGTAGGTCAGCCAGAGTACAAATTTGCTGACCTCAAAAAAACCCCAACAAAACAACCCTAAACCCAAACACACACATTCTTAACATTTCCTGCTATTTTCATTGGAACAAATTCATTCCAATCATTAGAATTCCACTCCTCTCCACCAGCTTTCAGTTTTCAGTATTTTCCCTGGTTTGAGCACACAGCATCTTTCCAGTGACACAAATCAAGCCTCCCATTGACTCAGTGGGAACAGCAGTTTGTCTAGCTGATAATCACAAAACCAAGTGGTGAATGCAAACATGAGACAAAAAGTTAAAATAATCTTATTATTAAGTGGAAAAAAAATATATGAAAAGCAAGAGTTCAACTGAAACAAAATTATGTATTAGTAAGTATGGCTTAAAACAAAATTGAAGTGAGGGAAGATTTAATTTAAGAACTATACAAAGATATAAAGAAAGAACTGGCTAGGGCAAAATGCAATCAAAGACAGATCAGAAAAAAGCAAACTGTAGGTATCAATACTGAAAAAGGCTCCAACAAAATTGTATGAGCCACCTGTTGCTTGCACCTACTCAGAGTTAGACTCATGGGCAGAGGTACATTCAGGCAAATGATGTCACTCTTTCCTCCCTATATTATGCTCTTCTAAAACCTGAATTCTTCACTATAGATTTTTTTATCTTTCATAGATCTTCTATAGTAGTTTTTGAGGGGAGAGTAGCAGCTAGCAAAATGAGTGCTTTCAATGGTAGCACCAAAACAAAATGTTTTATTCACTGACAAATATTTCCTCTTTGGTTTTCGTGTGTGTCTGCAGTCTGTCTGCAATATGTTGTTGTCCAAGTAATTACTCTCAGATGACATCCTGAATGATTTTAAAACTGTCATTTATTCTTTTTTCTTTACCAAAAGATAGCGTATCTCTTTTTATTTCTTTTAACCCTCATAATCTGCACAAATTGTTACTAGCACTGCTCTTCTATCAATGGAAAGCTAAAGTCCTCTTGACTTCTTTTTGTGGCTCCAGGTTCATGAATTTGGTTCTTTCCAAGAACACACAGTGTGCACGCAGCTGACAACAGCCATGTGGCCATGCAAGTTGTGCAGTCAGGGGGATCTAAATATGATTCTGGCATAACACGGTGACATCCCTGCTCACTGGAAAACTGGCACACCAGATCAACATCTCAGCTGATGGCCCTTTGACCTGATACTTTCCGGCCCTTAAAATCTCTACTTGAAATTTGGTCCTCAGCTGGGATAATCTCTGTGATAATGTACAGAAGAGGACTGGACACGTCAAATGATTTTGCAGTCACAATAAAGTGTAGGAGAGAGAGCAGATATACAGAGATCAGAAACAACATTGTGACTTAGAGTATTCTCAGAGGTGAGAGATTGAGTGTACAGTTAACCCCAAATGCACTACTGCCCCAAAGGTACAGGTTACTGTCATGTCTGGTCCCAGTTAAAAGCCATTATGGAGCCCACCAGTCATACTCCCAGCTCTTTACTGCTGGTCAGAGAATCTCACTAGTCATCACAGGTCCCACGAAAAAAATTCTTCATCTCCTGAATCTCGTGATAAATTGCCATAGAACCTCTAGAGGGATTTATCCTACAGCTCTTTAGATAAGAGAAACATAATGTACTGTGCAACTCAGCAATTTTTAAAGGTGCCCAGTGCCACAGTTTTCAGATTTGCAACTGGTTGGGGTAAGGAATGCTTTGCTATATGTCAGAGAACTAGCCAGGTTTATTTCTCGACATGATTACAGATTAAAAGTTACTTGAGAAACACAGGGTTTCAGTAATGAAGTCACAAAAGATAAAATGGCATAGTTAAGATTACATTTAACAAAATGTTCTCCCTGCCTGAATTCAACAGCAGCTATGCTGTACCTCATTTTCTCTTAGGTTTAATTGAAAACTCACCTACCGCTATTGAGTTAAGTGGGATGATTTTGTCATGATGGCTCTTGCATCTGCCACAGATGCATCCTCCCCACACTCACATCCGCTTGGACATGAAGAGCACAGGACAAAGGCAGAGAACGCCTTTCTAACTCTCCTCAAAGTAGAATGTCTCATCTCTGGAAGAAAGCTTTCCTCCTCTTTGCTTATGAGTGATGCCACACAACACTGAGGAACAAGGAATTACCTTTTCCCCACCTCTTCTCCCAAAGCTTCCATGAAGATTGTCATGGTATCTCTCAATTAGCACATTCAGTCTGTATGTTTAACAACCATTTAAAAACACATATCTAAACCAATCACTGGAGGAAATATTTATAGATACTATTTATTTTTAGCTCTATTAGTCTTATTCTAAATGAATAAAAGTAGATAATTTGAGTAACACAGGTCCAGCTTCATGCTTTAGGTTGCATGGATTTTCTTCTACCATATCAATAGTATTTGTATTGCTGGGTATAGTATGACAGTTAATATATAAATATAAGAAAAGCATGGATCAATGGGTGAAAAGGCTTCCTTCTCTAGATTACTCTGTTCAACAGGAGTACTCTCAGCAGATTCATTATTCACTAGCAGTTTAGCCAAGCAGAGAAATTCCAGTGAACTTTCTTTACTTACTGTCTAGACCAAGCAAAGAACTGCAGCAGCTCAACACCCAAAGCAGAGCAGCATTTCCAAAGCTAGAGAGAATAGATAAGAGCTTAGTCAGGAAGAACGAGGGAGTCAGGACTCTTTCCTAGCTGAGCTGAGAATGAAGCAACTGCTGGGAATGACAAGCATTTGCCTAACTCAGACCTGACGGCAGAGTCCAGGTCTGTGTCTGGAATACAAAAAAAAAAAAAACAAAAGTGGGACCTGACACTTTTGGAGTTTGCCAAAAGGCAGGTGAAGTCTCCTGGCTGAACCATGGAGGATAAGAAAGAGTGTTAAAACTAATCAAAGGGACTGATAAGTGTGGAGTTATTTACTGGCATTATGCACACATGCACTTTTGCAAAACTTATTTCACTCTGTTGTCTAATGTTGACACATATATATGAAAATACTTCTTTTAAAATTAATTTGACCTGTAGCATTTAAAATGTAACTCTTTAATGGCAATATATTTTATCCCTCCATCTTTGACATTCCTCAAAATCAGGTTCCTGGGATACCTTAGGGATTATTCAAGAATTTGTAACAAAGAAAACAGAGCTAAGAAAGCTTTGTAGCAGCCATCAAGGTAGAGGAGAGCAGGCACAAACCCCAGGAGTTCTGAGAAGCAAGTGGCACTCACACCTGAAAATCAGGAGCATTGCTATGGAGTTGCAAGCTGGGGGACTAATGGACTGCTCTACCTTGTAATGAAGTTGGGCTGAACTTTCCATCACTTTCTGCATTAATGATTGATATTTCTGCTCGGGTTTTGGGTTCTGATATCTCCTGTATTTTGTTGTTCCTCAGTCAGATTCTAAGTAAATCACAAGCTGCTCTCAGCATCATTCTGCACTGCATCCTGAAACATGGAAAAAGATAGCTCAGGGCAGACAAACTTGCTTTGAGGTACTAAGAAAAGGGATGAGAGTTCTGAACTTTTGGGTCTGGCCTGCAACAGGCCAGAAAACAACATAATCTGATTAAAAATCTCAGCTGTCATCTTATATCACATTTCCTGGAACTGTGGGTGGGGTGGGAGGCTGCAACTCATCATTTTTGTTTCTGAAACACTAAGGGCCAAATCATGTGAGCACTCTGATGAATTCATGCTCCTTTGGAAAACAGCTCTCCAAGGGCTGACACAAACACGTTCTTTCTTTAAGGGAGAGGATGATAATAATGCTTATTTTACCAAAAGAAGATTGGTATCATTGGCTTCCGTAACAGAGGAGATCTAAGGCACAGAGTTACTCAGGGACACTTAGCAGGTCAAAACCAACTCAGTCTTTCTTCTGTTTCCATGTCTAGTTGACAGTCTCTTTTGGGTAGCAAACCACTACAGGGCCTCAGGGCATCCACAGCATGGGGCAGTGCCCATGAGATGGGGACTGTGGAGGGTGATGTGGCCCTGGGGCAGGAGAGCACTGCAAAATACAGCTTGGGCAACTACTGGGCTAGCAAAGACTTGTGTCCCCTTGGGAAGGCGTAGGGTAGCAAAACATGGGGAGCAGAACAAAAATTGTTTTCCCTGGGATAGGAGGTCTCAGCAAGTATGGTGAGAGATCGCCTCACACTGAATTTGAGCATTTCAAGGAAAAATGAAATTCATTAAGTATCTCCTTACATGCAGTGAGGATGGCAAAGTGAGCTTCTAAGCTTCTCATAGAGGTCAGGCAACATAAAAGTACTTATCCATTGTTTCTTTTGATCATAACATCGTGAAGTGTCCAGACACTCAAACACAAGGCTAGTTTGTACTAAACATCAGCTGTCCTTCAGACAGGCCCCGTGCCCTGCCTCTACCAGATGCTGACTAAATGAAGGAGAAAACATTTTTCTCTACCTTCCTTACTCCTGGGCTGCTTGCCAAGTTCTTTTCCAAATCCTCATGACTCTCTCTTGAGAAATGGGCGCTGGTTGTACCTCTTTCCCGGAAGCTGTGGGAACTATTTCGGGCACCCCAAGATGGGAGGCTGTGGCAGCGCCCTCAGTCCCAGTGTGGGGCTGCTTGGCTCTGTGGACAAGCTCCTGACTCCATGAGTCCCAGAGCAGCCTTGCCAGTCCCTCCATGGTGTGTAATGTGCAGCCCAAGAGCAGATGGATGGAGGGTACAGCTGCTTTCAGCCTGGAAAGCCCAGAGCTCTCTGGACAGAGAGCTGACTGATTGACAGATCTAGTATCACTGTCTGCTGGCGGTCAGGGGTCTCAAATCCTTCCCAAATAGTGATGCTTGGTCACTAATGGAGCCCATGATCCCTCAGTCAAAGGGAGTGGTATATCCTCACCTGCCTCCAGCAGCCTTTTATGCAGTACATGAAAGTAAAATTGCAGTAATTTCAAATACTAAAGGAAATAAACACACACCAACATGAACTCCATAGCAGTACTGAACAAGTGTACTTCTTTACCAATACAGTGGATCAGAAAATGTGAAGTTTTCAGCTAAATGAGAATTTTAGCCCTGAAAGTTTTCCTTGGGACTTAGGAAGCACTCATGTTGCTAAATGCAGGTCCTTCAAATAAAGAACTGCTGCCATATTCAAGGGATCTTTTAGAGCAGATATAATTTTCCTTGCCAGTATCGATACTCCTTTGCAATATTCCTTTCTCATAGTTTTCAGTTTCATAAGTATATTTTTTAGGAATACGTAAGACATTTGGAAAGGGAAGGACACAAAGTTTGGGTTTGAAAAAGGTATCTTCAAAAACTTCAACATTTCAAACAAGTGAAAAGAACACTTAGGATTACTTTAAAAGCATTAAAAATCTCCACTTTTTTCTTATAAAACTATCTGCAGCGATAAAAACCCCAGTGTTGCTCCTCTGCTTAGGAACAGCTGCTTCATTAAACTCCAGGGGAAACACTGCACCATTCCTTCTACTGTCTTTTTAATAACAGGTCTGAATTCTTATCTGTCAAGCAGGAGTATTGTCTCCAGCCAGTTTGAGAATTTAATCCACATATATTACTTAGGCAAAAATCGCATATGTAAAGGAAGTTGAAAGAATGTGAAGAGCCTCCTTCTATTAAACGAACTAGTAACCGTGCAGCTTGGAAAAAGCCTGGAGGAATCCCTTTAGGATCTTACCCTAAGTCTGATTAAAGGAACTCAATTATATCTGCTGACAAACCTCTCAGAATATTTTGTGAACTGTAACTGAAGTATGACTGAAACTTGTCATTCAGGCAGAAATCAATTCACTGCTCCTACAGCAAAATGTAAAACTCCCAGTACTAGTAACTTTTATTTAATTGAAATAAATAATCACAATTTTAAAGATTAGTTGGCCAAGAATATCCTACAGGGTGTTGACATCCGACTTCTTTCTGTGGAAGCTGAGTTATAGTGATGCCAACTTATGAACTAGTGAGAAGGTCTGTGATTTAATTAAAAACAGAAGAGATAAAATCCTTCCTCCACAAATGAAAGCTAATGTCTTCTAATTGTGTATAGCTGAGGAAAAATACAGAGGAGCATGTGTGAGCCTTCTCTCCTTACAATACCCTGGAGTCTCCAGTTCTGGGAAATTACACAATGACTACTTTTTCTTTCTTTTTTAATATTTAATTTTTGTGTATATGTAGAGATCCACTTAATAATCCGGAGTATCCGGAACTGGGCCCTGGATTTTCAAAGCAGTCTACCAGCTCCAGAAACCTCATTCGTTGGATGCCCATTCTGCAAAACCAAAGGTGGTACTTCCTTTGAATGCAATCATTATTGTACCATCCAGTGTCCATTTTTTGGCTGCAGCTTAACATATAATAGAGGAATCATGGCCAGAAAACTGCCAGAATAGTCATGTGTCTTAATTCCTCTCCACCTAATGGAGAGGCAGGGCAGGATGGGCTGGGGAATCAGCATTCATCACTACAACTCAAGACAAGAAAAGCACCAGAAATACTTCATTCCTTGGGATTTGCAGGCACAGTGGAATCAGACTGAGCAGAATTGCATTTAGATATGCGTCGTTTCCTCTAACAATGGTTGTACTCTGAATGTGCTTTCCCTTACCATGCTGCTGAGCTGTCCTTGCATGGCCCAAAGAAGAAGCCTCAAGCACCGTCTCAGCTATCCTGGTAACTGGAGTATGAGACTCCTTGTGTGCCAGTGAAGCTTCAGAGACACTCTGATGACACTCTGTTTTCCTGAATGTTTTCTATTTTCTACTACATCATTTCTGAGGCAGGTTTGACCTTCTTGTAGCAAGCAGGATACACCACACGGAATTTGCAAGTTGAAGCAATGCTGTCTTCTGCCTTGTTTTCTATATGCAATCTTTGTTTGCTCTTTTGACTGCAGTTGTTTTCACAGAGAAGTGTTCCTAGTGTGT
Organism: Acanthiza pusilla; assembly: GCA_036630365.1. Lineage (NCBI taxonomy): Eukaryota > Metazoa > Chordata > Aves > Passeriformes > Acanthizidae > Acanthiza > Acanthiza pusilla. The sequence continues at coordinate 23,745,645 of JAXCHO010000036.1, forward strand.
CTAAAAAAATGTCTTCGTGATTTCATTGTGCGTTCGTAAGTGGAATTTTTTTCCCCATATTATAGTGTTTTGCCCTCCTCAGCATCACTTGCCTTTTTGTTCACTGATTTTACAAGCCTCTCTAGTGAAAATGTTTAATATTCTATGTCTCATATGCATCTGTGGGACTTGGCTGTTGTCCAAGAGGAGGACAATGCTTCTCCCGAAGGTTCCTGTGAGGCCCCAGATCACACACTTGAGATCATCTCTTACTCTTATTTGAAAGCAAGGAAGTCACTGGTTTCTTGTTTTAGTTGCACGTAAATATACTGCTCAGAAGTATATTTAAATGTGTGAGTGCACTGCCCAGGCACCAGTACCTGACCACTGCCTTACTGGCAATCTCATAAGAAAATAATGGTGGCTCCTGCTAAAATTTTAGCCAAAGCACAAGTGTATATAAATGAAAGAGACTGAGTAACTTATCATGATGATTCCTTCAATCATCTTCTCCGTTAGTGTGGATCAAAGTACAGAACCTTGTACAAAGGCACTTCAGATCTATCTGTCTGATATGTAAGATCTATACCTGGGAGATCTGGTTCTGACCTCAGAGACACACAAAGACCATTATTCTTCAAGGTCCCAAAAGAGAGAATAGCTCTGAAATACTCATGTGTGAGCTGCTGAAGATTCTTTAGTGGCCATCTAAATAATCACACTTTGGTGTCTATACATTCATTCAACATGAAGACTTCACAAGAGATTTTTTATGCTCTTGCCATATTTTGGTAGGCAGTTTCTGAGATCCAAATTAGTTCAAATTAAATTAGACATTTGGTCTTCTGACATCTGGAACAGTGGCTGCCAGCTATTTTCCTTCTATTTTTTTTTTCCCTGAAAGAGATAAAATGTTAGGTTGCATGTCAAAAAGTCCATCTGCAAGCCCACAAAGGAGCACAGGGGTAATGGCAGGGGAGGGAAGCCAAGTAATACCCTCCCTCAGCTCCTCCCAGACCCATCACAGAGGAGCCAAAGGGCCATCAAAGGCCCACCCCCCCAAGCCCAGAACAGCACAAGGGTACAGTGGTTCTGGGGGACACAAGCCCCTGTGTCCAGCTATAAAACCCATCACAAGGAGTCAACAGGAGCACTTTTAGGACTAGAAGAGATCATATCCACGGATATGGGATGCATTATGAGATGCGAGGGAAGAGCATTTGGGGATAACATGAGATTTAGAGTGGGATGTTTGATGGAGAAACCAAAGGTGGGGAACAGGAGGGCTCAAGACCATTTGCAGAGGAATAAACAACATGATGAGTGATAAAAGGATGAAAGGGACTGGCCCTGTATAAAGGAGGGCTGTTTGGTATCTAAACACAGCACACAGGTAGGAAAGGGCATGAACCAAAATTTGAAACCTACACAAAAAAGAGTGGATGAGCTTGGAAAGTGTACGCCTTAATATTAAAGCGGATATGAATGTGTTAAAAAATGCTAATTTGAACATATCTGGGAATATCAACATTTTTAGAAATCTTTTTTATACAAGTAATATTAGGAAAGTGGGACCCTTGAGGTATCCGGATGGAAGCAAACTTCTAATTTAGCTTTCACTTTTCTGAATTCTGGAAATGTACTTATTATTTTTGCCCCTATATTCAGCCCTAAACATCTTCCTGAAATCTGATGCAAGATCATTAATGCCTACATTTTTCAGACCTTATTTTTTCCTGTTGTTCTAATTTTTGCCTTGGTTCTGCATAAGGAAAAAAAATAACAAAAAGTGGTTATTTTACATAATCATCCCCTGTTCATGTCTCTCCTTTTTTTCTACGACCATTCAGCCTAAAAGATAGAACATATGATTACTCAGTGAAAGCCCTGCAGCCATGAACTCCATCTGTTTGTAGCCTTCAAAGTATTATTTGTATAAAGACAATAAAGTCGTCTTGCTCCTTTATAAGGATGACTGCAAGTAGTTTGATCTCTGAAAAGAACAGCAAAGATTTTCTTTCTCCAGCTCTTGAAAATGACTCAGTATGAGATTTTGATCTCTATATTGTAAATTTGATATCCTGTGGATCTCCTCCTCACCTCACCTATTGAGTTGCCTGTTATATCACATCTTTCAAGCTTAACATGTGATTGATTAAAAAGCCTCATTTTATGCTTGCTTTTCTATATGATTAATCTGTGCTTAAATGTTTCAAGCACATTATCAGCCAGACTCACTGCTGTAGGAGAGTTCACTTAAACTGCTTCAGTGTTTTAGGTACTAACTGCTGGAATGTAACGAACTCTTAATACGAACACTAATCATTGTGTACTGACACAGTTTTTAATGATATATATCAAACATGTTTGGTTCCTCTAAAGACAAAAAGGTTCCCAGCACACAAAAAGGAGTTGGCATCTACTTCATTCCATAAATAAAATTTTCTTACATGTCTCTGGGCACGGTTCTTCTCCCTGAAACTGCCTGCTCACCTGTCTGCTGAGGTAGTGAGATGCAGGAGTAGTAATCTTGGGTTTTTTCCTTATACCCTGGTAAAGGCTTGGAGGTTTTGGATGACTTCCTTGACCTCTTTCTTTGCTACAGCCTCTCTTTGGTGGAGGAACCTTATTCTTCAATCTCTGCAACATTTCAATTTGAGTGGAATTTTACTGTTTGCCTGCAGAATTGCTCTCAGCCACACTGCTCAACCTGATTTGCTGCTACAAACCACAATGCTTGTTCTCCAATGTTACTACTACTTGTCATTTTCACTTTGCTTCCAGAAAGAATAGCTTTAGACTGATCTGGATTTTCACGTAAAAGTGCTTACTTCTGACAATATCCAGTCCTTTCTGACCAAGAGAACACAGGAGCAGCATTTTCAAGTCAGAAAGCCCTTGGAGTGCTCTCCTGATGGAATGCAGATTGGCTCTTTGCAGAAAGGGGCAATGGAGGGTGGAAGTCAGCTGCTCCAAATGGAGTCATCCCTATTCTACATGGCCCTGCTGGAGGCTCAAGGCTAGGCCAGCTTCCTCAAATGCCCTAGCAGGGAATATGGTGTAAATGTCCAGACAATTAGTTGAGATCCCTTTTATCACATGGAGACATGGCACTTTAGTCAAGCCATCTTCTTTTTCCTATTCATGCAGAAAAGGTAGAACTTGTTGGCTGCTGCATGGCCATAGAAAGGTTAATTGCAAGGGATCTGTGTTTTATTAATTGGAAAAGTGAGAAATGCCTCTTAAATAAAACTGAGGAATACTAGGAAAATAGTGCAGCTCTGGGGCTGCAAACAGCTGCTCCCACAATGGCAGCAACTGTGGAACCGTCATGTGCTCTCGGCACCTGGAGTCAGCAACACTATCACAAACATATCCCTTACCATGAAATGTAGGAAGCACAAGGTTTGCGAATGTATATTCAACTTCAAACCTCAGTGCCTAGCAGAGATTTGTCTCAAAAGCATCATTTGAGTGTCTGAACCCAAGGCAAGAAATAGATAAAAGGAAGGCATGCTGCTTCTGTAATGAAAGACTGAACAGCACGGGCTTAGGCACCTTTGGAGTTTATCTGCAGGGTCATGAAGAGGCTCCCGTGAGAAAACACCCAAAGGCAGGATTCACTGAGCCATTTCCACAGGAATAGAGACAGGGTGGACAGAAAGGACAGACTCTCCTACTAAAAATTTCAGATGCTCCATCCTCCCAGAGGCAGAGTGCAGTGACGAGGCACAGCAAGGGAGCAGAGAAGCAGGACAGCAACATCCTCAGACCTCTTCAGAGAGTCAAAACTTCACCACCACAGCCCTAAGCATCTTTTAAAATATAAGTTCAACCAGGACACAGTCTGTCAGTCACAGAGATGCAAAGCTCACACGGGACATTCTTCCCACCCTAAAACACTCTACGTGAATCTTGGAACATGCTTTACATATTTATATTTTCCGGCACTGAGCAATGTTGCCCTACATTTCTTCTCTTTCACTGCGAACAGATGCATGTCCTCACTCTACCTATCCCGTGTGAATGGGTTTCTGGAGATGCTGCTGCTCCAGTAGCACAAGGCCTTTTACCTGACACCTCAGCAAGGCACAAGACAGCCTCCTCTCCTCTGTCCCCACGTCACTCAGGGCAGCTTCCACACTGACTGTCTATCCAGCAGCAAGCGTGGCTATCTAAAATGTTTGCTTGTGCAGAAAGTTCAGTGCCTCAACATAAACTTAGAAGGATAATTTCTTGATGAATTAGCTTCTCAGCAAAATTCTCACATCACAACAGGGAGCTGGGAGTATTTGCTGCCAGTTGCTGAAGATGAAGGTATACTCCAACAGTGTGAGGAGCACGAAGTCCAACTCCTGAACCTCCCTGCTCTCCACGCCCCTTAACTTTGCAAAACTGACAGAAAACTCAACTCTCTGGAGATGCTGAAAAACTCACTCTAAATCCCATTTTCCAATTTTCACATATATAAAAAGCCTAGTGAGAAAGAATTTGGGGTAAACAAAATTCATTCTACAAGATCAGAAAATGACAAATGAGAATTGGCTAACCATTGTTTTATGTTATGTTCCTTGCTTTTTTTCACACCATAAATGCAAAAAGACCCTTAAATTTAGAATTATTATAGGCATTTCAATCAAATAAGATAACATCTTAGAAAATTCCTCTCCTCACATTTGTCTTTAATAATTTAAAAGGGTACTTTCTAGAAGCATAGTGTAGTAGCTCTCTTTTTTAGAGGTATGCAATTTTAAGGCTATTATTTTGTATTTCTTCAAATTATTGAAAGTGTTTATTTTCCACTGCTTTAATTTGTATCTTACAGACTTCCTTCCACCTATGACCAGTAGAAGCACAGAGGCTCACATTCTTTCTTTACTATCCAGTTAAGTAAATAAGTCCTTATTGCTTGGATAACTCTCTGAAGAATAGCAGGCAGATAAATCATGTAAGATTTTTCCAGTCTTTTAACAGCCCTCCTCTAGAATACATACATGCAGCTTCAAAAGAACATTGATTACAGTATCCACCAAATGCTAAAGTAAGTTTTGTTTGCTTTTAAACGAGAAAGAAAAATATTTGTGAAAAAGCCCCATTTATTCTGACATTACATGAAAATAGTAAGAATTATACCTGGCTACAATGCAAGTAAAGTTGCCTGTTAGAAAACTGACAACCGACTGAAGCTTGTAATTTCAACCTTCATCAATTGCTTTCTCGAGTGACTCATCAAATCAGTGTTACCTAAAAAGTCAATACTGAGAAAGAAGGTAAACCAATAAATACTCCTTTCAGTCACACAATTGCTACCACTCTTGAGAACACAGTCAAGCGTTTTATTGTTTATACTCATTTTCATTTACACATAAGAGGAACAATCAATGCAGTTCTATCACAGCAGATGGACCATATCCTGAAACTCTGCTGAATACATGTAGACCTGTCTTAAGGTCCAATCAGGAGAAAAAAAAAACAAAAAACAAAACAAGAAAAAAAACTAAAAAAAAAAAAAAATAGGGGGGAGTAGGGAGGCAAGAAATTTCACTAATATCAGTTAATTCATGATTCATGGGTATTTATTTTGCAGGTGAAATAGCTCTTCTGAAAGAGCAAACTGCTTCACTTCTTTACAAAATACACTAAATAATGTTAAGTACTTAGAGAATTCTAAATTTCGCAGTGGTTCATGCGGTAAGGGTGTGCAACTGACACAAAATGGAAAACATGGTTACAACATCAAACTGCTACTTCTATTCCCAGCTGGTTTATGGAAAGGTCATTTGACTTCTTGGTTTCTGCTCTTATGGAGTAAAAGCAAGATTTACTTTCTAAAGGCAACTATGAGGACAGACTACAGATATGCAGTGCAGTTGAACAGGTCTACAACTCTTGTTTCTAGAGCATTTGCTATTGTTTTGAAATACAAATATAAAACTTTTGCACACTGTCACTTCTCACACAGGTTCAGCTGAAGGAGTCATTTACAGAATTTACTGCGATGCTCCTATTTTAAACGTGTTTTTTTTTTCTCCTCTTGGCCTCATGAGTGAAGGGAGCAACTCTTTCCACTGAAAGAAAGAAATTACAGGTGTGCAGAAGTACAACTATGCTACCAACACAGACAGAGACAACTGTGCTCTTGTGCACACCCCTACAACCGGCCGGAGAACAAATTAAGAAGTTAAGCCTGCAAAATAAATGGAGTTACTCTCAAACTTTTTTTCTTCATTCCAGATGAATTATAGACCTTGATTCGAGGCTGCCCTCTTTTTTTTTTTCTTTTTTTTTTTTTTTTTGCAACTGATCTGCGTGCCTATTGGAACAGCATCTCTGCCAGAGTCATTACACTGAAACGCAGAGCTGAGCAGTTTGGTGGCAGAATGTATTGACGTTTTTGCAGCATCATGAGTCTGGCAACTGGGCTTGGGGAAGTTTCAAGCAGTGGGTCTTTACAATAGCAACTTGATTCTGCAGACAAAAAGCAAAAGATTGGCAGAATTATTAACGTATCACAATAAAGGCATGTATGCATCCTGCAGAACGTGGCGCTCAGTTTAGCGATGAGCTGGCAGTCACTGCTGACAAGGGGCGCGGAGAGGCAGAGCCCTTCCGCGTGTGAAGGGACACACCGAGGTATCGAGTCTCCCGCGCTGGCTGAGGGGCAGCTTTCCCCTCGGAACACCTGCTCGCAGCCGCCTCGCCTCCCGCAGGAGCAGCCGAAGCGCTGAGGAGGCCAGAAAGAGGTAGGGCTGGACTTTGTCAGCAGCCTTCATCTGGCGCCTCTCCTACCTTACTTCCTCGAGAAAAAAAATACCAACCAAAAAACAACATGCCGCTGGTAGCGGGGCTGCGAGGACTCCCTGCCAAGGGGGCTGCACCTCCGGCTGCCCAGCGGTGCCGGCGGGGGCCGGGAGGCGGCACCGGGGACGCCGCCGCGGGCGGGGGGACCGGCCCGGCCCCGGCGCTCTCCGGGGAGCTCGGTGGCGCGCTCGGGAAGCAAGTGCCGTTTAGCACTAATTGGCCCAAACAGGGGCATTAGCATATGAAATGGCGGCAGATTGATTTGATAGGGGGAATAAAAAGCAGATTGCCGTGAGTCACTCCCTGCGAAAGGGGAGGGGGGCACACATGACAAGCGCACACACACACCGTGAAATGTCAGGAGCGCGCAGTCTTCCCGGCGCTCGCCGCCACTTGCGAAGGGTCTGAACACCAGCTGTTTGCGGGGTCGCATGCCCCCCGCCCCATTTCCGCCCCCCCCACCCGCCGGTCGCGCCCGGAGCACCGCGGCTCTCCGCGCAGGGCGGGGTGCGCGCACCTACCTGTGGCGCCGGGCGCGGGCGTGCATGGGGGCTGCCCCGGGGAACACATCGCATTCAACATCTCAGCCTGTGCATCGGAAACGTATGAGTTTGTGGAAAGCTTGTTTGAAGTCTTCGTTAGACATAGTATAGATGACGGGGTTGATGAGGGAGTTGAGATATCCAAGCCACGTGAAAAAGTCAAAGATGGCCATGTGGAACCAGCAAGCGTCCTTGCAAATAGGCAACACCAGGCTGATGATGAAAAAGGGCAGCCAACACACGATGAAGGCTCCTAAAATAATCCCTAAAGTCTTTGTAGCTTTCCGCTCTCTAGCGGCCGTCAGCTTCTTTTTCTCCAGCAGGGCGTCCGAGACCTTCACCTTCACCTGGTTCATGTACACGGGGGAACCCGTTTCGCTGGATCCCTCGGGAGCCTTGGAGTTTATGGAGGTGACGGAAGAGGTCGACCCCGGGGAGTCTGTAATTAACTGAGCCCGCGTTAGTCTTTTACCTGCTTTCTTTGGCGTCTGCTTCAAAATCCGCGACCTGGCTTCCACGTAGATCCTCCCGTAGAGGGCTATCAGCAGCAGCGTGGGGAAGTAGAAGGCTCCTACTGTGGAGTACACGGTGTACAGGACGTGGTCCGTGTTCACCACACAGTGAGATACTTCCTCGGCCTTCGCCTGCCGCCAAAACAAAGGGGGCATGGAGATGCAGATGGAGAAGATCCATACCAGCGCGATCATGCCCGCTGCCCGCTTGGGAGTCCGTTTCGTGGAGTACTCGACGGCGTCGGTGATCGCCCAGTAGCGGTCCAGGGCGATGACACAGAGGTGCAGGATGGACGCCGTGCAACAGGTGATGTCCGAAGACAGCCAGATATCGCAGACGATCTGGCCCAGCGTCCACTTGCCGGTCACAGTGTACATGGTGCTGATGGGCATGACAAGGATGGAGACGAGGAGGTCGGTGACGGCCAACGAAGCTATCAGATAGTTGGCCGGCGTGTGGAGTTTCCTCGTCTGGTAGACCGTGGCGATGACAAAGGCGTTGGAGAGCACCGTGGCCAGGGTGACCAGCGCCAGGACGACGGCGAGCACGATCTTCCAGGAGAGGGGGGTGGCATCTTGGTAGATCACTTCCTCGGCGCTACAGTTTCGGTAAGAGTCGTTGGCGGAGCCCAACTGCGCCCGGCAGGGGCCGGTCGGCTCCATCCCTCCGCGGCCGCCGCCCCCGCAGACGGTGGGGCTCGGCGCGGCACGGCGGGGCCGCTACCCCGGCAGGACCCCGTCGGCGCCGGGGGAGGGCTGCAGCATCGCCGCGCCGGCACCACCTCCCGCCCGCCCGCCCGCCCTTCCGGGAGCTCAGAGCGGGCTCCGTGGAGCCTCACTCCCCACGGGCGAGGGAGCAGGGCAACCCGGGGGCCAGGCGCGCCCGCTCGCCCCGGCAGCTCATCGCCCCGCCGCCTGCCCGCGGAGCGCGGCGAGCCCCGGACATGGGGCTCCCGCCCCGGCCGCCCCTAAGCGCAGCCCCGCCGCCCGCGGCTCCACACCGTGTCTCGACGGGCGCGGTGGCAGCGCCGCATGCCCGCGGGCGGCGGCCTCGCCCCCCGGGCTGCGGGCGCGACGGCGGGGGCTGCGGGGGCTGCGAGGGCAGCGGAGCCGCCCCGCCGGGCCGTGCCTTCACACGCAGCCCGCCGCAGCAAGTTTGCCGCCGCGGGTGCGGGAGGAGCAGGAGAAGGAAGAGGAGGGTCCGCGGGAGGCAGGGGGGGAGACCACCTCCCATTGCGCCCCGCCGCGGGCCATGCTGTCGGGGCCCGGCCTCCGCCCAGCGCCAGCAGCCGCGGGCAGGGGCCGGTGTGAGTGAGCGGCGAGCAGCCGCCGCCCCTTATATAGCGGGCGGCGCGGCGCGGCTCCGCCGGCACCGAGCAACCGGTGCCGCTCTCGGGCGGGCTGCCCGCCCGCCTTCCCGCGGAGGAGGAGCCGCCACCGCCTCCCTCGGCCCTCCCTCCCGCACCCACCAGCCCTTCGACGGGGGGGTCCGGCCCGCCCCGGCTCCGCGCACCGCCCCACCGCCGTCCCCCCGCCCCTGCCCCTGCAGGCGTCGGGAGGAGCCCGGGTTCGCCCCCCGCCCAGGCGGGAAGCAGCCCCTCCCCTTCCAGCCCGAAGAGGGATGCCGCGGCACGGGAGGATGCCGGTGCTCCTTGGTCCTGCCGATGTCCCTATCCTGTGTTGCACCGTGCCCGCAACGCCGTGGGGCTGGGCGATGCCAGGCTCCCCGCGGAGCCCGGCGCGGCCGGGGTGTGCTGCCCCCCGCACGTCCCTCGGCGGCGTTACAAGTGCCACTCGGTGCCGGAGCTGGGCGTGCGGGAAGTACCGGGGCGACCGAGACGGTGCGGGACAGGGGCGCAGCCGGAGCGGGCAGGCAACGGGACCACTCGCCCTGGCCGCCGGGCGAGGGGCTGCGCAGCGCGGCTAGACCCGGTGCAGTCGGGGTGCGCGGCCCACCGGATCACATCGCCTGCTTTACATTTCTAATAATCCCGTGTCTTCTGGGCTCAGCCTTTCTTACCCCTCTTTTTTCGTCTTTTTATATTTTTTCCTTTATTTTTCTGGTGTGCTTGGAGAGGCACGCCCGCGGTTGAGCAGTCCTGATGTGCCCCACACGCTCCTCCAGCTCTCGGTAGGCGTGGACAGAAGGAGCAGCGGGAGCGCACGTTTGGCCAGGTCCCGCAGCTCCTGCCAGCGTTTGTTCTCAGCAGCCGCAGGAAAGTTTTGCACACAAAGGGAAGTGCGAGCTTGCTTTTTGCTGGGTCAGGATAATTCCAAGCTCGGTGAAATGTCTATGCTCCAGCCCGATTAAATCTCCCGAAGATACCACGACAAATTCAGTTAAGAGGAGACAAGCGTTTTTAGTCTGCAAGCATGTTTGTGCACATCTCCACGTGCTGCTACATGGCTAAATTCCCTGTAAACTCTCAGCACTTCCCTCTTGGATATTTCCTCCAGGTTGTTTTCCACTGTGGTGGAAAAGCGAACAGTTTCCCTGTGGCCCCGTCTTTCCTGGGCTGTGTTCAACACCACACAGGGACAGACACTGCAGTGGTCTGCCCGAGACATCGAGCAAAAGCCAAAAGGGCAGGGTGAGAAACCTCTGTGCCCTGTTGGTCGCCCTTGAGCAAGAGGGACTGGTTCACCTGAGAGCATGCAGATCAGAAAGGGACCACAAGAGGAGGCTGGTGGCCCAGAGGGTTTAGGAAACTCGAGGAAGAGAAGCACTGAACTGAAGAAGAACCAGGGCTGCACAGCTGTGTGGGAAAGCCAGAGTCCTGCAGGGACAGCCCCTTCCTCCCTGCGTCGGCACAAGGAAAGGTGCCCTGATCCTGAGATGTGCTAAGACCCACAGGTGTCCTGAGATCAAAAACCCAGTGGTGGTGCTTGAGATTTTGTAAAATCTGTCCCAGATCTTTAGTTAGACTCTCTCAAGAAGTGAGGTGGGGGGAAGATTGCCTTGAATTAATGAAAGTGTGGCAGTCAAGATTTGCCTACGTTCACTGAACTGACAGGAAGATAAAATGTCAATGAGCCTTTCTGTTTTCCCAAATGGATGTGGGGATAGGTTTGGTCTGTTTCCATGTTTTTATTTTGTGATGCCTCCTTATGTTCAAGCAGGCACCGCCTCCTTTTGGTGCCTGGTAATTGGTTGGCGCCTCTAGACTTTACTGCATTAAAAATAATAATACAGAGCTGTCTGCATTCTTGTGACTTCTTTGATAGGCAGAGATTTTATAATCCTGGCTTCTAATACAGTGTGATATTGCTTTCGCTTCTGCTCAACATTTCTGGCTTAATTTAGTTGTGCTTAAGTTGGCAACTGCCCTCGAGCCTCTGTAGCTCAACATTCTTCCCAAATAGGGCTATGTATCTGAGAGGGATTTAAATTTAAAACACCAATAATAACAAGAGGAAAACCTAGCCTTTCATTCAGTTTTGGAACAGCTTGCCTCTTGTGCAGAGGCTTTTCTGATAAAATTACAGCACCTCCAAGGGCAATGTTCTAGCCCTAGCCACTGCCATCAGCCATGGTGCGTAATGTAGACAAGTATTATGTGAATGGATGATGAGTTCTGGCCACCCTACTAATGTCACTGTTTGTCCTCATTCTAAAATATTTGTGTTCTGTGCACAGCTCTTGCTGTTGTTCTTCTCCATTAATTCTGGGTTATTATTCATCAGTAATCACCATTCATTGCTTGCCTCTTTGTCTTGCCAAGATGATTTTTTCCTCCCTCATTTGTTTTCTTCCATTGTGCTCACTGGTTTCTCACTCATTTCTGTGGCACTGCTGTGACTGGTCAGCAAAATGTTCACCCAGCATTGTATGACAGGTCTAGCTGTGGTGACCCCACCTGACTTCCTCGAAGGACCACCTGATCTTTCTGGACAGCTTCAGTAAGCACTCCCCATGCTTCTGTCTGGGGCTTCAGACTTGAGTTATGAAGAGCTGCAGGAAGAAAGCAAAGCCAGCTTCCTAACAGTGCTCCATGTCATGGTGCTGAGCGTCACTGCTGGAGGGGCGTGCAGAAAACACGGCCCCACCCAGGCACTGGAACTGCTGCTTTCTTTAGGCTGTGCTTGCTGGTTCCAAGGATTTGTGTCACAACAAGGGATGCTCAGGTTTTAAAAGACTGCTCTTCCTCTCTGCTCTGCCAGGCTGCACAGAGCCCTCTGTCACAGCTGGACTCCCAAGGGTCAGGGCTTGATGAAAGCACCAGATTCTACCTAGATCATCAATAAGTACTGGAGTCTTGGAGTGCCAGTCAGACACATATTGTGAATCATATGCATTATCACATGAACCATCATATCTCACTGCTGTGCTGTCGCCCGGAAGCTTGCATTTCATTGTTTATTTTCTATTCTCCTAACTGGATCTGAAAAGATGCTTATGAGAAGAGATCTTATTTCCTGAAGCTTTTGGCTTCTGTGCAGAGGCAGGCATAAAATTAATTTCTTTCTGCTGGCATAAGACTGTTAATACTTCTTATATCCAGATTTTGATGTACTAAAATACCCAAATATAGAAACTACAATGAAAACTGAGCCTATTATTGGTTTATTGCTTCACAGACTGCCCATGTATGGCGTAAATATCTTATAAATAAATTAGAGAGAGAAGAAAAACACATAGAAACAAACCTAAGTACAGAAAGAAAAAGACCTCATCGTACAGTCAGATCTGTCCTGGCCACAGATAATATTGTGTAGGTTTTGGCATTTGGATCCTTTAGGTATATTTGAACATGGGGCTCAGCACATAACATAAACTTCACCTCTGCTCTTGACTCAGCTGGTAAGTTGTGTGTAATGGCATCTGTAGCCTCCTGCACTGTGATGAGATTCATACTCATATTTTAAATAATGAAATTCTGAGTCCTTCTGTTAGCAAAGATAACCTTCACTATGTAAATCAACACAGTGGTATTTTGTTGAGTTTGCCAACAGACAAATAACACTAATGTCTGTGTGAAGTTTCTCAATGTTAACTTTGAAATATGGCTAAGGCCATTTAAATGCCATCACTTTTAAGTCACTAGTCAAAATAAAATCACCCAGCTTGAGTTACTGAAATTTAATTATAAGGAACAGCTGGGCCTAGTTTTGATTTTCACTCTAAGGACCCAGACAAAGAAGCTCAGAAGGCACAAATACACACAGTTTCTCAACCCATACTGGTTAGGCACAGTTGCTGAAAAATGCACTCAGATACCCTCTGAAGAGCATTCAATTACCCTGAGTAGGCAACTGAGGTCAAGCAAAAAAAACCCCCTCCAGTCCTCCCTTACACTGTCTCTAGCAGTTAATCTCCACTCACTGCACTGATCCTCACACATTTCAGTTCATGGAGGTAGAAGTTGAGGTCGATGTCTGTTCCTCAGTCATCTACAAGGAATTTGTATTTTAACAATGTTCCTGGAGATACTCCACAGGAAACCACTTCGATCCTGCCCCATCTGCTCTCCTTCCACACCAGCCATAATTCTCCTGCTTTGTTAAAAATCAGAAGAATTGACTGTGCTCATATGAAAAAGGATTTTGGTTTCTTGTCTTTGTGGTTTCCTTCTGAGGCTGCTGGAGCCTCTAATTCACACCGAAATCAGTACAAATGCCTGTTTTGGTGCCAGAAGGTCTGCCTCAATGATCATCCCTCCAGTTCAGGCTGTCTCCAGTAATATACCTGGAGGGACTTTAACCTACCTGCTATAATATGGGTGGATTATAACCTTCTATGAAATACATTCATATCCACTGGGGAATGATCTGCAGAAAATGGCCATGACAGCATGACATAAAGGTACAGCTGTCTACCAGAAATAAAAGTCAGTGCCATTACCTGTAGCACCTGTTCAGCATGAAGGCAAAGGACACTGCATTTAGATTTTGTAGGGATTCAAATGACAAATGGTCTCATGTTCTATACTCAGCTCTGGCAAAAGATAAATTCTCCACTTTCAGACATGGACCTGTATCAGTTGTAATGCACTGTCCCACTTCAGCATGTTCAAATCTTTCTGTCTGATTTAGAGAATGGGATCTCTGAAGGTTTCCTTTTAGGATCCAGTTGATTTCAAAGGGGTCCCAAATATCAAGTTTTCAGAAATGAAACACTGAATTCTGTGGTTTTTAAAAAAAAAGTCTGCACACATTTTAAAGCAACAAGCTACTAATGTATAAAGCTTGATGGAAACTTGTGCAACGTAGTGAATCACTGTAAAGAAGTAAAACTGCTGAAAATTAAGAATCAAATCTTTTCCTTGTGAAATCATCATGTCAGCGTTGATTTAAGGGGACCTACAAAGATTTCTTCCTATTAGAGATCTGGTTCTTCTGCATGGCTAATTAATATTTATCTAGGAAAGAAGGTAACATATGCTAAGCCCACTGCCACTATTTATAAGCATGCTCTAGTCTTTGTTCCCGGAGGTAATCAGAAGCTAGGAGCTTTTGCTGGCATGCAGATTTGGGCTGCTAATTTAATAAAATGCATCATCCATTAATTTGAGTCCTTTTAGGATGTTTACTAGTTGACAGTTTCTTTTGCAGTATGCGACTTAATTGCAAAATTTAGTTGTCTGTTCTGCTTAGCAAAAGGCTTAGAGAGAGACACTTCTTACAACATGCTGAAATTCAGGAACGGAAGCAGTTTTGAAGGCCACAAAGGTCTTGTAGGCCTACTTTCATCAGCAGATTAGTGTAGCAAGACTAAAGCAGTAGTGAATGATCATCATAGTGAGTGAGCATCATCCAAATTTCAGAACTTTGCAAGGTCAAGAGGCCCTTTGAGGGATTCAAGGTATATACAGTTATTCTCAGCAGCACTTTGCAAGGCAGAGCACAGCAGAAGATCTCGTTCTGGTGACAAGGGACAGTGTCTGTAAACCAATTAAATCCAGCATAATCTGATCTCGGAGAATGGCTGTCTTGAAACTTATGGTTTACATGTTGCAAAGTGTGAAATCCACAAGTGAATCTACTAAAAAATAATTGATTCAGCAAAGGCTATCAGTATCCACCAGTGCTCTAGGGGTAGCTCTTTGGGGAAGAAAACAAAGGCCCAGAAGAGGTAGGTAAATAAAACTGTGTCACTCGAGGCTTCTGCCAAACACAAGGCAGTCATGCATCCCACTGCTTGGAAGCAGAATGTGTCTCATCTGACTTTTCTCAAAGTAACCAAGTAGAGCTAGTAGAGACAGATCAGCAGCCTGGATCAGCATTGCCCCAGTTGTCAGTCTTTTCATGTTTCTTTTCTTATTTTCCAATCTTTTCATTATCCAAAGATTGTTTAACTAACCTTCCTAATAGAAACTGTAAAAGTGCATGTCTTCATGTCTCATGTTTAAGATTGCTTATTGGGGAAGCGGATACTTAACTGTAAAAGATAGATGTGATCTTTATTTAGAAGGGTATGTTTTACTTCTTTTTACAGGAAGAAGTCAGTTTTAAAGGATTCAGATCTCAGGTAGAACATGCCCATAGAGAGGTTTCGAGGTGATCTGAAAAATACCTTGTGTTCTAGATGTAGCCTTTAAAACATTAGTGGATTTTTTAAAAATCCTTTTCCTTATTTTTCTTATTTTTCTTATTTTTCTTATTTTTCTTATTTGCCAGATGATCATGTCTGTAGCTGTGGAAACGGAATCAGATAATTTTATTTTGTAGCTTTTAAATTCCAGTTGTGAATTTCATGGGTTTCTCTTTCTTTCCTTGGGCAAATGTTTCTATGTCCCTTCCCCAGTGCTTACTCTCCAAAGTTCCATCCCTACACACTAGGAACTCTGCAAAGGTACACTGTTCACCTCTTTAAGAGCAAACCAAAGCTTCAAAACCTAAGCAATCTTCTTCTTACTAACTACTATAAAAATATGTATCTATTATAAGAAAGAAAGAAAGAAAGAAAGACAGAAAGAAAGAAAGAAAGAAAGAAAGAAAGAGAAAGAAAGAGAGAAAGAGAGAAAGAGAGAGAGAAAGAGAGAGAAAGAGAGAGAGAAAGAGAGAGAGAAAGAGAGAAAGAAAGAGAGAAAGAAAGAAAGAAAGAAAGAAAGAAAGAAAGAAAGAAAGAAAGAAAGAAAGAAAGAAAGAAAGAAAGAAAGAAAGAAAGAAAGAAAGAAAGAAAGAAAGAAAGAAAGAAAGAAAGAAAGAAGGAAAAGTAATCTACAGCTCACTCTGGGTTTTCCTCGGTTTCCTTTTCACTCTCAAACATTTTTGGACTTGGCCCAGATCTGTCCTCACACCCCCATAGTTCATAACTTTTTATCCTAGTGATGAACTTTCTCCCCCTCATTGCCTCATTTCCAAACTGCTTTACTGCCTTCTCCATGTCTTGCTCCTGCAGCTTGGCACACGTCTTCATGGGACCCCGACCTTCTGTTCCCTCACCCTGCTCCCACTCCTGTCCTTGGGAAGGAGGAGGGAGAATGTCCTTGCACGTCCCCTGAAGACCCACAGCCTCTCTCATGTTTAAAACAGCCCTAAATCCTAGGAGATTTCTACACTCCAAACCCATAAGCCCCATCTAAGAGTCTAGAAAATACTCAGGTGAAGTTATCTCATGAATCATGTTGCCCTTGCTTAAGAACAGCTTGGAGCTAGGGGGGTTTAGTTGCTAAAACTGCCATCCTTGTTTCTGTAATGTTTCAGTTGTTTTTTTTTCTGATCTTGGAAGCTGTACTATACCTACCTAAATGCTACCACACAATTCCATAGCCTGCTGTTGTGGCCATGACCCTCTTCTCTCTTCATATCTTCTTTGTGCACCCCTTTGCTTATCTCCTTCCTCCATTAATACCTCACTAACAAAAAAATTTTCTTTACATGACTTTCAAAGCATTTGGTAGTTAATCTACTTCTCATCACATATTCAGGTTAATTACTGCCTCCCACTAGCCCCTGATGCTGGCCCCTCCTAGAGTATCATTCTATTTCAGTCAGACATCTTCATGTCTTCCCAGGCTTTAGAAAAGTTTTCTGTAGCAGGTACAGATGTCCTCATTATAAAGGATAAAAATCCTTGCTTGCTGTGATGCCTACAAAACGCACTTTACAAGAGTCAGGCTGTTGATTAAACTATGACTGTTAGCTATTATTCTTCCTGGTGGTATTTTGTTTGCTGATATTTTCCCACTTGTGTGCCTCTGCTAGTGCTAATCTTAGACTGCAATTCTTTTGAACAGAGACCTTGTATTTGCTACTATGAAAAAAGCTTTGAGGGTCCTGATTCTACACTTTGAGAGGCTTGGTAAAAACTCTTTCTCTGTCAATAGCCACTATTAACAGCATCTTCTCTTGTGTTGTTTTTCATCTGTAGTTCAGAAACCACTGTCAAGATCCAATAATCATAAGAGGCATACCCTTAGGAACTGGACACCAAGTGCCCACCAAAGATGCTCTATCACCCCTCTCCTCAGCTGGGTACGGGGGAGAAATTATAACAAAAGGCTTGTGGGTCGAGATAAGGGCAGGGAGAGAACACTCAGCAGTTACGGTCATGAACAAAACAGACTCAACTTGGGGAAATTAGTGTAATTTGTTGCTAATCAAATCAGAGTATGGTAATGAGAAATAAACCTAAATTTAAAAAACCTCCCCACCACCCCTCCCTTCTTCCTGGGCTCAACTTCACTCTTGATTTCTCTACCTCCTCCCCCCAAGCAACTCAGGGGGATGGGGAATGAGGTTGGCGGTCTGTTCATCACACATTGCCTCTGCCGCTGCTTCCTCCTCAGGGGAGAACTCACACTCTTCCCCCACACAGCATGCAGTCCTTCTCATGGGAGGGTCCTCCGTGAACTTCTGCAACACTGGTCCTTCCTATGAACTGCAATTTTTCACAAACTGCTCCAGCATGGATCCCTTCCACAGGGTGCAGTTCTTCAGGCACCCTGCTCCAGTGTGGGTCCCTCACAGGGTCACAAGTCCTGCCAGCAAACCTGCTCCGGCGTGGGCTTCTCTCCGTGGGTCACAGGATCCTCCAGGAGCTGGCTCCAGCACAGGCTTCCCATGGGGCCACCTCCTTCAGCTGCATCCACCTGCTCCGGTGTGGGGTCCTCCAGGGGGATATTTGCTCCAGTGTGGACTTCCATGGGTTGCAATCTCTGCTTTGGCACTTGGAACACCTCCGCCCCCTCCTTCTTCACTGACCTTGGTTTATGTAGAATTGTTTCACATATTCTCTCGCTCCTCTCTTCTGCCATAGTTGCAGATATGCAGGTTTTTTTCTCTGTTCTTAAATACCTTATCCCAGCAATGCTACCACCATCACTGGTGGCTTGGCCTTGGCCAGCAGCAGGTCTGTCTTGGAGCCGCTGACATTGGCTCTGCCGGACATAGAATAAGCTTCCAACAGCTTCTCACAGAAGGCCCCCCTGCTACCAAAGCCTTGCC
This sequence comes from Acanthiza pusilla, assembly GCA_036630365.1. Taxonomy (NCBI): domain Eukaryota; kingdom Metazoa; phylum Chordata; class Aves; order Passeriformes; family Acanthizidae; genus Acanthiza; species Acanthiza pusilla. The sequence goes on from JAXCHO010000036.1 coordinate 23,763,868, forward strand.
ACACAAACCAAATGCAGGAACAAATGACTGATCCACATAAACTGACATGATCGGCACAGTGTTTTGCTGTATGTTTTGTTGCATGTAAAAGATAAGAACTGTCCCTGATATCCCTTATGCAAGTAGCCAGAAATAAAGTAAAAGAGCTGACTATTAAAATACCATGTGCACCTGGTTGTTTGTTTCTATTGCAGCTCTGAATTCTGAGCTATAGAGATAAAAAGGGAAAAAACCCAAACCTGCTAGAACTTATGTTCTTAAAGACTGGGGTTTTGAGAAGTAGAGAACATGATTACCCGCTCCCTTCTGCCTCTGCTTCTTACCTGCCCTGAGAGATTAAGTTCTCCAAAGTCCCCCCAAAGGATAATATCTCGCTTAAAGTTTGATTATAAGAATTGGAGGTTTCATTTTAAGTGAAACTGCCCAGCCTCTACCTATTAAGTGTTTACACTTAATATAAAACTTTAGGCACCTGGTCATGGCAGACAGAACTTCTATTATCAGTAACTTTCCAGGCTTCTTCCTTTCCTCTTTGGCTGTAGTGCAAATATTGGCATTTATTGTTGGAAATGTCTTTTATCGGGGTATATTTCTTGTCTCAGCAGACTTTCTTGCTGGCTTAGAACTATATATAACATTTGGAGTTAATTTACTCCTGTCTTCTGCTGTGCTGCCCTAGCAATGGCCTTTGGACCAGTGGTGACAAACCCAGTAATGTGGATTGCTCTTTTTCATGAGTCTGAATATGAATCTGATAAAACCTCAGAAGTGCTCCCACTTCCTACATCCCACATTTACATTTACACTTTGTAAATTCCTGAGAAAAAGAATTTTTAGTTTCATGTTCTCAAAGAGACCTGCAAGAGTTCAGTAGTTCCCTTTTCAAAAAGCAGCATTTTGGTAGCATTGTTCAATCTTTGACATTTTGATTGCCAGTAAGTACACAAAGTCCTCCGAGACACCATCCTCTGAGGAGCCATGAAACGTGGGTCAGTCAGTTGTTGACAGCCTAATATTTTCTGGCTGAAACAGTAGGAGGAAAGCTATTCCTGGAAGCTGATGGTCATGTGCACTCCCTTTCTGGGATTTCTTTCATGAAAATTATTAGAGCATATTTAGATATCCTCCTTTCCTTAATGAAGGGAGTGCTTAAAGCTTGTTTTGGAGATTTTAAGCATGCTTTAAAATCATCTCCTGTCTTGTCAGTATCTCACTCCCTTTTCTGTACTCAATTCTGCTTTCATTTAAAAGGGTCAGACTGCTGCTTATCAAGGATCTTTTAGGCTGGAAAAGGCTGTTAAGATCATCAGGTCCAACTGTTAAATGTTTTCAACCCCTCTGACATCCCCTGATGTATCTGCAATTTCCAATTGATTGCCAATCAGATTTGCGAAAAAACAGAGAAATGAAGAAACAAATTTCTTGGATGTCTAATCATAAGCATCTTTAATATGACCTTGAGACAGGAGGACTTGATCAAATGGTTCTAACACTCTTCTGTCAAATTCTCTATATTTGGATATATTTGAAGCTAAAGGGCACAGTTTTACTTTTTGTAATTTAAAGAACACTTGGTGGGCACAGCCAGATGGAGGAAAGCAATAGAGAAGTCTGAGGATATTTATTGAACAGTTTTAGATAATTTCAGTCTTTGCATCTTGATAATAGTAGCTTATACAAGCAGTAGCTTCACTAAATTATACAATATTCATGGAGGTGATTTGCAAATAGATGTGTCTCTGTAGGAAAAGTTTGTGTGGGTTACCCTAAAAGCCAGAAATGTGAAAATATAGAAAATTAACAGCCAATGATCTCAGGGATCAAAACCAAATTTTGACAAAATAAGGACTAAACCCCGCTGTCATTTAAGCAATGTAACTATGTACATTTACAATTAAATTCCACCCACACTACTTACATACTGGGTAGCATTTTTTGAGTATTTGAAACTTGCTAAAGAATTTGAGCATCCACCTATTGCAGGCAGAAAAAAGTAACAAATTTTTAAAGACCCAGGAAATGTTAGGGATCTCTACCATAACCAAAGGGCACACAATTTTACCAACCAGTACTCTAACTCAAGAATTTGTGACTGGAGAAAGAATCAGGCCATAGAGGAGGAAGGGCAGGCAATATATTTTATCAGCCCAGCTAAGAAAGCAGGAGAAAAAGCAGAAAAATTCTGAGGGACACAAGAGATCTTCAGGAGGTCACACATTGTGACCCATCCCAACTCATTCTTCCAGATCCCTTTTTTAGTCTATTGCAATGGGAAAATGCTTCCTCTGGTTAAAATTTCCATCTTCTTTTTAGCATGAATTTGTATGCCTTTGGTGTCCAACCATTGGTCCTTCCATGCTTCTGTCTGTTAAATTAAAGAGAACTTGGTATCAAATGACTTCTGCCAATGTAGCTCTTGCTAGCCTGCAATCAGATAGCCTGCAGTCAAGGTTCATTCTTAACCTATTTCTACTGGTTTAACAGACTTGGTGTTTTTCAGTCTTTATATTCTCATGCCTCTTTTCTCTGATGTTTGACTTCTCAGTCTCATTAATTCTTCCTACACCATTCTCCTAAGTGGTTTCTCTTATGTTACTGGAAGTTAGTGTAAGAAGAGTGACAGATACAGATATCAGATCCATGGTATGCACATATTATATATATTGATTGATATATATATAGATATATAATATAATTATATATATGATAAAATATGTGAACATATATGTGTGATATATAAATATATGAAAGGCAATCACAAAAAGGAAGGGAAAAATCTCTTTTTCACAGTCATGACGGTTAGTATAAGAACTCCAATAAAATCAGAGCTGCACTTTTTATTATAAAATATACATATATAGCCTAGCTGCTCAACAGTAGATTGCAGATGTACTCTATCATTTTATAAACTAATTCATGGAAGCAAGATAGAGGACAATTTCAAAGGGAAGCTGCATCTACCTTTGCTGCATTGGCAAGGCAAAGCCACAGGCTGACCTGACCCAGCGCTGGCACCGCTGTGCTCCCCAGAGGATGTCAGGCTGGATGACTTCCAGAGCATCCTACTCCTGCCAGCATTTCTATGCTTCTTTGCATTAATGCAGCAGGATTTCTGGGCATAGCCACGAGGGATTAATAAACAGTGATAACTGAATTTTGGAAAGGTAGCTTCAGTTATCAAGGCAGTGAAGAAACAGACTTGCCCTTTTAAGTACTGTATATAAATAGGAGCTGGGAGAATCACCATTTGTATTAAAATCCCAGAAGGATTTGGATCCTGCTTTGTCATGCCACTGGCCAACACCACATATAAACAAAATAAGGGTGACCTGATTTTGGCAGTGTGCTGTTTGGCTTTCAGAATGAATTACTGTAAAATCACAGGAATTAGAGAAAATAGGGATTGGATTAATTAAGTAAGAAATGTGAGGGATTGCCAGTAATGTGGAAGAGCCCAGCAGAAAACATTACCAGACAGCATGAATGGAAACAGCAAACTTTTCACCAGTTCAAGTATGGTTACAGGAGGGATACAATGTGCTGGAAAGCAAAATTGATGGACTAAAACAAATCTGTTTAGATTACTGATCAAGGCAAAGTTTTGCCTTAGCATGTATGAAAGCAAAGTGTTACAATTCTGTTACTATTATTGTTGTTCTATTAATTATCCAATACAATTTGATAAATACTCCTTTTGTGCTAGGCAAGCCCCGTGGATCCTATGATCTTCATAAGAATTTTCATTTAGCAGGAATATTCCGTGCCTTTTTTTCTACCTATTTTTTTTCATGCTAATAGTATTCATATGACAGTACAGCTCTTACTAATCTAAGGATTTAATAAGAGGTTTAATTGCAGAGGCGTTTTTCTGAAAAGAAGAAGGATATTTATTTGCTCCTCAAATAGCCATGAGGACTGTTAAATTAAGAGGTTTATAGTATGAGGTTTATATTGGGTTTAAAGGATACCTGACCACTTCAGCAGAAGTGGGTTTGCAACAATCAGAGTGATGAAGTAAAGAATTGCTTCATTTTTTGCAGACAAGTCAGAAAGCCAAGGCTTTGGGAAGTTTGGAAATTAGCTTGAAGTAACATTTGAGTTCAGCTTCTGTCTGATAACCGCCTCTCTGATGGGTGATGGGACTGTATGGTGCAAAACACATTTTTGTGCTGTGGGAGTCTCGGCGAAGTCCCAAACCTGTTCACCTCGTCTTGCTCCTCATTAGTGAGAATAAAAGACTCACAATCTCTGTCTGATAAGAGGAGTGTGGGGGTCAGCATTGAGCCAGCAATACATGTGGAGAGCCTTCTCTGTGCTGATGAGAGCTGTCACAGTCTGTGCTGGGGCAGGACACAGGACTTGATGCTGCACATGTCAGTCTCTGCTGCAGCAGAAAAATCAGGGAAGCTGCCTTAGCCTAGTTGCCTCTGCAACTAAATATTTGTGGCATACATTAGATTTTCCCTATAAAAATGTCTCTCTTGCCAGAATGATATAAAGAATCCTAATGTAAATGAGACTCAACCCACATTGCACACTACAGTAATGCTGATTTGTTACAAAAGGAAGCACTGCTGTTCAACACTGTGTTAATGCATGGTGAGATGTATTCATTTTGAAGAGGGGAAAGGATGCCAAAGCATTTGATTAGGAAACAAAGAAAATCGAAAAGACATATTTTTTGTAAACCAGTGTTAAATATGGGCAATAGGTTTTGGCTGCAGCTCTACAAAATTCAGATTTACTCTTTGTTAATGAAAATGATAAAAGCTTTATTCATTGTCACCTAAGTTGATATCAGAAGAGTCATTTAATGAATCATAAATAGGTTTTCTTAGATCTGAACTAGAAAGGAAAACAAAACTGCCAAATCTCAATAATGTGGGCCATAGAAACCAGATATTTTACCCTGCAAATTCACAAGATTTTGTTCTGTTTGCCAGTTGTCATTCTGTCCTGTTCTCAATTGCTTTTGCAAGTTGCAAATTCCAGCCTTATTTTTATTTAATATAATACTTTCATATGGCAATGGTAATCGTAGTCAGAACTATGCTTGTAAGACCAGCCAAAAGTAGGAAGTCATAGTGCACTGCACTTGAGATTTACATAGCTGATAATAACACAGTTACTTGTAAAATGGTGAATGGAAATACAGGCATTTCTTACTCTGGTGACAGTAAGGCAGTGATGGCTTTGAGAATCTGGATATTTCTATTCATTTGAAACAGTCAGAAAATATTTCAAACCTTTGAAATAATCTAAAAAGCTGAGTTCCTCATGTAAGGAAAAGTGTGGGTATCATAAATCATTGCTTTTCTTAATCAAACTATTAATTTGTTTCTGTTTAAACTTTTATTAAGAAAAAGGAACTGGCACACACTTCAGATGTCTACTGTTTTGTCAATATCTGCTGCTTTGGGATCCTTCTCTCTCACAACAGCAAACTGAGAAGATTTCTTTCTATGTGATTAGGACGTTCTACTATTCTGCACCTCCTTCATCTCCTCCATTAAAGCATGTGCTGTATTGCTGATAACTCCTCCCTTCTCTAGCCATCTCACCAACAGTTTCCTCCAGGCTACAATCTCCTTGTTTCACTTTTCAGGTATATCTTTGATTTTTTTCTTCCTCACTGGCTTTTTTGCAGTCACACTATTGGTTTTAGGAAAAGTCTCCTTGGCACATGCGTAGGGTGTTCTTGAACTTTGCATCCTCCCATGTCATTGCGTCATTCCTCTCAATGTTCTTCCATCTGCACATTCAGAAATCAATCAGCACCGATTACCCACTACATCTACAGGGGGTTCAGAGCTGTAGTTTTTAAAGAAAAATTGTGGAGGAGTTCAGACTTCAAAGGGGGTCTCATTCTGTTGGATCAATTTGGACTGAGAACATTGGAGTAACTTACTGTTCACTGAAATGAATGCTCCCACCAGTCAATAGCTGAATAACTCAAACCTTGCACAACACATTTCATTTCAAACCAGTAAAATGCCTACTTTGACCTTTCTGGAAAAAGCTAAATGGTATCAGCAAAAGCAAGGGAAGGCTGTTAATTTTATTATCATCATTGCTGGCAAATAAAGCACTGGAGAAATCTGAGGGTTTGTGTTCACAATCTGGCATATTCAAATAATGCAGATGCTATCTCAGAAAATTATTTAAATGCCTAATCAGCCTATAGCCCCAAAATAATAAGATATTAAGCCAAGGAATCTTTGGGGTCACATTGATTTGTTTAATAGTCGATGCATTTCATATAATCACAGCAAGCAAACAGAATTGATTTAGAGCTGCTATTTATGGAGATCAGCTCACTAGGAGTTGTAACCATTCAGGCTCCTGGAGGATTGTCTCACGCTGTATTACGAACATGGAATTCAAACTTCTGTGACTACTTACCCTGTTTGTGACACCAAGAGATCCCTACCACTGCGCTTTTATGATCCTGTTTCTTTGCTTTCTGTCATCAGATCATAAAAGTGTTTCTTACTGTGGGAAGTCCAGCTTGAATAAGGAGAAATCAAAATTCAGGAGGCGAGGGAACTTAGAAAAGCAAATTTTAAGGGTGAAAGTTTGAGGAGATGAAAGCAGACCACTAGAACATGTTGTTCTTAGCACATACCTAATGCTTAGGAACTCGCATACCACTAATAACAGACATTTAAAAAGCAATGCAGACTTCCAGTACTTGGTTCTCTCGGATGATTTTGGAGGTTTCTTGAAAGTTTTGGAAATTGACTTGTCATTAAAACAAATATGAAATACAGAATTCTATAAACAACAGAAAAGGTGTGTCTGGTATATTGTATTATGTTGTCTTTGAAACCCAGCCATGGGGGAGATACTGGAATGGGATGTACTGGTTGTCTAGCTTGGGAAAAGGATAATGTGCACTTGTTCTTGTAAGTTGTGTGCTACACCAGAGAATGCTAGAACATCTACTAGAAGCATTTAAAAAACACATTCTTTGAACTGCAGTTTGCAAAAACAACAGATGGTGGCACTTTGAAACAATTTTTATTTCTAAATGCATTTTGCTTATTGTGGGTATGTAGAAGATCACATTAAAATATTAAATCACCAGTCTACAGTGATTCAGATCACAGTGAGGATACAGAACTTATCAGCCATCTCTGCACAGCACAGAGACAGCTTACTTAAACTGAATCTGAAGATCTGTATTTGTAAAGGCAAGGGAAGGTGTTCAGGCAGATTAATTCTTCTCTAAAAAAAGTCATAGAGAAATCACCAGAAGACAAATAATGGCAAGCAGAGAACAGGAAGTCACTGCAAACAGCATGGGTTGCTCTAGTCTGCAGAGGCACCATGGCCTGAAGCTGTATCCCATGTTTCTGTGGGCAGCTTGCTCTCTCTGAGTTTACATTTTGAACTGTTTTTTTTGCCATGGTATTGATGTGCATGGTATGTGACATGTATAGATTTCTGTTTTAACCAGCAGCCACTAAGTAAATAGGCATTTCCCAGGATTTAAATCCCCAAGAAATGTGAGGGTGAAGAACAGAGAGAGACTGCCATGGCCATTCCAGAAGAATCAGGCATTTTTCTGTGGTTAACCTATCAACCAAGTGAAATCACACCACCTGCATAGGAACTGCAATGTTTGATATCATGGATGAAAACCTGGGCATTACTGGAGAAAACTGATGGTTTGAAAGATATTTTCTCGCTGTTATCACACACCTTGTCTGAATACGTGACATTTAAAGTAGCTGACAAGCAAAACTTCTTTCCCTAGAGATTATATATGAGCCTTTCATTCACTGGCCACTTTCTGTTGAAACATTTCAATTCCAGAAGGGCACATCACCAGTTGGTCACAAAAAAGCCCTAAATACCAGGATGACTTGCTGTATTAGCTGTGGCCATTTGTTAAAAGGACAGAAAGACCAGACCGCAGCTGGTATTTGGCAAACTTTATAGCTTGGCCAAAAGCATTTCAGTGCCTTCTGTTTTGTCTCCAGTTCTTGCATGTTGGAAATGAGAAATCTCTGTCAACAGAGGGTAAGAAATCTGGAACCACTGTTGTTGCAAATGATTCTTGTTTCCCATCTTGGCCCTGAATATGTTGGTCTTGACAGTATAATCCATAAGTGATTCTTACTTAGTTTACTAAATGACATGTTTCCCAGTTTTTAGTAGTTCTTTATATTGGCCAGTTTGGGTACCAGGGCAAAAGGTTTCCCTCAGGCTTAGGCACATTGCTTGGTATATTTACAAATATGGTCTTTCCTGGGAATATTTGCTGCTTTCCCATTTGATTCTGCAGGGCTCTTTGCACTGAGGGGAGAGCTTGCAATATCCAGTATGCTAAGGCAAACCTCCTTGTTGTGAACAGTAATTCTGCCTGGCATTCTAAATTTTCCATAATGTGCTGCTAGATTGGGTGTAAGTGTGAGCTAAATACTGATTTGAAGTGTGTTGGCTTTCAGATACTTCCATGTACCTCAGCTTTTGCAAAGTTCTTGCTTCAGCTATATTCACATGGTGCTAAGGCAGCCCAGCAATGCCTACAAGTTTCGTGCCTTGATAACTTTCTGAATCCTGATACCCCCGCACTCCCCTACCTGCTGCAGTGTACTTCTTGCAGTCTGAGAGCACAGCTCTGCTTCAGTTTGAGATGATGTTCTGAGGCTTTTCAAAACAGTTGTCTCCAGTGCCTAATCCAGGGATCTATACCTGGACTCAAAAGAGGTGCTTTGCTAATGTTAATGTGCTGGTGCTGATGCTGTTCTCTTGTATGCCTGATCTTGTGCTTGCTGAGGGCTCAGGAATGTTTAGGTATTTTGTATACCTGCCTGCATAGCTGATCAATTTTCACACACCACTGCTTTCAGTTCAGGTGGGAATGCAGAAATACCTGTTTCCTGACTTTTACCGGCAGATAGACTTATGACCCACTGTTTATCTTGGCTGCTAACCAAGGTAGTAATTTTGCGCTCAGCAGTTACTATTCTTCCATTACATTTCTGACCTGCAGGCTTGATTGTTTTTATGATGCTAGATATAATTCTTTCGGTCACATTCTCTCTTTGAGCAGCTGTATCAGTTGTACAGCTGTGTACCTGTTATTAATACTGCCTCTGAAGTGCCTGTAGATGTAAATAAGTGTCCCCTCCAGGGCTTTCTGTCATTATATTAAATGAACTGGATCACGTTCATCCTCCTTTATCCCTTCTTTCTCTTTGTCCTTTCTTCTTGTTCCTTACTCCCTAGGCCAGGTGCCAAAAATGCTGAAGAGGCAGTATCTCAGCTATCAGCTTAAATTATCAAACTGGCATCCACCTCTTTCATTTCAGGGAGCACTGTGATTGAATTTCCTTTTATTTTAGGCAGTGGTAGTATTTTAAACTCACAACTATCTAAAGAATTGGCGATAATGCTGAACTGCTTCGCTGTGAAGGGGTGGCTACAGACCAAGTGAGGAAATGTTTGCATAAATACTATGTAGGCAGATTCCCACCTAGAAAAAGCCGCTGTTTCTGCCAAAATATTCAGAATCTCTCTGGCATCCACCACAAGACAATTGTCAGACTTTATTGGTCCGATCAGGAAAGGCTTTTGCTTTCATTTGGTGCCAGCATATTTCCCTGACAGTGATGTGAGCAGTGACCAGATGTGTTTGTTGACCGTGGAGATGCCTACGCAGGGATTCTCTTTCCTTCTTCGGCAAAGGTGAGTGGAAGTCTGCAGTTGCTCCCAAGGAGGATGGGCTGACAGTGTGCTCAGTTTTTATGTGCTCTCCAGGCTGCAAGGGCTGGCATTAGTGCTTAAGCATTGCAGGTGGCAGAATGGGTGAGTCCAGGCTTTGCTCTGGAGGCAGAGCTCTGAGATGAGAATCCTGTGTCGAGTCCCAGCTGGGGAGGCTCAGCTTGAACTATGCTTTGTGCCATATTTCTCTCTTTTTATCAGCAAGGCTAAAAATCCGGGATTTCAGGGACACAGGAGTCCCAAATTCCTGTTAAACATTTTGTTAACTAGGGTGACAAGTCAAACTCTGACTCTTTATTTACTAAACCAGAGAAACTTTATTAATTTGCTGCATACTTCTGTTTTGGCAGGCATTAGGGGGTAATAGTAGGAGAGAGGAGAGAATACAGATTCTAACTTTTCTGTGTGGACCTGGCTGTGCTTGTTCATGGCTAACTTCAGATGTGAGTGTTCAAACTGAGAGATGTTCAAACTGCAGTTTCAAACCCCAGTTCAAACTGCAGTGGGAGATGTGTTTGGTTTTGTTCTTGAGTATTATAAAGAAAATAGGAGTCCAGTGACCCATGCTTCAGTCTGTAGAATGTTTTCCTTTTTCAATTGTTATCAACCAATCAAGAATATTCAGAAGTCTAAGGGTGAGGCTAAATGGCTGACTGGACACAAAGATGGGACTGGTTTGCCTCAGACTACCTAGGTGGTGGTTTGCTGTCTGAGTTATTGGCAAGGAGAGCAATAAGGCACAGTGTTATCTAGTAAGGCTAAGGGAAGTGTTTTCTGAAGGCTGACTGTGGAGTTGCTGATCTTAACAAAGAAGGTTTTCTTATACCATAACAAGTGTGCAAATTGAAATTTATTGGACACCAAAAAATCTTTTGATTTGTTTATGGGGAATTGCTGCACAGCATGTCTCATAAGCAGTATAGCAAGTGTCACAAAGCACCACGAATGAGAGGGAAAGAAGAATTATGATTTGGGAGATGGAGCTATTGGGCAACTGAGCATTTCTTGTATGGGAAACCTTTTGCACAGAGTCAGCACTGATTGGTTTATTTTTTTCAGTGTGAAAAGATTTTCTCAACATTCACATTTTTTGAAGAACTGATACTTAGTTTCTCAGCCAACTCTAAACTGCTGTGTTCTCTATCTGAAAGTATCTATTTAAACTCTTTGTTGCACCCTCACACCCACCTGTTCTGAGGCATGTCTCCCTGCGCAGGTGATACCAGAAATGTGTTTGGCTTTTGCAGATCCTAGAATGAAATATAGAGCTCCTTTTCCATTTCATCACGAATTCAGCTGCCAAGGCAGGCATCTTCATTATCCCACTTTAGCATACATGAATGCTAAATCCATTATTTATAGGCAAATTTCTGACGATGATTATTTGTATGTCATTGGTGGAAATTCACCTATGTGCTCCCTCAGAAATGGAGTGGCATTATATAACCTCACCTAACCAGCTATAATACTATCAGTACATGTATGCAGTGCAGCTCAAAAAGAAATGAAAACATTTTTATGGAGCATTTATTTTCAGGTAGCACCATATGTTATGGTTGTGAGTCTGAAAGCATTAAGAGCTGACTTATGAGGTGATATGTTTTTATCACTTACTATTTGGGATCCAGTCTTAATGTGAAGAAAACAAGCCACTAATGATGTGCCAATGAAATAACACAAAGAAATAACAGCTGATTCCTATAGGTGGTCATACATTTTAAAAAAACCCAAAAAACTAGAACAGCTTCTTCCAGAACAGAAAACTGTGTATGGAATGTGTAGGCCTAGCCTATATGCTTGCAGGTCCTATTGTCTCTTCTACAAAGGATTTCGTGCCTGGGGTAGGAGTGGCCCTGTCACTGAGGGCTGCTCACACAAGTAAAGGGCTGAGTGATACCTAATTGTCTCTTGTCTATCTGAAAACCAAACAAGCAAACAAACAAGTTTTTTGCATAGAAGAAGGCTCTTAAAAAACCCCAACTACACAAACAAAAAAACCCACACACATATGAATAATATTATATCTGTTAACCCCGTTGAGCCCAAAAGGTCAACAAAAAAACCCTGAAAAAGCTTCTGATGTCTCTGAAAAAGCACAGGATTTTGCAGACACTGTCAGATTTTTCATTTCACTTGTCTACCTGGGTGAGACAGTCACTCAAAAATGGGATCAATGACTTTCATCAATACCTCACCCAATATTGTGAAAGGTCATCTATCATTGTCACCCAGTGCTAGGGTAATTTGCAAACAGACATTTCTTGTGTTGGAGTCGTGCCCAGAGGGTTTTAGCAGGAAGGGAATACCTCTCTGTTGGTCAGGCACACAATAAAATAGTCCACACTTACTGCTGAAACAGGAACGAGCTGTGACAGGAGTAAAACACAGGCACCAAAGGCTTGTGGGGGAAGGGGTGAGTGAAAATAATGGCAGAGAAATGGCAGACTAAGGCAGAGCCTTTGAGCTGCTGTTCCCTGGGGCTGAGAAGTGTCTGTAAGGGGCAGCGCATTAGAAGACCAAAGCCGTTTCCAGCACCTAAAGCAGTAAATAGATTTTTCAGAGGAGCTTGTGCCTGAATATTTCCGAAAATCTCCTCATAGCTTGACTATGGGAGCCAAAAGCTCCTGAATGCTACTGAAAACTTGGCTTTTGCTTAGCTGTTGACATGGAAGCTAAACCCACCCAAAAGTCTCTGTTTTGGTACGGCAGTTTGCAGTCTGACTCAGTGCATGTTTCTCCTCTGTGTCCAATACCAGACCCTGTTGTGTCCTAAATGTGGGAATTACTGATGTTGTCAAAGGTTAATAGCTAAAGAAATAATTTCATTTGTAAGTATCCCCAGCTGACAAGCTGTTAATCATATCCCAGGAGAGCTCGCCAGCTTGCATTATTGAGGATGCAAGGAAATGTTATTGCCTAGTATTTGTTTTGTATCACTGTGTAATGAGAATGGGTGTCTTACTATTTTATATAGTGTTCAGATATGAAATATAGCAGTGCCTCTCTTGAAGTGTTACTCTGGTTTGGTACAAATTTCAGGAAAATGGCATAAATTTATTATAGTCCATACATACAGAAAGCTCTGATCTTTGATTAGTTTGTCAAATTGACTCATGTGCCCAGGGAAAACAAAATGATTGCAAATGAAAATAAAAAATGAAATTAAATTGAGATTCACAGAATGGGATGGATTTCAGGGCTGAGAAATCAGAACTTAAAAGTAAACGTTGCATCCTGAATATTATATTAATACTTACAATTGCTTTAAGTATAGCATATCTGGCACAGTGGTATTGATGTTTTGCTTTAGGAACACATTTAATTTTTTAATTGTCTCCTGACAAACGTTTTCAGTGAAGTCAACATGAAATATCATCAGGAAGGAATCTAAAATAATGCAATTCTTTTCATCAAATGCCATGAAATGTTTATTACTGTGTGCAAGTACATTCACTTGACTGTCACCAGGATGCAGGTATACCACAGGATAGATAATGAAATTGTTCAAATTGCCTCATTTTTTAAAATTCCTCATTCAACATTTCTTCTTTTATGGAGAAATATTCTGTAAAACTGGAGAAATCTTCTGTGATGCACCTTATATGATGGCACCATGATCCAAATTCAGAATATGTGGCAATAAATTACTGACCCTTCTTGATCATCCTGAATATTGAAATATAGCTCCTAGGGCTTTACATGTGCTCAAATTTCTTCAACTGGTGTGAGATACTGCCAAAGCATCAGCAACTACTCTGTACAGATTGCAAGAATTATGTATTTGTTTACATTCATTGTAGGTAAATGAAGCTTTGATACCTTGCAAATAAGGAATTATTGTGGCAAATCCATCAGCTGAATCCTTGGCTCACAGGCATAACTAGATTCCACCAATTATATAAGCTGAGCTGGACTTATTCCTATTCAAAAGTTACAAATAAAAAATAGATGTAAAAGAAAGCAGATAATGGAAATATACCTCGCACATACTCCTTTAGGTCAGTGTAAGTGTGAATATGCTGCAGCAAATGAGCTATGAATGTTGCTCTCTTAGATTCTTAAATACATTACATTCATAAGCAAGTAAGGTCTATGAGTGAGTTACTGTTGTGCTAGTAAATTCTATAAGAATCTTTTGTTAAATTGTTTAAATTAGTCATCAGTTAAGTGCTGTTAAGTGCTGTCAAAACCTTTAAGCCTAAACTGTTGGTCAAGTCCTGGACTAAGTTTGGCAAGGGGGTCCACTCTGAACCTTATGGTTCAACATGAGAGTCTCTCTTATCCCTTTTCATCCTTACCCTTTCCCATGCTTACCCTTTTTCTCTCCCCAGCTTCCACATAGGAACATTTTAGGCTGATTTTATGTTTAGATTGTTTGATTTTAGTCTGATCACTTTAGTTTGATTTTTCTCTCTGTGCTTTAACCATGTGTAAGTAATAGAGTGAACTTTGCCAATGAACTTTGTCATGCTTTCACTTTTGTATTAAACCTGCTTTTGCTGATACCTTTGCTGGTGATTCTTTGAGCAACTTAAAACACTCATTCACATCAGTCTTGAAATCCCACATGGTTCTTCAAAATAAAAGTTCTTTACAATGCAGCTATTAAAGCCTTTTCAAGATTAATGAATGGAAGCCTGAATCTACATCCCAGTCCAAGTCCAAGATGCCAACTCAAATTAATATTGTTAATCTCTTATTTTGTCAATGTCGATCTACTAAAACACGAAGGTTAATTTTTAAAAAAAGAATCCAGTTGTCTCCAAAACTGAATAAGTAATCCCAAATTGATGTTTGAATAATTCAGCAACTTTAAAAAGAAACTTATTAAATACTTTCAGATATAGAGAATCTTTATGTACCATGAATTTAAATCACCTAAGAAAATCTGCAGCAAATATCATAAAACTCTTAGGAGAATCCTTCATGTTGTCCAAGAGGATTTTGTTTGAGGAAGTTAGAGGTAAGAACTTTTTATTTAATCATGAAAAATTTATTGCAATGTTAACTACAAAGAGCCCACTCCTACTCCATAACCATTAAAATGCAGGAAGTCACCTATTCAATAATGCAGAATTGTTGTGTATTAAAAATTTAAATCTATAAATATTAATAGAACACAGGTCAGTCTCTTAACGAACAGAGGTAGTTGTACACACAGCTATTGTTGTAAGCCTTAAGGGGTGTACATTAGTTATGACATAGAGAAAAACAGACATGTTAAAAAGCAGTTGTCCAAAAAAGGAAGTTTTGTTCCTTTTTTCAGATGAAAGACAAGGACAATAAATCCTATACCAATCCTAGTGTCTGTGCTTGTCCTTTGGGAAGGAAAAGTTCCGATTTCAACCTAACAAGTCAACATGTTGGAGTCAGCTTGAAAAGGGCACGGCATAAAGGTGTTTATAAGTAACAGCAGCCAGAGTCACCTTCTGCAGCCTTGTTCTTTACACCTCTTTGGCTGTATCAAGAGGTCAGAAACATGATATGGCTTTTCAAGGGACTGAAAAAACCCTGACAGTGTATGCCAAATGTGTCCAACGTCAACAGAAAAGTGATTGCCGTGAAGAAAACTCTCAGGTTATCACAACCTAGACAATTATATCCCCCAGGAACTGGGAAGCTGAGCGGGTTGTGAGAGAGCTTTCAGGAATGCCCATCAGCATAAAACAAACTTGAAGTACTGGAAAGCTACATCTAGCTCCTCAGCAGAGAATCCTCTTCGATGTAGCCAGCTCTTGTAGTAGATATTTGTGGCCCTTCCCATCCTAAACTGACCTGACATCCCTCAAGCACTCTCCAGCTCAGCCAGGGTAGCCAGTTAGCAACACCTGAGTGGTAGCCTGCATCAAAAGCATGGATGTGACCTGAGAGCAGTGAGGAGCTTGCGAAATGCCTCCTGGGTATCCAGCATCTGCCTGACTTTCTCCAGAAGTACACCAACAAAATTGCCTCTGGGTGAAAACACTGAATGGAGATAAAGGAAAGGAAAGAATTACATCTTTGTCACAGCCACAGGAAGACTTTAGAGGACCTGAGGGTCTACCCACATTTGGTGGCATTGTTTGGGACTGGATACTAGGTTGGGCAAGGCTATATATCCATGTTGTAAAGGAGGAATATCCTGAAAGCCTTGGAGAAGGAGGAAAGACATTATCCTTGTTAAGGAAGGGTATGAGGAGCACACAGACATCCTGGAGAGAGCACTCTGTGCTCTTTAAGCCAAGGCAAACAGCATAGGCCATGAGCCATGTCCCACTGAAAATAAAAAAAAAGCAGGAATGAGTATTTGTTGGAGGTAGGTGCATTTCTGCACAGTTTTTTTCCTTTTCTTACAGGCTGTCAGCTTTTCCTCCTGTCCCACTCAAGCAGAGCAGTAAGAAACTGCAGGCTGGAGCACAGGAATAATTCTCCAACACGCTACAGGGAAAGCTGACCTTCTCACATGCACTGTCCTTTGGCACCACATCAGGAAAGCACATCTGTTTTCACCATTTCTCACAATGACAGTGTTGAACACTTCACTCTGCTCTGCAGGGCGCTGCTCCAGCTGACGGAGCACCCGAGGCCAGAGGAGCTACACCATGGCCTCCCTGCTTCAAAGCATGTTTTAATTTTAGGGCTTAATTCAATTTTAAGCTAATGACAGTTATAAATAGTCACAAGACCAGTGGAATGAGGAAAATACAAATTTGGTGGAGACAGCACTTCAGTTAATGAAATGTTTTGAACTTAGAACTAGTGGTTTCAAATTGAATGCTTGTTAGGCAATCTGGGCTTGTTTAGAAATACTGTATTTAGTTGAGCCTGAAAGTAAAAAGCAATTTCCTAGCTGTGTGTTTGTCCTAAACTTCTTCATCTGCATTTCTAAGGGCTCTTGATATGCTACTTTGTTGCATGTTCCCTGCTTTTAATGATGTGGCAGCTCTGCAAAAGATTGATAGCTGTTATTAATATATCGGAGAACATACAGGTGCCATCTGTACATCTGACTGTTTCAGAATAGAAATGGAATAGATTTGGCCAAACAGAAATAGAACTGCCACAGCTAGTGCCAGATCTCCATTCTCCTGAAATTTTGCCCCACTTAGAATGACTATTTCTATCCCATTGTGACATTTATCCCATTTCTGATTCCAGTTTTTTGAACTCTGCAACACCAAAGCCAAATATGGCACATGAGTTGTTCTAACTTGGACCTTGGCAGGGGAAAGAATTCAGGATGTAGCAGTAGCTAATAATTTTGAAGTACAGGGTTAAGGTTAGAGAGGAAGAGATCAGCAAAACTTCTTATTGATTTTATATGGACAAGCCAACTGTATTCATTTGTAACCAGCATCTGTGCAATAAAAGATATAAAAACATCATTAAAACCTGTTCTTTGTATGTTCTACCCTGGACTGCTCCCAGGACTTCTCAGTTTGTTCCACTTCACTATTCATTTTCACACTCTCAGGTTCATACCATCTCATGTAACTGCGCTTGATTAACACCACTGCCATTTTTTATTTCATCTCTTTAATTTACTGTTAAGACCTTTTATTCTTTCATCAAATAATTGGATCCTTTCTTTTTTTCTCAATTGACAATCTTATCTTTTAGAAACACCAAGCGTAGTTGTTCCTTATGCCTAGTTCCTTGCCCTATCTTTCTTTCTTTATTTTTTCTTCCTTCTTCTCCTCTTCATGACACGTTGTGGTTTTTAGATATTAACGTTTGTTATATGTCTATTGTTGGACAATTATCATTAATAAATACAACTTTATCATTCTGCATGCCTTCACGCAAAAACTGTGGGCATGGAAGCAAGGAGGATGTGGCTTTCCATTAATGGGTGCTGCTTTATGGACAGAGATTCCCTCATCTCCGGAAAGCAGACAGATATGCTTAGTGTTGGCTCCCTAGAGAGACTCTGAGAGTGTTTTCTGGGGAACCAAATTCCCTGCTAGCAAAACCAGTAGGATTGCTCCAGGAAAAAATGTGGCCTAGTGTCGCTGTGGCATTTCAAAAGTGCACATTTTTGCATTCTCAGCATTTCTCCTTTCAGAAGAACACAGGGTATCTAACAAACACCAGTCTGTCAGTGTGTTGGGACTAGCTGATGGCTTCAGTGATGAAAGCACAAAACTTGTGATGAATATGAGGAGTTGTATTCTTTTCTCCCTTATGGGAGCTTCTGCTTAATTGAGCTATACAGTCCTTTAGCTAAAGGCAGTTTCTTAGTGTACACCCGCCCCAAAACACCACCTAATACAAAGGAGAACATTGAGTAGGGAGATAAGCTCAGTCTCCAAATCTATATGGACTTGTTAGTGATGGCCACACATTGTACTGACAGTTTTGCGTGGCTTTTGCTTCTGAGCCAGCATGGTCTCTCCGCAGCATCTGCCCTGTCTTTGCAGGGTAACTGGGCACAGCTAAACCGTGCCTTGGCTTTAACAAGCTTCAGTTGTGTATTTCACTAGAAAGCAAATCTTCATTAAAAAAAATCTGGATTTACAGTGATAAAAAGAAGGAAAATGGACATACATTATTATATAGGGGTATAAATACTAAGGCATTTTATTTGGAAGACAAGAGAAGATGTGGTTACCTATCTGTCCTAGATACAGAAGCAAAAATGCTGAAACTTTGCATTTGAGCATGTATCACAGCAACTAAGTGGAAATTCTGTGTGAGGAATATCAGTAGGTTTACTGTATAATAGTTTTTATTTAAAATTTATCTGCAGTCCTCCATGGCATTCACAGTGATTTACAGGATTCCATTTATATGCTTTTTACAATTTGCACTATTTGTTGTAAGCACTGAAAGTTGACTGGAAACTATTAACACCTATTTGTCAGAGTATTTTGTGCAGAAGTCAGATGGCAGCTAATGCTAATGCTTTTGGAAGAGATTTGTATTGATACACATAGCAATTCCTCAAGCAATATTCAGTGTTGATTCGGATGAGAGAGAGAAGTGATTTTTTCTCTTTGTCATTTACCATGAACAGAAAAGTCAATTGCATAAGATGCAGCTACTGAGGCTTATTTGACCAGCACTGGTGATGATAAATGAGAAGGGGGAAAAAATCCAGGTTGCCATCCATCTGCAAAGGCATTTTTAAAATGGTTAAATATATAGCCATCTAAACATTCTGGCATTAGAAAAAAGTTCTAGAGTACAGCTGGAATATAGTTTGGTATTTAACTATGTGAGCCTAATATCAAATTGGACTTCCTGGGCTTACAGAAAAATATACATGAGAGACGCTAAGAAAGTTTAGTTACACCTGATGCAACACTGTCCTCATTGCCCACCTCTTCTCTCAGCTGTATTACTCATATCACAGTATGGTAACTGTTAGTGTGGTCTGCCATAATCTGTGCCACTCCTGTAAATGCTGGGTTTTTCTGTGTATTGCCATTGAGAAATGTAATAGATAATTGTATATTAGATTTTGTGTCTGTAGTTCATATAACTTTGTATCTCCAGCTCAGCTATAAATACACTTAAAATTAAGTTACTGCATTTTATCTTAGATTAAAATGTCACTGTGAACAATTCTACCATTGTCTCAATTAGATCTTATGAACATATTCCTGTTATCCAGTTAAATAGCTCTCTTCTAAAAGATAGTGTAAATAATAATTGGCATACATTTAATTCAAAATTTTAGGGAGGTATTACCATAAATAAAGCCCTGCAGGAACACATCTCCCTGCACGTTGTGTTCACAATTCTTTAATTTCAATGACTTCTCAAAATTCAGGAGAAATGAGCTTGACTGAGGACATTTTAAGCTGCTAGAAAGTCTGACCAGTTTAAAAATGCTTAGAACTGGCCTTGCTAGTCACCTCTAATATTGTCACAGATTCATAGAAAAACGGAGCAGGGAAGTCCTTCATGGGGTCGTTTAGTCATTTAAACAGAATCCGGAGCTGTCACTGAGCTCAGTGACAGCAAATCACATATTAGGAAATACAGCTCCTAGACCTGAAAAATTACTCATTATAAAGAAGTTTTCAGGGGGGTTGGGGTTTTTTTTCTACAGAAAGAGATATTTCTCATTTTTCATTTTTTACACTTCCTGTACTACACAGTGAATGCAGTATTTTTCCAGATGCCTGGTTCTTCCAGTCAAAACTACTTTTCCCTTCTAGCGAGCTGTAACCTTTCAGGGTACCCCAGGGTCACAGCAGACCTCTGCTTCTCAGAGTATTCTGTTAACCCCCCCCAAGCATAGTCCAGTCTGTAAACATCCCATTTTGCTCGTGTTTGTGCCTGAGTGAGGAGCCCATCCACTTAACAGATGTGCTAATGAGGGGGAAAAAATTGAACAATACTGACCAGTGAAAAATAAATGGCAGCTTTGAGTGCTTAGTGATTCCTCTTGGGCTTTTTTCTCTGTAATTTCTTCAGAGAACAAAAATTTCGTTCTATGCTGAATAATCTACCTTGGAGTTTAAACTCACCATAAAGCAGATTTTCTTTCAAGTGTATTCTGTCATTCATTTAGCTCCCTCTTGCCATTCCACTGACATGTTTACCTGCCTCTGAAGTATCCTTGCAAATTCTCTTGAAGATTTTTGTTAAGCCTGTACTCTGCTTATTGCATTGCTATGCCTTGCTCTGGAGTGCAGCTGGTGCTTGTTGCTTTGAACTTTGTTGGCTGTGTAAAATTCTACCGATCCTTTCAGGCTGGGGGAGAATCAAGCATTGAGACCATTCTATAGCATATTGGGCTTGTTCAGGCTTGCAGAAGTCTGTGAAAATCTATATTCATACATAATTTAGAAACTTCTGGTTGCTAATCCTAAATTAAGCTGGTAAATAGTTCCTAACGGAACAGAAACCAGAAACTGTTCCATGGAAAAAGCTCAACTCTGAGCAAAAGACATGATGTATGGCAGTAGGGCAGTATGGCTGCTCTCCTCTTATGAAATTTTTTTGCCTGGCATAGGTGGTAGTTCCTCTGCTTGTTCTGGATTGTTTGCTAGCTGTGAATCCATCAGAACAGCCATGCTGGTAGCTGCTAATTGCACAGTGGCTTCATCTTGTCAGGGCTTGATGGACATTGTGCACCAAAGTCTCTTACACATCAGCTTCCAGCCTGGCTGAAGTCTCACAGCCAAGCCCAGATGGAATGGGTTTTGTGTCCTCTGCATTAAATTTCAGAGTTTATCTATAGAAACTTTGGATGATGTGTGATTAAATGCAAGACCCATTTTGCTGGAAAGTTCGCCTTGTATGTAAGATTCCCTGCACTGGCATAAGGGATGTTGGCTACCATTTAGTT
The DNA here is from genome assembly GCA_036630365.1 of Acanthiza pusilla. Lineage (NCBI taxonomy): Eukaryota > Metazoa > Chordata > Aves > Passeriformes > Acanthizidae > Acanthiza > Acanthiza pusilla. The sequence continues at coordinate 23,784,881 of JAXCHO010000036.1, forward strand.
GTTATTTCTTCCAGCATCATTAGTTATGTTTTCAGCTTATTCTTGAACTCGATCCACCAAATTCAGGAGTTTATCAGTAAATGACATCTGTCTTAAGAAAATGTACAGAAAACATTACTCTTATTTTTTTTTCTTCTTTTTTTCCCCCTATCTAAATGCTAAATATGCATTGTTTGCTGATACCTCAGAAAAGCTGTATAGACAGTTCAGCTACAGTAATGATCACAGGGCTGGAGCACCTCTCCTATGCCTGGAGGAGGGAGGGTTCTAGGAAGACCTCACTGCAGCCCTCCAGTACCTAAAGGGGAACTACAAAATAGAGGGAAAGGGACTTTTCACAAGGGCATGGAGTGATAGAGCAAGCGGAATACCTTTAAACTGAAAGAGAGACAATTTAGATTAGCTATTAGAAAGAAATTTTACTGTGAGGGTGGTGAGGCACTGAAACAGGTTGCCCAGAAAAGTTGGGGCTGCCCCATCCCTGGATCTGTTCGAGGCAAGGTTGGATGGGGCTTTGAGCAACATGGTCTAGTTGAAGGTGTCCCCTGCACATGGCAGGGAGTTTGAATACTAGATTATTTTTAAGGTTCCTTCCAACCAAATCATTTTATGATTTTATGATTCTAATTTACTGTTTCAGAGTTGTATAGCATTGAGGATACAAAAATATATTTGGCTTGTGATAAATCTTTTGGCATAGTCATCCAGAGCTCATACATTTTTGACTCATGCTACATTTGTTGACATTGTTCCTGGCTTCTAAATAATTTACTTTAGTTTCCAAATACAGCCTCACTTGAAGGATATAGTTGAATGAAAATATAACGATGTGCAGTTAGAGCCTGTTAACTGATCACATTCCTTCAGGAAAGGATAACTAGCATTTTATCACTGAAATTTTAAGGAAATTCCTGAGTAAGCATTTAGCAGTAGAAAAATGCCACTTTCATTAGTGCATGGAGTGAAAGGAATGGGGAGGTTTGGGTTATTTTTAGAGGGGGGCAAGCCAGGTGCTGCTGCATATAATGGTTGCCTGGTAACACATCTAGGATTACAAGATAGCAGGGTCATTGATGTAGGTTTATTTCATCAGTAAAAGAGAAAAGAAAAAAAAAACCCCAAACCCACACCAGCAAACTGTTCCTTGGCAAGTAGCATTTTTCAGTGCTTTGTGAGCAATTCGGTAATGCCAAGCTTTCAGAAATGCATGCTCTAGAAATGAAAGACCAGAATAGAGGCTTGTTAGTCATTGCTTTTGTTGTATCAATAAGAAAGCCAGTTTTGCCTTTGGGCTTAGATTAGGTTTATTTTCATTTGCCTTGCGTGTCAGTTTACAAATACACAAGAAGCTTTACATGATTCTCTGTATGCTGTTCTACTTTAATAAATATTTGCTGATATTTTGATTGTAATATCTTTTGAGCCGATCCTAAGAGGATAACTGATACTGAAAGCAAAAATTATTTAATAAGATCACTCATGTATTCAGCTACTACCTCTCATTGTTAAGAGTGGCAGATTAGGTTCTACATAGCTGTAGATTGCTGAGCTTTTGTACATATGTGTATTTAAAGCTATATTTAAGTACTCAGTTGCTGAAAAAATACCCTAGTTTGTACAGTCATTGAGTACTTAAAATGAACATTGTTTGTCATGGGCATTTTTGATCCTCACATTTGGGCAGCATTCAACAATTTTGGCATCAAAATATGCTTGAAATTGTTGGTTAGCAGATATAGTTGCCCCCGCAACTATTTTTTTCCACTTTTTTTTTCTCTGAATATGTCCTATCTTTCTGCCGAAAACACTTCTCCAGCCAAACTGGAGACAGCTACAAAAGTTGTTTTGCAAGTGGCTTCTCAGAGGTGCAAACTCTTCCTTTGAAATCTTTCAGCTTTCCTAAAATCTTTTATTCTAGTCAGGGCTGGGAACTCATCCTACCTCATATCTTATTTGTTGTTGTTTCTTTAAAGCTCTGGTGTAAGCAGAAGCCAATAATGACTGATGATGAAACACACTGGCTCTTGAGTTTCTTGTGCAATAATATTAATATTCCTGGGGTTTGCATGTATGGACTCAGCCTGTGACTTCACAGATGTGACCTGTGCTGAAGCACGGCACAATGAATCATAAAGGACCTTGTCACAGATTTGGCAGGGTGAGGGAGGAATTCTCTTTCACTGTCTTCTGGACTCTTTTCATAAGGAACCAAGGGACAGTCAAATTGGGGCATTATTACCCTCTAGTGCAACTTACTCAAATAGCCAGAAGGCTCAGCCTGCAAAAGAAGGGTATTTCATCCTAGGCACAAGCCCTATAATTCTTCTCAATTCAGGAGGGTGGAAGGGTGTGTGTGAAGTCATATCTTTGTTTCCTGATCTATCCTCTGGTTCAATACATGCTTGTGAGTTCATAGAATCATTTAGGTTGGTAAAGACCTCCAAGATCATCAAAGACCATCATGTCAACTAAACAATAGCAGCAAGTGGCATGTGCAGTCACTTCTTGAGCACCTTCAAGAATGGTGACTCCACTGTTTCCCTGGGTAGTCCCTTCCAATGCTAGACCGCCATTTCAGTAAATAAATTCTTCGTGATGTTCAGCCTGAACCTCCCTTGGCACAGCTTGAGGCCATTTCCTCATGTCCCATCACTGGTTGGCTGGGAGAAGAGACTGACTTCCACCTGGCTACAGCCTCCTTACAGATAGATGGAGAGAGCGATGTCTCTCCTGAGCCTCCTTTTCTCCAGGCTAAACAACCCCAGGTCCCTCAGCTGCTCCTCACAGGACTTGTGCTCCAGACCCTTCACCAGCTCTGTTGTCCTTCTCTGGACTCACTCCAGCACCTCAATGTCCTTCTTGAAGTGAGGGGCCCAAGTACAACCATTGCCTTGGTTCTGCTGGCCACCCTATTTTTGATACAATCTAGGATGCCATTGGTCTTCTTGGCTACCTGGGCACAGCTGGCTCATGTTCAGCCTCTGTCAACCAGCACGCCCAGACTCCTTTCTGCCAGGCAGCTTTCCAGGCTCTCTGCCCCAGCCTGTAGCACTGCTGGGGATTGTTGTCACCCAAGTGCAGATACCTGCAGCACTTCATCTTATTGAAGCTCATACTGTTGGCCCCAGCTCATTGATCCAACCTGTCCCGATCTCTCTGCAGAGCCTTCCTACCCTCCAGCAGATCAACACTCCCACCCAACTTGGTGTCATCTGTGAACTCACTGACAGTGCACTCAATCCCCTTATCCAGATCATTGATAAGGATATTAAACAGGAGTGGCCCCAATACTGAGCCTTGGGGAGCCCCAATAGTGACCAACCACCAACTGGATGTATCTCCTTTCACCACCACTCTCTGGGTCCAGCCATCCAGGCAGTTTTTAACCCATCAAAGAGTGCACCTGTCCAAGCCATGGGTTACTAGCTTCTCTGGGAGAATGCTGTGGGACTCAGTATTGAAAGCTTTATTGAAGTCCAGGTAGACAATATGCACAGTCTTTCCCTCATCCATTAGACCGGTCACCAGATGCTAAAAGGAGATCAGGTTGGTAAAACAGGACCTTCCTTTCCAAGGTTCCTTGACTCCACTGGAAGATGTTTATATCATCAGTAGTTTGCCATGCCTGCTAGGAACAATTTCAACATCATATATGGAATGTAAATGCAGGTTCTTGTGAAAAGGAAAAGGAATAAAATAGGAGAATCACTGATTTGAGCTATTTTCTAACATCTCACTCCTGTTCTCTTCTCTGCAAGTGGTGACCTGCATTCTCCCTGAGAAGCAGAACCTACTCCCACTCACCCTTTCTTCACAAGCCAAATCTTGATCCTTACGCTCCATGCATGTTTGTTGTGTTTTGATCTATATGAAATTGCAACTTTTGATAGACAATATTTTATCAGTATGAATAGGTAAATATGAAAACTCTACCTTCATTATAAAAATGAAACAATTAAACCATTGCTTCATCCAAGTATCATCATTCCATCAGTCCAAGTTTTCTCTGTTGGAAGCCCTGTGGTTCGTAGTTTAGGTTTCTGCTAACAAAAAGTCTTTACTTTATAAATTTACTTTGTTGTTTTTTTCTAACCAGCATCCTTTAAGGTCTCATTCCTGATACTATCTAATAATTAAAAGAAATAGAAGAATGTCTTCCCTGCTTTCTATCTCCATGGAAAACAAAAGTAAAGCTTTTCTCTTGACTATTTAAATTCTTTTAATTACTGACTCAAATTTGATTTAGGGCTTTTTTTTTTGTCGCTGTTGTTTGGGTTTTTTTTGTTTTGTTGTTGTCGTTGCTCAAAGTAATTTTGCTTGCCAGCAATTAGAGATAGGTGTTGTGCAATAAACACCAGGGGAAACCTCAGCAAAATTGTTTCCATGGTGTTTAGTCAGATCCGCATAACTGTTGCTTGGTGAGGAAAATAAGTCAAGGGTACTCAAGAGCAGCAAAACAGAGGTCACTTGGAGTTCTGAGCTTCAAACTGGCCACACCTTCCAGCCATCCTGCTGATGTGTTGTGCCACAGCATGGATGGGGTATTTTACCAAAGTGAATTTGTTCAAAATTCTTAGTCTGAATGCCAGATTATTATATTATTCTGTTTACCTTTTACTTTGATAGTTATGAAGAATAAAATATGCTGAAAGCATGATTTATGAAGGGGTAGATCTAAAGAACTCCCTCCTTCAAAGCACACCTTTCTTCTCTCAGCTCACTGTGGCACACAGGAGGATTACACTGTTCCCTGAAAAAGCATCCCTGAGCCTCTTTGGTACTGTTCCAAAACTGCAGAGCCACCCAGAAGCTGGAGGCTGGGTACAGCTTGTCCTGGAGCTGCAGCTCAGGGAGACACAGTTGAAACTAGTGAAATGTGTTGCAACTCCTTAAAGCTAGAAATACTATTTCTTACTTTTCCTACTCGAGGGAAGAAGGCAAGAGGGAAATATATCTGCAGGGTAATTTATACGTGGGGCAGGTTCACTTATAAAACTATAAAAGAACTAAAATTTTGGGGGTTTTGGATAAACTTGCGACCTCGACATCAAGCTGTACTTATATAGGGGATGGATAGCTCAGTTCTGTCCTTTCCCATGCTCCAGTGGGAATAAAAGAGTGTTTCTGTGGCTTGCAGCAAATGGCTACTTATGGGCACACTTGTCTCTGTCTTTTCATCACTGTCACTAAGCAGAGCACCTCCATCAGCACTGCCCAAGTGTTACACAGTCCTGGCTCTCCCCAGGCTCTTCCCCATGTAGCTGTGGTTTTATCTATTGCATTACACTTTGCATTATCAGTCCCTGTTAACTCCATCCTCTGTATACACAGTCCTTCATTTTGCTGTCAAGCCAGCAAAAAAAACTTATATGTGTTAAGCCACCTTTTGTCCACAAGCGCTCCATTAAATTCATCAAATCTATTTTGGTCCTTTTTCTGCAATCAGTTCTGCCACATTTTGTGCCGGCTCAGACCTATAACTAAATTATTAAAGCTTGGAGCCCTACTCAGATAATATGGGCACTTTCTGAGCTGTATAGGACAAAGGTTAACAGCAGAACAAGCAGTGGGAAATGAAGCACAGAAGGGATGTAGCATAAAGATGTTTTGTAGCCAGTCCTAGCATTAATGTACTTACTATATTTTCCATGTCATTTACACCATCTTCCTCCCAGTTAATTTCATAATCTAAAATCTGAGGAATCAGGCTGGGGAAGAGAACTGCTCTTCTGGAAAAGGGGAGGCTATTTTAAATATTTGAGAATTGAAGTAGAAATAGTGGACATTCAGAGAGGGAACGCTTGAAAGTTTGGTCTTGTAAAAGGAATGTGTTTCATTTTACTTTTCTTGCACTATAAAATGAGTGCAAAATTAAGAAAATTTGGGTAAGCAGTATTAGTTTAGAATTATCCCAAAGTTCTACACAAATGCAGCAGGGTTTGTTTTTAGGAGAAGCTTCATTTTCCACTGAAGAATTATATGATGTCAGAAAGTAGGAACTAAAGCCTGGATTTGCTCCTCCTAAATTAAGGAGCTAAGTGTCAAGATACCATAGTATAGCCAGAAAAGAAACTTTAAGCCACTGGTGTGCCTTTCCAGCTCATGGCATCCAGAGTAGGGATGCCCCACCCTACCTTCCCCACGATCTCTTGCATTTGATTGATTCCCCCTGACATGAGGAGCATGACCATCTGTATAAAAAGACTTCACCTCATCCTGACCTTTGTGCTAACTGGGGAGGGAACAACCAAGAATGAATTGAGTGAAACAAGCACTGAGGTTTGTTTTTTTAAAATTGACAAGTGTGAGGGTAAACTAAACTGAAGCGGCTTGGAAGACATCAGCAGGTTTTAGGGAGAGAGGTTAAAAAGGAAATCAGCCCTGTGAATTTCTCCAAGAGTTTGTCAGCTACTCACACTCTGTATGGAATGCTGGCAAAGATATGACCTAGGGGCACGAAATAGTGTGCTGTTTCCAATGTTGGAAAGTTCGTGGAGGTTATAAGATCTAGCCAAAATTCACAAGATCAGCTCTGTGTAAAAATGTGGCAGAGTGCAACCTTTCATCATTATCTGTCAGTTCCCTGCCATCGTTGTTCTGCATGGTCCAAGTTTGGTTTCTCCACCCTCTTCACCGTCAGGGAATTTCTCAAATAGGCAGCTATTTAATAAGGAAATCCTAATGGGGAGTCATCATATTTCACACTTAATGCTGCTCTGCATGGTGCTTGCTACTTTAGGGACAATGATTAGGTGCTCGTCAGAAGACAAAATGCAATCTTCTTTATCAAAAATTCTGGTTTCCTTACAAGTCTGTATTTAATATTTATAGATTATCACATTGTTTTATTTCTTTAAAAAACATATTTCTCCTCCACAAGCTGTGTCAGAATTGTGAAAGGGAGAAGCACACTTATTTGTAAGATTAAATTCCTTTTATCTTCCTCGCCACCAATCTTCACTTCACAAAGTAGGTTAGGAGGTCTCTCTAAATCATAGAGTTCCAGCTCCCAACTTTCTTAGTGCAGAATTCTGAGTCTCTTTCTAATCTTTCTTATTGCTCCCATCTGCACTCTAAGAATAACTATATTTTGAGATAGACTAACCTGGGGACAGTATTCCTAGCACAGCAGACATATCTTGGTTTAAAATGGGCTTGCAATCTTTTTATTCTTCATACCAGCCTTTTGTAGCCTAATATTTACTTTCTGATTCTCATCTCTGTTATGCAGTGATCCTTAGAGAGCTGTGATTAGTAATTTACAAATGCATCCAGAGTTATTGTTGCATTGAATTTCTTATTGCCACCTCACTACACTGCCTATTTCCCCATATTGGTCCCAGTTTGGCCTGGGTTTTCTTGACCCGTATAACTTTGCTATCTTGCTGTTTATCACCATCCCCAGAACTGCTACATATACAATCACACAAACCTTATGAATATATTTGTTGTACCTCAGCAGTCACCATTTTTAGACAATTTTTAGTCCATATCAACAAATTGCTCCTCACCTTGATCCTTCTGAATTTCATCATCAATGTAAGGAATATTATCAAAGGCAGTTTCAAAATCTAAATAAATAACATAAATTAATTTTCCTTCTCTTATTAGTATCTTCCTGGCTTTTGAAAGACTATTATACAGGTAAGAGGACATGATCTCCCTTCTAGCATATTTCCCTGTACTGAGCCATGTGGTCGTGAAGCTTCAAAGGACATACACTATCTCCATAACCAATTCAAAAAGTACGAATTCATAGAATCATAGAAAGACTTCAGTTGGAAGGGACCTTAAAGATCATCTAGTTCCAAACCCCCACCATGGGCAGAGATGTTACCCACTAGATTAGATGGAATTGTTCTAATAAAAATATATATGTATGTGACACTAACATTGTATTTGAATAAGAATAAATGCTTTTGAAAATTTAATGCTTTTGATTTATTTCTCATTAGAAAATAGCATAAAATATAGGCATTGTAGAAACTTACTGCATTCAGAGAATAAGCTTCCCCTCTGAGAGTCATTTGTGCAGTCATTAAAAGGGATGCCACATGGTGTTATGTTGATCTTTTAGAACAAGATAGCCATAAGGGAAAACTCAGTACTGCTAATGTTTTCAGTTACAGCAGTCTTGTAAGAAAAATATTTTAACGTTTAGCAAAGATTTTCTCTGGGACCCCTCAGTTGTTACATGGACCTCTTATTTTTCTTTGTATTGAAGAACATGTTAAAGCACACTGGCATAGATAAAACACCTCACTCTCTCTCTATTAGTGTTGATTTGGCATTAAAGTGCTTTGAAATACTTACTCATTTAGAAAAAGTTTCATTAACGACTATAAACCATCAGTTTGAACAGTCTTAAAGACTGGCAAAATGGATAGTCAGACTAAACAAAAATCAAACTGCTAAGTAGGAAACTAAAACATTAGATCACACTTTTCCTACAGTTTACCTCTATAATACTAGGTCACTTTCACAAGGGGAAACAAATGCCCATATCCTTGTTTAACTGGTAAAAATGTGTCACCCCAGTATGCTGAACTCTATTGGTCCCTGCCAGAACATCTTAGTACAAGGACTCCATCTCATTCTAAGCAATGAATAATTTTTCTGCATATCATTTTGCTTCCTTTCAAATGGGATAAGCTTTCCTAGGCTTTGCAAAAGTCCTGGAGGACCCAGAGTGAAGCACAGTCTTTGAGAGGGTGATTCAACCCATCTTGAGATAAGCATGAAGACAGACACTGCCTTTGAGAAGCACCTCTCTCCTCACTGTCTGTGGAAAGTAAACAAAACATCTACATCATGCAGGGCTGCACAGATACCTGAGCTTGATCTTAAAACCAGAAGCACGGTGGCCATCCACCCTCAAGGATTAGTCATTCTGAAAAAGTACCAGCATGCCTGACCACAGGATCTCAACTTGCACCTCTGCTCAACACTGCTATTCCAAGCAGCCTGGTGACTTTTCTGTGGCAATACACTGCAAAGGCTCAGGCAGATGTCAGATGCAGAGAGCAAATCCAGCCTTAGAAGCAGCCAGAATATGACTGTATTTTGTCTTTGACACTACCCACAGAAACATCAGGGTCTCACATAAAGGCTGGGATGTTACGGTAATGCTAGAAAGCCTAAAGAGAACCTTTTGAGTTTAAAATTATTAAAATGAAATCAAAGAGAGAATAAAATTTCTTTAGCAATTTAAGGATTTTGAGGTTTTAACTGATTATAAAGACTTACTATTTGTTAAACGTGTGGCTTCATTTCCCCCTTTTATTATTGAAATCCTTTCCACTTCAATGTGTAGATTTTCTTTGTGTGTATAGAAAGACAATTTAAATCACCTTCATTTTTCATTCTAACAGAGAAAACCAGATTTGCATGGTGGAAGGACAGTAGAAGAAAAATCTATTAAAGAACATGACTTTTACAAAGCTAAGGCTGCTACTTATTTATTAATGCTATTGTCATTATGGATTTCTTGACAGAATTAGGTGCGACAAAAGTGGAAGCTTCTCTAATCTATCCCCATGTACCATTTTACTCAATTACAACATGCTTGCCGGGAGCACAGGTTAGCTATTTGCTCAATCCCATCAGATACTGAATGTATTCTAAACATGACTAATGCTTTTAACCAGATGGCTGTACAGATAGCTCTTTTTTTTTTTTTTTTTCAGTATTTGTTTCCTGGGTCTCTTGTTTATATTTATCATGAGATTTTATCACCATATGTCCATTTTTTATACCTTTTAATTACTTGGACTTGGTACACAGCATTTTCTTTTTGAATGACTCCACAAAACAGTGAAATAACCAAACTGTTATAATTCATGGTCATTTTCATACTCTAATGTATTTTTTCCTAATCTATTTAAAAGTAATTGTGGTATCTTATTCAACTAATGCTGCATCTTCTGAGAAATTCCAGAGATATTCTCTGAAAACACAAAAGGTTGGTCCATTCATTGAGCCAAATGTTAATGAAGACTGAGTTCTGCATCTATCGCATTCCTGATTTTAGATATGCAAATCTCATCATCAGATGGCAAAATTAAGTGATCTTGTTCCCATATAGAAATACCATAATTTTCCTTTATAATGGAAATGAATGTGTGAATTAACACTAGATTTTGCAAATAATTTTGGTAACTGCACAAATATGTTCCTGGTTTGGGACTCTATTTTCCACTCAGATATTTAAATTTACTTATGTGAACAATGTCATGGAAAATTTATTTTTTTTTTAGTTTAAACATACTGCACGTAGAATGTCTCACTAATGACATCTGTACATAATGATATTGGCTCTATTCTGTGCACTGAACAAGAGTTACAAATAATTGCTGAAGTAATCTGCAATAGGAAGAAAACATTTTTAATATGTGTAGCCAATTTCTTCAGAAAAAATGCGGCTTTTATTGTAATTGACTATTTGTAGTTAAGTAGCCTGAACTGAACCTAGATGACATTGATCAAAAACATCTTCCTGGCTGTTGCATGTGGCGAGTCTTTACTGCAGAGAGACCTCTCTGTGTCTGAGTCTTTAGTTCAGTGCCTCCCTCCATGAGCCGAATATTGGCGCTCATCAATGCTCTCATCACCTCCAAGCTGCCAGTATGATTATCAGATACATCTACATTATTTTTCTTGGTTCAGGCAATTTTCTTTGTGCTGTTTTGAATAAAAATAAAATTGCTTCCCCTTTGGAGTTGAAAGCTCTTGAATCTTTCCCTTGATTTGGTGCTATAAAACTAGTACAAACCAAAAAGTCAAAATTTATTGTGCTCATGTAAAAGCTGTTAAATATTAAACACAGCTTAAATAAAGTGTTCAGATTTCTAAAAGACTTTATCTGAAGAGTTTCTTAGAGAAAAAAACCCCACTTGTATGCAGAAAAAGCTAATTAATATTGGCAATGGATTCACAGAGGAAACAACATCTCTCTCGTATAGTCAAATAAATGATACTTTTCTACTCATTAAATCAGAAAGCTGTCGTCTTGCCAAACAGTATAGTTCCGTGGTCCAAATACCAGATTCTAAAACTAAATACAAACAGATTGTGGCACATATTCTGGACAGTTTGTTCCCAGATAGCCTGTAACGTGATGTGCCTTTTAACTGAGAGTGGTGGACTCAGGTCGTGCCTCCAGAGGCTTGGGAGATGGTTGTTGGCCCAAGGGCAAGAAAAAAAGTGTCTCTGGGTGACTGAGACATGGCAAAAAGGCAGGAATTGCAGCCCACAGAGATAGTACTGGAATGAGTAGAGAGACCTGAGTCACCCATAGCCCAACCCCTGCTGTGGCAGAGAGAAACTCTTTAGAGATCAGAGTGACCTGGCTGTACATCAAAACCTTACTGTGATCACAGCAGCTAAGCAGAGAAGCAAGAATTTGCCTGTGAGTATATGGTAGATGGAACAGATTTGCTTATACACAATTTTATTTCTGTACTCTCTTATTTAGTCCTTCTTAGTATTCTCTCTGTAAAAGGTTTCTTATTTTGGTTTATATTTTAATAAAATCTGGCTTTGAGTTGAAAGAGTTTTTCAGTCTTCTGGTCTCCACCATAAGGCAAGGGTCTCAGAGACATGCATCTCAGAGATTCACCTGTCTCTCCTCTCACTCCACTGCACACATATCATTTGCTCAACAGTGTATAGCATTTGCATCTATCATAATTGGCTGCAAATTAATACTTATATCTTGCAAAAATGCCAGGGTTTCAAAATTTGTGCTGTGTCAGAAGAAACATTGATACTTTTTTTGCACAGCTTCCTTTTCTTTTGTTTTGTCATTCTAAGATTCTAAGCTAAACAACACTTTTCATGTATTGAGTTCACTGTGAGTTTAAGTGAAGCCTTTAGTTTCATCTTCCTCTAATTTACTCTGGATTTTGAGCTGCTTCGCTGACTCCTGAAGAGCTGGTCTTTGTACCTCCTCTCTAACTCAACTGTAATAGTAAGCTTTTAAAGTGAAACTTAACCATGTCAGTCTTGTGTAATGCAGCCCCATAGCAATTATTTAATCACCCACTGGCAAGCTGAAATATTTCAACATCTGCTTTTGGGTTTGAGTTTGTCATTTAGTTGGTTTGTAATTCTGAAAAATTCCTGATAAAGTCTATATGTAATTTATAAAAATATTTAGCTTTATTTAAGAAGTTCCAAAGGAAGAAAATCCTCAAGTTATTTAATAGTTACAATAATTTTTTTTTTAAATCCTAGCACTATGGGGCACTATTTTTAGGACTCATTTATGTTTTCTCCCAATAGGTTGCTTTCCTGATTTGGATTTATTCTTAGATCATCCAGAAACTTGGGAAAAATCTCCAGAAATTCTAAGTGATTTTCACTTGCAGAAATACTCCTCAGCCCTTCTCTTCCCCTTCCCCCCCCCCCCGCCATTTAATTCTAATATTATTAACTTTGTAAAGTACTAAGTTACGAACACGGGGCTGTTCTTAGGTACCTAATGAAGTCCATGCATTTCAAAACCTACACTATTATTTTCAGTAGCCTTCTCAAACCACAGATCTCCTTCAATTTCTGCAATAACTGTGCTGTTTTTGGACTCTAACTCCCTGTTCCTCTGTTGGAGTTCTCCCATCTTATCTCCTCCTTCACAGCATTTCCTCTCCTCCCCACTAGGTTCGTGTGGCTGTTTCCACTTACCGCACAAGTACCACAAATATGAGCTCTTGAGAACTGGAGAGGGTCATCCAAAAAGGCTCCTTGTGGAAAGGCACAGATAATTGTGGGTCATCACATTTTGTTACTTGTTTATTTATTTCTAGGTTGAAATCCTGATTATGTAGTCTGAATTGATTCAAAGTGAGCTAAAGGTCAGACTCATTTTGGCCAGGCAGTTGAGATAATTTGTAATTCATGTTTCTCCAGTTTTAGCCAGGGTCAAACACTTAAGGGAGCTATGGCTGGGATGTTAACAGGTTCCCAACCTAAAGTACATGGGAATATTTTTAGTATCCATCCTTTCAAATTTAAAAAATAAAATTAAAATGAAGAACATACAGGAAATTTTCTATTTATGTTCTTTCTACCATTTTTCCAAAAAAATTGAGTATTGAAATTGTGCATTAGCATGTGTTTCCTTTAATGCTCTGCTTTATGACTATATTGAATTTCTTTCTTTTTTCTTCATAGTTACAGTGGAATTCTTTCATGTCCAAACATATTTTCAAGTTGATTATTTCATGACTCTTATGCCATATTTTCATTATGTGTGTTTACTGTTTTCTTCAAACACTAATATTTTCTTTAAGAGACTACACAACTCGTGTTACCATTTACTTCTGATTGAAAGGTAAATGAGAACATCCCATTTCCTCATGCACACACACAGAATCATAACTGTGTTATAACTTTGTGTGTGCAGACATATGTATATATATCCATCCTAAACCTATTATGAATTATAAGTAGAGGATTTAATAACTGTTCCATGGCCCCCAGTGAATAGTTTGAAGCCATTAAATAATGCATTTTTTACAATGATATTATGTCAAGTAACCATAGTATTTTTAGCATTTTCTATTCTGTCTATAACCCATAATCACTATATCATTAAATTATTATTTGTGTATAAAACTTTGTGAATACTATGTTGCCCATAATAACTCTGCTTAAATCTGTGAAATGGCAAACAAATAATTGAAAAATATTTTGCTATAACCCTTTGTTTCAATGCATTGACAATTGGACTTTAGATTTTTTATGTTCTCTTTTTGTTTCACAATATCATGATAGACTCCAATTTATTGAATATAAAACTATTTTTTAAACCTTTGTTACCAGGGTCTCAGACTGAAAAAAATGTCAATATTTCTATGGAGAAGAAATGGTATTTTTCAGAATGTGACAGTCTGGAAACTATTCTTATGCATAAAGTGCCTTTAAGTGGATGGGTACTTCAATTAAAATAATATCTATCTGCAATGTGACAGGCTTGCAATAACTGGATTACTTGTCTAGTTGTCTAATTTGAAACCCCAGAGGTAACCACTGAAATCCACAGGAAACAAAGCGTAATTTGACTACGTGACCTTGTGCGTTGATCTACATTAGTTGTTTGATGGTTTCCAAAACCCTAATCAGTTTATTTAAGAGCCACCCTGTAATAAGCTCCCAGTAAACAATTCTTCTACCTCAGTCTACAGATTTTTATTTTGAAGAAGGCAAAAACTGGGGAGATATGGAATAAAAACTAAAGAACAGTTAAGCAAATACACAACTGGATAAGAAATAGCAAACAAATTGTCACGCTACCCAGACCCCTTATTCTGTTTTGATTGCAATTACTAACTGTTGCATATGTCTAATTTAAATACACTGCAGAACTATACTATGTATTGCTAGTTAAGAACTGTTTTCACAGCTTTACATGAAGATTTCTTCATACTTCTTATTCCAAAAGAATAGATCTCTTCTCTTGCAAACAAGTTTAGTTTGGTTGTTTTTCTTTTCTTTACCTGATCTAATGCCAAGAATTTTAATGTACTTAATCTTCACTTGATTTATTCATCTGTTTGATTGGTTAAACAGTGATAACAGTGATCACACATGTAGGTCTCCCCAGGTTGCTTCCTCTTTTTTTTTTTTTTTTTTTTTTTTTTTTTTTAAATGAACTTGCAGACCTGTGTGCTGAATACTTATCAGAAGTAGTCATCTTGGTTAGGTCTGTATTCAGTTACAGGACTGTTGTGTTTCACTTCCCTATTTGAGTAAGGTGATTCCATCCAAAAGGTTATTTGGCTTTTTCATTACCATGCAAAGCAGTATTTCCAAATAACTTTCTTCTTTTCTTATCTATAACTTGCTTTCTCATGGCCCTTTCTGACTGCTTCAAAATTTCCTTATTTGAATTCCCATGGTCTGACTCTTCCTTCAGCATAAAAACAGGACAACCTGGACAATAGATCTAAGTACTTTGAAGTTCCTGGAATTGTAGATTCTGGTTTTCTTTCCCCCAAGCCTGGCTTTCCTATACCTCCCCCTGCATCTTTGCTTCAGCAAACTTTTCTTTGGACATTTTTTAGAGCAAGCATCCTGTGAGTAATATGGGGTTTTGTGGTTTTTTAATGCTACTTCTCTTATCCTATTTCTTATCCTATTTCTCCACCCTGGAAGACTTCCAGTAGTACAGCTCTGCCTCTAGCAATGCAGTTGTCAAGCTGTTTAAAGAGTAGAGAAGTTACTTTTTAGCTCTTTACACTTTTAAATGAGGCTATCTTTCTCTTACGTTTCTGTAGAATTTTTGAAGTACAAGGAAACTTTTCCAGCCTCTGGAAGTCATTACACAAAGAGGTAAATGCTACAGCCTCTGCTCCATGAGCAGGTTGTCTGTATGCCAGTGGAAGGCAAGATCTGGGGGCACAAAAATGTTAACTGCTAGACATAAATCTCTGTGTGCTTCAGGAGCTGTATTAGAAGTTCTTGAGCTCTCAGGCCTTCTGAGAGCTGCAATAAAGATTCTGGCACTACTTCTCATACCCAACCATGAGAAGGGGTAATTCTCAGGAGCAAAAAGGAAACTATATGCATATGGGTGCTTTAACTGAAATGTAAAAGAATGAGCATTATTGCAGCTGTCTTCAATAATAATTTATACTGATGCAGTCAAATGTATGCAGGGATGAATTACTAAACCAGTCCCTGGCACATTTTGATCTGAGCATACCCTTCAGTTCCCTTCTGAGCAGCTCAACAGCACAGGGTGGCCCTCACCAGGGTCCTTCCACAACAGACAGCTTGGAAGTGAACATTCTATTTTGGGTTTGAGAAAAAGGATCAGTGTGGGCACAGCCAGCCAAAGCCAGCTGGCCTGGGGATTATAAGCAGACCTTGGGACTGCTGTGTTTAGTGGTACAGACCCACCTTGTCTACTGAGCACCTGGGTGTGCCTTACAGAACTGCAGCTGGACAAAATCCCCAGGGCGGGAGGGGGAGTGGGGTCTGACAGTCTCACCTGACAACCCCAGCAGCTGCAACTTAACCCTTTTATGGCAGAAACTGCCCTGAAATGGACATGAGTGGGGAGTGCCTGAAATCCTGGCTTTTTGCAATGTTACAGTCCATATGAAGATAGCAACTGGGATGTGCATGAAAGGGCAGGGAGGGAACTTTTTAGAGAGGCCTTGGATTTGGGAAGTAAGCATTAGGAACCTCTGGCACGAACCACCTCAGATGGTTCAGAAAACACCTGCAGTTCTACCCAGAGAGGGAGCTCTGGTGTTAACTGCTGGCTCGTAGTAGACCTAGCACTGTAAATTTTCCTGCTCCATAAGATTTTTGCATTCTTTTAGAGGAAAAAAAAGCATCTTTATGGACCTCTGTAAACAGAGAATCAACCAGATTTACCTGTGAACAGAGAAAAGGAGAGAGCAAAGACAGCTAATAAGCTGTGTCATGCTGACTAACTATACAAACCAAAAGGGAGAGCACTGTCTTTTTAGATGTTAGATCTTCTACATATTTATTTCACATCTGCAACACTTGGCACCTGTACAGAACAGGATTTGCTTTCAGTTAAGCAAAACAGACCTTATGGCCATGATCACCCATTGCCTTTCATTTCTTGTATCCTCCTGCATTCTTAGAAATATGTGTAAAATACTGTTGATCAGTCTGGATTTTTCAAATCAACCAATTCTTTCCTGTACAGCAACCAGAAGCATAATGAAAATACAGTCATTAGTGGGTTTGTACTGTCCAGGAAAGACAAGATTAAACTGTGGGGCTGAGAATCATTGTGGTAATAACCAACATTATATGGATAAAAAGAAATAGGATTTTGGTCAGTTGTATTGTGGAGATTTCACTGAGGCAATCTCTGAAATACTGCACTGACAGGTGAATAGACATCTCTATATCTCCAGTAAATTCTTTTTACTGTGATTACAATTTTCCAGTTATATGCTGGAGGATATGTATAAATAATAATGATAAGGCTCAGCCATTACTACATAGCCACACGTACAGAAATAAAAACCATAATGGAATCCGAACCATAGCTGGGATAGAGGTTTTTGCGCCCTGATGAGTTGACTTGATGATTGAGTTAACAGAAATGGGACAACATTCAATAGCACAAAACACAAGGCCAAGAATTAAGGAGCAATATCTAGAGTTTCTGCATCAAATCAGGTCACACATTGGAACAATACCAAAAAACAAAAGATATCTAGTAGAGATCCTGAGATAGCCTGATGTGATGCAGCCATATGAAAAGAAAACCTCTTCTCATGAACAGAAATGTACTAAACAGTATTCTAGCAAGGGTTTACCTGGAGTATAGTGTACAATTATAGCTGTTCACATGAGAATTAAGCATGATGAAAAGCAGAGAAAGGCACCTAAGATGCTTATAGGGAATAAAGTTTTCATATGATCAGAGGGCTGGAGCACCTCTGCTATGAAGACAGGCTGAGAGAGCTGAGTTCAGCCTGGAAAAAAGAAAGCTCAAGGGAGACCTTATTCCAGTCTTTCAATACATAGGGGTGGAGTTATAAGAAAGGAGAGAGAGACTTTTTACCAGGGCCAATAGGACCCTGGCAATAGGACAAGAGGGGATGGTTTTAAACTAAAAGAGGAGACATTTATGTTAGATGTTAGGGAGGAAATTCTTTACTGTGAGCATGGTGAGGCACTGGAAAAGGCTGCCCAGAGAAGCTATGGATGTCCCATGGAAGTGTTCAAGGCCAAGTTGGCTGGGGCTCTGAGCAATCTGATGTTGTGAACGTCATCCCTGCCCATAGCAGTGAGGTTGAACTAGATAACCTTTAAACCTCCTTTTCAATCCAAACCATTCTGTGATTCTGTCTTCCAAGAGGCACTTGGCTTTCACAGCCTAGCAAAACGTTGTATGTCTATAATATTGCATGTTAATGCACCAGAGAAAAGCCATTTGACCTAATAGCCATTGCTGGCACAAGAACAAATGGGTATAAACTGGCTATTAATAAATTGATCCTTAGAAAAGAAGGTTTCTAAGCATCAGAGCAACAACATTTTGGAACAGCTTTTCTAGTTGCAGCACAAAATTTAGTATGGTTAAACAACACAATCACAACCTTGATTAAATTATATGATCAACCAAATTGAATCAGAACTCCTATGCTTTCCTATAGCCTTTATTTCTAGAAGGAAACATTATACAAGGTTTTGGGCAATAGAGGTATAGATCCTATATCTCTAGATAAGGTTCTGAGTTTGGTACACACTGAAGAACACAATTGCTTTTGCTGATTTTTTCATGCTTCACTTGATGCTTAGTTTCTGTGTCTGTTGTTCATTAATAACACATGTGAACCTAATTATACTTTGATTTTGCTACTGTTTAGATACTTAATTACATGACCATCATTAAATATGCATTAATTATTTTAATAATAATTTTTTAAAAAATACTATTGTTTCAGTAGATTAGATCTTTCCAATATATTGTTAATCTTGTTGTTCTAGTATTACATTTCAGCTTGGCATGCTGATGTGTAATGTCCATTCCCCTCTCCTGTTAGGGTTTTATTGGTTGCTATAGTTACCAACTATTGCTCCATTCATATCATTCATGTAGGCCAAATTCTTAGTGACCCTAAATCTGTTATCATGCACACCTTGTTGTTTCCATATTGTGAGATGTCAAGTCACCCAACATGTTATGAGGAAGACTTCCAAAGAAATTAGTAGATCTTGTCTGCATGACAGTTTGGATTTGCAGGGCTGAATCCCTCCATGCATTGCCATATTTTTACATCCACCTTAAGAGTAAATCACTCAGGTCTTCTACATGCTGTAACACAGTCTATCTTGATATTTATTATTTAATCTATTAAAACATTTGGCTGTCTCCACACACAGTTGGGGGACCAATTAAAAGTCCAGAAAAATTATACAAAGTTTCTCCTGTAATTAGACGATTCAGGGCATGCTATTAAGGGCCATCTGTTCTCCTGGATGACTGAGTATGACTGAGAAATGAGATGTTTCCTTTTGTACTTGAGGTTCCGTCTGTCTTGATTCTATATCTGATTAACTCTGTATGGGGGTGGGGGCTAAATTTATTTAAAATGTTCTTAATCTGTATAGCAGGTTAAGTATGATTAGGGTAGGACATTGAACTGTTTAGCATTTGAGACACCCTTTATTTATTTCAGTGCAAATAACTCTCTTGAACATTTTTCTAGGAGAATCTCCATTCCTTTTCTATTGGTTACATTTCCCCACTGCCTGTTTTTCCCTTTGTTTACCAGTGATCCAATTTTGCTGTAGAATAAATGGTTACAACTAGAGAAAAATCACTGTCATTTTATGCATTTTGAATTTGGCCAGTAAAGCCAGGCAGATCTGAGCAGTGCAGCAAAACATATGCTGTAAACTTATGAGAACTGGCTTCCTTTCCCTCGGTAACATCTGTGCAGGCCCACCAAAGGTACCTTAGAACATGCCAGACTGCTGCACAACGCGGAGATACCCAAATTAACTTTTAATTTAGGTATTTCTGCTGTTCTGCCAGCTGTGATATGCCAATACCCTTAAGAGGAGATTTCAGTTGCTTTTTATCATTGCAGCTGGTTGTCTACACTTTTCCCTCTAAGTGCCTTTAAATCCTAGCAGAGCAATGGCACACAGCAATGCTTTTGTTTAACATTTCTAACAACTGATGGCTTTAGCTAGATTTTTGCATTAGTGCACACACATTTAAAACTTAAACCTGGTTCTAAATAATACTTCCACTTCTTTGTACAAATTTATGCAAATAGGATCAAAGGTCTCTTATGCTCTGCATATAGCAAAGTATTTACAAATCGGTGCCAAGCCAAGACATCTGGTCATTGTGTTTTGGTTACAGCAATGTGGGGTTTTATATCTACTGTGCTTTCTTTGATATTTCATCCACTTTATGTATAGCAGCAAGTAGAGTTATATCAATATTCAAACGTTCATTTATTCACACAAATGCAATATTATTTGAAAACTAAACATGAAATAAGAGTTTATGATATCCTGTTGCACTTTGAGCACTGCTAATGTCACTGCCTTAGCATCACCCTTAGGCATGTAAATCCTGGCATTTACCCAGGCTTCCTATTGGTTTTAGGAATGGTTATCATAAACAGTTTAAAATTAGTATTTGAAGTTAATGGTAGGCACTTAGAATAGAATCATGTCACCAAAATTTAGATATAGTTAGTTGTCAAAGAAGTGAGTTAGTTATCTTTCACTCCATTTAGTGTCAGCAAAGAATAACAAAGAATTTCCAACTTGCAGTTATTTTTCCTGACGTAGGGAAAGTGTGTGTAATTAGTTACCTCACTTGGAGTGAGATGTATCACCTAGGAGCCCCCATTCCTCATCACTATGAAGAGCTCAACCTTAACTTCTCTTTCAATTCCCTGAAGTTAACTTCACCACTCCCCAGGGTATGTTTCCATGGCCTGCAATGTGATGAACTCAGTATTTTTCAACAATTACTATCTGACTCTAGAGACCATTTTTTTTTCTCTGTTGAGGAGAAAGTGCATGCATCTTTCTAGAAAGAAAATATAAGTGCAGCTACTGTGACCATGCAGCTACAGCTGTTAATGATGCACACTATAGTGAACATGATTCATACAGTCATCTGGAATTTATTATCTACTGTGAAGGAGATGTGGAATTTTTTGTGTAACTAGAAAGAGAACTTAAATTCCTTTTTAAAGATTTCTTCCTGAAAGGCACAATTTCTTTTATTATTACTATTATTCAAAGTGAGTGAAGTTGTTTAAAGAACACTACAGAAGCTATTAAAACTTTGACAGATGTTCTGGTGAAATGTGAAACTGTTTTTTTAACCTTCAGGAATAACATTATTTCATAATTGTCATCATTCCATGACCAGAAAACTGGAAAAATTAACTTTGATGGATTTTTTTTTTCTCCTAGAATGTTTCTTTCATAAGAGAACTGCATAAGAGATCTGTAAGCATCAAGATTTGGCAAGAAATTAAATAATTCAGGAAGTGAAATTTTCATCCTTACAAGAGCTTTACTTAAAGGGTCATCTCACAAAGGTGGTTTCATCTTGGGAATGGTCATGTTGGCTGTCTGCTCCCTTGACAATAATAATGTATGTCAGTTCTCGCAGTTTTCATAAAATGAAGGATAGTGTAAATCACTGCAGATTATATAATTACTGAATAGTAAAAATACTGGATATATATATGTTTTTACATCGTTTTCTATGTATTTTAATATTTGTATTGTTCATGTGCTACAGCAGTGGCTTTGCTTTCTCAAAATCTAGTAATAATCTGAAATGCTTAGCATGTTCTTTATAATTTTTCTCCATTTTCATCATAAGAATACACATTATGTTACAGAGAACTTAAAAAAAAAGAGATATGCACATGAAAGGCAAGGTTTAGAATAAATATATCTATATATATATCTATATATATATATATATTCTTGCTACACTATGAGCAGGATGGAGAAAGGTGAGATTTCTGGCCCTCTTGGCTTTTCTAGACCCTGGTAAAAGTATCTGGGTTTCTCAGGTTCCTCCCCAGTCTCAGCAAACTTGTTTAGAAATAACTACTTGGGACATGTTTTCTTATAATTGAGACAGTAATGTCTCTGCTATTCAGTAGTGAGTGTAATTTTCCACACAATAATTCACCTATAGACACAGCAGATCCTTTTTCACTCAGGATCTAAATGAATACCAGGTTTTTCTCTTATGTAAAAATTCCATTGTGATAATCTGTTATTTTGCGTGCTATGGAGGAGGTTACAGGAGATCACTGCAGCCTGATCTGGCTGCAAGAACCTGTGAAAAGTTCAGCACTGTTATCAGTGACAGTCCTGTCCATGGGGGAATTGCAGGTGAAGTCATTTGTCCCCCAATGACCCTTGAAGCCTCTGTCCCATCTGCTTCAGCCTGTGGAGCTCCAAAGAGCCTGGGTGACTGCTGCCTGGTGCATTTCTCCACGAGGATGAAGCCCAGTGGCACAAAAGGGGTGCTTCTGCTTTGAGGAGCAGTTGTCCAAAGGATGCTTGGGGAGCTTCTGCATCAGTGGGGTTAGTAGCTTTTTAGGGGTTTAAGTCTTGTTTTTGTAGAGGAACAAATGAGAATGGATATGTGAAAGCTCTCCTGTTAGGCAGAATATTATAGACTCTGTGTTCAAGCTGTATTTTAATTAAGGCTATCAAAAATAGAGAGTGTCATACAGACTGAACGCTAGGGATGTTTTAACAGGCAGAAAGAACGATGAGTGAGAGCTTAGCAAACTAATATAGGTTTGAAAAACAAGATTTGATGACCTTTTAATCACTGGCTTTCTCAGTATGCAGAGGAAGATAATTTATTTTCCCAATGTTTCCATCTTTTTCTGTACAGTGGGGATAATAAAACTGCTGGAAATAAGCCTTTTAGGGAGAAATGTTAAATATTGGCAATTGCTTACAGATTTTGAGCAAAGAATCACACTGGCTATTTACTTTGAGCAAGTAAATGCTATGTGCAGATACAGAATTTCAAAGTACAATAGGTCATGAAATCATGATTTGGTAAGGCTTTCCTCTCAGACTCAGGAACTAAAAAAGCCAACTGGACATTAAAGAGCCTTTGACAATCTTCAGAGGAAAAGACAAGTTAGCACCTTTAAATCTGAAATTATAGATAAATACATTTTCCTTCCTTAAAACCCCTGTAGTTCCAATTAGGGATTCTACTTCTCACTTTCCTCCCAAAGTGTGGCACAATGCTGCTATGCATTATTGAACAGGCTGCTGTGCCCTACTTGACCCCAGAGGTGACTGCTTCTTGGTGCTGGATAAAACGAGTCACAAAGATTCCTTGAGTACTTCACTGAGAGATTGTGACTGGCTTAATTAGAGAATGCTCAAGAACTGTTATGAGATACTTGGATTAAAAGCATTATGTAAGGCCAAATTAATTATGAGCATTAATACAATCTTGATCTAAAGAGTAATTTGAATAGCGGATGAAATAATAACAAGATCCTTTTGAGTCACGTACAGCACGCTTTGCTTCTCCATATAAAATATCTCCCACATCATTTAAAATGATTTTGTGGAGCAGAGCAGGGCAGTGCCGCTCAGAATTGCTAGGAAAATGCAGTGCCAGATGTGAGTCATCAGTGAGCTGCGGCTCTTGTTTCTTTGTTCACCTTTAAGTACAAGACACCATGTTCCCTACCACCGAGACGCCTGCAGATACCTTGATGGAACATGCAATGTGAGCCTCCCAGACAAGGGGGCTTGTTTGATTTTGTTCTGAGGTTTGGGGAATTATCTTCATTCCCTGTGAACACCTGTGGTGACAAGGCACAACCATCCTCGTCCTTGGGGGAAATCCTGGCATTTCTGAAGTCAAAGAAATCAAAGAAATCTTCCCTTTGCTCTCAGTGGAACCAGGATTTCCACCATGTACATGTTTCAGTGCCGTATTCTTTCAGGTAAGGAAACAATGAAATGCTGGAAATGACATGAATTTATGAAGCCATGTAGTCAATTTCCCTACAAAAGCAGAAAAATCAGACTGAATGTTAAGTGACTGATCTCCAAATCTGTCTTGACAACTGGATGGCCAGCATGGGTTTCCACTGCAGGTTTTTGCATGGTAAGCTTTATACATTTTGTGGATACCTACAAAGTTTAGTAGCAGATTTACTTAATGAAATCTGAACACATGAAGATCAGATTTCAGACTGGAAGTCTAAATTTTGTGTATTGCTAGGTTAGATTATTTTGATTAAATACACACATCCACAGTATATTTAAGATATCTATTCTAGGATGAATGGAGTTGCTCCCTAGATCTCCATTAACTCTAAGAGGAGTCTACAGTGACTACAATTAGTCACATCAATTTTATACTTTTATACTTATTCTTTTTAAGTACTCTAGGGCTTTAATGAAATGGGGCTGGAATACTAAATTATTTAATGTTACTGAGCTAGTTACCACAGAAATGTGAGCAGAGAATTGTATTTTAACTTTAGAAGCAGTGTATCTCTGCAATATTTTCACTTTGATTACTACCAAATGAAATTTTTCAATTGAATAACCGTTTTGTTTTCAGGTATTGGAGAAATACCTCTAATGACTACACTTCACACAAGCTCCAGTTATAAAGCCAGAATTCCACATGCAGACTTCCTTTTAATGTAAAACTTGGGGCGACTGTCTAAAGCCAAGCATATAAATGGCATTCTGAACATTTAGTTCTAGTCCATTTATGTTTGTTTACTTCAGTGCTTCATTATAAAGAGATTCACGTTTTTGTGTATCCGGGACTATAATTACTCGTGTCCATAGAGCAGCTCACCAGAGAGTATAATGATTGCTCACATGTCGGCTCAAGGCAAGAATTAGACTCAAAAATCTGACACAGTCATTCCTCCTACATTTTAATTTGTTCACCTCCTGGTAGCACCTAACAGATCACCTATGCCTGTCCTAATTTTTCAATATAAAGAGATTAAACTCCTGCCTCTGTATCCTGTTTTGTGAGGGAGATAGTCATACCTGAGCATGAAGCTGGCCATGCTCACAAAGACACAGAGCTGGTGCAGGGCTGGGAAAGGCACAGGGGGCAGCTGGCCACATGTGCAGCACCACCAACATCACAGACATGTCTGAGGTTACCGAGACATGACAGATGGCTCTTGGTGCATGAGGACGGAGGGTGTTCTCTTTCTTTGGAAAAATCAAGCAAGGTCTTGGGGCAAGCTATGCATCTGCCACAGCTGGAGAGATTTATTCAGGCTGGAAGTGAGATAGCCATTGCTCATGAGCCATGTGTAGATCAAAAACTGGTTTGATGTGGCTGCCAAAGACCCCAAAGACAGAGGCTACAGCCGGGATAGCCAGAGAGCCATGCTCTCTGTAGGTGCCACACATGCCCATCCATCTCCAGGGGCAACTTGCTCCAGAATTCAAAATCACTTTTAGCACAGGAGGACACTGGACTGTCCCTTACTCACCTGAGGAACAGGAGCTGATGGGGGCTGCTGCCCAACACAGGTACCCATCCGCTGCTGTTACACTGCCCTGTGCGCTGCTGACACTTCTGGTTTCTTCTGGTTTCCCTCTGGGGTACTGTTAAATTTCCTGAGAACTTTCACAGCTCAGTATAACATAAATCTTCAGGCTTTAACACAGAGTATTGGGGTTTGTGCTATATATGGGGCTAAACCAAACAAGTTACGCTCTATAAAGCAACAAAAAACTTCAAACATTCCTCTTTTGTCTATTACCAGTGAATCCTGGGTCTCTAAATCATTGAAAAATATCTGATACTCAGGATTTTTCGGCTGGCTTACTCTGAGTTTGTGTGAAGACCTTCCTCCATAACAGTAATACCTGACCATCTCAGAGTTACATTGCAGGGCATGTATGCATAGTTCCCATTATTTTGGGAAAAGAGCTATAATGCTACAGTCAGCCAAGATTTTTCCAGAAGGCCCTGGTAGAGTACATGGGCCTACACAGAGATAGCTATCCTGCTCTCTATCCTTTGACCCAGTGAATAAAGGTACCACTTTTTTCTCTATATTCATACAACTAATTACAAAACAATAGTATTTTTTTTCAGGAAATTGTCTCCATTACTGCAATACTGGAAGTGGTAAGGTGAGAGCAAGCCAGTTGAGAACCTTAAAAATTCTGTTTTAATATCTTTTAGTAATAAATGTTCACAAACAAGCACAAATTAAGTTGCTTCTGTGTATTTTAAATTCATTTTTCCTCTTCAGTTTATAAGACTGATGTCTCACTGTATGATTTTAAGTGGTTTTACAAAATTGCTTCAAAAGAAATGATTCTGTAGAGTTAGCATACACTTGATACATATTTTTGAAATTATTTGTTCCTGTGCATGTTTTTAGTTACAGAATAAAGACTGCTTAAACTTTTATTGAGACAATTCGAGTTATTTCCTTACAACTAAATGAAAAGCACATCATTAAAAGAAGATTTAAAGGCAAGAAAAAAGCGTTTTCATGAGAGCACAACTCTTGAATAATTATTTTAGCTCTGGCAGTGAATTCCTAGTTATTTAATGAAATCTTAGTATGCAGTATTTTATCCCATATGTGTCAGGAGTTTTCAGTGAGAGAAAATGAACTTTGGTCCTAATGTGTACTCTGGGAGTGAGAGGCACTGGGAAAATATTACAGCAGGGCATTTTAAACCTTATTTGCTCAGGTATCTTGGAGGTATTTGGGGTACCAATAACAGCTATTTCTGGCTCTCTGTCAGGCCGTGCACTGCCACTGTCCTTCCTCACCCACTGGTTATGGATCTCTCATGCTGATACACAGTTGTGTCCCCAGCTGTGCCCCAGCATCACTCACTGTGACTCAGCTGCTTCTCTTCACCCACCTGTGGTGTTCACCCGAGCCCTTCTCTGCCCGTTCTGTGCAGATGCTCAGGTCAGCGCCGTGGCACCTGCAGCTCTGAGGTACCACCACACCACTGGCTGTACCTGAGCCCCAGTGGGCAAGGTCTGCAGTAATGCGTTAAGCCACTGAGGCTGCAATTCCTCTCACCTAACCTCAGCTTTCTAAAGGTTAGAAATACAGATACTATTCTATTCCCTTTCCAGCTAATGGAAGGAGACAGGAACAGCTGGCCAAGTTTTCTCTGGGTGGACCTCATGGCTCTCCAAAGGTGTCTGTCCTGCACCCACAGGGACATCAGCTGGCTAACACTAACTGCATGTGGCATTGCCGGCTCTCAAGAGTTTGCAGAGACAGAGCTTGACCTTAATGCGCACCAAAATGATTTTAGTGTTAACAGAACCTTTTTCGGCAAGCACGTTGCTCTACATAAGGAAAGATCTGCACGTGGTCCTCCCAGCATCTCAGCCTAATATTTCAAATTTTGCAGATTACAAGACGCAAGAGCAATACAAACAAAAATAATGATGAAGAAACATCATTAGAAGCTAGTGAAATAACTTTCTAAACCATTTAAAAACAGTTTGCCAATAGGTCAAGTGCAGACTAAGTTAACTCAAAAGGACTATGAATACTGATTTTGAAAATTAATAAAATAAATAAAACAACACTAACATTACCTGAGCAAAATTAAAGGTGGAACCAAGAAAAATAGAAGCAGATTATGTATATTTCTCAAAGATATTTGCTGGAAGTATATTTATGTCTGTAAGTACAAAGGGGATATTGAAAATTATATTATTTATATCTCAGCACATTTAAAGTAATATTACGTAAGTAATTTCAATGAGTATAAGTCCAATTAAAAGCCATATAGCATAGAAGACTAGTTCTCCCATTATAGGAAGTGCTTCCTAATAAATAAGTGAACCACTAAGCAAATTATTCTCATTCATAACCTGCACAGAAGAAGATAAAGACAATCAGTAGGACAAAAAACATCTGCCAGTGTTCAATATGAAGTTCTTGTTTAGTGCCAATTAAACTTTCTGAAACTTCTTTCCTCTGTCACTCCTATTTGATTCTTTATGTTAATGATATTTGTGAATAGAAAGTCATTTGTGAATATGAAATAATTAGGAATTTGATTAAATACATTTATCAGGATGTGATTTTGAAGACCTTAGAGTTTAATGAGTAAGTTTTAAGTTTTCAAGGAAAAAAAAGTTACTTGCTTTCTCTGTAGCACTACGATTTACTTTTTTACAAATACACTTTCTGTACCTTATCTTTTTCATGATGGAGCTGTTTTGACTGATCTCACAGTTTTAAAAGTCAGTGAAGAATCTGTTTTACTGAAGTGGAAACCCTGATCAGGCACTGTTTTTTCTTAAAACTGTAACAAGTATAGAAGCATGTCTCTTAGAACATTTAGATCAACCTTTTTTTCTGTTCACAAACAAAGAATTCAGGGGTGGAAGAAAAAGATGAAAGCTTTCTCTATGACAGGAGACAAAGGCAGAGGAAAAAACCCAAAACAAAACAATAAAAAAGCCCCACAGTTTCCCCTTAAAATCCTTAGAAGACCAACTTGCCCTCTAATTTTGTGTTTTGTGGATGGAGAGGTTGGAGCCGATTGGTGACAGAGTTGGGTTAGCATAAGGACCATTTATTGTAGTGTGGAAAAGTAGCTCTTCAGGTCAAATACTTCCATATATTTTTGCTTTTTCCTGTGGTTCATGAGTACTGTCTTCTGAAACAACATGACTGTGTTGATTACTGCTGCAAAAAGATTATTGCTGTAAAAATATTCAACTGACAAATATTTCAGAGTGTATATTATCAATTTGTATGAGTCAGAACTTTGTTGGCAAAATCTCAATGGAATTGCAAAATATGGTTTTCCTGCTCAGCAAACTTGCACCAGACATGTACAACTCTAAGCAGAATGCCAGTTCCATGCATCAGAGTAAAGGTTTTCAGCATATTGCAAAACCCATCCTTAGTCGTTTCTGCTCCAGTAACATTTCAGGATTTTTATTGTAGAGAGTTTTTGCTAGCTGATACAAAATTCCCTTTTTACATTGTGTTCATCCCAGATGATGCAAAACAAACTGTCTGAATGTGAGTGTGTACACACACACACACACACACACATCCACCCATGTGCTCTAATACATACACACAACATGAGTCACACCCCCAATATCTACACCCCAAATTAAAAAGAGGGACTGTTTGACATCAGAGCACACAAATGCCAATACTGAACTGAAAAGGTGGGGATATGTTTTCAAAATGTTCCTCTTACTGTGACCACCATCATAACTGACAGAGCTCTTCTATCTATCATCAATTAGTTTTTTAATTGCTGTAGGTGAAAGCTAGATTTAAATGAAAGTCTTGGAGACATGAAGTTCCATAATTATGTAATACTATTACTGACTGATACAAAAAAAAATAGTGAAGAAATTTGAATTAAAAAGTCCAAAACCTCCAAAATTCTTAGAAGACTAAATTTCTTCTAAAATCCTTTTTTTTTCTCAATTTAACTTAGCAGTGCTCAATAAAACTGAAAGCTATTAAGCTAAGTAAATAAACTATCAGAAACTATCCACTTTTTGGTTAGTCAGCATCTTTACAACCATATGTAACAACAGCCCTAGTATCAGATTGGAAAAACTCGTGGCTCTAGATAGGTTCTTAGAGGAGGAATTTCAATGTCAAAATAACAAATGGTTTCCATGTTGCTTTAAATTTTCATTTTGCTTCCTTAAATTATATAAGGAGATGGAATTTTATTCTCTCATATACTGAGGAGGAGCTAGGCAAATTTAGCAACAACATTCTGGATAGATGGTTACACATAACATACTGAGTACTGCAATAGAATGTGACATGCTGCACATTGTAAATGACATAAATCATTTAATGCTTTAATGTTAAAGGCCCTTAAGTAATTTATGCAATTTACAGAATAGTCCACAAGTCAGTGTTTCAAGATTACTGCTATGGGTTTTTGAATGATGTCAGTGGTCAGTTCCCTTCTTTTTCCACTACCTTATTTTGTGGTTGTCATTACTGATATTACTTAACGCTTTATTGAATCTCCATTTGCCTGTTTTCTCACGATGTAGATATAGTTCTGTTCCCTGTAGCCAAGTACCCACAGAATAATATGAATACTATTATCTTTAAAATGTGGTGCCATTATGAATACTTGCTTAAGCGCACAAAAATTTCTTGGGCTCAGAGGCCAGTAAATAAGGAGTCAAGCCAATCTCTGGTGCTACTGCCAAAGTCATCTTTCTACTTAGGTTTGTACGTACATGGAGTTATATCATTGCATTGTTCAAAAGAATACTGGAATCACATCCTGACTTCATA
The DNA here is from genome assembly GCA_036630365.1 of Acanthiza pusilla. Classification (NCBI taxonomy): domain Eukaryota; kingdom Metazoa; phylum Chordata; class Aves; order Passeriformes; family Acanthizidae; genus Acanthiza; species Acanthiza pusilla. The sequence goes on from JAXCHO010000036.1 coordinate 23,814,697, forward strand.
ATTCTGCTGGTTTTGTAACAGCATACACTCCACTTTATCAACTCAGAAAATTAAGAAGGGTAAAGGAGAATTGTAGTTTTTGTTCATTGCTGTTCAGCATACAAAATGCTACTCCAATCTATTTGAAGTTCTACCTGAAAATTTTAGTGCTGAGGGATTATTGAAATGCACACAGAACAGAAAGGAGATTTCTATTAACTCAGTTAAAATAGAAACACAGATGTCAAGCACAAAAAAATCCCACAAAATGTTAATTATTCCTTCAGCATCATCATGTTCTATGGGATAGCTGTGAAAGTAAATTACCTCCTTATTGGAGGAAATACCAAGCCAAATGCTATTACTGTACCCTCTGATTTTAAAAGAAGCACAATGTCAAAATGTTTTATTCCAAAAATGTATCTGACATTTTATTTTTCATTATGCCTCTTTGTATGTGTTACAAGATTTATTTTCATGAAATGAATGGAAAAAAAGAGGACAGTAGAAATAAACAATAAAATAAAATAAACAATCTATAGTCAGCATCTCTCTGTAAAAATGCCAAATATCCCTGGCACTGGGATAATTAGCTGCTTCATGTGACAAAGGATATACAGGAGGCACTACCTCACTCACAAACTGTATGGGCTTTCACTGGTGGTATCCAGTCTTCTCAAGTCCATGCAGACAAAGTCCACCTGGAGAGAAGCCCCAGTTCCAGCTCCAGATCCACATCTCTCTGTTGACTGACCTGGTCAGTCTTGTCACATGAAATCTTCAAGGATCACATGAAGTAACTTGTTCTGCTTCTTTAGAGAGGTAGGGCAGGAATAGTATGTCCTACCTAGGGCTGGTGCAAGCAGTGTTTGTCTCATTTTCTATATCATGATTTCCTTCCATCACCTACTGATTCAAAGAATGTAATTAGACTAATCCTAAATAAGAAATCACTTATATTACATCCATGAGCATTGTTATTGTAGTGTAAGCTCTTGGCAGTGAACTGAGGTTGGATAAACAGAGACATTTTTCTCATGTGCATTTGTCTTATTAGTAATATCAATGAGCAACATCAGTTGTCTTCTTAGGCAGACCGGGGAACACAAGCAACTGTAGCTGTTCATTATCTCATTTACACAAGTAGACTTTGCTAAATAGGCACATATTCTTGTATCCTCACCACACAAACAAGACAAGATTGATGGAGATAAAAAAAAGACAAACCCAGAGGGATTGCAGACATTTATTTAATCACAGGGCCATTTACCTGATTTTCCTAAGGTATTTGCTCACTTGAATTCAAACCCATTCACAATAAGGAATAAGCAACTCACCAAAAAGTCTCAAATTCTAATTTGAGCATTAGATATCAAAACAAGTCTGTTTTATCTGCTGAAGTAAACTGAAAGGAAAATTTCACAGTCTCTGGCACATTCAAAGGTAAAAATCCTTCCTCTTCTTTACCCTCCCCCAGATGCTTACACATGGATGTCTCCAGGAATACATCATATGAGAAAGAAACTTGTCAGTTATCAAAACTTTTAAGTCTAAGACCGGGATTAGACAGAAAATAGAAACATGTTTTAAAATCAATGCAGTGAAGAACTATGGCAGTAATAAAAGCAGCCTTATGCTTCATTTTAATATTTCCTCATTTTAGTTATTGGTTTGCAATATCAGCATCCCATTAGAGTCTAAGCTACAAAGACTTCAGGATAATAGATCTTCCTTTAGGCACCAGCGTCTGAAGGGAAAGGGACAATTTAATATTCTAAAATCAGTGGAACTGTGTGGGCAGTAAGGAAGAGGGGCTTATCTGTAGATTTACTGTGAAACAATTACGCTCCTGCAAGCTCTAAATCCCTCTCCTACTCACAATTAAAGGCATAGATAACTTCCTAATGTACAGCAGCTGACAGATCAGATGATGGAAAGCCAATATCTATCACTCTCTGTTTACTTCTTACTTTGTATGGGGAAAATCAGCCATATGCAGAATCCATTCGGGATAAAAAGAGCTTGGCTAGCAGTGCATAGTATGAAACTGTTTCATCCATCAACTCTCTCCAGAAAGACAGGACTGGATGTTTCATTTGCAGGGCAGAGGAGGAGATACCAAAGGAGGAAGCAATCAGTTCAATAACAAAGGGAATACTCTCAAGTAGAATTTCAAGCTCCTAAATGACTTCCTGAAAGGCTCTTGCACAGCTCTTTAATGGTTCTTTTGTTTGTCCTCAGAAAGGCAATTGCCAGAAAATTTGATTTCAGTTTGAAAGCTTTCATTCATAAAGAATGCAGTGCCAAAGAAAAGGCTGTGGGATATTAACAGGTACAGTGAATCAAATCTTGAAGACTTTCTTCAGAGCTTGTGTTTTACAGCCTATAAAAAACTCTAACCAGGTCTGGAGGAATCTTTAGCACTTCATGAACCCCAGAATTTGGCCTGCTGTATTTAGCTCTTACCTCCAACTTTTAAACAGTTTGTACATCTAAATTCAGTTTATTTCACTAGTAAAATTAATCCAATCTACCATCAAAGCTTACTTTTAATGCACATTAGTGCTCTCTTATGTCAGAGAAAGCTATGAAAGTGATCCTGCTGAATCCAAAGCATCCTATGGCTCTCCTAAAGCTCTTTGGAGGCAGAGAGACTTGCCCAATGCAGGAGGAGGATTTACTGCCTGGGGACTCAACATCTATGATACTTGGACTGTCAGCTTAACTACTCATATAACTTTCTTCTGTGTCCTTATTTTTCCTATTAATCTCTTATCTTATGGGATATAAAAGGAAGACTGACAAAATAAACTGTGCAAATAGGAATCCAAATGAGTAGCTTGGCTTGCCTCCAAAATATCAGTAATAACATCACCATTTTCATACTACTCTTCAAATTTCTGTATTCTTCCTCCTCCCCTTCTTCTAATTTCACAGGAGGTTCCTGGCTGATCCTTATTTGTCATAAAGATTTTGCAAGAAATTTGTTCAAGGGGGATTTAATTAAGATGGCCAGTAATAGCTAGCTTCTGTTAGCTCAAGCACAGCATCAGCAGCCGGGCAAGGGAGGGGATTGTCCCACTCTGCTCTGCACTGGGGCAGCCTCACCTCAGTGCTGGGGGTAGCTTTGGGTGCCACAATGTAAGAAAGACATTAAAGTGCTAGAGTGTCCAAAGGAGGGCAAAAAAGATGGGGAAGGGCCTTGAGGGGAAGCTGTGTGAGGAGCAGCTGAGGGCACTTGGTCTGTTCAGCCTGGAGGAGACTGAGGGGAGACCTCACTGCAGTTACAGCTTCCTCGTGAGGGGAAGAGGAGGGGCAGACACTGATCTCTTCACTCTAATGACCAGGGACAGGACCCAAGGGAAAGGCCTGAAGCTGTGTCAGGGGAGGTTTAGGTTGGATATTAGAAAAAGGTTTTTCACCCAGAGAGTGGTTGGGCATGGAACAGGCTCCCGAGGGAAGTGCTCACAGCACCGGTCTGACAGAGTTCAAGAAGTATTTAGACAATGTTCTCGGGCACCTGGTGTGACATTTAGGGATGGTGGTGGGCCAGGAGTTGGACTTTGATGATTCTTGTGGGTCCCTTCCAGCTCACAATATTCTGTGATCCTATGAGTAACTGAGGAGACCTACACCTTGTCCTCCATCTGCCAACACTTCTGGGTCCAAACCCCAATGCCTGAGGGATGTTTGAGACTCGCTGTATGTGCAAAACTGCACGAAAGAACTTGCACACGCAGTGCACACTCTTCTGCTCAGCTGTCTGCTTGCCTGGCCCAGCAACTACACAGAAGCCTGACAGATTCCAGCTACGGGCTGGAAAGCAGCAGGTCCTCTGTTGACCTCCAGAGGAAACAGAGCAGTTTCCTGGGCACTAACCCAAAGGCCCACTGCTCTAAGGGATATGTGAAAGGAGCTGAATCAAACCAATGAGAAATCTTTCTTGAAAAAAGTCTATTCTGCACATCTACTGATAATACAAGCAACTCCTTGACCTCCAAAACTTTTACCTAAGGGGACACATTATCTCAGTCTTCAGAAAATCTGGGTACCTTTCACAGTGTTATATCTCAATGACTGCAATAAAGTCACAACCACTGTGTCAATTGTGCTCCTTCAGGATTACATTTCAGTCTCAGTGAGACTGGCACAAGCAACTAATGATGGTGGCAGATACTGATCAACAAGTAAGTTACTTCCTTTTTATTCACTGACCCATAACTGAAGTGATTGAAGATCACCCTCCCAGAAAATGGTACCAAAAAAGCATGATGAGCTGTTTTTCATACAACGGGCTGTTTAGATTTAAGTCTTTGCAGCAGCGTTTTTATTTTTGGAAAGAAGGGATGCTTGTTTTGATCTTACAAATGTATATCATCAGTTTTTTAATCAGTTTAGTAGTACCTGAGTAGCATATTTCTGTGCTTAAACTTATTGTGCGGAGACTTGCATCAAGGAAAATAATAAAAGGAATTGTAGCAATTCGTGTTTCCAGTTTCTATAGAACAAATTTCTACAGTTACATCTATCCAGTTTCAGAGTCTTGGTGTTAATCTCAGTTATTATTAGTGACTATTTAAACAAGAAGACTCTTCTTTATGAGGCTTTGGGATTTTATTTTAATGCTAGACATCAGAAGACAACAACATGTTTCACAAGATTAAAAAACATACTTTAAAATGAGATGCTGTGCATTGGGTGTGGCTGAGATGGGGTTAATTTTCCCCATTGCAGCTCTCATAGTGCTGTTCATTGTAGGGGTATCTAGAAAGGTGTTGATCACACACAGCATCAGTGCTGTCCCCCAAGACTCCCTCTACTGCACCCAGTAGACTGGGGGTCGGCAAGAGCTTGGGAGGGGACATATCCAGGACAGATGACCCAAAGTAGCCAAAAGGATAGCCATACCATAGGATATCTGCTGAACAATAAAGGCTGAGAGAAGGGGGTGAGGGGAGTTCATTAGTACAGCATTTGTCTTCCAAAACAGGTGCTATTCATATCAAAGCCCTACTTCCTGTCAAGTGGCTGGGTATGACCTGCTGATGGGAACTACAGAAGAAATCTTTTGGTTTTCTTTTGCTTCCATGTGCAACATTTGCTTTTGCTTTATTAAACTGCTTTTACCTTGAATCATGAGTTTTTCTGCTTCTTATTTTCTTTACCTGCATCCTACCAAGGCGGGAAGAAATGGGGTGGCTTGGAGGGCACCTGGCACCCAGCCCAGGTCAACCATCACAACTATCAAATATTTTTAGCAACTTTCAGAATCAAAGGTGAAATAACCTTTATAATTTTTGTAACATGTTTTTTGGTTGCATTTATTACTAAGACATTAGAGAACTTGCTACCAAGCACAACTGCTTGCTTTTTTTTTTCCCATCGAAACAGCAGATTGTTCAGTGTGCTAATCATCATGCAATAAACTTTACCTTCTAAGCAATCCTAGAAATCAAAAATCATACTAGGGAAAAATAATTAAGAGGATGGAAAGATTTCCAATGCACAGATTAGCCCTGTAGGTTTTGTGGAAGCTCAAAATTATTTCATGATCTTATTTGTTTTAAATTGAAACTACAAATCCATGCTTTTTCATTTGTTTTTTCATTTCAGTTTGAACTGTTTTAATCACCTAGCAATCCAGTGTTCAAGATTTTCTGATATTAATAACTCAATATTTCCTTTAAAGGATTTGCTTTGAAACCTCACTGTCTAAGCCCTTAAAAAAGTCCAATTTGAGTGGCATTTATAATTTTATAGTGAAGGACCTGTCACTTTTTGAATTATAAAGTTTTATTTTCAAGAAAATTTACATCATCTTTTAATTCCTCCAGAGAAAGCTGAATGATCTTTTTAGAGTTTCTCATATTTGTCAAGATTTTGCAAGGTTTCTGTGAGCTACTTAGGTATTTCACAGGGGCTTTCTTAGCCTTGTGGTGCAAGCTTACTGTAAGTCATGAACTGTAATTTAAGCATAGAAAATCAGGATGGGATGACATTGATGCAGTACTCAATAGCAACTCTTTCAGTTACAAAGAAACTGGTGTAGTATCTTTATTTGTGAGTTCTGTTGGAAAAATACAAATACTCTCTCCTGGACACATGCAAAGAATTTAGGTTTGAGGAATAGTAGTTTGGACACATGTTAAAACCTACTCTATTTAATTTATAATCAATTTATCTAAGCACCTAATTTTTGAAAACTGAATTGACATCTCTGATGCATAAGTATATATTTTTGAAAAATATAAATAGTGATGTATATGGCTGCAGCCTGACTTACAGCTGTCATTTCACCAAAGAAGGAGAAAGAAAAACATTGCGTAATTTCAACCCATCAAAATAAGTCCTCCAGCAAAAAAGTAAAGTAAGGCTCTGTAAAATTTAGTTTATGAGCTTTGAGGGTAATATAAATGGAAAGCAGCCACTTTTGAGAAAGGCAAATTAATGGAAACAAACTTTTCTTTGATGTCTCCAAATTCTTTGTTGCTTCAAGTTCTCTGTCAGCTTTATTGAACTCCTCCCTTTTGCTTTATTGAAGACAGTTTCTTCATCTTACTATCTTTCTTACTCTTAGTATCTAAATTTAAAAGGGTTTGGTATTTTCTGCTAATGGAGTGTCCAATGGCTACCAGGTGTCCTATTTCCTATGAATAATTAGCTGCAATCATCTTCACTATGATCAAAAACATTTGGAAGAAGATATGGTTAAAAAACATTACTTAGATTAGTAAAGATTATGTGTATAAATTGCATTTCTGCTTCGAACAGAACAGACAAGAAAACCTAGTGGATGATCTTAGAAATAAATATTAACACACTGAAGAAGGGTAAACAAATGAACATCTATGAAAGCAGCTGGGTTTAAAAAAGTTGGCAAAACTTCAGTCCAAGTTAGCTGCTAATTAGTCTTTTTCTTAATCACATGGGTCAAATAGGGTAACTGACCTCATTAGACAGGGTGCTAGTAAAGAAGCTGGAGGCAAAAGTTTAGTTTCCTTACTCTGTGGTTGATTTTCTGTGTCACTCTGTTCAATAAAATTGAATCAAGGGTACTTTCTTACCAAAGAGATACAAGTAAAAGGATCACAGAATCATAAAATTATGGAATAGTTTGGATTGGAAGGGACGGTTGTTTGACACTGGCCAAATGCCAGACACCCATGAAAGCTGCTCACTCACCCTCCCCTGCTACAGCTGGGTAGTGAAGAGAAAAATTTAACAAAGGGTTCATGAGTTGAGATAAGGACTGGGAGAAAACACTACAAGGGCAAAACAGTCTCAACTTAGAGATACAAAGTAAGTTTATTACTAACAAAATCAGAGGAGGATAATGAGAAGTAAGACAAGCTCTTAAAGACTCCTTTTTTCCCCCAACCCCTCCCTCCTTCCCACTGACAGCGCAGGGAGATAGGGGGTGGGGGTTTTGGTCAGTTTGTCACCCGATTTTTTCCATTGCTCAGGGAAAGGAGTCCTTCCCCTGCTGTGCCATGGGGACCCTCCCATGGGAGAGAGTTCTCCATGAACTTCTCCAGCATGGGTTCCAATCTTACGAGCAGCAGTCCTCCCAAAACTGCTGCAATGTGAGTCCCTCACAAGGGCCGGCACTCCTCCCAAAACTGCGGTGGCATGGGTCACTTGTCCATGGGGTGCAGTCCTCCAAGGCCAGGCTGCTCCAGCCTGGAAGCAGAGGCCCCCTCTCTCCACCAGGTCTCCCACTGGACCACAGGCTCCTCCAGACATCCACCTGCTCTGGCGTGGACACCTCCCCCATGGGCTGTGGGTGGATCTCTGCATCACGCATGGACATCCATGGGCTGCCAGGGCACAGCTGCTCCACTATGGTCATCACCACAGCTGGCAGAGGAGTCTCAGCTCCTGTGCCTGGAGCACCTCCTCCCCTTCCTTCTCTACTGACCTTGGTGTCTCCGTGTTGCTCCCTCACGTGTTCTTACCTCCTCCTCTTCTCTAGCTGGAATTAAAACTGCACCCCTACCTTTGTTTTGATTTCTTCTTAAACACAGAGGCATTACCATCATCTCTAATTGGCCCAGCCTTGGCCAGTGGCATGTCCATCTTCAGAGCTATCAGGGATTGGCTTTGCTGGACATGGTGGAAGCTTCTAGCAGCTTCCCACAAAAGTCACCTCTGTGGGCCCCCTACTACCAAAAACTAGGCCATGTAAAACCAACACAGCGACCTTAAAGATCATCTACTCCCAACCCCCTTCCATGTGCTGGGACACCTGTCACTAGGTCAGGTTGCTCAGACCCCCATCCAACTTGGCTTTGATGAGCCATCTTCAAGTTCTCTGGGCAACCTGTTTCAGTGCCTCACCACCCTTGGAGCAAACAACTTCTTCCTAATACCTAATCTAAACCTACTCTCTTTTAGTTTCAATCCATTCCCCCTTGTCCAATTAACACAAGCCCTTATAAAAAGTCCCTCTCCATTTTTCTCGTAGGCTCCCTATGGGTACGGGAAGGCTGCAATTAGGTCACCTCAAAGCGTTCTTTTTCCCAGGCTAAATAAATACAGTTATTTCAGCCTTTCCTCACAGGAGAGGTGCTCCATCCCTCTAACCATCTTGGTAGCCTCCTCTGGGCTTGCTTCAAGAGGTCCATGTCTTTCTGATGCTGAGGACCCCAGAGCTGGATACAGTACAGGAAAAAAATGCTGACCAGGAATGAAGGATGATCATTTACAGCAGTAATGAAGAGCTCAACAGTGTCTACAAGCTGAAACAGCACACAGTGGAGAAAACACATGCCAGCAAGGAAACTCTAAAAAATATTCTAACAGCCTTTCCCACTGCACTGTATGAGAGACAAAACTGGGCTAGACAGACCCTCGGTCTCACTGACTGAGGTGTTCATTATGTTTCCAACGGATGTGCTTCCCTCCTTGGCGTTACTTGCTACTTGACTTAGTAGTTAGAGAGACCCAGGTGAAATGTATTGATTGACAGTCTAAGGAATGATCTGTGGGACATTGGGACCATCTCTTTGGCTCAGTATTGACTTTAAACTGAACTAACTCCCAGAGCATTCAGGCAGTCTATCTGATCTGTTTTCCACAAATAAAATATAAGTAGCAAGGACAAGCTCATCTGCATGAATATTGGCAGAATAACTTTTAGCCCTGAAAACAAGTGTAGAAGTAATTCCTTATGAGGAAGAGAGGGTTTTTTAGCATATGAAGGAACACCAGTGGCAGCATAGGTTTCTTTGAATTTTGACAGAATTTCAAAAATTCTGGACAGTCTGAAGCATTTAAAAGCTGAAGTATTCAAATGTCTGAAGACATTTATTAGCAAGGAATTCTGAGGGTTACATAAATGAATATTTCAAATGAGGAAACAAAGGTGAAAACATTTTTTTTTTTTAATGGAACCTCACTTGCAAAGGCCACAATTGTGGTTGAGAAAGTATTTAATTTCTGACATTTAGAAGTTTAAGAACATGATGTGTTGTGCTAATATTGTTCATGCTTGTTCACTACCCAACTATGAATTATTATTAAAGCATAGTAAAAATCCAGTCTGGCTGGTTCTGAGGTATCGAATATAAGCAAACAGATTTCTGAATATATTGAAAAATGCTTAGGTTGCCCTTTTACACTCTGATTCATGTAACTTTCATCTTGACATATACCTGCCTTTGGCATGTTTGAGGAAATGTGGTTTTGAAATAATCAAGTTATGCATCTTGAAACTTCCTGCCTCGGTCACAAATGTGCCATATTGCATATTTATTGACAGTTACATTTTCTCGAGAGAATTATATTCATATGTGTATGGCTCTCAATGTATTCATGCACATATCTGTGTGTAAGATATGGGAATAAAGCATAAATAAAGCAATAGAGTTGAAGAAGAAATAAAAATTACGAAAGCTATTGGAAAACAACTCTCCTCCAAATGCAAGCTGCATGGGAATACAAGAGGATCATCTCCATAAATACATTTCTTCATCCAATTTCACCTTAGGTGTTCATAGATCAGTGTACAGCAAAACTTCTGATTAAACTTCAATTTAATTTTCTTACAGACCTTAAGGAAATTATATATAAAGCACATATATCAAGTATCACATGTATTCCACAGAACTCATATTTCTTTATTCTCAGGTATGAATTATCCAAGTAACCTACATAAGAATTTCACTCTGCTGACTTGCTGCTCTTTCTTTCATTGTTTCCTAAATCCTTGAGACATGAAGTTATATAGTCAATCAAGCTTATAGTAGAGAGCAAATGAATGTCACAGTTGAAATAAAGTGCATTTATTTTACAAAATATAACTAAAAGATCAAACAGTGAATTATTTCAACTGAAGTCTAGAATTTAGTTAGAACTAAACTAAATAGAATTTAGTTAGAAATTAATTTAGTTCATGTTATGAACTGTACTTATACAGCACTTTCCATAGATTTAAATGAAGTGTCCTTCCCTTTAACAGGGGTTTTAGTGTTGTAAGTCATGACAACTATGTCTAGTCCCAAAATCATACATGTAATAAAATTTAGGTTCCCATCCATTGCAGCCAATTCCTTTTAATCACTTGTTTTCTTCATAATTACAGGGTTTGGCAATCCTGGTTTGGTTTTGGTTTTTGGGGGGTTTTCTTCTTGGAGGGGGTGTTGTTTTGGGTTTTTTAAAAATATATTTTCTTCTGATGTTTTCTACTCATTCAGCCGAAACATGATTAAATACAACACAGATATTTTGGCAGATGGGTGATTGCCTCTTAAAACCTCCTATGGAATGATATTTGTGGCAACTTACGGGCACATGCAATTTTCTCCCCTTAAAATATGCGCAGCCCAGACTTTCTGGCTCTAATGTGCAACCTGAGTCCCACACATGAAATTTCAGATTTCTGGACAGCTGCATCAGGACACAACTTGTACAGACTGATTTAAATTTTAAATTGTATCACTTGAGTCACACCATGCAACTTTTAAATGGCATCTTCATTTGTACCTAGTGGTGCTCACATTTGTGTATCACCACCATTTTTTATCAGGCATGGGAACCATGGTAATCTGACCGACCCTCTCATGCTGCAAGCAGATGCTCTTCTCTGAAGAAACAGCCCAGCTGTTGGGAGAAAGGATTTTATATCAGGTCCACTGCCCTTCCCTGATGAGTGCCTGGAGCCACAGAAAGCACAGGTTAAGAGTTTCAAAGCAGATACAATATTGATCGCAGCTCTCTGGATCTGTTAGAATTATCTACAACCCTTCAGCTGAAAAGGTGAGTATCACCAACCTACGACATGCGATGGGATTTTTCTGAGACAAGGAAAGTTTCATGTAAAGGAAACAACGTTTTATCTTTGGAAGCCAGTTGTTATAGTTGAAATATATTCATCAGATAAATAAAAATTGCTTTCTCTGCCTCTTTACCACAGCCTGGTCACCTTGTCACTTGTGTGCCTATCTATCCACCTGTCTAAAAGCATGTGCGTATATATACATACATACACACATACATATATATACATACATATATTTATACATGTATACCTCTATAAATGACCTATTCTATTTATACAGCATTTGCATCAGAAATTAATTTTACTAGTTTAAAATACCGAAGTTTTTCTGAGGAGTGGTTTTTTTCTTCTCCTGTCTTCTTTACACAGATACAAGGAATTCTAGGCTTCAAGAATCTACATTATTAATATTAACCTGAAGCCTACATTTCACAGCAGGAAAAATGAATTAATTAATGATTTAAGCTTGTTAAATTCAGCAGGACGTATTTACAATTAGAGCAAACTAACAAAACTCCTTTTAAGTGAATGAAATGGTGACAACTTACATGGCTGAGCAGATGGCACTCCCTTTCCTCACCTACAAGAGCAGTACAGCATGGTCATTTTGAGGAGAGACATTAGCATAACTTTGCAGACTAAAGTGGACTGCATAGTCTATAAGAAAAGATTTATTAAGGACTACTTATGTGTGCAGCCAGCCTGACATGCCAGTGCATGACCTTGATAGTGCCACAATATAGCACAGGTCCATAAAACAGCTTCCATGTTGCTATGCAGTGCAAAGAATGTGGATATTTTTTAGTAGGAAACTTCTCAGCACTCTGCCAAGGATCCTGGGAGGAATGAAACTGGCAAAGGCAGGTGCCAAGGGGGAGATTCTGTCATGAATCAAAATTCTTACCTGTGTGTAAGACTGCCAGACCACATGCTATTTCCTCTAGTGTATATTAGAATATGTATGTACATATATAACTAACAACCTCCAAAAATTCTCACATGATTTTCTGTCTGGAATACTAAAATTTTTACAAAATACAGGAAATAACTACTCTAACCATTTTCTGTCCAATAACTCGGTAGTGAGGCACACTCAGGCACACACATACTCCCTTTCACTTCTGAGTCAGTTGCAAAGCCCCCCTCTCTCACCTTGCAGCCCAATTCACCAGGTTACAGTCAATCTTCGTGTGGTCAGGGAAACATCAGAGAAGAACACTGAGTTTGGTTTGGTTTTGTTTGGTTTGCCTTGGTCTGGTTTGAAGGAACTTCTGGAGGGTGTCTAGTCAGTCCTATGTCCCACCTCAAGTAAGATTGTCACCAAGATAACACTGCTATTACAGCTTTGGCTGAGACAACACAGGATCCTACAATCATTAGGAATCACTGGAAAAGACCTCTAAGATCACTGAGTCACCCAACACTGCCAAGTCCAACACTAAACCATGTATCCAAGTACAACATCTCCGTCTTGTGCTATTATATAAAACCCCTCACAGGAAGGTATTTTGGTTTCTTATGTGAAAATAGGGAAAATTTCAGTTCTCTCTAAAGAAAAATACATGCTACCTGGACCAGGAAATCAAAACTGGAGCCCTCATCTTCCTGTTAGGGAATTACTCTTTCATCATATTAAAGCTCCCTGTAGCCTAAAGACTAATTTCATCCAAAGCAGAGCATTTCTGGCAAAAGGAATTGAGACAAATCTCTTCCAGCACACCACTGTGACTGCTGGGTGCAATGCTCCTTTGGGAAACATGCCGCAAACTACCTCCAGAAAAAAGAATTTACTCTGTATCCTTTAAGCTCTGAGCTGGTTAGACAGGTGAGGTGCTAGAAGCAATAGCACAACCACTGTGTCTCAAGTGGGCACCTGGCCTTTTTACTGTGTGAAGTATGATTAAGTCAGTATGTTCCAAGAAATGAAACCCGTTTCATCAAAACTTATGCCTGACCCTTGAGTCAATAGAAAGAAATGGACATTGTAACCCATGATTGAGCTGACACCCCATGCTTTCACAGAGGAATGCTAAGCAAAATGTCTCAAGATTCAGTCATGAAAATGTGGATATTTTAATGCACTCAATTTGCTATATTATGAGGCAGTTAGCAAGGACTGCTCATACATTCTTTAGTTAAAGTTCAGCATATAGAAATGTAACCTGAATTTTTTATATCCTGGGACAGCAATATCATAGCAATTACCTGTTTACCTCTCTGTCTCTATATTGAAGAAAACCTGGTGGAACTACAATAAAAAGTACTAAATTAAATGAAAACTTTTTGTATGTTCTTACTCTAATTCTTCTTTCTTCTCAGACGTCCGCTGATGTATAAAAGGAAAGTCTCACAACACTGCTTTGTTACTCTTAGACAAATAACGAAATGTAAATGAAGAAAATTATCTGCTATATTGTCACATTAATTTTTAAATATCATTCTGATTACTATTTAACATGTTTTTACCATTTTCCTTATCAAGTGGTGTGAGAATCTTTCAGTATTGATTTCCAGACAGTGAAATTCTTTGAAAGGTTTTACCTTTCTTTTGCATATACTGTATAGAAAGGAATAGAATCTGTTGTCATTAATTTTATGCAAGTGATGACAAATAAAGTACTGTAAACTATCTATTCATAACTGATGGCATGATGCCTATAAATGGTAGCAAGTTTTTTGTTTCCCTATTCTCCTCATATCATGTCTAAGTTTTTACTTTGCTTTTGTAGAACAATGTTTTCATTGCATCAGAGGCTGAAATGTGATCCTTTATCCTGCTGGTAATGCTTTGTTTTTGAACAGAAAGAAAGATGTCATTGCATAACTCTCTGAACATCCTGAATCAGATGATTTGTTTAGAATTGCAGATTATGCTCAAAGGGACTGCTTGAGCCATATTGGCTTCATCAGAATTACATACAAAATAGAGCCATCACGAACACATTATAATCTGTTTTGAAAACAGCCTGATGCTGAGTAATGAAGAATTATGATGCCAAATTTTCTTATTTTTAATTAAATATAACACTGCAACACATTAAAAAGAGGCTCAAATGAGAAGATTTTGATGCTTCTGCTCATGATTTTCACATGCTTGTCTCAAAACAGAGTATCTTGCCCTACATCAGCTAAACAAAATTATAGCTATGATAGTTGAGACAGTGCATTTTCTATGTGTTACCAGGCACTTTCAGTTCTCAGGTTGCATCTCAGACATGCATTAAAATACAAAGATGTCTTATAAATCCTGGCAGACTGTAGGTCTCCAAAGGAAAATACATTCTTTCATGCTCAAATTGTTGTTGATAATGTAGCCATGAGCAGGGCATGCATGTTTGACAGTAATATAATCAATTTAACAACTGGATGAAGCCTGGGTGTTTGGAGTTTGTTCTCAGTTGACCACTCAGTTGTTTGAAATTATTCAGCATGTGGATTGGTTAAATAATGAGAACTCATGACCTCTAATGTGATTAAACACCTCACTGCTTTTATGTTTAATTATTAATAAAAGCAGCTAATTAGTTTGTATGACTTTTTGCCACAGATATCCTTTGACTGTTCTTGAGATCAAAAGACATATTCATAAGAAGATCAAAAGAATTTATGTGCAACTAGTAGAATCATCTTCCTTCATGAACTATGAACTCCTAATTTCGAACTGAAGCTTCATTTCACTGTTGTCTCACTTGAGATTACACACAGTGCTAATCATCCCATGTTTGGATGGCTTATTTTTTATTTATTGGATATAACGTGAATTTGCACCATGCACAAATACGTGTGCACATACACATTGATCATTTGTGAAAAAGTAATGTTAGATTATGCTGCTTGGATGTCACAAAGAAATTCTTCACTGAAAAGGTGGCCAGGCATTGGAATGGGTTGCACAGGGAGGTGGTAGCATCACTATCCCTGGAGATGTTCAAAAGGTAACTGGACATGGCACTCAGTGCCATGGTCTAGTTAACAGGGTGCTGGATCAGTCAAAGATTGGACCTGACGGTCTTTTCCAACCTTAATTATTCTATTTCCTATGTAACTACTGGGAATACTCACTGAAGAGAGTAAATGCAAGTTCTATATATTATTGTTGAAAAGTGTTCTTCAATAGAACAGGAGCACACATCTCAGTGATTCTGCAGCTGATTGTGCCCAGATTTTGCTGCTTTCAGATAAATAAAAAAGTCATTAGAGATGCACTGTTAATGGTGGGGATACACCAGCTTTTCTCCGCCTTGAAAATATTGGAATGATTCAACTTATTTTAAAAGTTGTAAAGAACTTTTTTACAACTGTGAAACTGTAGTAAGTTGTACCTTGGTTAGTATTCTGAAAGCTGTGCAGAGTAAGTTTGCAAGTTTAAGAAAACATTCCTTCTAATTACAACTCCTAATTAAAAAAAAAAAAAACTTAAAAAAATTTTAAAAAAATTTAAAAGGGAGCTGTGAATCTAAAACTAAATGTACATAGCTCTTCTTTATTTTATTTATTGCAAGCAGAACTGGTACTCTCAGAAAAAGCAAAGCCACTTTCTTTTTTAAAACAGTAATAATGTTGCCCCTGCCTAATTCTACTGTTTAGATTCAGCTCTCTGTATATACACAAGAGGTTTGCGAGTAAAAGCACTGATGTCTCCCAATCTTTTATTTCGGTGTCAGCTGGAAAGATTATATGAAAACATGGATGTTCCAGTCTACATAATGACTGTCCAGTTTGCAAAGCATCTGCATCACTTACATGCACAAACGATGCACACAAAATGATAAAGTGTAGCTGCCGATATGTCACTGTAATACAAGACTGGAGAATGTTTTGTTATTTTTTTTCCCTCTGGGTTTCAGTGAGAAACAAGTAGTGCTGTCAGAATGAAAATGCTCTCTAACTTATTCAGTCTAATTTATTTTTTTCGTTTGAAGTCTAAAATGAAAGTTCCAATGTGTTAAGAGTTTTCAGTAGCTGGGAAGGTAAATTTTTCAAAATTTAAAAAAAAAAAAAAAAGTGTATATTAGCCCAGAAGTCTTCCACTATGCATACTGATAAAAAATAGTTTTTTGAAGAATGTGATAAAAATAATACTGCTTAGACTATCCAAGAAATGGGGATGAGGATTTTAAAAGTATGTATTGTCTGTCATATCTGAATACTTAGAAAGAAAATACTTAGAAAGACTGACCCCTCTCTACTTAAAAACTTGGTGTATTGTGATAAGGCTAACTGCACCTAATGCACCTGACTTTGTTACCAATTTCTTATCTCTCCTTCTGTCCTTCCTCCTCAGCCTCCCCAACTGAGTATTAGCAAAAATTCCTTCAGGCTTTCAACCATTAGAACAGGGTGCCCAGGGTAGTGGCGGAGTCACCACACCAGAAAGTATTTAAAAGATGTGTAGATGTGGCACTGAGGGACATTGTTGAGTGGTGGACTTGGCAGTGCTGAGTTAACTGCTGGAGTTGATGATCTTAAAGGCTTTTTCCACCCAAAATGATTCTGTGATTCCGTTCCTCCACAGACTGGCCAAGAAGCCTTACCACAGCCTTTTCAGCACAGTTTGTGTAAAGAATGTAAATTTTCATACAAAGGTAACTTCTTAACTGGTGAACTTGGCTCACAGTGCTACTGCTAAAAGGCAGCTTCTATTTTGAATGTAGTGTTAAAGAAATACTGCTCTGAAGTTTCATGATCCCTACTGTGCTGGTTTTGGCTGGGGTAGATAAAATTTTCTGCACAGTGGCTAGTATGGGACTATGTTTTGGCTAAGAGAAATTTAAAGAGACCTATATTAATCAGCAAACACTCTGAGACATTCATGCAACTTACAGCAGTAAAAAGTAAAAAAGCAAGGGGGGTCATTTCAGGTGACGCAGGTGATGGTGAGCTCTGCCGGCCGAACCCTCAGCAGGCCCAGTGTGCAGCCGGAGCCCAGGGCTGGGACAGGCAAGAGACGCTCGCCCAAAGCCTGCCCACAGCTCCGCTCCCTTCCTCCCCGGGAACACCACGGGGCTTCAAATGTCTCCTGCGGGGTTCCATGGCTTCCCCCTTCCTGCACCTTCCCGGCTGAGGCAGCCTTTGCAGCGAGCTGGCCTTTGCAGCAAGCTGGCCTTCGCGTTTCCCTCATCCCAGCCCTGGGAGCGGGAGGCGAGGCCCACGAGTCCGCGGGCTCTGCTCACACCTGCAGGGAACAGCCGTGCTCGGCCGAGATAAACACGCGTGGGACGCGGAGGGCCCGCAGCGAGGAGCTCCCAGCACGGCACCGCCGGGCCGGGGCTGTGCCTGACCCCGCCGGGGCGGTGAGATCCCGGCCCGGCCCCGGGACATGGAGCCGGGGCGAGGCCCCCGCAGCGCCGCCGCCGCTGCAGGTGGGTCGGAGCCCGAGGCCGTCAGGGCTTGCCGGGGTGGCGGTGAGGGAGTCTGGGAGAGGGCTCCAAGCGGCGAGGGTCGGCCGAGGAGCTGCCCCCACCCCGCGGTGTCCGTGGATGCCTCCTTTGGCCTTTGCGGACATACCTCGTGTGCAAACCCCACGCCCAGGGGTGCGGGTCCGGGGGCTGCCTCGGACAGCCCCCTGGTGTTCCTGGTTCCCCCTGGACAAGCCCCTGCTTCTCCTGGCTCCCCCGGGACAGCCCTCTGGCTCCCCTGATTCCCCTGGAACAGCCCCCTGGTTCTCCTAGCTCCCCTGGACAGCCCCCTGGTTCTCCTAGTTCCCCTGGACAGCCCCCTGGTTCTCCTAGTTCCCCTGGAACAGCCCCCTGGTTCTCCTGGCTCCCCTGGGACAGCTGCCTGGTGAGAGGCCTCAAATGATCAGAGTGGTTTCCTGAGGAAAGGCTGAGTTCATTTGGTTTATTTGGGAGGAAATGGCAGACTTCCTCTGCTTTGATTATTAATAATGAAGAATATCAGCTATTAATTACTTGTCTCTATTCAGATTCTTAGTTTTCCGATATGTTAGAAATCTGAAGTTTTTTCCTGTCCATTTCACATAATGCACAAGGAAAAACACTGTATTGTGAAGTTTTACTGGATAGATGCTGGAATTCAATTAAAGTTGTTAGTCCTCTGCCTGTTAAAAAAAGGTTGTGTGAATATGTAGATATAACAGAATATCAAAGAATTATCAAAATTATCAATATTTTTACCTGATTATTTCAAGTGTCAGTGAATTGAAGTAATAGTTTCTAATCACTCTGACCTTAAGAATTTAGAGATCATAGGGCTTAGTCACTTGGATTTTTCTCATTGACTGATGGAAGAGAGTAATGATTAATTTTGTGTGACTGCAGAGTGGCCTGTAGTTCTAGTTCCTTAAAGATCATCTAGTTCCAGCCCTCTTGCCATGGGCAGGGACACCTTCCACTAGACCAGGCTGCTCAAAACCCCATCCATCCTGGTCTTGAACAGTTACAGGGATGGACTTAAACCCCAGCTGGCAACTAAATACCACACAGCCTTTTGTTCAGTCCCTCCACCCCAGTGGGGATAAAGAAAAGGTACCTCTAATAGGTTAAGAATAATCTAATAATTGAAATAAAATATTACAATAGTGATACTGCTAATAATATGATTAACAAGAAAAATTGTCATAAGGAAAGGGGGAGAGAGTAACGGAACCCAAGAGAAACAAGTGATGATCAGAGTTGCTCACCTCCTGTTGACCAATGCCCAGCCCATTTCTAAACAGAGATCATTCCCCCACCATCCCAATATTCCTTTGACCAGTTTGGGTCACCTGTCCTGGCCTTGCTCCCCTCCCAGCTTTCAGTGCAGCACCTCAGTAGAAGAGCATGAGACATTAGAAGTCCTTTACTTAGGGTAAACACTACATAGCAACAGCCAAAACATCAGGATGTTATCAACATCATTCTCATACTAAATCCAAACCTCACAGCATTGTAACAGCTACTAAGAAGAAAATGTCCCAGCTAAAACCAGGACAAGCATCCACAGCTTCTCTGGGCAGTCCATTCCAGTGTCTCATCACACTCACAGTGAAGACTTTCGTCCTAATAACTAATCTAAATCTACCCTCTTTCAGTTTAAAGTCATTCCTCCTTGTACAAAGTCCCTCTCCAGCTTTCTTTTAAGTCCCCTTTGGGTGCTGAAAGGCACCACGGAGGATTCTCTTCTCCAGGCTTTGCAACCTCAACTCTCTCAACCTGTGTTCACAGGAGAGGTGCTCCAGTCCTCTGGTCATCTTTGTGGCTTAGATATTTCCTTAATTTGAATAAACTAGTAATTGAGCTGAATGGAAGTGTAAAAAGCACTTGTCTATGGACTTGGCTATGAATGATTTGCAAGTCTCTACAGCGGTTCACTATCTTTTACATCCTCCAGTGCTTTATAAAGTAATACTTAGTCACTACATATTTAAATGTGGTTATAGCTATGTTCATACCTACAGTATATATAAGGATTCATTCTTTATTGCATACTGTGTGCTTTTTAGAGTACTAGATTCCTAGCAGTATTCCCTCTTTTCCTTGTTCTCTAATACAAACGTTTCCTTTCTTCTGAACAATCTCATTTTCATTCTGCCTATATTAAATTTCTGTAAGAAACCCCAAAGCAAGTTTTTAAAATACAGCAGATGCATTCTGGAAGCTTACCTGAATCAAGCTTGTTCACTGAAAGATACTGACCTTTTAGATTTAAAAACTTGTGGAAACCAAACTGTTCAGGTAAAGGCTGAAAGTGTGAAACTGAAAAGGAAATTATGGTGATATTTTAGTCACTTTATTTTAACATGGGAAGAAGAAATATGCAAAATAGTCTTGGTATAATCCTCCAAACTCGTGATGATTGCCTTTTTTTGAATTCTGCTTTGAAATTCTACATTCAAAAGCTAATACAGTTATTGCAATAGGTAGAGCTTGGGAGTTAAGCGCTGCTTTCTTGTTGTAACTTGGTAGGCTATATAAAGGCTGGGATTGTTTTCCACAGTACCTAATGCCAACTATAAATTTACTCTTTATGTAATTATTATTATTAGCATGCATGAAACTTTGTAAAAGAATAAGACTCTGAATTTCATGGTCTCATAAATTTCATCTCAGAAAGGTATAATGAAAAGTGTATCCTCAGATCCCAAACCAAATGGATTTACACCCAGCTGATTAAGTGATCACAATTTTGTTTTGGCAGGGGAAGACATCTGTGCTGACATAAGAATAGATAAATTTACACCACTAAGTTATACTTTAATTTCTGAACAGCAGGTTTTATAGAATAAATTCCCTCTTCTGGAAACACATTCATATCTTTCATCATCAGAATAGTAAAGAGAAATGTGGTAATGGTACTGTGTGCCAGATTCACTGTATGTCGCTGTGAGTGACACATAAAAAAGACCTGTTGGAGGAGAAAAAGGAGTACTGAAGGAAGAACTCTCAGCTTGTAGGGAGAATATATACACAATTTTAAGCTACCAGAAGACTCAGGCTTTAATTATTTTTTTCAGATGATCTCATTGAAGAGTGAGGCATAGAGACTTTGAGGGGGTAAACTGATTTTTTACGCACATATAATTCTGAACATACTTGATGTTTCTCATGTCTTTACTTTGCACCTGTCTGCTATTTGTGCAATGAAATATGTTCACAACGTTATTCTTACAAACTTTTTTCCATGACTTTTGGGTTTTCTCCTACCCACCCCCCCGCAAAGATATTCAAAAGATCTAGAATTACAAACTTCTTTTAAGGGGTGCTGCTTTCAGCTTTGCAAAATTTCTCTTGTTTGTTAGGCACTTTAAATAGGTTTTTGAAATTCTCAGCTTTAGCAGCCTGTGGTGCACCAGCTCATCTCAGTGAAGTTGGCTGTCCACAATACATGTGTGTGCATCTGATGTAGACATCTTAACACTCTTTGTAGTCTGTGGGGGAAAACAAATGTTTCTGGGTCAAGGCTTCAGCACAAAATGTACAAACGATCTGGCTTATTTTTAACATTAGAAATATCTCTTTCTGCCTATTGAAAATTAAAGAAGTCTAGACAACTAGCTCAGTTGTAGCCATCTAAACTGTCGATTTCTGTAGTTAAGAGGAGATAAATCCCCCATCTGAAATATTCCTGAAATCCTGAGGGATTATGCTTGCTTATGTTCTTAAATTCTCTGAAATGGCTATAAGTGAGGATCATTAATAAGCTCTAAAATGTGTTTTCAACTCATTCATGTTATTTGGATTTGGAGAATTTATAAGACTTGATGTTAGAAATGAAAATTATTTAAGAGTTTGAAAAAACAGACCATGCTACATTTAAATCAAGTTTCCTTGTGCTTTTGACATAAAGTATTTTAAATATTTCTTTTTTTCAGTATTGTTTTAGCATTTTTAGTCCATTTAATAAAAAATATACTGGAGTTATTGTTAGGCTTATCATAGGAAAAGGAAGTTCTTTCCTCAGTGTGTCCACATTACATATCTTTGTGTATTATGAGCATAGGTTGTTTAAAGATGACACTGTGGAGTAGCCTTGGTTTAATGTACATTTTTACAATAAAAGCTGGTTAATTGGAACACAAGGCATACTTCAGTTCATCTTGATTATGCAGCTGTCACATTATCATTGTTTATTGTATACACAAATGACATTGAGCTAGGCATACCAATTAAATCAAGTTTATTTTATTGTTTCTTAATGTTGTAGCCATATGTATCTGCAGCTCAGCCCAGTTCTGCTGGAGCACTTGCAGCATTCTGTGCTCCATCATAATGAGCCAATGTCTTGGTTCCAGTTGTATAAAGCAGATGAGGTTAGAAAGATGTGGCCAATATTTTCACCTTTATTTGCACTGTGTAATTGACAGGCTAGTTAAAGTAAAAATCATGGCAACAAACCAGTTTTTCCTTTTATGTTTGGGCCTTTAAGGACAGCCCACACTCTTAAATTTAGAAGAAAAAGCATTTTTTGATAGTTAGGGCTGTCTGAAGATTTTTGGCTGCATAGTAGTGATGAATGGCAATTTGTTTCTGTCCTGACAAATCCTCTTATTTTTAAATAAAAAGTTCACATCGGAAGAAAACTGAGCCCTTGAATGACCTGGAAGTTAAATGAATTGCAGTCTATTTTGTGTCTTATGCTAGTAATTTTTTGAGTTATTTTTTAAATTCAATTGATAGAGGTCTGCATAACAAATAAGTGCCCTGTTGTAAGCAATAAGGTTTTGTCTATGATGTTTGCAGCAGTTTCCTCCATTATTAGCCATGAATTTCATGGCAAAACTTAGCAGTCATGCCTAAGGTCTACAATTGTTTGACATGAATGAGTAGTACTCCAGTGTTGAATTATTTCAAATGAATTTAGGTTTTGGTTTCATTTTGAGGTACCCTCAAAATTTTAAATCATAGCATAACTTAGCACCTTCCCCCTGTTTCTCTGTGACTTGCCTGTTTCCAAGGTCAGTCAGAAAACTGTATGTACCACTCAGAAGAGTAAATTATATAAAATTCATCTCCTTTACCCACAAACACCCCTGAAAGGCGTCTTAAAAGCTCTAGAGCTAAGGATTCATCTGTGCAAAATGAGTAGCTCACCTTTTGATGTCTGGATGCAGCATGTGTTGGGGTTCCTCCTGGCAGGGGAACCCAGAGCTGGCAGATCAGTGGACATGGTCCCAGGAGCTGGAGGAAGCTCATCCCAAAATCACTATTTATTATCCTCAAGAGGAAATTTTGATGTGACTGCAAGTTTAAATGTACCTCTTTCTAGGTTAATCCTGTTTGGGAGGCCAGTTCCTCTAGCTCACATGTACCAATCTGAAGAATAATAAAGGGATCATCCCTACACTTCAGCTAAAGAGAGAAAATTATTGTTATCTCTTTCAGCCGGTTGTTGACTCTGGTGCAATTCTGACATGGAGTAAAAAAACCAAAATAGTATCCAGGACTATATTTTTTTTTTTACTTCTTGAGACTTAATTTGGTGTGCAGCAGTGAAAGCAACTGCTGTGCACTTGGGCTGGGCTGTTCAATTGTCTGTGGTTAACAGAGAAAAAAGAAAGAAACATTGAAGTAAAAGGCAGAAAAGCATCTTCTGACAGCTGAGAGAGTCCTAGGGGAGGAAGGAATGCTTGTGGGACAGAAGTGGGCTTGGGGAATTGTCCTTGTTTCTTAAAGATGTCACATGTTTGACCTCAGCTTCCAGATTTTGACGATATGTTATCAGTCTGAAAGGGGGGGGCACTAACTAGCAAGGTGCAGCCCTTTTGTGGGGTTGAAGTTTTTTTGGACATAGGAGATTTTACAGCGTGTTGAAATTGCTTTAATGACTGGCCTAAGTGTAGATGCAAATTTCATGGTTCTAATGGATGTTTCCTTTTTTTAAAATTTAATAATAATGAAATATTTGAATACTTTATGTTTTTTAACCAATAATGTGAAACCTTTTACCACTGGAATGAAGTTAAATATATGAAGTTTCAGACTAAGAAGAAAATTAACCAAAAAAGTGACCATCTGAAACTAGTGGGGTGAGCTTTTTTCCAATTCATGAGAATTATTTCCATTTCACATGTTTCAGACCCTGTCAAAACCAGTGTGAGACCTACCAGAAAAATATCTTTTTGTGGTTAGTGGTGGAACATTATGTTATGACCTGATTAGAGTGAAATGATGCTGAATGACCGGAGTTTGTATATATAAGTATATAGAAAACAGGTTTATTTTTTAGCAATTTGGTTGGAATGGAAAGGAGGTATGTAGCCAATCTGCGTAATCCATAGTAATATAACAATATAAAGTATGAAAATATCACTTAAGAAAACCTTTAAGGAAAATAAAGAAAGAGAAAGAAAGCATAAGAGTAAATAGTGCAGAGGAAAGACATCACCACCTGTGGGTCCAGTGACCAGACTTAATTGTTGCAATTTCGATGTTTGAAGTGACAGTCACAGTGTTGGTCTGTCAGGGGTGGGGGAAGCCTTTGAAACATAAAGTTCAATGGGAATTAATCCCTTGATTATTTTTCACATTAGTACACATGAACTAGAGGAACTGGCCCCTCAAGAAGGATTAACCTGGAAGGAGGAAGCTTGCATTGAAAGTTCAAAACAAATGCTCAGGTTCAGGTGGGAACACCCAGGTACTTTCCCTGTGAAGGGAGTTTTACACTGTCTGCTGCAACACTGTGGACCTTGCACAGTCTTCTGGTGGAAGGCCCCAGAAATTAATCTGGGGACACTTTGGGGGTCTTTGAGGGTTTATGACCTCTTCTAAGACATGACCCCTATTGTCAGCATAGTTGTGCCAGTTATGTTTCATCAGAAGGGATGAAAACCTTCAGGCCTGTGTGTGAATGTTTTGATGCCTCCCCAGGGTGGCACAGGGGGAGAGCTTTACACCCTGGCCAGTTGTGTAATGGAGAGTTGGTTTGCCATGGTCATTCTCCAGTGGTGGATGCACACCTGGGCTGTTCCTACACAGATCAGAGGTTTGCCACCACACACCCAAAACCTCTCCTCCTCCCCTTTAGCTGGGTGGTGCAGACTCAGCCTCAGCAAGGCACCTGCTGCTTTTGCAAATGGCTGATTCTTTCAGTCATTAACCCTCAACATGTCAGTCTCTCCATATGAACTGCCACATCAAATGCAGCTGCAAAACAGGGCTGGCAGGTTGGTGGATTAGGATGAACCTGATTTATCCAGGTTCTTTCTGTTATCCTATTTCCTGCTTGTATCAAAGGTCCTCCATGATCTTACACCATGGAGGTGATCTCTCAGTTCCCCTTTGTTAGGTTTCGTAGAGCTGTACGGGACAGTTCATCACCTCTTTTGTAATTATTTCAGCAGGTGAACAATTGCTCAGCCATCTTCCATGGCAAAGATCTCAGCAGGGCTGTGGATCCTCAGTACCCTTTCCCTGCATGAGAGTTAGAAGCCTGGAAGGTCATTCTTGTATTGGAAATCTGAAGATTCAGCCCTGTTACACAGTGTTGTTAACCCATTGTGTCCTCTGAGTGTGCTTCCAATATCAGTGTGTGGATTGAGGGGTTTGCATAGGGAACCTGTCACCAGATGGTGTCTGTTTGTTAGCGCGCTGAGCCCTGCTTCTAGCGGAGCTTGCGAGGGGTTACTGGCTCTCTCCTTAGCACTGAGTAAGTGCACGAATGGGGCTTTGAATAGTTCCTGAACCTTTCTCTTTCTGGAAGACACACTTTGGCATTAGCAGCTAGGATTAGACTGATGATTTCATGCTGCTCTTGGCCTGGTACTATTCTCAGTCGAGGAAAGTTTTTTGTTTAGTGCTAAAACTTTTTTCTTCCTACCCATTGGTGTATTTTCTGTGCTGATAGGAGCAAAAATATTATTGATAAAACTCCGTAGCTGCCAATATGCTTTTAGTGGAATGTATCAGGTGGTGCAGCACTTCCTGAGAGCAACGGATTGCTGTGCAATTTTTGCTAATGCACAGTTGGGCAGCATCCCCATGTTTCTAATAGTGTCATCTGGTGTGTTATTTTCTAGAAAAATTACACAGTAGTTTCTGAGAGAGCAGTTGTCCCTTTAGGGGAATGGTGAAAAACCTGAATCAACTCTTAGAACTTTTGCTTTTCAATACACAAACTTCTCTTTTCCTGATCAGAAAAGAAATTAAAAGAAATCATGATAGTGACAGTAACAGAAAGCCAGTGGAAGAGCTGTATGTTGTCCATAAAATCTTTAAGAAATCCATTCTTTCTGAAAATGCATGCAGGAATATTGCTATTTGTCATTAATTATCTGTTTTTAAACAAGAGATTCTGTGATTCTAACAGAATGACTTCTCAAAAAACTGCACTGAGTGTGTCTTGCTTCTAAGAACCAGCTGCGTGTGATCTGTCCTGCTGTTGGTTTTTTTTTTCTAACAGCATCTTTACAAGTAATGATTGCAGAAAAGGAATGATTCTTTTTCTCCAGAGTAAAAATATCTCCATAAAGTCATTCAGTGTAAGGCACTCCTACTTAGAAGTAGAAGTGAGTCTGTATAAGATGTTAAAAAGGAAAAGGCCTCCCTCAAACTCCAAATTTCATTATTTCATTAATTAAATGTATGTATTAAGTGTTAAGGTGGAATGCTATTTAAGATCCTCAAAGCAGACTTACTAGGGATACTTTAGGAAACAGCATTTTGGAATGTTGAGGGTGAAAGATCCTTTTGCTTGTCTCCGTTGTGCTATTACTTTGTGCACTAAGGTTTTTGTTGGGCTTATAACTTGAAAGTGACTGTCTTTATTTTGGTAACAAGTGGTGTTACCAAAGTAGCATTTCACACTAATATCATTGTGGTAATATGTCAGTGGACAGACAGCAGACTTGTATTTTCTTTGTAATGGTATGGTCCTGTAAATGGAAATGAACAGAGTACAATTGATAGGAAAGTATTAGTGGTGACTCTAATGATGAAAGGCACCTGAGCATTCATGAAATGTTGGAATTAAATACCACTCCTTGACCCATACTGGAATGTTGGTTGTTTTGCAAGTTCTGTGAATGTAATTTAAAGGAAAATACTAATACTGACAAAACATGTTACGAAACAGAAAGTAAATATGTATTTGTCCTTAAAAGGAAGGTGAATCAGAAAGCTTTTGCAAAGTAGTCTCTGGAGGTACCAAAATGTTAAACCAGCAGTGTAAGACATTTTTCTGCCTGCCCTAATTTATGGTTTTTCTCTGCACAGGAGCTTTGTAAGAATGGAGCTTGGCCAGACACTGAGTAATATCTGGGTGAAATTTCTATTGATAACTTCTATTGATGAGATAATCTGGAAAGCACCTTTCAGGTTCAAAGACAAATATTTTGTATACCTTACTGTTACTATTTAATCTTCTTTCAGTGTGGTTCCATGTATTTCATTTTATTCACGGCTTTGAAGGCAGTTCAATTACTTTCATGGTTTTGTATTTGTAAACATTTCCTTTGATGTATAAGGCAAGCAAGAGTCTTACACCAGTTAGCTGTCCCACAGAGGTGCTAATCCTTTGACATTGAGAGAATCAACTTCTGCTTTTCACTGAAATTCTAGATATGAATTGAAAAGTTGTGTGAAATAGATTTTCTTTATAATAAGTTTTGCAAAAAGTACCGTTTAATGTATACTGCTTTAAGTAATGGGTATATCAGTTTCTAAAGGATTACCATTTAACTAGCTTAAAGAATGCACTGGTAGCTTAGATCAGTTGATTTTGCCCTGAGACATGGCAGGAATTGAGTGTTTCAAGTGGAGAAGAGTAGCTTAAAATACAGCTGTAGGTAAATAGATCCCAAGGAATTTTTGCAGTCTTGTGCTTTGTGCTCCTTACAATGCAAAGTGTAAACTGGCTACTGTGTTTGAATGGACAGTGTGCAAGGGGTGCACAGGGGTTGTTTGTGCTTTTAAAAGTATTTGAAAGGTGAAAGAAATACTTCAAAGGCAGTGCTTTCTGTAAGTGCCCCTGATGGATGAATGAATATATGATGATTTATGACTTCTTATACAAAATTGAGGAGAACGAAAGGAAGAAATCAGCTTAGTGATAGCAGCTGATCTGGTGAAAGGATGACCAAAAATACTTTCTTCAAACCTGTGCTGTGACTATTTCAGAGCTACTCAACACAACTTATTATAGTGCTTAACCTGCAGTTTCATTGCATAAGAAAAAAAAAAGTATTGGGAAAAGTTTGCAGATGTCAAGGCCAGGGCAAAAGTGTAGGAAGTGATTTTTTTTCTAATTATTATTCTGGAAGTGACTTTTTTTCAAAAAAATAATACATTAAACAACTGAATGAAAATTGTGTGGAATTAGAAAAAAAAAAAAGGAACTTTGCTCATTAGATAAGCTAGTTATTATTAGTTATTTTAAGTTTCATTTTTTCCTTCTCTGCTCCTAGGTCCTGTGCTGTTGCACATGATATAATCATCTATTTAAATATTTTGTTTCTCTTACTCTTATGCCTTTTGCCCTGTCCTCACTGTTCATAACAGGGCTGATAAAACTGTCTTCTTCCCTTCCCTTCCCTTACTAGCTACTTGCATCACTTTAAAGCTGTCTGTTTAGCTTTCTGCAGGTTTGAGGCTTAAGGTAGACCTGAAACTTCAAGGGCACCAATACCAGGTGTCCAAAACCAGAGACAACCTCAAAGTTTTATCTTTTGAGCACTGGGACCTTTTGGTACACTTCGAAGAAATTATATGAATTCTCTTTAGGTATAAATAACCCCATATACATTCTTCTCTCATGGGTTTAGGATTCTTTTGCAGGGGAGGGAGTGTCAGGGTGGGGGTTTTTCGAGGTTAGTATTTTTACTTTTTTCATCTTTGTTTTAGTGGAGATAACATTTGCATTGAAAATTTTGCTAGGATAAGCCTATTTGAAGTGCTTACTATTTCCACAGTTACTCTCAAACACTGCCTGAATTTTATTTTTATAGCTAGAGTGCAGCTCATGTATGTTCTGTTCTCACATTGTGCACAGATTTCTGCCCTTTTTCTTGATGATTTAGGAATGTACTAGAAATAAAAGAATTGGTCTCACTGTAGAACAGTTTTCAAAGCCAAGAAAATATTGTGCATCATTTCTTTAATGGAGTCATAGTGAAGTAACCTTTTTGTTTTCTGTTTTTCTAATGCAATAGAAATCAAAGGTGGAGAAGAAAATCAAATTTGGTATTTGAAAATATCAAAACTAGCATTGGCTTTTGCAATTATCCACTCAAAACCACCAGGGAAGAGTTCCAAAGAATACACAGAGTACCTTGCCAAAACAGTATCCGAACAAGATTTTGGATGGAAATGGAAAGCGGAAGTGCTGGAAACTGAAGTTCTTCGGTTACGACAGGAACTTCTGTTGAACAGGATCTCTCCAAGATTCTGCTTGGAAAATAGTAAGTTACTCAAATAATTTCTGGCTGTATTGCAGTAGCAAGGAAGCAAACAGCTTTCATGTTGCCTGTACCATTTCCTGTACCTAGACTTGAGAGTCGTCAGTGTACAGTGTACAGTTTTCGGTTTTTCCCAAAGTTCTGAAGCAGTGTAACATTTAATTCATTGGTAATGGAATTATGTTTGAGAATTTGATGCTTACTCAGAATTTACATATTTTACCTTCAGAATCAATATATATTATACAAAATAATTGTACACAAAAATTGTCAGCACAGAATGTTACTCTATAACCTTGGAGATACTAGTTTGTAAGAATATTAATGTACTTTATTTACCTTTGGAACATGTCTTACAGACACATTGCATATTTTTTAACCACTCTACAGATGTTTAAAATCAGAATTTAAGCCAAAAGTCTTGGAAGCGCTAATCCCTAATATATGTAACAGGAAGGTAGGGCAGGCAAAGGACTGTATATCTGTTTTTTCTCTGAGTATACTGCGATTGTGGATACTGTGAATGTTTTTATATGGCATATGATAAAATATTGTTGAGTCTGATATTATTGGATTCAGGAAAGCTTTTAGTCAAAGAAGATTAAAAAAAAAAAAAAAGATGGTCTCAAACAGAACTGTTTCTCTGGCTTGTGCATGTGGAGTGAGTCATGCTCAATTCAAGAGGTCAGTGGCACTGTATGAGCTTGGAAACCAGGCAGTGGAGGATGTCTGCAGGCTCTGGGGAGATGTTTTCCTGGGAGACAAAGGTCAAAATGCTCTGGGCTGAAGGAGAGAGAAAGTTCACTGTTGAGGGGATCTCTAAAATCAAGATGTACAGCTAATTGCTTTATAACTTGAGATTTTTAGAAGGTTCCCCAGTGGAAAACTTGATGAGGCTTTACCACACTGCTTTTGCACTGAAACAGTAGCTTCTTTATTGCCTTGTGAAAAGATTTCTAGTTTCTAACTTCGACTGATAGCAGGGAACATTAGACTTTAGCTAAAAACTCTAATGGTTTGTGTATTTAATTTGTATAATAGACCTTTCTCTACAAATAGTTGATTTAATGACTATTCTTACTTCGTTATTGTCTGTGTGTCTGTTTTCTGCAACCTGTTCCAAACATGGCATTTAAGACTAAAAGTAACATTTAAGATGCAGTTTCCACCAGGTGTCTTTCAAAATAGGTGTTTTGAGGAACTGGCTGCATAGGGTCAGGAGGGATTTATAAACATCTAATGTCTGGAGAGGATATTCTAATTGTGAATTAAGTAGAACATAGCAAACACTATCAATTAGCAAAACATAGCAAACAAAATCAACTCATCTTCAATTTCTGTGTTCTAAGTCTAATTTTTGAAAGATTCTCTAAACTCTAAATTGTAGTTGTAAGATAAGCAGAGAAGATGGTCCCTGGCAGATAAAACCCCTTGCAAAGGATGTTAATTTTCATTGCCCTAGTCACACTGAAGTTTGTTCACAGACTTAAAATGTGATAAATATTTTCTAATTTTAGATGTCTTACACCTGCGCTAAGTTTCTGAGTGTGCATGCAGTCAATGCTTGGTCACTTGCTTTTGAGTAAAGAAAGATCATTACTGGTGCCTGATAGAATATCTGTTGCTGAGATCTATGAGACCTCGGGAGGTCAAGCTGATGATGTATATTAATAGTAGAACACCTGTGGTTGACATGTTTGGGAAGACGGTCATAGAAGCAAGGCCTACCTGACATAGGGGCCATTAGAACACTCACATCTTCAGCCCCAAGAAAAAAAAAACAACACCTTTCTTGTGTGTTGTGCCAGTATTGAGATTTTTCAAGCCCATGGAGGTTAGAAGCTAAAAGGTGGCTGAGATACAAAGGCACAAGGAGCTTGACTCTAAGTTAAGACAAAAGGTGGTAATAAGTGGCATTTCATCCTTTTAAGTGAAACTACTATAAATCCATCAAGCCGTTGTTATGGTCTGTTGTTGATGGTAGATGTTGCCCAAGTTTACCACCTAATATCACACCAGAGGTATGCTTTTTAGGGCTGAGGGTGATAACTGGGTGTGTTCTTAGCACCAAGTAATCTGCAGATATCATGGATCCTTTTCTCCTCCACTCGTTTCTCCAGCCTTATTTCTGGAGTTGGTGTTCTGCTTAAAATAATGCAGCCTTTTGAAAAGATTTCAAACCCTGAGCCTTTCTATGGCTTTCTTGTGTTTTTATTAACAACTCTTCAGATACAGGAATACCTCGGTTTCACAAAATCCACCACCAGAAAATCTCATGCTGTAAGGATAAGATACTGCATTTGTTTCTGCTGGTGCCTCTTGAGAACTAAAGAGTTTGAGTCCTTCAGCCAAGGTTCACTTTACAGCTGTATCTTCTCTGTTTTGCATTCCAAATGCGAGAGGTTTCCTCTCCCACCTGCTGTTTGTAATAATAATAGTAGGTCTTTCGGAAGCTTCAGGAATGATTAGAGACTGCCCATGAGGTTTTATTTCCCTGATGTGAGAAATTTATGAGCTCTTTGAAGCTGTGATACCTGTTTTCCCCCTCCACATGAAGTTGCACACAGTATGGATGTGCAAATACATGAAGGATAAAGATCAGAGTATCTATTTTTAAAATATATGGTGCCTAAATTTTTTTTGTCCCACCTGAATAGTTTGTTCTCAGAGACACTAAAAAAGTTGTGCGTTCCTAACTTAGGGGGAGAAGCATGCACTGCTGCTGGTAAACTGGTGGTATGAGTTGTTACAGTTTTATGTGTTGTTTATGAAAGTGCACTGATGTGTTTGGAAGTTCCTTACTTGACTTGCTGTTCAGTTGTCTTTCTGAATACAAGGGCACTATTCCTTGGTGGCGCTTTTGGCTGTGCGTCAATCATCTGAGGAGGAGGAAAAGCAAATCTTTTTGCAATTATCGGTTCATTATTTTTCACCTCGGGAGTATTGTCCTGACAACTATGCCCATGGGTAGAAAAAAAGTCAAATTTCATATGAAATCAAAGTTTCTTGCCTTTCTTTGATTCAGATTAAAATTTCACAGAAAGGAGGATAGAAACTTGGTGTTATTTTAAGAATAAGTATATATAGTATTTCAGCATTCTGTTGTCACTTTACTTTGGAGCAACATGAAAAGATAAAGGTTCTTACAAAGCATTGATGAATTGATAGATTCATGGATTGAAGCACCTGTCCTCTAAGACAAATTCCTTCACTGTTATCAGCTCATAAAATCAATGATCATATTGTTTCTTGGCAGGCTGTGTTAAAGAGCTCTGAAAAGCCTGCAGCTGTTACTCCAGCCCAAGAGAGCATAGATGCAGTACTCTACCCTTTTTTTGCCACGCATGTATTTTAGGAGTGATAATTTAGAGGATTAATGTTTATTGCCTTGGTTGCTTCAGGCTGATACTCTTCAAGGTTCCAAATTGATTGTCCAGGGTATATGTTTAGCAAAACGTGCATCAAGTATGCGTTCTCTCTTCAAAATTTATTCAAGTTATTCCCTTCTTATGCAGTGGGTAGAAATTTACTGAACTGTCTGCTCTTCTAATTAAAATAAATTAATTTATTTTAAAATAAAAATAAATCCCCCCATACCTTTTTAGAATTAGGTTAGTCTTCCTTTTATAGATCATTTTCAGTAGAACTTCTGCCACGCCCTGGAGTCCCCTCCTGTTCTTAGCCTCCACAGTAGCGCGCGTGCCAGCCCACCCTACCACAGTGTGTCTGTGTGATTAGGGGAAATGCTGAACTGAGTCAGAATGTGATTAACGTGAATGTCTTATTTTTAACTGTATCCCAAGGCTTTGTCTCACCTTTCAGGATACTGTCCCCTAAATTCTATTCCCTGTGTCAAAGGAGCAACTTGTATCTCTTTCAGGAATAAGATCCAGAGAAAAACCCTCCTGCCTCACTCCTTAGCTTGGTGTGTTTCTCGAGGCATTTGGTTGTACGTGTGGAAAAACGGAACAACTTCCTTTGTAGATTAGTATGAATGAAGACACTTCAGTCTCATTTCTTCTTACTGGGAATTGATAATTTCTGTGAAAGTAGAAGCTTATAGAACTGAAACCAGACAGTTCAACAGCTGACGTAAAACTGATTATAAGTGATATAGAACTACAGTTTACCAACAGCCTTGGTTTGGGCCACAGAATTCAGCCTTCTCTTCCCTTTTCATTTCACTTTAAGTCATGTCTGGGGAATTTCTTGCTCAAAAGGGAGAGGCAGAAACTCTGGGTGCTTATATCCCAGAATTTCCTGGTGGACAAAGACAGGATCAGATAAGTCCTGCTTTGATGATGGCAGGAAGAGTGATAGCCAGTCAAAATATTTTCTGAAAAATTTGATTTCAAACTTATGAAAGGGCAAAGATCTACATTGTTAACTTGGACTTAAATAATGTAACTTGTGGTGTTTCCTTTACCTCCTTTCATGAAAAGGAGTGGTGAGAGAACATAATTGGTAAGAGGTTTTTTTAAGCTGATTTTCAAAGAGAAACCAATCAGATGAATTCTGAAAGGTTAGACCAAAACATGAAGATTTCCTCAGTGGATGTGTTATCTGCAACCTGATAAAGGAGTCTTCCATGTTAGTGGAGGTTTATTCAGTCCAAATCTGACTGAATAATAGTGATACAAACACATTAGTCTATTAGGAGAAATCATTTCCCTCCCCAGAAGGTGGATGAAATAGTTTGAAATATTTACATCTGTTGTGAATACCACTTAGCAACAATTTTAGTTTCCATGACATGGTAGCAGGATAGAGGACTATAGGCTAGAATTTCCAAGTTATCGTGCTGTGTTTAGGGAAAAGCTATTTTTTCAGGTTGGTATGTTTAAATGAGCTGCTGTTACAGATTGCTGTGTCCTGTCATCACTTTTCCCTCCCTGGTATTTGGAAGGAGTACAAAAGCACGACAATTGCAGAGGAACTGTCAGCCTCTGAGGGGTATCTTTTGCTTCTTTCTTTTTCTGTCTTCCTTTTTCTAAGGTGAGAGGATTCTCCATTGGGCAGCAGTCAGCTCTTAATTTGATGTTGCCATGGAAAACAGTTCTGATTATTTTTGTCGGGTGCTTAGGGATGTGATGTTTCTGCATAAAGGCGTTCTACCTCCCTATTTTCTTGCCTCCCCATCCCCCAAATAAAAATAGGTGTCCTTCTCTCCATACCAGGTCCATAAGGGCAGCCCAGTGTGTCATCTCAACATTTTTTTCTCCAAGGCATAGTGGTGTCAGACAGACAGTACTTCTAAAATGTTATTTGACATCTTAAGTGTATTGGTGTACTCCCATGCTTCTACCAGTGGTAATAATGCGAGTAGGCAGCATGGCAAGAAATGTCTCACAACCTAAAAAGTATTTTATGTTTTTATGAGGAGAGCAAAGAAATGAGAACAGATCTGTGAGATGGCAAAAATGAAGTTAAATTGTGTTTAGCACAGATTTATAGGAATATGGCTCTTGGAATATGATGATGAGATAAATCTGTTCTCCATAATTGTATTGACACAATAGGGAACTTTATGAAAGCTGAGGCCTTTTCAGGATAATTAAATAAGTTAATTTGCAATCTGGAAAAAGCACCAGCTGGAGTGTAATGATTCATTGAAATCTCACAGTACTGCTCCTTCCATGGATAACAGGTCTGTTTTGGTTGTGGAAGCTTTCTCCCTTGAAAGCAGATGCTGTCTCTCTTATCCGATGGCATTGCTACAGCTGTCCTAAGCACATACTTGGGGCAAAGGGACCCAAGAAGCATCCTTTTCTTTCCAGATTTCTGTATAAGGAACCTATTCAGAGGCAAAAATAACCCAATTTTCCCAGCAAGAGAAAGGGTTTGTTTTTATTTTTTTAATTCATTATAAGATGCATAGTGATTATTAGGAATAAGGTTCATAAAATCAAGTGGGATTCATAATTTAGTGAAGATTAGTTTCTTTTCTTCTGGGTAACAGAATGATAGTTTTGGGGACAACTGAATGTATATGGTAAAAACAGGTTAAGAAGTGTGGCCACGACAATTAGGATCTTCTTGCCTTTAAGCCTACTGGGGGAGGCTACTGATAGTCAATTTTTTTCCCCGAAATACAGAATCACAGAATTGTTGAGGTTGGAAGGGACTACTGAAGATCATCTTGTCCAAGACCCATGTCAGTCATGGTCACCTAGAGCCAGTTGTGACAGACTGTGTCCAGACAGCTTCTGAGTATCTCTAAGGATGGAGATTTCACAACCCCTTTGGGCAACCTTAACCTAACTCAAACTTAGAATCTAGTTCCTCAAGCAGATCTTTGTTTGCATCCTTCTGGATATATAAACAGAAAAGCCAAGTATTTATACCATGTTGTATTCAAGAAAAATTACATTTTTAGGAAGGCCCTAAAGGAATCACCCTAGCTGATTTCTTAAGGAGTCCACCTCATTTCAGCCTTCATCTCATCAAATTGCATCCAGATCATTGCAGTCTGCATTGTCTGCTATTTCCTGTCTCTTAACAAAGTTCAGCTTGTTTCATAATGCAGAGCATTTTTAATAAGACATAATACTTCCAGTTCAGTACTACCAGTTCAGTCAGGTAGTCTTCAGAGGTAACATTAATTCATTTAGTATTTTGAAATATTCCCTATCTGGCTTACAACTCAAATTTCAGTCACATCGAGATGGTCAA
This sequence comes from Acanthiza pusilla, assembly GCA_036630365.1. NCBI lineage: Eukaryota > Metazoa > Chordata > Aves > Passeriformes > Acanthizidae > Acanthiza > Acanthiza pusilla. The sequence goes on from JAXCHO010000036.1 coordinate 23,850,459, forward strand.
TATTGTAAATCTTGTCAGATCTTTTGTTGTCGAAGCTGCTTGACGAGCATTCACTGACCCAAATATGTATGTCACCTGATTATGTATCCTTTCATATCTTTACTGCAAGTATTCTTTATTTGACTTGAACTACAAAAGATTTGTGCTGTCATCTACAGAGATCCCTTTAAAATGAATGTTTATATCCTCAAAATCCTTCTCAGTTCTTACTGAATTCTAAACATTTAGATGCTTTTTGTAAGCAAAATCCCTAACAAATTGAAGTGTATGCTTCTAAGCTGTTAGAGAAACGTTTAAATCCTAGCATTGAACAATTTGAGAATTTTAGATACTCAGTCCTATATTCATTTCTGTGAAATTATCCCTAAATAGGATAAAATATGTCAGCATGCACCTTTATCATTAAAAAGCATTAAAAACCACCTTGCATTTAAGCAGAGGACCTTTCTTTTCCAAGCCAGTTACAAAAAAGCCCCCATGGAGATGTGAAAGCAAAGCATGGGATACAAGGCTTCTAAAACTTCTTATTTGGAGAATTCTAGAATCTTTATAATATTTTGGCATTATTATTTTGGAATAATGAAGATAGAAGTTTGGCTTGGTTCCAGGTAGGGACAACAATGGTGTGCTGAACATATAGGAGTTCATGAGCAGGGGAGAATTGTTTTTTCCTCCACCAGTCAGCTTGGTTAGTAATGAAAACAGAAGAATAGAGACAGAGTTACACATGAAAGAAAGGCAAAGAAAACGTAGGGGTTTTTAAATAAGAGAATAAACTTGATTCATTGTTCATGGAAACTTCAAACAAACCAATCAATGAAAATTAAATGAAGAATAACGGAGCCCTGAAAAATGTAGACATTGATATAATTTCACTTACGTTTTCATTTCCTTTTAGAGGTTATTGACTGAACACCTACTTGGAAAGCAGAATGCAGTATCATCAAAGAGGTTTCTAAGAATGTCTCATTTTTAATTGTCTGTTTTTTCTTTTAGAAGTGGAACTGAGAGTATCAATTGTAACTGAGTTTTAAGAGAGCTCTGCCTGTCTGATGTCAGTGGTTTTGATTTTCAAATGATAGTCCATATGTCTGCTCATGAAATGGGAGAATATAAACAATGTCTAACACTTGAAACTGAAGAAATGTTGTCTTTGCAGAATTCAGATCACCTCTTCACTTAGTTTATTACCTCAGCCACATTCAAGCCTGTTTTCCCTTCTGCAGTCCTTGGTGGTGGTGGGACTGCAGGTAGATTAGGTTTTTCAAAAGACTTGCAGACCATTTTACCATTTCACAGCAATTTCATCAGCTGAGGACCCTTCTTAAGTTTTTAATTTTGAACTACATGTAGCATTTGGCCTTTCTCATTCAAGTCTTCTCTGGGTCTGTGGCGGCCATTAACAGAGCTGTCTTAAGAAAGTGTCTTCACCACCCCTGTTCCTGCTACATGGATATTATACAAGCTGCCTCTTTTACTCCACATTGGGTAGTGAGAGAATGAATTTGGGAGATAGGATTGACTTTGGCGTTTTCTAGAGTTTTGCTTCCTCAGGACTAGCTGAAGCCTCCCCATTCTGTAATCATGAGGCTGGTTGGCATCTCACTGCCCTGATGAAAGCCTCTGTTTTGTGGTCCCGCAGCAGTATGTAGATCAGAGTTCCAGTGCCTACACACCTTGCTGACACAGTGCACAGTATGCAAGTCACTCCCTCATCCCTTGAGTGGCTTCTGATTTTCAGGCCATACTCTTTCTGCAGTAGTGAATATGTGTTAGAGGGATGTGAGTTCTGCAGCCTTTGCGCCCCAAGGCTCTTTGTGTGACCACATCTTGCTTTGTTTGGGGCTCACGATCTCCCTTTGTTTTTCATCTCAGGATCTTAGTGTAGTAAGAGCTTAAGTCCTAAACAGGAATTAAGAATTTAAGTATTTCCTGAATTTGATGTGACAAGTTTAAGGAGATTGTAAAATTGTTCATGGCCAGATACTTCATTACTGATGATGTTGTAAAATTTGAGGTCACTTTATCACACATGATAAATGTTCATATTTCTTGTACCAATACACTTATAGTCAAATGTTCCTGAAATTACTGTTTAAAGACTCTTGTTGGTGTGAGGCAGGCTTAATGCCATTCCTTTTATTTTAGTTTTTTTTTTTTGTACTTGATAACCACATGGTGTGAACATGTGGTTATCTCATTTAAATAGTAGATAAGTACAAAGTGATGAGTTTAGCTCCTTTCAAGAAATAAATTACAAACTATTTCTAGAACTTTGAGGGAAATAATGAATATTTCTTGGTGGGTTTTTTTTTTTTTTACAAGATAACTGCCACCTCCTCCCCAAATGACTGGAACATGTAAATGGCTTAACATTTTTAAGCACTTTGTATTACTCATTTAGCTGGAAATATACTGATATTGGGGACTTACTGTAACAGGGTTTTCTGGAAGCTCATTGTGGAACAGGAGTTTGATATCTCAGTGAATAGGAACCTAACCATAAATGCAACATTGTCTCCTACTAGAAGGAGTGTTTCATTGAATACCCTGCCTCTTTTATTTGGGAACATCTGAAGCTTAGCTTCTCTGGATATTGCTGTGCTATTCTTCCCTTTTTCTTCTCCTTTCTTCTCCTTTCTTCCACCTCTTTTTTTTTTTTTTTTTTTTTTTTTTTTACTTCCACAAGAGAATCAGCAAACATACAAATGGGGTTTTTGCATGTAGCTCTTGCTTTTCTTCTTTTGACTTCTGGCATTAAATCCTCATGAGCAATTTTCATGTTGTCCAATGGGACTAAGAGCAGGAACAAAATACCCACATAATGGAACTCACAGTAGATGGATGCCCTAGAAGGGCTTATTTTCCTTAAATGGCACCAAAACCAACTTTCAATATTATTCTTCTGAAATGTGTTTTCCTCAAAACCCTAGGGAGAGAAGACATGAAAGATGGATGCCTATTCTTGTTAGTCAGACCATGGGAAGTGTGCTTTGCCTCTTTGCTTGCTTTCCAAGTCAGGGTATGCAGGGCATTTGCAAGCAGTACTAATCTATAAAATGCTAGGCTGGCCTTAGAAGTCCAGCTTTTCCTACCTCCTGGAAATGGCAGTTGATCTCCCTACAGTTAGCCCTTACATTTTGAGTCAAGTGCTACCAATACTGTGCAATTTTGAGTATGTCTGAATGTTAAAGACATGAAACTCAACAATAAATAAATAAACCATGTTTCCAGTTTTGATCTTGGTAATCGTACCCTCAGTGGTACTGGTGTGTTTTCAGAGACTGAAGTAATGGTTAGAATTTAATTTGAAATTGTGGATTTAATGAAGTCTGTATTAATATTTTTTAGTAGTGTTTTATTAACATACGAAATACTGTAGGATGCTGCCTAGTGATATTTTCTGTGTTAAAAATGCTTTTTTTGAAATTGCTATGAAATATAATTTTTATTTATTATTATGAAATATAATAATTTATTTCCTGTGAGGCCAAACCATCCATGATTTTTTTTTAAATTTAAGAATACAAAGACAGAGAAGTATGATACTGCTTTGGATCCTGTGGAAAATGTGAATGATGTAGGCATGTTTTCTAAGAGTGAGAGGAGAGGCAGTTTGTGACTCTGCCTCAGTGAGCAGGGCTTAGCCAGGGGTTGGTCAGATGGGGTTCTAGCCTTTCCTCATGGCACCAGGATGTTTATGTGTGTTGGTCTTCCACTTCACTGCTCTGACTTGTTTTGACTGTGATGTTTTGGCATAGGTAGCATGTAGAACAGGTGTCTTTTGTCAACTAGAACAGAATTTATGTCAAGAGGCATTGCCTTAAATGTATTTAATGTGTGAAATGGGATGAAAGAGATTCTACAGTAGTACACGAAAGTAATTTATTGGTGTGAATGTACTGCATACCTCTTGTTATGTAGTTTGTGTGTCTTTGAAGGAGATGGTATGAGATAGCTGATGACTGAAGAAGCTTTTGATTCTGAATGTTTTTCTATGTTAAATAATGAAAAAATCAAGTCTTATGTTCTGTTCAACTTTGACTGTTAGAATTTCTTACCTGACTGGGGAGAAGGAGTATACATAAAGAAGAATATTTTATTTCATGCAGTTATAGTAACAGACTTTCATTGTCTTTTAAAAGCAGTCTGAGTTTTTGAGAATAAAAACAGTGAAAATGTTTGGAGGACTAGAAATTTACATGCATTTTCTTCCCCGGAAATTAATGGGAGTATAGAGATATCCACTTAAATTGTTTGCATTTTTGTCTACTTAAATTATATATGTGAAAACTTAAAATTTCTGACAATTTTGAACTCAAAATTACTGTTCGTATTACTATAAGCACAAAACATCTTGTTCACAAATAGACATTAATGTCTGAAATTTTTCACTTGAATTAAAAAATACCTTCTTCTACAGCTAAATTATAGTCACTGGAAGTTCTTGGGGAGCAAATATACGCATGTATTACGGGATTTTTGCATGGAAGCCAAAAGGACAAAGTATATATGGCACTGTCAGTAAGGATGTGTTTAAGCATTGCACAAATGTAATTTTCATGTTTGCATTTCAGGAAAACAGGATACCTCTGCTGAAACTCTTCTGGGTCATGAATCTATAAACCCTACAAGTTACTCAAGCCAGCTAGAAGACTCTGGATGTGATGTCTCTAATAACTCAACGTTTGATTCTTTAGGCCAAACTTCAGATTTTCACCAATCTGAGCATAATGTCAACACTTCTAAGCATTGGTTTGAAAGAGCTCCCCCACTGAATCTTTGCCATACTAGCAAGGAGCAATCTCTGACTGCTCCAATGCAGTTTTTGCAACATTTGCTTGAAATAAGAAAACTGTCAGAAGGAGGAATTCTCCAAGCAGACTTCTCAGAGCTTGAGAATGATTCTTTCACTCTATGCAATTCAGTGTCTCAGTTGCTTGATGGGCTGACTGTTTTTTACAACAGTCCTAAATTCCCAGCTCCAAGTTTCCTTACCGAAGCAGTTTGTGTTTTGATCAGTTTAATAACTGATACTAAATTATCTAATCATGTTTTGAAGAAATGTTTCAAGAAGATGGAAGAATTTAAGAAAAAACTAATTCAAATTATTTTAAGAAATAGGAGTGTCAATAGGGTAAGTGTAAAACAGTTTCCATATTTCCTATCCCACTTCCTTATACTATAATATTCTCCTGGTTTTATGCACTTTTAAAATATCAGTTTGTCTTATATTTTGAAGAGTACTACTCAGAGATTTTTGTGATTGTTCTTTTCTGCAATATGGACAATAAACATTCTGATGCACTTGAAGAAGTTCTTTGCTCATGCATGCAAGAAGTTCTAGCCTATTCCTGAGTATAGGACTTTTGATAAAAATGCAGTTTAAACAACTTTATAGAAAATATGAGAGAAAAACATTGTTTCTCTTACTATATGAAGATACATTGTAGATATTCATTCCTATGTAGAGAATATATAGTTTGTTATTCTTTCTTGAGCACCTAGATAAAATAGTTTGTTTGCTTCAGATATCCATCATTCTCTAGCTACTTGCAAATTTGTTTTTTAAAAATATATATGCAAATAAATGAAGAGTTCAAAAATAATATATCCCCATCACAAACGACAAATAGGACTGAACTGCTTTTTGTTTGTATTCGTCAGTGCGTGTTGTTCCATGTATCATCTTACTAATTTCCTCATTCAACTGAAATATCCCTGTGTGTCTTTTACAAGATGCCCTATAGGTAACAATTTCTTTGTCTGTCCTAGGATTTTTGGATTTCCTTCTGGCTTTTAGAGTAACTTGGAACAGACATGATGGTGGTATTTTTTGACACTTAGATGTACCAATTTAGTATCTTCATGTCGGCAACTACACTACCATTAGAGTAAATGAAGATCTTATCCCTGTAATCCTTGGAACCTAAAGAATGCTGACTGCATACCAGATCCCTATTTTAAGATGAATTCTAAAATTGCCTTTAGCAAAGTGAGAGCCTGCACATCTGCTATGCCTGTGGATGGATGTGCCCATTTGTCTTAATTTAAAATGAATCCCACTCACTGTGTATTGAGTATTTACCTCAGAACACGAACATCAAACAAATATTACCAAATTAGGAGGGCATTGGGTGGAAAGGATGTACCTGTATTTTGGTTAGAAAGCATTCAGAATGAAATCTTTCCAGGACTGGTGTTTCTAATACAGAAACATTTCCAGTTCAGTGTCGCCATGATGTAATACTTAGTTTTTAATTAGAGGTGTCCCTGATCAGCCTTTTGAAAGGATGTGACTATACATTCCATTTGTATGATGTCAGGAATGGAGTTATGCAGGTGTGACTCCTTTTTTGTATACATGTGTGATCACTGGATACAGAACAAAAATTTGAGCAGTCCTTCGTTAAGGACTTCTTTATAGTTGATGATGTCCAGTGTTTCTACCTTTTCCCTTCCTCTACCTGAATGGAAAGTCAAGAAATAATTAAAGTAAGGTTAATTGTGGAAGAGCAATCCAGAGATTATCCAGAGAGGGATTTTCTGTTGATTGAAGGAACCTGGAAAGGTTTAAGTGAGGTGTCGCACCTTAAGTGAGAGAAAATACTCTGATAGATCAGGGATGTTTCAGGTCTGCAAAATGTTTTTATGAATCATTCAGGAGAGGTGGAGTATGTCCACATAATTTGAAAGTGGCATATTTTCTCTGAATAACGTCACTAAAACAGATGGCTTTTTATGAGATGTGTTGTATCTTGCTTCCACCAAAATATTGACTTAACAGTCATTACTATTGGCAGCCATTACTTCATTCAAACAGACTAAAAGAGTCTAAAAATTGTATAAACCAATTACTAAGAGATAATCTTGGAGGTTTCCAGATAACAGATTTGGTTTTCTTTGAACTGAATTTAAAATTGAAATAAATATGTAGAACTCAGAATTATTAGTGCAAATTGTATAACTAATTCTTCATATGCTATATACCAGATATCTCCTAGGAATACTTTATACAGGTGGTGATTGAAATATCAAATTTATAGTTTAAAAAAAAAAAAATACCATTACTTACAGGCCGTCTTCTGGAAAGAGTGGCAAACTGTATGAATTTCAGTTCCAGGAAAATGCTTATATCCTTCTGGCATAAAAATATTAGGAATTTTATTTTTTCTGACCTTACTGTCAAAAAGCATTTGTATAGACAGCCATTGATGCAGCCATATAGTATTTGACAGCTTTCCCTTTACCATCCTCACCATTAAAACTCAGGAGCATTCAAGAAGGACAAAGGGCTGTGAGAAACACGTTCAAAAAGTGAACAGAGAGAAGTGGCTGTGGATTAGACTTAATTAATTAATTACATCTTTAAAAGCTATCTCAGCGTTTTTCAGAGCAAGTCAAATAACTTTAAATAATCCTTGAGAATTGGAAAGGAGTAATTTTCTCTACCTTAGATGCAAAGGAAAAAAGCAGCAGAATTACTTGCTATAATTGTTGAGTCGTATTGTTTGAAATGGTTCTAATTGTAAAGCATTGGAAGCTGTAAAAACCAGCAAAGACATGTACTCAGAATTTTTTCCTGGATTCAGTTGAGTAAAGCTGTGCACTTGGGGTAGAGTTTGACCTGAAACTCCAAATTGAAATAGGTATCAAAAGGAAAAAAATAAGTCTGCCAATTGAAGTATGTGATAGACAATAAAAGGTAATTTTACGTAAACTATAAAATTATTTAAATCAAAACCTATATGTAAGAGTAGCCTCTTGGGTTTTCCTTTTAAATTTTCTTCTTTCCCAGCATGTTTGGAAAGAAACGTAGAAGTATGCACATAGTTGTTAGATACACAATCTTTTGGAATAAACCTTCTGGAAATATCTCAAAAAAGGAGCCTCAAGTCAGAGCTGCTAAGGGTGGAGCAGGAAAGTTCAGAGGTTCAACCATCTGTGCAAAGGCCTGACTTTGTACCTTCTGCTTGGCATTGTCTTGCATCCCTGCATGGCTGCCACAGAAAAGCTTGTGAGGATCCTGTGTCTAACTCTGGTACACATGACCTCTTGCTTTCCTGTTGCAAAATGTGTGACAGTCACTGCTGATCTGTGTAGCAAGCACTTTGCTCATCACCAGTTTTTGAGTTCTTAGTGCTGAGACCTTTGGGGGTTTGTAGGAGTGTGTATTGCCTTTTGATGTGCAAATTGTTCATTTGTGTTAAGTCACTCCGCTGACACACTCTGCTGTGTCAGCAGAACCATTGTTGTATTTATGTAGGTTCCTTGCAAGTCCTGCTTTCAAGCAGACCAGTGTACTGTAAAACTCTGCGAGACTGTATTCAGTTGGCAGAGCCACTGGCTCTGCCTTTCAAATGCGCTCTACTACCTGACAAAATATGGGAAAACATTTCCTATGGAAAACTCTGGTAGGAGCTGTGGTATGTAATTACAGCCCCAGTGGAGTAGAAACTTCAGAAAGGAAGCACTAGAAGGTTTTTTTTTGCTTAATCTACCTGTTTGGGATTTGACAACAGCTGTCTCCATCCACCTCCACAGAGACATAGCAAATGTGCATTTCTCCTCCTGCTAGCTGCATCACTCACTCACTGGCACTGAAATGTGCGTGTTGAGGTTTGTATCTATTTTCTGGAATGTGGTGGAACAGAGGATCCTTTCTTCTATACCAGAAAAATGCAACAGTTGGAGGCATTGGGGATTCCCAACTCGCTGTGCTGTTTAGGGTAGTATATGTGTTTTATATTTCTGGTGAAGGTTTTGGACAGCTCATGTCAGTAGGGCAGTTCAGAGATGACATCCTGGAGCCTCCCTGGAAGCCTGCTGTGGTGAATCTGGGCTGGCTGTAAGTTCATAATATATGGAATTAGCTTTAGAAGTCAAATCTGTCTAACAGAAATTAAGACACTTTATACATGTTATATTTACTTCTCATGTGTGAAATGTCAAAACAGTTATTGTTAAGGAATAGAGAGTCTTGTTTATTACTTTGGAGATAGAAGAGAAATAGGTTTATCTTTGGCCTCTTTCAGTAGAGTTCAGTTGTGTTCAAAGCTGTCATGGCCAAATGCAACACAGGGTGCTGCATTATGCGGGATTTCTGTGGTATGATGCCTAGTGGTGTCACTATTTTGTCAGCACTGTAGACAATTCAGTTCACTGATGGTACTTTTAGGTGCAGTTGATACTGTAATTCAGAGCATGGCTAATGCATCACTTACAGGCCAAATGATACTGGCCTTCACCCTGGGTTTTTTACAGAGATCTGTCTGTTTCTTGGACCTGTTGTTTTAAGGAGTTAACCAAAACACAAACATGGAAGACACTATTTTAGGATTCTAAAGTTTAGCTGTGTTGGGCTCCTGTTCAACAAATACCTCATCTCTCTGGCCCATATCTCTCATAATCTCTTTCAAACAAGACCCAGAAGGAAGGGAGATGTGTTTCAGTGGTCTGTTGTTGTTTGCTTCTTCTCATGCTATGTTTAAAACATCAATACTGACTTTGAAGATGCTGTTAAGTCATTAATTGCCACTCCAGTCGAACACCATACACACAAAAAAAGTTATGTGATAACTCCTTCCTCTTTTTTTAAAATAATTTCCGGTTTACACATTGGCTACATTTAGGGTAGTTGTTTTGAAGCTATTAGCATTAACAGCATCTGCATGGACACTGAGACATCAACACAGCTTTAGGAACTTTGCTTATCCTGTTTGGGACTTTACTACCTTGTTTTCATTTTTCTCTCATGTTTCATCTAAAAGCCCATATGTAAAATTTTACAAGGGCTCAAAATACTACTATTTATATATTTAACAGAAAAGCAAATGCAGGAGTTCTGAGTAGTAGTTTCATGCCTTTACTGAGTATTTGCGTGAGAAGGAATTCACTATTCTTCATGAAAATAACAAGTTGAAAAGTAATACATTGAAAAGCAGAAAGAGAAATGTTTACATTTCATTGGCAATTATATAATGAAATGCATAGAAGTGTTCTGTGCAGTTGAAACAGTACACATTCATCAGAGCCATGGTTTTGAATCTTTTCTTATCTAGGACGCAATTTTTATGATTCATTAATGGCTGAGTTTGCCTGGAAGAGAGTAATCATAAACTTACTCAGATGCTTTAACACATGCAGCAGTATGCATTTAATACATGCTACAGCTTGTTGCGGGTGACAATAAATTCTCCCCATTGTATATATTTGCAGTATCTTTTTTCAGCCACTGCCAGGACAGTACTTAACTCATCAAGTTTACAAGAGTCTTTCCTGCTTAGGGACAAATAAGATTTAAAAATAGTTATTCATATCACTGGTGATTTTCAAGTGTAAAACTAGGAGGCTTCAGTTTTCTTAATTAATTGAGTCCCAAGGGGAATACCATGGATGCATTTTCATCAGCCAAAAAATTTTGCTTTTACAGGGGAAGAGCACTTCATTTGTGTGAATATTAAAACACGTTATTTGGATTTTAAGGTCTAGTAAGAGTCAATGTTTGAATCTCTTGATTATTGAATTAAATTTTCTCAGCAATCCGTTGTCCTTATGTAGAGAGTTGTTAAAGTCAAATGGTAATCAAAATCCATTGCCTTGTAAATTACTACAGTCTAAAGCAATCACCAAACTGACTGACCCTCATTTACTGCAGTAAAGTGGATCATAGAAGTAACTAGACAAGAATGAATGAAAGAAAATTTTGTGCATCTTCCCTCCTCAGCCAGGCTCAGCTGATACAGATCATACACTGAAGCTACAATTATGGAAGAACTACAGGATAAAGTTAGCTTGTCCAGCAGATGTTTTGGGGGAAGGCTGAAGTTCCCCATCAGCCTGTGAGCACAATGCCTCCTGCAAATAGACTTTGTTATTAGGCTCCCCTTGATGAGGTGCTTGTAGTAGACCCCAATCACAAGGTTCCCTTTGTTACCTGTCTCTGGTTCCTACCCACAGGCTTTTGAGCTGCTCATGGTTGTTCTTCAAAGACAGCTCTCCACACTCAATCCAGCACTTGATGCAGAGGGCAACTCCCCGCTTCTCCTTCCTCCCCTGTCCATTCTGAACACCCTTTAGCCCTCAAAAATCATGCTCCAGTCATGGAATTTGTCCCACTGAGCTTCAGTAATGGCAATGAGGTTGTAGCTTTCTAGCAGCACAGTGGCTTCCAACTCCTCCAGTTTTTGCCCATGCTGTGTGCATTGGTGTAAAGGCACCTCAGCTGAGCTGTCATCCGCATCGCCTTCCTGGAGGGACACCCCTTAATTCCATTGAGATATTTCGCTGGTGATTTCCTGTTGGCTTCTGTTATCTCAGGACCCCTTGGCATATCTCCCTAAGACTGCAAGTGTGCTTCAGTGTGTCTAGCACATTTCAGAGTCAGCAGCAGAGGATCCTCACTAGCACCCCATCCTTCTAACCTTTACATATCACCCCACAGCTTGCTAGGGACAAGCCTGATTCTGACAGCCTGCAGCAGTGAAGCCAAGCTGATGGTTGTAGTGGAGAACATTAGGTTAAAGAAGAGTGGAGAAAAGTGTGAACAAGATTGTGAAAGAGGGAAAATTTAGTCTAGGTATTAAAAAGAAGTTCTTCTCTGTGAGGGTGGTGAGGCACTGAAACAGGTTGCCCCGAGACACTGTGGATGCACCAGCCATGGTGGTGCTCAAGGTCAGGCTGGGTAAGGCCTTGAGCAGCCTGGTCTAATGGGAGGTGTCTCTGCCCATGGCAGAGAGGATTGGGACTAAATGATCTTTAAGGTCTCTTCCAACCTTTACTTTCTATGATATTATGATTCTGTGAAGGGGTAAGGCAGAGTTAAGGGCTTGAGATGTGGCTCACAGAGCAAAGAGTTGAAATATGTATCAGTTCCCAAGACTGTTAGACAGAAGAAATACTAGCATGTAAACAGGAGGAGAGAGATATATGACAACCATCAATTAATGAAGGAAGCAATCTGAAGTAAGGTAAGAAAAGGAGTGCTAATGTCCTAATGTGTAAAAGTGAGCTTTTCAATTGGCATTGATGATTCGGAGTAGAAGTCAGGTTGGAGTAAACGGGCAAGGGTAATGTGAAATCAAAGGTGAAAATAATTTTCTTTATAACACCTCACAATTTGAAGATGTCTGTAATAATTATTTCCCTGTCCTGTATTGAAAAATATGCCAGTTCCTTGGGAAAGAGAGCTATTACTTGGCACAAAAACTGTAAATCAACAAAACAAAAACTAAGAAGCAGTTATTATCATAGTTGCAGGGTGTAGTGAATCATGCAACTCATGAAGGAATTAAACTCACAAGTTTTAGATATCTGCTTTACGTAAAATCTAACACCCTGGTAAATGAGTTCTAAAAAACTAACTAATAAGTGTTTTATGATGTTTCCTGGGAACAGGGCTTAAAGGAGTTTGCTGTCTGCTTTGGTTATCAGTCATTTCCTCTGTGAGTAACTTTTGATAGCCACCTTGAAATCACTTGGAAAGAAGTGGAAGGTCAGTAATACCTTCAAGTAGGTGTTAAAATCTGTAGGTGGGTGGAGGAGAGATGAAGTTAGTATGCCTGAGATAAGCCAAACATTGACATTATATATTCATTTTGGCAACAGCCAGGTTGACAATCCACACATGCTTCCCAGCTGCTGTCATAGCATTGCCTTCTCTTGCTATGCATCCTGAGTAACATGGGAAGACAGTAGAACCTGGGGTGTGCGAGGAGGGCTAGGGAGAGGTGATGCAGGGCCTGAACAGTGAACCAAGCTCCATTATTTCCTGTTTCTAATGATATATTTTGATACCCATATCTCAAGTTCCCTAAGTGGCATCATTACAAAGTACAAAATACCTATTTACTTCTCTCATTAGAGGCTTAGGCTTTAAATTTCACGGTTCCCTGTTATCTAGTCCTCCAAAATTCCAACTAGAAAAAATGGCAATGCTTGCCAAACCATAAAGAATATGGAAATTTTGGAAAGATCCTATTTTAGTTAAATCCCAGCTGCTAGCATTAATAATTGCACCAAAAAAAATTCATTGCTTCACTGTCTGTCAAAAAATCATGTAAGCAAATAGAAGAGAGCTGAAAACATAACAACAATAATCATGTTTTAGTGTGTTCTTTGGGAGAGGTTACACTGGAAAACTACTCTGGATTGCCTGGTTTGCTTGCTTACCAGAGGCAAATTAGCAAGTACACTCAATGTTATGTTCTGAAAATATAGAACTGTAAAATATGTATCCCACCTTAATTTATTATAAGAAATAAAAATTAATTGCAACTTTAATGAAAAATGTGCTATTTTAAAAACATTTTTAAAACCTTGAGTTGAAGCAGTTATACCCTTTGGAATATGGGTATTGTCACAGCAGAACTATCCAGGTGTTGCAAACTTGTTTCTAGTTGATACTGTGGAAGACGTTTTCAAAACTGTAATTTCTAGTTTGTTTTTAGCAAGAGGAGTCATTGTTTTGTTTGGAAGGGTATATATTTCCAGTATATGAAATTCTCATTTTAATTCATATATACTCAAAGCCCAGGTAGGTGCATGCATTGCATTATCCCTTCATATCATTTTAATTGTTCAGAAACCTATTTTTATCTCATCTTCATTCACATTTCATATTTATAGACTCTTTGGTGTATATGTTGATGAATGATTTTAATTACACAGGTTTTCAAAGCTATATGTGTACAATTTATGAATTCTCTTTAATAGGAGGAGTTTACTTCGTATCTCTGCCTGCCTGCAGATTTGATTCTGAACTTGAGACTTGCATGTCTTTCATAGATTTCTTTTGATATTTGTTTTGGGATTACATGCAGAAGTGAGATGACTGAGGGCAAAGTTTTGTTAAAGCTGGATTGTTCTGACTGTGAATAGGAGTCTCACATTAAGCAGATGATAACCAAGCTGATCCAACTCTTCAGCTGGAAAAGGCTGGTAAATAGGCATTGCATCAACTGTTGGTGAGGCAGACAAGCAAGAGCTGTAAATGCAAAGCTGCGTAATTAATGGCTTTTACAGCAAAAATTTTCAGTCCACCTTGCTGTCCACTTACCTAACCCAAAATTTGGTCAGTGATGATTTTACAAGAGACAGTGTTGAAAACCATGGTAAAGCTGAGGTAAATGTTCCCCCTAAATAAAATCATGCTGACTTCTCCTGGATTGCGTTCCTGCCTTTCATGTGTTTGGAAAAGTTTTCCAGCAGGATTCATCCAATCAAACTTGTAACTAGTGGGCAAGTATTTTTATTCATATATGTGTGTGTGTGTGTGTGTATATGTCTGTGTGTGTATACACATGTAAGTTGGTTAGAGGTATAATCTAAATTGTTAATAGGATGCAGTGATCTGCCCTTGAGTGGTTAAGACATAATAGTTATTCTTAGGCATACAAATTTGGGTCAGAATGTCCTTTTGTCAGTCAAAAATACTCATTTATGAAGAGTTACTGAATATTGATGCTATTGGTGTATGCATTTATATAAAAATACAAGTTATGGTAATTGTATTTAATGTCTTACTTCTTTTTCCTTTGAAAGAACTCCAGTGTATTTACATGGAAAAGTTGGGTGTACTTGGTAGAGCAGTATTGTTCATTACATAATAGATATTTATTTCAATTCCAGGGAACAAAAAAAAAACAGTTTAATCTTTTTTTAGTAGGAAAGACTGTGGCAAAAAATTACTAACATAATTTTCATAAGTTTACATCATTCCTTTTGTGGTTCAGGAGAAATGCACTGTTAACAATATAAAGGTGAATCTTTTAAATTCGAAAATACAGTGTGTCTTCTAGCAGTTAACATTTAATCAAGTTTTTTCTGATAACTGTATTGAGAGAACACCCTAGTACAGCTCTCAGCTTACATGTTTGAATTTCGAAGTATTTGTTCATTCATTTGTCTAGCTGTGAAAGACAGAAGAACTGTATGTACAGGGTAGTCACTAATATTCTATGTCAGCAGATGGGCATGATGACATCTAATGCTGAAAAGCTGTGTCCTGGGGAGTTCACACCTTTGGAGGAGTTTGTTCATGTGACAGTTTCCTGTAGTGTTAATCTTTTGAGGATGGATGTCAGTTTCTCATAGATCTTATATGTATGTAATCAATAGAATTTTAAACTAAATTTTGAATTTTACTTTTTTCTTTAATATTTTAGTAGGTAAATCCCATTTCTACTTAAGGTAATTCTTTGGGATAAAAAGGATAGAGACGCATTTTGAAAGATTAAATATACTGTTATTTCTCTTTAGTTTCAGGCACTGCATTCTGTATCACAAATGCTGGGTTTGCTAGGAAGGAACATCATACTAAGAAATTCTTTAGTATCACTCCTCCTGTCGGAAGTCCGTCAGTTTGCTGAGCAGTTGTTGCAGGCTCACCAGGTACTGTCATCTTTTCTTTTTGAACAGGGCCAAGGAGACTTGGGGAGTGTTTGGGCTGTATTTATTTGTTTCTTAAAATGTAAAAAAAAGCATCATTCTTAGAATATGCAGATTTAAGAGCCCAGAAAATGCTAGGAGCTGCCTTAAACAGTAAATTCAAAAAAAGAAGCATAAAGTAAGAGAAAATTCCATATGGAAAAGTAAAATTATCAGACTGTATAATAAATAAAGGTATAGGTTTTTAGATCATACTATATAATATGCAAAACACTTGAAATAATTAGGTAGAAGACAGTGCAATGTATAAATTGTTGACTCTGCAGGCAATACAACTTTGGTATTTAGCTAAACAAAAAGAATTATTTCTGTCTCTAGCTCATGTAAAATTGGAAAGTCAGCTGCTTTATTTTATTTCAGTTTTAAATTTCATGTTTCACCGTATTATTTCAAATTGTTAGTTTTCATGATGCAAAAGTTATCCAGCACATAATATTGTATTTAGTTTGGTACAGTGAGTAGGAGGTAAAGAGCAGAATAGAACTTCTAGTAAAATTTATTCTTAAGTCAATTTTTTTCCAGTAAACTATAGAGGAGAGAGAGAGAATGGATGTTCTTATATATTTTTAAAAGAGATGTATGAAATAAATAGGGTTTTCATAGATTTTTCATATGGTTTTATGTGTTGGTTTGTATTTTTATGCAAAGTGTTCAGCTTCACTTGGGATTGCAACTTGATTTTACACTATCATAAAAACTTCGTCTTTGGTGGCAAGTAAATTTATTGATATGTATCAAAAACATTCACCATAGATTTCTTTTGCAGTGGTCTAATATAACAAAAGGCTTAAGTGTTGCTCAGACAGTCTTAACGTAATTCTTTTTCTCTCTAGGATATGATATAGTAATAAGTTTGGACTGTTGGAGAGGGAATATGTAATTTCCAACCCGAATTTCTAGTATGTTTGAATCATACTCTAAAAATGCCAGTTTTGAAAGAATTAGACAATGAGCTGTGTCTTACTTTAGGTCACTGGTAGCATAGAAGACTTATTTATGGCAAACAAAACTCACAGACTTTTAACAAATGTTAGGATGGGGAAGTGTGATTAAAAACAATAATTGTTTTTTAAGTTTAAAGAAGGTGTTAATTTTTTAACAATATTAAATCTCACCTGTTTACCAGAATTAGTCATTTTTCTTTTCAGAGTTTTGCCAATGGCAACACAGAACCTTTCAGTGCTCTACAGTGATGTCAAGGTCACATTGAACATTGCACTTTGCTGAGTTAGTTACTGTGGAACTGCTTAACCTTGCCATTCTGTAATTATTTTTATTGCTTTCATATTTGGTGAAGCCTCAGGAGCTGGGTGTCTGTCAATCTGTAGCTGACACTCTGTGGGACTTTGAAAAGCTGCCACTACATGTAGGAAAAGTAACTGAAGTTCTTGTTTGATTAGCTGCGGTGAAGTCAGTGTTTTTAAAGTTCCTGCATTCTTGCACTTAGTCCAAATGTGTTCATTTACAAACCCTCATATGTTCTGTATGTGATAATATTCTGGAATTATATCACAGTAGGACTCTGAGCTCTAATGCTGACTGCCTGATTTACAGATCTGCTTCTAGATGTTTCTGAATTTGTGTAGCTTGACTTTTGATAAATATGATTCTAAAAAGGGTTAAAGTATTTTTTCTTGTTTTATAATCAAATCTAGTGATACAATATCAGTTTGAAATAAACAAAAGGCCAGCTTTAAAAAAAGCTCCATAAATACTTAAATTAGAATTTGCAGAAAGATAATACTTCATATAATCAAACTTCATTAGCTGACAAGTAGACTAATTGTGTTTTGTTACTTAAGCAAAACCACTATTAATTGCAATGGGCGTCTCCCATTTAAAACAATCAAATTAGGGACTCTGAATTTTAGTTATAATTAGAGGTGTGGAAATACATGAGGTTTGCTTTGCTTCATTGTTAGTTTGTTTTGTTGTAGTTGGCAGACAGGAGAAAAAAAGAATTATCTAAGGCATGT
The DNA here is from genome assembly GCA_036630365.1 of Acanthiza pusilla. Taxonomy (NCBI): domain Eukaryota; kingdom Metazoa; phylum Chordata; class Aves; order Passeriformes; family Acanthizidae; genus Acanthiza; species Acanthiza pusilla. The sequence continues at coordinate 23,867,882 of JAXCHO010000036.1, forward strand.
ATTCAGATTAGCTTGCAATTAACTTTTGAACATTTGATGGAAAACAAAAACTGAAAAAATAGCTTATTCATCCAACCAAATTTCTGTTCTATTTTTTTAATAGTAATTTTTTTTTTAGATTGAAGATGTTTTTCAACACTGACTTGGATTGAAAACAAAATTCCTTTTAATTTTTCTGAATGAATCATCTAGATAGCTCAACATTTCTGTTTTAACTTCCCCATTAAGACTTGAGTTAAGCTCCAAATAGTTTGTCAAATGCATGCATTCAAGAATATGCTACTTTATATTCAATCATGTCTTCAGTAGGAAGTGTGCTCAGCTCAACCCCTTGCAGGTTTTTGTATACATCTTCGAAACAAATAATACAAGTATACAAATATAGAAAATTATTTATTTTATAATTCTGACTGATTTTAGAGAGTTTGTAACTGTGTCCTCTTGGAACAAGCTTATCAGTCTATGACCCAGAGTTTTAAAGAGCTATCTATGCTCCATGCTTTACAAGTTAAAAAATTTGGTTTGCTATAGTAGAGCGTTTCTATAAACGACAACAGAAAAGTACAGAGATTATTCTGAATATTTTTATATTGTTCTCTAATTGGTTAAATCCTTTAATCTTTCAATATGGCAAATTAATGTAAAATACATGAATAATATAATTTTGTATACAGTATTTCCACATATTAATATAGAAAATAAAAGTAAGGAGTATGTAAAACAGTATAGTTATCCTGATTTTACACACAGTTAAGATGAATTTAATGTTAATAAACTCTCAAGTTTTAGTTTGCTTTGATTCAAGTACTTCCTCATGTGCTCAAAGTAAAGCTCATGCTTAAGTGCGTTGCCGACGCCAGCATGCTGAATTCTAGGCAAAAGCGTACTAATATAAACTCAGTTGAATCCCTTTATTTTTACAGATGTTGTATATGGGCTTTTTGGTTTTATCTATAATAGGAACCTCTCATGCTTCATAAATACAATATATAAGAATACAGTAATTGAACCTTATCTTACTATGAAATAGAAATTTTCTGATCCCCAATTGGATTCCTACTGCAGAACAGATAGAATTGTAAGATACTAAGATTTCAGAGTGATACTGTGGAAGATGGATTATTTTTCAAATGTTGAGCTCCTCTCCATGATAGCAGATATTCCTTTATGATAACTTTGAAAAATGGAGGGCCAGAAATGGAAAGCACATATTGGTTTACTGCCCATTTCTAACATCTGAAGTGTTAATTCCAAGAATTCTGAAAAAGAAAATAAAAAAACAGAAAACAGATTTTAAAATAGGAAAGGAAGACATCCTCTAAGTGTTTTGGAAAGCTCTGTTATTTAGTAATTGCTGACGTGTAGCTTGTCTAGCCTTGCAGTTTCATATCACATTACTTTCTATATATGACTTTTCCTTTCTAAAAACTTTAAAATACTTTTGTCACAAAAGTTGTACACTGAGTAGTTGTTTGTTTGCTGTTTTTAAATCAAAACACCAAGTTATATGTAATTCTTAATATTATATGTAAGCATTAGGACTAAATTCAAATGTGTGTGCTAAGTTGTCACCTGAAATAAATGATACAGGGTATAAAGGGTGAGATTTATCCTCTTTAGTTTAGGTGTATGTAGTAGACGTTGCTGTCTGCTTCTTGTAAAAGTCAACCAAGCAGCTAAAGTTAACTAAAAATTTACCAACATGAAGATAGATAGTCATGCAAGGCTTTGTTGAATGTTACATAAATTCTTGAGAATCGAGCTCATTACAACAAAACAGCTTTGACTCAAAAGAACCAAAGGAGTTAGACATAAGGTGGGATTTGTCTCACTTGAATTCAGATTTCTATAATGTTTCCATCTGGCTTTCTTACTTTAGTTTTCCATTGTAGGCAAGGGAGGAGAAAAATAATTTCTTGTCCAACCTCTGTTCTCTTACATAATTATTATAATTGGCCCTGGAGTTGTTTGCTTCTTTCTTCTGGCTGTGAGAAAGGGCAATTTAGTTGATAAGCTGAAATGCAGATATTTCAGTTTTAGACTTCCAACTTAAGGGACAAAAATCCCATAATATCTCTAAGAAGATGTCCTTTTGGGTGGTCTGGGCAAGAAATGTTATTACAGGGAAGGCCTGATCCTGCAGAACATTGGTACTGCTGCAGGTAGTCATGCAAAGCATACTCCTGTCTGTACACTGACAAACTTATGTAAGTAACATTATTAGGTGTTTGGAACAAATTATATTTTTGTTACTGTAATTAATAAGTTAACCTGGTTACCAGATATTCAAATTCTGTTAGTGTACACAAGAGGTTGGTGATTGGTGATGATTGATTGTGCAGGGTATGTGGACTGGAGTTTCTTGTAAGATGCATTCAGCTATGGTGTGTCTGATGTGCCTCTAAATAGGAAGACCTGTAAAACCAGCAGTCTATGCAGGCAATGTATTGAGGAAGATAAAGAGCAAAAGGGAGCACAGAAGTGCTATGATTTTGAGTATTTTCCAAGATTTTTGTTGCTATTCAGCACTGTGTAGCTAATAGTCGTGTCACTGGAATGTCAAACTACACAGAAACAGCTCCATATGGAAGCAAATGAAGGGCTGAAATACCCCTGTGGCTGGAGAGCCTTTTTTTTTTCCTAGCTGGCCTGCAAATTAGAGACATTGTGAATGTCAGGTTATACTAACTCAGTTGGTAATCAATTCATCAGGCAAAAATGGAGTTTTTCTGTAGCTGGGTTCAGCTAGATAATCAAAAGGTTTAAAGTGCAAAGAACTGAGCTATTAATGTCAGAACTTGTGTTCATAAGCCTTTCTCCATGCATCCATTCTGTATCCAGTGGTTGCTCTGGGCAGGTGTTGTACCCACCATTTGCTTTTTTCCAAATGCAAGTGTGTCTCATGTGATGTAGAGAATTCTTCAGACAAGCTCCCCTTTCCAAGGAGTTTGCTTGATTTATGCAGTATGTCTAATCTCTTCAAGCATAAGTTTATAATTATTGTAATGAAGGTTTCTTACGGAAATCTTACAGAAAAAAGCTATACTATTTCTTTTTCAAGTATGATAGAAAATGGCTAAAATAGTTAATAAGAAAAAAACAACTGAGAATATTATGCAGCTAGAGAAGCTAAATACATTTTGCAGTCTGTACTAAAATGGCCATCAAGCATATTTGGCTTTTTGTAATTTCTACTGTTGACTTTTGCTGATGCATCGGATTAATAATTCTTCACCTAGGAAAAAGAAAGGGATTGGTGTTATGTAGACCATATGAAAATAATTTAACTTGCATTTGGACATCTGTTCATCCTTTTTAAGATGTCATTTCTTTCCTTGTTATGCTGGTAAGCACATATTGTAGCATATTTCAAATTGTGAATAGTTAAAGATGCTGCAAAATAGTGCTCTGGCTAAATGTAGGGTTAGTTTTTATTCCATGTGACTGCTGATACTACGGATAACAAAGGAAATACTGTATGGATTGACTAATCATTGTATCTGTATTTTTTTCTTATAAACCTAATGTGGGGATACAAATTTGGGAAAACATAAATCTCTTCCCTGAAAGGCAGGAATGAAAGAATCAGTCAAGACTTGGTATATGCCAAGAGTGCCACACGCCTTTGAAGTGTATACCTGCTTTTGCTGCATATGTCATCCCCTATTACAGATTAGATTTTAAGATGCTTACATGTCAGACAGAACTGGAAAATGACAAATGGTTCATGCAGTTTTCTCTTCCCTCTCATATTATCTTGAAATGATAGCATTAAGGAGAAAGGAGTTTAGAAGTATTCCTACAGAGCTAAAAGGTAGCAGGGCTTTGACTACACTTAGGTGCTTGGCAAAATTGAGGATGACATGTAATCAGAAAAGCTCAGATGTGTTTGGGAGCAGAAGCAGCAAATATTGATTATATGAGAAGAACTCTGTTGACTAGACTATTATTACTCTTAATATTGGGGAGTCATGTCATTCATGGAAACATAATGCTGGAAAAGGAAAAATGCTTAATTACAGATATCAAAATATATCATACCTCAAAAAGCTAATAAGTAATATTCCTGGAAATCTTCTAGTTTCAAATTGTGTACAAAATCCAAGCGTAAAAAAAAGCAAAACAAAACAAAAAAACTAAAACAAAAAAACCAAAACAAAAAAACAAACAAACAAAAACCCCCAAAAGCCAAAACCCAAGAAAACCAAAAATAACATGATTAAAAATTAAATTAAATTACCCATTTGAATTTCTGATGCAGTTAAGCTTTCATTACACTTTTTTTTTTTAAGGTGGATTGATGCTGCTTTTGCTTCCTTATTCTCTGTGTTAATTCTGTCCTTCTCCTGTTGCTTTCTTTACAGCTCATTTAGCTCTTTTGCATGCCTGCAAGCAGAACATGAATAAGGAAGAAGCATCAGATTTCTGTGGCATATGTGGTATACCTGCTAGTCTGGAAGGCCATTTGATTTTTACTTAAGCCTGTGTCTTCAAATAGATAGTTTTAATGCTCCTGTTAAACTCCATTCTTCATGGAGCATTCCTGCTTACAATGATTTGCAAAATGGAATGATGTTGCAGAAAATTAAGCACTGCTTCCTTAATGCTTTTTGGATATTGCAGTTGTCTGTGTGAATAGCATATATACCATATGTGCTCTTCGAAGTTCAATTTCCAGGAAAGGTAACAGATTTCGTGACAGATTTACCTTTGGCTTTTAGTTGTGGAGAATTGTTCAAAGTCTTCATTATGCATGCTTTTAACACAGTTTCACTAAATGCTTTTTTGAGATATATTATAAATGCACAGTTCGTGTGTCAGTGGCTTTGCAGTCTATTTGCTGCTTTAGTATTTCATATCCTTATAAAGTGGAAAAGAGTTGTAGCCCTAGAATTTCTAACTGGGAATTACTGATATAATAATTTTTTGTTTAAAGAGTAACTGCAGCTGATAATTAAAACTGTCTTTAAAACCTTAGATAAATACAATAAAGCATAAATGGAAACTATGGAATTTTAGAGGATACTAGTGTGAAATCATAACTTCATCTTTCTTTCAAAACTTTTCTTTCATTTTACAGGACACATCAATATCTTGGATTTCTTAGCTTTGCACACACTTGCCTCTCTAAACATCTGTGGTAGTCCTGTACATAAAGACTTAGAACATCATCTTGGCCCATTGGAACCTCATTTGTTGGTTTTGTTTGGTTTTGCTAAAAATACATTTGAAGCTGTGTTTGTCAACCTTATGCATAACCATCACTATTTTAAAGACTAGGAAAAATAACTCCTGTTTGTTTGGTGCTTTCTAAAATGTTCAGGTGCTGCCGCCGCAGTCAGAAGGAGTTGCTGTCCCAAGTCTGGCTCTGAAAGAAGCAGAATTTGTTTCTATTGGATTTAACTCAGAAGTCATTAAGAGACTAGGTTTATATCTGGAATGAAAGGGATTAGCTGTCTAGAGTTTGTTTTGTAGCTAAGGTTGGAATTACGATTTGCATGGCTGAGTCATGTGGAAGATGAAATGTGGTTCCACAGCATATTTTAAACTTAGTATGTATTTCGGGTGACAGCACTCTACCTGGCTGGTTAAGGATTGATCTGACAGGACAGCAAACCACTATTAATTCTGTGCCCAGAGTGGAAAGTGGGTTTCACAACTGGTGTCAGCAGCAACTCCTATTCATTGCTACATTGACAGGATTTCTCATGTAGATTTAATTTAGGGACATAGGCTGTGATGAGCTAAAGCTGAACATCTTTATAGAAGGTATCAGAGATAGATTTAAGGTTGTTTTGCTGAGGACTTAGGAATCTGGGGATTCAGTTTTAGGTAGTCACTGATGATGTAGCCTCGGTCCACAGCTGATTTGGTGGGGCTAATGCATTGGTGAGCCTAAGTAAAGGTCAGAATAAGAGTGAGCTAATTGAGACTCACAGGGGCTTTGGAGATACAGGAATGGGATAGTGGCATACTGGACTAGGTTTGTCGTGAGGGAGAAGGGGAGCAGCAGCTGAGTGTGTTTAGATCTGAGTGTTAGTTATACGAGTTGCTGGATTGGTGTAAAGCTTGGATGTCCAGGACTTGCACAGCAGAGAATATTTTGTTCAAGTTGGAGGTGCTCCTGAAAGAGAAGCTGAAGTATTCTCAGGCAGGATATATGATTTATATGGCTTGATTAGATTAAGGATTAAGACATTGCTGGTTGCAGTCTTGAACTTTTATGAAATGCAGGTAACCAGATACCTCTGCTGAGGTGAACCACAGTGCACACATACACTGTCACAGAATTTATGGCAGCACAATTTTTATTGCATATCTTGTAGAATTATTTCTTTCCTGGTGAAGTATCCATTTGAAATGCATGTAGAGCAAACATTACCAAATTAAAAGTAATTTTAGAAAATAACTTTCTTGAATCTGCTGCAATTTAGCTTTCTGTTATATAAAAATGGATTATTTTCACTTGATTCCAATAGCAATTCACATAGGGAGAAGTTAAATGAATAAAGCAGGAAAATGAGAAAAATAGTAGAAAAATGTATGTGTATTTCTCCTTTCTTTTGGCATCCCAGGTTGCATGATTACAGTGCAGTCTTTGAAGATGTAGCTTGTATGTTTTGAATTTCTTGGCATCTGTCATTCCTGGAATTGAGTTGGCAAAGCACAATTAAACCTCTGGGTGTATTGTCTTGAAACAAGATCGTTTGGGCTCTATTTCATCTTTATAATTAATTCTTTCATTAAAAGTTAGTGCTAGTGTCTCTTGAGTTTTAAGATTATTAAACTTCTAGCTGAACTTGCAGTTTTCAAGAACTCTGTGTAGCCTTATCATTTAATCAAAGCTCTTTTACTAAGCCTAGCTACAACATTTAATACAGAATAGCATAGCAAATTGTGCATGATAAATATAAAACAAAGAGTGGAGTAGTAGAGTTAAAAATTCAACTAGTATTTCTGCCTATTGGAATAAAGAAAGAATTTAGAGTAACTGAGTAAATTAACTATTTTGAGTCCTTCCTACACAATTTTATTATGTTAACTATGATTCAGTTCTGTTGATTAACTGAAACAGAGTGAATTCCTTGAATGATTGTAGAATTATGGAATGGAAAAGGTTGATAACAACATCTGAAGATGATCTAGCATAACAACCTGCTTGAAGCATTTTTTGCATTTCCGTTTACGGCAACTCAGGATTTCTCTTGGCCAGTTTATCCAGCCTTTTGAAATTACTGTCAATGGTAGCACAATCCTCTGGGTGTGTCCATCACTTCTGCTCTTGTATCATCTCTAAACCTGCTGAGTTTGATAAATTTTCTAGATGTGAGATTATAGTTGCAAATTAGTTGAGTTCCTTAAAGAAAACCTGTTAAGTCATAGAGACAAGTCATTTTTCTACAAGAAAATACTGTTCAGGAAAGCTTACAGGAGCTTCAGTAACACTCCAGGAGTTACAAAGTAGTGAAGAAAATAATTATCGATTTATGGGAACATAAGGTGAATATTGAGACAAGCTCTGAAACTCCTCATTTTCTCAAACATCCTGTAGAAAACTTTTCATATACCTAGAAACCTGAAGGATAGCACACAGCCCGCTAAGTTATCCCTTAGTCTTCCAGGGCTGAAAGATATTTCAGAGGGACCTTAAGTAACAGCTAGAACTAATTTAAGTATGTTACAGCTAGAACATTTAAATATGTTCCATATCTTTACTGTTGTTATTTTTAAATAATTTTAATGAAGGAAGCAGTTTTAAAGAAAGCAACACATTAGCTTATCTATCTGTTTAATTTAGAAGTTGTCTGATTTTAAGACGGGTCTTGAATAACTTGAGCAAGCTAGCAAAATTATTTATCTAGAAACTGTAGTACTTGGATCTTTTAGGCGCTGTTTCATTTTTCATCTGGATGTGTAATTTTGTTGGGAAGCTTGTGGCTTATGTGGTAATCTTGATGAACCTTTCTTTGTGTCCACTCATGTCAGAGAACATACATTGTTTTTGCGTCTCGAGGAGGTAAAGTGTTGTTTAGGCCATGCACAGAGAATGGGGAAATGGCCTAGGATTACTGAGGATTCAAATTACATCTAGAGCACTGCTTGCCAGTAGCAGGAGTCATCAACACGGTGATCCTTCACTGTGATTAACCTGTCTTCTGTGTCCATGTGGATATCTTATATTCTCATTGTCTAGTTATTCCTATCTGCAACCATTGTGTTACTGCTAGGTCTTTGATGTTATCACGCCTCCCAGCCACCTAAACCCCATCACAATTACCTTCCTTTTACTTCTCAGACCTGGTTACATACCAAACCTTGTCTGTCTTTCACAGACTCTTAGCTCCAGAGTAGCCAGGAGAAGGTAACACCAGAAGTCTGAGGCTGAAGAGGGCAAAGTGCTTTTAAGCTTGAAAACTCTTTCTCACTAAAAATAAGAAGTAATTCTAGATAATTGGTATGTTTTTCTCAAAAGTAAATGGTGTATAATTCCAGCTGGTATTTCCGATATTGATAGCAAAATTAGACTAGTGAATTGTGCTTCTGTCAGGTAAATGCTGTATTGTTGAAAGATATTATTGTACCATCTGCTGAAAACAGAATAAATTTTCAGGTATAATGTGAAAAGAATACTTTTCTCTCTGAGTAACAAGACAAAAGAATCAATTCTCACACAGTATAATTCACCCACACTGTAGATCAGGTAAATTATAGTGTTTTCTATCATAAGAGCTTTTTTCCAATTTGTAAATTTCGGAAAATGTTTACCATTCAGACTGGAACTTTTTTCCTGTAGATTTCTTTCTCAGGGCATTTCTATATGTGAAGAGGAAGACACAAGTGTCTGCAGTTTTCACAGAAGCCAGCATGGGCTTTGCTTTGAATTTATTACATTTTTGTGTAATGGCAGGCATTGTAATATCATGTCCTAGACAGCCAAGAATAGATTAGCACCTACATTTAAATATTTTAAAGTTCTTTCTTAAAAGTAGAAAATCATTACCTCCCTAAAAGCATTTATGAAGTTAAAGTAATATTTGTGGTATGAGTGGGATTATAGCAAGGATTGTCATTAAAAAAAATAAAGTGTTATTTCTGTATTCAGAACAGAAATGGAATGCTACACATTTCATGCCCATGCATATGACAAGTAAAGAAAAAATACTGAGTAGTATTTATTCTAATTGAGCATCATCCATTCTCTATAGTAACAGAAGCAACTGCCCTTTGCCAAAAAAAACCAGAAAAACCAAACCATAGCCAAACATAGGCATAAAAGGTGGCATAAAGGAACCAAATTAGACTTGTAGTGTCATTATATGGATTTAAAATTGCCATTCCTAATAAAAGCAGGTAGCTAGTAGTACATTAAGAAAATACATAAAATAAATAAGGTCATTATTTGCAGTATTAAAGAACATAGTCTGAATCATAGACCTTAAATTCCTTGATGTTTCATGATTCTGCTAGTGAATGCTTTGGCCAACCTTTGGAATGCATCCCACTAGTTTACTCTGAATGGTGGTTGCTCAAGAATTTCTCAGCTCTACTTAGCTTGGAAGAAGAATCTACTTAAATTTGAATGTCTGAATTTAATTAATTAGAAGATCGTACCTATGTTTTATTTCTGGAAGGTAGGAACTGATTTCAGTTTTTGGGTTATTTAAGATACAGTTTTCCATGGTCATGGGTTCTTAAAATTAATTATCATGTAAAAGACAACTCTTTCTAAACTATACCTGTCTGTTTCTCTTGGGTGTAGATACCACTGTATAAAAAGTAGAGGAAGATAACTTTCAGGGCAAGCTTAAAGCTGCTGAGATTCTCCTTAAACATGATTTTAGACTAACAAAAAGAGAGAGGGTTTCTGCTCCCCTAATGACTTTAGAGAGTCACGTGAGAATTAAACTGCTTACAGAATTATCTTTTTTATATAATGCTATTTTGTTATTTGCTATACAGCATTGCTAATCACCTTTAAAGTGTAACTTTTGAAATAATGGAAAACTTGTTAAGATATTTCTCAAAATTCATCTGTTTTCTATAGATAGCGTTGCTAAATAGGCCCAGCAGTAAAAGGTGCTTTGTGATGAGGACTGTGAAATGTTGCCCAATATTCATTATAGTTGTAATGTAATATTTATTATAATTATGCTAGTATATAACTAGGCAACATATGATATATGAGAAAGTTGATAAAAATGTTAAGAATAAATTATGATTACTACAGAAAATTATTTGTAATTTGTAGTTTGGGTATGCTTTTAAAGTTTTACATCTATTTAAAAATACAATGAGTCATAGAATAGGGCATTTCTATTTTTTATAGGTAATCTTCATGGGATTCTAAGTGTGCATGTTTGATGTGTTGTGAGATACTGTTGACAAAATGTCAGTTTCCATAAAATAATCTGGAAAAAGAGAGGACTGAGGGGGAAGAGCAGTTGTAATAATCTACCAGAACATGAAAAGCTGTTATACAAGGAGTAGTCCTTTTGTACTGAACAAGAAGAAATGTACTTGGTGATTAAAGTTAGATGTCAAACATTGAAGTACTGAAATACATTCACGATGAGCATCTTTTGGGAGTGACATAAGAATACTTGAATCTATCTCAGGTTGAGGGGTGGGATTAAACACTTTGGCACCTTTTCAGCCATGTATCTGAACTATTAAACTCCTATTTATATTTTATATTAACATTAATAATTATGGTCAAAATTTTTACAGAAGGGGAAAGAAGGCAAAACTCTGCTGCAGATTTCCTCTGTTTCTGAATTCTAGAAGAAATTGAAATACTATTCTAGGAGTGTGAATGCCAGTTTTGGGGAGATTGGTATAATGAGGATGTAATAATTAATGCTAGTATGTCAGGAAAGAGGCTTTACAGAAAATTTACAAAATATGACTCATTTTAGAAAATTACTAACACATCCCACAGTCAGGATCAAATTGCAGGAGGTTAAAACTCTCTTCTTCAGGCAGTAATAAAAATTCCGAATGTAGATTGGATGTGTCCTTGCAGGCATTTTAAACAGGTAATTTTTACACAGAAGTTACTGGTTTGCATCAGAGGAAGCCTTTTGGGGATTTCATATTTGGAGTCCTGTGAATTCTGTTTCTCAGACAGATTATTCCTGATGTCCCTGTTTATATTCAGTATTCTCTGTAAGACCTGTGTATAATATAATTTATCTCTAAAGACGGAGGAAATGGTAAACTTAAGAGAGGTCTTGGAAACTGGGAGAAAAGGGTAACTGAAGACTGCACCATTGATCGAGACCTTATAGAGGTGTGCACAGCTACACCTAAGGATCTGAGTAATGAGTAGATTACAGCTGTGTTCACTTGAATAGCATTTCAAAGAATATGAACTGTTCTGGATTGTTTTATGCTAATGACAAAATAATACTCAAGAGCCTTTTTGCTCGTTTTTAAATATGTCTATTTATCGTAAGAGCTGTTCTTCAAAATGCATTTTAGCATACATTTCAATTTCAGAACATACTTCTTAACTTCCTTGCCAAATATTTTAAATGCATTTGAAAGTTAAATTATATTATTGATTCATGGATTCTGAGGTCAGAGAGAGTCATTTAGTCCAAACGCCTTTTTACACAGACAATAGATTTTTCCAGATGCTGAATTTAAGAATGTGTTATTAATTCATCAAATCTGAAAACTGTTATTGATTCTGTTCATTGTTTACAATTATTATTTTCCTCATTAATAATAGCTTATGAGTTTTGTCTTTCTTTATCTGAATTTTATTGTCTAAAATTAATTAACAGTTAATAAAAAACCAAAACAATGTAAAACCCAACAAAAATCCCTGATCAAGATTGATAGAATATGCTGCAATAATATTACAGCTGCATAAAGCTATATAGTGCTATATATAAAGTATAGTTGTATAGTGATTTAGGGAAATTATGAATGAAGTGTAAGCGATTGTCTAACCGGGTTTATGTTGAATCAACTCAAACCAATAGTATTGACTAATTATTGTTTTGTTTTGTTATTCATTATCTATTTGTTAAAATATTTATTTGAGGAAGAAATCCATCTGCAGGAAACTAAATTTTTCCTGGAACTCATGGTCTAATAGTAATTCTGTATACTGATTAATTCAAAATTTAAAGAACTGATCCAGAGCCTATTGCAATCACTAGAGGACTCCATTTTTCCATCAAATTGCATTAAGTGTTTGGATTTATACTGTGATAATATTGTACAGTTGTTGAGTTTGGGTACTCTTGAAATAATAGAATTAAATTAAAATTAATAATATTTAAGACAACAATTAAGAATTTGTTCATGTAGGCATAATTGAGTTTCCTTTTAGCTTGTGATTTATAATTTTTGCTTCTTCTTCACATAGTCCTTAATTTGTATCACTAATTTTTATTACAGTGATGTCTCCCCAGGTTGTCTCTTTTACCTGATGCTTGAAACATGATTCTCTCCTCTGTCTTCTCATTCACAAAGTGTACCACATTTAGCAAACCTGTAGTATTCTATTTGCATTTTCAGACTTTTTATTGGCCACTTTTGTTATGATTCCTGCAAGAAAGCATCAGTTACAGTAATATGTATTCAGTAACAAACACAAATGTCTGGTTTAAAGAGAAATCTTAAGAGTGTAAGAGATCTGTACTACTTTATGATTGTTTTCATGCCATCCACATTTTCCTTCTCTTACTGCTCTTGTTTGAACGGTTTTAAATTGCAGTATAAGATATTCAAAGAAGAAATCAGGTAGAGATTTTGAGGGATTATCAGGATACAAAAAAAAGCATATTTGAGATTTCTCCAGCAATTTAGTCTTATTGATTCTTAACACTATTGGAATGGGGAAGAAATGTTATGTTTTTAACCGAACTCCCCAAAAGATATATCCAAAATAAGATGTACTAAACATAGAAGAGTATACAGCACAGTTGCCATGGCAAAGCTGTTCTTTCTGTTGACAGGAGAAGCAACTGGGAGGGTTCCTGCTTCTCCATGTGACCCTGGTAGCCCATGAGTCTTGGGTCCTGCAGGACCCAATGCCAAGAGCTGCTGCCAAGCCAGAGAGCAGCAGCTCTCCCTGTAGAGCCAAAGGGTCATTTGCTGACTTGGCACCCTGGCACATCTTTCGTCATCATGAGGTGCTTCTGATTGATTCTCCTGCCTGAAAAGTGAAGGCAGAGGAACCAAAGCAGGGCATTTTAAATATCTTTGCTGGCAGGTTTAAAGGCACTTTACTCTCACTGTTGCAGGTATGAGAAATTCTGTCAGAATAGCAGATAGCACGTAACATTGGTTTTAACTCTACATACAGCACCACCACCTCTCCACCCAAAATATCTCAATTTTTCACTGGTTGTATTGTCTTTAAAGATATATTCCTCATCATCACTTCTTTCTTCAAATAAGTAGTGTAGTATTAGGAAAGAATGTGACTTTTTTTTCCTCCTTTAATCAGTATCAATATGCATATTTCAATTCTCTGTGAGCAACTGAGTGTAGTTTTTGTGTGCAGAAGTGATGGCTCCCATTGAATTTCTGCACATACAGGAACTGGTATAAAATAAACATGGTAAATTTTATTGTAATCTGTGCACAGGGTGGTGATTTTTTTTAATTGCATTTGACTCAGCAGGAGACAGATTTCTAGAATTTCGCTCATGAAAATAACATGCCAGTAACCATTTGATCAGTAATATCTTACTTGTAAATTATCAGCCTATGCTAAGTTCCAAGTTCCAAAGAAGACTTTAAAAAAGTAATTTAAAAAAATCTAAAACCAAGAGTCTAAAATACCAACTTACCACTAAGGAGCCTGTTTTTCCCGTAGCAATTTAAAAGAGACAGGATTTTCAGTTAAATGCATCATGTGAAATAGAAAGATTTTCAGAATTTTTTCAACTATCAGTGTAGTTATTAAACAAGATTGACAATGCAGTCTGTGGACTTTTTAGTGGATTTAATTATATTGAAATTGAGGCATATTGGTTTAATTGCCCTTGTGATATATTGAGGGTCTGCAGAAGCAGCAATGGACAATTCTCATACCTAATCATAATTGTTTCTGTCATTGGCAAATTTTTTTTTTTCCTGAAATCTGAATAGTTAAGTGTAAAAGCATTGCATCTAAAAAACAAACTAAGAAACAGAACTCCACTTTCAGCTGACATATTTCTAACAAGACCTTCAGGGCTTTGTTGCTTTAGGGAAATACTAGCAATTAAATGCGAAATTCAGTAAGTGCACATCTGTCTGCTAAGTTAATAAATAAAACATAGATGGATTTTATTAGTTGCCAATTGTATCCAGGAGCATAAGCAGTGAACTGTGATATTTAAAATAAATTGGCATCTTACAAATACTATTTGAGAAATAATTATAGTCCCTGAAATGATTACCCATAATAATAAATTTCATTTTTCCACTTCTTCATGCTATTTAAAAATTAATTAACTATGTAGAAGTAAACTTATGTTTCTGTAATTTAATCAAATATCTATTATTGCCAAGAACTTCCTGGAGTAGAAGAAAGGTCTGCTTCCTTTGATATACTTTATTTGCAGTCCAAACCATGAAATACTATGTTTGTATTGAACACAACGCTTTTTACACTGGAAAATTTGTATTTTCATAAAATTCAGTGTGAACATAGGGGCCAGAATTGTGTTCCAGTCAATTCATAACTGTACTGGGATAAAAGAAACTCCCTAGCAGACAGCCCCACTGACTTTTTGCAGATGCATTATTCTGTTCAAACAGATCTTCCAAGCAGTGATCTGGGACTTAATATACAGGATTAATGTTCTAATGTGGGTTTTGACATAAATTCATTATAAGAAATACTACAAAGGTGCTCTGGAAAGAACTTGAGAATATCTCCTAATGAAGCCTTGGGTTGTTGCAAATGATTTTTCATATCCCAGCTTTTTTAGTTTGATCCACAATATCATATGGAATAGAAATGTCCTTTTCTTGTTCCACTTCAGAATTGGAGCAGAAACCATTCTGGACTATTTCTGGTTTGGGGGTTTTTTTGTAACTACTTAACATTTTCTTACTTACATTTAGTAGGGTATCTTTATCCTGGGTTTTACTTTTACTGCTAACATCCTTTAAATTTCTTTCTTCTGTTTTGGGGGCGGGGGTTTGGGGGAGGGGGGGTTGTTCTGGGGGTATTTTTTGTTTGGTTTGGTTTTTCTGTTATGTGTTTTTTTGGCTGGTTGGTTGTTCAGTTGGGATGGGGTTTTTTACTTTAGCACTTACTGGTATACTATGATTCCTTTAGCTTCTCTCATCAGTTACTTGCATTACAATATTTACCTTACCTTCAGTGCCATTCATTGCCAACTGTTCTACTTCCTACAGTTTTATCAGTGCTTTCACATTTTCCATTAATAGATTCACTTTTACATAAGCATACTTTTCCGTTTCCAGTGTTGGTACTTGGAAAATTCAGCTGTCATACCAGCAACTTAAAAGGAAAAACAACGACTTCTGTAGTTTGTCATCATTAAAATAAAGTTGTAGTTTGTCATCATTAAAATAAAGTTATGTATCCTTCTGAAAGACAATTAAATTCACTTTCTGGGAACTTTCAGATCAAGCATTGTGGTCTTTTTGGTCCTTTCTTGATTTAAAAGTAAGGCTATGTAAAAGCTTCATAATATATTATTTAATACTTTCAGATACATGATCATTAAGAACTTGGAATTATTTTTTAATAGAGGCAGAATTACTGCTCTGGTTTGATTTTATGTTTCTTTGTTGTAAAAACTTTAAGTAAAAATATTTGGTCTGAAAAAATTGAACTTGTTCTTTTAGTTTGAAGATATACATACTCTTTCCAGCTCTTCAAGGGCAGTTGTGCTGTAGAAATACCAATGAATGGATATTAATTTGAAATTAGGAAGGTTATGTCTTATGCCCTAAGATATAAGTACAACAAAAAGAATGCCTTTGGGCATTGATTTCTAAGTAAGCAAGGACATATATATATATTTATTTATTTATTTATATTTTTATATTTTTATATTTTCATATTTTTATATTTTTTAAAATTTATTTATTTATTTGTTTGTTTGTTTGTTTGTTTATTTTTAATTCTATGGACAGTGTAGAATTCCAGCCTTCTGCAGTCTGATGTACACACACAAATACAGAGATAATAATGCTTGTCACAAACTTAAGGAAATGTTACACATAATACACAGCCAAGGACTGTCTAGTTGTAAATTCTAAAAATAACTGATTTCTTACCATTTTACTGTTTCTGGTGCTTTATTTTGTTCCTGCTTATACATAACATTTGAGACTGAGCAGTAGATGTGATTTCCTAGTTAGGGTGTACTGCTCGAAGTGGGCTGGTGAGTCACTGTCATTGTTTGGCTTCTTGCTGTCAGACAGTTTTTGCTGTCTTTCTTTAATCTTTTTACAACTCTGTCAGCTTTGCATTATTAATAATTTTTCCCTACTATTTTACTATACAGTTTGCTTTAACACTGTTGATTTTTCTAGTTTTAGAACTTCGTATTTTTGATTGACTACTTTCAGAAGCTAAACTGCTATTCATCTAATTTTTAGTAAATATTCATATTTGTTTCTTGATTTAAAAAACCCAACAGATATTCTGTGTACTGTTACTTAAAGGGTGCATCTTAAATTTTGTTTTTCTGTGCAGTTCACCTGCAGTATTGCAGTTCAAAAACCATAAGTGGTTTCCATAGTGAAGCACCTAAACCTTTTCTTTCAAGTTGGAAATGGGAAGGAGATTTGTAGGTCCTTTTAAGTTAAGTCGGTACATAAAAGTGCTTCTGATGTCTCATTTTCTCACAGAGAATTACTTTTTTACAAAGAGATAGATTTGTGCAGCCTACTCGCTGATTTAGACTAACAGATTGTGCTGTTCTTCACAGCTTACTATATTCTTTACCATACCACTTGACATACCACTTACATAATATTCACATTTGATAAATAAGCATAGTAAAGCCAGTCTTAAATAAACAGGAAAAACACTTGTGTCACTTTTCACAGCACTTGGACAACATAAAAGGGTTAAGCAGCACAGGATGTCTCCTGTCAGATGCATTACATTTTCCCAGTGTCCTGGTCCCAGCCAGGACAGGGTTAATTTTTGCAGTAGCCTGGAGGGGGTATAGCCAGGAGCAGGAGGTTGTTATTCTATACCACCTCACATCATTTCCAAGTGCAAGGGGAACGGCATCTCTTCTGAGGAGAAAGGGCTTCTTTCCAGATCACCATAGTATGGCAGAGGAAGCAGTCGGGTGTTGTTTGCATGTGAATCATTCCCCTCTTTCTTGTACGCTCTGTCATTTGTATTGTTGCTGTTATTATTCCTTTTCTTATCTCATTGCTAGTTCCAGTAAATTGCTCTCATCTCAGCCCATGATCTTTAGCTCTTCTGCCTCCAGTTCTCCTCTCCAGCCCTCTGCAGGGGAGGGGTAGAAGGGAGCAAGCAAGTGGCAGGGTGATTTCAGTGGGTGCACTAAATTGGAGAATACCATTCCTAAACCACAACACCCAATCATGCTGTCCCACAGTTTCTCATCAAAACTATCCTTAAGTATCGTGTTATACTCATTTTCTTATAGATCGTTTGTATTTGTATTGCATTTCCTCCTCTTTCATTTGCCTTCTCACCATGTTAACATGGAGAGTTCATTCTTAAAAGAGATTATAAATTTGCATTAGTCCCTTAATCATCTCTATCAGTATGCTCTAATCGTGCTACTATTATGCTGTATCTTTCTAAAACAATTTTGAGCTTGATTGTCTCTGCAGTGAATACCGCAGTTACTGGAGTAATCACTGTACAAGAATTAGTTAACTTTTTTAAAAACAAATACTAAAGAAATACTTTCAGACATGCACAAAGTCAAAATAAATCTAAAAACTGTACCTGTGTTCCTGCAAAATTATTCCCACCACTCATTGACTGTCTTTTCAAATGCTTTTAATATAAATGCGAGGAGAGCATTTCAAAACATGAGTATTATAAAACCAGTAGAATGGCAATTACAGTCTGTGTAGAATACTAATGCGCTACTTAGTGAGAAGTAGGCCTTTGTTACAAGTTCATTTTATAGGTGAGCCAATGTAGATTGTTTTCAATATGAAATATGACAGGCAGTGATATTAATAAAAACTTGTTGCACATATTGCCATCGCTTAGCATGCAATTAAGCACAGTTTTAAATCATAAGATAAATCATACCGCATGCAAGAGCAGCAAATTAAAAACCACTCCAAGTATTTTGTCATTATTCTTTCATCAATTAATGTAGCAAGGTGGTGCTAGCTATTGTAAATTTAAATTTTGAAGATTGTGGTTAGTGTGATTTTTATTCATTAATGTAATGAATGATTATTTCGTTTAACCCTGAAGAGTTAGTTCTTTAATGTCATTACCCAAGTACAGAAAATAGGGTTTTAGTTATTGTTTCAATGCAGAGCAACTGTTCTAAAGTATTTATTAAAATTGTAAGAAAAGTAAAAATGGAAATAACGAGTTGTAGCAAAATTGGTCATGTGATAATGTCTTCTTAGAAAATACATAGCAGACTAGAGAGTTTGGACAAACTACAGATTTAGAGACTTGTAAAATCCTTTATTCTGAGAGAACAAAAGATTATGATTTAAAGAGCAAACAAATAACAGTTACAACAGAAGTATATGAACCAGTGTATGATGTAAAGAAGATATAAACTGAGTATTTTTTCCTGCCTTTTATCATTATGGAAGAACTAGATTGAAATTTGGAGGTAAGAAAAATCCTTCCATCTGAAAAAGAGACATCTTTGTTCATAGGTAATATCTAGTATATTTTCTTTCCTGATCTTCTGATCCTGCAAAAGAGCATTCTAGCTACATTCTCTGTATGAATATTCCATGAAAATTCTTATCATATGTGCTAATTCTCTGTATTCTTTCTTCTTTCTCTAATTCACTTTTTATCTTTGGGCTGTTGATATCACTACAGATGTGCATCTCTCTAAGGCAGAATTTTCAGCCAATACTTTGTCCTTCTCTGAGGATCCACATATAATGGATCATAAAGGGTGAATAAGAAGAGTAAATTCAAGAAGTACCAAGATTCTAAGCTATATCTTGTTCTCGGAAACTGTCAGAGGAGGCTGCAATTTAAAAAAGGAGTCCTAAATGTACTAAAAAATTTAAAACTGCAAATTTTCTATAAAAACCCTCAGTGTTTCTGAATGTTTCCAAAACTGTTCTGGTTTTTCAGAAGGAGAATGGGGCACCTGTTGGCAAGGATGGGATGATCAGATATAAGTGTAATAGCTTCTTTCCTTCTCACAGTAGTCTCCCACCTTTGAATGCTAGTTGCTTTTAGAAGCAGTGCTTGTGGATTACCCACCTGATCTGTTAAGCTTTTTTTTCTGGTACAAATGTGGTGAGAAAACATTGGTTTAGGAAGAATGTTTTCTTGACTGTTGGAATCTCCCAATTCTTGCAGTCCTGCTGATCATCAAATATAGTTCACCTTTTCTTGCTGTTGTGCATTTTGCTTGACAAAAAGGCAGTGTCTGAAGTCAGGCAGTATGAATTTAATGTTCAAACAGAGCTGTGGAATGAAAGATATTTGTCCCAAACAGTGACGATTTCCAGCTGATGAGCGATGAAGGCAGAAAGCTGACTTTTCAGGTTCTACTACCTTTTTTCAGTGTTAAGAGAAAAAGTCACAAAGCTTTGCACAATTTCTGCTCTTAGGAGTAATTTTGTCAATTAACTCAAATAAAGCCAAAGAAAGTCAACAAAAGGCCTTGACTTAATCCAGAAGGAAGTCTTCAGTCTCATTTTTCAACACCAGCAGGAGATGTATATAGTGTTTCTGGCATCACTTTCATTATTACTATTCAAAGATCATGGTATATCAGATGAGTTACATTTGGAATTGCTTGAATTCTTTCAGACAACCTCAGGCTAGACCAGCTGGCTTGAGGTTTTGGCAGCATTTTGAACCTTCTTTCTCTTTGGATTTGTTATGCACCTCATGATGCCACAACTGATTTGCTTTTTTGCGTTCTGACTTCCCTCAAGCATGGGGTTCTGCCTCATTCCCTTTTTCAGTTGTTTGCTGTGTGAGAGCGTAGAAGAAGCAACACGAATCCTTCTAAAAATTTGTTGTCATCCTCATGAAAGCCATGAGGGGGTATTTCACTGTTCAGCATGTGTATACCCTGTATGCTTCTGGGATGAGCCTATGGGTTTTTTCCCAGGTTGGTCTCTGAGATCTTTCAGCCTGTCATTCATTCTGGTCTGATCATAAGATCACTGTACCTCCATGTCAAGAATGCTTCTTTTGCCACCAGTTGTTGACCAGAATGTCTGTCTGTTAACCAAGCTATTTTAAATCTGGCAAAGTCATTATAAAAATCTCGAGTTTCAAGCTATGTAATTAAGAGATAAATTAAAACAAAACAAAACCAACAAAAAATCCCAAACCAACCAACCAACCAACCAACCAAAACCAAAAGGAATCAACATAGGTTGGTTTATTTTTCATTTGGTTTGGGTGAAGGAAGTTTACTGTTATTTCTGTGGCTGCATGGTAACAAGTGGAATTTAAGTGTGAATATAAATTAAGTTCTAGACATAAGACCAGGAGCATGAAATTGGGATTGGAAAGTTACACTTATTTGCATCATCAGTTTCTCCAGCTAGTTACTAAGCTACCTATGCAAACTTACAGTTCTGCACAAACTGCCCTCCCACACAATGTTTTTGTAGTGACTTCAAGAGTTTTTCTTCCAAGGTTTATTCATTCATCACATGGATGTCACAGGCTGCAGTGGTTGTGTTGATATTCCGTGTCAAGCAAAGTGTTGTACGGTTTTCATAAGGAGTACCTCCAAGTTTGAGTCTCTATGCTTACCTAGAGAAATGCTTTTCCCTATGGTCATCTACCTATATGTAACTTCATTCTTTCAAATGGTAGAGTAGATGAGATCTTTCTTTTCATTGAAGATTTTAGAACCATTTTAAGATCCCTTGCCTTAATGACAATTACTTTTCAGAGGAATCCAGTTCTGTGGATCATACTTAGTGAGGCTATACTTCTTCACTGTTCCACATGTACAGCCAGAGTTGGGTCCACTGAAATAATGGTGTTAGCATCACTCACACGAAGGCCTAGTTTGAGAATAGTTTTATAAGATGCCTACTCTCACATTGTAGTAGACCCAAGAGGCCTAATATATTCCTCTTATTATTAATTACTTTTTCCAATTTTGAGAATCATCTCTTCTTTTAAGAATTGCATTTACTCTACGTCTTTGTGTGTACATTTGTATGATGACAGCCAGAAGTAGTTCCATTTAGTTTTCTGTATTGTCACCTGGAACTGCTGTTAACTTTGCCCCTTTCAAGGAATGATGCTTTTGAAGATCTTTCACAACAGGTTTTCTTCTGTTCCTAAAAACAAGTGCAGGTTCCTGTAAAAGGAGAGAAGCCTCTTCAGCTGAGGTTTTTGCTTGTTTTGGTGTTTTTTTCCTAGAAAGGAGTGGAATTAAAATCAGTCTAGAAGCTAGATACTAAGTTCCTCCATCTGCACATGAGTATTAGAGTTGAAAACTCTGATACAATCTCAGACATTCAAGAATTGGGTTGGGAAAAAAAAAACCAAACTGATTTCCTTCATGTTGCTAAATCCTGTCACTTGGGGACAGAAGTGTTTGGAGCAAATGATAGGTCATGTTTTATTCTGGAAAGAGACTACAGCTATCAAGAACGTTTCATGGGAAAGTAAAGCAACAGACAGAATAGTAATGGTTCAAGGCTGACCTTGCTGAACACTAGAGTAAGATCCCACTGAGGGAGCCGTAGGTGGAAGGAGCCTAATTAACCCTTCAGGATGAACGAAGTAAAAGTCTTTAAATTCTTATTGTCCAGAGGACTGAGAATCAAAAAGAGCATTAAATGAGCCATAGTTCTATACAGTGATAATCCTATCTTCTCCCTCTCAAGTAGGGAATATAAAATACAGAGTATTAAGGAAGAGAAATGGAACTGGGACAAAACCAAATGAGAAATTTTTAAGTTTCAGGCTCAAAAGCTTAAAAGCTTTACTAAATAAATGACTATGTGCACATATGGTATAGAAGAACCCTAATTCAATTTAAATGAGTTAAATTCAGTAGCAGAAACAGTCAGAGCATGAGTTCCCTATTGGCTAATTTGTTGTCATCAAGGAATCTTGAAGGAATGTATTGCATGGCTACCTTAGAGCCATAAAAATGTATCAGTATTCTCTTTCTCATTTGTTCAGTCTGCAAATTGCTGTATTATCCCAGAAGTTTTCCCTGTGCATGCATGTTTTCTACAAAAGCATAAGCACAAGAATAATTACTTTTTTCTAATGAAACATGTTTGAGTGTTAAAATAGGAGGGTTTCTTATACTGCAGCTGATGACTTTCACTCATTTGTAATGTTACAATTGCTATGCCAGATAGTCCAGACCTTCTAAAAACTAGAAATTTGCTAGGAGTCAGTTACGGCATAACAAAGGTGATCTGTATATCTCAGTTCTGATAGGATTTGATTTAGTTTCTTCTCTCCTCTTTCAATGAGTCAATCTCTAATGATTTTCTGTCATATTTCTGTTAATGTATTCCTGCAGTCATCTGAAATAATTTTGAAGAGCAAGGTGGCCTGTGCATTTAATATGATTTGTTAATACAATCTTTTAATATCTTTCACAGTGTTTTAAATCTTGCTTGATAAATTAAGCAATTATGTTAAACTGCATTAAATTTACAGCAACGAGAAAAGAGTTGTGTTACTAAAGGTACTTAAAAAGCTTTGCTAGATTCTTGTATGTATTGCCCACTGGTAAATATTACCTCATTGTAAATAATGTGGTACATACAATAATGATTTTGAATTCTTACATCTGGTTCACAGTTAGGAATATGCTTTATTTCTTATTCCAGACCATTTAGTTAAAAAAAAAAAAAAAAAAAAAAAAAAAAAATCTGTCCCAAACTGAAGCTTAGCTATCTCTTTGAAAGACTAGTCATCCTTTGCAACACTGAAATTTTTCTAATCTTTTCAGGCCAGTTTTTTAATAAATACCATGCTGTATCTAATGTTGCATTCTGATTACACAATAAACCTGACAAGTGTGTTTGCAGCTGCAGAAAGAGCAGAGTCATCTCTGAGAATATTGGCTGAATGTTGATTATCTTAATTTTGGCAAGATGGTGCTGTTTGCTGTTTTACACAAAAGGTCATGTGCTGTCTTAATGGTAGTGAAGATTAGGGACTGTTTTCTGTAACCTTCTTGAAACTCTATTAAGCTTTAAAATTGTTTAGGTAAATACCATATCCTAATTGCACTTTTAAACTATACTTTCCATAGAAGCAGGATTCAGTGTTTCAAATAGTGCTAATTATTCTGCTAGTGCAGTTCCCTTCAAAACGTCCATAGTTTTGTAGTGAATATAAAGAGATTTGTATCCTTTTCTTTAATTTGAAGATTTTCTTATTTTCTGCTCTTACATTTTTTTCCCGATGCCATGTTCTTGTGGGAAGTTGAAATTTAAAAAAAATTATATTTTGTCCAGATTCCAAAATCAGAGGCATGGCTCAGACTCATGGTCAAGCCAGTGGAACATTTGTCTCCTGTTTTCTGGAGATGGGGGAGGGAAGTAATAGAGAAAAGCCAAAAGGATGGTATGGGACTACAGCAGGGAATGCAATGGTAGAGCCGTTTGTAACTGCTAAGGAAGACAGGAGAGGTTTTCAGATGCAATTCACGTAATATTTTCATTGGTTCAGGCCATCAGAGGAAATCACAGCCTTAGCTGAAAGGTGGATTTCAACTCTTTTTTTCACAAAAAACTAGAACTAGATTATCGTTCAGGTCTCTTTCCACCCAGGCCATTTTAAAATTCAGTTCCAACAAGTGCAAATATGTTTTTGACTTCCAGTGGCATCCCTGACATGCTGTTCCTTTGCTGCTGTTGTTTATGTATTTCTCTGGTTGGTTTTTTCGATACTATGACATTTCTTTTATGCAGCTGTCATAGCACATTCACATGAGTGACGGTGTGTTTCTGGAACCTGTAGCTTACTAACTGTTATCAGGGTCCCATATGGGCCCCTACAGGTACATTTATGTCAGCTTTCTGTAACAGCTCCACCAGACACCTCCATCATTTGCCTAAAAGAGTGTCTTTTAGGTTTCTGAAGTCAGGTGTTGTTTGATTAGGCTTCGTTCAGATCCTTTTTGACTTTGAATGTACTTTGAGCTCCTCCTGGGTTGGGTTTTTTCTGGTTGTATCTTTTTCTGGAATTTTTTCTGCTTCAAACCTAATTGCATTAAACTTCTGTGATATCTCTGTAGTTTGGTTGTAATAGTCTCCTTTTGGGTGACTCTGTGCAGAAGAATGCACTTCTGCTCATTTTTAGCTTTTTTTTTTCTTTGAATATTTGTCTTAGCAAAGCCATTTGACGAAATAATCTGTATTTTGTGCTAGGGTATTCATCTCTAATGTATCCAATTCAACCTCAGAACATTGTCCTTCACACAGATTCTGTGAAGAATACAGAAGTCTGTAGTTCCCCACTGCTTTTCAGTTCTAGTTAGTTTTACTGAGCTGTGTTGAAGCTTTGGCATAAGAAATTATACCAGAGTGAAAAATCACATGCTTCTCTTGCCATATGTAAATCTTCATAAATTTTCTTTAGCTTTCCTCTAGGTCATTTCAAATCCTGGCATTCCCAGATCCCTTTCATGGTGGTATCCTTCTAGCACAAAGACTGGGGCCTGCTATAAACAGCTCTGTGCTTGCTGAAAATAGTGGTGCTGTATGTCCAAATTTTGGCTTGACTTTGCATTCTTGAAGGCATTTTCCTTTAGTTAAGGCCAGTTGTACCCTTGTCAGCTGACATATTTGAGATTTACATAATCATCCAGGTGACAGGTTGGCCATGTAAAAACTGACTTGCAAAGCAGAGAACTTTACCCAGACGACTTTGAATGGGAGTCGAACTATTCTAGTTTTACGTAAAGGAAGCCCTTGGACTTGGTATGACCTAGTATATTTCACTAAAGTATAATACTCAGACCACAGGACTTTCTTCAATAAGTCTTTCTTTATTTGTTTCAGCTGACATCATAACTTTTAGAATTATAAGCATTTTCCTGTAGATAATCTTTCCTATACATTTCTCATATTATTTTCTTCTTCAAAGCTAGAAAAACTAGTTGGCTTCTGACGGTCAGTTTAGACTTTAATCCCTTTCAAGTTTACTCTGCTTTTTTGTGTCCTGTCAGGATGCTGCAATTTTCACAGAAGTTGCAGAAGATTTTCAATTTCAAAAGGATCTTCCTAAGTGTAACTGTCTTTAGAGTTACTGCTGGCATGCTGAATTTTAGAGGGCCAATCTTGAACTGCATATCACTGCTTTCCAGCACCATGACACTCACACATTCTAAATTGGTGCTCTGGAGCCCTTAAAAACCTGTCTTTTTACACTATGATGCTGCTAAAGGAATTGGAACCAACAAACAAATTTAAAAATGTGATGTTTTCTAGAAAACCACTCTTTTTGGGACTTTCCAGAAGAGTCTACTAGATAATTAATGGAAAATTAAAATTTGAAAGCAAAAATGTATTTGCTTACAATCATATCCATTTGGTTTCTGTAAAGCCTAAAAAGATTGTAGGAAGCAATCTGTTCCATTTTCTGTTTTGTCATGTTTTTAGTCAAAAGGTCTAATTGCTTCCAAAATTAACTTTTGACGCATGTAGGCAAACTTTTAGATACAGTGTGGTGTTCTCATGATTTCATGACATTTTATATTTTGTGTGATTTTCAGTTAAATATGTTGATTCTATAATTTCTCACGAATTTAAGGTGAATAAGCAATGTTTTCATATTGTTAAATTCTATTAACCCACTCAAGATTTATTCTACATACATATTCCACATAGTTTTAAATACAATAAATAAGAAAAATAGCACTGCTTGTCAAGCCTGTCAAATTTTCATGAAATTCTATCTCTTGATTATATCTTCCATGTCTCCCAAGTCTCTTGAGTCTTATTGTTAAGGTTTGGAGGACTCTCATGGTATTCCCTGAACATTTGGAGGTTGTTATGGGATTTGGTGACATAATTGTAGAGGAAAGCAGGTGTTTAAGACAGATGGTGGAATCACTGAAAAACAATTGTAGTCTTGTTTCAGTAAGGTAAACATTAATCCATTTTAGGAAAATAGTTTGTATTTATGTGAAATATAAACACTTTCCTTAAGACTTTTTATCTGCACAAGAAATATAAGATTTTTTTCTAAAATAAGAGGAAAGATAAATAGATAAAACACTTCTTCCTAAATCAAAGTTTGGTTTAGTTAAATATTGCCTTGAACAGTTACAGAATATTCAGCCTCTAACTATGGAGGAGGAAAAATAACTGCATAATTAGATACCTTCTTTAGCAGTATCATTTCTTATCTATTAAAAGTATACAGAGACTTTGATTCTTTGGATGAAAGAAATTCATAGAGCAGATGTCAACTTCTTTTTCTAACAAATATTAAGCTTGTATTTCAACCAGATTTGTCCTATTCCTCACATAAGGCAATGCCTAGAATCACTCCTCTTGCTCCGTCTTACGTGGTTTGTTTTGTCTTGCTTTTTCATCAGTTTTCTGTTTTCTTTTGCAGCAGATAAATACAAGCTTCAAGCACATGTTAGTTTTCAGTTAGTCCAAAACCACCTATGTTTGCTAATGTTTGGGCTTTTTTTCTGTGATTCAGAACCTGGAACAGGAGATTATGTCTCTGGCTTTGGAGCACAGATGAATCTCATTGAAACTGAAGAAGTGTGGGCTGCATGTGGAGCCATGTGGTTGCAAGCTTCCAGAGCGGAAAACAGGCTTCACTTGGCCAAAAAAGGGGAGGATTTTCTTCTCTGAAGTTACTTAACATTGGTTTATTGGTGGGGCAGCAAATTAGACTGGGAGATAGAAAAACATGAGAATGGTCATTCTGCTTCTGACAGTGGTTATGGTAGATGTTCAGAAGAGTTTGGAGATGTTTTCAAGAACATTCTCCCAGTATCCATCAATTTATGCTATCCAATGTGAAGCAATTGATGTTTTTACATGTGTATCCATGGATTTCACTATCATATGACTGTTTAGTTTTATTTCATCCCATACAAGCTTTCAGCTTTCACAGTATCCTGTGGCAAGCAATTTAAGTGCATGTTCTGTGACTGCCTTCTGCTTTGGTTTCTTCTTGGACCAGCCATCTGCCACTTGCTAGGTTCAGTAGATTCTTTCCATCCCTAGTAATGGAAGAGATAATTTTAGGAAGTCAAGCTTAATGTGAGGCAAAGTTATCATGCTTTTAGGAAAAAAAAAAGCCTTGTGAGATGAAAAGCGTGTTGAAAAGCTTCTTTTCAAAAATCAATGAATTATGATAAAGTACAAATAAATGTGTATCTTCCATTGCTGTCAAGATTGCCTACCCCGTGCTAGAGTCACTAAAGCTAAATGATTGCTATTTATTTTCAGTATTTCTGTGCATTTTCTAAAATAGGTACACTGTCAAATCTTTTGAAACTAATGTAACTAACTGGACTAACTGAAGCTAACCGGACTTCAGAAGTATGCAAATACTTAACGTTTTCATTTTACTTTTTGTGCTGTCTGTTCTGATAAGAACATCAATATAGCTGTATTTTTCAGCAATCCATTGTTTTCTGATGTGATTTTAATTAATGGAGGACTTTTTATTATTGCAATTATTGAAAACTTAATCTCATTACTATAGTGTATACTAGTAGTGTCCTATTACCTATAAAAATGTTATATATATATATGATTTTTTTTTCAAGACCTACTTAGATCACAGTATACCTTATGACATTTCTCACAGGACGACAACTTGATTTCTTAGGTCAACAAACAACACCTGCTATTTCAATTATATGGTTATTTCATGTGGTACTCTGACACTTGCAAGTAGGCAAGTCCTCCAAAAACAAAAACCACAACAAAACCTTTTCTTGAATACTGAAGTGTTCATAACTGAGAAATTTTATTAGATTGTTTTGTTGATTTCTTTCTCCTGATAGTGACTTTACATGGGATTGTCTGATCTATAACTTCATTTTTAAGTTGGAAATATTCTTAAGTAGCCCATTTGATTTGAAGGACCCACACTACAATATTTATTCACAATCTTTATTTCAGATTCTTTTCTGAAAAAAAAAAAATACAAAACCAAAATCAAACCAACATATTTCACGTGCTTCAACCTGTAAAGAATTTTTATAATTTTAGAATAAATTTCAAGAATAACTTAATGAGAGAAGTCAGATTTTAAGTATATGCCTTGTAGATTGGAATAAAATATGTTTATAAATTCCCATTATCCTAAGAAGGTTCATACATTCATATGTTTTGGCTGTTCTCTCTAATTGAGATACTTTGTGACTTATATTTTAGCTTTCTTTAATAGGATAAAGGGGATTAGAATTTGGGTTTTAAAGCTTTCTCTGTCTTATCTTATTTGCAAGGCAATTTTTGTTTTTCTTGCTCCAAAATGGAAACGTCAGTGCTCTGCTGCTGACATATTTAATTTCTTACAATATGTTGTGGAAATTGTATTCCTAGATAGGAATAATATTGCTTAAGATGTCTTGGGAATTTTTCCTAATTCAGTGTATCACAGTAAGGGCTAGTAACAGGTGACCCTGCTAAGTGATGTGTGGAAGAGGCACAATGCATAGATGCCTCAGGGATAAATATTTTCCCCTTGGGTGATAGCAAAGAGAACAAACACTTTAAATTCTATCAAAAGTATTTTCAAGGGTATGCCAAATTATTATGTCTGGACAGATACTATTTTTGCAAGATTCTAACTGTTACTTCTGTAACCTCTCTGGGATGAGGCTGTCTGGGACTTCTAAAGTGTTGTGGGCACCATCTCACTCAGAACTAGTCACTGTACATGCTGTAGATTAAATTGTTCCAAGAATTTAGCTGATAGTCTCTCCACTGGAATTTGACTTTTACAAGTGTTGGTAGTTCCTTGACCCTTTCTGCAGTCACCATTGGTCTTGATCTGTAAGCAAAATAATTGAAACTTAGGGAGAAACCTGAGAATAAAGTGATACTCAGCATGAATAAGGACACAAATAGAATTCCAGAACCCATTGAATAAAAGATGAAAATAGTTTGAAAATTTGAGGCATGAGGGCATAAATTTAAATAAGGAATTGTACATGATGTTAATTTTGCTTGAGATACTGAAAGAGGACATGTGTTTGAACACAAGTTTGAACTTACTTGGCAGGTGAATAATTGACATGGTTATGAGGATTATGATTATTGGGAGGGTTGTTCAGGAAATAGGCATTTCAAATCACAAAACAAAAAGCTCTTAAAGAGAAATGCTAATCAGCTAAAAATTGAATTCTGCATCATGACAATTTGTAATTACCCGTTACCTTAACGTGGTAGTATTAAAAACATAACAAAAATAATTCTAATAAAAACTTTCATGCATGCCTGCCTTACATATTTTAGAGATGCATATCTGCAAGTTACTTAAACACTATACAAAAATCATAGATAATCTCTTTTATCCTCCTGTGATTTCTTGCACTGGATATCGTTGGATTTGTAAATTTTAATGATCTCATAGAGATTATTTACAAGTTTGTGGAATATCCAGTTAAGAAGATTTCTGTGTTGTTTTGAAATAAAATGTCTGCTATCCAAATGTTCGTAATTGTACTCTGAAAAATGTTTGTCTTATATTTAGCACTTGAACACAGCAGTAAGTAACTTGGATAGGGATTTCTCAGAGGGAAACTCAAGGGTCAAGAACAGAATTCCCTGTGAGAATTAATCTTCTTTATTCATAAAATGAGAATGGATTGACACTTGAGGAAACAATTCAGGGGTTCTTGAAATATATTTCCATTAACCTCTGACTGAGACTGGATGAGTACAGTAAAACAATGTCAATTTTACTGAAAACTTAGGTTTTCAGCATTCCCTTAGTAAACACAAAATGTACCAAATGGTGACCATTTGTTGGTAGAGTTTCTAGTGAGTCACTTTTTTCTTGTTTTTCATTATGCTAATTTAGAAATGATTTCCTGAAAAGGTGATGCTGTCAAATATCTCTCCATTTAGGAACTTGTATTAATTATAATGTACTTGTTAGTATAACGTTAAGATATAGTGTGTATATATATACACATATATGTATACTATATATACATGTAGTATATATATGTGTGTGTATATGTATATGTATACGATATATACATATAGTATATGTATAGTGTTAAGATGCAGAAAACCATTTCAGACAAGCCTCCTTCTTACATGCAGGCATAGTGAGTGCAGAAATAATTTTCTCTTTTATGTGAACATCAGTGACTGTATTTAGTATGTCACTTCCTTGTTGTTTAGTTCCCAAGTTAGAGTTCCTGCTGTATTCCAGAGAGCATACAGGTGTTGCTGACACTTTGTCCATCACCTACATAGCATCTGAGCTGCATGGAAGCAGTTGCCATGAACTCTTTCTTTTCATATAATTTTTATTTTCACTGGTAAAGTATTGTCTCTGTTCTGTAGGTCCTTTGAGATGTAAAAGGAATAAAAGTTACTTGTCTCTACTCAGAAAGTGTCATCAGCCACCTGCATGTGAAAATTCCAGGCCCAACAGACGGCATCACTAGAAATATGACTTGTGGCTGCTGACATGGCTTAAGAATTGTAGAGAATTTCATCCATTTATTTTCTTGTTTTGTATTGCTATTATTAAGGGTATTTGAATAAATTATGTAAGTGTGCATGAACCACTAAGACAAGAAAACAAAAATATTCTAAATACAATTTGAAATCTGTTTCTTATTCTATTCACCAAGACTCTAAATCTGTCCAGTAAGACAGCAGTAGCTTGAAATTTGATCTGGGTCCATCTGATCTGTTGTTTTGCAAAGAGGGAGTATAATAAAGGGCTTGGGACCTGGAGCACAGCAGTTTCTTTTAACATATTAAGACCGGTTGTGATAGCATTCTAAAGAAAACTGGTAAGAGAACTTCTTCCCTGCTTCCAAATTATGTTGTAAATATGTGTCCTATTCCATGCAGTCACCATGTAATGTAGGAAAAGCTTGGATAATTAATTTCAGCTAAAAGTTTTGACACTTCTTGCATTCTGAACTTGGTGATATAAATACAATTAATTCTGATTAGCAGATCATCAGATCCAGCCAGATCCTTGTAACCCTTGTTTCCATCTTATGTAAAACTAGTTTTGTATAATTTTTTAAAAATTTTTTAACTCTAAAAAGTTTATTTGTACTGAGAAATCATAATAAGAAAATAATTTCAGAAGTTAAATTAAAAACTGAGGTCCATGAAAAATGCATATTACTGCTAGGAAACACATTTCCAAGTACTTAGTGATGTAAAATTGATGAGGACTGATCTCATTGAAAACGGTGTCCAAAATCCATATTGGACATTCTGTCTGATGTGTAAGAAGAGTGATTATCTTAAAATTCATTCTGAAGAACAGAGTTATTGTTAAAGTTTCTTAAAGTTGGTATTAATATATTCTGGAATAGCAGCATATATATGAGGCTTGCTTTATAGACACCCTCTGAACTTTCTGGAGAGTTCTGTGTGTGCACACATACATGCACAGCTACCCACTCACTCATATTGGTGGTCAAGATTAATAGGTCTGTTATCTGACTGTGCACCATTAGGGACCAATAAAGGTATCCCTTTTCAAATTATATGGCATAAATTTGCATTGGTAGTAATTGCATCAATTAGTGCAACTGAAGACATCTAATGAAACAGAGACACTTTTTGTTCAGATTATTAAATGGCTTGGAAAGGTTAATAATAAGCCTTGAGCAAGAAAATGTTCTAGACTGATTTCCCCCCCAGTTTCATAATACAATATTTCAAAGTGCATTTGTCTCCAGAAAAGCAATTATCTCAAAGAATACTTCCTCCTTGCCATCATACTTACCCTTTCTCTTCAAACTCAGTTCTGTGTGACTAAAGTAATTTTCCTTTAATGCAGTAGTATTTGTAGAGGAAGCTAATTAGTTAACTTGTGGTTTCTATTATCCATAATCAGATAGTTTACTGGGTTCCAATTAGTTGCACCATTCAAGACCCACTGAAAGTAACACAATTGCATAACTGCTTGGAAGAGCCTGAGGTTACAGGAGTAAGTAAAGTGACATAATTTGCCTAAAACATTTTATATTGATTTCTCATGTGAAAGGAGTGAATTTTCATGGCCAACACTTGAGAGTCAAACAAAGATTTTTGCTTATAATGTTGTACATCTAATTCCCAAATTATAGGAACGAAAAGCATAGAACTTCTATTTATGTTTCCACACAGTCATTTTTTTCTAGGCACAGTCACTCTTTATCACTGTAAAGAGTTCCAGGACAGGATATATGTGAGGTCCTAGTTTAGAGCGGGATGAATTGCATAAAGGCTCTGGGAACTACTCAGTTGCAAAAACTCAGACATCTAATACCACACACCTAGGATACTCCTCCTGCTTACAGCTGCTACCCTTGGGCATGTGAAATGGCAATAGGTACCTACATTCAGGCAACTGTGTCCCACCCCCTGCTTGCCTCCGAAACAGGAACCAGGGATAGCTATCTCAGCTTGTTGATGCCTCTGTTTGGTCAGATGACCCCTACACTGAAAGTCTTACAAGCAAACTTTGTAGGGCTTTAGAATAATCTATTTCCTAGAAATTCAGTAAATCATTAATAACAGTTACTTTCTCAACTTAGAAGCAGTAATTTAGTCTAATAAGCAAAGTAAATCCATTTATCTCACCACTATCAGTTAGTTAATAGTCAAAACAATCAGTGTATAGGCATGATTGTCCAAGAGTTGGATATTTGATATTTGAAGAAACACACTGTCTTGTTACCTCTACTTTGGAAAGAGGTTTTCCCGAATTAAACCGTCTGATTTAACTGGACTTTAGAAGTATGCAAGTACTTAATATTGTCCTTTTACATTTTTTGCTGTCTGTTCTGATAAGAACATCAATACCGAATTCTTGGCAGTAGCTTTTGAATCGTGCATTTTTCTTAC
Organism: Acanthiza pusilla; assembly: GCA_036630365.1. Taxonomy (NCBI): domain Eukaryota; kingdom Metazoa; phylum Chordata; class Aves; order Passeriformes; family Acanthizidae; genus Acanthiza; species Acanthiza pusilla. The sequence goes on from JAXCHO010000036.1 coordinate 23,901,053, forward strand.
AAGGATCCAGAGAGACAGAACAAGAGGTGCAAGGCTATGGATAATATGTTTTGGTAACAAACTTAATTTTCAAAATTTCTAGAAAACTCAGCAAAATTCCTTTGCTACACTGAGGCTTTGCAATAGGATGGCTGTGGTATCTTAATTTTGTCTCTGAGGTGGGAGGCTACCTGAAAACAATTACCCTAGGGTGCTTCAACACAGATTTTAGTTTTAAGAGCTACTATCTCAGAAAGTCAAAGGGAGCAATCTCTGAGCCACCATCTTCCACACTTTTAACTGGAGAAGGTAAAGTGCTGTCTTTTTTAGATTCTAGTGGAATCAAAAATAGCTTACATTTCTTGTAAAAGCAATGATTATATAATAAATTTCACACTTTGGAAACTCTTACAGTATGTGATTTAGGCTGAGTAAAATGATTTGATGCTTTTTCATAGACCCATGTTGAAGCCTGGATCCACCTGGCTTTGTACCACAGGTCTAAATGGTTTTTTAGATTTGCTAAAGCTATTGGTCTATTTTCTAAAATATATAATTAATTTTCTAGCAGCTATAATTTTACCTTGCAGTTGTGATTATCTACCTACTCTAATTGCACCTTTTTCCGAACAAGGTCATCTTATATTATTGGTAGATTTTGCAGTTAAGGAGAACATCACATTTCATTCCAGAGAGACAACTTTCCATGGTTTAAGTTTTTATCTTGCCAGTTATTTCCTATGTACAGAAGAGATTCTGAAAGCTTCTTTGTAAAATTACAATTTCCAAGTACAGGACAGGTAAATTTATATTGGATAAAGCTGTATAACTTCTAACAAATCTTTAGTTTAGTCAGTGTCCTTGTTCCAGCTTATTTGACAAACTGACTCTTCTACTTTAACTGGTTCAGAACTGGCTTGTGCATTTTCTATTGAGAATGAGCATTTAATTTGGTTTCTGGAGGTGTCACTTGAATAGATGAGTATCTATATTTAGGAATAAAAAATTCCTTTTTGCTTGTTACTTTATTTCTCAGAAAACAGAAATCCACCAATTCTAATTATATGTCTAAAAAAAAACCAACGCTGTTATTGTAGGTGTTTTTCTGTGCATCACTGTGGTGTGTGACAGCCTTTGGATAATTGGGTAAAGCAAGCCCTCTCATGAAGAGGAGTTTATGTTGATTTTTGGTTTGGTAGTATGATGGAGTATTAGTTGTTTGGCTCTTACCACAAAAAGGAAAACATTTGTTGGAAGTAATCACACAATGTATAGCTGTTCTGATTATATAAAAATTACTGCAGATTTTAACAGAATTCCTTAAACTGTCATCTGAGATGTTGGGCTGCAGAAATGTTTTCACACTCTACTTATGTACTGATTTTTCTTTATTCCCAGGTCCAGTCTGTATATGACATTACCCAGTATGAGAATATTTTTCCTTTGTGCATGATTCTGGAACAACTTCTTCAAAATGAGACACAGGAAAGTAACATTTCAAGCTCAGACTATGAAGGAGAAGAAAAAATCAAATTTCTGAAGAACCTTGATCAAATTATTCTTCATCTCTCAGATGAATTCCCTTTGTTTTCTTTATATTTATGGAGAGTGAGTGTTCTTTTGAACTCAGGTCAAATGCAAATTGATTAAAACAAGCAGCCTACTTTTCAACAGTGCATTTGTTGTGGGATTTCATCGGAAAGTTTTTGAGCGACAGGGAAATTGTGGTTATTGGAAAACATTTACTTTAAACTACTATTCTATACAGCAGTTTCAGAGATAATGCAATTTATTTCCAATTTTGAATATAGAAAAAATGTACTAATCCAGGTGCCATTTTGAATAAACACTGTTTCTTATAATGGAAAACAACGTGTTGGTGTTTGCACACGTAGTGAAAATGGAACAAAGAAAGTTGTTTCAGGTGCTGTTTAAAATAAATATTATGAATTTTAAAGTAGAGTCATAATACGTGTGTAGAGCTTCCAAGTTAGGAGACTAATGCCTGTCCTTTAAGAGTTGTGTAACTTCTGTATGATTTAGAGACAGTGTCTGGTTGGCTGAAATAGGAATGTTTAAAATAAACCTGATAACTTATCAGTACAGATTCTTATAGGAGAGACTTCATTTCTGATATGATCAAAATTGTCATTACCTGAGCAAAATAAAATCTGGTGCTCAGTTTTACAACTTTCTTACATTCATTGTATACTGCTTGGCTTTACTTGTCTATGCACGAGTTTAGGCACAATAAGCTTAATTCACTCTGAGTTGAGTAATGATTTCAGAGATCTAATCTGGATAAGTGTAACTTATTTAATGGTTACTTTAAACCTTTCTGTTCAAAATTAATGAATATTGATAAAATCCCCTTTGGTATATTTATATAGTATCTGATTTTTTAAAATATATTTTATATATATAATTTATATTTTATTTTTTGTGTGTGTGATGGTGTTATATTTATACTAATAATTAAAGTAACATATTTTTTCAGAAATTATCTTAAATGTAAAAGGTCTTTAAAGTGTGGGTTCAACAATACCTTAAGTGAACCAGAGTCTTTGATAAACCTAAAGGGTAACTATTATGGTGAATGGCATTTTTTTCTATTAGATAAACAACATTTTAGTTTTAATTTATCTCCTATAAGTTTATATTCACTATAAATACAAAAAAAAAAAAGAGCATTAGTCCTTGTCCTTCCCCTTGAACTTGTTTCATCAGATCAATTTTTATGTCAGGAAAATTCTCTGAAATACCACTATCTTGTTAATTTGAATGCATTCATTTTGTAATAAACCTTTGTTTTATATATATGTAAAATACACTGATATTTAGAAAGCAGGTTGCTTTGATGGTGAATTGGCTCCCCAGAGAGTGTTTCTTAATTAACTGTTTGTTCTGTTTCTTAAACTTCACATTTGATATGTCATATGGTAACATTTGTTTAATGCTTTCTTCTAGCTAACTTTCTTTCATCAGAAATGTTTGATTTGCAAAACAAGCATTCCTGAGTAGTCACATGAGAAAATCAGATAAGTGTAGCCAAACTAAAGAAAAGAAATCAGTGGGTAAGTTTGGTAATGATTCAGGAACTACCATGCCCTTTTTGTTGTTGCTTTACTTATTTGTTTGTTTGTTTTCTTCATTAAGGTGGAGGATCAATTCCTCCTTCTCCTTTTACAGCACTGAAAACATGATTACAAAAACAGCAAGGAAAGGAGTAAGCAAAATGAACTATTATTTAATTGATTTAATAATTTTAATTTTTTTACAAAAGCTTCATTCAAAAGTAGTATGTAAACAAAAGACACAAAAAACAGAAGGATACTGTCATCTATATAACAGCAAAATGTGTATTGTTTCAAGATTGTTGTTCTAAAGAGCAGTTTCAACACTAGATTGCACACCACTGCATACTTGTTTTTGGCAAAAAGTATTTTTGTTGTTAGTTAAGCAACTCAGGCAGAAAGGGACACATATTTTCTTCTTTGTAGATTGTAGCATTTTCTCAGCAGCAAGCTCTCTAGGCCACTGGAAAAAGCAATGGATATTTTGGGAAATATATTCATCCTTTGTAAATTTTGAAGTAACTACTCACCTGAGACAAGGTTTTTGAAAACTTTTTTCACAGTATACAGAAAGACAAGGGTTTGTATCCAGAGATGGCATAACTACATGGCTTTTATGCTCCAACAGGGATTTGGAAGAGTTGTGCAGCTTTGAAAGTGTTGAGGCAGTGTGAGAGTTCCCCTTGCAATGCCATTGCAGCAATCTAGACACACACTCTGCAAAAGTGCTGTTAACCTGGGCTCCCTTATCTGTTTAGTGCAAAGTTAAATAGTGCAGTGAACCACATTAATGAACACCTCAGGTTTGGGGGAGGGCAATAACCCCTGCAATGAGAATAGTTACTAGATTATTGTCTCTTCTTTCTTGGAGATTTTACACCAAGAGGGGACTTGCCTCAAAAGAAAATGCACAAAGGCAGACATGTACATTTAGATGTCTCCATGTGGTTGGGATATCTAATTAAATGCTTGCAAAATCACCCAGTGTTTTGGTCAGGATATGTAGCTGCTGCCCCAAAGAACTGCAGATCATCTCTAAGTCCTGTGTCACATTTTCTCTCCTCATGTAGATGCCTCTGATACACTGGAGCATCTTTAGTGGCACTGTCACTTAGAAGTGTCTGCTTAGACAACTGAACTAACAGTGGTGATAGCATGAGCTTAGATATGTAACTCACCACCATGAACATGCCTTAATCTGTTGTCTTAATCTGAAAACCCCATATTTGTGATACCTTATCTGTTTTTTAGAACAGGAAATCCTAGGTTTGAATCCCTGCTCTTCAGACAATTTCTCCTCTTACCAATGACTGTTAGATGTAGCTTGAGCAAACACCACTGTCTTTAGTTTTTAAATAAACAAGATTACTGAGACAGTCCCTGGGGGATTTACAACCAGGTTACAGGAAACCTTCCTGCATCTTGGACTTAAACTTAAGTCTTAAAGTACTTACTAAGTAGGTATGACCACATCCAAGTTTTACCTATCTGGCCTTCAGAGAGGAGCACCAAATCCAGAGAAAGTACCTGTGCTCTTTGCTGAGTGTAGACTATTGGCTGCCTCAAAAGAACAATCTCAAGGTCCAATGTACTCTGAGCATAACACCTCAAAGACCTAAACAGGAAACACAGAAAATAATTTGGTCTGACCTGTCATTGCTCTCTGGAGTGTTCCTCCTGAATTACCCTTACAGTTTTAAAATGAACAGTTCAAGGATATTTTGTCTTGCACATCTCTTTTTTGTAAATGCATGTACTTTAGAATTTGGCAAAATGCTAATGTTCTGCAAGTGCAAATTGTTCGGCCTTATAAATACAAATGTGTATATAAGCACACACAGAGAGTTAAATTATATATTTATATGGTTGAATTAGCAATGCTTATTTATTAGTAGCCTAATTGCAGTTTACGATTTTATAACTTGTTGTTCTGCTACATTCTTAGCTTTCTGGCTGACTGTCTTTTGTACCTGTTTCTATCTGTTTTAAAAAAGAATTTTTTGGTAGAGTGTCTCTTTTTGTGAAAATACAAAAATTATGAGACAAAGAAAATAAATTTTTATTCTAGTGCTGCTCCATTGACTGTTCTATTCCCTGAGGAGTTTTGCATGCCTGCTAATGACAGCAGTGGGTGGGATTTTGGAGTTAAATGTTTTTGTAAACTTAGTTTGGAATCTTTACATAATCTGTTTGTAATTTACTGATTTTACAAATTATTGTTTATATATGTTGGTAACAGTGAAAATTAAGTCGTACCTTATTTTAATCCTGTAATAATTTTTTTTCCATCCAGTTACCTATGCAGTACTATCTGATGCAGTTTCTAGTTTACCGTGGTGCAACATTTAGCTGATATTCAAGCTTTGGGTTGGAGGGAACCTCAGGGTCTCTAGTCCAACTTGCTGCTTCAATCAACATTAGCTGTGGGGTCAAATCAAATTGTTTGTTGCTATTTCTGTATTCAATCAGGCATTGAAAACTCTCCAGGACAGAGACTGGATAACCTGCTCTTTCACTCGACTGTCTTCATGGTGAAAAAATGTTGCCTTGTATACAGTCTGAACTTGTATTCTTTTACTTGTATTCAGTTACTTCATTTATGATCAGTGTCTTTAGTCTTTTCGCCTCCCAGCACCTGGATCTATCCCCTTGATACCTTTCCCATAGACACTGGAGGCTGCTGTTAGGTCCCCCTGAAACCATCTCTCTTCCAGGCTGATCTCTCGTGACACAGATGCTTAAGCCCCTGGCATTTCAATAGCCCTGTGCAGGCTCATGGTCCACTCATTGCCCACTAGGGCCCCCAAGGGCTTTTGCTGCAGAACTGCTCTCCAGCTGGGCATTTCCAACCTGTATCACTGCAAAGGAGTCTTCCTTCCCGGGCTGGACACTCCACTGGTCCTTCCTGAAGTGCAAGTCTCAGTGATCAGCTTGAGAGAGAAGCAGTTAAGAACTACAGTCAAATAAAATCAGAGGCCTACATTAACATTAACATCTTTGTTTCAGTTAAATAATGAAGAGCAAGTTTTAAAGTATGTTTAATTATTCATAATGCTAAACACAAATACAGAAAAAGCAAAGGATGTTTGTTATGTTTGTTTTCATTCCCTGAGCAGCTGTCCATATACCTTTCCCTTTAGAACTCAATGTGGTTTCTGTAGCTATATACTTGTAGCTTTCCTGGATTGTGCTTTTTTGTCTGTCACATGCCAGTAAGGGTCTTTTTCTGTTCTGCCGTTCTTAATTGCCTTGATTTGAGACAATTTCTGCAACTTCATCCAGATGGTCTGCTTCACTTAGGCCTTTATTAAATCACCTCCGCCTTATATAAATTGTTTCACCCTTTTTATCTCTTAGTTTTCCCTTTTTTGCATATAAGTAAATTCACTTAATCTGCACCTGCTTCTTTAATTGAACAAACAAAATTAGTTTACAACCTTGCTTTAATTAAGCCATTCTTTAAGCACAGTTTCCTCTAAACTTGCTGATTTAAAATTAATCTTGAATTCATAGGGGTTATGCTCACCCCTAAAATAGTTATACTGAAGAGAGGCTCATCTTTGAGAAATGCACTGTTTGCAAATCACCTTCTTACCAGGCTCGAGTTCATGTTTGAGACAATCTTTCAAATTATACTTGAGGAAACAGTCCCTGCAAACCAGTAATATACTCCAGAGAACAGAAATAGTTCCAAGAGAAGATCTTTGCTTGGGATTGTGTAAAAGGGCAGTCTTTTTTTCTTTGCTTATTCCCATAAATGCCAGTGATTCATATGACTTAATGAAGGCCAATTCTGGCACCTTACAGAATTCAGCTCTTCAGTACATGCAGCTTAAACAGCAGCACACATGCATTTATCAACAATTTCTCCAGCACATCAGGAGAAACTGTACACTGCAGATTTTACCAATGATTCTGGTTACTCCTCCAAGATGTCTCAGTGATTTCTTGCTTTCTTCTGTCAGCTGCTGTTTCTGGTGTTTCTTCTGTCAAGGCATAGCTTCTTTTTTTTGCAGTTATAATTACTGAATTTAGTTATATTCTTTGAAGAATTTCTTTCCAGCCTGTGGAGACTGAAATACGTCTCTGTCCTCCAGAGTAGCTGACCTCCTCTGACCCCAGCATGATGACACCTACAGATTTCATAAGTATGCTCTCTGATGTATTCAGCTGAGTTTGTACAGTCAGAGGAATATTATGAAGTAAAACCTCTGGAGGAAACAACAGAAATTTAAGCTCCTGTAAATTACTGTTATGTACTGAAAGAAGATAAAACATTGAAAGCAAAGGTACTATTTTAAGGGAAATACCGAGCCTAATCTGTTTTCTTGTAACATAAATGAGCTCCATTGCTTTAGTGAAGCATTTGCTGCTGAATGCAAGAAAAAATAGTGTCAACCTAATTTTTTATCTTTTTGACATAAAGAATTAACAAGAAGGGTTTACAACCACAGATACCTTTACAACCACATATTCTACACTTTTTGTTATCTGATGAAGATACTGGGTCATTTCTGACCTTCACAGCCTTTCATTCAGTCTTCCTCTGGAATGTTGTTACTTTTGGCCATTCCATATTCCGAGCTTTGTCTTTTGGACCACAGATTAAGAAATACATCTTAAACCAGAAAAAGAAGGAATGAAAGATTAATCTTGTGGCTTACTTTTTTTCTTAGGGACTGATTCCTTTGAACTCTTTCTCTTTTTGGGGGGATGGGATAGCAGAGGAGGAAAGAGGGCTAACTATCCACAGGGGGGATTCTCGATACCTGTTTTCAGGAGGTTTACAGGATATCAAGATACCTCACCAGTACCTCACTGGTACTCCTTATTCATGTGGTAATGAGTCCTATCAGGATCAAGGTTCTTCATGCTTTAAAGATAACTGTGTGTTTTTCAGCTAATCTTTCAATTTATTTTAATAGTCGTCCACAAAAACAATTCTAAGGGCTGAGATAATTCCACATTAACTTTACTCTGAGGCTGTCTCATCCTCACAATACAAAGGAAAAGAAACAAATGAAAAAAACCAAAGAAACGAAAACACAAACCCTGATGAGACTTCCCAGGAAGTACAAACTCCTGTGAAATTTTCTAAAATTCCTTCAGCAGTGTGTCATCCTTCTAAGGGTCCAAGCAGCATGAGCAAATGCCTTTCAGGGTCCTGGCCATTAGACTGGATTGAGCACAGGCAGTAAGGAAAATGTTCCCTGCACCTGGTGCAGCGCCCTCTGCACTTCAGTGAGCCACAGCATTACTGGTTTGGATCATCAGGACAGGCACCTGGACACTTAGCAGGTAATTCACTACAGGTCTTCTTTATAAAGCTAAGCATGGTCTGCTTCCTAAATAAAGAGTCAGTTGCAGGTTTTTCGTATGTATTTTGTAAAAAAAACCAAAACCAACCAGCCAACCAACCAACCAAAAAACCCCTCATAACTAGACAATGTAGATTGCTAATGTCCCATTCGATATAATTTTTTTCTGTTAATTATCTCTTTTTAAGGCGAACAAGCTAGCTCTTTCAAAGGAAACTTTGTTTTTCTCTTTTTCTTTTTATATAAAATGCTCTTTTGACTAGAGAGAATTTATAAGAAACTATGCAACACTTTAAATGTTAGGCTACCCCCATTAGAATGTAATAGATTTTTTTGTAGGTTTTTAGTGCAGCCATTTGTTCTACTATTCAGAAAACAGATTGTACTATTTGAGCTGTCAAAAGTCTACTCATATATTAGAAGCTAATAGAAGCACAAAGGAAGCCTGTTCCACATGGATACTACTGCAAATTCTTCGTTGCACTAAGGTATGGTTGCAAACACCTCTGTGTGACATTAACGTATACTCTCGAGCAGCATACTCAGCTTCGCTTTTTTCCTCCTAATGATTATATAAACCAAAATTGACATCCCAAACTGTAAGAAGTAAACAGACTAGAACTTTAGGATTCTATTTGGCAATTCTAATTTTTGGCTCCAAATGAGAAAGAAAATCTACTTAACATTATTTATGCTGTAGTATTAAAATCACTTAAGGCAGTAAGTGAAACAAATAAGTTAAAGAAATATGTGCCAGTCATGAATCTCATCAGAATTATTTTTGACACTTTCTGTTTTTTCCACTCATTAATTTCTAGTAAGGTTGAAAAGGGTACTGGAGGCAGGTTGTACTCAAATCATTTCACTGCTAAGTTAATGATCCTGTTCCACACAAAGTTCCCTTATGGCTATTTTGAAATAAACTAAGGGTTTTCATTTTTAACAAGGGAAAATGTTGACAGCTGAAAGGCTTTGTTGTGTTCTGTGACTAGACTGCACATCTATACCACATCTACCCTTCCTGTTAACACCTTCGCTCGTGTCTTCCGCTTTGGTTAGGCAGACCACAGAGTGAAAACTAACTGTACCTGTTTGGTAGTTAATGAGAACTATGAAAGGATGAAATCCTGAAATTGTGTGATCACCTTTAAGCAATCCCAAGGTTTTCTTATCGATTTTATTTTTGCAAGATTTTTCACCTCTATTTTGGTGGCTGCAGATGCATAGACGTAACTAAGAGTAGATTCTACATTCTTTACTCAGGGTAACTTAGAGTGGGGTTTTTTGTTCCTGTTCTGGTTTATTAGTTTTAACTTCATGGTGCACCCATGATGCAGGAATTAATAGAAAAGCAGAAGCATGAATCCTAAGCTCCCATAGCAGTCTTGTCCCAAAGAGCAGAAAAGACAAAAACATTATAAATTACACTGATGAAGAAGCCTGTGTAGTTTTTAGGGGGGGTTTATGTATTTCTTCTGCATGGATTATTTTCAAAAACATTTTGAAGAAAAGGGCTTGTCATAACCAGACCATCAAATCCACTGTCAAGCTCAGTGACTGAATTCACATCAGCAGCACTTTAAAGGAAGATGAGAAATTATAAGTGAACAAATATCTTACCAATTTCCAGACTGATAAATATCAGAACATTTTACATGTTGTCTTGGTAGTGTGCTATGAAGTGTTGATAAACAGGAATACATCGATCTAATATTCCATGTCCCTGTCAGATCTCATATTCTTCACTTGCTTTCATTCTCTAAGCTCTCCCCTATGATTCAGTCTTTCCAGGCAACATTATTTGCATTGATATCCTGAGCTGATTTCATAATAACTTTCTGATAACATTATTCTGCTTGGAGAGTAGTAATTCTTGCTGAGAATGTACTTGTTCTGTTTTGTATGACTGAAATCCTCTTTGAGCATGTTGCACCTGCTTGTACAAAATACCCTACATTGTGCTGGATACATTAGACACTTAAGTCCACTAACACTCCTGGACATGTTTGTGCATTGAGATTTAGATGTGGGAGGGTTTTATTTTTTTTTTTTTCAGTGAAAGAAGTGGCTAAACTCTTCTAAGCAGTCTCTGATAACACCAATATAGGTTAAGATGGTTCAGTCTGGCACAAATGTGCTCTCTGTGGTAGCTCATTTCAGCTGAGGTGGTTTTGGGGTGTGTGGAAGATCAGTTCAGTAGGCTGTCATGATCCCAGGCAACTGCAGTCATGAGCAGCTAGAAGTAATTTTGGGAAGTGACCTTTTCAGTCGGTTCAGATGCAGTCAGGAAAAAGTGTGTCTGCAACCTTACCAAATCCTGGGCTTTCCTCCCCTCTTTGTGCACCTAACTCCTTTCTCTTTCCCCCTTCCTCTTCTCCATTTTCTTCTGATCATAGGTGCCTCTGCTATTTGCACCATTCACCACATAGATTTATCATAGAATTATCCTAAGCCAATATGATCTGTAGGACTTCTCACAAAATGCATTTGTGGCTCTCCTGGTTCAAGAGGTGGCCCCAGAAGGCAGGAGAAAGGACATTAGTTCATTCTTCTTATGCAGTATCCAGGTGGGTCACTCACCCAGGTATGGAAAATCAGTGATTCCTGCTCAATCTGACATTTTAGCAATAGATGATTTAACTTCTCTGTCCTCAAACTCTCTAATTCACTGGTACAGATAACGTCCTGAGGTTTCAAAGGCCATGCAGAAGTTGAAATATGTTTTTGCACAGACATGACAGTTGCCAGAAATTTGTGTAGGTGTGTTAAGCTCTGCCTAATATGTAGTTATGTGTGTTTACAAATTCCATTACAAGGTTTGTGCCCTTTGCTTTAAATGTCATCCCACTTTGAAGGAAATGTTATCAGAGGTTCTCAGAAGCTCTGGAGAGGGTGTCAGGAAAAGTCCTAGAGGAAGACGGGAAACAGAGCATTAGATGGGTGACAAGCAACAAGGCCTGAACTTCCAGGAAGGAGAAAAAATGGAAGTCAGAGTAAAAGGATTCCTGAAAAGTAGAGCTAGTGCCAACACTTCCAAAGTAGATGGCATGTGAGAGCTGGATCATAAATCAGCAGCTGGAGACAGGGTATAATCCTGGGCTGAAATCTCTAGTACATACAAGATTACTTTCCTCCTGGAGACATTAATTTTATTTTTTTCTGTTAACTGAAATTTTCTGTGTTTTATTTATTTCTCTGATTAATTTTGCCTGTTGATTTCTTCATGTTTGTGATTTGTGAGTTCTCTCCTTGTTCCCTGCCTGTGTTTGAGAGTGCCACTAATACCATCTTTGCTCCTTCTTGCAGATCACTTATGGCAGTATCAGACACTGTCAGTCTTATCATCATCCTCTGCAATACACTTCAGGATGCCTCTGCAGTCATTCACCAACATTTATTATTACTTTTTGCTAATGCTGCTTTTGTCAGTTTTTAGTTTACTCAAGTTAGTAGCATATCTGAGCCATGGGTAAACTTCCAAGGGGAAATTTAAATGACGGTCCACATATGGTCCCCACAGTAGAGGAGAACAAGACAGGCTTAAAGGGGGGATCATCAAAGATAAGGGTCCTGTTATATATTCAGATTCCATCTCCAGCACCTGTTTAAATCTTTGATAGTGCCACTGATCTTACCCATTTATCAACTCTGGTGTTTATCATCCTGGAGGAAATAGTAACTGTAAGGGAGAGCAGCTGACAGTAAAGAAATTAAGACTCAGGGGAGGGTAAATCACTCAGAAAAAGAAGAGTATCTTGGTTTGACCTTCATAAAGACAGCTTTCGTGGGAATACAGCCTCAAAGTATACTATGGAAAAGAAACTTTTATAAAAACCTGTAACATTTCAAAAAGTTACAGTAGGAGAGACCTCTTTTTCAGTAAAGGCTGTCTCCTGAAACAGCAGCAGATGAATTATTAAAGCAGAGAGAAGCTGAAAGTGAAGATGGATTCACTAGTGTGCAAGAAATTAAGAAGGTAAATAAACCATATAAAAATAAGAAGTAATTAATGCAAGTAATATTGATTTATTCAGCTTTAATAAGTTCATTAAGAATTATGTTAAAATTATGATTATAGTGGATTTATGTTAGTGTAGATTTCTGTTCACAGCACTTTCAAAATTACCCTTTAGAGTGCCGATATCATCATGAAAGGAGGGGCAAGTTTTCAGTTGCAGATGTGCAGAGTAAGGTAGATACATTAGAGTTAGTAGTCTGTCTTTCCTGTAATGAAACTGTTGTATTCTGGTCTTTTATTAGAATTATCAAGCATTCAATTTCTATTTTTATGTGGCTTTGTAGGATTTTTTCAAAACCCATTTGCTTCATATGATTCTTAATACATGGAAGTAAGGAGATTTTGAAAACTTCATTTTAATTGCTGAAAATTGAGGCGAGCTGTATCTAGTACCAACTTTCACATATCAAATGCTTCAGTTTGCCCAAAATTTTAAGTATAATCCTCCTCTAGCACAGAAACTCTGTTAGTTACAAAAAGTATGAATACACTAACTTGTGAATAATTTTAAAGAAAAGAATTAAAACATAAGGTGAATCTGGAATGAATTGAAAGTGCTGACATAACAGAATTTGCTTTAATTCAGAGTTTTAATGAAGTTGTGATAGTGCTTACTCTGCATGAAATATAATTTCTGCAACTCCCCAGTTTCTCATTTTTTTTCTTTTTGGAATCTTACCTTAGAATTTCACTTTTTTATTATATATTTGGGATATTTCTGTTTTTAAATATATATGCATATATATTTATGTACTTTATTTATATTTTACTTGTATATTTTCTTTTAGACATTTCTTATACATGCCTTAATTTTGTAGATAAATTATGCAAATTTACTAATAGCTATTGATATGCCATAGCAACTGAAGCTTCTATAATTTGAATTGTTAATCTTTGGCTTAAATCTTATAATCAGGTGGTGCTCAGTTTTTCTTGAAATATGTTGTCATTTTGTGCCTCCAGTCTGAAACTTGAGATGTTTCTGCAGTCTTTGTCTCTTAAGAGAGGTCTGTGGCACAGAACAGAAGTATCTGTTCCTAAGTTTAATGTTTTTGAGTAGCACTTGCTACTGATCTGATAGCCGTAAGCCTTTATTTTTATGTATAGTTTATGCTCACAAAGTTCGTACAGCTTACTTGGATTTCTAGATTGCCTGTTACCTATTACTTTTCAGGACTGTTTTGTTTTAGCATTTGTATGTAATTATAGTTTAAACTCTCTGTAGGTGTGTTTCACATCACAGTCAATTTCTCTCATTCAGAAAATAATTGTATCCAACTTAAGTATACAGCAAGATTGTTCCAGTACTTTGTATCCAAAAAGGTTTTAGACTGTAAGTGGCTCAATAAAGTACTAATAATTAAGGATTTCATTCTGCAGATCAGATTGCATTCAGTTCAGCTCAAAATTGTTTAGACATGTCAACAATTAATTCTATAGAAACAAACATTTTTCATTAATGAGCTGGAACCCATTAATATACAACTCTTTGAGTACATAAGCTGCAATTACAGCTGAATGTAGTCCTCTGGTGGAACAGCTACAAAGTTTGTCTCTTTCTAAAAGCTTTCCTAATGCCTCACTGATTTCTATTTCCTACTCGTTAAATTATGGCCTAATTAGTGTAGAGCTTTGTTGTAGAGAAACAGTTTTCACTTTCTAAAATGTTGATCTTTTCATATTTCTACTTTCAGCAGTATTTTCTGTCTAAAAAATTATGCAGCTCTGCATCAAAGTTGCCACTTCATTTACTGTTATAAAACGCTGAGGTGATGAGGACTGTGGAAATTGCTGTAATTATGCAAGTATTTGTGTTTGCTTATTGTCTCACAGCTGCCTAAGTGTTATTTGAAGATAGGGCTCATCAGCAAACAAAAATTTCATTTACTGAATTTTTTTCTTTCACATTAAATTCCTTCCAGTACAGTAGAAAAGACAAACCTTCAACCCAGAGAGATCCCTTACCTAGGGCCAATTTCAAGCTTTTGCTCTTCTGCAATCTGGTTGAATAAAGTCTTGAATCTGTTTCTATCACTTTGTCTGCCTTAGCTTACAAATTGTCCATCTCTCTGTTTCTCACAACTTGGGTATTCTTGCTGTGATTAAAATCTCATTTACCTGGTATTTAAATCTGATTAGAAATTCTACCTAAATTTAGGAAAACTTACTCAGCAAAATTTTTTTTTAATTAAAACTGCCCTGAAAAATAGGCTTATCTGGGAGATATTTTTCTACCCAAAAAAAAAGAAAAAAATGTTTTCTTGAAAGTTCCCAGTCAGCTCTATTTAGCTGCTAAAGGGGGGAACGTTTTGCTACTATAAATCATGCACAGCACTTACAGATAATTTGTGGAGCAATTAAAGTAGCTACTAAGATTTTATGGTGTGCAATTATGTTTCTTCCATCAGAACATCATTAGGAGAATACTTGTTTGCCCTTGCAAGTGAGCATGTTAAATGTAAAGAAAAATGCAACTGGCAAGCAATAAAGGGCAGATTAAGGGACAAATAAGATGTCCAAAGAGTTCTTTATGAGCAGGGCTTTTTTTGTTTGCTCAGCTTTTGTTTTTCTAGCCTTCCCTGGAATAAAAATAAGGGCTCAGAAAACCCATTTAATTCCATATAGTTGGCTGACAGTTTTAAATGCAACTTCATGCATCAGTGGTAAATATACTGGGTTATAGTTAAATAAAAAAGCAGTAAGTGCTAAACTTGTGAACATCGCAACATAGCATTGGATATACCTGTTTTTTCAGAGTTTTAGGCACCCTCCAAATGGTAGGCTTGTGATATTTAGGGCTGTAGGAAAATTCGGGTTAGAAAGGATTTCAAAAGCTCTAGTCCTGCCTCCTGCTCAAAGCAGCATCAACTAGGACAAACCAGTGATTTATCCAGTTGAGTTTTGAAAAATTCCAAGGATTCTCAGTTGGAAACATGATCAGTTCACAGATTGCATGACCTCTCTGGTCAGCATGTTCTGCTCTTTGTTTAGTCTTGTGGTGAAAATGTTTCTCCTTAATGTCTTTTGTTTCCACTTATCCTTGTTACCACTCTTCTTTTTAGGCATCACTGTGAAAAGCCTGGCTTTGGCCCCTTGATAATCTCTCAGTAGGCAGAGATTTGGTGGTGGGGTCCTTGGTTTTTAAAATTTCTTCATGATTAGACATCTGCCATGATGTTTGTGGGAACACTGGAAAATTGGAACTCTTTAGCCTAATAGAGAAGACTTAGGGGAGCAATTAATAGCAGCTTTCAAATACATAAAATTTGTATTTAAATATTATATCTGATTCTGAATTTCTGGTGCATATGTACACTGAAGCTTATAAAGTTGCATGCAGGAATCAGCATGGCAGAACAGAGCTGTTAGATGGAGCATACTCTAGCTGAACCACAGCTTAGAAAGGATTGGTTTAAAGTACAGGCAAAACTAAGTCATGCTTTAGTCTCTGACACAAGCTTGATCTTTCAGCTGAAATGAAGACAGTAGAAATTAGTTTGAGGTATTTGTTCTGTTTAATCCATAGTTTTTAGAAAAAAAAAATTGAATGAGAAAGTTCAGAGAAAATGTTCAGGTCTGTTCAGAGAAAATGTCCAAACTCCTTATTCATATTAGTCATCTTCATGTTTTAGAGGGAAAGTGAAGGAAGGAAGAGGAGACCTCTCTGTCTCCTGGATAGGCTAGTCAAGAGTGGTAGCATTTGTGTCATTTTCTCTCTTGCTGCACTCCTGTGAGTGCAGAAATAATTCATCTCTGTAGCAGTACCCTGGATTCCCAGGTGTCCATGTTGAAGGTGTATTTAATTTCTCATTTCAGATTTCAACTGAGTAGTCTAATATTTTGGCTGATACGGTTTTCCTTTAGGAGTGAAAAACACCACTTCTTCTTTTAACCACTGCAGCTAGAATAGAAGTAGAATATGAAAAAAACCACGGGTCAGTAGACACTTAATAACTTGGGTAAGAGATTTCTACACATCTTCACTCAGAATTTCCATTTCTTCTTCTCAGTTGTGCCACCATCTCTTACTAGACTGCACTACAAGTTAACAATGAATTTACAGGATAATAAAAATATATGTTTCTACCATAAATAATTCTGAGTTTAAATTAAATTTTACACAGCAGTAAGCCAAAGCTAGAAGATCAGTTATAACAGCCAATGACATAATAAAAAGTGGGGTGTTTTTTTCAGATTTTCAGATTTAAAAATTGTTTGCATTTGGGAGTTAATGTCCAAAGGGCAAATATAATGTATTAGTACATGTCCAGAATAAAAAAAAAAAAAAAAAATCCAGTTTTATGGTATTAAAATTATATAAAGTGGCATTTTAAGTTCTGCAGGGTGAGCCTTCTACTCTCCTTAAATTTCTGGATAATGTATATGCCAAACCATGCCAGACTGAAGGATTATTCACTTTTGTGGTAGTTTAGGTTATTTCTCAAACATACATTTATCTAATGCTCTATGTAAGACTGCCATGCAAAAATGTGTGGTTATTCTCATTTCTTTTTGTCAGCAGTGGCTCAAGACATATAACATTTCTATGTAGTACTTCTGGTTTTGTCAGTATAGTTTGTATTTCATCATTTACTAATTTGTCTTGGCCACAAAAGTCTCATTGATATCTTCTTTTTTGTGTGTCATGCTGTCATCAACCACCAACCTCCATCTACAGTGGCTGAACATAGTTATGCACCATGTTATGCATGTTTTACCAAAGAATATCTCAGGAAAATGATACTAAACTCAAAAAAATGCTACACAAGCAGATTTTGGAGTTTTCCTCTGACTGAAAAGGGCTGGAAGCCGTGAGTCTTCAGCTCCTTGTTTGGATTGTGTCAGACCTTTCAGCACCAGCCAAGTTCCAAGTCCTGAAACCCCTGAGAAGCCATTTGCTTAATGACTTTGCATCTGGACCCCTTTCAGTTTCTCTGAGTAACCCTCTAGCAAGAGCTCTTTTCAACATAATCCCATGAATTCACAAATCGCATGGCCTAAGGATGTATTATCTATATTGTGCTTTTGCTGTCTGACATCCTTCCCCTTTCTGGGGACTCTTTCAAGACGTAGGGGACTCTGTCCATTTTTCCATCCCTTGGCAATGTTAACGTTGCATCCGATTTTTAAGTGTCTTTTTATTTTTGGTTGTATCATCAGGGAGGGAGAAAAGATTTGAGTTCTGTTGTTCATCCTGTATCCGCAAATACATGGGTTCTCTGCAGTTTCTGAAATTTATCTAATTCAGAGGACTAATCTACCTGTATTCCACTGAGAACTTCTTATCCCAAAAGTGGACTCATTCTTCAGCACCTCCTTTGTCAAAAGCACATTGCTTTTCACCACAGAAATCAGCCCCCAAGATTGTTTCAGCTGGTAATTGGGAAAACGAAATGTAGGATTATCTCCTGCTAGAGGTTCTTAAACTAGATAAATGAGTTATGTCAAGGTCCAATATAAGAACAGCAGGATGAAGTCTATCCTCAGCACTCCCTGGAATTCAATAAAAGCTCTGTTTCTATCAAGAGATAGCTATGGGTAGTTCTGATACAGGAGGTGTATTACTGACACATACCAAGCTGCTGCTTCCACCCAAGTGCAATTATCAGGCATTATAATCCCTGAGGACCTTGGGTGACCTACTTTGTACCTGTGCTTTCTTTTGGTTGGACTCTGAGCCTTACATGTCAGGGAAGAGTTGCCTGCAAGCAATGCCTCCAAGGTACAACAAAAAGGTAATTTGGCACATTCATGCCCTTATGCACTTCTGTGCTTTTCCTTACAGACACTTAAAAAACGGAATTGTGCTTGAGTGAGTATTAGTGCACACACAGTGGGGCCACAGGCATGTGTGTGCCTCTGTGGACTGCTCCACTTGTAATATATTTCTCGAGTCTGATTTAAGGGAGCAACAATTTTGATAGACTTTTAGAAGACAGTCTGAGTGAGGTTATATTTTGCAGTGCAAATTCCTGAGCAATAATTGCAGTAAATTGCTAAGAAAATTTCCTACCCACATCTATGAAGCTGTCTGATGCTTTTTTAGACAGTTTTCTGGGTTCTGTTCTATCAGTCTTCTCTGGGGTTTTGTCCACTCTCTTTCCCAGTAGCATTTAGACTGGTACAAAGTTGGCCAATCTTCATCTCGGCCTCTGGATCCTCTCTTGGCTTGGTCTCTAGGCTAGGGTGTCATTTTCTCACTTTTTTGGCTTTGACTTGTGCTTGACCCTGCAGCTCTGTGTTCTTTGCCTCTTCTGGGTCCACTCCCATCTTGGCCTCTAAGTCTTAGTCCTGTTTGTACCTAACAACGCCCATGAAGAACAACACTGTTCAAGCAGGAGCTCAGATCTTAAACATCTACGTGTACTGGTCTTTTATTGGTTTGAGGCTTTTTGTCATTTTATGTAGGCTATTATCTAAATTCATGTTGTTAAGATGAAAGAATGGTGCTGGAGTTGTTAATTTTTCAGTAATTACCTCTGTTTTTTAAGACTTCTGTTAATTTCTGTGAAGGAAGCAGGAAGAAAAAGCCATTTTAGCTGCAGTGAGATTTTAGCATTTGAATGAAGAGAAAGTACTTAAATCTCATTATTTCTCTGCAATTAGCTGTGCTTTTGAGTGAACTCCCTGAGTCAAAGAGCTACATTAAGAATGAACATTCAGATTTTTCAGTTGCTAAGTCAAGGCCATAGTGACAGACAGGGCATTAGTTTTTGGGCAGGAAGGAGACAGATGGACGGGTTTTTGGCTTTTGTGTTTTCTGAAGCAATGGATGTAATACATCTTCCAGCAGTATCTCTGGGCATGAATTGTTGGGGTTTTTAAAACGACATTTTTTCCTTTTGTCAGCATCATGATTTATTCTCTATATTAATTCAGTGACTTGATAATTTCAAAATTCAGGAGCATATTATTATTGATTCATTGGTTGATTTACTCAGTCTTTGATTTGATATATTCATTGTTTATTTTTAATTAGCTGAACAATTTACAGTCATTTAGCCCCAGTCATTGTTATTGTTATTCACTTCTTCCTTTAATCATAATCCCTACACTGAGAAGATAATTGATCTTTCAAATTGCATCGTTAACTCCAAGTTTGTCAATAACTTGGCAAATACCTTCAGTTACTTAAGCCATTTTTCTAAACTAATAGTTCTGTGTCCCCCCCAAATGAACTATAAAGTCAGTAATTAAAAGCAGATAAGAAAGATTCATGTGTTTTGAGGGAAAGATATACCATGGGTGAATACAAAGCCAAGAGAGTGTGGCTCTGTCTCAGTCAGGGTCTGTCAGTGCCTGCTGAGTGGTGTGAGGTGTCTTGAGGAGCATGTAGAAGTAAGATACTCCATGTTTGGGCTGTCCTTCAAATCTAGCATTAAAGTCATTGGGAATTCATGTCCAGGGCTCCTCTGTAGCTTCCAGCTGGTTTAGCTGCATTTCAACACCTCATTTCCAAGTGTAAGGCTGCCTCTGTTCTTCACATTTTGATTGTGTTCTGTTGTGACAATGCTTCCCAGCGTTGTGTCTGTTGCCCACTGATTTCACCTTTCATTATCTATGAAAAATACTTATATTCTTAAATAATCATAGAATAGTTTGAGTTGAAAGGCACCTTTAACATCTAGTCTAAACCTCAGGTAAGATTTATCCAGAAAGCAGCCTTCAGAGGAAATCCTCATCTGTCCTTTTAGTTCAACTGCAATGATTTTCTTCTACCCACCTGTTGATGGCTTATTTGGATTTCACACAACTGTGCTTCTTTTACTACATACGATTCAAAAAAACTTTTTTATGTAAAAAGATAAAGTTGTTCTTAATTCCCATTTGGCAACAGTGATAATTTGGGAAGGGCAAATGTCAGTAGATATGGCCTTACTTTAAAGAAATACCATGGGAACCCAACTTGATTAATACATTAACTACTTTTTTACTATTATTATGCAAGGATGCTGAATTGCTTTTTTTTCTTTCCCTCTGAGAAAATAAATAAATCTGGAGACCTGGCCTGACACAAAATTGAGCATTGAAACAATTCTGTGATGTTCTCTAGACATATTATTTCTGACTTTATTTGACAAGTTTATAGGGAAGATTCAGGTAAAATGTTTTGACTTATTGCCTTTCCATGGCAGATTTACTGAATGCATAAAAATTCAGTGAAATTAAATGGGATTTTCATTAAATTATGCATGCAAAAACATTTTGGTATGGGTGAGAGATCACAATTTTAATTTTATTTTAATGTGTACTTTTATTCCTTACTATTGTATCAGCTGTACAGTCTTTTTCACCCTGGATATTTTCTTCTTAATATTTCAATCATGCTTTAATGTGTTTATGAAAAAAATATGGCAATTTCTAGGGACTTTTTGTATAGCTTACATTTGGTGGACTGTAAACCTGTTATAGGAGGGTATGTAATTAAAATTAACAATATATTTCTTGTTCTGTGTGGAATAAGAAATGAGAAGTAAATCTTGTCTCCTCTTAACATCTTCTGGTGATGAGGTATTTTAAGCAAAGTCTGATCATTAATGTTAAGAAGGGCCAACCCTGTCCTCATTACCAGTCAGCAGGACATGCCTACAGAGGAAATGTGGCACTGCAACTCCTCAAGGGCCTCAGAAAATAAAATAAAAAAATTTAAAATTTATACTAAGCACCACAAATGCTCATATGACTGGAGAAAAATACGTCCAGGAGGCTGAAACCAAAAATCTTGCCTTGAGAAAGGAAGGGATGTTCTGGTGCAGGGTGTTCTGTAAGGATACCTGTGGTTATTTACTTGGAGGGAATAAGGAACTGTTTCCTGGAGACATTGTAAGGCATTAAGTTTCTCTAATAGTGTGATAGTTGAGGGATTTGGAATGAATTTTACATAAACATGCACTAGTGCTTTAAAAGCTTGTAATAGATTATGTGGTTAAAACTGTGTTTAAATAGCATAAATTTGCTCCTACTAGACTGGGTTTGAAATAACTTTACATGGTTAAACTCATGTAACAAAGACAACTTTAATTTTTTTCTTCAGGTCCCAAAACTAACATGTGAATTTAAAAAATTGGATCTAAATGTAAGTTTTAATGATTATTGGTTTAGAAGTAGTAATCAAACCATGTGTTCATTTATAAATTCTAATTCTCTCCTCTGGGCATTGCTGGGAAGCACTAGTTAAGCAGAGGTTTTCTTTTTTTCTTGATAATACTGAAATAGGTTTAGAAAATTCAATCTGAAGTAAGAAAAAGTTTCTGTCTCTCAGAAACTTTGTTTCTTTCCAGTCTTAGAAAAATACACCTGTCAATATCAAGTTATTTCTTAATCTTTTACACAGTAAACCTAGGAAAAACAGTAATCTTCAAAAGGTTTGGATAATTTTTTGTTCCAAGCGTTTCCAGCATGTTCCACCTGGGATATGTTGTGATTATTGGAGCAAAACTCGTTTGTGTTGAAACACTGGCATATTTTATTTAGTGGACTTTGATAGGAGCAATTTTAGTGGCAGAAATCACAAAAGCTTAACCAATTTCTCCTTCTTTGTGCAGTAAAAAGGCTTTGTAGTAGAACAAATAGGCTTTTCTAAGTGCTCCGTACAATGTTCCGCATGAAATGCTTTAGAATGGCTGCCAAACCGGTGTTAGTGTTTTACAGGGAAGCCATTCTGTTCGTGAAGGCATTGAATTAAGGGACAAAAAGAAAAAAACCCTTAAATTATGCTTTGTGTAAATGTGCACATTAGGAACCATTGCAAAAGAAAGCTATTTTTATTTGTGTCCCTTGCAGGAGTTACATGGATTTTGTGACTGATGACCGCAGTGGCCCAGGAATTAGACAGACTATTATCTGATGAGTAGCTTAATAAGTTCTTTTTACTTCAGAAATTAATTCACAATTAACGATACATCTATATGCACTCTTACAGGACATGGTATCTAGTATGCTTGTCACCTGGAAAACTGTCCTGCTGTTGAGTGAATAGGTTGAATATCATAGGAAAAGGGAGAAAAACCCCAACCAATCCAACTCCCAAACCTTTCTATACAATGCAGAATCTCAACATTGGTCCTATATATCTCTGCCTCTGTTACATTCCAACAGTACATATACATATACATATACATACATGCATATAGATACGTGTGTGTGGATATGGGGGGTTGTGTATATATATATATATAAACCCCCATGTTCTTAATTATTTCCCCGAAGTTAACTATGGGATTTTCAATAGGGAAATTAATTTAATTTCATTTAACCTTTCTGCCTCCTCACAGGAAACTATAATTTTGCCTTTTTGATGTAAGATAAACATGATCAGCCTTATAAAGGAAAGCAAATAAGCATTATGTCTTTGTTTAAAAACTTTTAGTAGAGTTCTTTCAGAATTCATAATTACTGAGGCCCTGCTTCCATAGTCTTAGTTTTCTAGTGACTATTTGCAAATTTTGAATGCCAACATTTAACTAAGTCTGTTTTGTCTGTGACTTAGTGACATGTATCTATAGATATTTCCTTTTCTGTTTCTCTGCCATCATTAATGCCTCTGTGGAAGCTGTGTTTTAAAAATTAAGAAGGGATGATTATTGGAGATAGTGGAGATGGTAGTGCCTCAGCAAATTTGTAGGAAAATTAAAATGGTCTGTGGCCTGTAGTGAGCTTGAGGAGGCAGCGGACTGTAAACCTCTCTTCCACACCTTGTCAATCCCCAGAAGTCACAGCAAATCATGAATCATTTAGATTGGAAAAGACCTTTAAGATCAAGTCCAACCATAAGCCTGACACTGCCAAGTCCACTACTAAACCATTCCCTGAGCTCCACAGTCTACGCATCTTCTAAATACCTGCAGGGATGGCGACTCAACCACTTCCCTGGCCAGGCTATTGCAGTGCTTGACATCACACCGAGTTACCATCTTCTGAGTCAAGAAAAAGATGTAAAGAACCATCAGTTTCTGGATGGTAGAGAAAAAGAGGTCAGAGGCTGTTGTGTCCTGATTTGCCGTGCACCCTTCTGCTCTTGCTGCGAGCTCCTTGCCCCTGGCAGAGGAGGGCTGTGGGTAGCTCAGCCCACCAGCGTCCCCTTGAGCCCCTGCTGCTGCTCTGCCAGTGCCTGCCCCACATGGCATCTGCTGGGAAGAAAGGGGATATTGATTTTTCTAATCTGTGATTACACAGGCTTTGCAATGGATCTGCACAAACTTCTGTAAGGCACCTCCAGAGCCCACTAGTGAGTCACAGGAGGTAGTTCAATTGTACATGACTTAAATGAGTCCAATGTTTCTCTGAGCTGGGGCATTTTGTCCCTTTGTGACACATCAATGAATCAACATTAGCGAGAGAAACCCAATCAGGTGATGATTTCACAGAAGCAGAGCTACGGGTCAGTAATTTTCTCTCACCATTCCTATTTTATCCTTAAAATCAAAGAAACAACCAGAAAAAGAACTTTCCCACAGGATAAATAATTGTATTTTAAAAAATGTTACTAAAATCTATTTGTCATTTTAAAACACAGAGTTTAAAACTGGAATACTTTCACCAACAGGATTATTTTCCAACTCAGTTTCCTTGGGTAGTACTTTTTCTTCTTTTTGTTCTAATTGTGTCTGCACTGAAGCAAATCTATATGTAAATTATGGTTATTTTGTTTTCTAAATCATAAAAAGTCATAGTTTAGTAACAGAAATATTGTCCTATGTGGCAATGGAAGCTGAGATTCAATATGAAACATGCATGCAAGTTACAGTGAACTGCTCATGCACAAGAACTCACCTAGTTATGTTTGAGAGTTACTGCCAAATTTTTAAGCAAAAAAATCACTCTGCTATAAAAGTCCCACTTTATGTTTACTGCATGTCCCAAACTCTCACTAAAACTCTCAATAAAGGGGCAGATTTGTTAAGAAATGGCCATCAGACCCAAGGGACTTTTGTGTTGGCTCTCTGGTGAGCTTTAAAATAATACTGGGTACACCACGTAGTGTATCATGGAAGTCTAATAAAGTAAAGGGAGCTCGCATTTCTGTAAAATTGAAGGGCTGCTGCAGAGAAATACATTTTCCTGGTCTGAAAAAAGTAGCGTTTTTTGTTGGGTTTGGGGTTTTGTTGTTTTGTGGCTTTTTTGCTGCAGAAGTATGTAGAATTCATACAGGTTTGCTATGTGAATGTCACCCATTCCAGTATAATTATTTATTCACATCGTTCTGGTAGCCATAGGGAGAGGATTTACTATCGCATGCTATGATTTTCACTCCAGTTAATGAGGAAGAGAAAATCAGACAAAATTATCTGAGCAGTAAGAAGAAAGTATGTGTTTTGCTATTGACATACTGCAATTGTATGTGTACAGCAACATACATCAGAGTGCTGTGTAGGAGCCCCCTGCCAGCAGAAAGGTTCT
Source organism: Acanthiza pusilla (assembly GCA_036630365.1). Taxonomy (NCBI): domain Eukaryota; kingdom Metazoa; phylum Chordata; class Aves; order Passeriformes; family Acanthizidae; genus Acanthiza; species Acanthiza pusilla. The sequence continues at coordinate 23,925,841 of JAXCHO010000036.1, forward strand.
GGCAGTATAGGGACACAGCAAGGAACAGAACAGTAGGGTGGAATTTAACAGCTTCTGAGTTAGTGCTGGAAACCTTCCAGGCTAGATCTAGAGAGGGGGGACTTGCATGATGAGAAACAAAAGGGAAAGTAAAATGTGTCTCAGTGTCAAAGGCTAAATTGTAAAGCAGATTTCTAATATAAACCAGAGGTTCAGATAAGGAGAACAATCTTCAGGATATACAGGATGGAGCAGACAGAGAAGATGGAGCGGAGGGCAAGATCAGAGGTGTAGAATAAGCATGGAGGAGAGTGTAGAAGAGAGGTCATAAAGTCTACTGGAGATCCTTAAGAGAAGGAGGAAAAGTTTTAGTTTGATTTTAAAAGACCACAAAGGCTAAGGAAAGCTATTGATAAGGTGTAGTTTCTAAAATATAAAATATACGCCCCCTGACATGCAGGGTGTACTTACTGGAAAGACATTAAGAGACAATAAGGAACAGTCAAGAGGACTTCAAGACTGAAAGTGGTCAAGGACATGGTTAAAACAGACAATGAGAATGAATTTTAGTAAGGTTTCAAGGATGGGGATAGGCTTTCTCATAATAGAAATCACATAAAGGGGAAGCATATGTTAGTTATGAAAGCCTCTTGAGGTTTTCCTAATAATTGGGCTCTACAAAAAAAGTCAGAGTCCGAAATTCAGTGCCTAATCAAGGTGCCCAGCAAAAGAAAATAGAATCATAATAATATGCTGTGACAGACTAGACCTCTAAATTATCTGGTTGAGATGCATAGACCAGAACAAAGTTTAGGGGGGAAGGAAATACAACAGAGTAAAGCAGTCTATTGAAGATAAAATTAAAGCTCTCTTGTTTCTGTAAGTTCCTGCCACTCAAAATAGACCTAGACTTAGATAGTTCACTCCCATATGCAGTGCAAGGGGAACATTGTTTTAAAATTAAAGCAGGTGAGGTATGGAGTCACCAAGTGTTGGAGAAAAACACAGCTGCATAAAAGAGAGAAATGGTGTAAATAAAAATCCAAAAGCCCAGTCCTTCTGATCCATTCATCACTTTGGGATACATGGCTTGAACACTCTGTTGATCCTATATGCCCTTTTTTTCAAAGAACCAGGGAGGGATCCCTCAGGTGCATGACAGCTATTCTGCACCAACACCAGACAAACTTTTGCCGTGCTATATCACTCTGTCTCAGCTGTGGAGTTTGAGGTTTCCTTTTTCTTATCTTTTAGGTTTCATGAACAATAATTGGAACAGAACAGGAATTCAGGTTTTCCCACAGGATGTTTAATTTGTCCAACCCTTTTTACTATCTCTCCCTAGTGTTACAGTTGCTAAGAGTTTTTCCAGTCTCAGCAGCACAAGTAATTAGTATTATCTTTTGCCTTGAATGTTAAAGAGAGTCTTTTCTCCACGTGTCTGGAGTAGGTGCTAAATGCAAAGGCACACAACTATCACAGCTGTTACTTCATTCACTATCCGAAATGAGATGACAAAAGGATCCAAGAGTTATACAGCTTTTTAAGAAAAATATCGAGATTACTGAAATAAAAGGGAACAGCTGCTCTCTGTGGAAGCCAATAGCACTACAGCAGAAGTAGAATCATCTCCCTTTAAACCAGATGTCTCTAAATTAGGAACAGAGCAAATAAAATACTTAAACATGAATGTGCTATATCAAGATACTGTAATCCTTTCGTCTGGATTTTGTTCCTGACAAAGGAACCCAAAACTCACTTCAGTAAACAATCATAGTAATCTTTGTGTGAGGACCATCTGGCATGTCAGAATGAGATCCAAATGGGTAAAACACTGACTAAGTGGTTGTTTGAAGCTGGTCCAGGAAGGTTAGGAAGAATGCTGAGTGTAGTTTGAAGACCCACCTTGATATTCCAAAGCAGACTCCTTACAAATGCCTGTATGGAAGCCCTTCTTTCTGGTCTGGTCAACCAATCTGTAGCCATCTTCACAGAGCAGGTGTTTGCATTTATTCATTAATAGCGGGGCAAGGCTTAGCCTTTTCTTTTAAAGGATAGCTATTTGGTGGTACTGCTTACTTCTTATATGCATTCAAAAGGTTTGATATTCAAAGACAGAAGTCTTGTGTTCAAGATTCTCTTTAGCCCCTGTATTCCTGGCGGCAGTCCTTAAGATTACCTTAATCACCAATTTAGAGGTTACAGTAGACAGGGCAGAGGGGTACTTTAAAACTGAAAGGAGTAGGAAATTCACTGTCAGACACCACAGTGGTAGCCAAGGCAGTCCCCCTTTTCTGGGAGAAGCACCATTCTGCAGGGTCCATCAGGTGCGGTCACAGCAGAGCAGCTCTGCTGACTCAAACTCTCTTTGCTGGGAGCGTGTATTAAAATATTAAGCCATAATGGTGAACAGAGATTGAAAATAACAAGGTAATTTATGAGATGTTAGTTAGCATATGGTGTACATCAAAAAAGAGCATTACAAAATAAGTGGAATACCAGCTTTGTGGTTAAACTGATGATACCAAGCCAGCAGCATCTGACCCCGTAACAGTGACAGCTGGGTAACTCCAAAGAGCACCTGCACTGTGCTGCTGCAAGGAGTCTGGACAAATGAAACACAATCCGTGTTTGCTGTACTGAGTATAATCAGTTGGCACTCTTTAGTCACATAAGCCATTATTCTGCTTACTGTTATTCACATAACATCTCTACTAATTCACACTAGTAGAGATGTTATGTTCTTTGTACAATATCATTTCCCTAAAAAATAAGATAGTGTAACAGACAAGTCAGTATTTATATTGAAAGAATGGACATTAACAAGAAGACTAAGTTACTTGAGGAATTCAGAAATATTGTGTTGTAAATACTGGTATAAGTGTTATATAATGCCAATGAAAAATACAGGTGCTTCAGTTTTTTGGGAAATAAATCTTGGTTTTGAACTGGAATAGCCAACTCCTTGATTAAAGTGACCACACACCAGCTATAAAATCTCTCTGACAGTTCAATTTAACATACAAGTCAGGATTCTCAGGCAACACATTCTAATCAAGTTAGAAAAATACAAACAGTTAAAATCTTTTAAAAGTGGAATGAAAGAATATTTAATATAAAGATTCATGTGGTTAGAAGTAGGAATTTCTGGGCAGCAGAGATATAGATTTTTTTTTTTTTTTACCTTAAATCTCTTTTTCCCTGTAACCTACCATGGTTATTATCAAGAGGAAAAAGCAAATAAAATAGCAGCAAGGAATGTGTTTAATATTGAATGTCATCCTTTGTCATAGATACATATAAAAGTATTAGAAGTGATTTCTCATTGTTGGGTTTTCAGCTGGAGGCATCCAGTGAAAAAGAACGCAGCTTATTGAAAATAATACATGAAAATGTTGGTTTTGTGAACTTTATGTGTACACATGCACTGTTTATTTATTCTGTTGAGGAGATTGGTGCATTGTATTCTAGGGCTTGTTATCCATGAGCCAGATGGTGCTGTCACTTGCACCAGGTGAGGAGCCAATTCAGGATACTTCCAAAGGAAGCAATCAATGTAATATTGAAATGCATTGTTTGGTAGTGTTTGCCATCCGAATTCATCAGAGGAGCTATGGTACAAAGTGCAGATAGTTCTGACTGCCTGTTTTTAATGAAGATGAGCGAATATTATATAGCAGCATGCAGATTCCACTTCCCTCTAGTGCTGGTATCAGGACTGCTAAAACTTTCTTGTACACACAATTTATACAGGCTGCAAAGAATTCTGTGAACCAAAAACCATCTAATAAGGTTTGAAAAATTTGAGGCTTATGTAACTGTTTGGTTTCCTGATGAAGAGGACTAAAGTAATGATTATGGAGTTAGAAGGATAATTTGCCCTACACCTGGCAGAAAACATTCAAGAGTGTCTCAGTCAGACCAGCTAGTGTTTATGTGAAGGACTGTCACTGAGATATGTTTCCACTTCCCCTCTTTCATAATCTTTTTCTGTCAGCTTGGTTAGCCTATTTATTATTTTATTAATGATTGGCAGTTACTCATTCTGATCTGTTTTCTTACCTAAGAATTTAAGGTAAGATATTTTTTTATTCTAATCTTTATCAAAGGGACTATGAGACACATTTGAAGTCCCTGTCAACTGGTTATTAAGGAACTATTTTAAAGCATGTTACTGTTAATTTGACATGAGCAAAGGGAATAAATGGCAATACAGAGGTGTTTTCATGTTCCAAGTTTTGCTTGAATATTGCAAGGTGTCATTGAAGGTCTCACACAGGGGATGTATCTTTTCTATCTGTAATCTAAATAAGATTGTTTATGTTTATTACTAGGTTAGTGATTAGTACATCAGCTTTAACATTCATCAAGAAGCCATAAATAAAATTTTAAAAATCATTACCCAAGACTTATAATTCTGGCCATCTTGGCTTGTATAAGATTCACAAGACACCTTGTGTCCCCACTGAGAGACATAGCCAGTGTGTCATTTTGAAGAAGTACATTTTTTTTTCCTCCAGTAGGAAAGCAAACATCAAAAAATCTGTAATCAGGATGAGATTTTTTGGTTTCAGTTATCTACTGTCCAAGATCAAAGCTCTGACTCCTGAACAAGCAGAAGCTGCCCGAGGGTTAATTCATAATTCCTCTAACTGAAACTTGCATGATAGACGTGATCAGGATATGGATTAGAAGTAGTACTGTTGTATGGGGGTTTTGACTGAAGACCTGAAATGAGGATGAAAAATCTGGCAGGGATGTAAGGCAATTAAATAAGGTATTCTGAGTCCTTCTTGGAGGGATGGATCCACAAAATAAAATGTGTGTGCATTAAAGCACACCTGAAAAGAAACTTAGCATGACAAGCTGTGTACACTTAGATTATAAAGCTTATAGGAGTTTCATAGAATATCTGTAGGGTTTGTTCACCCTTCTTTCCCCTCTCCCCTTGTTTTCTGACATATTTATGGAATTTTCACTGACTCAATTTCTACCCTTACTGGAATAAAAAGCAAAATAATTTTATTAATTCAAGTGCCTTCCTGTGCTGTTAGTCCAATTATTTTTCTTGTTTGTTTTTTTTTTCTTTTAATGAACCATGTTTCATTCTCCTGTAATATTCTGGCCTGCATTGCTTTAATATAGCCTTATCGATTATAGTCATCTTACTACGTTCATTGTAAGGGCCAGAAGAATTTCGTACAATGTGCCAAATTTTTAAGTACATTCATAAAGAGACGGAGCATTGAAAATATTACCCAAGAGTCATCTCATCCCACTTGTGCAAGCTCAGCATATATCTTACAGTGACTATTTCTCTAACCTGTTCCTAAAACTTTTCTGAGATTTGCTATGGGAACCCATTCTTTCTACAATAAATAAATAAATAAATAAATAAATAAATAAACAAATAAACCCTGTGGTGTACTAAAAAAGCTGCATTGAATTAATGAGAATGTTTTCACTATAAATTTTTAGTAGATATTTCAGCTTCAAAAGCATGTTTAAGTCCCTTCACTTTAGTATTATTAGATAAAAATTGTATTCTGTCATCTTTGTTCACCATTAACAAGTGCTTCACCTCTATATAGTGAATTAATAAATCAAATGGATTAAATCCCTGGAGAAAGAAAGGAATTTTTAGCACATATTTAGGAAATTATTTGGTTTCCTCGACAATGAATGACTTCCTAGATGACAGCAACTACTTCGAGCTGAAAAACTGGCAACTGTTCTCTATCCTTGAGAAGAAATACAAATCATTGCTTGTTCACAACTGAGGCCCTCAAAGCTTATCTGTTTTGTACTGAAGTCACTTCACTGCACAGCAGCCAAGCTGAACAGCCCCATTTTAGTGTGTGTGACAGCTGAACCCCACTGAGACGGTGTGTCTGTACCCCTAAGCCTCAGGTCTGCATGACCCTTCAGGTGCAGGTGTGCCCCAGGCTAAATTATGTTTGCAGGGACCTCATGAGCACGGCTTGAGGTAGGACAAGTGCTGGGCTTCTTGGCTGGAGAGAAATTGCCTGATATTTCCTGAAATTGCTTTGCATTGCCGTTGCTGGGATTGATAATCAACTGGACTTGTAGCTGAGCTCCTGCATCGAAGTTGTGCTAAATGGCTAAATATAATTTGTGCACTGGAGTGGAACTGCAGCAGCTCAGTATTCTATTCAAAATGGTTTACAGTTTTGTTTTAGACTTTGGATTGTGATCTAAGTATTCTTTGCCTGTTGAAACGCAGAAAAATCCTTTTCTGCTGGTTTGAGGCAGCACCAGTGGATTTCTTCATGTTTAATTAAAATAAGTAACAATGTGGAAATGCTCAGTATTTTTATAGGAAGCAAAGGATTGGTAGAAAACGTGATTTCTGCAAAACAGAGTAATACAATCAAGCCTCATAATTTCTGATGGAAACTTAAACTTTAGGACATGTTTTGCTCTTCTGAATACGTGTTAAAGTATTCACTTTAAAGCTAGTGTTATAAGCATCTTGATCCCATCTCTCACAGGATCATTCTGGAAAAATGTCCAGCCCACAGTAAACATATCATGGCATGGGTGAGCAAATGGCTCACAAACCAGGCACAAAGGATTATAGTGAATGGGGTGACATCAGACTGGTGACCTGTCACTAGTGGCATTCCACAGGGCTCCATCCTCCATCCTCCATTCTGTGCTATTCATCATCTTCATAAATTAATTCGAGGCAGAACTGGAAGGGATACTAAGCAAGACCACAGATGATACAAAACTGGGAGGAGCTGCTGACTCCCTCCAGGGCAGGAGGCCCTGTAGTAAGACCTCAATAAATTAGAGGGCTGGACAATCACCAACCACATAAAGTTCAGCTAGGCAAAGTGCTGAATTCTGCACCTGGAATAGGCCAACCCTGGATGTATGGGCCCAGCAGGGATGGAGATGCTGGAAAGCAGTGCTTCAGAAAGGGGCCTGGGGGTCCTGGCTGATGGAGAGTTGAACATGAGCCAGCAGTGCCCTGGCAGCCAGGAGGGCCAAGTGTGTCCTGGCACAGCAGGCACCAGCCAGGCAAGGGAGGGGATTGTCCCACTCTGCTCTGCACTGGGGCAGCCTCACCTCGAGTGCTGGGGGCAGCTTTGAGCACCACAATGTAAGAAAGACATTAAAGTGTTAGAGAGTGTCCAAAGGAGGGCAACAAAGATGGGGAAGGGCCTTGAGGGGAAGCTGTGTGAGGAGCAGCTGAGGGCACTTGGTCTGTTCAGCCTGGAGGAGACTGAGGGGAGACCTCACTGCAGTTACAGCTTCCTGGTGAGGGGAAGAGGAGGGGCAGACACTGATCTCTTCACTCTAATGACCAGGGACAGGACCCAAGGGAAAGGCCTGAAGCTGTGTCAGGGGAGGTTTAGATTGGATATTAGAGAAAGGTTCTTTGCCCAGAGGGTGGTTGGGCACTGGAACAGCTCCCCAGGGAAGTGGTCACAGCATCCTGCTTGGCAGAATTCAAGAAGCATTTGGACAGTGCTCTCAGAGACATGTTGTGACTCTTGGGGATGGTGCAGGGCTGGGAGCTGGACTTGATGATCCTTGTGGGTCACTTCCAACTCAGCATATTCTGTGATTCTGTGAATCTGTGATTCTGTGCCATCTAGACACAGAAGTGGCACTTGTTCAAATTCAAAGTTTAAGCGCAGGATCTGTTGTTGTAAAATCATGTGTGTAAAAAGCTTAATGATTTATTTCGAGGCTTTGAAAAAATATTTTCTTATCCTCTCTCTGTGAAGTTTTTTATCTTAGTTGCCATAAAACCATAAGTTGGATATAAATGTGTTTGCTATCTTTTTCCTGGGGTAATTTGTTTAATTTGAATGCAATTTGGTCACTGTGAAATCCCAGCTTTTAAGTGATGATCTTATAATAAATTAATATGCCTAATAGCAAAAGAGTTTGGGTTTGGATTGTTTGGAGATTTTTTGGTATGATATTACCAGCTTTGTTTCTAAATTACAGCCCACTGATGAGTGAAATGATCCTTCGTCTCTATAGTTACACTCTATTCAAGCAGCACTAATCTTGTTACTGCTTCTCACCATTCTGCAGACGGAAATAATGGCTGGGGCAAGCCAGGAATGAGGAGTGGCAGGAGGAGACTGCAGAGCTTGGGAAGTGAGTACTCTAATAGCAGCTGCTGATACTGCACTACAACCAGAGAATTGCTTTGTGTAGTATTTCTAAAGATATGCTTGGAATTGAGACTTTTGTGTGTTAGTCCTGGGGATGAAATGTGGCTGTTGATGGGTTCTGGACGTGAAGTTAAATGTACAAAATTGTTAGTGCTTCCTAGTGTTTCAGTGGAGAAGACCAGTCTGTGTCTCCACATGGGACAGTAAATAGCTCTCTTTCAAGGCTCAGCCTTGCTCCTAAATACCAGCCCTCACCAGCTTGGAGGGGCCTGGGAGACCACAGATTTCAGAGGATGGCTGATTTCAGAGGATGATCTTGCTTATCTTCTTGCTCCTTTTCAAAGATGAGCTGGAGTAAGTTAGTTTTTAAAATGTCTTCTCTCCAATGTCAGAAGTTGTACCCACGAGCAGTCCCCTCCATGTTTCTCATGGGGCTCAGCCTGTGGTGCTGTCCAGGAGAGGTGACTGCCATCTCTCAGAACGAGTAGTGCTGGGGCTTTCAGCTACTCTGCCCCTGCTCTGTGTCATAAAAGCGGCTCTGTAAGTGGCATCCCTTGCCTTTTGGCACAAATTAATTGTCTTCAAGGGGCATTTTTTTAATGTGTTTATTGACAATCATGTATAAGAAGCAGACTGTAGGCAAGGGAATGTGCCTTCCTCAGTGCAAAAGTGAAGACCCAATTTTGCCATTTTCAGCTCCAAAAAAATAACTTGTCACTGAGTGCTGCTAGCTCCAGAACTGATCTCTGATTGTCTGAAATAATCATTTCCATTGCAGTCCCACACATCCTCTAAAATCCTAAACATGGAGGATGTTGAAACTTCCTTCCCTTTGCAGCTCAGCTCTCACAAATACAAAGATGGAGTCTCAAGTATGCAACAAATAGACAGAAGATCGCTATAATTAGAGAGCATTGCTTGGTAATGCTCTTCCCCTTTACTGTTGGGATTCATAGCTTTAGTTTACTCCACAACATTTAGTTTTCTGGTCAGCCTGAGTTTTCTAGATGACTAGGTAATGATCACATCTACAGGGAAGTTTGTCTGTTGTGTTTTACATGTGTTTTCCTTCTTATTTCTTTCCACTGACTGCAAAGGATGGAACTCTTGGCAGTCTTATGTAACTACTAATTTGAATGTCTAATCTGGGTAAAATGGGCTCCACCTGAGATGTTTGTCTAGTTTCTCTCATTTGTAAAGAATTTATGCCTGTATGGATGAGAACCTACATTAGGTTTATTTGTCAGTAGATGTCTGGCATTGCAATGGCCTTGCAATAATGGAACATTCACTTCTCACAAAAAATTGAAGTAGCAAGATTCACTGTTAGTGTCTCAGAACTGTAATTCTTGCAAGTAAGATTTTTGTGGTAGGTTTGTTCTTGTCAAAAGAACATATACACATGAGTTCTTAATTCACTAATCAAAAACGACAGATTTCTATTTGAAAACAGATTCTAAAAGAGCAATGAAGAGAGATAAGTGGAAAATAGCATCTATTTGCTTGTGAAAGGCAAAAGAAAGTCAATATTAGTCAAGCTGCCAAACAATCACCTGAAAGTCCTGAAAGCTGCCAGAGTTCTCATGCTGGAACAATCATGGACTCCTAAAGTTTGTTCCTGAGATAAGTGGAGAAAATCCAAACAGCTCCTTCTGCACATAGCATTTTGGTTTTATGGCACCGCAAATTTTCATTACAATACTTTACCTGCCATAGGAAATCATTCCTCTTGCTCTATGGTGAATCCATCTCTGAACCTGCTGTGTCAATGCTGACAAACATTCACATGTCTCTGGGTCCTCCCACTTCCCAAATCAGTTCTTTCCTTGCTCTCCATGTGCTCTCAGGTGGCATTGTTAGCCCCAGTCCCTGCCCTGCCTGCTGCCATCTGCCATATTAGACCTGAGAAGAGCTGAAAAAAGAGAGATTGAGGGCAAAGGAGATCTGCTCTTGTTAATGGGCAGGCTGTAAATGGAGGAATCTAAGCCCAAGACCTGAGGCTGAAACTACACCTCCTCTTATCTTCTTTCCTGTGAATGGTGCCGGTTTTCTGAGAAAGAATAGGAAACGACACATCCTCCATGCTGTAAGGTCCTCTCTGGGCTTTTGATGTAGGGAGACCACTGTAGGACTGGATTCAACCAGGCTGGGCATGGAAAGAGCCCTGTGGCCCCTTCGATTGCCAAACATCTTAAAGGTTCATCCTTGAAGAATATAAGGATTTATATTTTTTTCCTACAAATCATTTGAAGCTGGTATAACTTAACAGGCTCATGGGCTAAGAAGGAAGCTCAAGACTCATTAACATTCCTGCTCCCCTCTCCCATGGTGCTTCTACACTATGGAAAGGTGGTAGTTAAAATGTTATGTCTAGAGCTAAATACTCACAAAAGCTATGGGTAACAGGAGCAGGGCTGAGTCCTACTGAGCATCCATCTGCTAAGCATGAACTGAGGTTCCTACAACCGAATTAATGAAGTCATAAGATTGGGGAGCTTCTCAGGAGAAATGCAAAACAATAGCCACCAACACTAGCTATGATAGGTAGGGCAATAGCCACCAACACTAAGGCTGTGAGTGAATGGGATATGGTTGGAGAGAAGGATGGAAAATGAGCAGTAAAACAATATTTACTTATCAAGTACATTTACAGCTGGGTGACAAACTGGAGAGGTGGACTGCTTACCGTCAGCATTTACAAGAGGAAAGTTGGATTTTGCCATTTAGAGTTACACCTTATTTTCCCCAACCTGATGCTGAGTTTTCATATAGCCTCACAGTTTACAGGAATATAAATGTGAAAACATGGCCTATTACAGGTACTCAGGGAAGGCATTTAGATTTTCAGAAATTTAAGAGTTGAGATTGCAGCTGATGTTTCTTTACTCTGCAGGGCCTTGGATTTCCTGAAAAAGATGTATGGTTTTTTTAACGCTTTCTCGATGGTCTAAAGGTAAATAGTAGTACTTTTGCCTTCATCACATTGTTAAAAACAGCAGATTTCATGGGATAGATTTTCTGGGATTTCTAAGAAGCTTGGTTATTAAAACAATAGGAACACAAAAATTTGTAAAAGGACCTTTCCTTAGGTCTTGTTAGTTCCTATAATAAATTTTCTGTAGGAACCTTGTCAGTTGTAGAGAATACCAATAAATCACATCTGCTGGATCACCTTTATCTACACAGTCATTGATATCCTACTCAAGCACCAGCTTGTTAGTGCAGCAGGTACAGACACCACGCTGTCACCTTCCCAGCAGACCGTCTCGATCCATCTCCTTCTTGTTCTTCGTTACAGGCTCTGTTGTCTCATCCGAGATGAAAGTCAGTCTCCAGAGTCTCCAGGGCCTTGGCTCCCCTGCAGAGAGCCTTACACTGATGTGAGGTTGTATCATCAGTCCTCTGGCATAATTGTTGTTTGTGTGACAGGTTACTCCTGAAGGAGGTGAGAAGGGGAGGAGACATCAGTCTGACTGCTCTGGTTGCTGAGGAGCTGATGTTGCTTGTGCTCAGGAAAGAAAAAAGGAACTGGGCACTAATTATTAGCAAATACCACATTAAATAACAGCAAAATTGATGGAAGTTCTCAATAATTAGAAACAAGATGAATCATTCAGGAGCTGTGTGGTAGTTTTGCCTGGCCCAGTTTTTGCCAGTGAATAGGGTGGGGTACAAAGATGGCTCCTGCATGTCCTGAGTAAAGATTCTGGAAATTTCTCCACCATGTCCAGCAGAGCCAGTCTCTGATGGCTCTGAAGATGATGGACATGCTGCTGGCCAAACCTGGGCCAATTAGAGATGTTAGTTACGGCTCTGTGAAAACATATTAAAGAAGAAATCAAAACAATGTGAGCACACACTTCTTTTAGCCAGGGAAGGAGGAGGAGGAGGTGAAAATATGTGAGGAAGAACAACATGGAGGCACCAAGGTCAGTGGAGGAAGTGGGGGAAGAGGTGCTCCAGGCACCGGAGCTGAAAACCTTCTGCTGGCTGTGGTGAAGACCATGGGGGGAGCAGGTGGTCCCCCTGCAGCCCATGGGGTCCAGAGGATGCAGAGATCCACCCACAGCCTGTGGGGAGGTGCCCATGCCAGAGGAGAAGGTGATGCCTGCAGGAAGCTGTGATCCAGTGAGAGTCCCAGAGACTGAGAGTTGCAAAGGCCCTACAGGAGAGAGAAAGGCCTTGCTCCCAGGATGGAAACAGCCTGGCCTCAGCTTGGAATTCTGCAACCTGGACAGGAAAATCTCGGACTGCAGCAATCGGGCAGGTGCTGCTCGTGAGATTGGACCCACGCCAAAGAAGTTCTCAGAGGACTGTCTCTCGTGGGAGGGACCCCCATGGCTAAGTAGAAGACTCTTCTCCCTGATGGACTGACCCTGACCAAAGGAAACCCCCATACCCTGCCCCCACCCCGGAGCTGTTGGTTAGAAGGAAGGAGGGAGGGGGTGAGCTGAGAAATGGCCTTAATAGGGAGAGGGGTGAGTAGAGAAACAGTGTTTGCAGCAGAAGAATTGTGGCAGTGGACTGACTAAAAAAAGCCACATACCTTGCCCCGGCCCGGATCTGTTAGTTGAATGGAGAGAGGGGGCGAATAGAGAAACAGTGTCTGCAGTAAAAGAGTTGTGATAGACTGATTTAAGAAAAAACCCCACACCCTGCCCCTGCCCGGGAGTTGTTGGTTAGTTAGAAAGGAGGGAGGGGGTGAGCTGGGAAGCAGTGCCTTAAGAGGGAAGGGGGGTCAGTGAAGAAATGGTATCTTGAGAGCTTATTTTTACCTCTGATTTATCCTCCGGCTCTGTTAGATTAATAAATCACCTTTTTTGCAACTTTAAGTCTCCTGCCTGCTTTTGCACTGTCTCTCATGCATCCTCTTTATCAGTAGTCTTATCTCAACTCATAAGTCCAGTGCGTTAGTTTTTTTGTCTCCTCTGCATAGCCACATCAGGAGAGAGCATAGAGAGCAAATGTCGTAGGTGCCTGGCATTTAGCCAGGGTCAAACCCATGACAAGCTGCTATCTAAGTCTCTTAGCCATTCCATTAATACACAACGAAAAAGAAATTACCAGAGGAAGGATTTCTCTCTGTGCCCCAGGCCTTGCGTTCATGTACACACACACATGCAGAGTCCTGCAGTCTGACATAATTCTAACTGAACGTCCTTAAATTGTCACTCTTGTGACTTTTTCCCATTCTCATCTATTCAGGCCACTCCTATACTCTTGCTCTTTCTAACAGTGTGGCTTTGTTTGAAAAGTGGGTATAAATATGTTTTGAAATTTTGAAGGCTGAACATGTCTGAGGCAACTTCAACAATGAAAGAAATTATTTTGGGTTTTGAAATTATTTTGGGTTTTTCACTAAGACCTTTGCTACTGTCCACAGAAGCAATGGATGAAATCACAGTTATAACAAATGTGTTTTTTCACCACTTTTGGAAATACTGAGGGTGAAGCAGTACCTCCTAAAACCTGGCATTTATCAGAACATGTGACTATTATTCTGTGGTTTTATATAGACTTAATGGGAATTTAGGGTAGGGAATGAGAAGCCAAGAACAGATCAAAGTGGAAAAGGTTGAAGAGAATGAGAACACAGGTTCTTTTGCCTATTTTTTTATCAAAATAGCTACTTGTCTGCAACTTTCTTGTAGAACTGTGCAGCACTAACATCACGGGAGCACAACAGAAGTCCAGAAAATTTTGTAACAGTGCATAGTGTGTACAATCATAAAAGTACAACAAGTCTAACTGATTTTATCTTTCAAATTATATTTTTTAAACAGCCACAGCTGAGCTATTATGGGGAAAGGAAGTGTGATGGTTGTGTATTAGTTGATCTTGCAAGACCTTTTCATTCCCTGAGCAAAAGTTTCAGATACTCTGTGTAGGCAGCACAAAGATGGGCCAGATCTTTGCAAGTTCTCCTTCTATTCCTTTTCCTTGTAAAATTTTCTTTATCCTGAGTGGACCTCGTCCTGGAGTGACTTTGCTATCTGTCTCTCTTCTTTCCCCAGACCCCTATGACTGGCCTCTGTATCTGCTCTTGCACAAAAGGCTCTGTACAAAGCCCAAATGTTGGATGGTTGGAATGGAGGGAGAAGGATTCCCTTCTGGATGCCTTTGCTTTTGTGACATTCAGCTTCTCTGTTCTTTCCTGAACTCACTGGTGTTATTTATCATGATGTTGTTCATAATAAAATGCCCTCAGATAATCAATATTCCCCTTTTGGTTTAAAAAGATCACCCCTGCATACTTTGAAAGCCTGTTTTTTGCTGAGTTAATAAGAGATAAAACTGTTTTCTGGGAGGTTTATGTATAGCGTTCAGTCAAGTGCTTGCTTGTCTCCTTAAAGCTTATTTAACAGATAATCTCTATTGATTTGAAACATAAAGCCATGGGTAACCCTGAAATAAATTAATAGCTGACACACTAATAAAGCATTTAATCAGCCTCCAAAGCTATTAGGGTCCTACATTATAAAACAAATTTTGTTATTCTATAGCAAGTCATAAAAAGAGAAGAAAAAGTACTGAATGTCCTTTTCTGTGGCGGCATCACAGTACTGAGGTGACCACAGTGTTTTGATCTCTCTGCTCTGTGACTCAGTTGTTCAGTGCCTGCTATGTTTGTTTAACCCATTTTTGCCAGACACTCTGGACCCAAGTCAGATGTATGAGTATGCAATTCCCATCAGAGGCAGAAGTCTGTTAACCCTGGATCTGCTTTGATCAGTGATATACTTGTTCTTTCACCATGATGAACTGAGTGGGTTTTTTGGGGTTTCCCTCCCATCAAGGCCGTTTGGGCTTCCCTCCCATCAATCTCATTGTGTTCTTTAACTGATAAGCTTTTGTTTCCACAATAGTTGAATTCCTCTTTTGATTCACAAAAAGTTTAAGAACTGTGCTGACATCATCCTGTTTCAAAGGGAAAGGGAATGTGGGTCACTGTACGGGTCAGCTTGTGCTGTTGGGTAAGGATCCTTGGCTAACACAGAAAAGAAGGTCTGAGGCTGTTCTTCAGCACTGATTGCTGCCCCTCCAGGCCCAATGCCTGAGCCGAGGCTGTGTCTCAGTGTGTGCTTAGCTGCTCTGCTAAGACAGGCTCTTCCCAGGCTTGTCTTCAGAAAACTTATGTGCTGACAACACAAGAATGGGGAGACCTTTTGTTGACCAGCAACACTGTCAAGTATTTGGAAAATCCCATCACAAAGTGGGAGAATTTCCCCTCAACTAACAAGAGGTCCTCCATAACCTTTCCACAGTGCTCTTGGGAAACTGAATTCTTTCTTTATGCAGTGAGCACTACAGATGATTTGCTTATTAGTTCTAAAGTTATGGCCTATGTCAGTGTTAAATTATCCCCCAGATTACTCCCCTGTATTTAAAAAGGAAAAAAGCACGCATATAGGCAAAAAAACCCCAGAACCAAAAAAACCCACCACCACCACATAAAAATTTCACGGTGAAGTTCTCTAAACACAGGAACACATTGCTTAGGGACACTGTAGTGTTTCCACCCCAAGAAATTTTCCAAACTCAAAAAGGCCTTGAACAGGCTGATCTAACACTGAAGTTAGCCTTGCTTTCAGCTGGGGGTTACACTAGGTGCCTCTGAGGGTCCTTCCCAGCCTGAAGTACTTTATGATGATTTTTATAATTTTCCCAAAAGAAACGGTCAGGTTTCTATCTAGCTGAGAACTATCAGGATTCAAAATATTCCTCCTAACCATTTTTCAGCAATGCACCCCTGCCACACCTTTTTTCTTCGATGGAACTGTTTGTGACTATAATTCACTCTTCTGAACAACAAGGCAAATGTCCAGACCACCCTTGGAGACCTGATGCTCAGCATAAACAAAGTGATGTGGGAACAGGGATGTCTCTGTGTGTCTGTTGTAGCTGTGGTTCGAAACAGAGGTGTTAGACCTCGCAGGCTCCTCTTCTCAGATGACATCAGCAGATGTGACAGGGAGAAGTTAAGCTGGGAGGTCCCATTAACCTTCTGCAGGAAACAAGTAACTGCAGAAGTCAGTAAGATTTATTTCTTCTGTAGGAAAAAAAACCAGTTAAAACCTTGCGCAAAGGTGAAGGAGTGATTTTTAAGTTTTAGTATTTCTCAGCAGTGGGAAATGAAAAATGTTTAGAGGTCCATCCATCTGCTCTGCTTTCTTGTTAAGGTCTTTGTCTTTCCCAACACTCTATCTTTAGCAGTTCCTGTGGTGTTTTATCCCCACCACGAGAAGGTACTCAGCAGAATTGGCAGTGAGAGATTTTTTGAATGACGGCCTCAATTCTTACTGCTCCAAGCATTTCCTTGTGGGTGTGCATCAAAATATTTCTGCTAGAACTAGAACAAATAAAAAATTCTCTGCAGCTGAACTGTGTGTAAGTTTGCATTCTCGTTGTATTCTCTAAAATTTCGGCCTTGTGCAAAAAATGAAAATTTACAGCTACAGTTTTTCTAGATGTTTTAATGTCTGAACAGCATGTCTGCTTTTGCCCTTTGCTGGCTTCCTAGCAAGGGCATGCCACCTTTTCCGCTGCTTTGAAACTCCTTAAGTTTTGTGTACCCAGTTAATTTCGTGGTTTAGGGGAATGTGCTTGTTCAATATCAGGACATGTCTCCAGCTCGCTCGCAATCATTGCCGCACCAAATGCTGTCCACTTGTTCCTGTTGTTTCCTGGTTTCCATTGTTTCTTTTCTGTAGCAATGCCTCATGGCTACAGAGCCATTACCACATGGTACCTCTCTGTGGAGGTTCTGCTGTGGAGGTCCCTGCTATGGCTCTGGCTCCAGCCCTCTGCTTAACTTGGGTATAAACAGGTCCATCTTTGCCCACACACTGAGAACATCTCAGTGCTCAGGGAATTTTCCTGCAGTGAAATTAGCAGGAAAAGCAGCTGTATCCCATGGCACAAGCAGCAGTCAAGCTCCATTTCTGCCTCCTGCAGCCTCTGGCTGAAGCCCTGGTTTACTCAGTCCAGAGCTCACCATGCTGGTGAGTCTAAAAAAAAACCAGTTTGTATATTTGTGTGTGTGTGTGTGTGTGTGTGTGTGTGTTTGGATAAATAATCCTTATATTTCTTGTATTTTTTGTTTCTTGTTTTTCTTCTTCTAGACCAGTCTTCTCATTACTCCCAGTGTGTGATGCTGTATGGCTTAGCTGAAGGCCAGGACATTTTTCTGTCACAAATGTGTGTTAGCAGCAGCAGGAAGCTGCTCTTCTGATTAACAGCCCACAGAACTGTGTCACCTTATAGCAGAATCTCTACAAATCTTTGGCCCTTCTCCAAATCCTCCAAAAAAAGGGGAAAACCTCCTAGTTTTGGCACATAAAGGACCAGGCTGTTCCTTGAATGATGCTTTGAGGACATCGTTATGAGCAAGTCAAGTAGCTCTTCTTGCAGTTTCCCTGTCCTCATTCAATCTTCCAGAGGGGAAGAAATGTGGGTTAGACTGGAAAGTGAGTAGTTCTGAGATGAAAGGTTTGATAAAAGCTGTAAAGACAAACTAGGTGTGTAAATAAATACCAAGAATATGATTATTTACATAAAGTGGCACAAATGCATCTCTCAAGGAAGTGTCTGCTCTGACTTTCCTGTCAGACTGTTCAGAATTTAGCTAATCATGCATGGCCATCTAATCAGAAACTGATCATGGCAAAGGCATCTTACAGCCCACAGCAGCTGCACGCTGCTAATATCACTGTAGCAAAATGTGAACAGTTTCTGCTGTTGTGGAGGCATATCTTAAACTACACTTTATTGTGATTTTGCTGAGTAGGAACAAAATGAACATCTCTGTAATTAATGCTGATGACAGCAGCAGCTAAGGCAAACCTGAGCCGACTGCAGAAGTACCCCAAGCAGGCTTGTGAACACCTAAATAAAGAAAAAACCAAGCATCTAATTAGATTTTCATATCCTTTTGCAGGTACTTGAGTTTGTTGAAGACATATCTTTTTGAACTGTGGTTTATAGCCACCATTACCATTTTCTATTGTACCAAACCCCCCAGCTGTGTTGATGACTTTTAAACATGAACCAAACAGCTAAAGCACTGTTCACATTTTCCTTTTATTGGCAGTATTTATCCTCATTTTCTCAGAGGAGACTAGCTATATTCAATATAGTTACTGCAGCCAGCAGTGCATCTCAGCACAGTTCAGTTTTGTACCAGTAATGAAATTTCCTATACAGGTTTTGTTCCATTTAAGGCTTTTAAAACCATTTCATGAAACTGGAATTGTCTCCACATTAAAAAGCAAAGCTCAAAAAAGCTTTTGTTTGTAAAAGATAAGATGGAATACTATGATGATACATTTTCCAGGAATTTAGGAAGAGGCTGCCGGCCCCTAACAGAACAATGCTTAAACTCTAACTGCTGTGCAATTTTACATGCTTGCTCTTTGGAGATTACTGTGAGGATCTGCTGATTTGTAGAAATGATAGAACCATGCCCAACCCACATCTGAAAGCTGAGAGATGAAATTTGAAACTCTATACTGATATTTTGCCTCAGCTTAGTTTCTCATAGGTAATCCTTGAAAGATTAGTTGCTGGGAATTTGTATCACTGCTTTACTGTCATCAAACTGAGAAGTTTGAAGCTGTGCTTTCACTAAAAAAGAGTGCTGAAAACTTAATGTTGACCTAATTGCAAACAAATAATATATTAGCTTGTATGTCTCTGTCTTATCATCTAATCACAGATCTAAAGAAGCTAGCCAAAAGTGAATGCATTTATTTCTAAAGTGGTAGATATCTTCAAGTGAATGTAAAGTCGCTTTTCATTCATACCAAGACAAAAAAAAGGAAACAATAATACTTCTTATCAGGATTCACCAGGTTTACAGCATCAGTAGTGTTTGCAATGTATTTTTCCAAGTACGGCATCATATCTAATATTACAAAGATACAGAAGTGATTACTTAGTACCAAAGGGCATATTACTAGCTGGCTTCTTTGATCTAAGATAAATTAATGGATCCAAAAACATGAATTCAAAACACTTGTACTGCCCTTAAGCTGTAGAAAGGCATCATGTATCTTCCAAGTTAAAGCACTATCCTATTAGATTTCAACTACCGGCAGCTGCTTTCTTGAAAGAAGTTCCTTCAAGGAACTCAATAATCCTTGTACTTAGTTGGAAAATCTTCATATTGCAAATGCAGAGGATAAAAATTGCTTCTTATTCTTGTATTTCCATTACAAAAGACCTTTTCAGTCTTCCCATACATGGTGCTGGAGCAAGTGTAACGCAACGCCAATATTTTATGTAACAAACTAATGGCTGGAATCCGCACTATGGAAAAGGTCAGAGTCCATTTGATTTAATATTTTCATTCATAAGCAATTCCCTTTTTTCCAGTATCATGACTTAAGACCCTGAGCAGCACCAGCTCTTTTGTAAGAGCACCTGTCTTGTTGAAGTTGGGATGATGCTGAGTGCAGGATTCACTCTGAGCACGTGTGTGTGAGAGAGAGAGAGAGAGAAGAGAGAGGAGAGGAGAGGAGAAGACAGGAGGCAGTAGGTGTACAACTGCAATGCAGTGCTGTAGGTATTCAAACAGCAGTGGGCACATTCCCATGGCTGCAGCTCCCGGAACCTTTTCTGGTTTTTAGCCAATGGCTCCTGGGAAGTGACTATTTAGTAGCCTTAGTTTAAATGTTATTAAGAATGCAGGACCAGCTTACTCTTGTCTGTGTATGTTCAGCATCTTGGTTATGCCTTTGGGTCAGTTCTTGTCATAGAGAAGGCAGAGACGATAAAATGCTCACACATGCTAAAGTGGCCCATGTACTTTTGTGCCAAGGCATAGTTTGCATCAATTTTCCTTTCAACCTCTTCTTCCCAACAGATACTTTTTAAACTATCTGTAGATCATGATTTGTTTATAAGCTGAAGGCAAGAGTTGTTTTCTTGCCCTGCAGCACAGCATGTTCTGTAGCAGTCCAAGGACAAAAAATGAATAGTCAGTTTAAAGTGTTTTCAGCTTGCCACATGATGCCAGTATTCCATTGAATTTCTCAATTGGGGTTGCAGGTAGAGCAGGTGACAAGTGTCTTTATGTAATTTTTTTGAATGATACACCTTTTTTCCTGACACTGTCACGCCACTGCTTTCTGTTGCCTTTCTGCAAACCATGTGCAGAAGGTTCTTCCAGCAGAACCTCTGCAGAAAGCAAATGTGAAACTTCTCACTGCAGTCCTTGCACGACACACATTTTCAATTCTGTTTCTGTGAGCGCTGGCACCTGCACATTAAGCACATCCTTCAACCTAGCCCTCGTCAACAAAACACTTTAGGATTTGACTGAGTGCTCTCCTCAACTGGGGCCCTCAGCTCCAATTCTGAGCTCACTGCTGTTGGTGTAAGCTTTGATGAGAGCTGCAAGTTGAGCAGCCCCAGCCTTCCAGCTTCAGTGAATATGTGAAATGTCCTTAAAAGTTTTTATTCTACTTTCCTAACCTTGACTGTTAATATCTCCTCCTACTGCAACTCTCCTTAAAATGCTGCATTTTGTCATGCCTTATTGGTTTTGCCTCTTGATGTATTAAGTGGAGGACTAATGTAGTGATGTGGGACAGCATTTTGTTTGTTTTCTGGGGACAGTATTTGTGTGGTGGCTGATTCCCATCGAGATGGAAGCAGAGGCCCTATGGGAGCCTCAGCAGAGCACCACACAGCCCTACAGTCCTCACACCCAGGATTTTAGACAGCATGGAACTGCAGCAATTTGTCTATCATGGCTTTCTATCACACCTCGAACAATAAGGAACCACACTCTTTCTCTCTTCTCCTCCACTGTCTTACACCATTTTCACCAAGTACTGCAAACACAAAATCTTCAGAGAAAAAAAAATGAAGTGTTTATAGAGCTACAGGCTGTTTTCTCTGTTTCTTTAAAATATGAAATATTTACTTCTAGAGTCCTTTTATTATTGAAGACTGAGATGACTCATGAAAAGAAGTAAACGCAGACCTGCCCTGGACCAAAACACTTAACCCTCATTGATTTAAATGCGAATTGAGCACGTGCTCAAATGCCTTTATGAATAAAGGCTAAAAAAATACCCGGCAACTGAGTTAAACTTTTCCTCCAGCCCTTCAAGCAAGGATTTTTGCAAAAATTAGAGGAGAGTAGCATGGCCTCAAAATTAAAGATAACAGCATTTTCAACTTGCATATTTCTAAAAGTGCATTTTAATTTAGTTCTGGGAATGTTAGTTCTTTCAACAAGAAGACTTTGAAAAGCTACTACTCTTTGAATTAATTGTCTACTGTATATGTTTAATATGTGAGTCAGATCAAGTGCAAATTGCCTTTTAGAAGTGCCAGATCAAAAACTTGTTTTATCTAGAGCTGACTTTTCCCTTCAGGTTTAATATCTTTCTACTCATCAAAAGGTGTCAAAGTTCCCATCTTCCAGTACAAGTATGGCAAGAAAAGCCATCATTTTGTCTTTCTTGTGCTCATTGCCTCTGAAACAGTATCTACACAGCAGTATTTTCAGCCCTGAATATAATTAACAATGATTTACATAACATTTAATTACAGTTTACGAAGATGAAATTTCATTACCATTATTGAATTGTTCCCCCACTTTCAAGTTCACAACTGAAGTGATTTTTTAACATGCAAGTTGCATCCTCAGCAATGTATTTCACTCAATTTATATTGATATTCTGAGGATGCTCTCATTCTCCATGTCTCTGCTTTTATTCCAATTTAGAAGCAGCAAGAGGTTAACCAGGATTTAAAGGAAATGCAATAGACAATAATTCATTCCATTGCATGCCTGAACCATTTGCAATTATGAATGGTATTGAATTTTTGTAAACTGAATTTATAATTGAATTTCAGGAAATATTTGCCATTATTACATTTTATAAAGGATAAGAAGAGTTGCAGAAGGTTCAGCTTTTTTTAATTAACTATTAAGTTGGGTAGGCAGTGTTACATTTCATCATCAGTAGAAAAGGCAGCAAGAAGGAGAGATTAGCAAAGTTAATACCAGCAATAAACCCTCTGTCTCAGTTAGAGGTAAATAAGATACTTAGATGTTTGTAGCCCTTCCAGACCTGATGAACTCCACCCTTTGACAGAAAAGCACTCACTAAGAAGATGTGGGAGCCAGCAGCAGCCAGCTCTGAGGATTCACAAAGCGAATGGAGGAAGTGTCATAAATTGATACCATCATTTTTGCTTTCCCCCCTTTCTTTAGAGGGAAAAAGGGTGAAGAGGAAAACTCTGGAACAGATAATTCAGCAAAACATTCATAAGTAACTGGAAAATCATGAGAGGAGTTGCCATCAACTCTCTTCTCATCTAACTTGTAGCGTGTAACTTGCTCTTCGCAGATCCAAGTAACTCTTTTAACAGTGGAATAATGGCATTTGTGGGTAGAATAAGAGTGTGAATTTTTTATAGCTGGTTCTTAGTAAGGCTCTTCACAATGTTTAACATTATATTCACAAACCAGCTACAGAATCATAGTTTAGATGAAAGAACCCTAACCTGCAAACAAAATTGTGCTCAAGAAATACTTTTCAGCACTTTCTTGACAAAAGGGGAAGATATATTTATGCAGCTATGCAGGAATTTGCCTTCTAGTTTGCTTTCACCAGCAGTCTGGGTGAAGGAACATATAGGGATGCTTAAACTAAAATAAAAAAAAAAAAAAAAAAAACCAAACAGAAGAACTATAGTTATGCTGCAAGGCAGAAAATAGATGAAAATAGAGAAATAATCTGAAAAAATCTGCACATTCAGTAGGAACAACTGGAAAGTGCTACACATAACTAGATATAGCCAAGTGAACTAATAGGGAATGGAGAGCACAGGACTCCAGTCTCCAATCTAGATAGATTGGAGCCTTGGGCAATCATTAGTGGCATCATACTTAATGAATCCGAAGACTGGATTCTGCACCTGAGATGGAGTAACACTGGGCACAAATATGAACTGGGAGAGAAGTGGCTGGAGAGCAGCCCTGCAGGAAGGAATCTGGGAGTGCTGGTTAGCAGCAGGCTCAACATAAAACAACAGCGCTCCCTGGAAGCCCAGAGGGCAACCCATGTCCTGGGGTGCACCAAGCATGGCATCACCAGCTGAACAATTCTATTCTACAGAGCCATTCTCCAGAAAATATCCTGACAATAGAATGTATTTTGAGGTGGGTGTGGGTGTGGAAAAAGGGAAGTACCATTCTGGGATGTATAAACTACAAGCACATAGACCAATCCTTTAATTCTGGTTAAAAATGCCAAGACCCCTGCTGTAATCCTCAATTGGATTTTCAGCAGTATTTCCAGGAAAGAGAGGAAATGTTTCTCCTCTCCAGAGTAACCCTAAGGCAGGCAGATGTGCATCTGAGATCTTATCCAGTGATACTTCTCCAGGCTTTTCTGAACAAAGCTAATGCACATGAGATGATACAATATATTCACAATTCTAGTTTTGTTTGTGTTTGTCTTGTGTTGCTGCTGTAAAATTTAACTTGCCATTCAGTTTGACCCATCTCCTCATGAAGTTCAGATGTTAATGCAATACAGGGAAGAAAACACTTTTTTTTCTTGTTCTTTCATTTTTGTGCATGAGGTTTTTCCAGATGGTGCTTTTGAACAAGAAAATCAAATATATGTGCATATTGGATACTCTCACTGTTATTTCTGCTTTGTTTTTGTTGTTGTGGTGGTAGATTTTTCAACAAATACTGGTTTATTCTTAATAACATATTGTCATTGATTTGGGGGGTCAAAACAGGGAATTCTGGATTCTAACAAATTTGAGGGTAATCCTCTTTCTCATAGGATTCTCTTTTGCTATGAGACAGCAAACACTGTTTTCTTCTGTTTACAAAATTTTGCTGTGAAAATTTCTCCTGTATATTTTCTACTAATCTACTTTCTTGGAAAGAAAACTCCTATTGCACACATTAGGTACATCAAACATATTTTGGTTTAACTGGAACCAATTTCTGTTTCCAATTCTAATTATGTTAGATTCCAGACTAATTTTAGATCACTGGCAATGTTTGAAGGGAATATGAATGTATTTTGTCCACACATAGAATTTGTGTATCATTTCTTCTCAGGTAAATGTCAATGGGCCCCATTTCTGCAGAATGTTCAGATTAGTATATTTTATCATGGAAAAATATATGCTTCATTTCCATAAAGTTTGAGATCATGCAGAAAATGCTATTCCTTAAGTGTCAAATTTTTTATGTCACTTAGTCACATATTTATGCCACTTTTCTCTTCTGAAATGAGACATGGTATTTAGAATACTGCAGATGGAAGCAATCTCTAAATCAGTCATGCAAACCACTAGCTGTTTTATCGTATAGGACATAGATACGAGACCTTTTCAAATACTTTTACATGTTAACAAAGAAATTGGCCTTTAAAAAAGTGATAAGGAAGTGGAGTTCAAAAATATCTGAAAAATATCAACTGGATGGTGTCATTTTAGCATGATTCCTGGATCCTTCTATGGTGTGGGATGCTTGAAATCCTATACATAGATTTTATTTATCCGAAGCCTTACTCACTCTTCCGTCAGCATCCACACTGCTTCAGCAATCACCACCTGGCTTTCTGCAGTAGGGGAAGAGCTGGTTGCCTCCCATGCTCTGCCAAGTCTCGTGCTAGGAATTAGGGCAGACCCAATGAGAGGGGTTATGCCAGATGTTTAAGACCACCTGAACCAGCTGAGTGTTTGCTTGTGCCACTTTGGGAATACAGAAGAAAATGTGAAGCTGGAGTGGCTCTTACTATTAAGTATTTCATTTTTTTTTACATTGAACAACACACTGGACAACAAATGTTTGTTGATATTGAGAAAGTTGAAGCCTTCCTCTTAGGTCTCTTTTTTCCCCATGCCCATGGTGGCAATTTTCATGTTGGTGCTCTAGGCTTAGCAGGCCCACTCGTGCCCAGGATGGACTGCAAAGTGAACCATAAGCGTTGCAGATTGCTGAGGAGAAAAGAATGAGAGCTCTCTCAAGAGTAGAAAAGAGGATTTGGAGCCCAGGTTTGGAAGGTATTTAGGAATCTGAGGATGTAAGGAAACATTTGGTGGTTTACCCAGGGCACTTGGGTCGTTAGCTCATTCTCTGACAGCCCAGCCTGAGCCCTAGAATTAAATACTGAATGTGGATGGGATGTTGGCATGTCATATATGGCTGACAGGGAAATAACTGTCTTAGGAACACCCCTTACTGCATAGCTATTCCAACTGGATGTCCAGGGAATTCAACTCGATGCGCTGTATTTTCAGTATGAAGCTTTCTGGTGGTTGCCAGGAGGTCACATAGGCCCCACTTGGGACCCCATTGCTCAAGCCCTCCCCCTTATCTTAGTTCTTGGCATGGCATTTCACTTCTCAGGAAGAGGCATGTGGCTGAAGGAGAGGGTAGATTGATATTGTGGGCATGCAGCAATGAATAGCATGGTATTACACAGTCAGGGCTGTGCAGCTCACATCAGTCCAGGGGAAGGCTTTGGCAGAAATGCCTGGGTCTCTTTGTGTGGCTCTTTGAAGATGGGCTTACAGTCTGTAATTCCTTCCAGCAGAGTTACATCTCCTGCCCAAACCAGTCCCTCTCCAAGGCCTGTGTTACTGACATCAATTACTAGAAATATTCGTCATCGGAAGAGTAAGACTGTGATTCAGATTTTTTTACTCATTAGTTGAGGATCTTGTTGGCAACTGTTGAGAAGCTTATCAGCTTTCTCTCTCACTCAGGCAGCCCACTTGTGTCAAAATGAAGGTTTTATTAGATGCTTTGCATTAAAATAGAGATAAAAGGAGTGTGTTTGCTTGAAGCAGAACAAGACAGAATAAGCCAGATCTTCAGCTGATATACATTTGTCAGAGCTCTATAAAGATAATGAAGCTATTCTAATTTGCATTAGTTAAGCAGCTGAGCCGCTCTCTCTTATACAGACTCCTCTGCAGATCTCCTGGGGCTGACAGAGTATTGATTCTGGCTCAGATGGAGTTAATTTTCCCCATTAGAGCCCTCACAGCGCTGTGGGCTGTCTAGGTATCTAGAAAGGTGCTGATGACACCCCAGTGCTTTGGCTATGGCTGTACCAAGGCCGTCTGCCCAACTTTCTCCCCTCACCAGCAGGCTCAGGGTGCACAAAATCTTGAAAGAGGGCCTAGCCAGGACACCCGACCCAAACTAAACAAAGGGGTATTTTTTACCATATGAAATGTGTTCAACAATACAGGGTAAGGGCAAGGCAGAGGAAGGGGACATTTGTTATTAAGACATTTGTCTTCCAGAGCAATTGCTATGGGGCCTGAACGCCTACCTCCTGGGAAGTAGCTGGACATCATCTGCTGATGGGAAGTAGAGAAAAAATATTTTCATTTTCCTTTACTTCTGCCACAGCCTTTGCTTTTGCTTTAATAAACTGCATTTAGCTTGACACATGAGGTTTTTTCCCATCTTATTCTCTCCCTGTCCTGTCCTGCTGAGAAGGGGAGCACTGGAGCAGCTTGATGGGCACCTAGCATCCAGCCAAGGTCAGGCAACCCTGACAGCTTCGAGCACGTGCTCAGATAGGTCAGAAATAATCTGAACTGTGCCTCTGCTGAAGGTGGATGCTAGGCAAGATTTAGTTGCAAGTAAATGGTGGAATTCTTACTCTTTCTTGAGCTGTCTTTTGGTATTATTAGGCAGAAACTGTCCTGCTTTACCTCTGCCTTTAGGGCAAGGGATTTGCATTTTTTCTTGACTGCTTAGAATTCATCATGTGGAGTTAAGAATGATGTGTTTCTCCAAATCTAGCTGGAGACACATGCCATCCTCTCTGTTTTTCCCCTCTTCCCTGCCTCCTCTTGCTTCTCTGTTCTTAGCCAGTCAGAAGGTTTTTCTTATCTTTTCTACCCCTTTTAGCAATCTTTCCCTCCATCTCACTCCCTTAACTCAAATTTTCTTGTAAGACCTCCTGCTCAGAAAGAGTCAGATATCATTTACCTTATATACATATATTTCTAGCTGATATCACTCTGCCTTCTCCAGTAATAAAATAAAATAAATTTCAATAATTTGGATTTTAAGTATGTAATAAAAATTAAAGGGATTTCATATTGTTGTATTATTCTGAAAACACAGACTTCCTTTGGCCTTCATGAGCCTAAGAGCTGAATCAGAAGTGTGCAAGCCCCACTTAAATACCAGCTGAAGCTCTCAAGTCCTTTTGCAGACATCACTGTTTAATTCATGCAAACTGGAAGCAAAAGAGAAGTGCCCCTCCTGTTTCCCCTCACTGGGAAGTTAATACAGTTTTCATGTCTTGTGACATTATTTAGTGTTCCCATGGATGGCTGCATAACCAGACCCTGACAGCTGAGGGCACTGGGAACAGACACTTTCCAAATCCTGTAAAGTGAGGCTCTGGGAAAAGCGATACGAAGCAGGTAATGAAAAATTTAGCAGAAAAATTTTGCATGTTCATTCTGTTTAGTAAAATAAATTTTATCTCTCCCTAACAAATTCTTTTAAGAAATTAAATATTTTTTTTTAAATGGAAATTTTGTGGATTTGTTTGAGTGAGTGTATGAGCTGGTTATCCACTCAAAATTCAGAGCGGAAAATTCCTGCAGGTAGTTTTCTGTCTTTGAGTCAGAGTATCCACTGAGATATAATATTCATTTCATTAGGCTCATCAGTGTTAATGCTGTTCAGCTCCATCTAATGAAAACAGTAAATTAACATGTGCAGTAGTTCTCTTTCACTTACTAATTGATATATGATGAAAGTTCCCATGCTACCAGCTCCTACATCCTCAAAGAGAGTAACTAGAAACAGTGGCTTAAGGGGTTTTAAAAATGTATGTTTTTAATGATAGTGATAGCCAGTATATGCTATTTAAGAGAAAAATGAAAAAAAAATTGTTGCTGCCTCTGGATAACAAAATCTTATACAAATCATTTTCTTCCCTGGGAATTTGAGCAGCTATTGTAGGGATGGTCTTTGAATACATATTTTGGTAGCATTGCGCACTTCAGCATAAGGATTATCATTCTGAAATCTGTTCTCGTAGTTGGGTTTTTTGGTGGACTTTTAACTTTTGATCGTGAGCTTGCATCTAATTGAAGAAGTGCTTATACGACTGGCTGCTGATTGCTAGGCAGAAAAAAGCCTTGAATTACTACTTGTTTTCCAGGAAGTTAAAATGGAGCATGGCAGATTTTCTTCTGATGTTAATCAGCTGATCTGCTTAAAATTGGACTGTGTTGATTTGCATCAAAGGATGGGAAAGAAACCCCTCAAGGAAGTACTGAAGGACACCTCTGTCAATCATAGAGTCACACAGAGCCCCAGAAGCCCAGGAGACTTTATCAGGCCACAGCCAAGCACCTGTTACCAAAGGAAACTTTGAATGATCAGTAAGGGAAATAAATGAAAAATCATAAACTTCATCAGTGCTGGCTTGTGGGTGACTTCATTCTTCCTAAAAAATCAGCAACTGACTTCCCCTTCTGTAGTAACATATGCCTACAAACCTTCAGAAGGAAAAATCAGAGACAGACGAGGATTAAAAATGCAAAAAGGAACTGAAAATAATCCATTCTGCTGTAGGAAGTATGGGAAAGACTGCAAATATGAGCTTGTACATCTCCCAGGCCATCATGTTTTAAAAAGGGAATGGATCGATGGGAAGAGGAAGCAGCCTTAGTCACTTTGGAGCCAAATGGATCTGCTCAAATTGCAAGAAGTCTCTGACCAGGTCTTGCAGCATGAAAGGTACCCAGACACCGCACAAACTGAAAAGGCACCAAGTTGCTTAAAAATCGTGTTCCCCTTGGCTCAGTGGATGTGCAGAGATGAGCCGCTGCTTACCCGCAAGTGACGAAAAGCGAGGGCTCCTCACCACTGTGTTCTCTGAGTCCTTGTGTCCAGGGAACATGTTGCTTTCCTGAGACAAACGTGCTGCTTGTTCCTCCTGCTGCGCATCAGCAGCTGCTCCAGTGTGCACAGTGCCAAAGCACATGGCCCTCGCAATTGAGGCTTCTCTTGGCAGGAAAACCCAGGGGCGCCCAGCGAGATCACCTGCGGGCCGCTGCGCTCGCTGCGTTTGTGTTAATTGGGCTGAGCTGCCCGAATGCTGTCAGGAACAGGCCTTGCAGCACCTGCACAGACAATGTGGCAGACAGCGTTCATTTAACTAGAAGTGAACTTTATAAATTAAAAGTATTTATTTTATTATCCCAAACTTGATTTTTCCCAATTATTTTTTCGCAAGTATCTCAGTATTGTTATACTCCATATGGACAAGCCAAAAATCCTGTCCCAGAGACAGATGGAGCAAATGAAGGAGAAATTATTATAAATGCAAACAAATTCTTTAACTGGAGGCTTGCTTGTGGTTTTGGGTTCTTAATTTTGTACTCTGTGAAGTGTCTTCTATGTGATAGCTCTTGCAAAGCTGTGGCCTGTAAAATTAGTAATATAATGGAATGTATACTTGCATTTCTTTCTTCTTTATAATGTATTTTTTCACTAAACATTATATATTTTTGAACTAAATGTAAGAGGATTGTGACAAAAAAAGAGATGAGTCTAAGGAAGTATGTCTGAACTTCTTGCATAAATCTTAAATCATATCATAACAAATATAATCTATCATTTTCCTGCTAAGTTGGAATGTCAGGTGTTACAGTACCTGCCCCTACTTTTCAGATATAGATAACTTTTCTCTTTATTTTGTTCATTACAGAAGAATTTTATATTGCTGACGACTATATTGATTCCACTTCTAGAGTACTGCATTGCGTTCTTCTGTATCATTTATACTTGTTGTGTGATAAATTTGGTATCTGAGTGATACTTCCCATTGTTGAAGTTGAAAGGGTTTGTTTCTGAAGACTGATACAAATGGCAAAGTACAGGACTGCTTCAGATCGTATATTGGCTTTTCTTCACAAACTTCAAGTTGAATTACCACTGAGCAAGAAGCCACAGTGATGATATTGTAAAAGATTCATATTGTTCTGTATTTTTGGAAGAGATCAATGATTGTGGTAAAGGAGATGAAGGAATACACTTTGTTATCTATGTCCTCCTTTAAATGTGATGCCAGGTGATAAGTTTTCCTTTTATTTCTGTCAGCCAAATTCCACTGCTCAGGTGACTGTTCACATTGTGGTTTTCACTTGCAATTAAAACCTCTAAGCATGTTAGACTGGAGCGTTCAGCAGCATTCCAGTTTATTTAACTGACTTTTTATTAATTACTGGGTCAGTTGCCAACTGCCAGCCCAAAATTAAATATGGGCTTGCCTTTATTTTCCTAGGCATTGTATTTAAAGTTATCGAAGGCTTAACAAATTCCCCAAAGCCTTCTTGGCTGAGATGGAAACTCTGGATCTAGGGCTTCCCTGGAATGATTTTGAATGTTTCATCCCTACCCTGTGCAGACACCTGGCCCCATCCTGCATCATCCATCTCCTGCTTGTGAACAAAATTATTCAATATTTTCCTGTTGCCCTGGGCCCAGTCAGGCAGTGTCTAACCTATGCTGCAGCTCGGTAATGGAGTAGTAGTAAACACAACCTTGCTTTTTACTATTTTTCTTCTTAGCCCACAAGTAACATTATAAAGCAGCATTCCCAATTGTGATTAAACTACAACAAGGTCTGCTAGGAAAAAAAAAATGGTAGTTCAAAGTGCCTCCCTCCTTTCCTTATCCTCATCCAGAGACCCATTCCTGGGTAATGCAATATATCTTGTGTGTTCTTATACCATGTTTCACTGTATTAGGTAATTTAACAGCTGAATAAGACAATTTATAATTGTCTAATGGAGGAGAAAACAGGCTCTTAACACTTTTCTTCTTTTCTTGCTGTTCATTTTGGCAAGAGCACTAGGGAACTCATGTTCTAGCATTATAATAATGATGGGAATTCTCCTCTTAAGAAATTCCAATTATTCTCTGGGTTTATTACAGCTTTTTCTGTTTGTTGACTTGTTGGGTTTTTTTGGGGGAAGCACTGATTTACATTTTACCCCTGGTTAAAAGCCTATTTTTTATGCCTGTTTCAATCTTTTTCTGTTATTTAGGTTTTTTTGACTGTGGTCTCACTGCACTTGCACATTAGCACCGTTGTACTTTGAGGTGATATGCAGAACTGAATATTAGATCATCAACCACTCATTTTGCTAAGTTTCATTGTAGTACCCTGTTATGTAAAGAGGTGACATGCAAACAATCATATTCCTGCTCTGGTCTTATTTATTTAAAGTGGAGTTTACTTTGGGTTACTGGATTAGATGCACCATTAGATGCATCTGACAGTGCAGTCACTCTTGTGTTACTGTTTCTAGGGGTAAAAGTGTGAACTCTCAATTTTTTTTTATTATTTTTCATTGTTTTTCACTGTCTTCTGAAATCAAAAAGCATTAGACTGAGCATAGGAACCAGGAAAATTATCAGAACTTGGTTGGGTTGCATGAGTCTCTTACTTGTTAGCCTGTTCTTTAGATGCTGAAAAAGGACCGAAACATACCCCATTCCTCTTCCCATTTCTGTTAGGCAGCATGAAGATGTTTTTTCACCACTTATTGCCCAAATCTACCTCCATTCTCTTAACGAAGGGAGCCAGGGTGATTGCTATTTAGTTCTTCCAAAAGATTTGGAAGTGAGAACTGCTTTCCACATATAAATAACTCCAGTGAGGGAAAAACCCAATGGCATTATACCTACTGCCGGGCTGTGATTACAACTAGAAACTGCATATAGCTCAGCTGATTTTAAATTATCCAATATATATTAGATCAGCCTGAAGGCTGACTTTTTCAATGGTACTTGGCAAAGCTCAAAGAGAAGTTAGTTGGAGCTAAGGAGGGTAGCCATGGTCATCCATCCATCATTCTGACTCCCTCTGTCTGGGAGGATGCGTAGTGCCAGATGAACAATCAGGAGTGGGTTTGTTGGTAGGGTTGTCCTGGCTTTGGTTGGGGTAGAGTGGATTTTCTTCACAGTGGCTGGTACAGGGCTGTGTTTTGGGTTTCTGCTGAGCACAGGGTTGATAATATATAGATGTTTTTGTTACTGCTGAGCAGGGCTTACACAGAGACAAGGCCTTTTTGGCTTTTCGTGCTGCCATGCTGGGGAGGGAGCTGGGGGGTGCCTGGGAGGTTGGAAGGAGCTGGAACAGGTGACCCAACTGACCAAAGAGATATTCCAGACCATGTGACATCATGCTCAGCATATAAAGTGGGGGGAAGAGGGAGAAAGGCGGCAGGGGATATTTGCAGTGATGGTGTTTGTCTTCCTAAGTCATTACATATGATGGAGCCCTGCTCTTCTGGGGATGGCTGGACACCTGCCTGCCCATTGGAAGCAGGGAATTAATTCCTTGCTTTGCTTTGCTTTTGAGCATGGCTTATGCTTTCCCTGTTAAACTGTCTTTATCTCAACATGTGAGTTTTCTCGCTTTTGCCCTTTTGATTTTCTTCCCAATCTTTTTGCTGGGGGTGTGAGTGAGTGAGTGAGTGAGTGAGTGAGTGAGTGAGTGAGTGAGTGAGTGAGTGAGTGAGTGTGAGTGGCTATGTGGGGCTTGGCTGCTGGCTGAGATGAATCACAAGGGCATGAAAAAAGCCACATTCATTTTAGTTGCTGTGCTTTAGGGAATGAGCAGACCTGGAGGTACAACTTCACGTCCCAAATCTCTGCTCTCTGACAAGGATTCCCAGAGCTCACTTTTCCTCCTTTATTGCTTGTGCGTCCTGACTTATGTGAGCTTTCAGCTGCCTTTCTGATAAACTTTTTTGTTTAATATTGAAACTTCTCTCAAACAACCTTTAATAATAAAGCCATGAGGTAGAGCTCTCTTACTTTTTTTTCCTTTTTACTGTCATGTTTATGTATGAAGCAAATTATAATATCCAATAACTTTGCAGTCCTGTGAGTTTTTATAAATATTTAAAATGGTTACACTCTGTTTAAAATTTCCCATGCATTAGGAATGCAAGAGACTGCAAATTAAATTTATATTGCATATTTGAATATTGGATGTCAGAATACACTAAAGTTATTTGGGCTAAAGCAAGTGTAATACCTAATACAAATGCAGTGATTTGCCGTGACACAGTGCCTTGATTCATTGGCAGTTTATACAAGCACTGAAAAAAGATGACACACATTGCAAATTGTTGAGCAAAGTTAACAATCAGGTCAAAATTGTAATTTGCAAAGCTAAATAGACTGATGTAGGCATGGAACAATATCAGATTTTGAGGTTATTTAATTTCTTTTCTTCCTTTGGCTTCTGTTGCTTATTTTCTTGCATTATGGATCTTCTTTCTCTGTATCTTGTAATATTACCTAGTCACATAGGTACTGGGAATACAATATATGTTTATATCCATCCAGACTCTCATACAAGTCATATTTCATTTGCTTCAATTTTCTGTCCTTGGAAGCAAAATTGAAAAGATACCCTGAACAGTCTTCAAGAAGTGTTCTAGCTACTGTTGTCTCACATTATGAATATTGTAGTCAATACAAATAATGGAAAAGGGAAACAAAGCAAAAGCACAATTTGCAGTGCTTAAACTCTGTCCTTCATTTCCCTTCTGTTTCTTACTGATTTTAATGTTGTCCTCAAAATCATACTGATAAGTATTTTCAAGTACAGCAAGGGAAAAGCATTTTTCAGCCTTTCCAGTTATGGAGGTTCTTCAGTTTCCTCTTGCCAGGTTCTCATAATCAGCAATCACGTAAGAAACTGGCCATTTTGTTTCTTGGCTGTTGTCTCTACCTATTTCTTTTAAACAAAGCAATTTTTTTTTTTGGCCAAGAGTTGTGCAGGTTGATGGGTTCATAATAACCAGAAATTTTTAAAAGGCTATATATGTAGAAAATGTACATTGGCTCAAGATTTTAAAGAAAGAAACAACTGTTATTCTGGTTTTCTTCTTCACTGCAGAAATCAGAGCAATCCATGCATTTTGCGTCATGCTGCTCCACACAGTTTTATTCTCATTTAAAACAGTCTTTCAGGAGGCATCCCATCCTGATATAGAGGCATCTAGAGATGGAGAAACCACTTATTCTGTGAGCTACCTTTTCTGTTACAAAATGTACAGAGGATTTCAGTTTAAATCTGTCTAGTTTTGGTACTGTTTTGCATGCTCTTCTCTTAAGAGATAAGAATCTTTAATATAATATTACTTTCTATCTGTAATGGTAATCTCATCCTTCTCTGTTACAGACTGCACAGACTGCCCTCTGAAGCACAGCCAAAGGGGTGAAAAACAGAGCATGAAGCTGACACAGAGGTATTCTGCACCAAGAAGTCAGAGGGACATGGAGTGAAAGCCACGTGATGCTTTGGTGCCATGAAGGGGGTGGAGGGAAGAGGTCACACAACCCAGACCAGTTAATCACAGGCTGTGGAAAACAGGAAATTAAGTGAGTATATCCCTATGAGGCACGTGTGCAATGCTTGGTTCACAGCTCTTTCATCGAAGAAGAGGCAAGAAGTGTGCCTTGGAGGTGATGTCCAGAGTTACAGATTAATTAACCTTGGATGGCAGCACTTATGGCAGCATTTATGGCAGTCTGCAAGTACCCCAGGTCATCGTTTGCTGTGTTGGTAAGTAATGGGAAAATAGAGTAGACAAAATGAAAGTAATTAAGATAAAGTGCTGGGGAATTTAATAGAAAAATAGTGTGTATTTCAGAAGCACAGTTGCTGCTACCTAACAGGCACTAAGAATTCTATGCTTGTGAGAAGCTAAAAATGAACCTTAATCACCTGTTCTGTAAGAACACTGATGGCCATTAAAAAAAATGACCCCGGTTAGTAAGGGAAATGCCATATCCAAAAATCAGCACAGTCAAAAGGAGAGTTTAAATTTATTCAGCTATCAGTAGCAAGACTGGAAAAAGGTTGTTAAGTATGAGTTATGGCTCCATTCCACGTACTACAGCCTGTAGCAATGGATATTTTAATAAACTTCACTTGGAAGAAAATAAAATTATTTCTGTGAAAATACCTGAGGTGTTTTGAAGATACCAGAATCCAAGGAAATATATTTCATGGCAAGGATCCCTATAATGCAGAGAAGTAGGGGAAACATAAGCACGTAATGAATATAGAACAGGCTTGAGGAAATAAGTGCTGGTGAATTTAAGCAAACTGTGTGCCTTGAAATGTAAAACAACCAAAGTATATTTCTTCAGTACAACAGTGACTAGTAGAATACATTTATTAACTGCAGAGCAACCAAACTCCCTATCACGTTAAATGCAAACCCCCTGAAGGAATCCAGTGTTTTGATTGAAAAGGAATGGAGCCTTCACACAGGGCAGCTAAGCCCATTAACAACCAGTTTGCCCATAAATTGCTTCTCAGGGTGCTGTGTACCAGCCCATGCTCCCCCAGCAGGCAGGGGCCACTCAGGTGGAGGAAGGAGGTGGATGGAGTGGGTGACTGCAGGGAAGGAGCCATGGGCAAAGGCTGCAAGGAGGAGGTTTCACCTCACGCTTCAGAGTCACGGACGGCATCACTGCTTGTTGCTGCTGTGACAGGCACACCAGCAGCAGCAGAAGGGAAGAGAAACCATTTCTAAGCACAGCAGCCTTAGAGCTGTGGTAGGTCCAAGGCTGCCTAGCAAAACAATCTTCTTTCTTTTGCTGCTGCTGTGCTAGGTACCTCCCTGCATGGCTTAAGTCTCCAGCCAGCCCCAAGTAAAGACTATTTCTGCTGACTGATAAAAACTTGTGTGAAGCACTCGATAGACAAATAGCACAGGAAAGTCCTTTCTGAATAGTTTAATGATATCTGTCAAATAAATGCACTAAACACGGGTAGGTATTTCTTTAACACCCAAAAATGAGTTAATTAGTGTATACAAAGATTTTAAGTGCAAAGCAAGAGCAAGGCACAATGTGACAAAGCTGCCTGCAGTTCTTCAGCTCCTGTGCAGCGCAGTAGTACTCCAGGGACCTTAAGTCCTGTAGATGATGGAGAAGAGCACTCTTCATCAGCTGTTCCCCCAGTCAAGTCCATAGCATTAGCTGGGCTATGCGTAGCTGGACACTGATTATGCACCTTTTTCCCTAGGAGAGCACAGCACTTTAAAAGCTGTGTATTGTTCTTGGGGAGATAATTCCTCAGGTAACCACTTGATATCTTTACCCGTCTTTCCCCCCTGTAAATTTGAGTGGTTTCAGTGACAATGTTTATTGATGTTGTTTCCATGGGGGAACTCATCCTACTGCTTTGGGGACCTGGAGGATCAGCTTGTCTATGCTGTAGAAAATAATGCTGCTACACTGTTGCTATGAGCTCCATATGAACCCTTATGGGAGGAAAATATCACTTTATTATAAAAGAAATTTTACTTCACTCACATTTTCCTGCTGTACTTCTCATAAGCACCAGGACAGGTGCCTCCAGGTGGACACCAAATTCGAGACCTTGCCATGATGCTTGCGCTGGGGAGGGTGACTAACCTTTGACTTTCTTTGTGCCTTTTAGGAGCTGATGATGATTTTTGCCTCTCCGTCCTATCCCATCCCATGCCACCTTTGTGAGTCCATAGGTTTCTTCACCATCCTTTATCCTTTTCTTTGGGCAGCCTGGGACTCTAGGCCATTCTTTATCTTCCCACTTTGATGGGAACCATTACTATTTGAATATTTTCGTTTGGGTGTAAGCTGTTCTTGGCTTTCTAGTTCTCCTGAGAAACAGGATGTCTGTGACCTGTTCATCTGGGTGCCACCAGATGCACCACTCTTATGGCCCTTCTGTTCCTTTGTTCCCGCAGCCAGAACTACCCACACAGTCTCTGCTCATGCCAATCTTAATATTTCTGTTACAGCTCTCTAAAATGCTCAGCAAAGCTCTCAGTGACCCTTGTCCTCACTGCTACTATGAAGTGAATTTTTATGAAGTGAAATGAAGGCACAGATCTAATCTTACCTGTCCTTGCAATTCCTAATAATTCAGAGTATATCATTCAGTATCTGCCTTTGCAAAACAATTCAAGTTGTTAACAATTTGAAAAGAAGAATACCTCAGGAAAAACATTAAGCTTCAATAAATATATGTAGTGAGTGGATGCAGAAAATGTCTGCGTTCAATTAACTAGTTCATTCATTTCTTCTGTTACATCTTACAGTGATTCCACAAAATAACTTTGGTTTGATATTTTCCATTATTATTTTTTTCCCCAAGCCGATGAATGTGTCTCTGCAGGGTTTTTACAGCTGTTTCCTTTAGTTGTTTTTAATTTTGAAACAGAGAATAATGTAGTTTTCACTAAGCTTTTTGTTTTCAGCCAGAAAATATGCACTGCAGTGCATAACTGCTATGCATGTTTAGCTATCCAAACAGAACTCAAAGACCAGAAGCTGCAGCATGGCTCATTAGGGATTTTTTTGTAAATATAATATTAATACAAAAAGGAAAATCAGCCCAAATTTTCAAGGGTCCTTGAGCTAAACAAATCAAGTAGACTCACTAGCTTAGCAATGGTAAAATCTTGTTAGTAAAAAAATACTCAGATGGAGTGTTTTAGTTTTAACTGCTGTCATTCCCATACACATTTATGTACTTATAGCTACTCTGATAGTATTTCTTCCTGCCATGTTCCTGTGCTATAACAGAAAATGGTTTCTGAAATGTAATACCATGCAGCCTGAGATACCATAGAGAGCTGAATCTTCTCTCGATAGCACTCCAGGATGTTTGACGTTAATTTAGAATGCAGTGTCATTTCCCAGGAGTTATGGGTTAATTCTGAAAAAATTAAATGACCTTCAGATACATGTTGCATAAATGGTTCTCACTCATCCATATTCAAAGCAGGACTTTTAAAAGAGGCTCCATGTAGCTCATATCTGCAAGTATGATCTCAGGGAAAAATAATTGCATTCTAAATCGCAGTTACTTGACTAGAGGCAAAAAAATTTTTAAAATGTCTACCTCTTTAAACAAATCATCTCGTATTTGTAATTTATTCTCAGCTTTCCAGGTGGTTATCTTTGTCAGAATTTCAGCAAGGAAAATAACATATATGAACCATAGGTAGTGGATAATTGAGGCCTCCTATAAAGACAAACTATTGTGTATGTAAACATCCCAGCATGCCAATATAAGTGAAAGTGTAATGAAAAGTAGTTCTATTTCAGTCAGTCTCAGATAATTGTCTTCTATGAACTTGTAAGAAACAATGGTACTCCATTTCACACAATTTAAACATCCACTTACTTTTTTTGTTAAAAATGTTTCTTACAATGCTTTAACGCACTTACAGGTACTCCTGGATTACAGAAGAGCTGCCTTCAAGTTCCTTGAAATTGCTAGACCACCTCAGAAAGCTGTTTGAGTTTAACACATATTCTCATTTTATAATGACAGTAAATGCACATTTTCCTTTTGAACAAGGAGTAGAGATTAACAAATTCCTGATTTCTAGATGAAATTAAATGGAAAGTAGTGTCTGTGTAGATGCATAGGTCCCTCAACTGTTTAATATGAAAGACCTTTTTTGGATGGGTGGGTTTCCTTTCTGTTTCTGAAGACTTTGCCCCAGACTCTTTACTCCCAGAAAATATGTGCCTGACATCTTTTTTTCCTCCAATGCCTCTTTTTTTCAGGAGGCAGAGCCAGCATTGATAAGTCCTGTGTGAGAATTTATCACACTCCTAGAGTAGTTTTTTAGATTTTAGCCCATTTATGCTCCCCAACAGCTCTGTCTGGCAGCCTGTGAGTCTCACAATGCAGAAGAGAAGGTGAAGCCTTGTGACATATTGGGGAATATTTTGTTCTCATTCCCTAATTTTGCAAATGCTAAAATCATTTTCAAATGTATTACGAATTTAACAAACACTTTAATCCGAAATCACAGATGAAAATTGTTTGAGCTTTCTAATTTTCCTTTTCAAGCTTTTCCCCTTATGGAAAGTCTAAGTATTATCACTTATGAAAAGGGTCAAGGATATGGAGGTCCAGGTTATCCTAGCCTGTAAAAATCCATCCCCTGCACCCAAACCAGGGTCTCAAGGGTCATTAACCACCACTCCTTTCCTTTTATGTGATCCTCTTCAGATCCTTTTCATGCTTGGAAATGCATGTGGCTTGGTACAGACAGAGCAGTGCTGCCTGCAGAGTGTTAAGGACTGGGAGGAGGTGTCAACACCTTCTCTTTTTCTAATAGATGAAACGGAGACTGAAAGAAAAACAAAAAGAGAGAGACAGATTCCACATCCTCGAAGACAGAGCTGGGTACTGCCCACTGGTTTCAGTGCAGTCTGTCTGAATGAGCAGAGGTTCAGTCTCTCCCTTCTGAATGGGGTACGAACCTTAGCCCTGGGAGCCACGCCTGTGTGTTGGGGAACAAAAGGGGTCTACAGACAGCTTTCTGTATCTCCATGGGCTTGCTGTTTATTGCAAATGCACCTAAAATGAAAGAAAATCATTGCTCAGATCAAAATTCAGCTCCTCTTTTTCCTTTTTTCCTTTCTTTCATCATTTTTGCAGTTGATCTGCCATTTACTCTCCCCTCTCCCTACAAAAACAAAAACAAATAAATCTGCAAAACCAAACTCTAGTTACCTGCATCTACTAGTACTTACTTTTCTGTTTTTACTGCAGATGTGTAAAACTAACCACCTGAACGGTGGTTGTAGAGACAGAGACCTAGATGTTCTGATAGACCCAAATGGATCTGAATCCATCTTTTTTGTTTCCCTAAGTAGTTTCTTACTCAGGTCCTAGTTCCCTTTCTCTAGAGCCACATGTTTTTTCTCAGTTAAATGTGTGTAGAGGACAAACTGTAAGTCCTTCATTCTGGCTTTCCTTAATATGGACACATGTCAGAAGCTTTAGGAAAAATCTATTTTTTTTTTTTAAATGGAAACAATTTATTCTATAAGGCCTACACACAGGAATTAGGAGACAGCCAGAGGCTGGGACATGTGGGTTATCTGTACTTGTGTTTATAAAGAGAGGGAAATTAAATGTGTAGAGGAAGAGGGTTTGAGGTATATACCCAAAAATGCTGGGAAGTGCAGGTGGCAAGGAGAATCTGGTGTATACTGACATGGTTTGCTAAAAGCCTCTGTTTCCCTGAGCAATATGATCCTTC
This sequence comes from Acanthiza pusilla, assembly GCA_036630365.1. Taxonomy (NCBI): domain Eukaryota; kingdom Metazoa; phylum Chordata; class Aves; order Passeriformes; family Acanthizidae; genus Acanthiza; species Acanthiza pusilla. Next base: position 23,966,109 of record JAXCHO010000036.1, read on the forward strand.
TGTCATATGCTGGTCATAGTTTCAGGAAGAAGTCAGAAGTTCTGTCCACAAAGTTGAAAAAAAGAAAAAGTAGGAAGGAACCTGTGGGAAAAAATTCCCAACCAGAATTAAGTCTGAGATTTCACATCTTCAAAGAATAAGAATCCCATGGTTATGATTCTGAAGAAGAGATCTGACCGATTAAAAAGATCAGAAATTATATTATCACATTTTTACTTCCATGTGTCTGTGGATAACAAAGACATATATTTCAGTTGTAATTTTTATTTTATAATCTTATGATTCTTTTCCATGAATTCACTTTGCATTGATATTTTTGCACCCTATATTTAACACCTGCCATTTACAAACTTAACTTAATTTGGGTGTTTACTTCATGAACCAAATTCCATATCATCAAAGAGAAATTGAACAGCTGAAACAATGCACAGTGAATTTTTCATTCTTCTGAATATAAGTTTAATAACCACATTGTTAACTGTGTTGTTCAAACACTGCACAATCTGCTTAAATATTAAAGGGTTTTTTCTGCTGACATAATTTTCCTATGGAAAATGTTTTGTTAGCCTTTATCTGAGACACATTACTAGGCACTGTAATTGGTGATTTGTTCATTGATTTTTAAGCTATGTGTTGTTATTTTCTTTTCACAATATTTTCAGTCCAGAATAGCAAGTAAGACAAAATTATGAAGATAGCCACTTACACAAGCTATCTCTAGATATTTCTGGGTTTTCTCTTGACTCTAGTTCTCTGTGTAAGCTTTACCAGGAGCCCCATCACCTGCCTTTCAAATTCCTTAGAACCAAAATAGCAACAGCTGTGCATTGTTACTGCAGCATTTGCCAACCTGAGAGGAACAATGCACAAGGGGAGAAATAAGGCAAGGAATATTGACTTCCATCTGACAAGAGTCAAGCAAAGACTGTTTCCATGAAGTGTTGTATCTATATTTTTGATCACCTCCTTGTGGCTTGAGTATAATGGTGCTTGGAAACCCCAGGCTATGCTAGATTTAGCACCCTAACTCTAAACAGACGACAGAGAATATATAACATACTCACTAGTGGCTCAAAGTCTGCATTGTAGGTTCCATTTTTCACTTCCTGATGGGATTGTACCTTGTACTTTTAGGAGGTATCAATTTTGTAAAGACTTTATCCTTTCTTCATCATAAATACTCTTACTTGGATAGAAATTTCAGAGTGCTGAAGCATCAATTTTTAGTTCCTATGAAGAAATTGTGTGTAGAGCCCTAGTCCCTGCTCACTGCAGTATTTATTTGATTTATGTGACAGTGAGGTTTGCAAAGCTTCCGTTGTTTTCTAGTCCATGGGATTGTGAGAACTGTCTTTCAGAATTGGATCGAACAATACTAATGCTGCCTATAAACAACCCAAAATAACACTCTGAGGAGTGTAAATAAACCTGGAGCTCATTAATCCATATCAACTGCTGCACTGTTGTCATTGAGAAAGTGCTCTATTTAGCAGTCCAGGTGAAGTCATCTCCGTATTCCAGGAATTTTGCCTGAGGCACAGCTGCAAATATCCTGCACAAGATTTACTACACAATTACACAGTGCAAAGCTCTTAGAGGAAACGTACTTCTGGATACAATAGGATCATTTAGGATAGTGGATGGAGCAGAAATTTTGGAAGAGATGGCATGAAACTCATGTTCTCTCAATGAGAGTACTGGTTTAAGTTCCCTTGTGCTTCTATGAAAGGAAATTTTGGGCAGAAAAAATAGGCTACAATGTTTTAATTTGTTAATAGGCAGAAAACACAGGTAGTATCAAAACCTTCTGCACACGCAATTTAGAGGTTTCTATGTCAGTCGATGTAGGACACTCAGGGCTTTCCTGCTTCCCAAGGACTAAATATTAGCTTTTCCATAATTATGGGGAAAATATTTGTTTTTTTAAAAAATCCCTCGCTGAAGATAAAAGGATGCCTAAGTGTTCAGTAACGTTGAAAGTTTGAAATTCAGCCGGGCTTTATGCATTCTGCAGCTTTTCACTGCCCACTGTGACTTGGGCTAAGGAATTGCTAACTTCTGAAATGTGCCTGCACAAGCCATTTCTTTGTTTGCAGGAGATTAAGGGCTTTTTCTTTATCTTTTCTCTTTTATTGCTTTAGGCATGACAGGAAGCAGACACAAAGTGTGATCACAATTTCTATAAAGCTAACAAGTATAGATTGTGTCAGCACAAAGATCAACCCCATTCGCTAGTCTGCCTTTTGGAAGTTTCCTGGGGAGCAAATATAAGCCCCATAGGTTTTCTCAGCCTCACCTGTGTTTAGTGACTTCACTTTTGCATGCAAGAACATACAAAGACCACAGACAATGCAAGGGGAGGGCAAAACACTCACATAAAAACTCTGCATTTGGTTTCTTTGCATAATTCAGAAAAAAAAATACTCTTTACATAACATTTTGATTAGAATCATCAGTTTAAAGCTACTTCTTACTAGTGACAAACACTTGGATCGAAATTCTCTCTTCTGGATTCCTGCCTAGCACAGAGGGAAGGAAGACCTCCTGTGGCCTGCTGGGGACACTTTTCCTAATGCAAGACAGACTCCTCCTGTATGAAGGTAGTGATTGGATATGCTCTCTTCCAGACTAATCAAATGCAGTTACCTCAGCCATGAACACATCATGTTCCCTGGTCCTTAATACAAATCCTTAATAATTTTAGTAGCCTTTCACTGGCCAGTTTTTCTCTTGTTCTGGATACAATAGTTCAGGTGAGCCTTCACAAAGGCTGAATAGACAGGAGTAGCATTTTCTCATGGTTAAAGCAATTCTATTCTGGAGTATTTACTGCCCATTCCTGTAAACACAGCTCCCAAGAGTATCAGGAGTAAATAACATAAACCTTTTCAGAATTTTATGGTCTTAAGTCATTGTGGTTTCATTTGCAGAAATTTTGGTAACTCCTTGAAATGGCTGAAACCCACCTGAGTCAGGTGACTTACTTTGAACAAAGGGGATTTTATTTATTGAGGTTTCTGAAAAATGATATTATAATGAGCCCAGCTTATTGCAGCAATACCCACCACTAGAGGATATATTGTTATTCTTAAAAGTCTTTGTGCCTAGTTTCTGGTCCTTCTGATAAGTTGTGCTCATGCCAGAGGTTGCTAAGAAGCCTGACTACAGTTTGTGAAGCTCTCAGACACTGAAAAAAGCACCACAGAAAATCTTGTGAGGAATATAGTAACTGCCTTGAGAGAAAGGTCTGAATACTGTATGGAATACACAGTGAGAGGACATTACAAAATATGGAAATTCTGTATATGAATCAAAAACAAATCATGTCTTGTACTGAAGTTGGAAGGGGTCCCCTGTGAAGAAAATGTAACCTTGAATTTGTTGTCTGTATCAGAATACATCATTATCTTGACATTTCCTATCCATTGAACATTTCTCAGCCTTTATAACATTCTTTTAACTCTAAGAGCATTTTTTTCTTCTAATTTAATAATAAAAGAAGCTTGTTGAACTAAAGAATTAAGTTTTACCAAAAGGTCAGCTTATATACACTAGTAAAACTGTGCAGAATATGAATGTATCATCTGTTATTTATGGTATTTCTGAATTAGTGATATTGAAATGTCCTTGCAGGATAGTTACTCAAATAAAATATATCATTGTACAACTGCAGTTGGAAAAATCAACCAAAGGATAGAAGAGCCAAAGTATTTCATCAAATATAATTCTAAGTGTAAAATCTGAGTCGTCAGGACTGCCACTAAGCTGTTCTTTTGGGCTCTGAATGTGCCTGAAATCTCAGGTGAAAGCATAATTGCGTCATGTCTGTCTCACCACGCTCAGAAGCACAACTGCTCAGCTGGTGTCAGCTGTGGCCTGACATCTCTAGCTCCTGCACACCCCTAAAACACTGTAGAAGTAAGGGACTGCTCCAGGCCATGTGTTTATCTCTGGTTGGCAAGCATCTACCCTAAGACACCACAAAAGGAATTGCACTGGGAAACAGAAGATGACTTACAGTCCCCTTTTGCCCAAGAGTGTATTTTACCAAGAACTGCTAGCCATGACAGAGAGAGAAGTTCTAGACCTTCCCTCCCTATCCAACTCCTCTGTGGACTGGACATTCAAGTCCTTCTGCACCTAAAAAAGTGTTATTTGGAGCAGGAACTGCAAACGTATGTTCTCAGATTAGATTGATGCTACCAGCTGATAGCATATCCTGGAGCTGATCTCGAATCCACAGCTGTGCTTTATGCGTGAAAGAAGCACAGGTCAGACAGGAGAAAATGAGCCCAAATCCTATGGACTGGCTCCTACACTCATGAAATGAATCGATCTTTTAAAGTAAATTACTCAGTTTTAGATACTGAGATCATTTGCCTGTAAAGGAAATTTCAAACTACCTCTTTACAGAGTCCTGCTTGTCCGTACTCTCTCTGAGCCGGTGAAACCTGACTTAGGTCCTTCTTTCCTAATACCTTATTCTGCTATTTCAGTGTAATAAACAGTGAGCAGTAACACCATAATAAACTTCAGAATATTAATATTTAATAGCGTGAAACAATTTTAACATGATAGATGTCTCATTAATTTTTGGCTTCCTCAGTCATTAAAGCAAAACTAGGTTGCATGATACCCTTGGATGTTACCTTGTCCTTCTCCTTCCCCAGGTTTCCCATGACTTTATTATTTTTGATTAGTATTTTTCTAACCTCTTATTCTTAAAAACTTTCAGAATTGTCTATCTCATAACCCCCCCCAGCCTATTCTTATGCTTTATTATCCATCCTATGAGATTCTCCTCATAATGCTTCAGTTAAAGCTCCTTATTTCACACGTTATCCACTCAAAGGCATGAGGAACTGATTACTCTTTTTTTTCTTATGGTTTGATATATGGTCTGTAAGTTTTTTTGCTCTAGACTAAGCTATCTGAAATTATCCAGTCATTCTCTACAAGATCCATTTTTTTACTTTGAACTCTCTATACTCAATCCACATTTGTTTTTTAAGCATATTTATTACTGCTGGGCACACTACTCATTTAAGACTGCGGCAAGAAAAATCCCCAACCTGCTGTATTTAGTGGGTTATATTCTTGTGTGTACACATACGCATCAGTATGTGTGTGTGTATATTCTAGTAGAGTGCTTGTCTTTTTCCTAACAGCATGACTATATTCATTAATATTCAAATTAGAATCAAACCTTCCTCTCAAACTCAAATCCTTTCCTTCAGATCTCTTACCCAGCCTTCTGCGCATGCAGCCTACCTATCTATACTGTAACATCTTTCACATGTCTTTATTGACTGTGCACTATTTCTTAATTTCACACAGTCATCCTAAATTCTAACCCTGTTTTTCCCTGTTCTTTCATCCCCCTTCCACTTCAGTGACATCTGCAAACTTCTTAAGTATGTTCTGCTGTGAAAGTTCTTAACAGAAACGTTGAGTAGTGGCCCTCTCAAGAGAGACCTCTTCAAAATTCAACTGGCACGTCTTCCATTTTGACAACAAACCATTAATAAATGCTTTTAGTGGCTACCAAATACTCAAGATTTATGCTCTTCCATAAAAATCTCTCTCTGACAGGTTTTTCACCTAACTTGTTTTCTGGAATATTATATAAAAGTGTCAAATTTTTCTAAAGTGAGGATATGACATATACTGTTCCTGCTTTTTTTCTCTAATGGAATACAAATCAAATTTACAAACTATAAACTGGCTGGTCTTCTTGTCATCATCCAGGTGTCTGTAAATTACAGTTTGAGTGTTTCTTACTATATTTTTTCCTGAAACTCCATCTTTGCTACTGTCTAACTCCCCAGCACTTCCTTTACTTTTTCTTTAAAACTTGCAATATATTTGCTCATTTTCAGCCTTTTGTACAATATATGTTCTCCATGGACTCTGAAAATTGTTGGTAGTTTTTGTTTGAGAGTGTTTCGGTCAGTTCTCTAAATGCTTTGCAATGAGGCTATTCAGTCCTAGTCAATTTTGAAATCTATACCATAGATAGAACCAGAGGTGTGCAAGAAAAAGACAAGAGACAACATGTACAGGTTGCACATTGACATAAAGAAAAAAATTCACAGCAAGAGTTCCCACAAGGACTTCAATAGGTTTCTTAGTGAGGCTGTGGAGTTTCTATCTGGATAACCTGGGAAAATGTTGAAGCTGGTCCTGTTTTGAAAGGGGTTGGGACTAGATCACCACAGAGGTCTCTGCAGTGTGCACGATTCTTGCACTCTGTATTGATTTTATCACTTTTCTTTTTTCCTTTGAGGTTCAGTGTTAGATTGATTTTTTTCTTTGATGACTGGTCATGATCAAGCCAGATGTAATCATACATACTGTACGAAATAGTGGTCTAGTAACAGCTGAAGTCTCATCTGTACCCAGTCCCTTTGTGTCATTTGTTATTGCTCATCAGCTGGGTTCCCAACTGTTCTGGGAATAAAATAGGTACGTCACGTGAGTGAGAAACATTTGTAAATTGCATCCCCACGGTTATAAGATGGTGTTTCGTGTTTCCAAGACTTGCTCTTGGAAATTGCTTTTGTTGTCTTTCATCCCCATCTCATGCTTATTTTAATTAGTTTCCAGTAAATGCTATCGTGTATGGCAAGGAAAAGGTTTTTGTGTGTGTGTTTAAAGCCTTAGTGTGCCTTATGATACGCTGAGGCAAACAATAATTAGTATCACTCAATTAAACAGATAAGCCAAAGCACTCTCCTTCATCTGTCCAAGGTCATCTATCTCAAAGCACATCTCTCTTTGGAGATATATTGGGAGGTCAGCCATGCTGTGTCATGAAGAGATTCATCACTTACACTCTAAGTAAAACCAAATTATTACCTTCTCCTTCTTTGGTGCACTTAGTCATGGCACAAAGAGGGCCTGTGAACTGCTGAGTTTCACACCTATTTAAGAGTCTTAAAGCTTAACTGGGATTACAGTATTTTATGCCACTTCCATTTCTTTGAGCTGGTCTCCGCATTTTTGCTGCAGTCAGCTCCTAGGAAAGAACACGTTTTTGTTCATCTCTCCACTTGAGCCTGTACCTTTCTGTGCACAACGCCTGCAGCTGGTCTGCCTGCCAGAGAGCTCTTCCTTCTGTGAGAGCTGCTGTGTGCCTTCCTGTAAATATAACTAGCTTGGCCAGCATGATCATTGCTTTATAAACCATTTGTCACAGTTCTCAGGGTATTGCATGTGTCCTTTACGATACTAAGCACACAGAGGAAGCTACGAAATAATACATCTGATTATTTATTCTGGAAAGTAATTTCTGCTGAATGAGAGAACAGCAATGACTAATATGTTGTGCCAGCTCTTGGCAGGCTGGCCAGCCCAGCAAACTGACCAGCCTGCAAAATCCCTTTGTTTGTCACCATCCACCAAGCAGAGATGCCTTTCAAAACCTCTTTTTGAGCTCTTTATAAGTCCATCTATTTTCATTCTCCCTTTATATTTCCTCCCTTAACATCTTTCTTTATTTGCCAAGAGTAAAGCCAATTTTTTCCCAGCTGTATATCTAGCAAAATGGGAAGTTGGAGTGTACTATTTTTGGATAGGGTATTGACACCACTTTTTCTGCACTGAATCTTAAGATTTATTTTTATTTTGTTAATAAATCCAGAGTGTTTATATATCTGAGAATTTGACTAACATTACACATTAACATGAAAGGACTTAACTTTCTGATTTACATCACTTTTCACTTGCTTCTCTAGACTTTGGTAATTCAAGTTTTGATACGAACATTGTTTATGATTGTGTATATTGTACTTGCTACGAAGCATATTAGCTTGTAAATCCTTGTAAACAGCTAGCTTGTTAATGTCTTATCAGCAGTTCACTCAAGTGATTCACATCCGTTCAAACGTCTTCTTTTATTTTTTAAATTACGTTAGGCTTCCTGAATCATTATCATATTCTTTTCAGCATTCCTACACTCTGCCATGCTTGAAGAATGACACTATGCTGTATGAACATGACTGACAATTGTGGCAGTGGAAACAAGTTTAAAAAAACTTTAACACCTTAAAAAAAGGAACACTCCCTCTAGAAGTTAAACTTATGCAGGTATTTCTGTGTTAGATCACACGTATATTTCTAACTTATTATCCTAGTTTTAACTTCTTCTTTTCATGGAAAGAATAGCAACAATTTCCCGAAATAAATAAGCTTTCCATCTCTATTTTGAGGTAATGGCATATATTAATTAACAGATGCTAATTTCATGTAGACATAAGCAATCAAAGTGTAAAAAGAGGTCACTGTCAGTGCACTAAAGCAGACATCCTTGCAACCGCCCTTGCTGATTGTGGTTTCACATATAGCTCAATGCCTTGCTACTCACACTATGCAAAGGGAAAAAAATCCATTCTTTAGGGAAAATTCAAGAAACCGGGAGCAGAGGCAAAGAACACTACTGATGTATCCTAATGGAGGCACTGTCTTTGACACTCACTAATAACTGTGAGCAGCATATGTACTCTGGGAACTCTGAGCAGTGTACTGTCCTGAGATGATGGACCCCTAGAATCACCCTGATACACTGTGTCCTCCAAGGCATCGTAACAAATGCAATATCTGAAAAACTATTGGAAATAAATGCTGACAAAAGGTGGTTCACTGGAGAGATCATTAGAAGACTTTCAGTGGTGTATAAAGGCACAATCTGGAAAAGCAATTTATTATCCTGTGCATCTGGTAGCCTGGCACATAGGCCCTTAAGTGACAGGTTTGGTTAGCTCCTGTAGAAATGATTCTGATTATTATTGTTTTTATAACACCTCTTCCAGTGGTTAGTTGAAAGTGCTGTCCACAGGCTATCCATTCCACTAAGATTTCAAATTCATTATGGTCATTTTTCAGAACAAGGAAATCCATTTTCTATTACCCAGAAGATGTTAGCTTCATGTGTTTCTGAAAGAGCACAATTGTGGTGGTTGCTGATGGTGAGTGAGTAATTGACCAGAGAAACTTTTTGTATCCACTTTGGCATGATAAAAAGCTAGTGCTGTTCAAAGGAAACATTATAAGCTTTCTCTTTGTAGAGAGAACTCATTCCTTGTCCAGGTAGTAAGTGCAAATAATTACATGCCATTTAGTTGAATAAAAAGATAGATGACAGAAAAGAGGAGAAAACTATAGCAAAGAGAAGAAAAAAAAATTGCTATGTAAAACTTATAAATCATTTTTACCTCCACAGAGTCCTTGAGATAAGAGGTAATAGTCTGCTTAGCTACTTTAAAGAGGAACTGATCTTAGAATTAGTACCACATCCTTACAAATTAAAAGTAAACAGCTTTTTTACATCCTACTGAGACCTCCCTGGTTTGAGCTGTCATGGCTTGAACTCTTCCCATGCCATGGGATGAGCTTTGTCCCAAAGCAGGGTTGGCATAGCCCTGCCAATAGGCTGTGGGGGAGTGGGTATTGGGGTAAAATATCAACAAGCACAGAAATCAAATTGGGGCTCAGTGAATCTCCACAGGCAATGCTTCAGGACCTGTGCCTGGAGCTCAGTTACCTGTGTTTCATTTCTGGTGCTCTTGTCTTTCCACTCCCTCCAGTCTGGCAGAGATGGTGATAGGTAGAGGTCACATTTCAGATTAACAGGTGTCCTTTATAGTGATTTTTTTCAAATTAATCTTGTTATGCTTATTTTTTTGACAGTCAAAATAGAGGAAGAAGCATGGGGCACCATGACATGAAAAGATTTTCTAGCAACCAGAAGTAGGGCAGGCACAAAGTTGTCAAAGGAAAGCAAATCCCATAGGCTTAACCTGTTCATACCATGAAATGGGTTTTCTTGCAGTTTATGTTTTGTAATTCATTACTCAGTTTCCTAAGTTAGGAGTACTGTTCTGTTCTTCTACTTAATAAGAATAACAAAACACAAATGAGCTACTCTATTGCAGCATAAATTTGGATTCTCTAATTTGTAGCAAAACATAGTGCTGTAATTGAACATTGAATAAATTCTGAAGTCCAAAGACATCACGATCAGAGAATAATATATTTTTGCAAGGCTGAGTGTATGAATGGCTACATAGAAAGAAGAACTGAGGGAATTTAAGTACCATTGAGGAAGATTTTGATAACTCATTAGCCAGGAAAGACAATACAACAGGAAAGAAGAATGCAAATGAAGTTTCCCAAGTGTAAGACAAGAAGAAAAAAACAACAAAACCTCAAATTGTCATTGAATGCAATACTAAAAGTCTGATTTCATCTTTTTTTAGACCAGAGAGCTCAAAAATGTATAATTTAAGAAAAACTGATCAGCATAGATCCATAACTGGAAGCCCAAACTTCAGAAATTCCCGTGAATATTTTTGTATATATTACAATGGGTGAAAGTAATAACATATCCATGTTTCATAAAATATTTTAAGTCATACTGCAGTGTATATTATTCTGCAGAATATGAGGGAAGGTGCCCAGAGCAGCTCCCAGGTGAGTGCAACAAGCCCTGACTCGGGGACAGATATCCCCAGTGGAACAGGACACAGGCACACAGTTCTGCAGGAGGTAAAGGGTGGATTTGTGTGCTACAGGCTGTCTGCCGTGAGAAAGGATGCAGACTGCCTTGACAGGATGGCCTGGATCCTATTCCTATCAATCAAGACAATCATAGCCCTCCTGACCACGTCTAGGAACAGGGGATCTCATTAGTCTTTTCATTAAGATACCATAGGGTAGATTCAGTCTGCTGAGATACCTACCTTAGAGCTGCAGGTTTGGTTTTCTGCTGAAGCACTCTTCCTTCAGCTGAATGCTGCTTCCTTATCCATCAGTGAAATGTGGCTAACTGTTCTGAAGTCCTCCAGGAGGGTGTTTATTCTCCTGGATCTGGTCAGAGTTACGAAAAATGAAGCTTCCATTCATGGGCTGTATTTGTAACACTTGCTGCCTTGCTTAAGTTATTTAATTCCTCTTTGCTTCACCTATCCTAAGCAGAATAAGAGAAAATATGCCTTCAGTCCCTTCTGAGGGCTTTTATCCCTTTATATGATGATGACTATATTGCTACTAAGCATTTTTGGTTTCAAAAGGCCACAATGGTCATTAAGAAAGCTCAGTCCTATTGCAGTGCCAGTAGATATTCATCAGAGTTGTGTTGTGTTTTTTAGGGGTCATGTGCAAGCCAAGCTCCTTATATGCTTGAATAAAAAAGAAATATTATGCCTTTTTTTGCTGTTAGGATGTCTCTCACTGTCTCATCCTCTGAACAGTTTCAAAGTGGTTGTCTTTGCCAAAATTTTAGCAACATTAAGCACTTGCTAGATATCCGCCTCCTGTTTTGACAACTCATATGATACATATCATTCTATGCTCATTAATCAAGGTCATGCTTATGCAGATAGTAAAAACTGTCTCTGCTAACAGATTCTCTCTTTTAGGGATCTTCCTTATTCAAATGCATGATAGACATAAGAACAATTCTCTTTTTTAATTTTTTGTTTTCTTCATAATATGTTCGATTTGAAAACCATCTGGAACTGAGGTTTAAATCAGACACACTTTGATTGTTCATGCTATTGCTAGGATGATGTAAACATTCACATTACACACATGATAAATTAACTGTAACCAGCTATTTTATCTTTCCTTCCAAGTGGAAATTGAAAATTCTTGGGGTTTAGCTGTCTGTCACAGTGAATTATAAGCACTGACTACCATATTTTTGAGGAGACTGATTAAAATGATTGAAGAATTCCCTCTATGAACCGCTAGCCAATTAAAAAAAAAATGTTGTGCATCATTCAGAAATAAGGGTTAAAATATGAAAAATTCAAACACTAGTATCAGGAGAAGTTTTGATGCTTGAAGCTGGATCTACAGCCTGCTCTGTACCCTGTGTTGCAGAGTAAGTCATTGCTTTTGAGATAGTGATAGCATTTGCATGTGCAGATTTTCACCCTTAGTGCCAAACATATCTTCATGTTCAAAGAAAACAGAAGTCTTCTTTTTGATGTTCTATAACTTACATCTGCTTTTTAAAATATATTATAATGCTTCCTTTGGGTGAAGATACCATATTCTCTTATAGAGAGTGAAAAATGATCTTAAGCTGCAAGAGAAAGACCTTGTACAGGGTTCAGAGTGAAATAGCATATTACTCATTCAGTTGTCATACTTATTTACCATATTACAGCTGTCACTGTTTGTAAATGGTGATGCTATCTCATTATTTTCCAGCCTGCCTGCAATTAACCTCTTATTTTGAGTGTGGTGAAAACATGCAGTAACAGCACAGAACATTTCAAACATATTTCAAAGTGCATCTTTGTCACTTCAGTTACTCATGAGGGAAACAAATGTTTCCTTACTGATCTGCATGCATGCTGGTCATAAATAATTCTTATCCTTAACATCATGTATTAAAAAAAGGGGATAAATTTCACTAATGGCTTGTATGTTTGTCATCATTGTCTGAATTTTAATAGCTCCTGAATCTTGAGCATAAGTAATGCAAGCAGTAGCAAACGGGTTGAGAGCTTGGAGGACATCATCCTGACTCTGGAGCTGTCTGTGATGAAGACTGGCGAGATGCTAGTCCCAAAATGTAGTCACTGTGCTGTCACTCACACCCTGGGGAGAACTTCCAGTATCCAAATTTACTAGGGCCTCCTGTGTGCAATAAATGCAGAATTGCTACTCACTTATATTTTCACCCTCACATACACTGTGTGATAGCATACCTGTTTTAACATTTATACCCTGTTTAAAAGTTAGCCTTAGGGACCTAAGCTTAGCACCTCACCCTCCCCCAGTAGCCAAATACAAAACTGGTTCAGAAGGCAATTCCAGTCATCCTTGGATGGTGGTTATGACAGGTGAGACAAACTGTTTCACTGGAGTTGCCTGTTCTCCCTAAGAGAAAAGTTGGGAGCGAAGACCTTCAATTTGGGCAAGGAACTTCTAACCTCTGGCATTGGCTGAGCTTTGCCTTCTGATTTTTTCCCTTTTCTTCTGTGAGCCAGCTGTTCAAAGCTAATCATCTGGTTTGCCACCTACAGACAGCAGAGAGCAAAGAGACTCTTTGGGGGATGATTCATCCTCTCCAAAGATCTGACACAGGTGGGTGTTAGTCAAAGTAGCAAATGTACTGTAAATCCATTGCTGCTGGCATTGTTCACTACTTCAGCAGTCTCTTAGGAGGAGAGCTTCTTATCTGATTCTTGATTCAGAAGAGAGTAGCTGACCCACGGCATTTCTGGAGGATGAGATCTCCCGGATATTAGTCTGAGCATTGTCTCCCTGTATAAATGAGGGAAGTGCATGGAGGAGAGGAAGGCCCTTGGGAAAGGCATGAGCAATGAAAACTATTTTGGGACATGTAAGAGGGTATGTGTGAGAGGCAGTGATTACAGAAACAAACAGTAAGGGATTTTTAGGAGAAAAATGGTACAGGAAGTCAAATAAGGTCAAATAAATTAAAGAGCACAAAAGATGTGGGGGAAAAAATTAATACAAATACTGTCAGAAATGGATGGCAAATACATGATGAAACTCATATGGAAAAAGATGCCTTGGAGCAGGAGATTTTGAAGAAGTTATTTACAAAATGAAAAAGTAAGCTGTTGTCAGCTAAATAAAATAAATGCTGTTTTATTACTTCCATTTCAGGATAAGTTCCTGACAGAGGCAGGTAAAGTGTTTGGGAAATGTGTCAGTTAGATATTCCCAGTTAGAAAGATGTGAGTTCTATATCACCTGAAGTTGAAGTTCAAATGTATGGATAATGCTTTCAGATTCATGGTGTGATTTTTGGGGTTGTCCTGTGCAGAGCCAGAAGCTGGACTCGATGTGGGTGCCTTCCAACTCAGGATGTTCTTGATTCTATGATTTACCTGTGTTTCTTCTGTGAAACTCACCACTGGGTCCCAAGTATATTTAGGGATCTTTCAAGCTGGTTATGAGCCCCAGTTCTCAAAACAGTATGTGTTAGGAGTGTGAATGTAATAGAGGAACAACATCAATTGATATAAAATACACAAACGTAACCTAAAAATCAAATATTTTGTCAGGAAGACGGAGGTCCCTAGGAAAGTGCAATCAAAATTTGGGTGAGTCCAAGGTACTAATTCAAAAGTAAGAAATCAATTTAAAGTGATATAGTAAAGATCTGACTTTTAGAATTATTATTGTTTGAAAAATCCTTTTCCTTTTCTGAGGTCCTTCTTGAATTGTTCTACCTTCAGAGTGATATGATCTTTCTCTCAAACATACATGTTTTTGGAAATTGTTCAATGTATTGTAATATTGGAAAAGCTGTTAGTAAAGCAGAAAACAAGAAAAGAGTCCAGTGCTTAATTTCTTGATCCAAATACCAGTGTGCAACTTAGCCTGACTGTATCAAATGGGATATTTCAGGCTTTCAGCAGCATACTGGTACAGCAGTACCCAGTCAGATGTGAGAATACAGTGATTTATTTTAACATTTGAAACAGAATTAGCAGATAAGACTATACAAAAATGTGGTTCCAGAGAAAAGACATTTTGAAACTCAAAATTACTTTAATGTCACACATTTGAACAATTTTGTCTTTATAGTGAGAACACTGTTTTGCCCTTTTCCTTTCCCTCTTTCCTTCTCCAACTACAAAACTTGCTGGCTGAAGAATGCCTGAATGTCTGATGAGAAAAAGGCCTTGGAAGCTAGAACTGGAAGCAGGCTGTTTATCCAGCTGGATATTTCATTTAAATAAGCAAGGGTGAGGACATCCATCACATTATGTGATTGGGGCACTGAATATGGCCATATGGTCCAGGTTTCTCTCCAAGTACTCCAGGGCAAAGAAGGGAACCATCATTAGGATCCTTTCTTTTGCTGTTCTTGTAATGGTTTTCCCATATCAATGGCGGGGGAGAAAAAAACCCAACTGCTCCCACTGAGAAAATTTCTTCCACGTTCACCAAGCATTTTTAATTCATGTCATGAGTACATGGAAAAAACGTGAAAGGACCCATGTCCACTCTATCTCCAGGGACTAGGAATCTACTTCTGTTGTACTCAGTTTTTCTAATAGCAAGAAAGTTACTCCTCTAAGGTTCTGTCATGATGGAAAGGAGACTTACCAGTTTCTCAATTTTTGTGCATCTGTTATGATTACACAAACATGTCCCTAGAAAGAAAACTGGAACACAGGGCAGGGGCGGTTCTTGCAGCAAAGAGAAAACCAACCTTTCCATTTCCAGCAACACGAGGAGGAAGTAGGAGAAAAGGTTCAAGTATTGACAAGTACTGCACTGATTTATTTCTTTTGACCAGAATGGTAGATCTGGATTGCAAATTTTGCCTGAACATTTTATCTGTAACATGATGATGCTCAAGGTGGGATTTAATTCAGGACGCAGCATCTAAACTGAGATGATCAGATGTTGTGTGTACGAGTTGCTCTGACAGTCAGCGGGAATTTGGGCAAAGGGAAAGATTCAGCTGGACAGCCATTTGCTTTGGTTCCAGCAGAAATACTTTTCTACTGGGTAGACCTCCATTCCACCAGTGGAAGTGGTGGAATAGAGGGAGTGGGAGTTCAGCTCCCTAATGTGCCTGTAAACATCACTGTGGAATTGGATGTGTTAATTTTGAACTGAATCTTATGCTCCTAGGCCATGCTATCCTGCTCATGTGGACAGTAAACCTTATTATTTTTTCCTTTCCTTTGTTCGTATTCTTTATTTCCATAGGATTTGCTTTCTTGGACAGTAATAAGTACTTGGCCACAGCAATGTGGATTCCCAGTGGACCATTTGTAATGTATTAAACCCAGGTGGACAGAGAATTCTACTGTAGTGTAAAGATGGAACAAACTGTGGTTCATTAAGACACATGAATGTATCGCTTACAAGATACATCAGAAACATACACTGGGAGTCACTCCAGCTGATTTAAGATCATCAGTAGTCCTAGCTCTAAAGACCTAAATAAGGCTCTTCTAAAACAGATGTCTGAAATGCTCAGGGGGAGAAGTAACTCCAGTTCTCCAGAGAAAGACCCTGCTGTATTTCTGTGCTTCACTTTAGTGTACAGGACTTCAATGTGTGACTACAGTCCAGAGTATTCACTGCAGGAGTTTGGACAGACAGAAAATTCTACCTATGCTGTACACACTGTGTAAACTACAGCACAGAGCTGTGTTGTAACTTAGATGAAAATAATTATTCCCAGGCCATTTATTCTTACCTGTTCACATCGTTTTTGACAGAACAAGAGTGCAGGCCTGATTGTGGTCCTAGGATGCATTAATAATAAAAACAAACCCCAACAGTTTGACAGTTAGGAGGCGAATGGAGCAGAGACTCTTTTGAGTTCTTTCATGCCAGAAATAAAACTGCATTCTTCTCTTGATATTAAAAGTAAATCCCCTAAAGTTCCTGAATGTCTGTAAGCCACTTTTAAGTATGCCTTAGCTATTGGTATTTGCTAGCACTGCTCAAAACTCTGAGAAAGAGTCTCCTTAAGCTGCATATCAAAAATGCCAAATGGCCAGCATGAAACTACATCAGTGTTTTGTCAAAATGCTGAGAAAAGTGGAAAGTTCTTATCTTTTTGTTCCAGGCTGACAGCTGAGTTTTATTCTTACTGAGAAAGAATATGAGCACAGTCTGTTTCAGAGCAGAAATCTGAGCATTAGAAGTCTAGACATGACTTTGCACTAAAGCTGATCCATGAACCAAGAGAGTCTTCAAGAATAATATCGGTTTCCTACTTTGAATTAGGTCATAGAATCATAGAGTGTTTTTGTTGGAAGGGACCTTAATGATCTTTTTCAACCTATTTGCCATGGACAGGGATGCCATTTACTAGACCTTAGCTACAATGTCACTTGTCCCTGCCTTCCCTTTAATCCTTACCAGTATGCTCTTGATCAGCTCCAGGTGAAACTCCATGCACTCCAGCTGGTCACTGGCATAGAGGGTGACACCCCCTGCTTTTCCTCCTCCTTTCATCAGTCTTCATTGGGAATGTTTTGTACTATTCATACTACACCTCTGGCATAACAAATCCTCTCTTTTAACATTATAAATCACTCCTAGAAAAGTACTTAACTGAAAGTTGACGTCCTTTTTCTGCACATCTGAGTTCAGCACCTGCAAATTTTAGTCCCTACCTTTAAAAAGCAGAGTGTTAGACTGCCTTAACACTCTGGAAGCTCCAAGAGAACAATAAAAGTTATCTTTGGAGGTGCCTTCACATATCAGATCTAGCCTAACTAACCCCTGCTAGTGGCTTCCATGGCTTTGGGCTCTGTGTAGGGCAAGGAACACATAGCCATGCCTGGCTGTATCCAGGTATGTGGTGGGTCCACCCCTTGCTGCCTCAGCCTCTCAGGCCAGCTCCACCTCCTCAGAGGGAGGAGCCCCGCTGTGGAAGGACTCAGGGGCCTGAGCACCTGGGCCCACCCCTGGTTCTAGGAGGAAAGGCATGCGCAGGGCTTGGGACCTGCCCACTCTTCCAGAAGCTTCTGTTCAGTTTACTGTATCATTGGTTGCTATCTATTGTACCCTCCCCTTCTTTGTTGTAATTGGACCCTGAACCCTCGTTCCCTCCCCTTATCTCCCCTCCCACCGGTTATCCTTTCTCTATATAACCGGCTGCCCAGGGACAGTCCTGGGACTTCTCCTCCACTCTCCTTCCTGAACACCCTGCACCCTGACCCCGTAATAAAGGAGAGCACGGGGGAGACCCCCCTCCCGCAACCCTTCGCCTTGTCTCGCCTCCTTTACCATCAGCGCCTGCATCTGACCACTCGCCAGGAACAGCCCCACCTCAGCCAGAAAGACCCCGGCAGTAGCCTTTGGTGGGCCGCCAGCTCATGTCCCAGGCGAGGGCAGCCAGGGAGGCCAGGCGGTTTCACGAGAGCGACTACAACACAGGTATGCATGCGTATTTTCAGATTTTTCCTTGTTTCAGAATGGACCCTAATTGTTGGTATAACTTTTATAGCAGTATGACTGCAGTGGGCTGCTGATCAATGATTTTAGGTCCAAAAAAGTGGGATACTCATGTATAAAACTGTCTTGTAACAACATCTGAATCCAGTATAGTTAAGACTTGTCTGAGGAATTCCTGCTATATACACCTGGTTCATTTCAATGTTGTGGCACACTGGAACAATATGTTGGAATAGACTCTTGAAATAAGATGCTTGCTTGCAAAAGATAATTTAAATTAGTGCAAACAATTTTGAGAGAAAGATCTTTTACTCAGATTTGCTCTAATCCTTGTGTGCATATGTTTTAACTCCTAAGAAGAAAATCTTAGATCAATTACTATCCACTCCTGTGGGGTGTTTTTGTTCTTTTTAGAATTCCAAATACAACAGAAAATTGATCACATTCTGGAAAATATGCTACAGAACCAAACACGTGCATAGTTTGTGGTCCAAAGGGCTTGAGTCTCACCTACTCATCTGCTGTAAATAACAAAAATGAGTGTTAGAAATCACAGGACAACCAAGAAGCTCCTGTGTATTATTTACTAAAATAAAATCAAAGCAATATATCATTTCTGAAGTGAGTTACATGTACACTTCCTAATAGACCAGCTGTAATGCTCTAAGCATATCCCCACTGTCTTTTAAAGAAATATGTAATTTTTCCCCTGACATTTTCTAGTCTACACTGTTCTGTCTATCCTCATTCATGAGTTTGTTCTTTTCATTTCTGAACATTACAGAATCACAGAATGTGCTGAGTTGGAAGGGACCCACAAGGATCATTGAGTCCAACTCCTTGTGTCAATTACGATTTTTTTTTCCTGAGAGGGTTCTTCAATGGGCAGATTAAAAAAACATTACTTTCTCCTAAGTTCTTTTGGTTAAACCCTCTAAAATGATTATACTTTCTTTCTGTAATACGCTGTTGGGATGAGTTCTTACATTTTCCAATCTGATCTAACCATAAGACACACTAAAATTATCGCATTACAAACCCCTCTTCCAAAATAACTTTAGATCTAGTTCTGGCCTAAAATATTTCCTGTGGCAAATGGAGGTTTATAAAGATAACTTACTGTTATAGTTCAACTGATATGTATATTCACAGCAGTCAGAAGGAGGAATATAGTTTTAAGTTTCAGTCACAGAATATTAATTTGAAGTACATTGATATCCCCCTTAGATCAATACTTTCACAGCATATATATTTCAATCTATATGCAAAGTTGATGGCACCATTTGAAAAGCAATAAAGGCACATTTTATTTCTAGGTAGGTCTTGAATGCTAGATATTTTAGTATGACTACCAAAATAATTGACCATAATTTTTTTTTCAAGTTCATCTGTTTGTGTGGTTTCCCACACATTTTAAGAGCAAACTGTGAACATACTATATTAAATCCCATTTTAATTAAACTTCAAAAACATTTACATATATATCCTTGTTGCTTTCAGGCTGTGGACCTCAGTACGAACAGTTCAATTGAATTATGTGTTGGTCAAAACACTTCATAATAAGAGAAATGCGATGGAACTAATCAATTGTCACACTTGTGAGTGTTTTGCTTGCGTTTTTTCCTCTTGGCACTAAAGGGGGCGTCATCATCCTGCTTGTTCATTACAGACACTAGAAACCATATTTCACAAAGGCACATTTGATGTAATGTGTTAATAATCATTGTAATTGATCTAAATGCTTGAACTGACCAAGAACATTCATAGATTTTTTCATTAGTTGCCTGCAAGATAACGCTGATGAAAAGTGGAACATTTTGTTCTACTGCACAAAAGGCCTTAAAAATTTTCTGTGATGAGCAGGTTTTTTTTTCTGCCTGCTGTTCTGAATATTTTTCATCTGAGAAACAAACAGTCCTTGTGTCATTAAAACTCAATTAAAGTTATTAAATTTATTGACTGTTTATACTGAGAGAAGTGAAAGAAAATATATCTGTGATTCTTGGTGTGCAGATCAAACCTTGTCCCTTCTCAACTTCAGCATTGCAAACAGAGAAATCTCTTGTGAATTTCTGAGACAACACTTAAGGAAAGACTTAAGGTTGCAAATTTGAACCTGGGGCAGAGGAACAGAAAAGCTGAGCCTGGCAGCATTTAGACACCAGGGTGCTGACAATGTAGAATCAGCCTGATACAGTAAATCACATTGGTTTTATCATTACTCATTGAGGTCAGTTAGGGATTTCTATTTAGGTAATAGATTGGTTTCCACATAGACTTTTCTCTTTATTTGTGCTGAGCAGCTTTTATATTAAAGGGGTTTTGATTTATGAATATTGACAGGTCATGTTCTTCTCTCAGTTACATCAATAATAAAATTCAATTCCACTGTATAAATCTGTTATGCCAATAGTTAACCTATATAGAAGTAGGTGAAACTGATGGTGGCATTTTGATAACTAAATGTAATCTGAAGAAATGAAACACTTTTATGCATTTTTTTAATCATAAATGTTCTAGTTAGATCTACACCTACCTATATGCCTCTGGTACTTATCCCAGGTGTTACAAAGTACTGGGTTCAGAAGGCATCAGGTTTTATTTTATATGATCATTTTGATGCTTTTAGGAATCACTGACGGTAATTTGTACTTGTTCAGGTAAGTGTCTTTATAACACCCAGTAAACAAAGTGAGAAATATTCTCATTAGCATAAATATTGCATAAATTAATTCTTTGCACTTTCAGTAACAGCATATGTTACTTTCTGATTGCAGAACTTCTGATTTATATCTGATTTTCAGTCTTTCCTATCATTTTTTGTCAAAGATGTTTTCATGTGGAACAACTTTTAAATACTGGTGAAGATTTTTAGTGTTTAAGATCGTCCAGGATATTTTAGCAAAGCCCTCTGGTTTTTATTCTGACTCTAAAGTTTGTTTAAGCTGCCCTAGTGCCCACAGTCCTAATTAAAAAATATATTGAATCTCACACTATTAGTCAGAAGGTTCTGAAAAGATAATTCTCTCCCCTTCTAAGCATTTATGAGGGAATGATTAGAACAATAACGATATCCATAAAAGTTAAAAGCAGTTAAAAACTCTCTCCAGAGGATTAGGAAAATTTTCAGAACCCCAATTCTCAAAACTTCAATGCCAATGTGTGGCAATATGGGCTACTTAAAAATATACAGGCAACTTTTATATTTGCAAAATCATTCCTGCATGAGGCAGTAGTAAGGTAGGAATCAGTCACTTTGGACTAGGGGGAAGAAATTTCTCTGTTGTATCTCTTTCCCCTGAAAGACATTCTGCTGAGGTAAGCAGTGATTTGTGCTGGATAGATCCCTCTAAAATATGTATTCACACTAATCTTTAAAATATTTTAGTTTCCTTGCTGATTCCTTCAGTTAACTCAATAACTCATTTGCCCTGTTCAAAGAAAGGATGTCTATGGATTGCTTTTTGACTAGATGAGAAATGGCTATTAGTGCAAGTACACACTTTTCTCCATAACTGGATTTCTTGGCAGTTACTTGAATCCACCAATCAAGTTCTTTAAGTTGAATAAACATCTTCTACCAGTATTAGCTAAGGTGTGGTTAGTTCTGGTTTGCGATGGAAGAGATGAATTTGTTAGCATCTCTTGTGCCCTGACATCTGTGGCTTCTTACGGGTCCGTGATATGTCCTTATCTGTGCATTCTGCTCTATATATTGCATGACATTGTCATTTATTAATCTTTGAGCCTTCCTAATTCCTACTATGGAGCTCTAATTTCCAAAGGAACTGCTCCATCTGCCAGGTTCTTATTTACAAGGTAACTTTTAGCTGGCACAAAACCAATGCTTACAGTCTTGCTTTAAAGCCTGGGGTTTAGAGAGGATTTTGCCAACTCAGCTGCACGGAGCACAGAATTGAAACCACCTAATCCTCCATGCAATAATTTGGAAACCCCCAAGAGTTTCCTGACAGCTGCACTCAATTCTGTACTGACTTGTGGTTCAGAGATGCAGTGGTCTCCGAGCACATGCAGGAATAAATTGGTTATTGCTAAGATTTGTGATCATACACAGGAGACTTCTCTTTCAACAACAACAACAACAAAAAAACAAAAAAAAAAAAAAAAGCAAAAAAAAAGGCTATTTTTTCTTATATTGCTTTATCTTGGGGAACATACTGCCAGATTTCGGGGCAGAGTAAAGGAGCAGGAAAAGTGACAGAGATGGAGGCTCCTTGGCAGAGGTTACACAGCTTCTGGATAAGAGTGATGAGATGCAAAACTCTCACTGGGGTTTCAGCCACAAAGGATCAAAAAGTCTCAGTCCTCTTTCAGATATTTAATGACTTTTTTTTTTAAGAAGTAAGTTGCATTTTCCATTTTCAGTGCTTATAGTGAAGAGTCAGCTGCTGCCACTTGTGACTTCAAAGTCATATTAGGTGTGATCTATATCCCTTGTGTTGGCTATGTTGCTAATCAGAAAATGGACTGCAGGAGATATCTTAAAATGTCCATTACTGAGCTGTAAGGAGAATTAATCTAGTTTTATGACCTTATGACTTCTGACCTGGCAAACATATCTTTATTGCAACTCAAGAAGAACAGACTCTGCTCTTAAAAAAAAAAAACAAAAAAAAAACAAAAACAAAAACCTTGGAGTACCCCATCAGTCTCCCAGCTGAGCACATTCATATTCTTTCAATTCATTCCCAATCCACTGTGTGAATTTCCCCAACAAACCCTAGTTTTGTAGCACCTAACGAAGACCAGACTGTAATACCTGTTTTAGGAGCTCAGCTAAATGCCATGGCTTTCACAGAGGACAATCTGAAGCTTAGACAGGATAATTTTCCAGTGCCTCATTTAAATGAATTAAGTGTAATAGTCATTAAGTGTAATTAAGTCTTGCAGACCTCAGCACCTTCTGCTTGGTAGATAAGAGTTTTTGAGGACAGCAAGCGCACAGAGAGCAGGGGAAAGGTTTAGAAGCCATTCTCCAAAAAGGTAGTTTTTTGGAAAGTGAAAGTGGGAGATATCCGTGAATTGGCAGAGACCTGAGTGAAACTCCCTTATAATGTTCCCAGAACCTTCCAAATACATGCTTAGCCCTCAGCACCTTCTGTTAGGGCATGAACATTTTCAACTTAATGTTCAGCTTTATTAAAAGTGTTGGTGACATTTTATTTCCTGTTTGGCCTGATTAGTTTTATACAACATACACTGTATTTTCACTGCAATAAATCAGTTTAGAGACTTAACTGGATATGTGTTGATAGGGATAGGTATGCACAAGGCAGGTTTTGAAAAAAAAAACCCCAACATAATTCTTGAGATCTTTGAATAACTGAAAAGGTTTTGGAAAAACTGGCTAAAGAGAAACCAGTCCTTATACTTTGGATGTGTTAATGAAAAATACTGTGCTCTTGTCTATATTTTAACATGTGTCTATACTCACAGAAAAGACATTGTGATTCTAACAGAACTGTCATTTTGATTTCGGACATTTTTTATCAAAATATTTAGAAATTTGAAAGGGTGTTTGTATTTTTAAGCCCTTGTGCTATTAATATAAGGCTATCACTTATGGAGACTTACAGTTGCAGTGGGCAGATGATGGCCTGCAGGCATGTGATGAGCTGAGCTAAAGTTGTAGCTTGTACCTTTCTCATTTGTTTTTTCTTCTACTGTTATGTCACTATTATTGCTATCATTATTATTATTATTGTTATTTTTGTTATTATTACCATTGTCATGACCATCCCCATCCCTAATAACCACACCTTACTGTATAATCTGAAACGAGTATAAAAGAGGCTTGATAGCATGCCTACTCAGCAATCTGGGAGCGAAAGGATAAAACAATTTGCTTTGTGTTTCCTGCTGCCTTTGCAGATACTCTGCAACCGAGTCCCCTGTCTTCTCTGACTAAGTTGAATCTTTTTGTTCTCTATGTTGTTCATTCCATCATAAAGCTGGGGAAAAGGACATAGTGCAGAAAGCAGAGGCTTGCCTGTATTCAGTTCTAATGTCCATCTCCCTTAACTCTACATGCTGCCTTCACATTTTTTCTCCATTTACCCAGCTCCAGAATACAACGTCTTTTTGAGGCTGTTTCTGTCACAGCAACTCTGACAAACTCCACTTTAACTAGATGAATAGAAAGAGAAAATAGTTTAACAGAATGTTTCAAATGTGTGATTGTGTAAATTTCTGTGATTTTCTTTTGACAGTTAATATTTGGGACTTGCATTCCTTGAATGTTTTTTCTTGGTTTTTTCTGTGCTCCTGTCTCATTGAAAGCATGTCAGGACATGGCAGGTGGGCTGCTGTCAGTGCTTCTCCAGAGTGATGTGAGAAGTCAGTGAGAGAAAGCTAGATGCATTCTGGCCCACAGAATAAACAGACATTGCAAGCACTGCAAAGTCAGACTGTCTGTAAGAATCTATTGCTGTATGAGCATTACCTATTTGCTCACCATGTCCAAATAACATTAAACTACTTTTTCTGTACAGATTTAAAGGCAGATAAGTTATCTTCCACATCTAATCAGGTTTGTGTATTAGTGTGACAGTTATGAAAGGCTGTAAGAACATAGCCCTACAAAGCAATAATACCTGCAGACTAGTTTGCATCACTTTTTTTTTTTAATCTTCATTCTACCTTGGTCCCCAGGTCAGTGGTCGCTTTAGTTTAACTAGAAATGTGAATGTCAAGTTGCACCAGAGTCAGGGAGAATTATTTGCCTTTTCTGTGCATAGCAATGTTTTTTTCCTTCTTGTGAAACTTTGACTAAAAAATTAACTTCTGCCTATATCTTTGGTTCAGGTTGTTTTCTTAGCTTCCAAGTGCCTATACCAGTTTTACTTGGGTTATTGTAGAGTTCTATGTGACTAGCACAAACCATCAAAAAAAAGAAAATTATCTTCCCTGTTCCTTAAGCATAAATTTCAATTACACTGTACTGTGTGTAGTCAGTGGGTTGTACAAACTGGAGAAACTGCAATATTTAAAAATAATGGTCTGTAACAGGATTCCCTCATGGACTTTCTCCTACAAATTCAATTTTCCTGGAGAAAGAAATGAAAAAATCTTTTTTTATGTTCCCCACTTTGTCTATGACTTTCCAATATCCTTACAGTGTTCGAAGAGCATCATTTAATTAACATTGCCTGGTCAAAGCACAGTCTTCCAGCAAAGAAAACATGCAGGATATTGCTGTGTCTGGTGTGCAGCAGAACATCTGTAGCCAGTGAGCACTATGTCGCAGCAGGGTTTGTGCTCTGGAGAGGTCTAGCCTACTGCTAAAAATAGTTTAGTTTAAATATTTCTGCAAATAAATAATAAGGAGGAAATAACAGAGAAAGCTTGAGCAATTCATAAAAATCTAGAGTCTTCATAAAAATCTACATAAAGTTTTTACTTTTGCTCAGTAGCTTTATCTTCCTGATTTTTTTTTTTCTTTTGGCCTAAATATAGACATTGTCCCTTGGCCTTGTCCTTATTTTTTGCTGATTTTTCTCAGTATCTAGGAAAATCTTATGCTGTGGCAATCACAGTGGTATCTAAGGAAGGTTTTCTCTCACAAAGGTGCTTGAAGAAGTCACAGGAAAACCCAGACACTAAACTAAAGTCTGCCTGAAAGAAACACAGAACATTTGTTAATTTTTTTGTACAAAGTTGCTTCAAAACTAGAATTAGATCAGTTTGGAGCAGTGTCCAAGTTACATTGTTCAGAAACACTGTGGGGATGGAGTTAATCTTAGATGGAAAATTGCAACTGCACCACCCCTTTGCAGTTTTTAATGAATACACACTCTCTTCTTTCCATCTTGTTTTCCTCTAGCAAAAGAGGAAAATCACATTGTAATTCTCCTATTGGAACTATAAAATACAATTACTCCTGGCTGCAAAGACATTCCTAAAGAATATAAAGCATTCCTTCAAACATTGATGGTGTAATGAAAGCGAGGACCAGGAGGTAGAAGGAGTATAACCTTATGTAGGTGGTGCTTTATAGCTTTAAATGGCAGTAAGGAACAATACAGCAAGTTATTACCAACCCTCAGAATATTTCAAATCATCAGAGTGTGTCAGCAAATAAAGGCATATGTTTTCATTTGAAAATGTTCTTTTTTTTTCTGAGCCTCTCTGTATGTAATCATAAATTTTCATTGGTGGTATAACTTGGAGGAGACAGCACTTGTGCATTAACACTGTGTATGGAATGGTTTGAAAACTTAAATATCAAAAACACAAGTTAAATTCTTCATTTTCAGTGCCAAAACAATGCACATCTTTAGACTTCTTAATATACTCTGAGCCTGAAATGGAAAAAACAGCAGCTGTTTTTGATTATATTCATTGCAACTCTGACAGATGGCAATGAACAATATGAAATCAGTGTTTCCCAAAAACATTTTATAATTGAGGATCGTTACTGCCTGATTTGCCAGCAGCACTCCAGTAAAAACATGTAGATTTATGCTGTAATGATGCAGTTGGTCTTTGTGAGATGTACTTCATCGAATTTCTTCTTTCATTGATGTGTTGGAGTAGCTGACGTCTCCAGCACAGACTGCAGATAAGTGATACTGGTATTGTTCTTGGAGATATGTGCAGGACATGGAAACAGAGAACAAATTTATTTTTAAAAAAAACAGCTGTGCCAGCAGAATTCTGCTGGCTTGCTGAGGGATTTAAGAAATTTTACTTGCTTAATTGTTTCTTTCACCTTGGCTGTTTCATTTGCCCTACCTGGTACCACCTTGTCTTTTTCACTTAGACTAAGTAAAAATGAATCCTTCAAGGACTTTTCTAACACTCCCAGTGGTACAGGGCAGAATAATTTTTCCAGCATTTCTGAAATGTGATCTGAGGTGTCAAAACCAATCACTTGCCCAGAACACAGAACCGCACATCCTTACTAAGCATTTTGTCTGTGCTCTATATGTTAAATACAGGTTGTCTTTTGACGTTTCTATGACAGTAATTCCATATATGGGGTAATAATTGTACCACCCAAAATATAAATAAAAAACTAAAGAAAGAGTTCTTACTTAATCTTCTCTTGGAAGAGCACCAGATGTATCTCCTGAAAGTGGAATTACGCGCTTGGGATATGTTGTGCAGGATGATCTTTTCTGTTCTTGGCATAGATATTGCAATGAAGAGCAAGGTGCTTTGAACAGAGAATAACGTAATTTTTTTCCACATTCCTTTCCATTATGGTTTGAATTTTGTTAGACACTGATTTAAAAAGTGCTGGAATACAAAAGTTGGGGGAATTAGATGGCAGAAGTGGAAGGCAACATTATGTAGAAGAGATTAATATTGTGGGCAGTTATTTCTGTTGTGATCGTCTTATTAATAGATGTTGAAAATCAAGAAGTGTTTAAAGATATTGTTCAAGGCCTTGGAATTTTGCACTGTATGTTAAACCTTTAATCTGCACAATCCATTTAATTTAACAAAGAGACAGTTAAGAAGGGATTTGATAGTTACCTGTGCAGAGAGGTTGCAGAGAGGTTTTTGTTGGTAAGGGGCTCCTTCATTTAGCAGGCGATGTATAATGCAATTCTCTGGTTATGAGTGGACACTGGATAAATTCAGCTGGAAATTACAGTTCAGGTTTCTAGGCTGTTGCTGCAACAGCTCCATGGGAACTATGATGAGCTCACTTGGTCTCAATAAGTCTCAGCTTGAGATGTGTCTTTGAAGTATAAATGATTCACCTAATCAAATCTGAATAAGAAATTATTTGAATTAAATTCTACGGTCTGTATTGTGTGGGACGTGAGACTGGGAACATTATCTGTACCTCCTGGATCTAAAATCTGTGAACCTAGAACTAGAATACTTAAGGGCTGACTTTAACATAAATCACAGGTCTTTAACACAGTTGTGGCAGAATAAAGTGTTCTTTAAGTGAGAGTAAATGTAATTTATGCACACTTAAAAGGCACTTTACACTGCCTAAGTAGTGTGAAGAGGACTTATTATAGTGACAATAAATCCATACTTGTTTGGGAATAAAAGGGACTCTCATGATCATCTGGTGTGAGTTATGGCAGAGCACAAGCTATAGAACTTCATACAGTGTTACCCACATCAAGCCAAATGACGTGTGCTTGATATTTTGGAGGTGAATTCTGTTTTATGTCTTCATATCAGCTTCTTGATTCCTTTCACTCAAAATCTAACACACCTTTAAATTTTTCCTTCAAAGAGACCCCTGTTTAGTGAAGAGTGGAACATTTTTCACTGCCTTTGACATTCATGGACAGACTGGTGAATTCGAGGAAAATGGAATTACAAGTAGGTGATTGGTCTTTAAGAGAGGGACTGAAAAATGCACTTAATTCACTGCATTAATGTATTGGGTTTGCATGGCCAGGCTTTGGTAGCAGGGGCTAAAGGGGTGGCTTTTGTGAGAAGCTGCTAAAACCTTCTTCCATATCCAGCAGAGAAAATCCCTGGTGGCTTCAAAGACAGAAGTGCCTCCAGTCAAGGCTGGGCCAATTAGAAATGCTGATAATACCTCTGTAACATATTTAAGAAGAAGAAAAAAAACGTTATTGTGTGGTTGTAATTGCAGCCAGAGAACGAAGTGAGAATATGTGAGAGGAACAAACCTGCAGACCCCAAGGTCGGTGGAGAAGGAGGGGCAGGAGGTGCCCCAGGCACTGGAGCTGGGATTGCCCTGCAGCCCATGGTGCAGACCATGGTGAGGCAGTTGTGCCCTTGCAGCCCATGGAGGGTCACAGGGATCCAGAATTCCACCCCCAGCCTGTGGAGGAGACCCACACTGGAGCAGGCAGATTCCTGAGAGGAAGCTGTGAGCCTGTGGGATGCCCGTGGAGAGAGAGTGCCACCGCTGGAGCAGCCTGTCCTTGAAGGACTGCAGTTCATAGAACAGTGACCCACACTGCAGCAGTTTGGGAGGACTGCTGTCCTTGGGGTGGACTCACATGGCAGCACTGCATGGAGAGCTGTTGCTTGTGAGTTGGACTCTCACTGGGGAGGTTGATGGAGAACTGTTTCCTGCAGGAGAGACCCCAGACTGGAGCAGGGAAAGGACTTCTGTCCCTGAACAGTGAGAAAAAAACCTGTGATGAACTGACCATAACCTCCATTCCCTGTCTCCCTGTACTGCTGGGGGTGGAGGTAGACCTAGAAAGGAGGAAGGAGTGGGGGGAAGTTTTTTTGAAGGTTTTATTTTACTTCTCATTGCTCTGCTCTGATTTTGTTAGCTCTATACTTTATTAATATTTTTAAGTCAAGCCCATTTTGCCTGTGACAGTATTTGATGAGTGATAAGGATCTGATACATCCTTATCATCCTAGTCCATGAACCCTCTGTTATATTTTCTTTCCCCTGTTCGGCTGCGGAGGAACGTGAGAGAGCGACTTTGATGAGTGCCTGACATTCAGCCAGCATCAACTCATTACAATTAGTTTTTCGCTGAATAAGCCCAGTGTATTAGTTTAGGTTATCTTCCTGAAATTTGTAAAGATGATTGGTTGTACTTTTTTATTCTGATTAAAAAGCTTGCTGTTGTTTGACTGAGCTACAGAGATGTAAATCATAGTCAGAGCTAACAGAATAAGAGGTTTTGAATAGCTGTTAAATGACACTGCACTGCCTTACTCTGGGGCCTGCTACAGTTGCCTCACAACATCCTCAACTTTAGGATTACGTGCTGTCCCAGTGCAGCCTAGGGGATCAGTTCACCTCCTGAAAGTAGCTGCCATGTTGTGGAAGCTGGATCAGACTGTAAGGCAAAAATCTAATGCTTTTAGATGGGCCTACCAAGGTTTCTCAAAGCAACTTTGCCAGACTCATCTGGCCCATGTCCACAAATATGAACACATATGAGGCAAGAAGTATCTCTGCTCAAGTATTCCTTTCGAGTAATATTTTTATTTAATTTATTGTATTTAATTTACTTTCATTATATCTCTTGTACTGCTAATATGTCTTATTCATTTGCCCACTGGCTTCTAAGTCATACTTTTTTCAGAAGGAACAGTTTTTACTTTGTGTCTAAAAATAAATACTTGAAAAAGACTTGTGATTAGTAATGCTGGAAACCCTATTATGCTAAAAAGTGAAGTAATAATACTTACATCAGCAGTAATCTCTATCAGGAAGTTTTGAAAATCTGTGAAAAGCTCAGACATGTTTAGGGAAACAATTTTAGTTATAGATTTCATTAACTTTCCTATCACCACTGAAAAAGACTGGAAATTAATGGGGAAGGCATTTGTGAGAGCTGCACCTTTGCCTGTTGTTTTACTATGACAGTGACATAGATATCTATGTGTTTATGGGGAACAAGTGTTTATGTGTGTTTATGGGGTTTCTAAGACCTTCACTGAATATCCATCTTAGTGATCATGGCAACCACTGGAAGCTGAGGGAAAAACAATTTTCAGGTGCAAAATGAAAAGCTCACAGAAGAACACAGTGGAATGAGATCTCATCTGATCGAGACCTTTGAATTTTTAATGCATTACTAAATATTAAATGTGAGATTACTAGGACCTTTTGTTTTCATATGCTACCTAGACTAGTTCACCTAGCTCCTTTTTTATCTATTTGTGTAGTCAATATATAGTTATTAATGGTACGTATTTTGAAAGTAATTTTTCATACGAGCTGTTAAAACTCTAGGTAGATATAAAGACAAAAATTGCCATGAAGAACATGTTGCACGTATTTGAAAATCTCAAATGATGGGCATTATTAATGAACTTTTGAAGTGTTGCCAAACAATATTATCTCAGTGATGTTTATGGATTTAGTGCACCACAGGATGCTTAGCTTGGTAAAATTCAATAGATCTTGATGAAAGTTCCTGAATCCCTAATTAGTGGAGTACTTTACAGATACTTTTTGGCTGAAGGTCTGTATAGCAGAGAAAACTGCAATAAACTTCTCAGCAAACCATCATGAACTTTATTGTACTTTTCAGACAAAAGTAGTGAACAAAAGTTCCTGGGACTGGGACACCTCTTGCAATGCTTCTTCCAAGCTTTCTCAAACTGCTTTTTGTCTCTGCTGAACAGTGTGCTGGAAGAAAAGCTTAGAGCTTTTAGCAAATTTCTTCCTTTCCTGTCAGCCCCTTGTTTGTTCTGTAATATCCATAGCTTTTAAATCCAGTCATGGGATGCTTGCTCACATTTTGGCTTGATTGGTGTGGCTTGCTGGATATTTCTTAATGCCAGATAAGCAACCAGGAAAATGTGCAATCCTTACAGAAACTAATGTTTTTGGAAGGGACGTAATGCAGGGAAATGTCCTGGTTGAGGATAAGAAAGACAATGGTCGAGTTGTAAGAATAAATGATTACATTGTTTTAGCTAGGAAAGCTTCTTGAAAGCTGCAAGAAAAATCGTATTTTAATGTTATGACTAAAATCAAGTGTCAATTGCCACTGATGGCCATGCTTAAATGCAGTGCTATACACTGGGGAAGTCCATCAGTAGCTTGCTTTCTGCATATTCCTGTGTGTAACAGAGAGAGTTGCACAGGGTGTGCAACTGTCTTGGTGTTTTATACCTTGTACACTGTATTCATGTTTATTATTGCTGCAACCTCTTAAATGTGATAATTCTTTCATGTTGATACTGTCCAGAAAACTGAATTCATGTTTCAACTGAATTTCAAAGCCTTAGAATTCAAGCTACAGTGAAACTGAATACAAAATATTTCATTTACTATTACCCAAATAATTAATTACTCTGCAAGAGAAGGCTCAAGACATCCTTTCTAATTAATTCACCATTAAAAATCCTTTTAGACCTTTATTGAAAACTTCCAGCTGCTATCATCTAACTTTTCAAGAACTCCTCATACAACCTGTATCAATCTTCTGCATTGAAAAAAAAAAAAACCTTTTCAGACAGCTGAAACTGAGATTAAAAATGTGATCAGATAAAACATGGTAGAATGGAGAAAAGCATAGAGAAAGAAGACTACCTGATGTTTGCCCAGAAAATATGTACTCAGAAAAGTGTAATGTCAATGACATTAAGCAATTTTAATGGATAAGAAATAGTCATGCTTTCTGATCATTTAAATAGGGGAAATACTCACCTCTATTCTTCTAAAATGTCTGCGGCAGACTGCTTGACTGAACATTTCAAAGAGTGATAACACTAAAATATAGTATTCTCATACTGATTTAGAAATAATGGTATAAATAAAATCAGTAAATGCCTGCTTAAATTACAGAAATCATCAAATTAACTGTGGCATATATTTTTGGTCAATGTTTCAGTTAAAAATATGACAACAGGTCATCAACCTCATCAAAATTATGATACTTCACTTTTTAAAAAAATTAATTAAAATGTTTTCATTTTAATTAGATTTTTAACTTTTAATTTTAATTAGAATTTTAATTTTTAATTTTAACTTCTTTGCAGTTAGAAGACCATGAGCTCATGTTGATTAGATTTAATGAACATTAAGCAAAGCACATTTCAGCTCTATCAGTTCCTTGGAGGTTCTTGAAGTAGTAATTAAATATTTCATTCAACAAAACTAGGTGTGAAATGAGATGCAGCTTGCCTCATATGATTTTGTAGATCACTATTTGTATGTTCTCCTTCCTCCTTACTTGAAAATTAGCCACAGGATACACATTTGAAACAGAAATCTTTTCCTAAACCTTGGTGTAATATTGAGTACACATTGCCATTCAGAGCATAGATTTGCAGTAGAAGGACCCACAATGAGTATTACAACATATACAGAAGTGCAAAATGTCCCACAGTCTTGCAGTTTCTAAACTCTTTTTGATTACAGATCCTTACACCATCCTTGAGGAAACAGGAATATGCGATGGACATAACACTACTGTTAACAGAGTTGGTTTTCTTGGTTTATTCCTCCTTAGAGTAAACAGATCCACACACAGACACACTGCAGACATAGGACAGCCTTGGATATAAGGACAGACTGGGGAATGAGATGCTGGAAAGCAGTGCCACAAAAAGGGACCTGGGGGTCCTGGCTGATGGCAAGCTGAACATGAGCCAGCAGTGCCCTGGCAGCCAGGAGGGCCAAGCGTGTCCTGGGGGGCATCAGACACAGCATCACCAGCCAGGCAAGAGAGGGGATTGTCCCACTCGGGGCAGCCTCACCTCGAGTGCTGGGGGCAGATTTGGGTGCCACAATATAAAAAAGACATTAAAGTGTTACAGAGTGTCCAAAGGAGGGCAACAAAGATGGGGAAGGGCCTTGAGGGGAAGCTGTGTGAGGAGCAGCTGAGGGCACTCGGTCTGTTCAGCCTGGAGGAGACTGAGGGGAGACCTCACTGCAGTTACAGCTTCCTGGTGAGGGGAAGAGGAGGGGCAGACACTGATCTCTTCTCTGTGGTGCCCAGGGACAGGACCCAAGGGCATGGCCTGAAGTTGTGCCAGAGAAGATCTAGGTTGTATTCAGAAAAATGTTCTTTGCCCAGAGGGTGGTTGGGCACTGGAACAGCTCCCCAGGGCAGTGCTCACAGTCCCAAGCCTGAGAGAGTTCAAGAAGCATTTGGGCAATGCCCTTGGGCCCATGATGTGACTCCTGGGCATGGTGCTGTGCAGGGCTGGGAACTGGATTCAATGATCCCTGTGGGTCCCTTCCAACTCAGCTTATTCTGTGATTCTGTGAATATATATATTGAGACTGCCTGAGATAGAGCTCATTTTTGCTTTAGCAGCCCTCCCAGTGCTGTGCTGTGCGCTGGTAGCTGGAAGGGTGTTAACACAGCAGTGTTTTGGCTACTGCTGAGCAGCATTCTCCCTCTGACATTCCTTCCCCCATCAAGGGGCTGGGAGTGGGCAAGATCCTGGGAGGGGACACAACCAGGCCAGCTGACCCAAATTAACCAAAGGGATATTCCATACCATATGGTGTCAGCTCAGATATAAAAGGGAGAGAGGAGGAACAGAGGGACATTCAATATGCTTCAGTGTTTGCCTTCCAGAGCAATGGCTCCACATGCTGAGGCCCTGCTTCCCGGGAAGTGTCTGAGCATTGCTCACTGACGGGAAGTGGAGGTTAATTTTTTTGCTTTGCTTATGAGCATGCAAACTTTTGCTTGTTTTTTTTTTTTTTTTTCTTTTTGCTTTAATAAACTGCCTTATCTCAACCTACTTCTTGTTTTCCATCTTATTCTCTCCCCTGTCCCAGTGGGACGGGAAGTGATAGAGTGGCTTAGTGGGGACCTGGCACCCAGCCAAGGTCAAACCACTACCATATATTGCAAAAATCAGATTGTATATAAATGTGAGAAGTACAACCTAAGTGTCTCCCAAGAAGCCAACTGCTGCTGCTTTATGTTAATCGTACAACAACACCCTCGTGGACAGAGGCATATCACCAGGCCCATATTCTTTCTTCTTCCCTCCTTTTACACTGTATTTCTTCCTTTATTCTTCACTGTAGCTGTAGTCTCCAAGTGAAAGTCTCAGGCGTCACAAAGTTCTGTGCTAGACTGTACTGTGGCAGCTGAAAGTGCAGCCATGCCACAGCAGCAAACCCCCAACCTGTGCCTGCCGTGCTTACAGCGCATCCTGGAGCAAGGACAAAACATATCAGCATGGCTGAGGACTTGCTGGCCAGTGCAGAGTGTGGCTGGGAATTTCACATGGGACAAGCAGTAAATCACCCACCCCAAGGAGTCCATGCGGTATGGTAGAAGAGGCAGAGATCTGAGCTCTGAGTTCCTCTCCTCTCCCACCCCAAGGCCATGTTCAGCTGCAGGTGGAAGACTCCATCTGGCTCTGGCTCTTCCACAAGTGAAATAGATGTCAGTACAATTCCAATGGGGACATATAAGGACAGGTTTTTTCTTCTTTTGTATGACATACTTCTGCCCTGTTACTCTCTGTGAAATATGGAAGCATGGTTCCCTGGCTAATGAAGAGGAACTGCCACACTTCTACAATTGCTTTAAATAATCACAATAATTCCAAAGTGTTTGCCCATAAGGACCAGTTCTTTACAATCACTTGGGTTTCTGTAGAGGTTTTTTTTTGGACTGGGAAATAAGAGGCAGTCTATGAAATGTTTTAGACTCAGATAAAGGCAGGATTAAGATCTGTGATATCTGTCCCAGACAGAGGTAGACATGGACAATTTATCTTTGTTCTGATTCTATTGATTTAATCTGAGATAGATAGGAGTAGTCATAGACCAATTGTTTTTCAAGTCTATTTATGCTAACTTTCCTAATTTTGTTTTCCAATGTGCCTTCAGGAAGACAATTTAAAAAAAAAAAAAAAAAAAGCTGAGCCAGAAAAAATCCTTTCGGTGGTCTTTGCAAGTAAGTGGTCTTTCATTTGTTTTTGCTGTTGGAAAGATGGGTGGCTTGTTTTTACATAAGAGAAAGGTGGATTTTGTACATAGCAATAACTGTAAGAACTGGAAATTTAAATGAAGAGGCTAGTCTTTCCTATTGGATTAGGAAGAAATAAATACCATTTAATGACTGTTATGGAGAAAAAATATGAGCTATATATCTGACTTTCTTCCATGGACTGTTTTTAACAATCACATATTGAATTTGGTCTGATGCGGAGGAGTGAAGCAGTTCCGCCCCCAGGCTGCTTCTGCCTCCCAGCCCGGCTCTGCCTGCCGTGGGAGGTCCTGGGGGAGAAGCCTCTGTGCCCGCCCCTGGACTGAGGGACAAGGCGTGCCAAGGGCTCAGGAACCGCCCAGCTCTCCAGCACATTCTTTTCCGTTATGTATATGATTCGTTAATTCGAATTGTACTCGTCCCTCCTCTGGCATTATTGGTTATTGTATGCTTGTACCCTCCCTCTCCCTCCTTCCTGACTGGTCACCCCTGTTCATACTTAACCGGCTGTCACCGTCAGGCTGGGCTCTCTCCTTCCCTGCACTCCCCCGGGGCGGAGGATCTGCGGGCACCCCTCGGGAGTGCAGAGGAATGGGTCAGCCCTCTCCCTGCTCTCCCTTCCCGACCACCGACAGCCCTTCCCTACAATAAAGAGAGCATGAGGGAGAGAACAACTCCCACCAGCCTTTTGCCTCCTCGCGTCGTCCTTCCATCGACATGCAGCCTGGACTCTATTTATTCGCCTACTACAGTCTGATATCTTGTGTTGTCTTTGGCAAACCAAATTCTTTTAATTATCTCTGTGAAAATGATCACATGATATATTGACTGGTTTGAGGGTTCTCAAAGGGAAACAAAACTAAACAGAAAGACCTCCACAGGACTGTTAAACCAATATACTAAACCTTTTTGAAAACAACATTTATAATAATTTTTGGAAGGGCTTGTTTTTACATTTTCTCTAAATATATTTGGTATAATACAATTTACATGATTTTTATCTTGGAATTAAATAAGTATCTTGTATCTTGGAATTAAATAAGACAAGAAATTTGCATGTAACATAAAAGTGACAGAAATTACCTCTGGTTTGCAATCATACCTTCCGTGTATATGTGTTTCAGTACCTATATTCTAATTCCAGAGAGGCAGAATGCCTTTTAAATCCTCAGGCTTAACTCATCAAGAAATGTAGTTGCTGGCTGCTATCTGAGTGCATCACACAAGGTTATGATGTTTCTAAGTTATAAGATAGTGTAAATCCTTGGCAAATTAAAAGAAATTTATATATATATATATATATATATCAATGTTTAATATTCCTTTAAACTCATAATATGGTGAATCTGTAATAAAGTTGAAAACCTAGGGGACATAGTGGCATAAATTTACCTTAAGAGCTTAATTTTGAGTTTACATTTTCTTGTGCAAGTCTGACTTCTGAGAAGAAGAATGTTGTCTCAATGGTAATGCCTTCACAGTTTTCCAAGTAAAAATACTGAAAGGTTCATCTCTGCGTATTTGAACGTACATTTAAAATTTTCAGAGAAACTAAGTAATTTATTATACTTCTGCTGATTTCCCCTCACCAAATAGTCTCTGTGAAAGAATTTAGTGAAGCCCTAAAATGCTTGAACATAAATCACTAAGGATAAGTACAAATCATTTATCTAGGATAGCACATTTAAGGAATCAATAAAGACCATTAGCTATTTTAATTAAAAATAGACAATAGACAGCATTCAAGTAAAAAATTCAACAGCTTCACCTACCTCTCCAATCTGGTTCTGACAGAAGGAATAGTATTTTCATGATATGAACATTTGAAAACCCACTGGTTGAACTCATGAAACACCAATCAATGCCTGTGCATCTTCAGGAGATAACAATTGCTAAATTTGGTTATTTTCTTGCTTTCAGTACTCTATCATATTTGTTTCTTATTAAAGTTGTATTGATCTTCCACTACACAACAATTTTCAATTACTTAGCATGCTGACAGGGCAGCACTTGCCACAATGGATACAGGCAATTAAGCAGTCAACATTGTGAGAAGGATACAACTTACACTGTGTCACTTTTTGTAGATAACATTATTGGTGAGGGGCATGCACCTTGAAGCAGAATTATTGAGTATTATTTAGGAATTCGCAAACTAGCAGAGTCACATGCTCATTTTGTCGCTGTTAGCAACCTATTAGTTCATCGCTGCTTTAAACAGGTTGTTGATTTATTTTGCTCTTTAGGAGTTAAATATGTGTTTATCCATTATTGACTTAAGAACCTATAAAGTATGTTGGATTCTTTCATACCACAGATATTTATAAGAACAATTTGCATCTTGCCTAAACTTTGCCAATGAAATGGAAGAGCTAAAATCTTGTTATCCCTTCCTTAAAATGTTCAAAGGGCTGGCAGAGTTTGTTAATGCCATTTCCATATTTCTTAGAGACTTTAGAATATTAAATAGGAAATTTCATAAGCATTCACACACATGACCTGACATTTTCAAAAACTAATCCAGAGTTACAGTTCCAACTCAGTCAATTTTCTACCTCCAGCAATTTAACCACTTCTACCTTCCTTCTCTGGAGTGGACAATGCCTTTCACAGTCTTGGATTATATCATTAATTGGGAAAACAACAGCAAGGAATACATGCTCA
Source organism: Acanthiza pusilla (assembly GCA_036630365.1). Lineage (NCBI taxonomy): Eukaryota > Metazoa > Chordata > Aves > Passeriformes > Acanthizidae > Acanthiza > Acanthiza pusilla. The sequence goes on from JAXCHO010000036.1 coordinate 24,004,046, forward strand.
ATAAAGTGCAGTTCATTCAGTGTAGTCAACAATACTCCTGGAGTATTTCCAAGAGCCATGAAGGGAAACATGCTGAGAAGACTCAGAAAGTGATGGAGCCAGACTAGGTCTGCAAGTTGGACATGTCAACCTGGTTGATTTCCCTTCGTCTTCCAAATACAGCCCAAAACTGGCAGTCTGCACTTCTGTTCTCTACAAGTTAGTATCTTTGGGGCCAGCCCTTTTCTGTCTGCATTTCTTCCAACTCCTCAAGCTCCAAGTGTTCCCTCCTCTCTTGTTGTGATGATATAGTAATTCAAAAGGAGTGAGGACAGGAGGAAATTGGCTCTGTGATCCCAAAGGCTGTGAGACTTTGTGCCCAAAGGCAGCTACAAGTTGAGCTGAGCTGGGGGCAAGGTGCTGCAGCCACACTGGTCCAGAGCTACATCTCATCTCTTCACTAGAGTCCTCCTGTCTGAAGTGGGACTGCTTTGAGAGGTGAAGCATGCAGACATCGTGGAAAGGAGGACACACCCTCATGGCATGCTGTGGGGCCTCAGGAGGGTTCTCAGTCATTTCAAGACACCAGCAAGGTGTGGAGGGATTGGTTAAAGCTCTTAAGCATGAACTGTCCCTTTCATATCGGGAAGGAAAGAGTGTAGGCAACACAAATTTTTCACCCAGGACCGACGACCGCTTAGAATTAATTTTCAGATGACTGAAAACTGTGCTTTCTTTCTCTAAAACAGCATTGGTTACCTTTAATATACTACATTTGTAGTGAAACCTCAGGTATTTACAGGCTGTGGCTCCTCTCCACCTCCAGAAGTTCAAATGTATCTCTCCAGAAGTACATGCTCACCCCCATAGCTAAGTCATTGGGGAATTCCTGGTTTTCCTATCGAATACATGCCAGTCTGTTGAAAGCAATATTGACCTGATGGTGATGTGCAAAGAGAGGCTGCCTGAAGGGTGTGGCTGTTGTAACCTGGAAATTAGGGCACACGGTTGAAAGCAGAAAGTTTGGGACACTGGTTACTATTCCCAGGTTTATTGCTAGGGGGGTTACATATGTCCAGAACAAAGCTCATGTCTGAGCTTTATTCAGGTTTGCTTCAGACTTCTACATTCTGCCTAGGTCCCAGTTCAGAAATTTTCTTTCCTCAAAAATATGTGTTGCCTTTGATCCTGGGTACAGCCAAACTGTTAAAGGGAGCTTTCAGCCATGCATTTGCTGGTGTCCAGCAGACAGCCTGTGTGTGCTGATGCAAGAGAAGGGAAAGGAAGCAAGGATATGGGAAAAGATCCCCTTTTCCTTTTCACCCAAAGACTTGGAGCGGTAAACATGTTATGTACTCTGTGCTCAGAGAAATTCTGTGAAGACTTGCAGACACTGACTTTTCCTTAAACATTGAAACACTAACGTAACTTCAGTAGCCTGGATTTATTAACAATAACCTATTGCAACTATGAGATGAAAGGAGTATGGGAAGTACTCATCTGAGCTGCTTCATATCTCAGAGGTTTTTAGACATTTTTCACTTGGCAGATTTTATGTTTCTTTTGTTGCCACCAGAAGCCTGTCTAAAATACCTCTTACCACCTGCCTACAGACACTGACTTGCAAAGAAATAGGCATTACTGTGCTTCAAAATCTGCTCCTTTAGGTGTGGCCAGAAAGCTTAAGGTACAGTAGAGAGGGTAGGCAAACATGAAATTGAGTTCCCTGCTTTTGTGCATTATGTCTAAGACATAACCATGATTGAGTGGTACAGTGGATTGAATAAGAGATTGTTTTGACAATGACTTCCAGATTCATGCTTCCACTTATTGAATAACTTTTAGTCAACAAACCAGCATGTTTGTTGGTGCTAGTATTATTTCTGCATCATTCATCATTTGTTTGCATTCTTTTAATAGTAAAAAATCTGTTGCCTCTTCAATTCCTGTTGCCTGCAATGTTAAGCAGAACACTGTTTAGAGCTATTCATTTTAAAAGTGCCTCTAGACCTTTCTGAACAGAGATACCTTATTGGAAAAATTAGTCTAAGCATATGCTACTCCTGTAAGTCAATATATACAGCTCTACAAGCTATGACCTGACAAAGGATGGAAATATTTTCAACCCCCGTGATGGGAAAGAACCATCTAGACACAATCCTGTGCAATGTGCTCTAGGATTGATTGTGCTCTACCCTGATTAAGTAGGGAGGTTGGGCCAGAAGACCCACTGTGGTGACCTCTAACCTTATCCATTCTGTGATTCTGTGATTTTATAAAATAAGGAAACTAAGTCTGGAGCAGTTATTGTGGGGCCAGTTATTGTGGGGCCAGCCACTGACAAAGCAAGGGCCCTCAATCAATGGCTGCTGTGCCTACAAAAATATTGGCAGGAAAGCAAGGGAAAAGAAACAGGAAAGTAATGGAAGGTTGTTGTTTGTCTTCCCTGGTGACTTTAAAGGAATGTGTTAAAGTAAGCAAAGCAAAATATTTCAGTGTACATCCACTCAATTAGTCTTGGGACCACTTCTTTTAAGGACCTTTGTTGAAATCTCTAAAGAAACAAGGATGAAAATAATTAAAGCTTAGACCTTCACAGACCATTGCACTGAAGAATGTTAATGGCTGATAAACAATTTACCAATTCATTTGTTTATGTGATCTTTCTTCCATCTAATGGTCAGCCAAACTACTCCTCAAAAATTCCATTAAGTTTTATAATTACTATTTATTGACTACCTTGGATCCTTTATTTCTAGCCTCTTCCGTCTCTTGAGGAACTGATCCTCAAAATGCCTCTTTTTGGATTATGTCTTGCTCCAACCCGCCATCAGGGAGTCGAATTAGTGCAATACATCATAAAGTTGTTTTTCTATTACTCACTAATGTAACTACCTGACAACACCACATAGGGAACACCACAGTTTTGTATCTAATGTTTGGCTTCAGCATTCAAGTATTTAAAGGTTTTTTAAAAGATTTAATCAATAGTCATAGTGAAAGCAATAGATGTCTGGTGGAAGGAGCTATTTTCAGCACAGAAAAACCACGGACCTTTTGGAGTGGGTCCAGAGCAGGGCCATGAAGATACTTAGAGGAATGAAACATCTCTCTTATAAGGAAAGACTGAGAGAGTTGGAGCTGTTCAGCCTGGATGAGATGTCTCCACGGAAACTTTACTGCAGCCTTTCAGTATCTAAAGGGGTCTTACAAGAAAGATCAAGACAGATTTTTTTCTTCACAAATATTAGAATAGTCTGCTTCTAATCTGCACTGAATTTTTATGATATGGATAAATGCTGAAAAGCAACCAGTGTACAAGATTTTAGCCAAAGAAAGGCAGTAATCAGGGGAGTGTGACCCACGTTGATGGTGTCAGGGGAGAGGAGGCTGGGTGGTACTTCTGAGGCAGAGCAGAGCAAATGAGTTAAAAATCCATTATTTTGCCAGCCAGCATGGAATTCATAGCCTTAAACTTCCTAAGCTTTGTAGTGAGAATGTGTCTTCTTCATGTCAAGTCACGCCGAATTTGTGTAAATTAGGATTTAGGGGATTTTTTATTTCATATTTATTTATTAACTTTTATATAAATACAGTAACCCTTTCCACTTATGTTTTGGAATAAAGGTTAAATTAAAACATTGCCCAGCTTCATTAAACCAGAGGGGAAATAATATATGGTATCCATCCAGATACTGCACCACAGAGATACTTGGCACTACAAAATTTTTAAAAGAATACTCAACATTCTGGATGTTTACTTTCCCCAAGGGGCACCTGTAAGACAAGATGTTTGTAACTTAATGAGATTGACCCACAGCATTTTTAATAAATAAATAAATAAAATTAAGAACTTAGGAATAGAGGGCTCCCAAGAATAATTGGTCGGCCCACGCAAAGGTTATATCCAACTTGTATAAGCTTCCTGTGTTCTGAGTGAGTCTTTCATATGTGAATATTGTCTGCTAACATTTTACTGTTATATATTGTTCTGTAGTTTGCAATTGCAAGTATAAAGAACTCTAAGTAGACCCACATTTAAATTGCAAGTTTCATTTAAATCCACTATTTATTATTCTCTTCCTCAACCAGCTGCAGATAACTATAGAGATAAGAATTAACAACTTAAATACAAATGTAAATGGTATCAATAGAATGCATAAGTTCCAAGGAGACTGAATTAATTCTCTTCATGGGGAAAATACCTAAATACCTTATGCCAAGTTATTAATTCTTCCTGTCCCTTGTGGTATAGTTTACATAACTCATGGAGTTCATTAAAGGGTTTGCATAAATACAGATCATCCATGGAAAGTAATTAATCCTGTTACCTGTTTGGTAACCTGTGTGTTCTACCTTATTAAATATACCATATAAATTAAAATATTAATATTCCAGGAAAAATGCTTATGGGAACGTTAAAATTGCTGATTTTTTTTTATATTTTACTGGGGCCTTTAGATACTTTTTTCTTTCCTTCTTATTTTTCTTTTTAATTTGTTTAATAATACGAAACTATATGCTTAGTGTCAGGACATAATTATGGTAGCAAAAATCAGGCATTAATAATAGCTCATTACCTAGCAAGTCTAGTCATACTCCATTGAACTCTGTGAGAGATTTGCCATTGATTTCAGTGAAGGCAAGGTCAAGCCCACTGAGTTTCAAGATAATTGCTGTAAAGAAACCATTAGATAATAAAAGAGATTATTAATAATTGGACACCAAGAGGCTTTCATTTATCATTAGATTAATATTTTAAAATGTCTTGAATGCAAGCAATACTCAAGAAACAAAGCATTGCAGCTTGTCTGCATAAAGTATGTTGTTAGTTAACCCACCTGAACCTGAATAAATGGTACTTTATACCAGTAATTCTAGAGCAACTTAAAGCAATAGGTCATTGTTTTTCAGAATTGTCAGAAATTTTGCATAAGTAAAATATGTGTTATCTATTTATGCAATACACATGAAGAGAACAAACTAAGATATAGTTTTATATAAAGAATAATCTCAAACATTTTTAAGGCTTCACTGAGAATATGCTGCATTTATCCAGGAATCGTAAATTCATTAGTATTTTGTACTGAATGGATGAGGAAGGACTTGACCTTCATATGCATAAAGGAAGTAAGATAATGGGTTAATAAACTCTATAAAAAAGAACCTTAAACAGGGGTAACTACCCACTCTTAAGGGAAAGAGACAAACAAAATGGCTTCTTAAAAGACTCCTTAAAGATTGCAAAGATTAACTCCCTCTAGCTCCCCATGAAAAGGGCGTGGCTCTGGCCCCTGGCACCCCCTCATGTCTCTTCTGGCTCTCTGTTTCCCTAGAAATTTGGCACAGCCTCCTCCTGAGCAGCACCCACTGTGTAAATCACAGAATCATAGAATAAGCTGAGTTGGAAGGGACCCACAAGGATCATCGAGTTCAGCTCCTGGCCCTGCACCATCCCCAAAAGTCACACCATCCCCTGAAGTCACACCATATATCCAACATCATTGTCCAAATGCTTCTTGAACTCTGTGCTGTGGCCACTTCCCTGGGGAGCTGTTCCAGTGCCCAACCACCTTCTGGGTGAGGAACATTTTTCTGAATACAACCTAAACCTTCTCTGGCACAACTTCAGGCCATGCCCTTGGGTCCTGTCCCTGGGCACCACAGAGAAGAGATCAGTGTCTGCCCCTCCTCTTCCCCTCACCAGGAAGCTGTAACTGCAGTGAGGTCTCCCCTCAGTCTCCTCCAGGCTGAGCAGACCAAGTGCCCTCAGCTGCTCCTCACACAGCTTCCCCTCAAGGCCCTTCCCCATCTTTGTTGCTCTCCTTTGGATATTCTCTAATAGTTTAATGTTTTTCTTACATTGTGGTGCTCGAAACTGCCCCCAGCACTCGAGGTGAATGCCTTGTTCAGGAAAAGAGGAGCAGCTTGGCTTGCTCTGGGAGGAGCTAGGAAAAAGAAGAGCATCTCCATGTGGGTCTCCACACTCATGAAATGAGTCCTGCCTGGGGTGAGAATTCACTCACTGAGAATTAATTTGAACTAGACTGAGAGAAAAGTAGCAGAAGAGAATAGTAGCAGGAGAAACCAAAGAAGACATGGCAAAATAGGAGCTTAACCAACATGGTTTCTAACACCCTGCTCTCCAAAACAGAACCAACTCCTTCAGTACAGGCCAGTACTGGTAGAATTTTGATTCTTTTTCTCATCTTTTAAGATAGATATTCACAGGTCATAAGATTTTTTAAAAAGCAACAAAACCAAAAACAAACAAACAAACAAATCAAGTCCTCTATGGTGCATTGTGAAGTCTTTGAATTTTTTCTTGACAATCCCACAATATTTTATGGAAATGATGCATAGAAGCAAGCTCCTCGAGCCTTCTTTTTTTCTTTTTTTTTTTTCCTTTTTTTCCTGATGCTCAGTCTACAGTGAGTTTGTTGTGTTAGCTTTTTTATCATTATTTTAAAACGGGCAAGAAGTAATTTCATTTAATTGCTTTTAATTATACTGTATATCAGTAATTCTAAATATAATTAGAATTCTTGAAGTTTTTTTTCAAATACATGCGTATTGCAATCTCAAATATCTGTAAAACCTCATAGTATTGAAAATTTTTGTTACAGAAATTTTTGTGGTAGCGTCACATCGATGTTTTTCATTCTCCCTTTACATACATGCAAAACACATCTTTGGATTGTGTCTTCAAAAATCACAGCAAATAATTGTGTTTATTTGTGTCCTTGCCTGTATTTAAATGCATGCCATTTTGAATGCAAGTACATTGAAAATGTGTTCTCCTCTTGACAGATCATTTGAGAATTAACCAAGCCAAAGCCATGTGGACAATATTGTTATTTATCGTATTCAAGTATTTTTCTTGGCAATAATTCAATTCGTGACAGTCTAGGTACATGGTTGCCAAGGATTAATTCCCACTGGTGTCCTTCAATTGCTTTATGAAATGGGCATAAGGATTACATGGATGAGAGGAGAAGTGTTCTAGGTGGGAAAAAACATCAAAGCCAAGAAAGAATTTTGTATCTTTTGATGTCACTCAGCTTCAGGTAAGAGAGCGCTACAGCTTGCAGTAGTGCTAATTAAAACTTTCATTTACTTAACATGCCTTTCAAATAGCTTACAAAATTTGTCCTTCCTGACAAGAGGAAGTTCCCTAAAGTCCATGAACATATATGTCTTCCTTCTTTTGCTTTCCAGATGTAAATGAAATGATCTTGGAATGCAGGAACCAAAAGATGGAGCTGTACATACTAATTCTGAGGGCATGACTATTCACACTAGTGAAGCGCCTTTTCTTTTCCTGCCACTTTTAGGGGAGAATTGATTAACCTGAGTGTGGTATTGACATTGCTTTCTGTACAATTGTTTCTAACAATATAATTTCTAACATAGGACAAAGCTGACACTAACATCACCTTGTTGGAGAATGGCTAGAAGGTCTATTTTGTTAGTCTCTCCCCAAGTCACAGCACTCTCAAACATATCTCAAACTTTCCTGAATGCTCTGAAGGAGATTTCGGTGCAAGGAGTGATGCTATATTCCACAGTGCATAAAAATCAGTAAATTATATTTTCTTTGTTTCAGTAGCATTTGTTATTTCATTACTAGTAATCCATATGGCCTAGAACAGATTAACAGACAAAAGCCATGAAGTACCTATGAAAGATCATTTTTTTCTCTGAGAAAGGTTTTCCAAAATGTGTGAAGTACAAAAAGAACATACACAAAAGTAACTCCTCTTCAAACACTATCTGACGGCAGTTTTCCATTTCAGCTCTCGTGAGCCAGTTAGATAGAAAAAAATAAATATCTTCGTGACACCATGGCATATTTCTCTATGATGAAGGCTTGAACCATCAAGAGTAGTGTGAAAACACTGAGTGTCTTTGCACTCAAAGAGAAGTCTAGGACTTTTCTTGACAGTTTGGGGGAGATTTTGCTGCTTTAAGCATGCTTTTCATAGATGTGGCTTTTCAGGTAGATATTTTTTTGTTGGGCAGCTTTGGAGTAATTCCATTGCTTGTTTGGTTTTTGTTGTGATAGTCCATACAAACGTAACAGCCAACAAAGGGGTAATTTTGACATGTGGGTGTTATTAACCTGATATCCACTGTTAGCTCTTACTGTATTTCCCTGGTTATTTTTTAACGATCTCTGACTAAATATCTTATCCTTCATTTTCATCTCTTTCATATAATCATAGAATGGTTTGGATTGGAAAGGATGTTAAAGATCCTTTAGTTCCAGTCCATCTGCCATGGGCAGGGACACCATCCACTAGACCAGGTTGCTCAAGCTGGCCTTGAACTTTTCCAGGAACGGGCATCCAGCTTCTCTGGGCAACTTGTTCCAGTGCTTCACCACCCTTACAGAAAGAAGATCTTCCCAACAGCTAATCTAAATCTGCCCTCTTTATGTTTGGTGACTTTGCCCCCTTGTCTTGTCACTGCATGCCCTTGTAAAAAGTCCCTTCCCAGCTTTCTTGTAAGCCCCCTTCAGGTACTGAAAAGCCTCTAACTAGTTTGCTGTTTCTTTTCTGAATAAAATGATACACCATGGTCATGAGAGCAAAGATGCTGAAAGTGTCTGAAACACTGACAGTGCTCCCAGCTGTTAGCTTGCAAGGGATATCCACTCCCATTTGAGCCTTTCTCCTTGACCTGAAGGATTAAGGAGGAAATAACTGAGTTGTTGTGTCTCACTCTGCCTCTCAGAGCTTGCTATAAGATCTCTCGATTTTCTCCATATGATCCTGAACACTGTCATCGGTGCAACATGGCAAATCTCGTCCTTCAGAAAGCACCAAACCTCCAGTGACAACAGACCTGCTTAAGTTGATGTTGTCCCCCTGCATCCATCCTCACCAGCCACTTCTGGTGCTGACTTTTGGTTCACGCCCAGTAAACTTCTAGAGTTTGTCTTGATGGAGCTTGATCATCTCTGCTCTCTGTTAGGGCACTCTACTAGTATCACAAGTTCGAATTTGAGAGCACAGAAGAAACAGTGCTTCTCTGTCAGAAGTCAGAAATCTCCATCTTTCCCCATTTTGGGAGTATCCAGCCAGTATTCAAGCCTCCAGCTGTCCCTCCTTTGTTTCATTATGTGGCTCAGGATATCTGCAAGATTTCTACAAAGACCCTGCCTCTTATTCACAAGGGATCTATTTGAGGCTTATCACTTGGAAATTTCTGAAATACCAAGTTATTCTGAACCATACTGTGCTGCCTCAAGAAAATTGCTTTACATATATTAAGTATATCAGACTAAGCAAAAGCACTTTACTTCAAAATCTGTTTATATCCAAATGCCATCTGCTTCTGGGTGGGTTTTTTCATGAAATAAATGTTGATGTGCGACAAAGGTCATACATACTGCTCTATTGATATTTCAGCATGACACCCAATTTTGAAAAGGAATCTCATGCAGAAACAATTTGTTTTGCTACAGAGATGGTGTAAAGTTTAAATGCTCTGTCGTAAAATAGAAGACAGCTTCTGTACCTTGGCACACTGGAATCAGCACATTCATTAATTTTAGGACAGCTGCATGCTGGTGTTACGGCACTGGAAGTTATTGATATAGGGAACCTACAGAGAACAGACGCGTGAAGAAGTGTTTAAATTGCATGGTGCTAGTGATCAGTGCTCCTTTTATAGCTAATTTCTATGATCTTTTTATTATACTTTCAGACACCTAAGTAGTAGGTAAGAATCCCTATGATTCATGATTACATCAAAATATCCCTTTGCAATGGAGGTTATTTTATTCTTTCTAGAAGCACAAGATAATGTCAATCTGAGAATGTCCTAATGTAGAACGTGAACTCTAGTACTGCAATGTAAACAACTTGGAAAAATGCTCAGGACAATATCCCTGTTACACATATTTCTCTCTGACATGATGTGTTGCTATCTTCTTCTGGGAAGAACTTACTGTTTGAAAAGGAGGGAGCATGGAGGCAGCAAGGCTTGCTCTGGGAGATGGGCACAAGGCAGCCTGCTGGTCCACCACTTTCAGGGAAAGAGCACTTACTCGCTTGGATCCACAAGTGTAAAGGCTTGTGTATAAATAAAGTGTATAGGGTGTGTAAAATTTAAAGCTTGCTTTCAAGCTGCTCAAAATTTAGAACAATTGGTGAACATGCAGGTGCTAAAATATCAAATACTGAGAAAGTTACAAAGCCTGGAAAACTCCTTAATTAGGAGCAGCAGAAGATTTTTGAAGACTGCATTGTTTAGGTTTCTAAACCATGGGCTTTAATCTCTTCACAGAAACCCTAGCAGAACAGTTACAAATAGACTGGGAAACATCTGTCAGCTAACAGTGGAACAGCTTAGATCCTTTAAGAGACTATTTGCAGGTGCTTGGAGCCCAGTTTTTTCATTTTAACAAAATGAAGTATGTGCAGTGAGTGGGCATTAAGATGAGGAAAATCTGTATAGTTTAGAGTAGCTAAAGACAATTTCATAACAGTTGTGCCAAATAATGCTCATTTTATGTTGAATCTTTTTAGGTATGTAATCCCACCGTAAGTACATAGACATCATGCTCCTGCCTCTCTGTGGGCATTGAGTCATGGTGGCAATGTTCAGGGGTACAGACTGCATCGTATTCTTACTCACATGTATATATTTTAATAAACTATTCAGCCTAAGGTATTAATGTGATAACTACAAGCCAGGAACTTCAAAATCAATTCTTTTAAAGTAGTACCTGATGATTCTTCAAGTTCGAGAATGCATGATTTTCACTCTCATCTTCTTTTAATAATTAAACAGATACTTTCAACAGCAGCTTGTTCTGAGTACATGCTACTTCTACTAATAGATTAAAAAATAACAGGGTAGAAATGCCTGTAGCCAGAAAAACATATATGTATTTCCACGATAAGGATGTTGCACCTTCAAAATTTTTAAAACTGGGCTCTGCTCAAAGAAAGCACCTGTGTAATCAATAATACCACTGATGCCACATGGTAAAGGAGAGAGGTGCATCTTGTTCTGTCTCAGGGAACTATTTTTGTCGCTTTTTGCTTTGTAGATTTCCTTAGTCCTAAAAAACCAAGTACCTGTAGGACTGAGAAAAGCAATGGTATTATACAAAGGGAAGATTTTGTCATTCTTCTCAGCCCAGTATTCAAGGCAAAGACATCAGCAACAAATGAGAAAATACTGCAAAACTATGAGGCACTGTCAATCTTTTAGGTAAACTGACATTGGATGTACTTTTAATAAAAGGAAAAATTATTCTGAGTACTAAATTTTTATGAACCCTTTAGGATAATAGTCTGCAGATTTCATATAGAAAATTTTAAATACTTCACCTTCATTTAAAAAAAAATAAAACCTGATTTTATCTTGGAAATCAAGCTTAATCTTGGAGGAAATAATACCCTAGTGTCTCATCTTAAGCTTTTAATATTCATTGTTTGTGTTCAAATACAGACAGGAAGAGCTAGAGTAGCAAACACTACAAAAGAGTGATAGCTTCAGCTGTCATTTTGCACCATCTGTGAATCTCTGTACTGCATATCTCATAGAATTGCTTAATCCTTCAGTAATTTGCTGGTTTTTTCAAGAAAAGTATTTTGCCTTTGCAAGCAAAGCAGAATTTATGTAGTCATTTCATCTTCCCATAAACATACCTGCTTTACAATGGTCTCTGCCTCCAGGGTATTATTCTGCTAGAATGTAGAGGTGCTCTTGACTTTTTCAATGGAATCTGTCTGAGATGTTGTCCAGATCCAGGCCTTGGCATCACACAAAAGCCAACCAAACAGCTCTCCTGTGGAGTTACAATTATTTTACAGCACTATTGCAAGAAATCCTAAAATAACATAGAAATTGTTGTAATGTTATTATTACTGTCTTCTTAATTCCTTCTCAGAACAATCTCAATCTCTTTTTATGTCTTTGCATTTGTATTGGGTTTACATGGTGAGGTTTTGGTAAAAGGGGTCTATGGGGGCAGATGCTGCAAAAAGCTGCCAGAAACTTCTCCCATGCCCAAAAGAGCCAGTGCCAGCCAACTCCAAGACTGACCTGCTGCTGGTCAAGGCTGAGCCCATCAGCAATGGTGGAAGCATCTCTGGGATAATTGATTTAAGAAGGGGCAAAAGTTACTTTGCTGAAGCAAATTGCAGCCAGAGAAGAGTGGGAGAAACAGTTCTGCAGACACCAAGGTCAGTGAAGAGAGGGAGGAAGTGCTCCAGGCACCAAAGCAGAGATTCCCCTGCAGCCCATGGAGCAGCCCACGGTGAGGCAGCTGTGCCCCTGCTGCCCATGGAAGTCCGTAGGGGAGCAGAAATCCACCTGCAGCCTCTGAAGGAGCCCACACTAAACCAGGTGGATGCCCAAAGAAGGCTGTGGTCACATAGGAAGCCTGTGGTGGAACAGGCTCCTGGCAGGATCTGTGGCCCCATGGAGAGAGGAGCCCACACTGAAGCATGTGTTTTGGTAGGATTTGTGGCCCCACAGGGGACCCACACTGAACAGCCTGTCCTTGAAGGACAGCACCTTGTGGAAGCACCACAATGGAGCAGTTTGTGAAGAACTGCAGGGAAGTTCTTCAGGGAAGTTGCGAGAGGGATTCACATTAAATAAATTAGTGGAGGACAATCTGCCAAGGGAGGGACCCCATGCTGGAGCAGAGGAAGAGTGTGAGGAGTTCTGTCCCTGAGGAGGAAGGAGCAGCAGTGTCGTGTGATGAAGTGACTGCAGCACCATTCCCCATGCCCCTGTGCCTCTCAGACAACACTGGGAGAGAATTTGGGAGTGAAGTTGAGCTCAGGAAGAAGGGTGTGGTTAGTGGCAGGTGTTTTTAATATTTGGGTTTATTTCTCATTTCTCCAATCTGAATTTATTGGTAATAAACAAAACTAATTTTCCCAAGTCAAGTCTCTTTTTGGAACTGAGTGATGTAACTGAGTAACTGATGCTGAGTGATCTCTCCCTGTCCTTATCTTGACCCAAGAGCCTTTCATTATGTTTTCTCTCCCCTGTCCAGCTGAGGAGGAAAGGGAGAGAGTGGCTTTAGTGGGCACCTGGTGGCCAGCCAGAGTCAGCCCACCAATCAATAAAACAAAATAATTCTCTACTTAGCTACTGGGTTTGTTTTGCTTTTTTTTTGGAGGAAGCTTCCTTTCACCACAACCATAAAGCACAATTCCCGACACCCTGAAGGCTGTCAATTCCGTTGTATTGAAAACTTGTTCTTCCTGCTTGAGTTCCCTACACCCTACAAGTGTCTTTAATTTTCCTCTTGTAGAAAAGTAAAATTACTCTCCAAATCCTTACACAAATGGAGGGTAATTTAGACCGTTACTAATACTAGCTATCCCATAACTAGAAGAAATACTAACCTCAGGGAAAATGAGTCTGTCCCATTTAAATGTGGAAGGAGTTCTCTGCTTTTGTGCTTGCAGAAGTAGACAAAACAAGAATGAAGAATCACATTTCAAACAAACCCTAGGCTTGTCTTCTTTTTTCCTGTTTCATCTTTTGCACATTTTCAGTGTTTCATGGAGATAAAGAAAACTAAACTCATTGCTAAAGTGATGCAGAACTTACTTGAGAAATTTATCTTCCTTCTAGAAAAAAACTTTTCCATTTAAATATTCATTTCTTTTCAGCATCTTTGTCTTGAGGGATTTCTTACATGGATTGTACAGAGATGAAAACTGAAAATCTGCATTTAGATAGAAAGATCAGGAAAGGCCTTCTTTACAAACTAAGCAGTATTGCTTTTTTTCCTCCTTACAGTAAGACATGAAATAACTTTTCCATTCCTTAAATAACGACACAAAAGCAGGACTTCATGGTCCCCTAAACACTGACGGTGAAGAGGTTGTAATATCTCTAATTTTGTATGATGAACCAGGCTTCCTCCAGCAAATGCCCAAAAATATGTATCTTTTTGTTTACTATAAATATCTTCTGGTTTTCATTCAAGTATGATGACCACATTAGAGGTCAACAGAAACAAATGGGAGAGCTAAGGAATAGCACTTCTATTATATTCTTGCACAAGGTCTTGCTGCAGTCCACGTACTGTGAAAGAAAGGTTAGAAGTGGCTGATGAATTTTTAATAGGTTTTCCTAGATTTCAGTGGCTGTCATTTGTTTTCAGTCAATAATTCACATGGTTACCGAAGGCAACCCAATTGATTTTTTAGTGTAGCGTTACTTGGGCAAAAGGACTGTAAAATGCCTCGTAACCTTTTACACATGCTGGGACAAATTCTGCCCCAGCTTGCATCCAGGTAATATCACTGATTTCACAAAGGCTGGATGAGACCCAGAGGAATGACGTTGGGAGCAATGTATGTACAATCTGTATGAGAAGATCCCCAGTGTTTCGCTTGCTCATGGAATACCAGATGCAAGAAGAGAGGGGAAGAACACAATTTGAGAACAAGCGAAATTTTTATGCTCAAAATGTTCCCATGTACTCTGTTGAAAAAATACTGATACACGTTAAATGAAAATGACTTTCCCATTAAGATAAACAGTGACTTTACCACAGCCTTTTGTTTTTCTGCACAAATAAGTCTTTGCTTAGAGAACAAATTAATGAAAGTCACCCCTGTAGCTCCAAGCGTATCAGTAAGTTACAGCAAAATGTCTTTAATGTGGCCAGTGTGGTTCAAACCAAATCTACCAGACAGTAAAATAATAGGCAGATTTAATGAGGTGAATTCACAGCCAGGAGGTTTCCAGGAACCAAGCATGACTCAATTGTTATTATGATTTCCAGAGAAAACAAGTCAGTCATGTAATTGTACTTTCATATAATAATGGCATGTGCAAAACAGCTTCTTCAGAGTCATGTTTGCAAGCATTATGCTTATGATACGGGCACATTCAAAGCAGATGGTTCCCAAAAGGCCTTTGCTATAGAAAATTTAACCTGGAGATCACAATTTACTTTATTTTATGAAAAATATACAGAAAGCTTGGTGTTTAACGTATTTTTATGTAAATTGACCTAATGAAACTAGTGATCTAAAAGACAGAAATAAAGTAACTTGATTGGTCTGACTCTGGAATGATGTATCGTGATAGGTAATAATGTCTCATTAACAACCTGAAGGTGTTGAAAGACCCACTGTAGTGCTGCTCTTCAAGTGTAGGAAAACATTTCTTCTGAAGAAATACAACCTTACAGAGTCAATATGGGCGACCTGACCAAAATGCCTAAAAACATGTTGACATGAACATGTGATCTTAGAAAACTTTACAAAAATCACTGAATACACAAGCTTTATGATGATCTTTGGTTTTCTAATGAACCTTATTGCAAGTTTTGAAGCAAGGGGGGGTTGATCATTGCCTTGCCATCTCCATCACCATTTGGGAAAAAAACTTGGAAGCAGCCAAAGTTCAATTTATCTACCATATAGCACCAGGAATGAATGGAACTCCTGCATGGATTTACTATGTTAACTGAATGTTTTATTTGAAATTATTGAGTCAAGACATTTGTCATTCACTCAGAAAGTACTGCCACTTGAAAGTAAAAACTGCAGTAATGTAATGCAGTAAGCTTAAAAGCATTACAAGGACTGGGACTGCAGATTATTGTTACACTCTATTGTTTATTTATCCTCATCATCATATTGATTGCAGCAGTGTGGTGGAAGCTCTGTGGTACCTGAGCTGAGAGGAGCAGATCAACAATGAGATAGAAGCACGGCAAGGCTTCATAATAGATTGATTGTGCTTACAGGTTGTAATTAATCTATTGAATCTGATGGTTTCAGAGGTATAACAAGTATTTTCTCAATTTAAAGGCATTTAAAAGCTCACTTGATTATATTAAGATTTAAGACATTTAGATTCTGGATGTCTGATTATGCCAGTTAGTAGATAATATGCATGATACCCACAAGTTTTTTAGTAATGTCTTTCTTTTCAGGCTTCATTATTTATAGGCAAGATAGAGTGGTATGAGTGGAGGCCAAGAAAAATATTGGTAATCAAAGTATTGAAAGATTTCTTAATTGCAGTTGTGTTTTGTTGCAGCACTTGTCAGTATGTTCATATCAGGCTGCACTGCATCACTGGGTATAAGCTATTTTTCCTACTCTGAATCTCTTCTTCCCCATAAATGTGTATTTCAACACTCTCTAAAATAAAGCTCTTACAGGTGTTAGAGGAGAAAGCTCTATCAATATGCTTCGGATTTAAGAGAAACCAGATTTAACTGGTGGTATAAGTTACAGGGTACAGAAACATCAAGAAGAAAAGTAACATTTTTTTTTCATAATAAAAGCTTCTCTAAATGGTATTTATATGCTTCTTGTTAAGTGAAGGGTCTGAGAAAACCAAGTGCAAGAGACACCTCTCATTATTCCACCTCCATTTAAGTTGCCTGCTTCCTCTCCAATGCATGTTTCAAGCTGCAATATTGGGCTTTAAATCCTTCCAAATACTTTAAGAAAGTAAAAGATATGTGACTTACAAAAGTAATGTCACTCTGCTGAACTTTCCCTTCCTAAAATGCTCTCCCTCCCTCCAAAAGCATGTAGTTCACAACAGTGAATCACTACATTAAAACTCTTTGATGACAGGGCCAAACCAAACTATAATAGAGAGTTTTCTGTAGGGTATCTTCTCAAGCATTAAAGGAAAAGAATAACCAATACTCTGAGAGAAAAGAAAAAAAACCCCACACAAAACACTAGAAACAAAAACAAAACAAAACAAACAAACAAAAACAAAAACAAAAAAAAACACCCAAAAAACCCCATTAAAAACTCTAAGCTTTCAATGATACACTTGTAATAATCTTCCTGAGATAATAATAAAGTTTTATCATATTTGGATCTTGGACCTACACAGATATTCACACACACACACACCCCCCAAAAAAAAAAAAAAATCTTCCATACAAAAGAAATCACAGAATCACAGAACCACTGAGTTTTGAAGGAACATCTTGAGACCAGGTAGTGCACTCCCCTAGCTTAAGCAGGCTATGCTAGAGAAGGTGGCCCAGGGCCTTGTCTAGTTGGGTTTTAAATCTCTCCATTGATCCGCAACCTCTCTGTGGAACTCGATCCAGTGTTCAACCACCCTAACAGTAAAAATATGTTTTGGTGTATTCAGACAGAGCCTCCTGTATTTCAATTTGTGCTCATTGTCTCTTGTTCCCCCAGTGAATATCTCTAAGGGCTCAGCTCTGTCTTCTTTAGTCCCACATCAGGTATTTACACTTCTTGATAAAATTCCCCCTGAGCCTCCTCTTCTCCAGGCCGAGCAGCCCCAACTCTTTCAGTCTCTCCTCATATGTCAGGTGCTCCAAGCCCTTTCCTGTCTCTGTGGTCCTTTGCTAGGCTGATTTGTATATCCCTGTCTACCTTGTACTAGGGAGCGCAGAACCTGACCCAGCATTCCAGATGCTCCTCACTAGTGCTGAATGAAGGGGAAGGATCACCTCCTTTGACCTGCTAGAAATTGACCTGCTAGAAATGATCACCCTTCTGCTGCCCAGGATGCTGCTTCCCACCATTGTCACAAGGATGCATTGCAGCCTCATGGTCAACTGGCTGTTCCCAGGTCCTCCCAGCAAAGCTACTTCAGCCATAGCACTATTACACACTATTTAAGCATAAAACACTATTAAAGAACCCATAAATGGTTCCATTTCTTCTGTCTGAGCAGGGTACTTTCTGCAACAGGAGAAAATTGGAGTTTTAACAGGAGTTTTAATTGTCTCCTATTAAGACTGATAAAGAAATTTTTGCTGTCAGCTAAAGAATAATGGATTTTTAATTCTTAAAAATTACATCATTTGTGATATTATATCACAGGCTATAGAGTTCTGCTTTTACTTAACCTATTAATAATATGCCTTTTGATTTACTTAGAGCCACAATTGTTCACTAGGGATTGAAGATAACTGAACTGGAAAATGAGCCCTTCAGTCACTCAATCTTGGCTCTAGATGAGAAATTAGTCTGAAGCTTGCTCTCTGAGAACATCTTTCTCATTCCCCAGAGCTTTACTTATAAGAGCCAAGAGCATTAGTGCACAGTGTGAAACTGTCTAGATGGGTTTCAGCAAGAAATCAAACCACTCTGTGTTCCCAAAGCATTTTGTTCAGTACAGGGTGTGGCTTTTAAAGTAGTGTTTTACCAGGAAACATAACGGGAGGGGAGGTCAGCAGAGTACCACCCCCCTCTGTTAGCACTGATCTCCTGTTCTCATGTCCCAGCACAGAAAAACAGTCCAGTATGATGTCGATTTCTGGCTCCTCTTGCCCATGTACAAGATGTGAGGAGCCAGCTGTGCAAGAACAGGGCAGTCTATATCCTAGCTTATTTGAAGTGTCCTGCCCCATGCCACATCTGAGTATAGGTGGGAGGGGGTACCCCTAACACGATCATGTAAAGTCATAGAACCCTATTCAGGCAGCAGTTACACCTAATCCAGAGCATATGATCAGGGATCCACTTTTTTCCTGGGCCATGTGCTATATGCGGTTTGACAGAAGCAAGGTGAGTGACTGCACACCCATAATTTCATTGCAAGATGGAGTTATAACCACTGTCAAGAAGTAACAAGGTATTCTGTGGACACTGGAAAGTAGCATATAGCTTGTTATGAAGGCTAAAATGTACTAATCACCATATGACTGCATCTTACAGAGCAGGTGTTTCTGAGCTACCCAGGTGCAATTCCTTCAGTCAGTTTTGTGCAGGGGAATCCAGGCAACTATTTTTCTAAAGCTGACATAACTGAACACAGAAAGTGATATAACACAGAAACACATCTTTGCAGACTCTTCCAGTGCAAGGGACCTTGATGCTGTGCTCAGGGGCTGACGTGAGGGCTCAGCCATGCCTGCTGATACCCTTGTGGCACCTTGTGTTAACCGGGCTGCCAGGAACATGGCTCACAACCACAGCAGAGGAGGACAAGACTCCTCTGTCTGCCTGCAAGGGGAGTCTTTTCAGCTGCCTGGCTTAGAGCCCGAGGTCTGAAAAGTGCATCAAGCCCCTGGTCATAGCACCTTGGAGAGCCGAGCAGACTGCTTCCTACACGTTTTGCTTGTCTAGTTTATTAATGCTCCTGATTTAATGAGATCTGTTTAGATTCCAAGACCTTAATAATCCAGGGCTGTTCCACAGCCATCCTTTTAAATATCTCCCACAAAGAGTTTATTCACTGACAGCTTTAAGCCAACTGATAGGTGAGCATTGCTCTCTGGGTAGCTGTCTGTCTTGTAACCTGACACATAAATGAACCCATCTCTGTGTATGTGTGTAGATCAGATTGCTCTTGACAGAACATGTTATTCTGAAGTTCTTCAGTAAATACCATGAGCACCAGCTGTTCACTACATTCACTACACCCTTGCCTTAAGGATTAACTTATTGTTAAATGAGTGCTGTAAATAACCATTTCAGAGCTCTGGGGACATTTTATTCGTTCTGTCACATACACCCGCATGGCAATATTCATGCATGAGACAGATGTTTACCCATGGAAGTTTACATAGACAGAGCCCCTGACTTCTGCAGTTTGAGAACAAAATGCACTCATGGGAGAAGAGCAAGTTTTGATATTTCCTCTCCCCTCGCCTCCCTAAGCCATTCAGAAAAATAGTTTCTAATTATTAAATGCTCGTTGAAGCCTCTGTTTTGAGGTAATTAAGGCTATTCCTAAGCCAAGTGAAAAGGATTGCTGAAAGGCACAGATCCAGGATACTCACAAAGACAGTAAATTCTTGTCTGAAAGCAATTAAGAAAAGAAACTCACATTCTTAAGATAACAAGGATATTCTGGTGTGATAAGAAAGAACTTCATGGGATCTCCAGAAGTTGAAGTATCTCAAAAGTGTTCAATTTTCTTTTTTTTTAAGTTTGGAAATGGAAGTATGGTGCTTTCATCCCAAATTCTAAGAAAACCTCTTGATCTTTAAGTAAATACATGAGGAGGACAGAGACATGACTTCCAGGGAAAAGATAACATATTAAATATGTCACATATATGCTATAAGGTTTCTTCTGCCCCCTTAAAAAAAAAAGAAAAAGAACGAGAAAAAGGAAAAGAAAAAGAAAAAAAAACCCACAATTTTCTTACATGCTAGCTTTCAAATAATGAAAGGCATTCAGAGTTTTTGTATGACATTTTTCATTTACCTAAATACCCAGTAAGGATTACTGGCACATTTTCCCCAAATTCCGTTTCCATTTGTAAACCCGATCACCTGAATTCATTATCCTTTCTGGATTTGAAGAGTATAAATGAGAAGCTGTCAGTGCGAAGGAGGGAGGGGTTGGAGGAAGAAAGGGTATCTTTAAGGGCTTATTTTATTTCTCATTATCGTCCTCTATCTCTGTTAGTAATAAATTCACTTTGTAACTTTAAGCTGAGCCTGTTTTGCCCTTGGAGTTTTTCCTCCCGGTCCTTACCTCAACTCATGACCACTTCATTAATTTTGTTCCTCTCCTCTGCCCAGCTGTGGCAGGGGACAGACAGCGAGTGAGCGGCTGTCGTGGGTGCCTGGCATTTGCCCAGTGTCCAAACCATGACAGAAGTTAATAGGGTTACTACTTGAGAAAGTCTCTCCTCTCACCACTTCAGACTGCAAGATTGGATTCTGAGAACAAAAAGTGTCATTCAGTGACAACCCCTGCATAAAATCTTGTCATGCCCTGCTATAAAATGTAAAATGCTTTGGCAGTTGAAATGGAAATAGATTAACTAACAACTAGCAGCACATAATGGTAATATTAGTAACGTACAATTTAATAAAAATTAAAACTAAGGAACATCTACTGCAGTATTTCTCAGCAGTAAACTTTTGCCTACCATAGAAATACAGACACTAATTGCATTTAGAAAAGGAAGATATTCAGATCACTCCATGAATTCCACCTTAACAAAATTGCATATTTTCTTTAAAATTTAAATGTGCCAGTTTTCAGTGACTACACCAAACTCTGTGGTAAGTAGGCAGCTAGAGTCATCCAGTAAAATCTTAATGCTATTGAAGGCAGGTTGAATTTTGACATTGACATAAAAACAGATTGTCTCTCTCTGTTATTCAGAAAGATCCTTTCTGTTGCTTGTCCAATTTATAAGCATCACTGAAGGATTAACATTGGGTCATTCTGATATTTAAGTGTCATATAGAAACAGAAATATAATGAAACTTTGAAAATGAGAAAAAAACAATAGCACACCAACTTATTAAGCCTTTCATCATTATGAGAAATCTGAAAACTTCGTGTTAGTGTTTCTTTAAATTGATTTAAAAGATTAAATTATTCATTTAAATCAATTTAAGATTCCCTATTCCACAGTATCTGCCTCTTCAGAGTGGTAAATCTTCCCAAAATGTGTTAAAAAGGCAGGGAATTATTCGTCAGACCAAGCATGAAATCCTAGTTACTGTACAGGGAAAACCTAAAAATCCAATTTTCCATTACCCAGTGCTTCCAATTTTCTGTGGGTTTTTTTTTTTTTTAAGCTTTAGTGCTGTTTTACAGATGGGTTTGGGGAAAAAAAAAAAGAATTAGAATTCTTTTTCTATCACACAGTAACACAATATATGGAAGCCCAAGTAAAATAACAGTTCAAATTACTACTTCTTCAAAAGGAATGCATCTGTGACTAAATCATCACACAGGGGGATAGAGATCTACTAAGCTTCATTTAATTTCAAAAGCTTAAAACTACTTTTCATCAAAGATTTTTAATTTTTACCTGGGAAAAGCAATGACAGAAGGAACTATAAGAATGTGAGAGTGACATTTGTCTGTCACCCATTCATGGTGACTTTTAAATTTGGAGGGATAGCAATTAGACATGTCTTCAATCACAGTACAATATAGTTTTTAAAAAATGGGAGAAACACAACTCTAAACTTTCTGCAAAATTATACCAGGCCCAAAAGGCAAAATCTGTCACTGTAAATATCAGATATCTTGTGTTCTACTATTTCATCTCCCTCTGCCATAATGTGGCCCAGTTCTGCCAGGAAATGTTTTCATTTTCCCTTCAAACTTTTACACTGTCAAAAGAACTATTAGTGTTATCATCTAATGCTTTTGTTTAACGAGGATAGCATTCTACAGTTGTAGGATAAATGAATATATACAAATACTTTAAATGTAACTATTAGAAGCTAGAAGTAAACTGCCATCGTTGCCTGACAAATACACTCTCAACAGAGCAGACTTTTTTCTCTCATTCTGTGTCCAGAGACACAGGAGAGATGAAGTTCCCACACCATCTGTAAAACACAGTGGAAGAGTCTCAGCCCTGCTCTCACCACACAAATCCTGAAGTATCCTTCAAGACAGTTGTTTTCTCCATTTCTATTATTTTTCTCTTTGAATTCTTGTTAACCAATTTAACCTTCACCCTGCAGTGGCTTAGCATGATCTTTCCCCTAAAAAAAAAAAAAAAAGGATTAATTTTTTGTCACTACAAAGCAATTATTATTGGTTTTAGGAGGTTGCACAAAAATTAACTTTCTGAAGAGCTTAGGGGGAGAACTAGGCTCCCGTTACCAAAAACCTGGTATTTTTACAGGATTGCAGTGCCATGCATTTTTCTGCCTTAGGAAAACCAAACTAATGTTGGACTTGTGATTTTAGAGAAATAGTCTCTAGAAGACATAGTGTCTAAGAGACAAGTGTGTAAGTTTTACCATTCCTCTGGTAGTGGTTTGTTTCATGATGCATAAAGCAGCTTTGCTTTAAGGCTGGAAGAACATAGAAGAAAGTATGGGGTCATAGCTCAAAGGTCAAATAAGGAACCTCTAGAGATGTGCCATTAGAGTGCCTCCCATCCAGCAGCCTATCAGACACCTGGGTTTTTTCTAGCTAAATGGGGAAGGCACACATCTGGCTCTCTCCAGTATGGCAGTCCACACCCAAAGGTCTCAGACAGAAATGCAACCTCTTAACTAGCTCATGAACTTTGAGTAATAGAAAATCTCTTCACTCCTTTCTCCTGCTCCTAACCGTTTAGCACCTTAGGCTTGACGCCAGCCCTCACCCACCCTCCCACCCTGCCTCGAGCAGCACCTGTGTGTGCAATAGCTCTTCTTACAGCTCCTTGGTATGTTCAGAAGGTGAATGTCTGTTTGGATGTTCATGCCATGCAGTAATTTTTTGGCAGCTTTCAGCTTACCCATTAAACATGTCTGTTCCCAATTCATTTAGAAGGTCCTCCTTGAGACAAGCTTTACTTCTTTTCCAAGGCTAATGCTTTCTAAAACATTTCCATCCTTCTTTCCACTGTGTACTGTCATGGCTTTTCAGTTATCCACAACAGACTGTACTAGGAAGGCTTGTGCTCAAAGTCTTCCCCTATCATATTTTGCAGCTATGAAGAACTTGCTCTTACAGACTCAGCATTTCCCTGTAACCATTGTTGCCATCAGAAAAGATTTTAATTATTTACACAAAAAAATTACCTGATGT
This sequence comes from Acanthiza pusilla, assembly GCA_036630365.1. Lineage (NCBI taxonomy): Eukaryota > Metazoa > Chordata > Aves > Passeriformes > Acanthizidae > Acanthiza > Acanthiza pusilla. The sequence continues at coordinate 24,027,490 of JAXCHO010000036.1, forward strand.
ATGCAACTCCCTGGAGAGTGTTGGGGTTTTTTTACCTTTCTACATGTTCACATCATATAGACAAGGACTTCCAGTGACCTGGAGATCTACAGTTTAAGGTTCTTTAGGAGATTAATTATGTGCTAAAAACACAGCACTTGGGTTATTTTTCTGTTAGGTGAACATGGTGTGAATTTGGTGGGTTTGGAAACCAAATCGAGCAAAAATAAAAACAAAAGTAAAAAAAAATACAAAACAAACACAAATACAAACAAAAATAAAAACCAAAGCAGGGTATTCAAGCATATTCTACTGCAACCAGTGTGACTGAGGCACAGTCACAACTCACTTGCAGTGTCACTGAGAGTGTAGCATCATCCCCATTCAAAGCAGGCCAGAATCTCTGCAATAACAATTCTGCGGGAGATAGTTTGAAAGCAGGACAGATGAAATAGGGATTAACTTTATATATAGAAAAAATTGCTCCCTCAGTAAATGAGCCAACAAGACTGTTTATAAATATACAGATAGGTTTTAGATTGCAAAGTGCAGCAGCTCCATTTCATCTCTGGAAAACTATCGCACACATTTTGTAACACTATCAGTAATGAACAATACTTGCGAAAATCAAACAAGCTGGGAACCAATTTGGTATTGATAGCATGAGATAGTGCAGTATCCAAACATACTTTCACAGATTGTAAATTCCTCTGATCTGCCTGCAGAATCAAAAGGCTGAATGGACTTCAAATACCCTAAACATTTTAGCTAATCATTTAACAGATTTCTTACAATTTTAATGAAAAACGTAATTTACTACAGTTACAGTTTAATTACTTCACCCTCAGCATACCCCCTTATATGATAGCTATCAGATCTAATTATTTCCTTTCCATTTGAATTTAATAAAAAAGGAATTGGGCCAATGTAATTACTAGAGTAAATCTAGCCATAGTGGAGTAACACAGCTGAGTTTTTATCATGCATCTACTGGGGCACCACTAGCTTAAATTGTGGAAATTTGTACTGTGGAAGAAACCCAGAAATTTTAGTTGAAATAAGACCCATTCAAATACACTACATTTTCTCTTAAAAGTTCCAATGAGCAGATCTAAATCTCCACATAAACCAATGAACATGTGTATTGTGATTGAAAAGCAGTGCAGGGCACCCTTAATGACCTGAAAATGAAGATGACTAAACTGTTACAGTCCTGTAACAAAAAATTTGTATCACAAATTGTGGAAAACAATCTGGTACCCTCAAATTTCTCAGACATACGGTGTTTTGATAGTATTGTTTGTCAGGAAATTTCTTTCAGACCTGCTTTCACAATTGGCACTCCTCCTCAAACTTTCTAATATTTTCACTACAATAAATAAAATTTAATAATAAAGATTAAACCACTTGAATTATCATATGTTTTTGATGGTATATTTTCTCAAGGCACTAACATTTCCCCTGGCTTAGAAAGCACAGAATGGTTCAATGTCTGATCTAGCAGGACCGGATGTCTTGCAAGTCGTGCAGTGGCAGATGCACCAGCAGACATACAGTCTCCAGCAGCCACCCGAATTCCACCTTTCTGGAGAAAAGGTAGCAACAAAGATGAAAATTAATGATGAAATTTCTAGAAAGAAATATTTTCAAATAAACCCTAGGAAGATGGCAGAAAAAATATTAAGCTCAAAATGACAGCATGAACTGTTCTGTTTCATGAACGTCTTGTTCTGTTTTGATAGAAAATATCAAACAGAAAGTCTCATCATTTTCTAATCTCCTTTTCCTGCCCTGCAGAAATACTAGCATTTCGTATCCAAGAGAAAATCTAGTTTTCACTCCACAGTAGTCATCAGTAAGTTTCGAAAAGGATTTTATTTGCAGCCTAAAAGTTATAACATTGATGATATCCCTAACTTGAAGGTCCAAAGGACTTTGGAATTGGGTGGGGTTTTTTTTATCCTTTTCTTCAGAATGTTAATTTCACATTTTTAAACTCATTTGGTGCTTCTGAAGGTTGAGACATATTAGTTGTCTTTGCTCTCAAGCACATTGGCATTTTTTCTCTTGCTTCTGTTGCCTTCCTAGTTTACCCCATTGTATTGGGTTTTCATGGCAAGGTTTTGGTAGCAGGGGTGACTTCTCTGAGAAGCTGCTAGAGTCCTCCTCCATATCCAACAGAGCCAATGCCAGGCAGCTCCAGCATGAACCCACTGCTGGACGAAGCCTATCAGCAGCGGCGATAATGTATTTGGGATAACAGATTTAAGAAGGGAAAAACAGCCGTTGTGCAGAAACAAATTGCAGCCAGAGAAGAGTGAGAACATGTGAGAGGAACAGTCCTGCAGATACCCAGGTCGGTGAAGAGAGGGAGGAGGTGCTCCAGGCACCAAAGCAGAGATTCCCCTGCAGCCCATGGTACAGACCATGGTGAGGCAGCTGTGCCCCTGCTGCCCATGGAAGTCATGGGGGAGCAGAGATCCCCCTGAAGCCTCTGGAGGACTCCACACTGAAGCACATGGATGCCCAAAGAAGGCAATAACCTTGTAAGAAGCCCACGCTGGAGCAGATTTCTGTCAGGACTTGCCACCCCATGGGGGACCCACACTGGAGAAGGCTGTTCCTGAAGGATTGTGCCCCATGGAAGGGACCCACTCTGGAGCAGTTCATGAAGAACTGCACTCTGTGGGAAAGACCCATGTTGGAAAAGTTCATGGAGGATGATCTGCCAGGGGAAGAATGCCATGATGGAACAGGGGAAGAGTGTGAGGAATCCTCTCTCCATCTGAGAAGGAAGAGCAGGAGAGACAACTTGTGATGACCTGAATGCAGCCCTCATTCCCCATCCCCCTGAGCCGCTGAGGGAGGAGCTAGAGAAAGTTAGGAATAAAGTTAAGTCCTGAAAGGAGGATGGGGTGAAGGGGAGGTGTTTTAAAGATTTGGTTTGTTTCCCATTATCCTACTCTGATTTGATAGCTAATGAATTAAATTAATTTCTTCAAGTTGAGTCTGTTTTCCCCATGATGGTAACTGCTGGGTGATCTCTTCCTGTCCTTATCTCTAGCCAGGAGACATTTGTTGTATTTTTCACTGACAAGGGGAGTGATAGAGCAGTTTTGGTGGGCTCTTGTCATCCAGAAAAGGTCAAGACACCACACCCTCCTAGCAGCTTCATGATTTCCTTGTAAAGTTTTCCTCACTGTCGAGTGGAATTTGTAAAAATTTCTAAAGATCAGGCTCCCAGCTATTTCAGAAGGAATGCCTTTCCTCTCCATTGTGCAGTAAAATATCTTCGCATTCTTCAATGGTCCTTACAATGTTATTTAATCAGTCCATTATCCAGAAAATAAAGTCACTTCAGTCATCTTTCTCAAATGTTCTAAGTGTGGCTCAACACCAGTAGGATGAAAAGGCTGCATGAACCTTAAATCTTTATATTACTACCCATTTGTCACCTTTTATTCTTTCTTTTCTTTTGAGTTAAAATCATTGCTTTCTGTACTCTTAATAGAACAAACAACTATGACATACTTGACCTCAGTTTCAGTTGAAAAATTTTCCCTTCTCATTGCCTTTTCTACACAGAAATGAAATGGGTCATCTGGTCTTTAATAAAACTGCCAGCAGATCATCAATCTGGTAAGTTTAAGATTAATCAACATTTATTTACTTCAAACAAAAGTAGAAACTGGATTTTTAAAAGCATTCAGCAGGAGTCGTCATTGAAGTCTATTGGCTTCTGCTGATGAATTCAATGAGTTGAACAAGCCATTTGAAAAATCCCAGTCTGTGCCTTTCAGACAAGATTAATGGTTAAAGAGCACCTACATAAGATAACCTGGGTCATTTCAATATCCAGAACTCTGAAGCTTATAGCAATTTCCTTTCCATACAGAAGTGTTGATATCCTCTCAAAAAGGCTTTCAGAATATTTTCCAAATTTCTTCATAAACTGGAGAATTCAGTGAAATATGACAGCGTGAACTTTTGTGATACCCATTAAAAATATTTTGAGGGGTCTGCAGTTTTGATACCTCAACAATTTCTTTTTCTGTGCTTGCTACTGAGAAAAGAAAAATCTCTGCAGAAGAGAAATTAAACCATTCTGACAACTCTTGTCATCAGATATGGCTCAAAACTTTCAGTCTTTCATAGAATTATCTTTAAAATTAAGAATCAGAAGATACAGGAAATGAACACATTTTACATCTTTAATTTTGTCTCTTAAAATCACATTTTTCCCTTTACCTTTAGGTAAGCATACCATTAGCTAATCTCTAGAAACTGAAATTATTTATGTCTGAAGGAGTCCTGAGAGTAGTTTTAAAGAACAGGACATTTGAGTACCATCTGGATGAACATATCCAAGATTTTGTCTCACAAATTGAAAAAGTTGTTTGTTTAAAAAAAAAAAAAAAAAAAAAAACACAGAATCATCATAGACTGTCTTAGCTTGGAAGGGACCATAAAGATCATCTTGTTCACTCCACTCTGCACCCCCTACCCCTTGCCATGGGCAGGGGTTTCACAACCACTAGATCAGGTTGCTCAGAGCCCCATCCAACCTGCCCTTGGATACTTCCAGGGATGGGGCATCCACAGCCTCTCTGGGAAACCTGTTCCATTGCTTCACCACACTCACAGTAAATTTCTTCCTAGCATCTAGTATAAATCTCTCCTCTTTTAGTTTAAAACCATTCTGCCTTGTCCTATCTGCCCATGTAAAAATCACTCTCCCCAGTGTAAGTGATCTGAGGTCTTTGTCTTGGTCCAAAACCACAGAGTCTTAACTTTTAGAACAATAAATACCATTAAAATTTGTATGAAAATATTATGCATAATATGATATCACACAATCTCCAGGACATCTCTAATCACTTATGTTGTTTGCTTTCCTTCATTCTTCTCTCCTTGAAGTAAGAATATATTAGAAGTTACACACTATGAGTTTTCATAAGAAAACATTCTGTTCTAATTTTAGAACCCATCTCTTCCCTTATTCACAGCCATAAATATCATAGATTCTCTCCCAGGTGGAGATGCACTGGACTTCATCACTGCCATACCCAAGGTTTTCTTCCAGGGAACAGCATTCAGGTCCATCTCAGTTTCGCTAGCAAGGCTGTCAGAGAATATTGTTCAGATATTGCACTGAATTCCCTGGGGTTACCAGGGAGAAAAGGCAATCTGCTCCATTGCCATTGAGTCCTTCATTAACCTCCATCAATTTTAACATTTACACCTGCCCTTACTTTCCTGCTGATAGAGTCTTGGCAATGCTGGCACTTCCAGGGAACTCCTGCCAGCTGGGTTTTCCTGACAGCATTCATTAGCAGGTAATTTGCCATTTACTCTGAAGGACCTTGTTGTGTTCTGTGGTTTGGAGATCTCTAGCATACACCTGTTGTGGCTAATTGAATTCTAGCAATCCATGCTATAGTTACTTTCATTAAAGGATGCTTGCAGCCTTTTAAAGGAACAATTAAAACACATCCTTTTTCACTTGCAGATTAAAAAATCTGCTGGCTTTTTATCCAGCTCTGCCCGGTTGCAGATACAGGAATTACACAGGCTTCTTTTGCTGTGAGGCTTTCAGTAAGTTTTCTTTTTACTTTGTTTTACTTTTGTTTATTTTGTTTTGCTGCTCCTGTTCATTGTGTAAGATTGAGCTTCAAAATTATAGAATTCCAGTCTCTCAGTCTCAGTGCTGAATGTTTATGTCCTTTATGTGCAGTGTAAACTGTATTCTAAGCAATGTTTTAGACCATTTTTATTTGAGAACCACCACACCTTTGGAAACGAAAGAAGTTTTGGCAGTGCCCTTGGTTCATGTCCATTCGTGGTACAAATTAGGGTAAACTTGGAATATTATTTTCATGTCATTTGATAGTTTTGTTACATTGATAGAAATCTTGGATTTTTTGCAGTCATTCCATAGGTCACTCCCCAGAATTGCATGGATCCACTGTGATTCACTGAATACAGATTGTGGAATTTTTTATCTAACATAGTTCAACTGCAGGCAGTCAAATCTACTCTTGCAAATCCAAATTGATTACAGGACATGAGAATACCAAACTGCTTCTGATTTTTGAAGACATTGAAGTGCATCTGTGTCACAGCCCCTCTTATTTAAGAAGATATTTCAATTTCTATTTATAAAGCTACTAACACCTGATGCAGTTGAAGTTCTCTCACTGACTCCAGAGAAGCAGATTTCAGCCTCAGTGAACACCTGCTGCATCATAATTTCTGATGTAATTTTCCATTTTTCTCTTCTTTTTTTCATCATTGCCAAGCTAAAGAAATGGGTTGGTATGTGCAAGTTAGTTTAGTGCAATCATTACTATAAGATGCTTTTTTTATCTGATTTCCTATTTTTTAAATGTAATAGTTCCTATTCTCCATGGTCATATTTTTTTGCATGTGTGAATGATAAAAAACCCATGTTATTATAAGACAGTTAGAATTAGTAAAACATCTGTGCTGCTCTCCACTACTGTGATCGTCTGGTCAGAGTTTTCTCCCAAATAGACCAAGTTTGCACTTGTAAACCAAACCTGAGAAGAAACACTCAGGATAATATAGAAAAGATCCCAAAACTGATGTGGAAAGTTGTATTTATTAATTTCTCTGTCTCATTATTATGGAAAATAATTTTTTTTTAACTTTGAAGATTTGACAGCAGGGAGCAATGAAGATGTCAGAGCAATGGTTTCCTTAGCACCTTATTGCCCCATATGAGGTTTTATACTTACTGGCATTTCTTTAGGTACTGGGGACAGCTGTGTCTGGTAATTAGACCACCCTTTTACTGCCTGGTGCCTGCTCCAGTAGGAGACTCCAAGGCTTGGGAAAGGAAAATCAAAAGGTTCCTTGCACTCCACTCTCCTCTACATCCCTAGGTGTCAGGGCGTGCCTACATTTATGCACAGCGTTTCCTCCCAAGGCCAGGTTGGGTGGGGCTTTGAGCAACCTGCTCCAGTGGAAACTGTCTCTTTCCATGGCGGGGGGGGGTGGAACTAGATGGTCTTTAATGCCCCTCCCAACCCAAAGCAGTCTATAATTCTATGATGGCGTACTGAGTGGTTTGGGTGAGCGGATTGAGCCTCTCCCAACAAGTCCTGGCTGCTGCTCCCCATGGGGCTGGTGAGTAATAGTTCAATAACGTTATAGTTCCTTGCAGTGCCATGTGTTTTAATGGTTCCACATTTCCCAGCTGTCATTTCCACTCTCCCAAAGTCACTCCCAGGCTTGGAACAGGCATTAATTACAATCTTCTTGTTAGGAGGGTAACAGTGCTTGCCAGACTCATTCTAATTCTACTGCTTCCACCCAAAAAGCTGCTTCCAACAGCCTCTAAGGAACAAAATGAGGAAGCTCTGCTTGTATAAACTCCATCACCTGCTCACATACTGCTACAAACAAACACCAAGGTGGATTATGATGCCAGAACTGAGAATTGTACCATTCTATCAAAACTGAATAAAATCAGTTTGGTGTTAGGCATGTAAAAACCTCAGGAGAAATGGAGAAAAGAAGGAGTCAGAAATTTTAGGGGAAAAAAAAAAAAAAAGGAAGATAACTTTAGCTGCAATGGAAAAAAATTGAAAATAAGTAAAAATGAAACCCTTCCTTTGACAAGGAAGTTTGAGCTAAGGAAATCATTGCTCTGACATGCCATCTTCACTGTTCCCTGCTGTCAAAATTTCAAAATTTAAAAAAATCATTTCCCTTCATAAGGAGACAGAGAAATTACATTTTAGATTTGTTTCTAATTATAACTCCAAATAATAGGCATGTCAGGCAAGGAGCTGCTTTAAGTTCTATTTTACTTCCTTGCTTTTCTATTTCACTCTTTTCTTTTACTTATGATCTCTGACTGCAGAGAACTCATGAAGGGGTGTAGGAGCACATATCCTGGACAGACCATTTTGAATCCTAGGGAAACAACAATAAATTCTGTACTCTAAGAGGTGAGTGAAACATCAATTTTTGTTACAAAGAGCAACAGAAATTCAGGAACAGCTGCTTCTGGGAAGTTCTGGTAATACCATGAAGTAAAGATTACTCAGTCTCCACAGAAAAAATTGAATTGTGCTGACTTGTGAAAGATTCAGGATGGTAATATAATCCTTTACAAATTTGTCCCTGAAAAAGCTCTTCTTTTTTTTTTTCTTTCTCAGTTCATGCAGATATCCACAAAACTTTGTTTCCCCTTTTTAGCTTTTAATGCTGAGGCAATTGCTCTGTTTTCCCTGTTTAGAGGTTTTCAGTCCTTTCCCCCTGCTTTTGTGTTATGTTATTGGTTGCACTGGGTTTGCACAGCCAGGTTTTGGTAGCAGGGGGCTACAAGAGTGCCTTCTGTGACAAGCTGTGAGAGAGAAAGAAAAATTAGCCAACTCCAGAACCTGAGTGGCCCCCCTTGGTTAAGAAAGCCTGGGTGGGGCAGGAGCCGGTACACACCACTGGGGTGGAAGGAAGCACCAACCATCGGACATCACTGCTCCTTGGCCATGGAGAGGCAGGTCTTCCCCCCTCTTAAACTGTATTTTCCCACCATGGAAGACATCAAATGGGTATGTGTACACTATGCCAGCATTTGTCTAGATGTTAAAAAAGTTCATCAGCATTTCTTTCTCCTCTGAATACCAGGCAAGTAGATTATGCTCCAGGAATCACTTTTTTCTTCTTTATGTCTTGACTTTAGTCTGTGTTTGCATTTTCACCACCACACTGAGGATTTCACAGTTATATGTGACTAAGCCTTTCCCTGTGAACTCCTAAATCACCTGATCTCCATGGCAACTTGCCTTATGGGACTGTCAATTAACTGACCTCTGGGTTTATAGAGAACTGGCGTGTATTATATTTCTTTCCTAGAAAAAACAGTATCTCCCAAGTCAGCCTTTTGCCAGAAAAGGTTGCAAACCCTTCCACTTAATCTACCACACAGCCTCTCCAGTATATTCATCTGGAGACAAATTAAGTAAAGCACAAAAACTAACCCACAGTACTGGCAAACTTTTCTTGCCCAAAAATCAAGGAAAAATCCCATACTTTATTCTGTAATGCAGCTCACTGAATTCTCAGCAAGGGACCAATCCAGGCCTAGTAATCAGTTACCTACACCCTATAGGTGTATTTTCCAAATTAAATGCTATGGTCCTTCCATGAGGTAGACTCCAACAGAGAAAACAATGAGCCTCAGACCTTCATTAAATGGTGTGTGGCTAAACACTGCATTTTCTTCCTCAGCTCATAATGTGAAGAAGTTGTCTGGTGGAGAGAGCAGAAGACATTCGATGAAAAATGCCAGACTGTTTGCTTCCACTCCAGCCATTTCTACAGGATAGTTTTAATAGACAAATGAAACAATGACTTTGAATGCAGGCCTGTTTTTGTCTTCTGTTTTAAATGAATGCTTTTAGTCATGTGCCAAGACAGTTCATAAAAGCTTTTATTTTTTTGTTTAAAAAAACCCATATATAAAAAACATGACCATGGAAATATTCTTAATATTTATCTTTGCTGGAGCTATCTTGATGCCAGTTCTTCTCTAGCTGCTTTTCACAGGCTCTCAGATTTGTCTTTTCCTGATTGGGAAGTAAATCTTAGGCCCACACTTGAATCAGGTCTGGAAATGCTGTGGGAGTTCCAAATAGTGTGATAATACCTGTCCAGAACTGGAAAATAGTCTGAAAAGCACGTCTGTGAACATCAAACATTGTAAAATCCATTATTCCAGGGCAATTCAACATTGATTAAAAGTCCTTTAATTGTGTCAGCTGAACTTGGATATTCAGCAAAGTCCACTGGAATTTTCTTGGGAAAATTGTTATCATTGCCTGCACTTTCAATGATAGCATACAGATGCAAAATAATCATAGTTAATTAAAGTTCTGTTTGCTTCTTCTGATCTAAAATACCACAGTCCATGAACTGTCATTTCATCACCCCACGCTGTAGTTATAAAATTGTTTGCTTTTTATAGCAATTCCTGCAAGAGTTTTAAGATGTACCTTTTTTTTTTTTTTTCCATATTTATTTAAAATATATCCTGCATTTTTCTGTCCTACTATTTCTGGTCAATATCTGCCTTCTTTCCACCCTCACACATGGTATGGCATTAATATTTCATTCAGCTTTTCTACCAGGAGTCATATTTACAGTATCTTAAATACACTTAATTTTCACTACAGAAAAAGGTATACTGCTCAGTAATTTACTGAATATCCTGATTGTCATCTTTTTTTTCTAAGAGGATGCTATATTTTCTCTTGTGACTCAGGGTGGCTGCATGGTTTACGTTGGCAGCTATTCAGTACAAATGGCAGAACACGCAAACATATGCATACATTACTTTAAATAATACGATTTTTTTCTTTTAGCCATCTTATACCATCACTGCCTTCTTTCGTGCAAATAAATAAATATATAAATAAATTAATAAATATACTATGTGTGTTCACTAGAAAACAGCATTTCATAATACAATCACAGCACTGTAGTAAAGCTGCAAATTCACCCATGTAATCCCACAAATTCTTATCTCACTCCTATAATTTTATAGGAAAAATGCTAAGATGACACATTAAGGAGCCCAGGAAACTTTGATTCTGACTTTCCAAACACTAACAGAGATGAATAAGCACCTGTCCTGGGATGGCATAATGATATTTTGTATTCCCTATCGTTTGTATACTTGAGCAGAAATATGGTCCTGTAGCTTTAACTGTGTCCCGCAGCTGGGAGAAAGCTCTGCCAGCTCGGGATGTTTTGAAACTTTTTATCCGGCTCTCCTATGGGGGAATGAGAAGGAGGAAGGGACACTGTTTTTACTTTTTTTTCCCTCAGTCAGTTGCTGCTGCTGGTTGCTGGTGCTACTGGTGTGGCTGCTGCTTGGGTTTTCTTTTTGATTTTTTTTTTTCCCTCCTTTTTTCCCCCGGGATTGTTTTTTTTTTTTTCATCGTTTTTGGACCCTTTTCTTTGACTTGCTTTCTCATCCGAGAACCTGAGGAGCCCCGGAGGACAGCGGACGAGAATCGTCCAGGGAGCCACCGGAGGAACACTACCCGGCCCCATCCGCCCCCCGCCCCGGGGACCCCGGAAAGGGGAAGCTACGCCTGAGGAAAAGGACACCAAAGTTCATCAACTGTTTGTTCAGGTTTAATGACCCCTTTTCCCCTTTCCCCTTCCACTGTCTGGTCTGTTAATTAAACAGTTCTTTCCACTTTAAACTGAGATATTCTGTTGTTGGAGGGGGAAGGGGTGCCAGAAACCTTTGTGGGGGAGGCACCTGTTCAGAGTGCTTTCCACCTAGGATATTTGTCTCTAATCCAAGACAGCATCACAACAGCTAATTTGCCACAGCCCTTTGTGAAGAAGAATGTGAAACATCTTGTGAGCGCAGGTTGCATGAGAACACAAAGGAGAAGAGCAGTGAGGACATGACTCTTCTATAAAACATCACAGAATCTGCTGAGCTGGAAGGGACCCACAAGGATCATTGAGACCAGTTCCCAGTCCTGCACAGGACTATCCCAAAGGTTCACACCATGTGTCTGAGAGCATTGTCGAAATACTTCCTGAACTCTGTCAGGCTGATGCTGTGACCACTTCCCTGGGGAGCTGTTCCCGTGCCCAATCACCCTCTGGGTGAAGAACCTTTTCCTATTATCCAATCTAAACCTCCCCTGACACAACTTCAGGCCATTCCCTTGGCTCCTATCCCTGGTCATGACAGAGAAGAGATCAGTGCCTGCCCCTCCTCTTCCACTCAAGAGGAAAATTTAGACTGCAATGAGGTCACCTCTTTCTGTTCATCCTATGAACAAATATTTGTCATAAAAATGGGATAGGTCATGGAACTCTGACTCCTGAAGCTGGACTGAAGGGGACAAACCAAAAGAAGGAATGCTGCAATGGGAAGCTCTGAGCACAGTAATGCAGATGCAGTCTGAGTGGTCGCTTGGTAACCTGCACAATTATCAGAAACTGGTTTTCTTTTTTACCAAAGGTGTGCAGACTCAATTGTTTGTTAGTTAAAAACAAAATAAATAAATAAAGGCCTTTAGTTTCCTGAAAACTCTTGCTTTTACTTTGAGAAATTATTCTTGCAGTACATTTGAATAAAAAATCTGTTTTTCAATGAAGTTGATTATATTCAAATTGAATATAGGGTGGCATAATGAAATGCCCTCAAATGTCAGGTATCCAGGAGTGAGCGCGCAGGCCTCCTTGAATGAATGTTGCAACAAAGCTGCTAGATCTGAGCTTATCACTTTTTGGGCAATTGTAAGCTCTGTGGCTGCAGCTTTTATGCATCATAGGCTGCTATACTGACACTGTGGCTCAACGTGTGCTTTTATATGTGGGTACATTAAATGCCAATATTTTATGGATTCACATACAAAAAGTATGGGCTTGTCTGTCCAGAGAGACTTCCTACAGGTAGCAGAGTAACACTGTGACCTCTGTCACATTCACACAGTAAGCATGATCAGTTTCTCACTACCAATTAGCTTTCTGGTACAAAACTTGCTTTATCCCAGAACCCCAGACAGAGACTATATGAATGTTAACACCTGAATGGATTCTGTCAACTTTTTATTATAACTTATAACCTTTGCACTAACATTTAGTAGTACATTTTGAGTACAAAATCCAAAGAACTGATCTACAAAGTGCACTTAAATTAATACTGAATTTTAAATGCTCTTTAACCACCAGCTAGTCAGAAAACCGGTGTTGCTACTGCTGTACTCAAGCAGCTTAAAAAAGCTGGAGTTTAAGGTCAGAAATAACTATTGAGCAAAGCATGCTTTCTGGATTCAAATGCTGAACATTAAATATGGTGTGGATCTTGTGTTGCACAGTTCTCAAGACTGTGAAAAGAATCCATCCCCAAGGCATTGTCCTTTTCCATAAGAGCTATTACAGGACACACACCCACTGCAAGTACTTTTTATCACAGTGTGGGTCTTTGAAAATGCTTCCAAAGGGCAGGAAACATCCTGCTCTCCTTTGAGTGTTAGAGGCCAATATGGACCTACACATGCAATAAAATTTTTAAGGGTACGTGGAAGTGAACATCTGATTTATTAAGTTATTTGGTTAAGGACTATTCAGTACAAAAGGAATGGAAAAGCAATAAGGAAATTGATAGATGAAAAGGAAAAGGAAAGTGACCATAATGGAGACCAGAACTCTTTGGCCACTAATTGGTGGTCATTAAGTGAACTGCTCAGGCACAGCCTTGGGGAGGGTGATTTGAGCAGTGTAACCAATAAGGAGGGAAAGCACTATAATTGTGAGCATTGGGGGATATTTCAGGAGACTCTTGTGAAAGTACTGACCCTTTTGTAAGGGTCTTGTGGCATTATGTAAAACATATTGTGGAATGTTTAGGAGAATGGCCAAAGGAAGGGTCATGTTGTGCCACGGACCAGCAAGCACAAGAGAAAGGAGAAGAGAGAGGAAAAGGGATAGAGGCACATAAGCAGCCACACACCCATGGCTGGTTACAGTCACTGTAGGGGGCTGTGCTTGCAAATGGGTGAGGAAAGGGGAGAATACATATTTCACTACTGAAATTCAACCCTGCCTCAGTAACTGGTAAGAAGATGGGAACATGAGCAACTAAGGAGAGTTTGAGACAAAACACCTCATTTCTGTAGAGGCATAGCATTATACATGGGATAATGTGATATGCCAGACTGCAGAGTGGGGGATTACCTCGTTGACACCATGTGAAAACTGACAGCAAGAGCCCCACAGTCTTCCTTGTCCATGGAAAGAAAAGACACCAATTTCCATTCCTTCGTATTTGGCATCATTCGGAAGGAAATTCTCATCAAGCAAATTGCTAAATAAATATCTCATAAAAGAAAACATCTTTGCCTATATTGTTTCTATGAAAATATTTATTCTGAAGGAATGTTCCTTTAATCTAAAACAAATAAAGCTGTTAAATCTTCCTGCACAAGTTGTCACAAAAGCGGCACAAATCCTTTGTCAACAGTTTTCATTAGCATAGAAAGTCAGCGCAGCAAGAACCATAACTCTATCCATCTGGTACTGGAAATATACATATATACATATATATATTCAAAAAAATCAGCTGACTTTAGTGCTCCCCACAGTTTTAATTTTCAGACTGTTGCTTTGAACACTGCCATGCATGAGGATACAGCCTTCCCATTAAAAAAAGAAATATCATACCTTTTGTGTACATTTTTCTGTTCTTTACCTTACTGTATCTGCAGAAAATCTCAAAAGTAAGAGTGAAACTGGGCTTCTGCAGTTAGGGCAGAAACATCACTAGCTTTAGGTTGCTAAATTTGAACAACGAAGGACCACCAATGTGTTTGAAAACTCTGTCCTGCTATGGGGGATGTCAGGAGGTCAACATCAACCTGAGCCATGTATGGTTATAAAGCACTTTTCATTCTCTCATGGAGATTGCAAAGGGTTTGTCAACCTCAGATAGTCTTCAGCTCAGAATCACAGAATCGCTGAGGCTGGAAGGAACCCCTGGAGTCTGAGCAGCCCAACAGCGCTCTCAGAGCAGAGAGCCAGCTAGAGCAGGTTGTTCAGGACTTTGTCCAGGCCATTTATGGGCTAATATAGATATATTAGCATGGAGACCACAACCTTTCAGGGCAACCTTTCCTGGTTTTGACCATCCTTAAGGTAAAAGTCTCTTTCTTAAGTCAAAATGGAATTATCAGTATTTCCAGGCACTTCCATTGACTCCTAGCCTCTCACTGGATACCACTGAAAAGTGCCTGGCTTCATTTTCTTAAGTCCCCCCATCATTCATGTATTTATACATGTTTGTTCTCAGCCTCTCCTCAGACATCAGATGCTCCAAGCCCTTCATTGCTCAGCCCTTTGCTGGATTCTCTGCACTATGCTCATGTCTCTCTTCTACCGGAGAGCCCAAACCTGGACCCAGCACTTTAGATGTCTCTCATTGGTTCTGAGTGGATGGAAAGAATCACCTCATTTGATCCACTGGCATTACTTCTCCTCACTTCCCACTTACTTATCCCATACTTTGCTAGCTTGCCGGTGATGATGTTACAGAAAACCATACTGAAAGCCTTGTTTGATATAAACAACATCCACTACTCTGCCTTCCTCCACCAGCCAGAAGTCTCTTTGTAGAAGGCTGTGAGGCTGTTTAAATGTGATTTCCCCTTTGTAAATCCCCCCTGACTTCTCTCAGCTGCCTGCTTCCCACTGAGGACCTGGTTTAGTGGATGGCATCCCTGTCTATGGCAAAAGGGTTGCAATGAGATGATCTCTAGTGCCCCTTTCAACACAAACCATTCTACAATTCAATTATATGTTTGGAAAAAGCTTCCAGGAGGATTTGGCCTATACAGAGCTGTTAAATAGTGGGTTAGTTCAGAATGTTTTAGCCAAACATCATAGGAGCAGCAGGTGATCTAAGCCCAGCTGTACATGAGTTTTCTAGAGGAGTAAATTAGATTGTTCATAGAATGTGGTGGGGTGTTTGTATTTTTTTTTCTTTTAATTTTTGAATGATTGAGACATTTCAGTTATTCCTATACAGATAAGTGGGGGACAGAATATCCTTCTAATATTCATTTCTTGGAGATTTAATCAAAGCTATTGAAGCTTTTGAAATAACACAAATATATTCCGATAAGTTCTGGTTGCCTCTAACATATATGAAGTCCTTTTGCTATGGGCATAAGATTTGCGTATCATGAAAGTTGGTCCTGGACTTTGGCTGTTTCAATATCCTTGTACATAGCAATGAGAATAAGTTTGTCAGAGAAGAACTTTTTAGTGCATGAACTGAAGAAGGAGAGGGGAAAAAAAGGAGAAAAAGAAAAATATAAAGGAAAAGGAAAAAAATAAAAATGTAAAGAAAAAGAAAAATATAAAGGAAAAGGAAAAGGAGGAAAACCAAAGAGCTGCAGATATCTTTACATTAAAGTTTTTGTGTCCGCCCCTCCTGCTACTGAGTGTTGACCTTATTTTCATTGTCCAAAAGTAGGTGTCTAATGATATTTGAGATGCCTTGGGCATGCCTGCATACACTGATCTGGTAAATGAAGACTCTTTCAAATTAAATAAAAAGTGGAAGCCATGGCTGTAGTGACTCTTTTTGCAGCAGTATTGCAGCTCTAATTTTGCCCGATTTGCCTGAAATTCTGTCTTCTCTGCTTGTTTAGTAGTCAGTCAAGTTCTAAAGATTGTATCTGTGTCTCATTTAACACCAGTCCTAAAGGTGATAGAATTGAGTTTGCTAGGAATAGAAAATCTCAGCTGAATAACAGAAAATGATACATCCATTTCAAAATACTCAACTCAGGTGCATCCATGTGTTCTTCTGTATTTAGAAATTTACATGGGAACATTGCATTTAAGGGCTGATGGAGATTAATTGTTTGTGTGCTCAGCAAGCCCATGAAGAGGAATAAAAAAATAATTAAATAAGAGCATGAATAAAATGCATGATGTAAGTCATAGGTATTGATGTATAACAGTTAGGTGCTCACTCAAGTGTTTCTGTTATTCAGAGCCACTATACTGAATACATTTCTTTCCCTTCTCTACAGCTCAGCAATGGAATGGAAATTTAACTTCTGTGGAGTATTAGAGATGTGTCACTGAAAGGTTTTGGAAAGTAGAAGATACAGAAACACATCCTCATTTTAGAAAATTCTTGGGTGTGCTGAAAGATGAGAATTATGGAGGCTCAAAAATCATTTTAAATTAGCTCTAATGTTCTTTAATACCGAAGGCTATATAATCCATCTGATGGATTTTGGGGGCCAAGTTAATCTTCAGTATCAAGCAGTTCAGCAAAGAAATTTCTTTGCAGTTTCTATTTGCCCAAATTCCTCTTCTGCAGCACTTTTTACAAGTACCTTGGTCTGTTGTGCTCTGGGGACCATCTTCTTTCTCAGATCCTACGCCAGGAGAAATGTTATGATAAGAGGAATACAGAGACTCAGCTTTGGCAGCAAGACTGCCATGGTACAGCACCTCTCTCCTTCCCTTCTCAGGAAGGGGTGGTGGTCCAGAAAGGTCCAGCACCAGGAACTGCAGCCCAAGAAAGATGCGGCAGCGTGATGGTGGTGGGGAAGCACAAGGCAAGGGGCAAGCATCAAACAGGAAAGCAGGGCCTAACACAAAGTGGTCAAGAAATAAATTTCATGCTGTCTTCTTTCCATTCTTCCCTTTTTCTGTCTTCCAGGCCCTTAATTTTTTAACTCTAGCTTCTAAAGAGCAAGACTGTTCACTAATCTTTTCTCCAATACTCTCTAAAGTACTGAAAAAATATTTTCTTGGCCAGTTTTTCCATACTTTAAATCTTGATTTCCTTTTTTCAACTTCTCTTTCTTTTCTTCCTCAGTATATTTTTCCTGGAACTCTTAAACAAGTATCATCCTAGCCAGCCTTTGCTACAATTTTAGTGCTGAAATATTCTAAGTGAATCATCTTTTTCATGTAATTCCATTTGTACCAGGAAATAAGACTATGTCATAATAACATGAAAATACTTGCCTAGAAATAGTTCTGATATTTGCGAAGTGAACCATCTTTTCTTGCCTGCTTTGTGTTCCAGGATGTGTGCTGTACTGTTATTTTACATTTTTACCAGTAAGGTTAGCAAACACTTCTAAAAAGTGCGGTCTCCAGAGGTTAAGCTGACATCGTTGGTTGACAAAACATATAAACAAGTCATCTGTTAAAATTTAATTCAAGATAAAAAACCTGTCTTGCCTCTTCCAAATCACACCAGTCTTTCTATGTGTATATCACCATAGTCCAGTTCTGCTCAAGAGAAACAGGAAAAAGAACTGCCCTGCTCTCTCAGTGGGATAGAACTAAGTTATAAAGATTAAAATGAGCCCACCTGGGCTGGTAATGATTGGGCAATTTCAACATGTTTAAGCCCATAAACTCATGGTGGTCTCTCTTCCTTCAGGATAGAGGCAAAGAGGTCTTTTTGGATCAGAATGGGGATCTTGTCTGCCCGAACAGGAAGAAACATGACAAAAGTTCCCTCTTAGGCAGAAAGCAATGTTCCTCAATGAGATACTTCATTTCCTTGGGGAGCTTCTTCCCCTCAACGATTCCAAACAATATTTAGAGAGACTATTTGATCTTTCTAGCCAGGGAAAAGAAATTCCTCTTGCAGTCACTTTACTGTCTGCTCAGGAATACATCAAAGTTGGGAAGGAGAGGATGTTTTCTAAAGGTTGATGTCACTTGCAACTGCTTGTTCATTAACACTGTAAATCTCCGAGAAACTTTTTATGCTTCATCTAGTCAGCTGAGCCACTAGAACTCATGCCAAGAGACATCTTGGATTCTGCAGTTTGTATAATGTATAATTAGCGGTTGAAATACAATCAAATGCATCATTTTAGACAAAAAATAATACAGAAATCTTTTAAACTGACTGATTTCTCCCCTTTCTCTATAGAATATATAGCAGGCTAGGCTGTTCCTACTTATAAGCACTCATTGTCTGTCTCCCACTGAAGAGTGTGGCTGCTGTAGAGGAAAGCACAGGCCATCCTGGCTGAGCACTCTTAGCTGGGTCATAAAATAAATACTTCTAAAGGCTTAAACAACTTCTTAAACAACAATTTTTGTTACTTACTATATGGACTCACTTTGATGCAAGCACTATAGCGTGTTGGTCCACAGCCAGATATACCTTTAATAAGCAATGTGTGGGCTCAATCTGTCCATCAGCAGAGCTCTGATTCACCACCCTGGGAAGAGCTGGTGTCACAGCCAAAGCAACATCACAGGTGTCCTCCTTCACTAGCTCATAACTGCAAAAGTCTCCTGACCAGCCCTTGCCTTCTCTCAAACACTGTTGAAAGGTTAAGTTTAAGCAGCACAGTAGAGCTTTATGAAGAAATTAATCTGTGTGGTTGTTGACCTAAGAAGCATTCTCAGTCAGATCCAACCAAGCCATCAGTTCTTTCAAAGGTCTGGGTTTACTTCCAGCCATCTAATTTTCCAAGAACTGTGATACGTAAAACCTGCAACTCTCCTTTGAGACATGCATTTATTTTTTTCAAACTGTGCTGCCTAGCAATAGCTCCGGAAGACACTCCAGTACTTTTTTTTAAATATACTGAATGTGTCAATGAACTGGACCCTAGACCATATGTAGTCATGTTTGTCCCCATGATGATCAACTACCTCATCCCTCCGACAGAGTAATGACTCAAATGCATTGTCCAACTTGGATTCAAATGGTTGGTTAGTAGAAATCAGGACTTGTACTTAAAAGCAGGTACAACAGCTGAATAATCCCCGTGAGTTTTAAATTTTCAGTCCCTCTCTCCAGCCATCCAGTCATTACACAAATGTGTGACAGTTTTATAAGAAAGTAATAGCCAGTATTAGAGGCAAACCTCCACCACCTCTGGCTGCTTCTGGCTGGGCTAGAGCTAATTTTCTTCACAGTATCTAATGTTTCGGATTTGTGCTGGAAACAGTGCTGATAATACAGGGATTTTTTAAATTGCTGAGTAGTGCTGCTCCTCACCCCATCCTGCCAGCAAGTAGGCTGGGAGTGCACAAAAATTTGAGAGGGGACACAGCAGAGATAGCTGACCCCAACTGACCAAAGGGATGCTCTATACCATGTGGCATCATGCTCAGCATCTAAATTAAGGGGAAAGTTGCTCAGGGACTATCTGGGCATCAGTTGCTTGGTGATGAGCAATTGTTTTTAATTTGCCTCACCTGTCTTTCATTGGGATAATTTATCTTTTGTTGTTGTTATTTTATATTTTTATTACTATTATTGTTATTATATATAACTATAATAACTATTTTTTTTATTTCAATTATTAGATTCTTCTTATCTCAATCCAAAAGTTTTGTCCCGTTTACCTGTTCAATCCATTTCCCCTTTTCATGCTGGAGAGAGTGAGCAAGCAGCTGTGTGCTGCTAAATTGCCTGCTGGAGTTAAACCATGACAACCATTTAAAAAAAAAAAAAGGGTGAGGGAAGAAAAAAAAATATATCTGACTTGAGCTCATTATGTACAAAAATTGCTATGATATTGCAAGCATTTTTTTATTTAGTCAGAGAAAAGATAGTATTTTCATCAGATTGCTGATCATTGCTTTAATGCTTTTGTGCTTAACCTAGGAATTTCTTTTCCAAACTGCTTTGTTAGCAAAATAAATGCCAGTAAGAAATGATAGGACAGTTAAAAAAAAATTTTCCATTGGTCACATTGCTGATTGCTGTTATGTTATTCTCATACGGTGGGGCTCCAAATCTTAAGAGAGAAGAGTTTTAATTAAGCAGGAGAGTGCATTTATTGCCTGCCAAAGACAGGTTTGTTTTTTAATCTGGGGCCATTTTTTGTGCAGAGAGGTCCTTTTAAGCCTATACTGTAATTGAGAGATGCTCAGGTGCAATGCTGAGAGAAAATGTCATGAAAAAGATTTTCAGGGAAGAGTCAACCCTATTTCTGATCAGTAATTCAGACGGAGTTTTTCATACAAGCAGAAATATAATCATTGTGCTGCTGAAAGGAGTCGTGCTAGTGTAGACCTTGGCATCTGATCCAGCAGTAGAGTACACAGACCTCAGCCAAGACTCTGGCAGGCACTGTACAGGCTCACAGGTAGATCCATTCTCTGCCACACCCTGCTCACATTTTTTACCTCTGCAGATTGCTTTTCTGAGCATGCCGATTTCAATCCATTGCTCATTTTATTTTTAAATTAAAATCACATATTATAGCTTCGCTATGGCTGTTTTAATACACCACAGAGAGTGGAAATTTGCTTGAATGCTTTTATTTTGTTTAATGCAGAATAGCCAGCTGCCCTTCCCTCTTTGCCTGCAGTGACAGGGAAGCTGTAGCAATAGGATGAACAGCATCTCTCTGCATTATGTATGTGCACACAGGGGCAGTAGCAGCCCTTGAGCAGTGCTTACTGCCTAGCAAGCAGTTACTCACTTTTAAAATGCTGTCATGACAGAGAGACAGGCCAAAAGGCTAATTGCACAGTGGCCAGTGCAATTTTGCACGTGAGTTTTATGCAAACATCCCCAAACAAGTAATACTATCTCATAAGGAGAGTGTAGCAGGAATACTTTCAGCTGTTGCAATGAAGAATGGAATAACTTTAGCACTGGTGTATCTTGCATTTTAACAGTGGTATAATTGTGATGTTAAATAATAACCACCTTTTAAGTGATATCATAGATGTTATCATGAGGAAAAGGATATATAACCATGTGACTGTAGTGTAATGAGATAAAACAGATCATATCTTCTTACAAGGAAGAAATATAAATACAGAAGTCTGTTCTGATGAATTATTCCATTTGAGTGTTCACCATGTTCTAAAAAAAAATTTCTGTAAACTGCCAGTCTTCAAATTTTGCACGTCCTTTGTTTTAACTGTTTGAAATATGTACAAGCAAATAGAGAATAAGCTTTAAGGTACAATTTGCAATAAAGTCAACTTCTTCTAACCAGGCATTGGGCTCCTGAAACTGGTTCCAGTATGAGGACATTTCTCTCAATTCCTGTTAAATTTTATTTATGCTAAATTGGAAAGCAGAAAAGCAGAATGCAATTTGTTTTACAGCATAAACTTTATGCATGCTAGAATTTAGTCATTTAAAGACAGAACTGAGTGCAACTTCAGGAATATAATCTGATATCCTCTGTCTGCTGAGCTCACTGCCAATGATAGAAACAGCAGACCTTTTGAAACAAGTCAGTTCTGAAAAAAAGATAAAAACACTGTATAGTACTTTCGTGACGTATTCATAAAAATCCTCTGTGAGCTTTCATTGTGATATATATGTTCACATCCCCCTTTTTTGGCTGGTTATCAGAACCAGCCATCATTACGTAGTAGGGAAATTAAAGCAGGGCCTTATATGATAAGTAAAACATAATGGGTAGTGAGCAACAGCATTCCCCAGTACTCGAATTAGTACACAAAACCCTTTGTGTTCCCTGTTCATCACTCCTTTGGAAAAGCCCAAATCATAAATTCTGATTTAAGAGTAGAATAATTTAAAACAGTGTCAAGGTTTGACCCTGGCTAAATGCCAGGCACCTATGATGTCTGCTGTCTCCACTCTCTCCTGCTGCAGCTGTGCAAAGGAGAAGAAAAAAAACTAGCACAAACACACTGCACTCATGAGTTCAGATAAGCCACTGGTGGGAGGATGCACTGAGAAAAAGAGAAAACCCGTTAAAAACTTATAGTTGCAAAGTCATTTATTAACCTAAGAGTCGGAGGATAAATGAGAGGTAAAAATAAGCTCTTAAGACACTTCTTCACTCACCCCTCTTCCCTCTCAAGACACAGTTTCTCCGTTCACCCCCTCCCTCCTTCCAACTAACCAACAGCTCCGGGGCAGGGGCACGGTGTGGGGTTTTTCTCTTAGTCAGTCCATCAACACAATTCTTCTACTACAGACACTATTTCTCTACTCACCCCTCTCCTTCCATCCAACCAACAGACCCAGGCCAGGGGCAAGGTATGTGGCTTCTCTTAGTCAGTCCATCACCACAATTCTTCTGCTACAAACGCTGTTTCTCTGCTCACCCCCCTCCCTGTTAAGACACCATTTCTCAGCTCACCCCCTCCCTCCTTCCTTCTAACCAACAGCTCCGGGGTGGGGGCAGGGTATGGGGGTTTTCTTCGGTCGGGGTCAGTCCACCAGGGAGAAGAGTCCTCTACTTAGCCATGGGGTCCCTCCCACGAGAGACAGTCCTCTCCGAACTTCTTTGGCATGGGTCCAACCTCATGAGCAGCAAACCCACCCAAATTTTGCTGCAGCGCGAGATTTTTTGTCCATAGGGTGCAGACTTTTGAGCCGAGGCCAAGCCGAGGCCAGGCTGTTTCCATCCCAGGAGCAAGGCCTTTCTCTCTCCTGCAAGGCCTTTGCAACTCTCAGTCTCTGGGGTCTCCCACTGGATCACAGCTTCCTGCAGGCATCACCTGCTCCTCTGGCGTGGGCACCTCCCCACAGGCTGTGGGGGGTTCTCTGCACCCCCTGGACCCCAAGGGCCGCAGGGAGACCACCTGCTCCCCCACGGTCTTCACCACAGCCGGCAGAGGCTTTTCAGCTCCGGTGCCTGGAGCACCTCCTCCCCCACCTTCTCCACTGACCTTGGTGCCTCCATGTGTTTTGATTTCTTCTTAAATATGTTTTCACAGAAGCATAACTAACATCTCTAATTGGCCCAGGCTTGGCCAGCAGCATGTCTATCATCTTCAGAGCCATCAGAGATTGGCTCTGCTGGACATGGTGAAAAATTTCCAGAGTCTTTACATAGGACACCCAGAAGCCATCTTTGTACCCCACCCTACTCACTAGCAAAAACTGGGCCAAGCAAAACCACCACATCAATCTATTCAGCTTACGGGGCATAATTATGTATTTCACTGTGGTATCTCATTTATATGCTGCTGTATGCACTCCTGATGTCAAAACAGAAAAAAATAAGCTCTCAAATATTCATACAACTGCCTTCCAGTAGGGCAAATGCAATTACACATGTGTTTGCAACCTCTAGCTATAAGGAATAGCAGTAGTGATTTGATTTTAAATTCCCCCCAACCATGCCTAAGAAGCATAAAGACCTCCTTTTTATAATGTTGTAAAAGGTTGGCTAAAATTCAGCCCAAAGAAAACCTCAGAATGTTATTCTGAGAAATACGTGGGAGTTCTGACCACTGAAAACAGGAGACAATATATTGAAACAAAATCTCACAATGAAAGAGGAAATTGAAGGAAATTGAAAGTCTAATGTCCTTGGGTAAAATGCAACATGCTTCATAACTGCAAGTGAAATGTCCATGCTGCATTCTACCTGCTCTGATAAATCTCCCTCAGTTATGTCTTTGCAATAGCTGGAGAGAGCATTAAAATAGGAAGGTTCTGGGAGAATTTTGAAAGTATTATTTTTCTTTTATTAGTTTTGGAGTAATAAATTTTTATTTATTTAGTTACCCACAGAAGAAGCAAAGATTCAGTTTGGGGGTTTTGAATTTGTTTTTTTTTTTAAGGCAAAGAAATATTCTTGGTCTGCCATAAAGAACATGTAAGACTGTTGTGGGTATATTGCAAGCCCATCCTTTCTCCAGGACAGTAAAGGATGCAGAATATTTCTCAGGGAAAGAGGATAGGGCTGAAGATAGAATCTTGTGGTGAAATGTCTAGCCTGATTTTTTACCAAGACATGGTGTTGGAGTGAAAAAATATAGAGACATTGATAGTCCACAGATATGGACTCAGGTCAAGAAGTTTGAGGAGCTGTCCTCCAGGGCAAATTATCTGGCACTTTAATGAAAGACTTCTGCTTCTCCATAGGTCAGCTGAGACACCACAGGACATTCTGTGGCTGATAAAAGAGAACAAGAGAACAGTACCTCAGGTCCAAATTGCTGAGGAGCTGTGCCATGTATTTTAGCTGCAACAAAAAACCTGGGATATTTTAGAGAGACACAGCTTCTTACAAATGGTTCATTAGGACAGGGCTTTTTGTCCTCTTTGCTCCAGAATGTCAAGCAGAGGAATTAATTACCAGAAAGCCTTTAAGTTAGATGACTATTTCTCCAGGAGCAATTGGGAAAAGTTAGGTCTCTAATGTCAGTGTATCACAGAGTCTTTGTTGCACAGGCTTCAGATGGAGACTTTAACTCTTATGAAGTGTGAGGATTTATGCTAATTAATTTGAAGAAAAGGTCAAGTTCATGTTAATAACCAAATTGAACCTGTGCCTCTGCACAAAGGTCGCTGGAAAGGATTATGATTATACACAGTTTTAATGTAGGAACTATCAGCTTCATCATGGCTTTGCAGCTCTTCAGCAGTGTTTCTTCAAGACCTGAATTCTACAGAGATACAAGAGTCTGAGAAGACTTTTGCAAACTGAAAATATTCTGTATAAGAAAAACTCAGGAACATCTCTTCTGGGAAATCATATCAGAAGATTGTTTTATATAGTCAGGTCACCACCACAATATTTATTCTACTACACTCATAAAACCCCTTGTCTTTAAAACATGCAATATGCCATGTCCTCTGCAGCTATTGTCATAGGCCAGCATACTCAGGAACCTGCAGGGTTCTAATTTGTCTAAATTTTAACTAGATAGATATGTTTTCTTGCTTTGGAAAACTGGGTAGAAAGGAAAGGGAGTATCTATTATTGTGTGAAAAAGCAATTTCCTTTGCCAGCAATCTTTGGAAACCCCATTCCTATTATTTGTGATATTTGTGTTTGAATAAGGTCTTTATCTTTCCCCTTTCAGCTCCTATATGGATGGAAATATTTATTTTCCTATTAAATTGCCTATTTCTACCAACAGTATCTATAATTCAAACTGATTTCCTTTGCACAGTTAGTTTCGTTAAAACCCCAGGAAAACAGATGCTCCTTCAAATATAGAAAAGCAGAATACAATATTTTGAAAAACTAACTGGTCCCTTTGACAGTAGTGAAATGTTTGCCAACCTTCAATAATAAGTAAAACGACCGTGGTGGGACCTGGCAGGAAAGGATCCCACAGAGTGAGTCCACAGGCTACTCCTGGCTTGGGCTGAACACAATATCAAAGACATGCAGATCAATGGGAACTTTATGGGCAGAAAGGCTCCTAGACTTCAGAGGGGCAAGCAGGACCAGGGTAGCCAGGTGTGCCTGTTAGTTGTCCCTCTCTCTGTGCCTGCCTTCAGAGGCACTGCACCACGGGTGGGATTTTTTCCCATCCAAGCCTTCTACCTCTCTTCTACCCAAAAGCTCACTGAGGGCATCAAACAAGAAGATTCAATAGCAAGAAATCCAGTGGTCTGAGGTTTGTGCAGGCCCTTTTCCAGGACAACTGCTCCTGATGAGGCACATATCCACTTTGCCTTCAATGATGCCCTAAAAACCACTTGGTCCTTTCTTGTCTGTAGGTTATGAGGAAGAGATTCTCATAATATCTCCCCCAGCCTTCACCTCCATGCCCTAGAAAAATCACGGATAGGAAGACAAAGAGCTTTATTGCTTATTCTCTTTTAAGGGAATATAAAAATCCTGTGTAGAGGAGTGAACTGTGAACAAAGAGCAGGGAGAATTAAGCTGGGAGAACTCAATTGTTTGATGCTAATTTTAATATAGCCATAAGGACATAGAGGGGAGAGTATAAAGGCAGAGGGGGAGAAAATGGAAGAGACAAGGAAGAAGGAGAAAGGGACCATATATAATACAGAGTTTTGAAACAAAACAAAAAAAACCAAACAAAACAAAACAAAGCAAATATTTTAAAAATAGAGGAAATTATATATGGGGAAAAAAAATGCACGCACAAAAAATCTCACCAAAAAATTTTTTTTATTAAAATATGGAATAAAGTATCTAGTTTGAATATACTGTGGAAAGAAAGAAAAGTTGAGCAGGGCAGGGACACCACTTTGCTACCACAGCATGCATACCTTAAAAATAAGTGTTGAAATGTTCTGCAGCTGTCATGCCACATGGGTGATGGGTTAAGCACTCCATGGACTTTCATGTGTTTGACTGCTCTTTGGCTCATTCACTGTGTAATTTTACTTGGAAGATACTACATTGTTATACATTTATAGAGAAAAGTCAACCTTTCCCTGACAGCAAGTCAGATATTACACCCAAACCTATCTGACATTCAGCTGTTCTCTGCAAAATATAATTTACCAATGATTTATTGCCTTCTTCCCATTAAATTTTTATAGATATGTTTGCAAATACCTACTGATGGAGGTCAGCTGTAATGTTAGACACAAGGGTGCAGAATAGTGTTCCCACTAATAAAAGCAGACATTTTGGAGAAAACTTAAGAGCCGAAAATCAGTAGAAGAAATAGTTGAACTGCAACTAAATCCCAAATTGAGAGGAAAATAGTCCCATTATTCCTCTATAAAAGTTCTGTGTTTTAAGTTTCGAAGGAGTAAGGGTTTAGGCTCGATGATAAACCTGATAATCTTCAATTGCAGTGAATCTAAGTAATGAGCAAGAGGGTGAGGCCCAAGACACCAGTACTCTATAATTCTCCTCCTGACTGACAGAAAGACTGATTCACTGGCTTAAAGCTGTCAAGAAGAAAGTGATGGATGTAGGCTTATGTCCAATACCTTCTTAATACCCCAAGTGGAGCGGGAAAGCTACATTTGTTGTCATTGAGGAATTTCCTCCCTTTATGGGAGGCTGTCGCCCTGAGAGGAAGACCTACTCCATACAATGGCAGATGAAGAAAGAGGTAAAAGCCTGGGGAATATTAGTCTCCAACGTTGAAAGTACAGTAGTATGTGAAGAAAAGTTCAGGCAGGTCTTCTTACAATGTTTCACATGTGGAAAAGAAAGAGCAAGTAATTACTGTAAATGTGCAATAAACATGGACCACAAGCCAGTAGCTTAACTGCTGTCTAATTGTGTATGAGCTCCTTCATCCCAAAACAGATGGGGTCACAGTGTGTGTTAGGCTGTCCTCTAAAGTCCATTTCCCCACTAGATTTTTCTCATCTCCTAACAAAATCTGTTCCCTGGGCTAGTCCAGCACTACATCAATCTTGACACTGGGGCTAGATCCAAGAGGGGTGGCACATATGTAGGACAGAGTTTGCACACCTGGACTTTGTGACACTAAATTTTGGGATATTAAAATTTCCTGAGTGCCAGAAAGTCCTGCTGTCAGGCATGCACAGAAGCATCCCAGTGTGTGGACAGCTGAGATTGCTGAGGCCCAGAGCAAAGAATGCACTTACTTTTGCTGCTTTGATTTAGCAGGTAGTTCCAGGGGATGCCTGCAGACCTGGGATCCCCACAAAATCCAAGTCCTTCAAATACATGATTTTTCTATTTCCCAGCTGAGTGCTGTAACCACTAGTTACATTCTCTTTTCACTTGCCCATGCCTGGAAGGAAAGTCTGCAGGCACCAATAATTAGGAGAGGGATCTGGGACTGCAGGAAATGCTGTCTGAGGTTCTTACCCAAGGAATCAAATTTAAGATACATACACAGGATTTGCACTTTCTGCCAGGTAGGATGTTTATTATGCCTGCTTGCAACATCTAAAAATAGGTAAGGCAGTGCCTAACTTGTGACTGTGCGTGTTCTATTTTCTCTTCTGGATGCATGCCCCTTACACTGTTCAATATATTAAGCTGTTCCTCTGGGCCAATAATGGCATGGGAAAATGTGAAACCACTAAGATAATGCATTAAGCCCCTAATTGCTGAGAAAGTAAGAAAGACAAAGAATTGATGGGCATAGTAGAGGGAGGCTGAAATCTAATTAGTCCCACTTCCAAGACAGCAACATATTTCTTTACAACCAGATCACGTTCTAAGAGTTATGTTCAACGGTTGTGCTAATCTGCTCTCTGGAGAGGATCCCGATGGTTGTTGCTCTACAGCAGCTCATAGCCAGAGACAGTACCTCACACAACTAACTGCTAATCCTCCTCCAGTGTTTAGTGCCCAACACAGGACTCAATATGAGAAGAAATCACTGCTGACCAATTTTACTTATAACATGCCATAAAGGTATAAGACACAGGTCTTGTCCAGGTATGCATTACTCCACACATACACACACACACACACAAAAAAAAGTTGTCTTGCTTACTCTCATAAACAGCATTACTTTCTTTTTTAAAAATCAATAATTTCTTCCTTTTTAATGAGTATTTTTAAATTCTGAAAAGATATCTATTAAGTTCATTTTGGGGAGGGAGATTCATTTTTAGTTCTGTTCTTAGCCAGTTGAAACTTTAGGGTAAGAAAAGCATTACTTCCTGGGAATTTTTGTCTTTCTTTAAAACTTACATAATGACCATCAGTTTTATCATTCCATGTTTTAGTTTCCAGAGAAGGATAAATGTTATCAGACTTAAAAACCAATTTGGAGACTCAGCAACTCTGCTTACCAGGACAGGGCATTTGCATGTCAGGAGAGGGACTCACACAAATGCATTTGTGTATCAAGCAGAAGTGAAACTCCTGAAAGACCTATACTGTTATTCACCTCCTGCCCATGGGTTTCACACCTTGAGACTAGAGAGTCCTGCAAAAGAATGAGCTCAAACTGATGAAAGTTCAGCCAGGAAAAAAAAGCCCATGTTGATTTCTTGTGTTATTCAAAAGAATGACTGAACTACCAAGACATTTTCACAACAATTTTGTCCATACTAGGTTTTAACCCCATGCTTTCTTTTAAAGAATATCAAGTACATAATAGCTCTCCTAAAGTTTTCCTGGACTTATAGCAAAGTTCTTGTATGTGTATTACAGTGAAAGAAAGAAGAAGTTACTGAACACACACAGGTTTGTAAATTCTCAGGTATCATCTTGAGTCTGAGATAATTCTATATATTTTGTACAAAGTAAAACAGAGTTGGAGATTATGGAAGACCACTGTTCTCACAACCTGAGCTTCATTGGGGTGATTGTCTACCCCTTCTACCAAACTCAGAAACATCAGTTAAAGAGCCTGAAAACATAGCAGCTCATGAAAGCCAGGCTGTGCTTTTTCACTTCAGTGACCACACCAGAATCATTCACGTGGCCCTGGGTGTTACTGTGCTTAGACTTTATATGACCCCAAAGACCTTCATCTCAATAAGGAGGCAGTTATGGCCTATATGAATTTAGACAACTTTTTTTGCATCAGTGTTCAAAACTGAGTTGTAATATAGCATCCAACAGAGAAAACAGTTTCACACGGAGTCATGCATAAAGGGTACAACCAAATAACTCAGATTACTTTTATCCACTGCTGATGCAAATAATTATTAATTAGCAAGGCCAGAAAAGAAGACGATATCTGGTTTAACAAAGAGATATTTTCATCTCAAGGAAGAGGAAAAATATTTATTCTACTTCAAAAGAAATTCCAGATAATCACCAAGTAAAGAAGTAAAATTTGCTCCTGGAAGGAAGATGATATCTGTCCAGAAGTGATCAAGGACTTCAAGGGGAACATTGGCTAACAAGCTCAGTTAGTAGAGAGTCCTCACTTAAGAATGCAATTTGAGGCAAGAGGCAAGTGCAAGAAGAAAGGAGCTTCTGACAGTCATCTCATCAGAGAGAGCCTACAACAGGTCAGCTGAATAAGGAAGAGAGAGAGAGACAGCTTTCTAATTTAATCTTACTATAAGTAGATTAAAGTAGATTTTTCTTCTGTTTCTTTGTCTGTCATTTTTAAATGTAAATGACTGTTGTGTATTTTGAGTGGTATAAAATGAGGAGTGATTTTGAGGTAGCTGGATATTGGCAAGGCACTTTGACTCTAGGAGTATTGCTGGTGATGCAAATCTGTAAAGCTTGGTTCCAGTATTCCCTGTTAAGTGTCCCAACATCCCATCATCTGTCCTTTATGGTACTTACAGTGCAACAGAGGAGTATCCATGAAAGCTGGCTAAGCTGAATGGAGAGCTGAATGACTGGAGAGGGAGAACTATTTTCCATTCCCTGAAATGGCTGGGGATACGTAGGAGGCAACATACTTGAACCCCAGGGACAATAATCTGTGTAAATACATAAGTAGGGCAAAGGCAAAGTCACAAACATAGGCATACAATGATCCAAGCTGTTGCCACTATTTCTGGCACAGCCTGAGCCCAGCCAGGCCTCCAGATGACATCTGGGCACTGGATGAGCCTGAGGCCAGAATGGCGCCTGATGTGTTTGGGGGCATTTATGTAGCTGGAGCCAGCAGGTTCACTCTTAAACTCTTACTGCAAGTCAGATGAACAAGCCTTTCATTCTAGAGGTGAGCTGTTCTGTCACTTTGAGAATTTAGAAATAACAAATTCTGAATAGACAAAAATGAACCATATCCTAAAAGGCAAGACATATCAATCATTTTCTATACTTCTTCCAGGATTAACTGGAACCCAAGACCACACTAAGAACCATGTAAATCTAGTAGAATATTTTAAAACTACTTACAGCATCATGATTTTAACAGCAGCTCTGACTCATTTTGGGGTTTCCCTCAGTAGGATTATAAAATTTTTTAAAATACTACTTAAGCTTAAATTGCTTTCATGAATTCCGGACGTGAATTATTATGGACAACTAGCAATCATCTCCCTATATTGTTTTCAAACTACAGTCCACATGGGGCCCATTATCTCTGCACACTGGAAAAAGCAAAGCTTTCCTCAAACTTTCACAACATACAGTTTTGTTTCAGATAAACCAGAAGAGTTTGCCCTTTTTTGTATACTTGTTTAAGTATACTTTCTGTGATGTCACCATACATGTGCCAAATTGCTAACATCAGGTGGCCTGCTGAGCTAATATGGATTTGGACCAACACAATTGTTCTTTGGATCAATCAAAATCTCACGTTTAGGATTAGTTTTCTCTGTTTAAGACAAATGTGTTATTTTGAGTTGATCACTGTAATTTAATTCTATGGGTAATGGAGGATGAGGTTATTATGGATTATCACAGCTCTTTCATAGCCAGTACAGCACAAATACCTTTTCTCTTTTGTTAAAGTAGAGTTTTACTGACTTCAAAGACAGGCTTATTTTAAATTTGCTGGTGTAGACAACGCCGTATTTGATGCACACGGATGATGTCCACAATTGTTTCAAAGCAGTGGTGCAGAAACCTCTCTATTACTTGCTGTCAAAAAAAATCTATATTTACCACTTTCTTGAAACACTCTCATCATCATGTGTCATCCCTAAGTAGTCAAAATGGGCATTGGCTGCAACCCACAGAGAGTTAAGGTAAAATCATGCTGAAGCTTCTGCAACTTTCAGAAAACTTCTTGTTCTCCCTATTATAATATTACATCCCTTTTTAAAAGCTCTGATGTCAGCTCTTAGTTCAGCAGATAAGAATTGAACTGCAGATTTCTTCAAGAGGTGAACATTAATTTTGACTTTGTAAGGAGCAGCTCTTTGGTTAGTTTAAAAAATGCTGTGCAAGTAACAGAGGATCTTCATCTACTGTCTCAAAAATCTATCAGGCACTTTCTTGTGTGATTGAAATGAAATTTCCCCAGCTGCTCCTAATATTGCCTGAACCAAGAACAACACTGAAGAGAAAACAGAGCTGAAAATGATAGGAAGCCAGGAGGGGAGGTCAACCAAAACAGAAGTGCCACTACACCACCTCATTTTTTGTAACATGTGTAGACTGGCTTTACCATGTAGACTGGCTTTACCAGGAGTTAGCAGGGGCTCTCATTTATTTTCTTCATTTGTATGTTGGAGTAGTGTAGTGGGTTGATGTTGGCTGGATGCCAGACACCCACCAAAGCTTCTCTATCACTCCCTTTCACAGCTGGACAAGGGAGAGAAAATAGAATGAAGGGCTCATTGGCTGAGACAAGGATCAGGAGACATCACTTACCAAATACTGTTACTGGCAAAACAGACTAGAGCTATTCATTGAATTTATTACTAAAAAATCAGAGCAAGGTAATGAGAAGTAAAATAAAACCTTCAAACAAACTTCCCCCCCACCCTTGCTTCCAGGTCTACCTCCACCCCCAGCAGCACAGGGAGACAGGGAATGAGGGTTATGGTCAGTTCATCACAGGTTGCTCCTCCTGCTGCTCAGCGAGAGGAGTCCTTCCCCTGCTCCAGCATGGAGTCTCTCCAGTGGGAGACCGTTCTTTGCAACTCCTCCAACACAAGTCCATCTCACAGGCAACAGCTTTCTGCAAACTGCTGCAGTGTGGGTCACACTTCCACAGGCTGATGTCCTTCAAGGACAGGCTGCTCCAGGGGGGTCTCCTTTCTCCACGGGCCTCCTACGGGGCCACAGCCTCCTCAGGCATCCACCTGCTCCAGTATGGGTTTCCTCCACAGGCTGGGGATGGATCCCTTCATCCCTGTGGCCCTCCATGGGCTGCAGAGGCACAGCTGCCTCACCATGGTCTGCACCATGGTCTGCAGAGGAATCCCAGCTCTGGCACTTGGAGCACCTCCTGCCCTCCTTCTCCACTGGCCTTGGGGTCTGCAGAGTTGTTCCTCTCACATGTTCTCACTCCTCTCTTCTCTGGCCACAATTACAACTGCACAATAACTTTTTCTATCTTTCTTCTTCAATATGTGATCACAGAAGTGTTACCACCATTCCTAATTGGCCAAGCCTTGACCAGTGGCACGTCCATCTTTGGAGCTGCCAGGGATTGGTTCTGCCAGATATGGAGGAAGCTTCTGGCAGCTTCTCACAGAGACCACCCCTGTAACCTCCTGCTACCAAAGCCTAGCCATGCAAACTTAACACAAGTAGGGAGAGAGTTATCAAAAGGGGGATAACGCCAAGGGGGATAACTCCAGCATATGTGCACAAAGGTGGGATGGCTTAGCATCTCCTGTTTGTCTGACAAGAAGAGATACCATTGCCTATTATAAATAATCTGCGTACTGCTGGCAAAACATTAAGACTGGCATTGCCTGGTAGGACACTGCAAAAGCAATATTATGTGATTAAAAAGAAGCCGAGTCAACCAAAAGTTCCCATGACACAGGAAGCAGCTTTATGAGTGCAATTCTAGGATAGAAGATTACAATGTCCCATGTGTGGTTTTATGCTCACGAGCTACCTGAAACAATAGGTTTATGAAACAGTAGGGCTGGAGCCCACACTGGCTTAAGAATGGGATTTTTTTCTGTCTCTGGCCTAATTCTTGCCTTTTTCACCAGAGTGTTTCTTGGGTTTTAGGCAGTTACCAATTTTTCAATTGGTTTGATCCTATCGTAAAAGCAATAATACTTGTTAGGGACACGAAGGAACAAGTGTGAGCAGACTGGCTGGGAGAAGACATGGGCAGAAGTTCTTAAACTGACATTGCTGCCAAAGCTGCCTTAATAGAAAAATATATCTGAATTTGGGAGATTAAGAAGATTTCACCTCAAATTAATTCCCATGTTTTTGTTAGCAAGCCTGAGGACAGGACTTGTCAATGGCTGTATTTCAGCTGTGGGGAAGTGTTTAAAATGCCCTGGCAGATCGTTAGACAGTGTGCTATCTGTAAGTCACCTAGAAATAAAAATGTAATCATCTAGTTTTAAATATAGTAACATATTTGTGTGCCTTTGCCTGCTCCTTTAAGGTCTGATAAGAGTGATTTCAGGAAACCCAGCAGAAATACATGAGTTTCCAGGATGTGGTGATCCAGAGAAGAGCAGAGATGTTTATTCATGTCCCCAGGACCCCATCATGGATCAGTCTTCCCTCAAACCATGCGAGTCCCTCTGCAAGGCTGCTCCTCCTGTGCAGGTTCCTCGGATGGCACACAGCAGGAGAGGCTCCTTCACACTCATCAGGCTATGGGGAATGCCAAAACTGCCCTCAAAATCATAACAGATGGTTTCCATGCAAGTAAAGACTACTGATACGTGAACGTCATTGTACCGATCTGCATGTCCTGTCCTGCTGCCCCAAATGCACAAAGATTTCTCCCCTTACCCTCAGACAAATAATGTGCATTCTATGTCTGTAGGGCATATAATTTTTTAATTTGTTTTCAGTTCTAACATTATTCTGTGGCAAAGTATGAATTAACATCAAATATTTAATAACTTAGTCTTTTTCAGTTGGCCAATTCAACAATGAAAGAGATGATAGAAAAACAGGGTTTGTAAGCCAGCAAAGATTTCTCTGCATAATAGACGTTTGTATGGAAATAAGAATATGGTGTCTCTCTTATCTTCTGCTCAAGGCAGCAGTCTCTTATAAAGATACAGGCATTTAACATACAGGCACTCCATTCCATTTGCTGTATTGAGACCTCCACTACAGTGTGAACAAAGCCCTAAATGACTTTCCCCAGCCTTCTGAGGAATAAGAGGAAGGAAGGGTGAAGCAGTGACAGAGCTCCTACTGAAAACAGTCATGCTGCTGGCAAAGGAACTGGCTGTACTTAGCTTGTACTGTAAGGAAGACTGGGCAGTGCCCAGGGAAAAGGAGAGAAAATTGAGAGAAAAAAACAAAGTTCTAGCATTCTTGCTTTCTAAATGTTTGAATGCAAGGAGTCAAAAGACAAAGCAAAGTTATAAATCCAAGTAAAAAGACACAGAATTACCTTGTATGTTTTTGTCAAATGTGAAGTGTCTGTGTAACCCTGAAAATATCTAAACCCTCAAGTATGTTCTTATCCTTTACATATTTTCCAGTGTTCTACATTTTGCACCTTCTGCTCTGAGCATTTACTCCACACCTACAATGACATGGCTGTGGGCAAGGTGGCTTTCTGTCTGTCCTGGAGGGTGCTGGGTCAAGCCCTCACGATACATATGGGACCACTTCCTTTGTAAACCTGGGAGTTACAGGAGTTGCTTGGACTTACCCAGTCTGGAGGAGTTAAGAGTTAAGAGTTAAATGAGAGACCAGAGTTAAATGATATCTGCAGCTTGAGGGAATTGAAGACACTCAAGTTTCAAAGTTGTTGCATTGCTACAAAGAGCAGAGAAGGGAGGCTGTGTGAATAGGCAGAAGGAATATAAGTACAGACACCACAATGCAATCCCAGAGTAAGGCTGCTGTCTGCAAAAAATGATAGGGGACACAGGCTGGATTTACCATCTTAAATGGGATTTATCATGTTATTCTAAAAGCATGCTAACTTGTCTGTCTTCCATACAAAACCTAGATTGTGTGCTGTCAGCCCAGACCACAGGCATGTGACAGCATTGTTCTGTATTCAACCCTTTTCATACTTGTTTGATTTTATTCTTTTCTGTTATACCCCCTGAATTCAATGTCTTTTTTTTTACAAGCTCAAGAATTCTAAGCCTGTTTAATCATCTCTCACAGGGGAATGAGACACATCTGTCCTTCATAAGCCTCTACTTCTATGAAGATTTTCTAGCTCTAAAACTTTTTTTTAAAGAATGATGGCAGATAAATGCAATATTCAAACAGTAGCAGGAGTTATAGATTTGTGCTTAGGTTGCTACTGTAATGATACTTTTTGGTTTGTTCTCCAATCTGGTTTTATAATTGCATTTGCCTTTTGACTGACATTGAGTAACAAGTTCACCCATACAGTTTTCACAATTCTGTGTGTAGTGGTGACTTGCTGAGTGATAATAATTTCCTTTGAGCTCTCTGCTGTGTGTTGGTATAGCACGGATTATTTTTGCCATTGTCACTAATTTATGTTCATCAACACTGAACAGCATCAGATCTCAGCTCACCCCAGCAGTCTGTGCTGAGAGAAGTTCCTGCAGCACTGTTTGGTAGCTCTGGTTTACTACAGGAGATCTCTACGATCAGAGAACATCCCTGTTCACTGCCTTCCCAGACCACTAATGAATGCTGATCAGCAAAGTCCTCCTACCTCCACTTAAAATGTCTTACTATTCCTATGTAGTCTTCTCTACTTTTTCATCAATGTTAATCCACGCATAGAACTTTATCCTTACACTATGGCAGTTTATCTTCTGTAAGTGTTTTGTAACAGACCTACTCAAACTCTTTTGGAAATGTCGTGCACAGTGCATCAAGCAGTTCACTGTTACCAATGTGTTCACTGACTTTTAAAGAACATTACAGACCAGCGAGGCATGACTGCGGCAAGAAAATGCTATTTTTCCCCATTGTATCATTTTCACCAACACGTGTCTTAATCTTGTTGTTTATCATAGTTTGCATGAGTTTGTTCAATATAGTGGTCAAACTTACTGTTGTTTCCTATTTCTCACCACAATTTAGGTTTTTTAATGGATGTTGTGTTTGATAATTGACATTTCTCAGGTACCTTGGATGACTTAAACTATTAGCAGGTCATGGTTATTTGGCAGTTGCATACACAGGATCCCTCAGAGCTCTTGGGTGAACATCCTTGGGTCTCATATATTAGTTTATATTATTTTCAAAGGCCACTTTTAGCTTAACTCTTTATATAAAAAAATGAGAACTCTTAATGGTAGCTAGGAGTTTTATCAACTCTGAACAAGGAACAAACACAAGATTTTATTTGATGAGTAGTGGCTGCTGCTAAAGCTGCCCTGCAAAGTGACTATCAGGAATACTAAAGGACTGTCAAGAAATCAGGTGGTATTTCATGGCATTATAATGAGTGATACAGGTGGGGTACATGCTTTGAACACCAAAGCAGAGAAAATCTTGTGCTTTTCTAAAATACATGGCTACTCACAGCACTTAAAATTGTAAGAGATTAACTTCTGAGGAGTTATTTTTAGAATCTAATAAGATGGTGCTTAGATTAAAAAGCCTGATATCCTGTTTGGTTATATAGTAATAAATGAAGTTTCACACATCTTCCCCTCATTAGCCTTTCATATGATGAATCTGCCAGACTCCTCAGGTTGTTCAGACCAACAGGGATTCTAACTACTTAAAAAATACCACACAGACACATAGTAAACTGCCATAGTTCTGATGGTCTTCAGTGTTTCAACATGAATTCAGCCTAGAGCTTTATCCAAAGAACCATAAAAAGTTGACATTGTCCTGCAGCTTTTCCTGAAAGATACATCTAAACAACCCTCTACATTTGG
Organism: Acanthiza pusilla; assembly: GCA_036630365.1. Taxonomy (NCBI): domain Eukaryota; kingdom Metazoa; phylum Chordata; class Aves; order Passeriformes; family Acanthizidae; genus Acanthiza; species Acanthiza pusilla. The sequence goes on from JAXCHO010000036.1 coordinate 24,064,991, forward strand.
TTTTGCCTGAGCAGGAAACCCACCAGAATCACAGGAGTATTATTACAAACAGAAGAAACAAGGCTAAAGCACAGCAGAGAGGAGAAAGGCTATAAACTCCTCAGTTTCTTCTGGACCTTTACAAAAATATCCACTAAATATTTTCAACCTTGATCAATGTTGTCTTAGTATAAAAAAGTTATCTATTTTTCAAAGTCCAGTAAAACATCACTGGATATAGATCATATCCAGTGATATATAGTATGAACATATTTTTATATCATTGTGTATGTTATATTTCTGTGAAAGACAGAAATGTTTACCTCTGAAAAACAAAAGGACGTCAAATCTCATTTTTACCTTTCCCCCTCTTCATCATGATAAAGGGGTTCTTGGTATTTGTATGCTAGAAATTCATTAAAAAATGAATTATTTGGTGAGAACCTGTAAGAGTAAGATGAATAAATCTGGAAGAGCTACAGATGTGGAGGCAGGTTATTAGACTGACTCATGGAAGCAGTCTGCTCTGACAGCCATGTAATGGCCTCTGTGCTTCATTTTTCTCTGCTCACATCAGTGACTCTTTCTTGACTAAATGCTTTTGCTTAGTGTAAAATCTTCTTTTGCAAATTCTTAATGTCCTAAATGAGGGGTACAGGGATTTCCAAAAAGCCCGTAGTGTTGACCAAATCCTACTCTGAGAAATTTGAATATGCTTGATGCTTCAAGAAGAGTCATGAGACCAAAGAGTACTGAAGAGCTTCCCAGAAAGCTGATATTGGTTACACACTTCTGGGGAGCAGCCAGGGTGTAGGGCAAATGGCTGGAACTTCCTTCAGGAATTTTAGTCTAGTAGTTGCATTTATTTTACCTTTTATGTTCTGAATTGTTTCATATAAGGCATAGTAATTTTACATGATGTATAGTAGAAGGACATTATGCAAATAATTCAAACATTCCCAGCCTCCAGTGTCTCGCATAAAGAGAAGTGTTGTTCCAGGAGCTGCTCTGGGTCTGCAGCCTTGTTAGATGCAGGCCCACAACCAGGCTATGTGACAGAATCATGAGAATCTCCAACTAAAGTGGAGGAAGAGAAGAAAAAATCTCCTGCAAATTGCCTTTCTCACCTCTCAATTCTTGTGAAACAGAAGCGGTGGTGGCTCCTGTTTCCATATCAGATGCTTCCAGCCAGGAGCAGAGGGCACCTCTCAGCAGTATCATGGTTCAAGGTCACAGGAGGAACAGAGGCTGCATACAGATACTCCAGAGCTCAGTCTTCCTTCTGGCTTCTGGCTGTTTCCTGTCTCCCAGCTACAAAGTCATAGAGATTAAAGCAGTCCTATTATGTTGGCATTGTGCTCTGTCAGAAGTGGAGGAAGAGTGAGAGGGCAGAAACGACTTTGTTCATCCCAGCAGAGCAAGAAAATGTGAGATGCAACATGAGTTTTGTTGGGTTGTAGGACTGTAAAGAGATAGATATGTAAATTATTCTTTCCCCACGCAACTGTAAACAGAGTGGTGTTGGGTTGCAAGCTCAGCATGCCTTGTCTAATGGGGACAACAACCATTTAATTTTTACAAACCTTTTTTTTTTTTTAAATACAAAAGGAAAATAGCAGAGTTAAAGCATTTAAAACATAAAGTATAAAATAATTTATTTTAACTGTGTTTTAAACATCTTTTCCCTTCCTATATAAGGACAGAAAGCTGTTGAGTGACAACCTCTTGTAGGCTGAAATGATCTTTAGCCGCCCTATGTCCAGGGCAGCTTTAGTAATCTGGATGTGCTGTGGAAATTGCTGCTATTTCAAAATCAGCTCTGCTTCCAGTAAGATGAAACAAACATACAGGACATTAAAAAGGAGAAGAGAGGGAGAGAACAGGGAAGGGAGGGAGAAGGGACGTGAGAAAAGAAATAACAGCACAGCAAAATCTGCATCTCTGCCATTGTGTGGATTAATTCATTGCTGCAGAAAATCTGGTGGCAGCATCATCTTATCAGCAGCCTCAGAACCTGACATATAACCTGACATGCCCAAGTCAGGCTAGGACAGGATTTTATTAGCATCTCTGGTCCTAGGCTCATGGCTATTTTGAAAAAGTTGCAGCTTTGACTAGCTAAAAAAGAGATAGGGAAAGAGGAAGTCATATAGGAAAGCAGAAGGGAGAAAGTGGTAACAGAAGTCCCAGCCTCCTATCCAGGACTTCATGACATCAAGACAGATGGTGATGGCCTGAGGTGACATTTCTCTGGCTTGAGTTTGCCAAGAGGTCTCTGATCAGATAAAGTCATATAATATCAGAGGTTTTGACTTTGTCCCAGGGTCATGAGAGTTGTGAGAATCTGTAATAGTAACATTTGCTTTTTAAGGTAAGGATATGTTCTTAAAGTTTCCCTTTTCATCTTCCCATTTACCTTCATTTGGCTTTGCAGATGTTGCCCAATTTGCTGTACCAAATAGAGGATTCAATTCACCATCCAGACTGCTCTTGCCAGACCTGACTACATGAGCTGTGAGATCCTAAAAGGCTGTGCAGAGCTCTTGTGCTCTGGAGACACAACCAGTATTACCCCATGCAATAAAACAGTAATACAATAGAACAGTCAAATACAGAGTGCTGTGATGTCAAGTGAACCAGGTTTATTAAGCTGATGCAAGAAACTACCACTGTTAGCACCTTTTCAGTTCATGCTGAGTGACTGACCTAAATTAAACAATTCAGAGCTTTCTACTCATCTTGTTAAAGTCCATCTAGCATCTCCTTCAGAGCGCCAGCAAAAGTAAATCTCCCTTCAGACATAGTATAATAATAAAATATTAAAGGCATGTTCAAGATATAACCATCAGTGAAATAACTGTTTCTATCACGGATCTCAGACTGCCTTCTCTGAGAATCAAAGCCTTGGCTGTGTACAAGAGTGAGTTCTGCTGCCACAGGGAGTTGTTTTGTTCATGAAGCTGAGGTGCTTCTCACCTATCCCTAGTCCTCGCCCGAAGTCTTTTTTATTTCTACAACCAAACACTACAACCAAATGAAAAAAGTGCCAAGTTTCATCCTCACAAGCCACAAACTTGGGAGCCAGTCAAGAAGTTCATTCTCTAGAGAAATGGACAGCAACGCCCACATAACCTGACAAGGGTTTCTTTAAGACACAGATTGCCAAGCTCTTGCTTGTACCGTCCCGTTTACACACACACACTCCTAGGTGTTAAGACACCTCTTTTAGACAAGGAGAGAGGGAAAAGATGACCAAGTTGAGCTTCTTCACGTTGTGTAACCTATGAAAATCCATACATTAAAATCTGTCAGGATCCATAATTCAGTCAACCTTTCCACCTCAGAAAAAACAAACAGCCACCCTTTGCATGCATGACACCATTTTAAAGAAGAAAGAAAGCAAAGAAGAAGAAATGAGCCTTATTTACCCTCTTCATCCCTTCTGTCAATAATGAGTTTTGTCAATGCTGTGGCTGAAGACAAGCGAGGACTAAGATATCGGTTACTCTGTCTGGGTCCACAAGTCATTCTGTGCCTGAGGAACCAGGCTAGATAGAGACTGGCTGTTGGGTGCTGAAAGGTGAAAGTGCTGCCAGAATGAATGCAGCCTTAGTCCCAGCTAGATTTGTGTTGGGAGGGTGAATTCCCTTACTGCCTGAGCTCCTACCTTTGCAAACAGGTTTTAGCATGATAACTATGGAATGGAGGAACCAAGATGAAGATCTGCACCCTTTTTCTGTGTCTTATAAATGATGTTTCTCAGCACCTACCTCAAGAACACATCTCTGTAAAAAAGGCTGCTTTGCATAAATGCAGTCACTACCATGAACCATCATCAGAGAAAGGAGCATAAATATATCACAGCATTTTTACTTGCAGCCAGCTGAAGTGAGTTAGTAAGGTCAACAGGAAGCAGCAAATGAGGTTTTAATGAGTGATACATCTCCTGCTTCTGAGAGGAAAATTTTGCCTGAGAGCAGTAAAAACAACATCACTGCAGAGAGAAGAAAGCTACAGATCTTAGCTCTCTTGAGTGAAATCTTTGCTGTATAAGAAATGAGCAGACAGCACTGGTATGCAGACAGAGTGAGGGTGGAAAAGAATTACAAAACTTATCCTCCAAATGCACCTTAAAAAGCATGTAACATTCAGGGAGGAAAGCTAGAGTCAACCTGAGTCTAAGAGAACTCAAATGACGCAAGATTTGGAAAATAATCCTTGTCTCACTTGATTCTCTTGCCAGTACAATGTCTGAAATTGATTGCTTAGTTAAGAGAGGAAACAGAGAAGACCTGAAAGAGGGGAACTGATTTAATGAAGTAAATCTCTGAACTAGATTTGTGATGGATTAATTTCTTTGTTTAACACAGAAAAGTGTCTCTGGAGTCAAATCTGCAGAGCTTAGAAAAGAGGGCAACATATAAAATGGGGAGTTTCCTATCCCTAAGCTTAAAGAAAACAGTAAAAAGAAGATAATTTTTGTATTTCACTTACAAAAATACTTTTCAAATTTATAAAACAAACAGAAAATCTTTGGAGCAAGAACATCAGAGGCAAGAGTTTCAACAAAGTCAAACCCAACCAAAAGTGTCATGTTAAGTAAGGAACATTGCAGGATTATGGAAGAAATGGCCTTAATAAATGACAACAGTTAGGCCTAAACATCCCAGTTGGTCCATGTTCCCTGGGGCTGTGAAGCTGGGAGCCACCTGAATGCCTTCCAACACTTCCCTTGTTGGGAAGTTTTTATGGTGCTTATCTTCATCAACCATGAAGACTGGATTAGCCAATGCAAAGCAATTGCAGAACCACTTGTGGAGTAAGATCTTGGTTTTCTAAATATGATACTTCCTTGTCTTTAACAAGATATCATCAAGGGACAATGTTTCAATAGGTTTCAGGTTGTTTCTAACTCTAATTTGTTTTCCTTGGAGGAAAGAAAAAGAAAAAAAGAAAAGAAAAGAAAAGAAAAGAAAAGAAAAGAAAAGAAAAGAAAAGAAAAGAAAAGAAAAAGAAAAGAAAAGAAAAGAAAAGAAAAGAAAAGAAAAGAAAAGAAAAGAAAAGAAAAGAAAAGAAAAGAAAAGAAAAGAAAAGAAAAGAAAAGAAAAGAAGAAAAGAAAAGAAAAGAAAAGAAAAGAAAAGAAAAGAAAAGAAAAGAAAAGAGAAAAGAAAAGAAAAGAAAAGAAAAGAAAAGAAAAGAAAAGAAAAGAAAAGAAAAGAAAAGAAAAGAAAAGAAAAGAAAAGAAAAGAAAAGAAAAGAAAAGAAAAGAAAAGAAAAGAAAAGAAGAAAAGAAAAAAGAAAAGAAAAGAAAAGAAAAGAAAAGAAAAGAAAAGAAAAGAAAAGAAAAGAAAAGAGAAAAGAAGGAACAAGTCCAGTTTCTGTATAAAGTTTAAACAGTGTAAATTGCATTTTCCAACAAGAAACCAGTGGATAAATTATAATCTCTTTTGTGTACATGTTGCAAAAAGCATCAAGAATTTGAAAAGCTGAATTTTAGCTAAAAAAAAAAATAGAGTTCATAATATTACAATTATATGGACATGATCATATATCTTTTGTTTGACTGTTGGGCTGATCAAAACCAGATCTGTATAATTGATAAGTTACATTTATATCTACTGTTTTTTCACCTTAAATTCACTATTGCCCCCCTACACCCAGCCCAAGCATCTGAGGACAGTTCCTTGCTTTAGTGGGTAACTGTAGAGGCTTATTAATGAATGGTTTGTATCTCCTGAAACAGTTAAGTCAAATCTACAGCTTCAAGACTTCAGCAGGCTTGAATTTGATACAGATTTAACCCACCAAACTTCTGTAAGCCTGCATGGTCAACTCTGTTGCTTGCTGGCACTAAACACTGAAAAACTTACTCCCATGGATCACCGGACCAGAAAAACAATTTGCTCTCACTTGACTTTCTAACCATTTTCTAAATGTCTTATTGATATTAATAGTTTTGTTTCTCAGAGGCCATTCTGATTTTTTGTGTGTTACTAGCTTGGTCCTCCAGCCCAAATATAATTCCATTATTTCAAATCATTAGAAGTGGCTTTATACATTTCTAAAACACAGGACTTCGCTTGTCCTACTCTGCAAATGGAAGAAATTTTTGTGTCCTACTGTTTTATTTTTCCTAGAGCAGTCGCTATATAGTGCTGATGTCCAAGTCTCAAGAAATGGATTATACAGAAAGTGACCCAAGGCTGCACATCTGTCCAGGACCCCATGCCAAATGACCTCATCAGAGCCATACCTCCAACTGCCTTCAGGACTCCCAGAAGTCCTGAACAAATGGCCACAGCCAAAATGCCCAGTTCTGTCCAGGATCCCAATGTATAATGGCTATCCTTACAGTGTGCTCACAGTATTTTTCACCTGTTTCCTGTGCCACCAAAGCAGAGCTGCAGAAGCCTTGAGTACTACTCCATAGTCACAGCAAACAGTTGCATGGCTGGGGGTGTTTTGGTTCTTTTTCATAAATTTCTGCTTTTCACAGCTGGGAAAGGAAGGAGAGGAATAGAAAAAAAATATTTTTTAATGCTTTTTTACTTATTGCTCAATGCAGATAAAGAACAATAGATATATTTAAATACACTTAAGGACATCTCGATCAGCTTATGACAACCAGCATAATTTACATTGTATATTTCAGTTCATTCCAGATTAGGATCCTTTCCTGAAGTTCAGTCTGACAGAGCCTTTCCCTTGCGGCATGGGGTATGCCTTCTAAGATCATCTGAGAATATTAGGTCCTGCTATTTCAGTCTGGAGACTCTGCTCTCACTTTGTCTGCACTACACACCACAGTCTGATGAGGACTGAAGTGCTTTAATTCAAGCTGATGAAGCTCATATAGAGTATCTGCGTGAAATTTAATTGCCTGTAAAATGCAGGTCAGTTTAGATGATCTAATGGTCCCTTCTGGCCTTAAACTATACAGTATCTGTCAAACAAACCATTAAAATGTTGCTGTGTGCAATAATCACAAAGATAACTACAGCTTTTGTAAATGCCTCTAATTTAAAGGGTACTCTTTATAGTCTGCGTACAAGCTCTAATTAGCTCCTTTAATAATGCTCCTAAATGTGGTAAGTGGTTTGTCTAACATAGAGTTTAACAGTTGCTGGTATAGCAGGGATCAGATCTACACAGCTAAACTCTTGTTCTCCAAAGCTGAGGCTGCACCTCTCAGAGTAGCATAATGTTTCCCATTGTTAAAAACTCAGATGTTCTCCCAGTCATTATCCATGTGAGCAACAGCTGTCCCACATCCAAATTGCACCAAGAACTATAATAAGAAAACTAGCTGTAGGAATGATTGCACACACCTTTGTCTCGTGCTCTGTTTAGGTTTAAATACATATATTTTTTGAAACTTTGATGTAGTTTGCATTAATGTATTGGTAGCTTGGCAGGTGCCTGGAGGAACAGGAAGGAAGAAGAAAGAATGGCTCAGAAACAAAGTACTGCTCAGCCAACTCTAGGAAGTTGTTGAGAAAATGACATATCTGTTGGCTTCTGTATTATGAGTTTATTGGTTTTGCCTTTGCAATCTTATATTCAAAACCAGGAAGCACAGCTTCATTTAGGGGGAGTTTTGTTCCACGCAGATGAGGGTGACACCCAGCCTTTCCCTGAGGGCTCTGGCGAGGCAAGATCTGCCAGGTGTCCCAGCAGGGTAAGGCAGCTACAGGAGTAAGATGGAGATGGCTTTTAACTATAGTTTGTTACATCTGTTTCTGCAGAATATTTTGCTTCAGCTGGTAAATTAGCATATCATAGGAAGTGGTTTTGATCAGTGTTGGGCTCTGGTCACCAGGGAAGAAATGCAAATACCTGAGTGCAGTGGATCTACAAGTTCAATTGCATGCTGAGGAGTGTGCAGCTGTGGCTCAGGGCTTTTCTTTGACAAACCATGGCTTGCTCTGAGTAATTCCTGTGACTATTATCCTGGAATGAGGCACTCTGCCTTGTTCAGAGTCTGCCTTCTCTGTGTCTTATGGTACCATAACACAGCTCATCCATTTGTGACATTCTGCTCAGGCAGAAATATTTGGCTAATGAGATATTTTCCTCACTGAGGAAAGCAAATTAAACAGTACCAAGGTATAGACCCAGGCATTTTGACTCTCAGCTGCTGGCATTTTTAGATCATTAAAGCAGTCCCTAATATCTACTGGCATGCAATTACCAGAATTCATTCCTAATGGCTTACTAGATCTATTTTTTCTGTCCACAATATATCTGAAAAAAACATGCAATATGTAATAATTTATTTTATAATTAATTGCACTGAACTCTAACCATCAAAGGTATATTTTTAATTCCTTTAAATTGTCTAACAATCTTTCTGACCAGCCTATGGCAATTCTTGATTGGAAGTTTTCTTTCCAAATAGCTAAAATCAGGTGGCATGGATTATCCTCTCCCTCCCCTGGATTACTTATGTCAGGCATTTCTAGCCTTTGTAAGATGTCATATAGGACTATTTATATGTGATAGGTCATCCTATATCCCAAAGAAGTTTCCCTTTCTTTCAAGGAATGAGGAATTGGAAAAGTGTTCAATATAATTTTCACTTTCCAACGTTTTTTGGGGGTTGCATTGGAAATTAAATTTAATTTCCCTACACAAATGGTCTTTCTTTCTTATTTCAGAATAGCAAGCTTCTTTCATAACCGTGGGAAAAACACAACCAAAACCAGGTTTATTAGGTATTCAACAGATCTTGCACAAAGTTTTCTGTCTCACTGTCTAAGGGGCAGGACTCTTGTGGGCCAACCTGTCCGCAAAACTTACAGCCAGACCTTGGCTGGTGTCTTCCTGGTAGAATAGCAGTGTGAAGGAAGCTGTACCATGTCTTCAGCATCATGTGGACCCCTCTGAAACCGTATCAAAAAAGATGCTTTGTGCAAATTAAACACACTGGGCTGGAGGTTCGACAGATCTTTCTGCACACAAAGTCCTCTGGAATTGCAGTTTTCACTACCCAGGTCTTCATGCCAGAAAGGTTGGTAACTTTAGTGCCAGTTCATGGGCGCTGAGGCCAATGTTGCAGTTGATCTAAATATGAAAATATGTCTCCTTCATAATAACTTTTCTCTCCATTATCAGCTTAAATATTTCTGGCTGTTTCTTTGCTCTGCTCAAGTGATTTGTCTTCTTATTCCAGAACCTTATAAAGGCTTCCAAATAGCCACAGGGTGAGTTCTATTATAAATTTTAATTCAAATATTTGTTTGTGTAAAAATCTGAGACACCAACTAATAGAAGCAAATAGTCATTTCATATATGAATATTCTGAAATATATTTTCAAAGCACCTTTTTTTGTATCTCTAGGAATAATAGCACTGGCTCATTAAATGGAGAGAATGCTCAATTCATATGCCCCTTAGTATCAAAATAAGATTTGCAACCTATTACCATTACAAGGTATCTTTTCAAATTATACCCAAAAAAAGCATTTTTATTATTAATTTTCATGATTAATTACTTCCATGAAGGACAGTCTTTGCAAGAGATAAATTCCTTTCCAATTGAAATGACTGTGCTGTAGTTGATTCACTAACTGTTTCCATAGATTAACTAAATTAATCATTCTCCCTATAGCACTATTTCATATTTATTTTATCCAAAACTAATCCAGTTTTCATTATCTATAAACCTGTGGCTACTGTCCTGTGGGAAAATAAGCTATTCTTACCACTAGGCCCGCATATCTTCGAAAGAAGAAATTTTGAGAAAGTTTCCTGTTAGTTAATCTAACTACTGTATTTCAGTTTTAAACTTTTCTGTTAAAAGCCAAGGCTTAAAGTGACTGAAATTGAAGGGAAATTTTAAAAAGTCAAGAATATCTAGCTCAATTATGAATTTTAATATTTAAAAACCATATTAATTTCTGAGGAATTGAGAATTTACTGTTTTTTCAAATATATGACAATATATTGAGTTAGGTAACACAAAAATACGTACCTTTTTTCTTCATTTTTAAAAATTTGTTGTGTCAGCTTTAGTGTTCTTTTTTATGTTGGAAATGGTTTATTGTAGAAATCTCTCAGAAAAGAGCAGAAATTGGCAACTTGAATGTCAGCTAAAACACACACCATGAAATTTGTGTTCCTGCATTTGCTTGTGTCTATACATTTGAAACAAGTTTGTGATGCTCTATGAGTGGCAGTGCTGGGAAGTATGAGGTGGTTTTGAAATTTAATAAACATAGAAATAGGTTTTAAAGTCATGAGGAAAGAAGTTGCAAACATTTTCTCATAACAAGGATGGAACTTCTTTTAAATTCCAGATGCAATTTTACATTAGTGTCTCTTGAGAAAGCAACCTTTCAAAACCAGCCTTGAAAACACAGTTATGGTTGTCATATCCCAAGGTAAATAACAGGTTTGTTGGTTGTGTCATCTTGGAGAGAAAGTTTTATTTGTTTGTGCAGCTAGAACTCCCAGTCCTTACATTATTTAGAGAATTCTTCCAAATGAAGATAACTCCTGTAACAATCTTATGTTTGCAAGGAAGTGGATAGACCATGAGAAGTGGGAGCCACAGCTTCCAAACAAGATAGCAGTGAATTGATTGGCAAGGAGAGAAATAATGATAACATTGAAAGCCAGGAAAAGGCCACATAATTAAAAGAATGGAAATATGACGCAAAAGCTCTTGGTTTTCCTTTTTAATCTCATGTAGGTGAAAGTATTGTAATTTGTATCTGCAGCAGGAAGTCTCAAATTAGAAAGGTATAATTATATATGTAAGATAAATACTACTTCTTTAAGATATGCCTTCAATACTAAAGGGAGAAATAGATATTTCCTGGATGAGTAAATGGGTCATAAATACTTTATCAGGCACTAAAGCCAAACAGCATAGGAAAATAACATGGAAGGGTGTTTCTTATTTTTGAGTCAGAAAAGAGCAAACTTCTTCTTGTAGGAAAAATATGGCATTCTCTTATCCCACTGGAGTACTCTGATTGCTTTCAGGGAGTAAGACATGAGAGATGTTCTGTCCCACAGCATTCAGTGTTTTATAACAACAATTTGGGAAACTCAGGTTTCTCACTCCCAGAGTCTCCATTTGTTCAAATGTCTTCCCAGGATGTGCAAATTCTTTACCAACAAAAGTACTTCCCAAATGTTACATGCCTGACCAAAAAAAATTTTAAACAAACAAACAAACAAAAAAAAAACCCAAACAGAAAATGAACAAACAAAAATAAAAACAACAAAAACACACACACATAAAAGGAAAAACCAAAAAACCCCCAACCTTTCTTAAAAGAAGAAAAAATTTAAAAATCAGTTTGGGTTTTTTTAATGTATCTAGCTCTACCCTTTCTACCCTTTGTCTCAACCAATGATGATTCGTTGCTGGTGGGAAATAATGAGTAAATACAAAGTTCCTTGGGAAAAAAACAACAGAAAGTTAAATAAAGGCAACTCATTTTACTCACTAGCCCCTTGTCCATGGTCTAAAAGTTAAGATTTATCATCTGCTTACCCTCAGGCTCAGGGAAGCCAGGCACTTGCAAAACCTCAGATCATAAGATACGCTGAAATGATTTGTATCTCCTACACAGGTGGTTGGTAGTTTACAGCCAACTTTTCCTCTACCACAAGGAAACTTCTCCTTGGACCTCAGCCACAGCCTTTGAGCAGTTATCTCATAAGCCATAAAATCTAACGAAGTGAAAAGGTGGCCACACATTTCAAACTAAGCTTCTCATGTGAAAAATGGACCTTTGAGCAAGTAACTGATGAGTGATAATGGTGCTGTAACTCAACATTAACCATGCTGCAAAGCTCTGTATGAATTCTGCTCTCAAAAGGCAGAAACCTTCTTTTAGAAAATCATATTTTCAGAGCAGGCAGGCATAATATTTTAAATCATGTCATCTGCCCTCTACTGACATTCTACTCAAACCAGTACGTGGCCTTTTACATAAAGTCACCATTCTACATGTATTTTAGTTTTTAGCAACTGTGTGATTTGCTTTGACAAGCTGACTGATGGTTTTACCATTAGGTAAGGTGGGACACTGACCTTCTCAAAAACACACAAAAACAAGCTCAGAAGAGAATACATTAACCCGCCTCTAGCCCACAAGCAGTTCAAATGTACATTACCGAATAATTCTTCACTGAAACCCTTGAAAGAGCAGCTGCCAGGGGGCACCATATTTTGTACATTCAAAGGAAGATGTAATGCTTTGGAGGAGAGACCATCAGAGCTCACGAGAGAGCAGGCAGCCCCTCCATTGGATATCGCAGCTGTTGCTAACATGAATTGTTGCAAAACATCCTACTGAAAGTTGTCCTAATGATACAGGTAGTTCAATGGCTGTTTTCAAGAAATATATTACCTCCAGCCAATATGTTATGCTAAAGGTTGTCCTGCAAGTCCCAGAGCCCACAGTGGGCCAGCAATTTGCCTTCTCTCTGCTGGGACCTTTTTTTCTTTAATTTCATTCTAAGACCATGGATATTCTGATTGGGTTTCATAAGGGGATACTCTGTAGAAAACATTGGAATGGTAGTCGAAAACGAAGAGAGAAGCAGCTTCCCACAAAACCTCCCAGAAATAAAGTGCAGGCAGTAAGAAGCAAAAAAATTCCGCAGGTTCTTCCCCTGGAAGTTTGCAAGTGGAAAGATCCCTAAGTAAATCTAAAAAGGGAGGAGAAAGAGAAGCAGAAGAATGAGGGGTATGATAATAAAATCAAACATATGCTCAGCACAAGTGAAGTCTTTAATGCTAGTCTGTGAAGATTTCTTTGCTTTCTTGCTAACAACTGGTGTTGTGAAGGATATGTCAATAATCAATGCTGACAGCTGCCTCGCACTAAAGGAGCTGAACAAAATTCACCTGGCTTGGTAAACTTATCAGAGAGTTGCACCAAATTTCAGTGTTGCCTTTTTTGATTTGTCATTTATTATTACCATTAAATACCAGTTCAGTACTGGTACAGTCAGCTGCTGGTCAGCCACCTGAGCCCATCATTCCAATGATAAAGCATCTGCCAAGCACAGAAGAAGGGACTTGTTTTTGTCCTATTCTGATTTTAAGCACACAACCAAAACCCTGATAACCAAACTCATTAGGAACCTACCTTGCCCACCACAGAAATTTCCACTTGATTTTAATAAAAATATGTGATGTAGTTCCAATTTTTATGTTTCATATTTTAAAGTACAAAGTGATGGGTGTTTCTCTATTCCTTTTAAAGTATGCATTCCAATTTATTGCCATAAAACAGTGGTGGTTGAACAAATCTGAACAATTTTAGATGCACAGTACATCATTTTGTTGCTAAAAGTGTTCTAGTAAACATGAAGAAAGATGGGTGCTGATGTTAGGAAGAAAATAAAAAGGTTCAAATAGCACAGATCTTGAATATGAGGTTTATAAAACAAAAATGCATTTCATTTGAGGGAGTGTGAATTAGACTTACAAATAATATCATTCTCCAGGGTAATTGCATTACTAGAATATACTTTGCTCTTTCAAAAATAGCAGGAAGTGGTCACGTAGAAGGCAAACAATTTTATTGAGATAAGTCAAATATTAAAAAAGGAAGTTTAAAAAAGGAGAGTCTCACTTTCACATAAAGTCATTTTCACCTTCAGTCATCTTAAATTTCTACTTTTAACAAAGTTCATATTTAAAGTATATTTAGTTTCATATTTAAAGCCTGCTGGGGGGGACAAATACTACCTGAAAGGAGGGTGTAGTGAGATGGTGGACAGTCTTTTCTCTCAAGTAACAAGAAATAGGACAAGACAAAATGTCACCAAATTACACCAGGGGAGGATTGCACTGGATATTAGAAAAATTTCTTCATGGAAAGTGTTCTCAAGCACTGGAACAGGCTCCCCAGGGAAGTGGTGAAGTCACTGCCCTGGAAGTATTTAAAGGCATGTAGATGTGGCACTTAGTAGCATGGTTCAGTGGTGGACTTGGCAGTTCTGGGTAGGGGGTTGGACCTGTTCTTAGGGGCCTTTTCCAACCAAAACTTTTCTATGATTCTAGGTATAAAGTACGTACAGGAGTTCAAAGCTCCCTATGTTGGGCTACCAGTCTTGCAGACAACGCTCACACTCAGAAAATTCCTGAACATCTGAGAATTTTCCTGAGCAAATTAAAACTGACAAATATGCTTCCGACTCTAAAGTGCAGAAATGCAATGTATTTCTTGGAATCTCAGATTCTCATTTTCTATAGCATCCTAAATGTTCACATGCATGTTTCAAAGAAATATAAATATTTAACAAAATTATTGGTGTTTTAACAAAAGATGAGCAGCAGATATTGTTCCAGTCCCCTCTATATAACCATGATACTTAAACATTTTAAATAATTCCTGTGCTCCTGAAGATAAAGGTCAGAGTTTACAGAATAATGAAGTCTGACCTGTATCTCAAAAGACATGACACTTCACCCAGATACCAGCAAACCAAACCCAAGAACATTTAGCCACTTAAACCCTATACTCTGATTTCTTTGAGCCTTTGCAGACATACAGATAACCAAACAACATAGTACTTCTCTTTTGGGGAGTTCCTCTCACTGTCAGATCTTGTTACAGCTGTTCTTTTATTTCAATTTTGTCTGACTGATGCTTCCAACAGCTGGTTACTATGTGCCTTTCACCAGCCATTAACATTCAGCTGTTCTTCTTCAGTGATATTGCTGAGTATGAGACAAAACTCTTATACAAAGTGTGGATTGCACTTGTGGCTCCTTTCCAGAATGCATCCAGCCCTACATTGCTAATATCCTCAGTACATCTAAGCCTGTACACTCATCTACCCACAAAAAAGTCCCACCAGCTTGCTGGGAAACTAAAAAGAATCTGCTGAAAAGTTTACTTCCCTCTCTTGACCATTAAGGGAAATCTGAGTGGCTTGAGGAGATGTCTAATGTCAAAAACAAATGTCTCCGAACATTCCCACCCCCCTGTTCAAAAGTGCAGAGAAGCCCCTGAATTGTGCATGTTAAGGAGCAGCAGAATTGTATTGGGTTCAGATACTTTAAAAAAGTTGATTGACATGATGCTTAATTTTGTGTTGTGGTCATTTTTAATAGAATTAAAGGTTCCAATAAAATATGTTGGCATAGATTTTCCCATGCCACTTGTTTTCCTGTGAAATTCTATAAATTTTTGGTTTACTTAGTTTCAGGTCACTTCAGAAATATTGCATTGCAATATAGTTTTATCTGCCAAATAATTGAAGGATGATTACATATTTGTACTGGAAAATCAATAAATATATTCCATGGAAATGCTGTTACAAATATTGTCAGTCAGAAGACCAAATTTTTAAATGTACTTCCCATGACAATGTTAAGTGGAACAACTTAAGTTTTAGAGCAATTGTATCTGGCTATTTTATAACAAAACAAGGCAACTCTACTTTGGCAATCTCTTGAGTCCATGTTAGTTCTGTTTTGCACTGTGAAAAGAGTGTAATGTAATTTTTCTAAATGAAAATATAACTTTGACAGCACAGTTTTGCTTGAGGATGTGAATTTGACAGCAAATCCCCTGGCTGTGAGAGGCCTTGCTTGTAGTAAGTCACCTCCTGACAACCTCTAAATCACAAGCTGAAATGAATATGAATAAATTATATTGAATGCCTCTGTCCTAAAGCTGGGTGCATTTTGCCTTTTATTCCTTCAGTTTCCCTTCCTTCTTTTGGCTCCTTTCTCTTCTGTAATCTTCCACTTTTCTTAAGTCTTTTACTTTGTTTCCTTGCAGAAAAACCTGCAGTTCTTAGAATGGAAAGGTAGGGGTTTTTTTTTTTCCTTTTTACCATTTAAATACTTCTTTGTCTCCAGAAAGATTTAAGACATGACTAAAAATTTTGACTAATAAAGTTCTAACTTATTTTAATTCATCTTTGGCCACTCCCATCTGTCTTTTCTGCCTCCTTCTAATCACACTCTTTTTGACTCTTCTGCTTATAATCATGTCTGCTATCTATTCCTTTCCCTGAGTAAGTCTTTACTTTTATTATTATTAGCTATCTCTTCCTCTTTTCTACTTCATGTTTTAATTTATGCTCCCTTTTCAGGCTTTTTTTTTCCCCTCAGAGGCTGTGCTCTCTGCCTCAGCTGTACTGACAAGACCTCAATGATGGTCTCAAGTTTTTGGCTCTGAAATTCTCTGGGATGGAATGCCTCCTGGCTGAAAGATGGATTAGTGAGATTCAAAACTCTGCTCACTTGAACCCGCTCAGAAGAATCAGTCAGACTGATGAAGTCACTGTCAAGGGACTCTCGCTCAGGCATTGAGAGACTGAAAAGTACAGACCACCCCAGCATCTCCTTCCTTCTCAGCACCCCCTTGGCTCCCAAAAACTGCTAGTCAATTTTCTATAGTGCAGGCAGAGAATTATTTACTACTCCATATCCTAACTCCTGTAGAGTACTGCATTATTCCTCAATCTTACTAATTTAGCATTTTGAATGTGTATCAAAAACTTGGTGCCAATGACTCGTTTGTATTTTCTCACCCTTGGCTTTTAGGTAAGGGAGAGCAGCAGCCTAATTCAGCAGACTGAAGGCTGAACCAGCAGGAAAGGTTGCAATTGCAGCTGTTACTCAGTATTCTTGAGCAGTGTCTTTGCTTTGAGCGAAGTTTTAAGCAGTTCTGTTCAGGATTTTTTCAGATACTGTAATTCCGCTTCATTTAAATGAATTAATAGTTAAAAAATGAATCTGTCATTTTAAACATGCCAATACAATACAATTTAGCTGAGAAATACCTCTTGACTCAAAAGAACTTCTTTCCAACATTAATTTAAAACAGCAGAAATTAATATATTGAAACAGAATTCTCATTGAATGTCTTTGAAATAAAAACCTAGATTATTTTCAATAAAGTGTTCTGACTTTATTTTTATAGTCATTTGTGGCAGGAAAATTTTTTAAATCTCAAAAATGCCTACAGTGGCAGATGCAACCTTGCTCTTTTGATGAGTTTTTTATATATGGTATTTCAGTGTAAATTTTGTTTTCATAACTAGGCAGCGGCATTTGTACCCGTCTGATTCCACACCATAACAATGCATACTAATTTGCTTTCCATGCTTGTCATCCTCGTAATCATTTACCTTACCTTTATCCCGGTTTATTGCACAAAAGTAATTTGACACCTTAATAATGGAATAAATTATACACTACAACTCCAGTTCTAAATGCTTATTTCATTAACATTTTATAATTTTATTTTCTGCATAAGATCTTCCATATAAATCCCTGTTTCTCCAATAAATCATTTTAAAACTTCATTCAGTATTTGACAATTATATTAAATTTATTTTGCAGCTCATATATGAAATCATATTAACTATACCTCAGAGAGGTGTTTCAGATTTCATTTACTGAACAATTAAAAGCTCACAGATGAATGTATATGAAAAATTTACCTTCTGAAATCGATTTATTAATATTTTGTGTCTATAACTAAAACAATCTGCCACTAATTGAAAAGGGCATGGATGAATAGGTAGTATCAGCATTCCTCTTCCTCACACAAATTTTACTACCAACTACTTAAAACAGAGAAGGGTCCTCACAACGACAGAATATTTGATTTATTTAATGACATACTATGTTTCAAGATTTTTCTAATTGAACTCCTGTTCTGTATGGGGACTATTGGCATATTTTCTTTTCCAATTTTTTTTCTTAGATAACAGGCAAAATCTCTGATGCCGTTCAGACTCCCTCCTGAAACATCCAGCCTTTTCTTCCTGAACTGTGCTGTTTACCTGCCTTGGGTTTGCTGTCTCCAGGGGCAATAATGCACTGGAGGCCAGAAACATGCACAGGCACCTACAAGTAATGTAGGCATCTGAATTCCAGCATGACCACCCACAGAAACTCTGGAGACTGCTCTGGTACCCACAAGAGTTGGACATGGTGGCTGGGCTGAGGTGATGGAGCTGCCTGGGAAATGTCACATTAGCACAGCTGGGACCACTGACTCTCATCAGTGGGGCAAGAAGGACTACGGCTTGTGGAGGTGAGTAAGGCTGTTCAGATAGAAGAATACAGGCTTGGGGTCACAAACCCTTCCCAAAAATCTGTTTCTGCTCCCCACTGGGTTACAGGCCTCCTCTAGTTTGCTTCTGGCCTCCCTCTCACAAACCCCACAGATCTTGCATATAGCCAGGCTTCAGCAGAAGCAGTCACTTAATCCTGGAAGGTGTTTCCTAGCAGAGGGTGGCATGGAAGCAGTGACTTCTCAAGATGTTCAGCTGGAGGAACCTGGAGTCTGTTTCTGGAGATGCTGTGTCACCAAATGTTCCCTTATCCCTTCCAACATTACTCAGCTTTCTACTCACACTTGGCACCTCTCCATAGGTACTAACATGTCTTCCTAGGGAACTGGACAAACCTATAGGACAAAGAGCAGTCACATGATCATGGAATCACAGAATGGTTTGGGTTGAAAGGGACCTTTAAAGACCACCTAGTCTAACCTCCCTGACATGGGCAGGGAATCTTCCGGTAGATAAGGCTGCTCAGAGTCCCATCCAACCTTGAACACTTTCAGGGATGGCGTATCCACAAATTCTCTGGACAACATGTTCCACTGCCTGACCACCTTCATTGTAAAAAAAAGTTCTTCCTTATATCCAGTCTAAACCTACCCTCCTTGAGTTTAAAACTGTTGCTCTTTTTTCTATCACTATAGGATTTGGTAAAAATTCTGTATTTCTTATAAAACCCCTTATATATTGAAAGGCCACAAGTGATCTTAAATGCTTCTGAGATTACCAGAACAGGAAAAAATTGCTTTCACATATTTAGGTACCAAGACAAGATCTATCTGCCTAATGTAGATTTTATCCACACAGATATCCCCGTCTAGACATTTATATCCATTCATAGACAATGAAGAAAAATCGGACTTTCTAAAGAACATAGAATCACCAAAACTCAGAATCATCAAGACTGGAAAATACCTTCAAGATCATCTAATCAGCTATCAACCTGGTATCACCATAATCACCTCTTAACCATATCCCAAAGTGCCACATCCAGGAGCCTCTTGAACACTTGCAGAGACAGTGAGCCAACCCCTTCCATGAGCAACTTGTTCCAATGCCTAAACACTCTTTCAGCAAAAAAATGTTTCTAACCTCTGACCTGAACCTCCCCTGGCACAACTTAAACCCATTTCTTCTTGTCCTTTCAACTTGAGACATGGGAGAAGAGGCTGACCCTCACCTGGCTACAGCCTCATTTCGGGCATTTATAGAGAGTGATAACGTCACCCTGGAGCCTCCTTTTCTCCAGCATAAACACCGCCAGCTCCCTCAGCTGCTCCTCACAGGACTTGTTCTCCAGACCCTTCACCAGTCTTGTTGCCCTTCTCTGGACTCACTCCAGCACCTCAATGTCCTTCCTTCAGTGAGGGGCCCTGAACTGGAGGATTTGAGGTGTGGCCTCACCAGTGCCGAGTACAGGGGGATAATCACTGCCCTGGTCCTGCTGGCCACACTATTGCTGATACAGGCCAGGAGGCCATTGGCCTTCTTGGCCACCTGGGCGCATGCTGTACTGAAGTCTGAATAGACAGCATCCACAGACTTTCCTTCACCTACTAACAGCTGACTTCAGAGAGTAAAAAATTTTATTAACAGGTAAATTGAAACATGGCCTTTGTACTTTTCTTCCCAACACTGCGAAGGTTAAGTGGCTTCAAGTGAATGTACATAGTCTATCCTAGGAACTGATCAAACATGTTACAGGAAAATGTATTACTAAGAGAAATTCAGTTTTACAGTATGAAATTCCAAGTACGAATTCACAATCATTAATCTAACCCACGGTCTAAAGTAAACTAATCAATTTTTCATATACATCAGAGGAGACATGGAATAAACTGAAAGTGACTCATTCAAATGGGTATTCACTTCTTCGAAAAGACAGCAAGATGAGCTTCTGAACAAATGTATAGATAGTTGAAAGAAAGGACACAGGCTACATTCTGGGCATAAAGATATGATTGTCTAAATGGCATTTTTCCATTGCAAAGTTTCTACTGTTCTTGTAAAAATATAATACTTTATTCTCAAAAGAGATATGAAAGCTGGGAGGAAATAAGAGCCGAGAAATAGCTACTGCTCTGTGTTTGAAGGGTATTTTAGCTCATCAAATGTAACCTTTGAGAGAAAGGTAAAGACACCCTTTATGCTTATCAAGGAAAAGGCTTACATGACATTTCCCAAATCTCCTACTTATCCAACTGTCCAGTCAGATGCAGCAGCAAGTGCCCAGGACCAGTAGAGAGCCAGGATGGCTGCTGTGTCTTGTCTCCCAGAATGTCACATTTTCAACTCTCATCATGGCTGCTTCTTTTACCTATTTTTTATGTCCATTTGACAGAGATGGAATAGATTCATTTTCTATTGGATCTGAAGAAAAGGCCATATCTATGTATTTTTCATGTTTCCTCACAGATTTAAAGGCACAGTGAATAGTTTAATAGGTGAAAGAAAACATGGGGTCCTTTCTAAAGAATGAAAAGCTTCAAGGACTGGGCTAGCAAGGTGTTTCTGGAAAGAGCATGGAGAAGGAAGAAAGATGGGGGCTGCTCTGGGTCTCTCTCCCCTCTGTGTAGACCTCTGTGTCACCCTTTAGGCCACTGCAGTGAAGCACATCTTTTCTCAAGCCAAGTGAAGACAGTCTGTGGGTGAAGCTCCTGAAATGAGGGTTTGTCACCACGGTTCCTCTGTCCCTATTTTCAAGAGGGCATTGGGTGCCATTTTTGGTCATAAGACCATATAGAAAACAAGAGCTTCTACAGTGCTGGCAAAGCCATATATTTTGGGTGCATTCATATGGAAATAAATAATCATTTAAAAATGCTGTTAGTCTTAATGAGTAAATCCCACAATTTGCACAATCCTGAATTAGAAATTATGGTTCTTCGCAGCCTTTTATCTTGCAATCATTATTTCTCATTTCTTACTTAACAAACTGGACTTGGCATACTTCCTCTTGTTATTTATAATCCCAACATCCATGTACCCTTATATTTGTTTCAAAATAAACTGCTGATGGGTTTTTTACCTGTTTTTCCTCCTCTTGCCTCATGAAAAATTTGCCCCATTGCTTGTTTAATTTAAAACTCAAATGTGTGTATTCATTTGAGGCTGCTATCTCTAGAGTAATATGACAATGTTTGCGCACTATTAGTGGCCATATTTTTGGTTTCCTTTTCCATCCTGTAAATACAGTCCTGATTTTTATCACCTCTGCTCCTTCAAATGTGAAAATTATCAGCTTAAAAAAAAAAAAAAACCTATCTGTCTATGGTGACAGCAGCAGCTGAATGCCAGAAATTCTGAGTACACCTATTAATATATATTGCTGCTGTCCTCTGCTAGTGAAAGCAGGAGAACTTGGCTCTGTGAATGAATATTTCCCAAAAATGCTATATGCTGTATACCCAGTAATACTATATTATTTGCATACAACTTTTGTCATTAGAATAAAAACTTATCACTTTGTTATGGCTCTGCAATGAACCATTTGTACACTACTAGAAATTATTATCTTAGGGTACTAAAAATATGTCATTATAAAGGAGCTGCTAATCTATTAAATGGGAGATACTGTGCCTGAAAAACAGGAGTTAGTACAGATTCCTCAGCCTCCCTGGGATATTGTTTCGTATACACTTGCAAAGACCTACTGCAATAAGTGGAATTAGATGTAGAGATATGAAGCAGAGGAGAAAGGTGTCTTATCTATATAGGCAAGTACACATAAGTATTAAGTGCTGATTTACAATTAACATATATTCCATATTCTGACAGAGTGAGATAACATGGTTTAGAAACACATCTTCTAGATGCAATTTATATTATAAATAAAAGAAGCCTAAAAAATTATGTATCACATAAAATAATCAGCGACACTGGTTCATTTACACCAACAGAAAATTTGTCCTTCATGATTCAAGTTCACCATTTCCAAGTACACCACTTGTTTTCTGTTTTTTCCAAGTATCTATTGAACTTTGAAGGTCAGAGAATGCTTGACTCGGGTACAGTTACCTGAGGATACTTTCTTCTGACCTTTAGATAACTGATGAGTATTTTAAGTAGCCACATGAGTTTTCAGCCATTCCCATGGCATTTATCCAGGAAAGAATTACTCCTGATGTTCAGCATTTCTGTATTTCAGACTGCCAACACTTCAGCTATCATCATTGCTCCAGCTCGCTACTCAGACAAACAGAGTTGGATGAGGTCTGGACCATCCACTGCTCTTGACTGGTTAAGTTTATGAATTCTAGTGATCGTAGGCTTTAACTTTTTTTCAGCAATGTCCTCAATTTCCCAGTATCTGTTCTTTAACTTCAGGCTTGCTGATCTGCCGCGGTGACAAATATCTCCATTAGAACAGATTCATTTTATTTTCTCAGTCTCACTCCACATGTTTAAAAAGGTCTTAGAGATTTAGGGACTAATAGAGCTAGGCTAATATAGTGAGAGATGTCAGTGAATTATTGGTTCAATATTTTTTAATGAATTCTCTTCATCTGTGTCCAGTAATAGTTCAATGCATAGGTTTCACAAGTTGGTAGAGCTAAAGAATCAGCAATTTTTAAATAAGTATTGGAGTCTAACATCAAGACTCACTTTCCATAAAATACTTACACCAGAAATCAGATTTTTAAGAGCTCTGAGAATTTAATAGGGAATTGGAGCACGCTTGCTAGGGTGAATAAGCTAAGGAAGCATTGCAGCTGTATTTTAGTTAGGTGGAAGTCACCACTCCTGAGATAAGAATAATTGCCTAAAATTCAATAATATATGCTGAACTAATGGCTTGTTCTGGCCTTACAAATGCTACTATGACTCTGTCACTGCCTGTGGCAGAGTTTATTTCTTTTCCTGCCAGTCCCCCAGGAACAGCAGGCTCGGTGGGATCAGAAGATGCAATGGTGCCATGCCCTCTGCATGCTTGGCAGTGGCCAGTGTGTTAGTGCTCCACTTCTCCAAGCCTCTTGCAAAAGATGCTTTATGGGCTGCCTGGGGATCATGGGACTGTGGGACTTGGGGAAATGAATGGTGATGGTGAATGGGTCCCTCTTGAACCCTTCAGAGATGGCAGGAACATGCTGGTCTGCAAGGCAGGCAGCCTCACAAACACATCTATTTCTCATTTCCATTTCTGTTCAAGCCACTTCAAGCAGTACTAAAAATTCTTTTTTTTTCAATAGCAAACATTAACTAGTTTTAAAATCCACAGACTATACAAAAGCTACGTGAAAGCTTGAGAAGTCTGTCAGTTTACTACAAACAAGTTTTATTTATTGCCAAATCAGAAGCAGCAGTGGCTCAGTAAGCCCTGCAGTCATCTGATCTGCAAGGGCATGTTGTTTAAAGATTTCATAATTCGTTCATTATCTGTGAATGGACTATGGGGCTATTTTCCAATTAATCTACTCATTTTATTCAGGGACTGCATACTAACAATAATAGATTAAAAGAATATGTATTCTTCTTGCTTCAAGTACTTCTGTATTGTGCTAGTAATTTCTTAGAACAAAAAGAAAAGTGATTTCTTTCCTCTTTCTTCACTTCTGGCCTGCCCTGAAATATCAGTTCCATTAGGGTGTCTGAGGATTCAAGTTTCCCCATTGGAAGTGCAATACTGACATGGCTTTTCTTCTCCAAACCAGAAACATTGTCTGAGGCTAAAGATAGATTAAAGGAAATCTGAGCAGTAGAGGAGGATGGGCAGCAGCTCAAATTCTAAGAGCAGTGAAATAAAGCACCTCTTTATTGGCAACCTTGATCAATATTAGAAGGGAAAAGAAATCAGCATTCATTGCTTTTGCCAATAGTTTTTCCATGAGTAGACCAGTAGCTCTTTTCTTCTTGACAAGGTGGTGTATCAGATGTAAATACAAACCTCAAGAAAATATTTATTTTAGACACAAAAGCCTGTCACTGTCCAAATGAAATATAAGCAACAGAATAACTAATTTCTAGATTTAAAAAAAAAAAAAAAAGTCCATCAAATTAAGTAACATCTGCTTTTAAAAATCACCAAACTTAAACAGGAGGAATTCTGCACTAACGTCCATGCTAATAACCAGCATGTAAGTGTCACCATCATTTATTCTATTTATGGCTAGACTTCCAGTGTTTCATCATGTTTTAAACACATTTCCTCTAGTCAGTCTCAATCAGCTAAAGGAATAAGTCACAGTGCTTTGACATAAATACTTTCCTGAGGCTGCACCTGTAAAAAAAAATTCTTGAATTATTCTGACACTAAGTAGTGACAAACAAAAAAAGTGAAATAAATTATAGTGGAATACTATTTTTATCCAATTTAGAAAATTTCCTCAGAACTCTCATTATTGTTTCTTTTTTTTTTTCCCACTTAACTGTTGGATGGGAAATGGTGCCCTGTGCTAAAAACACAGTAAGTTTTTCACTTTTCTTACAAAGCATGGGTAAATTATTTTCACACTTTGATTTTCATATTTTTCATACATATTCAAACTTTGGATAATTTCACTATATCTGGGTGAAAGGCTGAAACATTTAAATAAACAAATATAAGATCTTGCATTGTTGCGTGTTGTCTGAATGGATTAGGGGAGCTTTTTCTTTCAACTTTTCTCCTTATCCATTCATATAGACAAAGAGGTTTTGTTGGAAGACTTTTGGAGGAACGTAAGAGGACAGGAATTCACGTGAGCATGAATATTTTCTGGTTTTGTTCTCTTGTCGTTTATTACTCATTTCAGATAGATGCACAAAATAAGAGCTGAGTCTCACATGGCTCCCTGTGTAAGTGCCAAAGTCTGAGATGTCAATGTTTAGAACCAGAACCGTGCAGAGACACTGCCAAATCTGTCCCTTCCCGGAGATGCCACAATGGGTTGATTTCTCAGTTTATCGGCAGAGCTACCATGTGTATTGAAAGTATTCACATTAGACCACATTTGATTTTTTCAAAAAATAAGCAGCTTGTCATTTGCTTGATTTGACAAACAGAATGGGATTCAACTGAGAGTGAGACATCTAAATCTATAAATCTATGTATAGGAATTCGAATATGACCATATGAGACCACCCTTACAAAGGGTGGACACAAGCTATCAACCACATATTGAAATTGTAAAGTTATAAATAACTTCATTTATAGATTCAGTAGTCTAAATATAGGTGTCCAGTGTAATTTTAGATGCTGAGAATTATCTTCTATGTCTTCAGCTGCTGCCAAAATGGGTGGAGGTCTGCTGTGCCTGCCCTCTCTGCCTGCCCTGGGCAGATCTCCTGGGCACTGCAATCACCACAGGAAGCCTGTGTTCAGGAAACTGAGTCCCACCCTGGGCAGCTGCATCGACTGTGATATGAGCTTAAATTCCTGGCCAAAGCCTACTTGTGAAAACTGTAGTTCAGGTATCTTGGTTTTAAACTGAATCTCAGCCACAAGCTTCCCTTTCTTCTGAAACAAAACATGTCATTCCAAGAAAGTCTGGGAAAGTACAAGGCTGCAACACCAGCAATGCTAAAAAAAGAAAAGGCTGTATTTCCTACGTTGCTTTTTGACTTACAGCATTACAGATTTGTCTGCTGCTGCTGCTTTTGAGGATTGGACTGCATATTTCCCATTTGCAGATGTGATGTATTGGGAGTACTCTCCCTCTTTTCAACCAACAGTTCCAATCATTGTAAATCAAGCCTGGAAATCCATCATCATCTAGGGAGTTTCCAAAACAGTAGACAAGAGTGTCATTTTTATGTGCTTTTATACTGCTTGTCAATCTGTTCTTAGTTTATGCCCAGAAGAGCAACTTTAATGGGAAAGACTTCAGCTGAGGTTTCACAAGATGAAGCATCCAGGAGTTTTAAGATACTCATGTTCTACTGCTCACTCCTACCTGGCGCTGTGTGCCATCACTCTTTTGCAGGACCAGAATAGCTGCTTGCATGGCTTGTGACTCAGGAAATTACCCAGCTCAAAAATAAGCCAGTCATTAACGAAAGTCATTAAGGAAAGAGGTTATTTTAAATCTAAATCAATGTCTCCAGTTTGCAGTGTAGCCACAGGAAGCAGAGCTGGAAAGAGAGCGCATAGGGATGAGGACAGGGAGAGGGTCTGGGGGAGGGATGAGAGATGGAAGAATAGGGCAAGAATATTTCAAAAGAGTTTTGCAACACTGCTTTGTCATGAGACACTGCAGCCTGAAATAACCTCATTTCTAAATAAGCTGTAGCCTGGTGGTTGGTCCATGCACCTGACAGCTAAGACACTCTCACTGAACTCCACTCTGCGATTTCCATCAGGAAAGGTTCTGCCCTCTCAGATAAACCCTTTAATGGAGTGAAATTAGATGGGGAACCTACTGCATTTACAGAGATTTCAGGCTCTGAGGCATCTCAAGGATTGCTGGACTTACTGAGTTTCTCTGCTAAGGAAGTAAATAGCCTTCCTTCTCTGCAGGATGTAAAAACTTGCACATCTTGGGTACACAGACTGATCTTAAAATCTTGGGGGAAGGCTGGGCTGGGCAAGCCCATGGCTTCTGTCAGCCTGGCCACATGCCTTGCCAGAGGTTGATTCAGCTCTGGTACAAATATGATGGTGCAGGGTGATGGAGGGGCACTCTGCCCTATAGAGTCTCTCCTGTCTCTGGGACTGCACCCAGGCTGTGTCTGCTCTCTGCATGCCCAGAGACAACTGCTGAGACCAGACTGCCAGGCACCTAATTACCTGCATATGCATCCAAATCCTGCTTTCTTAGTCTGGAGAATACCCCCAGGCAGTCTTAATGGAATTAAAAACACATATATATACACCCAGCGTTTGGGTTTGCTTGGCATTGGTGTGACTCAGGGGGTCACTGCTAGGTAATGTGGTCACACCTCAAGCTGCAACTCGTTGTTTACCTGTGTTCTCTTCTGCTAAGTTGATGCTATTGCATGAGATAAATTTGACATTTCCAGAAGAAAAGCAGACTTGCCTCCAAAATCATCATCTGTTCCTGATTTCCTTGTCAATTAGAGAACAGCTCCCAGGCTCAGAAGGGAACAATAGTCTCCCTCTGAGGTGATAACTTTACAACATGCTACACTGTTCAACCAGTTGCTTTGCTGTCATGGTGTGCATTTTATCTTGCCATGAGCTGGAAGCCTTAATTACAATCTTGTGTCTTCCATTGTCTGAGACAAATGACTAACTGACTTATAAAGACAATTAGATTTGAATCTCCTCTAACTAATCTTTTTCCAAGTGCAATATCCTATTAGACACACCAGGTCTTTTTCTGAGGGGGATAAGGGAAGATGGGGATGGGAGAGCTGCCTCTGAAATACTGTTTCAGGGACTAAAAAGCTGAGTAACCAATTGTCATTGCTCAATCTTCTTTGGTTGTCACCAGCTACCTTGTCTACTCCTGCTGCACTTAAATACATCCAGTTGAACCTAGAGCCACGAGAAGCACAGAAAGTGGACAAGAAGGATGAGTTCGAGCCACTGTTTCATGAAAATACACTTACCAGCTTCTTTGCAGAAGCCAGAAATTAACATATGTGGTGGTTTGCTCTGATTATTCTTGTATTTGGGGAAAGAGGAGGGTGCCCAACTTTCCTTTCAGTTTGAGCTTGCCTTATTGGCTTTAGGATCTCATGTCATACTGTTGCAAAGGGACATTAGCATAATTCAATACCACATCACCTTTGCTCTGAGAAGATCACTAACCAGCCCATTACACCAAAATGGAATAATGTCTTTTAAAACAGAAAAACTCTTTTTAATTTTTTTCCTGTGTCATTTCTACAAATTCGTTTGTCTTTCTTAACTTGTGGCTTAGTGCTGCATTTCTTGACTCTTTTATTTTCTTTGTGGACAATTAGATTTTTGTCATAGCCCATGAGATTAGTTTCAACTACATGACCAATTAAGACCAAAACAATTAAACACAGCAGTTAAGACCATATACAACATAAAGCATCTGTGTCCGTCAACACTTTTTAAAGCAGTTTCTGTGGCTTAACAAAGCAAAAGGATGTTACCAAATAATATTAGTGGATAATAATGGGGTCACCTCTTTTCCCTTGAACTTCCAATTTGTATTCACACTTAGCACAAAGGGTGTTTTAGATGTGATCAGAAGTTACCATAAAAGACTCTGGACCTATGTTTTGGAGAGTTATGTTTTTATGTATGGAATAGTTAGATATTAATAAATTACTCAGTACTGGAACTTCTAAGCATGAGGATTATGCAACACAACTAAAAGGACACCTGTCAGTGTATGTTGTGATGTGCCAAGTCTGAATTATCTGCTACCCTGTAATAAATGGAGTCCTTCAGTCTGAATTAGGAAAAAACAAAGGGAAACGAAATAACAGTCTCCAAAACATTTCAAAGCTTCCCTCTAGAAGGAAGACAATTAATTCTAAAAGGAAAATAATAAATCCAGGTTAAGGATAAAGGATCAAAAATAACAGGTTTACACTGGAAATTCAGGAGATGGGCAAGAGTAGTTGTCTAAAAGCACAAGTGGCCCAGCCCTGAAATAGGTCATGTGGGGAGAGGATGTTTTTTGACTGATACTTTTTGAAAAGTGTTTGGACAAATTTCTATCATATCTGGTTTTGACGGAATATTTTCTGTTGGGAAATGCCAGAGGACAACTGCAGAGACATCTCAGGTGGGCAGAACTAAGCCTGGGCCTGCTCCAGTGTCATAACCAATGCAGTAAAATATTGCCAGACTTCTCCTCCTTCCAGTGCTGCTGGGGCAGTTTCCATGCCCTGGCAGCAAAAGAAACATCCCCTTTCTGTAAACTACTTTGCAAGGCTCTGCTCTCCATCAAGTGCGCTTGATAAATGTTACTCTGATAGATTTAGCAGCTGGAATTTGAAATACCTCCCTCTCTTCCACCCAGAAATCACATATACTTAATGAAATATGAAAATAAGTAAAATCAATTTTCTATGCAAAGATATTCAGTTACTGATGCACTAAATTATTGCTTTCATTTTTTAAATTGTTTATAATTAGTCTTCTTTATTTATGTTGTCTATTAATCTAAAAATGCCACATCTGGTTTTCCTAGTGTTATTAAATCACAATAAAAAGAGCTGAAAGACTGACAGCCTACCCCTTTAAATGAACCATCACAAGATAGAGGTACATATAATTTTCTAAAAGTTTGAAAAAAAATTCCACCTCAGATTAGAACTTAGCTCCCATGTGTTAGATAATAAGGTACTGCACACAGCAAAGAACTGAAGATTTTCTTATACATGTCTCTAGAATACACAGTTTTCCAAAATTCCTTACAGTAATTTTATATAACATAATATAAATGATATTATATATCATAATGAATCTTATATATAATAAACCAATATTTTAAGTGCTTTTTTCAATCTCACTAAACAACAACCTGGATCTCAGACTATCTTTGCAAAGTATGTCTATATTTATAGGGCCCATAGATTCTGTTTCCCACACTCAAATAATTTAACAATAAAGTGTTTTATTCTCTTTAATTGTATAACTAAATCTCATAATGGGTAAATATTTTCTGACTTCAAGAAGTGTGTTTGCAAATTAGAATTGATTGAAAATTTAGATTGGTTCTAAATATAACACAACATAATGTAAGATAGCATAACATAACACAGTGTCTGGAAATTTGTGACCTATATAAAAGTTACTTTATGAAGCTTAATGTACCAATGAAAACGTTTAATAGAGCTTATTTTCATTTCTAGCTGAGCACCAAAAATGCTCTTTAAACTTGGGAAAATAACCATTCACTTTATGCTACTTTGATCCTGTATTTTTATAAATTCTTTTTACAGAGGCAGGTGAATATCTTCAGAATGAGGACCCTTGGGAATTTTAAAATAACTTCATGAAAGACCTTTTCTTGCAACAAGAAGCGTTTAAGTTTCCAGGCTGGATCTCTTGCTCTGCCAAATGTTCCAGCAATTTAGAAAGACATTTCGAGCACAGAAAATAGGAAGAGCGTTCTCTTAAATACAGGATTTTATTAATTTTATAGAATAACGAATTTATATTCTCTTCTTATCTGGAACAACTTGAAGGCATCTCACATACTTCATTATGCTTTGCAATACTTTGAGATGAAACTAAAACCATTTCGCAACAAAGAGTTTTGCGTTGACCTTGGCTGGCCGCCAGGTTGCCTACAAGCCACTCCATCACTTCCCCTTCTCAGCTGAATAGGGAAAAAATAAGATAAAAATCTTCCAGGTCAATGTAAAGTTTAATAACAGAAAAGCAAAGGCCTCACATGGAAGCAAAGGAAAAGGATTTATCCTGTACTTCCAATCAGCAGGTGATAAGAAAGGATAGCCAGAGCCAGTATGCATATTCAAAATACTCACAGGAATTCCCACTCCAAAAATGGCTAGAATTTCATCTATGACTAGAGCATATGACTACTGAAACATTATTTCCTTAGTCACTCAAAGATAGCAAGCAGCTACTCCAAATTAGGAACTTAATATTTCATTCATTCTTTTGTTGTTGTTGGGGTTTGACCCATTATTTATATAAATGCCTTATTTATTTTTTTGTCTTTTTCCTCTTCACCTACAGACAGAGAAAACTGCAACCTTGGGATATCTAGAAGGGATTATACATGCCCATGGCTACCTATACATTTCTTCTCCAGAGTAGCAATGGAAATTCCTATAATGAACAGCTAATCCTATGTAGAAATAATGTTTTTCTTTCTCTGGGAATTGGCTTAGCACAAGTTCTATAAGGATAATCAAATGAAATAAAAAATGTCCCAGGAACACAGAACACCAACGTCTTTAAAGTACATCTTAAGAGTGTAAAGTAAAATGCTATAAAGCTGTATCTAAACACTGGCATGGGGTAAATCTTCCTCTTCACACAAGTCAATATTAGTCAGGAAGAAAACTTGACTCAACAGAAGTAAATTTTCCCCACCTTAAAAAAAAAAAAAAAAAAAAAAAAAAAAAAAAAAAAGGAAAAGAAAAAGAAAACCTTGGACAAACTTTAGAAGGTTACTTGGGATCTTTGATTATTTACTGAAATACAGCCTCATATAAATCTACCTCTTCTCAAAAAGAAACATTCCAGGGCTGGAGAGGTATGATCAGATCTTTTTGATTTAAGGGTTTTAACCCCTAGAGAATAGCATTGTTATACTTCACCTTCTTGTCTTCGGTGATTTTTAGCTGAACTGAGACCTATATCTTCCACTGCTGCCACTTCCACATTTCTTTCCAGAAACATGAGTTGCACATTAACTCTGACCTATAAAGTTTTTCTGTTCACCAAAAGCAGCAAAGGATATTTTTTGGAGCCTATTTGCTTCGTGTAGACTTGAATGAAGTCAAATTTAGGCGTCTGAGCTGCCTAAAAGCAGTGAATAGGTGGTGATTTAGTGTGCAATTACTTACAACCCAAACTCATTAACTCCACAAAACTAGTTTGTCAACCCCCAAAAGGATGTAGATGCCATGAAGCAAAATCAGGGTTGCTGGATCTAAGCTTGACAGCTCCTCAGTCCAGAAATGACAAATGTTCTTCTTTCTAAGTAACTCTGGGCATTCAGCTTATCAAAAGACTACCGAAATGCAAGTCATGAGAAGCTACTTTGGCATCTAATAAACTCTGCTCCTGACATCATGTGTCAGCAGCAACTGAAGAGGAGGACAGAAGAATTGCAATTTTACATGAATTTGCTCTGAGTAAGGAGTCTGAAAAAATTCACAGAGCTTTCATTCCCAAGTTTCTTTGGGAAAACTTTCCTTCTCTATGCAAAACTGGATGATTGAGAACATCAGGTGATATTATAAATAGTGCTGTCAAATAGATCATAATTTCTGCAAGCTGAAGCATACCAGCTTGGCATTGTATGAAAATAAGCTGAGTGCAATTTTTTCCTTGCAATTTGTGGAAAATGTAATTGGTATTTTTTAACCAAAAAAACCCAAAACACCCCCCCCAAAAAAAAAAAACCCACCAAAAAAACCCCAAGCAAACAAACAAACAAACAAAACAAACAAACCAAAAAATCAACCAAAAGATCCCATACATTTAGACACTATAACTGACAGAAACAGAACCCCAGATGCAAGCCTTGACACTTTTCTTTCCCATGATATGTCAGGGCACAGCAGAGGCCAGCTGGTTGCTGCTCAGTTTAAAAGCATCTCCCCTGGGAAGCAGGGTCAGCCCTGGATGGACCATTCCCATAACACCATCTGGGAGGCTGACTCCAGGTTCTTCAAAGGAAGGGGCTGCCCTTGGCCACTCTACCTCCAAGCTGTCACCCAAACCTCCAGGAGGGGGGACATGCTCAGGGCCCTGATGCTGTGCTTCATATACACAACATCCATCAGCACCAGGTAGAGATTGCACACAGACAGCCAGAAGGCCTTTCCACACAAAACACATGAGCCAAAACTGAGTTTCTGCTGCTCAACTGTTTTCTATCTGTTCACTGTTTTATTCTGTAGGTATTCATCTCTTAAGCTAACTGCAGTATTCCATCTGTGCTTTGTCCTGACAACTGTCACCCCCATGAACAGTATCTATACTTCATGAGTGGAGAGATTTTACATTATTTTAGTTGTTGTCTTAGGTCCTGCTTCCGAAAAGAACCTTACACAGGCCCAGGGTCCTAATTTCCTGTGAGGACAAGCAACAAGAAAACCTCCATAGTGGATTTATCATGCAAGACACAAATGCAACCACAATCAGTACAAGACAACTCTCCAGGTCAAAGTGAAGTGCTCCGTGTTAAGGGTGATGGTCAGCATTTTCTGAAGTGCCTGTGGAAGTGTGTCCATAAAAGAGCAGTAGGGAAAGGAACCATAGGAGGATTTTGAATTGGCAGCATCTCCTTCACAACAGCTTCTCATGTGCAAGTTTTACTCCATGCTCAGAATGCTGTGAGGTAGCCTAGCCTTTAAAAACCTAGGATTCAGAAGGCTGCTCTCATCAATCTCGAGATGGTGAAACTTAAGAAAATTTTGTCAACACGTAACTGAGGACAATATTGTGCTCAGAGAACAGCAAGTATTCAGCAAAACATTGAGTTTTGACACCATCAAAGCAACTTCAGTCACAGGGCAACTGCTCAGTCAGTCTGATTCAATTGCAAATTTCCTGGCAAACAGCAGGATGCTAAATGCAGAGAGCTATGAGCCATTCAGTTCTCTGTAAATGGTCCATTTACTGCAATAAAGAAATGAGGGTCAATAGGGAAATGCTGTCCCTATTTATTTATTTCATTGTTCATAAAGCCAGTTGATTCAGGACCATTAGGTTACATATCCAACCAACCCTAGAATGACACCAGTTTCTTAGAATGTCCTCTGTTTTCTGCATTGTTTTTAACAAGTTTTTCTTTCTTGTATTACGTATAACTAAAAAACACTCACAAGAGAATTTTCTTCCTTTCTCAAGTGCTATGAAAGCACAAATAGCTATAACAATAAACCAAATTTCTTGCTTCTGTAACTTCATTGATTTAAAAGTGTTCAGATGCAGATAATCTGGGATAATAACTCCCTTCAAGTGTGAGTAGATAAAACCACTAAACAAAAAGCTGCCATAATACTGCAGATTAACTATCACAATATATAGGACTAAAACTCTCTTATTTATATCAAGACAGAGTGATCCACCTTGAATCATTGGATGAGCTGTTGTTTGGAAACCAGCCATAGATTTTTCTATAACATGGTACTGTTTGAGCTAACCTAAACAGAAGATGCTCAGTGGAACTCCTTCATGAAAAGTAAAGAGAGGACATGCCAGAGAAAGGTCACTGACCTTCATCTCAGATGCATTTATGTTGGATGTGGATTGTTTTCATTTGGGCTCTAGAAATCAGTGCAGAAAGCAGCAGGAGTGTTGAGGTAATATATGCTCTATACCTTATCAAATCGTTCCTTGGATGCAGCCTCTCCCGTGAAATTTTACAAAAATATATTGCACAATCAGCCTCACCACGTCATGTCAGCTTGTGCCCAAGTTGAATTTGGCATATGATTCTGTTGGCGCTGCCTTTGGGTTCAGCTTACCTTTCTGCATGCTCCAATACTCGATGTGTTTTGTCCTTACTAAACATATGCACAACAATCCAGGCTCAGGAGCATTTTGTGGATGTGCTTTACTTTGCAGGTGATGGCTCAGTGTAAAGACACAGGCTGCTCCTGGAGAAGCTGTCAAAAACGCTTTGGCTAACATAGAGACCTGTAAAATGAGAGTTTAATTCACATTGTTTCTTCTGACTGAAAAGCATTACTTCTGGGCAATTTTTCTGGTAAATTTGAAAGGATTTTTTACACAGCTACACACAATTACAAGTATTCATACTTTTGTACTGGTTTTGGGAGTATTTTAATTAATATTTTGTATGGGAAAGCCGAGTCATGAATAAGTCTTTTTGTGGGGTTAATTTCACTCTGCCACAAACCCACTGACTGAAGCGTGTTTGTGCCAAAAAAGTTAATGTGCATTTTTTTGCTCTAAATTAAATACAGATGATAATTGCAATGAATCACTGAAAAATGGCTTTATAATTTGAAAATGTAATTAAGTGAAAAGTGTATTAGTCTTCAAAAAACATTGGAATGGCTCTAAGTGTGCTGCCATGGCTTAGCTTATTGCATTCCTGTGACCATGACTGATACTAAGGACCATGCTTTAGTGATGTTCTAATGATTCATCACTGAGGATATTCTGATGACTCGGTATCCTGGCAGATGAAGTGGACTTATAGAAAGATGTTATCTGGGGGAAAAGCCTTCAATAAATCTGAATAAAATGGCAAAAGTTTCAGAATGATAGATGACTGTCATAATTT
This sequence comes from Acanthiza pusilla, assembly GCA_036630365.1. Classification (NCBI taxonomy): domain Eukaryota; kingdom Metazoa; phylum Chordata; class Aves; order Passeriformes; family Acanthizidae; genus Acanthiza; species Acanthiza pusilla. The sequence goes on from JAXCHO010000036.1 coordinate 24,099,860, forward strand.
TTATATGTGTTGTGCAATGTAATTGCTTTTTCATTGGTGTTGCAAGTTTAAATCTGTGGAAAGAGGATTCTGTTTTGCATGGGGAATCAAAGCTTAGGGAGTGAAATGGGAAAAGAGATATCGTTTTTCATCGTCCTCTGCTTTGGACAGATGAGTGCAGTAATTAAATGCACTGTTTAGACACATTGACCAAAGTTCCTCCCAAACTAAATGAGGAAGTAAAGGTGCTCCTCTGCAGAGGTAAATTGTCATCTAAATATCTGTGCTAAAATAATCATAGTATCATAGAATTGCATAGGTTGGAAAACACATTTAAGTCCCAGAGTTAACCTATCACTGCCAAGTCCACCACCAAACCATGTCCCTAGGTGCCACATCCACATACCTTTTAAATACCTCCATGGTACTGGGACTTCACCACTTCCCTGGGCAGCCTGTTCCAGTACCTGACTACTCTTTCTGTAAACAAATTTTTCATTATGTCCAACCTAATCCTCCTCTAGCATAACTTGAGGTCATTTCCTCTTGTCCTATCACTTGTTACCTGTGAGAAGAGACCAACCCCCACCTCACCACACTCTCTTTCAGATAGTTGTAAAAAGCAACAAGATTCCCCCTGAGCCTCCTTCTCTCCAGGCTAAACACCCAGCTCCCTCAGCCACTCCTCACTAGACTTGTGCTCCAGACCCTTGCCCAGCTTCACCAGCCTTGTGCCCTTCTCTGAACACACTCCAGGACATCAAAGCCCTTTTCTAATGAAGGCCCCAAACCTGAACACAGTACTCAAGGTGCAGCCTCACAAGTGCTGAGCTCAGGGAGAAAGTGTGGTACAGCACGGCAGCCATGCAGTAGGTATTGATGTAGCTTCATAGAGCAATGGACCACATTAAATGGACCATATTAAATGGACCATTAAATGGAATGGAGCACATTAAATACAATTAATATTGCCCCTGCTTGCCCCATGCATACATTCAATAATGCAGACAAATGCCTTACACATGCTCCAAGAAATGCATAGCCCAAAACTCACTACATTATTGCTCCATAGTCGTGTCTATGCTTGGCCCACTTCTCCTTGCTGTTGTAAAGGTGCTGAGAGCATCCCACCTGCCAGGGTTCAGCTGCCAGGGCTCAGGGCCAGCACCCCACCACCACAACCAGGAGAAGCTCCATCCTCAGGGGACACAGGGAACACAGGGAGCCTGCAGGGTTGCAGTGGCTGCAGCCCCCACCACGGGCCCACTGCTTCCAATCCACGCCCACGTATTGAACCTCCCAGCGTGGGATGACCCTATTACTGACTGTCCAGTCCTACTCTCAGCCCCCACAAGGCAGCCAGGCCCGGGTGGCTGTATTACAATAGCCTGTAAAATTTGCTCTGTTATTTCTCTATTACTATAGTGCAGGTTAAAAAAAAAAAAAAAAGAAAAAGAAAAGAAAAGAAAAAAAAAGAAAAAAAAAAGAAAATGCTGAGAATGTTAGTATCAAACTGCAATAACTTCCCTTGAAATGGATAGTAAATCTTCCTATCTTTTAACTCCATATAACATTAAATAAAATTAATATTGCTACTGCTTGCCCTATTCATATATTCAATAATGCACACCAGCACTTTATTTGAAGCTATGTATAAATTTAATATACATACTGTTGCAACAAGGTCACTTTGGAGTAATCTGTTTGATTGATTCCAAGGAGGCGGCATGCAGAGGGAAAAAGTAATCTTGTATGGAAAACACACAATATCAACCTGAAAAGAGCCTATTTACAAGTCAGAGTATATAAATGACAACTATTATAGTTTTACTTATACCACACAGCCAAGCTTAGTTGCAGCTTTGCCAGTTATTTTCCATAATAAATTTGATTCTCTTCAGGGCTGGCCTTCTTGCTGTGTTTGTCACTCCACTATCAGAGTACTTTACACACACAAAATCACCTCTTGGTTTTTGCCTTCAAATGAATTCTTGTACCAGCTCCTCCACTTTGTGCTATCAAAACAATAAGCTATCAATCAGGATGAAAACATCTTATGAAAAGAAGAAAGGACAAAGTAATATTCTCTAGAACATTTCTCCTCAGCACAACACTGCAAACAAGCACTGTGAGGCAACCGACAGCACAGAAAGAGAAACTTCCATTGCAGTATGTGTGTGAACAAAAGAGATCCAAGCAGGAAACACAGGCTCCTTTTCTCTGAGCACAGTGCCATGCCAATATTTAGTTGGTGCTGGTCATCAATATTTAGGTAAGCCAGAATAGGCTGATATTTAAGTATTAGTATACCTGTGTTAAAACATTTACATTTTTTAAATCTGAAATGGCCATGAAACTTTAGCAGAATCCAAGGCACCACCATGTCCCTCTCTTCTGCCTAGCAGGCAAAGGACACTGGATACTGTCTCAAACCCAGCTGCAGTGGAGCATCTCCTCAGACCTTATTTCAAAAATATTCCGAGGGAAAAGGAAGTCATTACAGCATCTCATAAATTGCTCCAGCAGATATTTGATCAAACTATGAAGACAAAAACATGCTCATTGTCCTGACTTTTCATTTGGTTAACTGTCAGCTAGTGTATGTCAGTGTAAATATTGAGACCCTTTCTGCCTTTCTACTCCTTACTTTAGCCCCAAAGAAAAGTGCAGTAGTTCCTCAGCCCCCTGATGATGTCTATGAGCTGGACAGTGAGAACAGCGGCTGAGGACTGAGGAAACTGAACAAGAATTTGCACCTTTCATTGTTTATTGGTTGTACAGTGTGTTCATATATTCTGTATTCTCTTAGCACTGGAAGGGGAAACAAAAGTTCTTAAATTATCAGAAAATGGTTTCTCATCACTGATCAAAAACTACAGCCATATTTTCTACAGAAGATGAGTGCAATAGGATCTGAAAGTACCATAGGTAGGAGATGAAACAGAAAATACAGGCTTGGTGTTTACATTCTCTGTTGTGTGAGTACAACAAGCTATTCTGTGTTGATATATTTTCTGCTGAGATCATGCACAAAAGCACATGCATCAGGCCCAAGACTACAGGTGGCACATCATTTTGGGCTGCTTTCAGACTTGCACCTAGATCTACTTTTTATAACCACAATTTGACAAATTGGATTCCTCTGTGAGGAGCTCTCACAGCCTTCCTCAGTCATTGCTTTGTGCCCCAACACCTTTCACAAATTAGAGAAACCTTTCCCTTTTTGTTTATTGTATTCATAAAGGAGAAGATATCATATGTATTTATACTCCATCCACCCTGACTGTCTCTTTTCTTCATTACTCAAGCATACATTAGATTCAAAATTCCAAATTGTTTAAGGCTTGGCCCTCCATCAACTTTTGGCATGATATTGATCTTCCTGTGCAAGCTGTAATGTGTGGAAGTTCTGTGGATGAATGATGCTACCAGAAGTTTCTTCTTATATTGTTGGTATCAACGTTTTTAAATTTATGCCTTTTGGTTTCCCATGTCACTGCTAACAGCAGTTCTCCATCCATAACAATATTTTCCTGAAGAGCCTTGATTCAGCCCTTCTAGTGTGAACATTTTTAACTGCTTTAAAAAGCTTTTAGACTCTTCAGGAAAGTCATAAAGCACTCAAAATAATTTCCCTCCTACTTCTAAAAGGCATTTGTGGTGGACCAATATATTGCCTCAAACATGCTAATTACATCTGATAATGGCTGAATATTGCATTATAGGACAGGTGCAGCAAACTCAACAGCAGCACTCTACTTGTGTTCCATCATGTTAATGAAAGTAATAAATCAATGACATGTTTCAAATGTTGACTTGTTCCAGAAAAGGGGAATACTAACAAAATTTAGCACATCCAGCTTAGAATTTCTCCCAGATAGAAAGCTCACTTTTCATTTTGGAAAGGTCTAAATTCTCCTTTCAGCATAAGGGCAATCTTCCAAGATGCTGAGCATGCAATGGATCTGAATGTACCCTTTCTTGGGAGACTCTATTAACTTTGAAACAGGTAGACTATTCAGATTAATGACAGGGAAAACAGAGGCCTGAGATGAATGATATGAGGAACAGAGTGTATGGAAGATGATTTTACAGAGATAATAGGAAACAAGAAAACTTCAATTCAGAAGGCCAGGAAAGTCTATTTTCCCTTTTGTGCTATAAACAGAAAATTTCAGTCTCCAGAGAAAAAAAATAATATGAAAGGACATCAAAACATTGACATCTCATAGTCTTGAGACTGAAGGCAAAATTAAAGCTAGGTTTAAAAATTCAAAGGCCTAAATGATCAGAACTGGAGTTATACTACATTTGTCTAGGAGTATTGTACAGTTAAAGTTATTGATGATACATAACCCTGTTCTCTGTGGGGTGTGTACACTGACCAGATACTTCTCCTGCAGTGGTTTGATATCCTTCCTTAAGTGCTATAGCATATGCAGACATTCATTTGATAAAGCAGAAGGTAATCAGAAATAGCTACTAGTAATAGTCAAACATCACTAAAAACTAAATTTGCCACTCTGAGAGGGGCCAACATACAGCCCACCTAGATTTTTAGTTTAAAATCTGGTCAGTATGCTGGATGACAGTAACCCATAGATACTAAAAGCATTAGCCTAGTGTAGGCTGTCATGGAAAGCAATGGGAGTAACAGAGGACCCTATTTCATTCAGGCAACGATCTGAATATCTCTTACAGTTAACAGAGGAGTGAAGGTGTTCCAGTGCTCTGGTCAGGGCCATTTTCATTTCTGAAAGAAACCTGTTTATGCAGAATTTAAGGAAAGGAAGTAGATTCTTTGCTGAGGGCTAAAGAGATGTCATATATCACATCACAGGAAAACCTTCAGCTGGCTCTGTTAAACTTTTCCACTAGCTGACCATGGTATCCCTAACTACTTGTTCTGACATGGCACCTGGCTCCTACATATCTTCAGCTCTGAAGAAGAGCTTTTTAGCAGGTCAGCTCACAGCTTCAATGACATCTGAGGTAAGGTCATTCAGCCTCTGTAAGGTCTTTGATGAATGTGCATGACTTATAGGTATAGCAGACACTACCAGCTGCAATACCTGAATTTCAGTTCCTGTTATTGCAACAGTGCAATACTTTATAGTATTTATGATCCCTTTTTGTTGTTTTTTTGTTATTTAGGGTCTAAGAACGTGTGGCAGCCATACCAAGAAAAAAGACAGATTTTACTTACAGAACTTGATGTGACTGCATTGTAAATTTTCTTCATGGTTCACACAGAGAAGTTTCTACAACGTGTTTCCTTCAAGTGTTATTTTAATAACCTCTTCTGTGTAGCATTCTCTAACACTGAGGAAATCTGTCTGAGCATTTACTGAGGTACCTTTCTGTCTGCCCTGCCTTGTGCAAAGTTATTCTGTAAACAACTTGGTTTGATGGATGTGTACTGAGTATGGAGAGGCTCAGCAGGAAATGGGTTGGGCAACTCTTACCAAATGAGTAAATGTCAGCAAAGTATTAAACAGACTTTTCGGTCTGGAAGACCATACAAAATTCTACTTATACTAATCACTGCATTTCTTCAGCAGCTGAATATGTAAGTTTAAATTAATTTAGAGATAAAAAACTCTGCTGGCTTACTGTTACAGTAATAGCAATTACCAGCTACTGCAACTCAGTCCTTGCTATTTTGAAATGACAGGTCACCAAAATTTTTATTTTCATTTGTTTTTTTAAAAGTGTTCTAACATGCAGAGGTAAAAACTGTCTTCTTTGATGTTCTTATGCAGCTTGAAGAAGTAAACCTTTTTTAAACCTTCGCTAGCACAAATATATCATCACCAATGAATTCTATGGATACATGTATTAAAATTTCTATAAATGGTGTGACATTTTCAGAACACGCTGGCAAGATTTTGAAAAGGAGGGAAGCTTATTGAGATGGTCTGGAGATTTAACTGTGACCTGATTCTATTTTCTTGAAGACAAACAAGTAAAGCATATACAACAGAGGTAAAGAAACTGTGGCAAAAATCAAAAACGTGACTTTGGTTTCAAGTTTTACTTGTAGTTTCATTGTTAGAAAAACTTAGGCACAGCACTTGCCTCTGTCAGCCACCTCAAAAACTGACAAACTGATGCCAGTGCTAATCTGTGTAAAATACTGCTTTTAGCTGTCATTTTGGAGGTGTTCAAAAGACTTGGACTCAGCTAGCTAAACCAAAGACTCCTTAAACAGAAGGCAAAAGGAAAGGGAGAAATGAGAGGAAAGAGGGTAGGAAAGTCAGGCAGAAAAAAAAAAGAGCAATGGATGAGTTCAGATGTAGAATTTGTAACATTCAAATGGCATCTGGCAGCCAGAACAACCTGACAGTGATTCTGGTGTCATCTGCTCTCACCCTTTAGGACTGCCAGGCCATGACATCTCTCAGAGTCAGAATGATAATGGCACAGTGGTATTAATATGGTGGGCTCTAGAGACCCAGGCATGACTGGGAAACTCATTTGTCCTAGCTTCATATCTTACTTGTACCAAATCAATTTGTGATCATTCAGAATAGCCATCGGCTCATTATTTTGTCCACTAATTGACCCTCATTTTAAGTTGGGCAAAGAAGTTCAAGAGTTTCTGTGTTCCTACATCTCCCACTTACAAGTGCAATCTCAGCATTGCCATTCTTGTGACAAATGCAAAAGTCTTTGATTTATTAGATTAATTCCATTTTTCTGCCTTTGGCAACTTTTTATAAACATTTCTCTGTGAAGGGATGAACTGCATTTCTGTTATTGGAACAGCTCCTCTGAGCTGTGTGCTAAATGCCTCTCCACTTTGCTGTACTTGATATGCAAGAAAAGTGAACTGCCTGGGACACAATTCCAGGATGTTTGTGTCTGGGAAGCTGAGGAGTAATTTGGCACATTTTTCTGAGGAACAGAGCCTATATTACACCTCCACCTTACCTTTTCCTTATGAGCAGCTTCAAGAGGTCATCATGACAATTGAGATTCAGTTTCCAAGACACAGCCCTCCTTGGGATGGGAGGTTTCGCATCACCCTGACTGGGAAAGTGACTTTACTGGTTAGCAGGACAATTCATGAGCATTTCCACACTGATCCCATCTCTTTCCCCCACACCTGTAAACTTATCTCCAAACTGATTTTTAGGTTCTGACACATAGCAATAAAATCAACTTGGTGAAGAGAACTTGACTTGTAAACTGCAGTACCCAAGAGTCTTAATTTATTGTATCCCTTGTCAGTGCACTGCTGTTTTAAAACTCTTACTGTGTCATACACATGCCGGTTAATAATATACAGGTTCATATTAGCTGCCTTAGAAACATATGTGGCAACTTAACACATTTGTAGTAATGGCCTTCACTGCACAAAAAAAACTCCCTGCCTAGCAGGTAGAAGCAGAGACATTCAAAACAAAAAAAATAACCATTTTTCAGAGATGACAACTGTAGTGCATCCAGACAAAGACAATCCTGGAGATCGAGCGCAAGATGAGCTCAAAAAGGGCAGACTTGTTTTGCATCATACCTCAGTCCAATCTGTTTTCTGGAATGGTCCAGGCAGCTAACCATCCATCCCAGGTATGATGGGGTTAGTGTTGTGCAACAGCGATAGATGGGCCCATCCAGCCAAGTTACCATGCTCGTCAGAGACCTCGCAGGGTCTGAGAGTTTATCTCCAGGTAGTTTCTCTAGAAACAGCAGCAGTACAATAACTTTACCTTGGTCTTTTTACTTTACTTAACTTTCAGATTAGGGGAAGCCAATTTTGTTCCAGACAGCCCACAATCAATTCCAGCAGGTAGCACTGTTCTTTCCTCCCTCTAGACCACTAACCAATCTTCTTCCATACTCTTTCTAGTGCCTGTTTAAATATAAATCTGCTGGTTTTCATCTTAGAATATGCTGAGCTGGAAGGGACCCATCAGGATCATCAAGTTCAGCTCCCCCTGCACAGGATACCCCAAGAATCACATCATGTGCCCGACAGAATGGTTCAAGCAATTCTTGAACTCAGACAGGTTGGTGCTCTGGTCACTTCCCTGGGCATCCTGTTCCACTGCCAAGAAGAGAGATTATAAACTTGATTATGCTCCCTCTACACTCGATCATGCTCTCAGTGCTGTCTCTGAAAAGCATGTCAATTTTGCAGATTACCATATCAAACACTGAAACACGCCACTGATTTCCTGCTGAGCTCCTATTGTTGCTCACCCTGAGCACCTGATCTCTAGGTGCCCAAGCATGGGGCTTCACTTACCGACCTGAATTTTGTAACAAATTATAAAGGACAATGACTGTTGTAAGCGATAAAAACGAGAACGACGACAATGGTTGTGGGTGGTGGGGGGAGGACTCCTCCCCGAGCTCTCCTTTATTCAGGGTAGCAGGGCTTGGGTGTTCGGGAAGGGAGAGCAGTGGAAGGAGGACCAGTTGTCCCTAGATGTCATGAGGACAACATGGCCCAGAGTGCCTGGAGGCGCCCGGTTAAGTATAGGAAGGGTAGACCAATGAGGAAGGAGGGAGAGGGAGTGTACAAGCAGACAATAACCAATAGTTACAGAGGAGGGAGGAGTACAGTTCAAATACACCAACCAGGTGCTTACCAGTACAGAATCTGCTGGCAGCTGGGCGGATCCTGAGCCCTGGGCACGCCTTGTCCCTCGATCCAGGGGCCGGCCCGAAGGCTTCTCCCCCAAGATCCTCCCACAGCAGGCAGAGCCAGGCTGGGAGGCAGGAGCGGCATAGGGGCGGTTCCGTGTTAACCCTTCACATCCCTCGATGCTGCTGCGGGGGTGGGAAACCCACCCTCCGCAAATGACAATATTTTTAATGTATAAAGGGTAGGAATGCAGGAAGACTAAGTGCTGTGTGTTGTTATATGAGTTTTTGGCCTTCAGGAATACTCAGTGATTTGGAGATCATAAGGAACGAGAAAAACAATGCAACATCCAGAAAGCTGGCTCAATGCTTCATACTGAGGGTGCTTCAGGAACAATGAAAGTTCACAAAAGACATCAGTGATATGGAGGAAAGAGGAAGGAGGGTCGGATGAAAGATGACAGGGAGGAAAGAAGGAGAAAGGTGAGGGAGGAAAGGAAGAAGAGATGTCAATCTTTTCAGTGTTTGGTGTTGCTTCTCTTGGACTGAGAATTTTGTGATTGCCTTGAGTAACAGGGGAAATACATTTTGTACATTCACCTGCAGGTAATAATATCCCTCTCCTTAAAAACAAAATACAGTAAAAAGCAGCCCAGATATCTTCCAATTGCCAGTACTTGGGCTGTATTCCTGTGCTTCCTCAAGCACTGCCTATCTCTTATCTCCTGCCTGTAGCACAGAGCAGTGTGTACACTGCAGAGCCCTTAATTCACACTGGCACCAATAATCACAGACCTCTCCTTCCCTTTAAGGTCCTCCTTGCCCAGTGCTGGGTGTCACATGCCTCTAGAGCATGTCACCAGTCTTACTTTGGGTTCATGCTCTTTGTTTGGTGGCCTGGAAGGGCTGATGCCAGGCCCAAGGAAGCAGTAAAGCATTGAAAGGTGTGTCACTAACCACAGCAGTGCAATTAAGAAGGACTTACAAGGTGGCAATTTCACAGCTTCTTGTTTTGCCCATCATTTTCCACACAGTTCAATGCTCCATCACCTCCCCTGCATATGCCTACTCTCAGGAGGATGGTTTACATGGCTTCATTTTGGCATCAAGACATACTTGTCACTTTGCTTGCTAATCTAAATAAATGAATGAACTTCTCTTCTTTCTATTCAGCTTTTTCTCTTTATTAGGGATATTATATGGTAGGCAAAGGTAAAGACTTGAGCTGGTGTACCCCAGGAGTTCAGCTGCAGCAGTCTCAGCTATAAAACTTGGACTGTCTTCAGAATCATCCAATGAATTAACACTCCAACTTGTCCCACTTCAAGCACACTTCAGCTACCGAATTTTTCCAGCTGTATGTAAGGTCACTGTAATTTATTTATTTTAGTCTCCAAATACTGCAGTACACTTTTTTTTTTGCTTTATGTCACACTGCTGCTCCCTGCTGCCCAAGTCTATTTCAGATCCACAAACCCATTTTACACCACCTATGTATGAGACAGATCATATACTGACTGAGGGTAACTGGCTCCTCAGAAGCAGGGGGGCTGTCAATGTGATGTTTGTCTCACCATGATTAATTACTGTGAAATGCCCACAGAGATTTAAAACCATGATTAATTACCAGAAAATGTGCAGAGACCTTAAAGACTAAATTCTACTACTTACTAAGTTTACCCAAGAGTTCCTGTACATCCTGCATCTGGGGACACTTCTGCAGCACGCAATCAACTGATAAAACTCCCACAGAACATATGGCAAATTGTCAGGAAAAGGCTAAATAAAAATAGCTTGTAGTAAGCTCTATGTCAATGGCTGAGGTGTTAATAGTCTACTTCTTGAACTACTGTTTTGTTTTACCTAGAAGATACTAATTTGTTTGCAAAGGAAAATACCTTTAAAATAAGCAATTACATTGTTGGTGGTGCTTTTTTCTTTATTTGAACTGCTCAAAGACATAACAGTTAGCATAAGGTTAATATTCTTCCTGAGTAAGAAATGCTAGATCCTATCTGTATAATACATTTCTTTTCTATTTTATTCAGCACAGAAGCTGAGGAGATTAATAAGCTCCAGTATTTTACATTAAGCTTATTAAAGATCTAAATTTTAATAGGTTTGAAATCATCTTCTGAAATCCCACATTAAAAGAAAAGCTAAGAGCAACTTACTCTGTTTTCTGGGAACTTTCCCAAAGACTTTTATCATTCACATAAAATCCAGAAACCAGACCACACTGTATCATATGACACGGAGGAGGTTAGTCATTCCGCCCATATTTCTGCCACACTTGGCTCTCGCTGGATTCACGGCACCTTGCAGATGAGTGCCAATAAGCACTCCCATACTTCAGCAGGTAGAAGCAATCTTGTGTTGTGCTGGAGAGGGAGGATGGGGAAGAAGATGTGGCAGTGGTGATGTCTGTTACCTGCACAAGCAAGTAACCAGAGAGCACCACGGACTGTGTTAACTTCTCCAGTTGGTAAAACCCCATCAAGAGCACAGCCTCCTTAAATGAGAAAAATGTATTATACTAATCACTTCAATCCTTCTTCACTTTTCCATGCAAAACTTCATCACATTTTCAATATATTTTGGTTGAGTGCACTGAATTAAGTCCTTCTAAAAAGTTTGGTTCCTGTAACACTCTAAATTCTTAGTGAATTTTACCACTGGACTTTCTGGGAGTGAATTTCTTTCACCATTTCCTCATTTCCTTCTGCTAATTGCAGCCCATTTAACACAGCTTTACAGTGTTGCTGTCCAGCATGTTGCACATAAAACCACAGGGTAAAATGGGTGCTCTTAGAAGTGGGATTTCTTCTCAAGATAATTTACCCAACTTCACACCAACTTATATAAAAATAAGAACTGTAGAGATCTTTCAATACACACACTCTACGTCTAAGTTCTAGGTATAGAATAACGATACCCTTTAGTAGAAGGTACAATATGCATGGGATTTCATCCTACACAGAGGTTTCGTAGACATGGCAACTGGTTCTTTTAGCAGACTGGTAAGAGAAAGATCAAACAATTAAACCTGCTAAAGCTGAAAAAACTCCTCCTTTCCCTTGCCTCCTCAGAGCTTTTCACTTCCTATGGTTTTACAAACCTGGCTGAAGACAAGCTGCTGAGAGAACACTGTGAGCATTGCTGGCTAATTTTTATTCCTTTGGGATTTTATTAAACAAGAAAAGAATTTAAAGTATTATTTTAATAAAGAATAAAAGAGAGGTGGATTCAACTGTGAAAAATCCAACCATCAAAATTTGACCTGGGAATATCCCACCCTTTACTGTTTAGACATTTGCACCCATACAATGTATTTTCCTTTCAGTAACAGCTATCGAACAGGTTCCAACCTAAGCCTAAGGATGAAGTAACTCACCAGACGGGTAGCTGTAAGCAACATTGTAGGAGATTAACTATATCAAAGAAATGGGTCAAAGACCAGGTTTCCTCTCTCAATAAAGGAGCTACAAGATGACAACACAGAGCTGAGCTAAGAGTAGAGAGTTAAAGAGAATTTTGGAATTTTCTAAGACAAACAGAAAAATCTGAAAATAATTACAATCTATAATTGCAAAGAAGTGACCCACTGGTACATAAAATGGGTAGGAGCTAGATGTCCTTCTGAGAAATTGCCCCAGACTGTGCCGGCCTGGGAAACTCACTCTTAGCTGCAGTAGCTGGAAAGCTGGCCTTACTTCTCTACACCTGATACAAGCCAGTTGTCTAAGTTGCAAATGCCCCTTTAAAATGCTCAGGCTGTGAAAAAAAATAAAATCCAACACATTGGCATAATGAAGTGTGACTATGAGGAGCAGCTTTTTAATGGGAGAGCACAGATGTTGTGTGCACAATGGCTATGGTTTAAATTGAAAAGTGCCATTGTTCAGCCATCGTTTCAAATCACGGTACTCTAAAGGAGCGTTTTCAGGACATACACACTTAAGGAGCACAAAGCTAAGGTAGAGCTAAATTTTTGTATCTGCTCCGCTCTGACTGAGTGAAAAGAAAACGGCTTTCATGTGCATGAAAAACAAACAGTGGAATAGTTGCTGTAGGATGGGAGTGCAGGAGTGAAAAGCAAAGGGTGTGGACAGCAGCAGCCTCCCATTAGCTGATGGCAAGGAAAAAAATATTTTTTTCCCCAAAGCTGTCACTACTGCAGTGGGTGGGAAGACAGTGATGCTGCCTTGGAGCCCACAGGCTGGCTGTGCCCTGGGACTGAAACAGGAGGAAGAGGGAAAGGGATACGATCTTGTTTCCCTGGGATTGTTTCACTGGGCAGAGGTGCCCAAGTCAGCCACGCCATACCACTGAACAGATCCCCTCCAGCAAGTTTTCCTCACCTCAGGGATCTTGAGCAACATTTAGACTGCTGCCATAAGGGAGCAGAACTTGCCTTGGTGGCAACAAGATCATCAGCAGCCACTCATGGTGATAACTTCACTTCTTTTTTTTGTCCTGTACTTCAGAGCAACCACGGTACATGCTCTGAGTTAGGGATTCTGGATTGGACCTCCCAGGTGTGGTGATAATAGAAGTAATATCCTATATTTTATCAGTCAGTAAGTGAAGTACATCAGCTGCATGTCCACAGCTCTTCTCCAGTACCTGCCTTGATCTGAGCATTTCAGACCAGCTCTAGATGGCAGCTCTTCTCTCTCCCTTGGAGAAACAATCAGAGAATCATAGAAACATAGAATGTTAAAGGGTTGAAAGGGACCTTAAAGATCATCTAATCCAAACATCCTCTGCCATGGGCAGGGACATCTCCCACTAGACCAGGCTGATCAAGGCCTTATTCAACCTGGCCTTGAACACTGCCAGGGTTGGGGCACCCACCACTTCTCTGGACAACCTGTTCCAGTGTTTACCACCCTAACAGTGAAAAATTTCTTCCTAATATCAAACCTAAATTTTCCCTCTTTCACTTTGTACCCATTATTCCTTGTCCTGTCACTACAGCTCCTGACAGAGTCCCTCTCTGGCTTCCTTGCAGGCCCCCTTCAGACACTGGAAGGTTGCTATGAGGTCTCCACACAACCTTCTCCAGGTGAACAGTCCCCGCTTTCCCAGTCTGTCTTCCCAGGGGAGGTGCTCCAGTTCTCTTATCAGCTTCATGGCCCTCCTCTGGACTTGCTCCAACAGTTCCATGTCCATTTTATGCTGGGAGGACCAGAGCTGGACACAGTACTGCAGGTGGAGTCTCACAAGAGCAGAAGGAAAGAATCACCTCCTCCAACCTGCTGGCCATGCTCCTCTGGATGCAGCCCAGGGTTTTGTTGGCTTTCTGGGCTGCGAGCTCGCACTGCTGGTTCATGTTGAGTTTTCATCAACCATCACTCCCAAGTCTTTTTCCACACTCAGTCACCTCTCTGCCCAACCTGCAGGTGTGTCTGGGTTTGCCGCAAATGTCACCCTCTGGATACTGCATTTATAAAAAGGGATAAATACCAGTCAAACTCATGGGTGCTTAAAGTAGGTGACTTTGAAGGCTTCTACAGAAGAGTGCTTCTAGGGAATTTACCTTCCAAGTCAGCACTGTCCACTAATTCTGATTATACAGGTCAGTTACACAGCAGATAAGTTGCAAACAGCCCAATAGGCTCCCCAAATCTCTTTCACCGGCACTTGCCTACACTAACTGTCCAACAGAAGCAGGGAATGCCAATCAATGAGAATAAATCTGATTTTTCCATATACTTCGCCACTATAGAAAAAAAATGGGACAGAAAAATCTGAAGAGTCATTATAAGATGATAAGACAACTACAGTGAAAAGAAATCCAGGCATATTATGATTGCATAGAAACTGTCAGATTTATCCCATTGCAAATCATGGGAAAAGAATTGCCAATCAAGAGCCAATTTCTTCTCAAGACAGCAGGGAAGAGGGGGATAATGTGTAGAACTGATAAGAATTTTCACTGGTCAGGAAAAATACAGAAAGCAGAAAAGCCTATTTAATTCATATTCTTCAGGATAATGCAGGTCTCCTTTAGACCTTTCTTTTGCTTATCTCTTTCTGCTCTCTCCTTTTTGCTACTTTATACAGCTGTCAATTTGGGAGTGAAAGGGTCAAGATGCTCTTCAAAAAATTTGATCCCACAGAAGATATGGAAAATTGCCAAAAAGCCTTAGCTAAAGAAGAAGCTCTGACTCCCACTTGGCATATGCATGCTTTCACCGCTAGACATTTCGGGAGAGGTATGCTGTTGGAGACAGGTATCTGCACCACTCAGGAAAACTCAAAACCTGGCATAAAATAAAGTCACGTATTTTTGTTGGTTTGTAAAGTTAGCTCCTAAAGCTGTGTTTTATAACATGCATAAAGTGAAGCAGAAAATGAATCACAGCGTTTGTGGGAAAAGAGTGTTATCATGGGCCTATAACAGAATTTCATTTTTAAAATGTTTTTCTGTCACTATAACAGAAATCTCTTTCCATCTCAGCTATGATTCATATGGATACATTACTGTGAAGGCCATTCTCCTTATTGAACAATAGTCACGGTGAAAAGTATACAGGTGAAAAGTAACTTTATGAGATTCATTAGCAGAGAGTGGCTGGGCAGAATACCAGTTAATAATGTTTTGGTTTTGGAGTATGCATACACCACTGCATGTGTCCAGCCAAATTGTTTTTAGAAACAAGTAGATGTGACACAATAAATAACACCATTCTGTTCTGTCTGAAACTGTCTACACCTAAATGGTCCGAGAAGCCCAAACAGAAGGGACAGAGCTGACTAACTTCTGATATTATAGTAAACATGCCACCATACTCAGTACTTCAAACATTTCAGCTTTGTTAACTGCAGTAGGGTTGCCTAAGCTACACCGCTGCACAGGTTTTTGCATTTCTATTAACATTCCTCTGCCAGGCAGAGATCTTGTTAAGGTTCGTTACTCTTTAATTATGTTTTTAAAACCCTGTAGCCGCAGTAAATACCAGTAGTTTATAGTCAGCTGTGAGAAGTGATATTAACCTCCAATCTGCATACACCAGTTTGCTTCTGTACATTAAGCACCGAGTACTGTTCACCTTCTCTACCATTTTGCCTTGCACACAATTTACATTGCCTGAGTACTGAGTAAATTGGCATTTGTACATAGGACTCACAGCCTGGATATGCACACAAAATCTGGGCTAGAGAATAATAAGGTAAGGAATAGTAAAGATTGAAATAAGAAACGGAGGCAAATGAGAAGGACAGACAATATGATATAGAGTAGCCCTGGGGAGCTAAGGGAGAAGAGATGATGCTTCAGTCGATTCCCTTTGTATAACCCACTCTCATTTATAACTTGAATGGATGAATAAGTATTTTTCCTTCCAGCTATCCTGCTAGCTGTAACTGTGAAAATATGGTAAACATCCTCTCCAAAATTCATTCCCTGTTTCTCATCTCCTACTGTGTGCAGAAACTAGTTACATTCATTTTAAAATACTTCTTAGCTGAGTCCTTTAGCCTCCTCAGATATGAGAGCAGAGATTTAATCACTGTTTAACTTCCAAGCTGGTTTTGTCACTTGATTTAAACATAACTCTGAGAAAGCTTAGTCACTGTAAGATCCAAATTTGTGAGACATCAAGCACCATCCTTAAACCTTAATGCCCTCAGCTGCCTTTGTCTTCTGAAGGGGCTTAGGATAAGGTCCTTAAAAGCAATCACCAAGAAGTCATGCCTAAATACTCTTTCAATTAGGTCTTGATCCCACAGGCAGTTATGTGCTCTAAGTGCAGAAACCAAAGGCTGGTGCTGAATACATAGTGTTTGTTTAGTGCCTGGGCAGTGAAGCTCAGTAACAGAGTGAGCAAATGCAAAGAGAGGAGGGAAAAAAGCATCTGGCAATATAGCCAAATTTGTGCTGAGCCCTGCAGAGGAGGGGCAGCTGGGCATGCCCAGCATGAGCTGCTCAGGATGAGAGACAGTCATGGCACTGAACTCAAGCAACGAATTTCAGGTGCTGCCTGTGCGACAGAACCAGCAGATCACTCAAATGTGACCACATCAGAGATGGAGCCACAGTAACGTGAGACCAGGAGAAAGTGAGGGGCCGGTTTTTTCCTAATATTCAGCAGTCTGTCAACCCCATTCATGCACAAGACAGCTTTTGTGCTGTTCCAGGAGATCACAGCCTGTGCTGGACTGCAGCAGCAAAGTCTGCCTGGCAGTCCTGCAAGCAGCTCGGTGCTGCTCTCCCACCGTTCCAGACCTTGTGTTGGTTCATAGATTGGCCTGGGAAGGTGAAACAAATACAAATACCATCAGAAAAAATAATTTTAACTCTCTTCTGGTATTTTCACTCTTATTTTACCTTCATTTTCTGTCTTTTTAGCCTGCAGGTTTATGTAAGAGCATTTGCTGAAACAGCAAACTCTCATGCAAGCTATGGACTAAGAACTTGTAGAAATTATTCAATGCATAAGGAATAAATTAAAAGTAATCAGATAATTAACAAATAGAAAAAATAATCAAATTACATTAGTCACCAGCTCTTCCTGGCAGTCCTGACCTTGGAATGGCTGGTGGCTCTTTCACACATATTAACTGAATCTCCCACTAGTCCCAGAGACCTCACCACCGTCACTGTGATGTCCCCTGGGAGCTCTTTCACTGCCATCAGACCCCATTAGTTACCAACGACAGACAGTGCATGCCAGCTGCCCCACAAGGAACAGTAGTAGTAGTAGTGACAGTGTAGTAGAACAGTAGTAATGACAGTGGGACCAGCAGGATTTCACTGGCAAGGCACATCCCCAGAACTCCATGAGACCATCAGGGCCAAGCTAGGGTGCAACAAGGCTAGCCCAAACCCTATGGTAACCACATCAGTCAACAGATGTGGGATGTAAGCTCTCAGTTTTGCAAATTTCTCACAAACTCATTGAGAAACACAGGTAAAAATCATTTGTGCTACTTAACTCTGCTGGAGAGTCAGTCAGCATGATCATATTGCTATCCCCAGGTGAGTTAGGCTGTGGGAGTTACTAATTGCCCTCCTTGGAGTCTCATGAGAAGAGCTGGCTTGGGTCAGATTAGTCTCAATATTGAATAAAGAAAGCTTGTCTGTGATCCTTGTCTGGAAGTCAGCCATCTGTTAACCTTTTTTGGTATCCCTAATAAAGTTGATTATACCTATACCAACTTATATCTCTGAAAAAGGAGTTCAATTTCCCTTCAAACTCCAGTACCTCCTCTAGGCATTAATGACTAATGTGTTCACCATCATCTTTCTCAGCTATATAATTACTCTTCTTTCCACGCTTCATATCTCTTCTGCTTTCAGAGACAGTTTTTTTCTCTCAGAGCTTCCCTCAGTGGAGCTCACCATGTGCCTTCATACGCCCTCTCTGTCAGCTGCCAACCTGCCCTTCTCTGCCTCTGAAATTTTCTCCTGGGGATTTAATTTGCAAAACACAACAAGAGGGGAAAGTGGCCACTGTGGTGCCAGCAGGAGAGATTTTATTTCTACAGGACTTTGGTACCTGAGGATATCCACATACCATGAGGATGTCCTTCAGAGAGGGTATCCATGGACTTAAGATCCTTGGATCTTCAAACATCAGGTATGGAAAACAAAAAATATGTGGTTTTCAACTGGGATTTTTTTTTTTTTCTTTAGGGGATTGTTCTAATCCATCCAAGTAACTACTGGTGTCATCAAGGACAGGGACCAGTAGGCATCTCCTGGAGGTCATCTTTATCCCCTGTTGATTCCTAACACTTTCACCCTATATGTATACTATACCATATGAAAGCAACCATTCCACTCCAAAAGAGCTGTCATCTTCACTCCAACTGCCCTGGGAATCTCTTCACTCCACTGAAAATTGAATGGAAAATGAAATGTCGTCACCCAACAAGATGGAGAATAGCAGTCCAAAAATACTCACTAGTGTGCATTATCTAGAATACCCTAGCCCTGGCTTTCAGGGCAGACACCTAGAGCTTCTCATGAAAGGAAACTGGAGAAAGAACCACCACTTTTCAGAAAGCTCTCATTTGGGTGACGAGCTTAGGCAGGAGTCTCAGGTTGCAAAACACAGTGAGATGCAGGTATTTCCCAAGTACTGCACTCAGGGCTTTTTATTGGCTAACCAAGGAGACTCTAAACTCAGCATCCTCTCTGTTTTCGTGTACCTTGCTTTATCATGTGCTATGGCAAGGTGCCCAGGCTCCTCACACAGCAAAGAGAAGATATCTCAGTAGATGTCAGCATATCTGAAAATTAGGAGATGCCCTGCCCTGCACAGCCCACGCTGGGGAAATTATATGCCATAGAGCACCATGCCCAGTGTATAAGCTGAGGGATTTTATAAACTGTGAGCAGCCAACTGCTGCTGGGGGACAGGCTGGGCATTAGTCAGCGGGTGGTGAGCAATTGTTCTGTACACCACGATCCTTTCTGGAGTTTTATTCCTCTCTCTATTTTTTTATCTCCCTTTTCATTATTATTAATTAATGTTATATTTCACATTATTTTAGTTATTAAACTGTCCTTATCTCTGCCCACGGGTTTTACATTTTTTCCGGTTCTCCTTCCCCTCCCACTTGGGGGGAGAAGCAGTGAGGAGTGCCTGTGTGGTACTTAGCTGCTGGCTGTTATTAAACCATGACAGAAGTCAGCATGCCCGCTGTGCCCTGGCACACAGCCTCAAAATGCCGGCATTCAGGAACTCCTGTCGAGCTCTGGGTCTGCCTTTGTTTGCCTGAGCAGCACGTACACACTGGAGTTGCATTAACCTGCACCTCGCTGTACGCTGATAAAAAAATCATGATGAATTATCCAGTTCATTTTGGCTCTGTGTAGAGCTATCAAGACTCTCAATATGCAAATGGGTCTTGTTTATCATATGATAGATACTGTGTAATGTAGCACCTAAATTACACTGAGTTTGCAATACCATCTGGTTCCATCTTTCATTATATTAGGGGATCACTATGTTATATTTGACCTGAAAATTGGTACACAAATAAAGCAGGGCCATGGATGCAGTTTGAAGTGGCAAGACGCTCTGCTCACTCTCATGAAACAAGCAAGTTTCAGACATAATTCTCTTTTTTCATCTTCAGATCTGGAAAATAGCAAGTACCAAGTAGGTCACAGCAAAAATCTAGTATTATGCACAGGTGTACCTGGAAGTAAAGTCAGGTGACACTGCCACAGAGGGGGACTACCATTCAAATTTTCTCATGTGACAGAAAAAGACTGACATGTGGTGGAAAGAAAGCGAATGAAGGTTCAGAGGAATAGCCCATAGGTATTAAGTTATTTTTGGGTTGATAGGATCTCAAGATTGAGTAAAGAAAATATTTCCATTAACTTTTAGCAAACTCCAGGTCTTCCAGTGACTTCAAAGAAATGATGGGCTAATGTATTTGTTTTATTGGTAGTTCAAAGATGCTCAAGGAAGCTGACAATTTCTCTTTGTTGTCTACATTTGACTCAATCAACCAAAGCACTATCTTGAGTGCAAGCTCCTCTTGCAGACCAGCTCTCTGACTATCTGATTAAACTACAGGATAATAATTCATCATTGTCTGTCCATTCCCACTTTACTGACTGTCTAATTAAAATGATTTTTATGCCCAAAGATAATTGCTTTCTTCTATTATTACTCTGAAATGTTAATATAATCTAGCTCACCAGTCTCTGTGTCTACCACTAGAGACAATAAATAAATTAGATACAGAAAAATTATGTTTAAATAATATTATGATTGAGTCATAAAACTATAGTAGCACAGAAATTCCAGCTAAGACCACAGAGTGTTGCCAAAGACATTTGTTGTGCATATGGCTGGTTGTTTCTCAGAGTCCCAGAAAAGGCCATGCTGTACACCCTGGGTGCTTCATTAGCAACACATTACTGGCCTTATAGAGTCAACTGAAACAGCAAATCATTTTACAATGGTCATTATTTTTAATGTCAGTACTTACTGACAGTCCTTATCCTGCGGCATCTGAAATACGTGGATCAGAAGATGTTGGCAAATGTTGGCTCTTCAGAGGAATCCTCTTGCTTTTATTGTCTTATTAGTTTATAAATTGTTTAAAAATGCTTTTTGCTGTGGTCTGTCTTTGTCTAATGGCCCTTTGATAAAGGTAGTTGCACCATATTACTGCCCTCAGAAGACAGAAGAAGTGATCGAAAATAGAATTGCTGCAAACGAGCTATTTCTGTAAAGCGCAATCAAGTCAATATAAACATTGGATATTTTAATTTTAAATACACTGAATATTTTTTCTCTTCCTCATTGGTTTTTAGATACCGTCACTACCAGCCCATACTCAATATGTCGCTATCTCCTACTTTCAGCACTCTTCCTTCTTCTGCCATATCTGCTTTTTCTGGTCCTTAATCAGCCCCAAGCACATGTGTAAGTACATACGCACATGGGCACCAGCAACGCCGCTTTGTAATGCATTTGAGGCTGGTCAGGTGCATCTCATTCAGCCTCAAAAATCTACAGTGTGCAGATCATCAGGCCCAGCTGAACAGAAAACTTCAGACATATCCATTCACTTTTTGTCTTTTCCTAACCTGAAATTCGACCCTATGCTTTTAATGATAATTGCATTATCTGCTTGATCTCAGCAGGCCTTTTCAGTAAAACCTGTAGAAAAGAAGGGCAACAAACACATGGGCCTTACCAGAGACACATGCTGAAAATTTTCCATCCTTTCAGACTGAACTGCAGAACACTGTAGCAAGCAATATTATTATCACCTAAATCCTTCACCTCCTTCCAGCCCTGATCCATGTTTTTGGGGCTTGCAGTAAATTTCCATAACATCAAAAAAACTTCAGACTTTGCTTTACGTCTCATCCAAGCTGGTCCCACAAGCAAGAATTTTATTTTGTTAAGATCTCTTGAGAGATCAGAATAAAACATGAAAAGTTTTAGGTCTCTAAGTTACTTGAGGTTATTTCCAGATATTTTTATAGTTTACTTTCAACACCCTATAGTTAAATCATACCAGCTATAGGCAACTTAGTTTTAAAAAATAAGGGCAATGAAAAGTAATGGCAGATTTAGAGGAGACCTTCATATCTTGGTGTGAAGGTAATTTGCTGACGCAGGCCAACAAACACCTTTCAAAAAAAAGCAATGCTGCTGTCTTCCCTTGCCAACCACTTATCCTGTAGATGCAGCTGGTATGGAAATTGCCCCCATGCAATGCTGTCCATCCCATTCCAACTGGTTTTCTGTCACGTGTGCAGCACGATGAGCTTCAAAAATAATTGTGTCCCCTGAGAGACCTGGTTGTCCCATCCTTGTCTCTTGATTCCTTGTCCTTCATATGGCCGCAGCAAGCTGTGGGCTCAGCCAACTCAGTATCATTTGACACATTTGCCAAAACAATTTTCAGGGCGTCCTTAGGCAGCATCAACACACCAGTGAAAAGGTAGAAAGCAGCAATTGTAACCTGCCTTTTACAACACAATTTTTTCCCCAAGTCGGACAATATAAGTTGCTAAGTAGCTAAGTAGCTTTCATGAGGAGAGAGGAAGAGATGTCTAGGGGAAATTGTACCATATTTCTGTTTCATCCCAGCATTATCAGCCTCTAAATTTAAATGCTTAGGGAAAAGGTTTCTGACTTTAAAAAAAAAGGGAAAGGCCCCTTGAGACTTTCCTGACCTTTTTCCTCTCACATGGATATATATGTGTACTTTCCAGGGACTCCAACTCATCTCCCACTGCTGGAATCACCTGTGTGGACATACCACTTAGCTCACCTGCTCCTTAAATTAAGTCTTTGCTGCTTCATGAATGCAGTATCTATAATGACCTTTAATCAGCATAGATTACAGCTAGGTATTACTGATATCCCCTGTATCTTAAAGTATGTACACAAACTTAAGCTCCCTCTTAGAACTAAGAATCTGATGTGCTCATTGCTAAAAATCTTCACAGGCAATAAAGCAGCAAAACAAAAAATACAGATTGAGACAAAGAACCGAGACAAAGCAATTGGTATGAGAATTTAGATTCAATTTTCAACTGCCTGCCCAAGACCTCCAACAGTAATAACTGAAGACAAAAAAGATAGGTTGCATAGAAATTAATCCCTGTCTTCCTCAGTAAATGGAGAGGAAGCCAATGTCTTATTCTTAAGAAAACAAAAAACAAAACCTCACACAGTTGGAAAGGTTCTACATTCCCAGCAGTTTAATGTCCAAGGCTTGATTTTCATAGTAGACCAGTTGCTAGCTGGAAGAGAGTTATTATGTGATTTCGTCTATATAATATTTATTATGGAACAGATGCTTATAGCATCGTTCTCTCTATTAAATCTTTACCATGATACTACACAAGACTTGAGTATTTCAAGTCTTCAATAGAGTTATTCAAATGGTAATTGAGAGACAAAGAAAGCAAAGCTTGCAAAACTTACATGGAAAGTTTATAAGATTAGAACCTTTGAACTACAACCCAAACCACAGTTCCCTCCCTTCCTCCCTGATGTGCATGAATACCTGATTAAGACTACCTTGGAAATTGCCTTGAAAAACCATGTAAGACATGAAAACTAATGCTGAAATGGGATTTTAGTTTTTCATTGCTTCAATTCTAATGTGCAGTTTCTTTGTTTACAGTTTAAGCCTCACTATTGTTTAGGGTAGGCTATTCTTATCAGTCACTGACTGTAGAAGAAGCTCTTGATAGAAGATACATGCACACACCTGGGACAGGTGGAATTATATTTATTCTTGCATACCTTTTCTCAAATCTAGGATAAAACATTCTGCCATGACACCAGAGTAGCAATGTGAAGTTTACACAAACAAATGCCGGGCAGTTTGCAGAAAATTCCAGTATGTTGCTCCAAGTCTGTGGAATTCCTTCCAGATTTAGCCTGTAAAATACTGCTACTTTGAGGATATATCACCTATTTTGTGTATTACTCAAAAAAATTTTGCACGATTTCATTATCAAAAGCAGGACCATAAATATGCAGAAAAGTAAACTTCAGGAAGTGCTTAATTTAATACTGCAGTGTATCTTTTGAATTTTAGAGTAGCTGACTGATGAAAGCAGGAGAAAAACAATCAATTTAACTTGACTCCTTGACTTCTTGCAACTGTTTTTTAATTCCCTCTTCTAAAAATATCAGTTTTCTCCTAAATTAGGCATATTAAAACAAAATGCTCCAAGTCAGGCTTTCAGAGTTTCCCAAGCACTCTGCTGTTGTCTTTAATCAACATTGGTCCAAACAGAGTGCAGAACTACCTTCTGCAGGGCACAGCTACATTATGTGGATAGTTTGGATTGCATTGAATTGGACTGAGTTATAGGCATCATTGACAGGTGAACGAGCTTTAGATTTTCTGAATATTTGTTTTCATTGTTTTTATTTGCTTTTAGCTGTTATTCTTCAGAATCACACAAATAACACGTAACTTATCTTCTCTAACAGTAACAATTACTAGCACCATCGGAATATTGAATGAATTACCTGGGAAAGACTAAATTAATTTGTTTTGGTTACAGTGAATTTTTTTCATTTGTCAAAAGCATTAGCTTTATTGCTTTGGGGAGTGGGAGAGAACTGCTGGACACGTCTCCTTCATGCAGGATTGAGTGGAAGTTGCTATTTCTCCAGCAGCAGGAGATAGCTGTCCAAAACAAGCCTGCACAGGGCTGCTTGAAAATTGAGCTGCATGAGCTGGGTCCTGTTAGAGAGCAATGTGTGCATCTGCAAACAGACACAGCAACAGGAAGGCTTCCAGAAAAACAAAACAAAGCACCAAATAACAAGAAAAGGAAATTGTGTCCTCAAAGAAAAGAAGACTTTTGATACAGTGTTATCTCTACAGAAGCTTGAAATTGTGGATTAATAGGTTACTTCACTTTTATTTCTTCCCTGCTCAGGTGAAACCTGGTGAATACTTTTTCTCAAGAAAGAGGGCTGAGCAATTCCTCATTCCAGGCAGAAATGCCCACAAGCCCTGCACACTGGCTACCTGCAGGAGTCACAGTATAAGAGAACACAAAAAACACTTCTGCTCCTAGCAGGGCAATCCAAAGCAATACATTTCACAACCTGTCAACAAACAAGGATATAGACTGGCAGTTATGAACCCTTCTGCTGGAAGCGCTTGTATGGATCTCATGAGAAGCAAAGAAAGTTCCACTCAGTTCACTAACTGATCATAAGTCAATAGCATATCCTAGCTGCAGCATCTCTCCCAGGCCTACCAGGTCTAGGCATAGATCCCAGGCAGGTGAACAGAACTAAATTTATGGTGGAATGGTTTGGAATAACAAATTAAGAGAAAGAAATCAGGATATGTTCAAAATTATATTCCATGAATGTAAAGGAAGGTCATGTGTTGCATACATTATTTTTTGCAGATAAGTAATTCTATCCCAGCTCTAAATTAATCATGTTTCATCAGAATGGTTTTGCATATGAATAAGGTTGCATTGCTTAGGAATTCAGGTATTTCATAAGAATTTCATAAGAAAGTGCAAATTTTTAGCATCTAGATCTTCCCATCAGAATGAGATCTTACAGTTTCATAAGGCAAGATTAAATTTATAATTGCAAGTTGCAATCACTGTGCTGAAAAGAACGTCAAGCTGAAAGCCTACCTGCCCTGTAATATTGCTGGAAGGATTTCTGAGCCTGGAACTGAAGTGCTGAAGTGATTGATCTGTTGTTTAAATGCCAGGGAGAGCTTTCAGGACTAGAGAGAGAACAATAATGCAGGTTGGTGTTTCTTTGAAATGGGGCTGCTCAACAGAGATAATTCAAAATGCATATCCTTTTGCAACTTTAGTTACATCCCAGTTTAAACTTTTATTTTTCTGCTGTGGTGCAGCCTGGAAAAAAAAAAACCAGAAAGAATAAAGGTCCCATTTCCTCCTTCTAGGTGTTTTTAGGGAACTTTTGTAATTTTTTTACTGCTTGGGGCTTGTTTTACTGCATTAATGAAAATGCGAAAGAGTAAGGTCACAAAGGAACAACACCAGCCAGAGCATGCTAGTCAGATGTAACAAAACATCTTGATGCAGATGTAGATCACACAGAAAAAGTAGACCAATGATCACCTTCTGGGGTCAATTGCCAGAAATATTGAGCTGTCCCAGCTCCCTTTCCAGAAGATACAGACAGAGCAGATTTTAGCCCTAAATAAGCTGTCTTCCACAACCCACTCTACTGGGCATGTTTCAGTCCCTGCATGTTTTTGGAGCATAGTGCGCTGCGACCAGGCACATTTTTATTTCACTCTGCTTCACTTTTTATTGAGGAGCTGTTTTTCCTCCCAAAAGACAGTCATATTGAGAAGTGGGAAAAATGTCAGGTGCCTTTGGCCTCCTGAAGCCTGTTAATTGTGTCCAAACAGCCCTAATTTTTGCAGTCCTCCTAATCTAAAGCAATAGGTCCCAAAACTGGGACACACGGGTTATGAGTTGAGACACAGGAGAACGGTGGGAATGCTGTCTGTAAGTGGATCCTGCACAGCATGTAAAGGATGGATATTGAAGCTACAGGAGAGGCTGTCAGACAGAGTGGAGTATGGGATGGTATGAACATGGACACTGGGAACAACTGGGGAGAGAAGCACACAGCACAGCTCAGAGGCCAGAAAAGAGCAAAGGTAAAGGGAGTCACAGCAGAGCAGCCCTCAGGAGAAACAGAAGAGAGCAGGAACATGAACATATTAGCTCATTTTAAATGAAGCCTTCCATGGAGCAGGACTTAAAATTGTAGAGTGCAGCTAAGAGTTACTGTAGAAAGGGGAAGACCACCAACTGGATGACCCTGTGGAGGAAAGATTACAAAAGTCTGTTGCTATAACACCATCAGAATCTTGCTGTCATCCTGTTTATCTATCAATCAGATTAAAGTTTCCCATCCAATAACAAAAATATTGGTTGTTAAGGCATTTGACTTGTATTTACAAGTGAATGCAATTATTTCACTCATCACCAGGGTATTAGTGTAATCTTCCTAGGCTTCTGGTAAGCATTGAAATACTACTTTTGTGGTGAACCTCTTCATCTGGAATTTATCCCTTCTTGCTGCCAAGCAAGTCCTGAGGAAAAGCTTGCACATGCATGCTGTCCACTCCTTCAGGGTATAAGGTAAAGCATCAGTAATTTCCAGCAAGAGCATGGGGTTTCCTGGCCAGCAAACTCAGAAATGTGCATCACTTCTGTACTGGCAGGCAGCTGACTGGCAGGTCAAAGGACTTGTGCACGTTCTCCTTAGAGTCACTAATTACAAAGAGCAAGCTCCTCTCAGCCAGCAGCCAACAGCAATCAGTGACAAACAGGGAAATGTCTCACACTCTAGTGAGAGCATGGAAGGGCCAGAGGAGGGGAATCGAGAGCCCCTGGAGAAGGGGAATGCAGAAGACCACAGGGTAGCCTGGGGTATCATACGATGGATGAGAAGAAACAGAGAAAAATACAGCAATTTTACTGGAAGACATTACAAGGGGAATTGGATCAAGGAGGACCTTCAGTGGCAGATCTAGAGGTGTGATGGTGAAGGCTGCTTAAGACATGGCAGCATTGAAAGCACAGAGGTGGTGGCAGGCTACATGGAGGCAACAAGGAGCACAGAGGGGAAAAACAATGAGGGGCAAAGAGAGCCTGGAGGGGGAGCACAGGGAACTGAGGGCAGAAGAAATATTGTGATACATCCCCTTGCACCCATTTTCATTTGAAATTCAAACTCCTTTTTGGTTAAGTTATGACTTAGCAGTAAGATATAAACACTGGTCTCAGCTTAAAATGAGGAACACTGCTGGTCGCAGTGGCATTCCTCACGCTAACTATAGATAGTGCTTCCAAACTAGGAAGCTCTATCAAAAGAGAAGCTGTTTGTTTATGCCTGCAGCATCTTCTGCTTTTGCAAAGCAACAACAGAAATGCCTAATTAATTATGTTTGTTACCTATTCCTTGGAAAAGGGTAGAGGAGAAATAGTGCTTACCTTGAGTGCCTTCTGTTCAACTCAGTGAGAGGAACTTATTTGTGCTTAACCAGACCAATCTTTAGTTGGCAAAATGAGCTAAATCTGTATCTCAGTAGCTTTATTCTGTTGCCCTGTAGCTCTGTGGGCTAAGCAAGGATCTCACATTAGACTCCAGGTACAAGGCTAGACTCTATGGAGCAATGGGATGGGGAAAGAAGGTCTAGCCTAAAACCAACTTGGAAAATACATCTCTCACAAATAGGAAGGAGTCCACTAAAAATTGCAAAGTTAACTACATAAGGAATATAACACAAACAATACAGAAAATAAGCATTTAAAATTTGAAAAAGCCTTGTTTCTGATGCTGTCTAATAACAAATTAATACATAAATAACACCATAAAATTAAAAAGGAAGGATTAATCTGGAATCTTAGTTAAATCTGACCAGAATTTGAATTTGGTGTCAAAACCATCCAAAAGATGCTGAACATTCTGTAATGCATATTTATTTAATCAGTCTGAAACTAAAATTAATTTTTAGATTATTTTAGGTAGCACATTTTCCCCTAACAATTTCAAGTAAAATTTTGTGGCCATTATATTTACAGAAAAGCAATACAAATTGGTTTATTTAATGATCAGAGACAAGCTGAAGTCCCCTGTGAAGCAGGCATAGCTAAATTAATGCTTCCCTGTGCAGCATCGCTCCATGATAAAAGTTTTCATTGAAGCTGGGACTGCAGAAGCAAAAAGGAAGAGGTAATTTAGCACTCATTAAAGAAATGGTACTCAACAGTTGCAAGCCTATAGAGTTTAGCTAAAACCTTGTAAAAGAGAATGTAATATTGCACCTAGATAAAAATGCTCAGATGTTTATTAAGAGCCCATACTGAATTCTTTGATATGCGCTGAGATTATAAAACCTCAAAGAATAAGCATTGTTGTGAAATGCCCAGCTCTTTGTGCTTCCAATACAGACTGTCCTGGCAATGCTCAGTGAGTTGGGATTAGTTCTCAAGTGCCCTCTACTGGGAATTAAACCAGTATCCTGCATCACGTTTTGCCCACGGGCACTTTACAGGCCCTCCACCGACACTGTGTAAGATGTGTCATTTTCTTATGCAACAATTTAACAAAAATCAGAAGAGATTTTATTTCCCACCAATAAATTCATAATCAAGATATGGCCTTGGAATCATTTAGGTTTTTCTAGACTGAAAATGGAAAACTTTTTCTTACTTTTTCTTTGCTCATTTTTTCTTCTTTTTCTTCTTCTTTTTCTTCTTCTTATTTTTTTTTCTTCTTTTGCTTTTTCCTTTTACTTTCCTTTTCCTCTTCCTTTCCTTTTCTTTTTTTTTTCTTTTTTGTTGCTTCTTTTTTCTGCTTCATTGTTGTGCAAATTATACACAGTGTTTCACTATTACAGAGAAGATATTTTACAGATTGAGTCTGCAAACATTCTTCTTCTCATTTTTAAAACCAAAGCAGAAAATTTATTGGTTCCACTGGAGGCACAGATATTGATGATGATGATAATAATAATCATAATCATAATATAGTAATACTAATAGTAATACTAAGAGTTATACCAATAGTAATACCAATAATAATAGTAATGAAGAGAAGGACAGGTATTTGCTAAGAGATCATTGAACACTGTCTCCTGAGAAGACAAGTGAACACTTCCCTCTTCAGTTTAAAACAACACGGGAGGATAGGGTTTTGTAGGCAATTTCAACTTCTTCCCTCATCTCAAAGTACAAATAGAATAGAGGAGATTCACTATGAGTTGTTGATCTTCTGTCTAAAGTTTATTTTTAAAGCCTAAACAATATTACAAAGGTCAACATGTACTTTTTATTACTTAGCAGGCTTAAGGCTTAGATGATGCAGTCATTTTTGTATTGCCTAAATACAATGAGTTTGAAGCCAACACAGGGATGCAGTGAAGGGAAACTCTATCTCCAGCACTTCGTCTCATCCTCCTGGCAGTCTGGCCTGGCAGAACTTGGGTGTTTTTCATTCAAAATTCTCTTCTTGGTCATGGCTTCATAGTTTAGATGTTATTGTTCATTTCTTGGCCAGTTTCCCTGCTACAGCACCATTATTCCTAGGTGCAAAGCAAAGTGGTGCCATGATGACAAACAAATTGTAAATTATTAAAGAAAATTAATAACTGGATTGGACACCAAAAAAAAACAAAACAACAAACTAATGTAAATGTTATTTGGCACCAGTGGAACTAAAATAATTACCTTTGTAATAATTTCAGAGAAATTGAGGCCAGCTTCTCTTTTGCTTGTTTGGGCAAATTATTATTACTAATGAAAGTCCAGAAACATTTTGAGAAACATTTTGTATTGAATAATAGCATTTAACAACTGTATAGAGATGGAAAATTAATTACAGAACAATCCTTGACTGTCAAAAACATGGAGGTACTAATTGCCCAAGAAGGTGTGACAGGCCAGTCCACTCAAATTCAACAAACCTGATATATTTTCAAGGTCTCAGTGGATAAAGCTGGAAAAACCTGTCCTAGCCAGCAACTGTGAACAGCAAACACACCCTGGTGGAGCTGACAATTTTGCTGCCTGTTGGCACTCTGGAAGACAAAGATGCAAAATACTAATGAAGAACATTTACATTTATTCTTTGTATTCTGACAGTTTTCTGTCTTCCCTAAATGTTTCGGAAAACAAACCCAACCACGTCCCCAAAAAAATTCAAAGAAAAATACACAAAAAAGAAAACTCTGAACAGAGTTCAGTGAAATTCTTTCTGTTTTCTTGTGGTTCCTACAGCTGTCACAGACACTAGCTGTTTTCCAATCCCAGTGTGGACTTACCCATGATCCCACAAACCCTCTCTCTGGGTCCAGGACTCCCAGCATGGAGTGTGCACAGATGGATATGTCCATCCTGCTCTCTTTCTATTTACCTGCCCTCAGTGACCATTTGCTGTTAATCCCTCAGTCCCCAAGGCCAGGAGCACCTTAGAGCCTGTGGGTTCTGCAGCTGCTTTCTGGGGGTACAAGCCGTGCTGAATCCCAAATGGGATAATTTCTAATAACCCACTTTTGTCCATCACTGAGCATTTTGCAGTTCCCAATAATTCAGTTACCAGATAAAGAAACTGCTGGGCAGAACACAAGCTCCACCTTCACGGTGAGAGAACTGGTGTAAACGGGCAATCTTGGGAGAGTAGCTGCAAACACACACTCCAAGCAGAAGAGCATTGACTTGCAATCCCAAGTGACAATCACAGGAATGTGGGGTTAAAACACAGCCTGTCCTATTTCTCACAGGTGAGATGACCTGGCTCTTCTAGGGCTCATTCCATGACAAAAATCAACAACAAAAAGTGGTGCAAAATATCAATCCTCTGTTCTGAATTTCTAAAATGAAGACGGTGGGATGATGAGTGCCTCATAGCAGGTATCTCAGAGTGGCAAAAGGATCAGTTTGCAAAGGTGTGATGGTAAAATACAGTGCTCATCTGCCAACCTTGCTGAAGTCAGGTGAAAAAATTGAGAGATGCATTGGTAATGCACATATCCAACCACAGCATCATCCCTGCAGGGTAGTACCATTTTCTTCCCAGAAAGTGTAACTCTAGAGACACTGAAAATGTAAGACCAAAGTGGGAAACAGCCCTGCAAGGCAAAACCTCACCTCTGCTCACCTCCAAGAGCTAACAAGCTCTTGTCCACAGAGTTTTTCCCACCTTTCTTTAGAGCTTTGAGCATCTATCATTTGTAGGAACCAACATGCCCTGCAAGTAACAGCTCTTTTCCTGAGGTGAAGCCAGGCAGAATGTTTATAAAGATTTCCCACCACACAAACAGACATGTCCAGAGGAAGAGTTATGCCCACAGCACAGTGTGAACTGTACAGTGGTGAGGGAGAGAGCCCTGTAAATAGAGATTGAAGCAGCTATGATTAGGGTTTTCTCAGCTTAGACCAAACTCTTTAATATTTCAATGTGATTTTTTAATGTATGAATAAATACTGCTTTAATAAAAGGAGTAATATGTCTGTAACCATAGATTTTTTGTTTGTTTGTACAGCTCCTCTCATGTAATATTCATAAACCTGTTCCTATTTGTTTTCTGATAATTTCACTAGCACATTGAAAGAGTGCCTGGCAAGTCATAAAATGCAATTGCTGTTTTCACAGCATATTGTGCACTTGCTAAAGAAACTTTTAGCCTCAAATGGATGCTACTCATTGTTTTGTAGCAAATTACAACATGCTGGGAGCACACTGGGAAACCAAATGTCAGCCTCCAAAGCATCATTCTTCCATTTAAAGGTCCCATCTTATCTTAATGGGATAACTGGAATGTCTGCTATGATTTCATATCCCTAAAACCACTCTTTTGCTCCTGCAAATGTTCTGACAGTCCTTTTCCAGTAACACAAACATAGAGACAAATGCACATGGTGGTGCTGGGCAAGTAGATGGGACGGCTTCATTGATTTGAAGAAATCAACTGCTTCTTTCTGTTTTTACTCATTTTTAGGAGAAGACGATACTACAACATAAGGAAGAATACCTTATCTGTGATAGTTGGGGACACAATATTGTATTAGTGTAGTGTGGTGTGGTGTAGTGCAGTGTAGTGTCTCGTAATGAACTACGTAATGGCTAGAGTATAGGTGTAAAATCAATATTGGCACAACATAAATCACTCAGATCATCTCCTGAAGACTTTTTACAACTTTCAGTATTTTAAAAATACAGCAGAAGCATTTCAGTTTAAAGCATAGCTGGGCCTTTGTAAGGTATGAAATGAAAATTGTCATAATTTGGTTTTCTTCTATTTGAAGACACAGATTTCCTCTCATTCTGCCCATTTCTGTCCAATCAATATAGTCAATATATTTTGAAATATGATCTACTATTTGACTATTTACTTATAGTTTGGGGGATTTTTTTAATTCACAGTTGTGGTAGCAGGCCTTTTAATCTGGCTTTTCAACAGAATTGACAATGTTTTAATAAAAGTATTTCTTATTGGTATGTAATATTTAAAACAGATATAATTCAGGTCTCACTCCTGTACAAGTGAGTCATCAGCAGTTCTATTACTCACTTAATGGCAATAGAACACAGCTCCAGATAATCTGTGCCTACTACAGACTTCATCCACTGCCTTTGTACACGGGATTTCTAAGAGCAGTGTGAAGTGGGCCACAGAATAGGTCTGCAACAGAGTCCAGATCCAGCCTTGTGAGATTTTGCTTCAGAGTAGCCCTGTCAAAAATACGTAAAATCACAAGAGGAAGAATATATTTGGCTGCACTGGAGTCCTGCAAGCTGCTACAGTGCTGCACTTTTACGTATCAAAGTCACCACTAGCTACTGTTACTGTGGATTTTGGCTTCACTTCAATATTTCATCTATGGCCTTTGGCGAAGATGTGGGTGTTGGCTCTATTGTCCTCTGACAACTCTAAAAAGAAACACTTTCCAGTGGATAATTACATATTGACAGCTGAAGCCAAGCCAAGATAAGGGAAAGGGTATTGAAGATGGGTGGAACCACAGATGGAACAAGTTCAGATCAATCTTTGTCAAAAACTGGGAGATATCTGCATGACATTGCAGCAATAAAAGAGGTTTGTCATTGTGTGTGTGTGTGTTTGTGCGCGTGTGTGTGTGTGTGTGTGTGTGTGTGTGTGTGTGTGTGTGTGTGTATGTGTGTGTTTGCACTACAAAGGAGTTATATGCCAATGTTTGATATAAAAATTCTTGCTAAAGAAAGAATAATCAGTGCAGTCTGGAAGCTAATCAATCCCAAAAAATCCCCCAGGTCATCTTCAGACAACTAAGCCCTAATTCTTACACAGAGATTCAGTTAAGTGCTGAATTGCTCTTCCCTAAAAATCAATATTTCCTGCACCTGGGTTTTAATTCTCGTTTTCAGAATTAATGTATTTTAATTGCTGACTATCTATTCCAAATTCAACAGAGTACATAGGAAGCCTTTATCTCCGAGGAACATTCACAGAAACTCCAGGGTCCCAATGCCTCCCTGACTGTACACATCCTCATGCTCAACTTCAACCATAGTAAAAATTATTTTTATACCACTCCCTCCAATGCCATTCCAAACAGATGGAGTCCAGTTCCACTGCTGGAACCACTCCTACTCACAGGAACCAGAACTAACTTCTGAGAGCGGACAGATAACTTTTCAGACCCTCAATTCTCTTCCTGGCTTTTCAAACAGAGCTCTAGACTAATTACTATCAACACAAGTCCAGTCCTGCACTGAGTGGGATGAAGAGCAGATCCATTAGTGCATTGTAGAAACACTTCCAAACTTTTCAGTTTGTTACTGATGATGTGAGCCGGAAAAATCAATCTCTGAGCTAACGTACAGATGAGTACAGCTAGCAATTTGTTTCTCTGTAGTGTTTTTGTAATAAGAGAGAGAAGATTTGTAGGAACAAAATAGTTTCAAACCTGACAAGAAATTAAACAGAAGGAGCAGATTAAACAGATCATTCAGCAAGGAGTACCTGGGTGAAAATAATAAGTACTGTATCTTTGACCTGGTCATAAGCATGCAAATCACACTGCCTAAGAAGGTCTTAATATTAAGCTTGTAGCTTTGCATGCAGGTGTTTCTGGGTGAAGACCAGGATCAAAAAATATCACTGGATTTTGTCTTTCAACTCTTCAGTTGGAGAAATTGTTCTTTTTCTTGTTGTAATGGCAGCCTAAGAAACCACTATTGGAAAACAACTTAATCATGAAAGACAACACAGAACAGCCCATAAGGTTTGCTTGATTTCAGCAGCTGAGAATATTGATTTGTGTTCACTCTTTGAACTGGCTGCAATATGAATGGCAATGGGGGAAGGGAGAGAAACACTGTCGCATCACCTTGAAGGAGCTCCAGTTACTTGATTTATCCAGGTGGGTGGGTGGCCTGACTAACCAGGGAAAGGCAGGGCAGGATGTGGGGAAAACAGTTTAGAGACAGCATCAGTCATACAGATGGGACTGTAACTCAGCCTGGGGAGATTAATGAAGAAGTATGAATGATAAATGCTTCTTTTTTAGGATTCTCTTAAAGATTCATTTCTTCTTTGCAAGTGATTCATTGTTTTCTTCCGCGATTCTCAGGTTATCTTAATAAGCATTTGAAAATCTTTTATTCAGTAATAAAAGGAAATAAGGTTTGAAGCCTCATTTCATAAATCGTATCTGACATTCAAAATATGCTGACGTATCAGGCTCGCTTCTGCAGGAGCTTTTGGAAGAGTGTCCTGTGGATCTTGAAAACTCTGTTTGCAGGTTCTTGGAGCTCATCTCAACAAAATATTTGAGGGTCTGAAAAGGGAGTGTGGTGCCTCTCACAGTCCTTATGGCATTGTCCACATCTTGTCTGCTTCCTTCTGTTCTGCTGCTCTACCCACATCCCTGCCTTGTGACAGGCAGGGGAAGTGAATTCATTCTTCAATATTACTTATTTTGGCCACAAGAGTCAGTATCACAGACCACAGATGGATTAAGCATATTTGATCTACCTCTATGCAAATTAAATTCTGAAGAATCCAGAATTGGTTACAAAAATAATTCAAATTATGTAGAATTTAAACTCCTTTTTAATCAAACCTATGCCAGAGCTACAACATAGTTCCACAGAGGAAAATTGAAAGGAGGCTACTCTAATCTACGCATGTTACGCTCTCCTTTTGTAGGACAAACTTTCAAAAATAGCCACATAATCTCACTAAATAACATAAGTAGGTACAGTCTGTACCAAAGCCCACTTCTGTTGTCCAGCTGAGTATCAGAAAATCACAGAGTAAAATAAAGTACCCCAGTAGCTGTTTTTCCGTTGAACCCAGTCACACCACAACACCAGCAGTAATTCCAGAGATTTGCTTGCTGTGGTGCAAATTCCCAAGGCAAAAAGGAAATTTTAAAGGACTAGAAGGACAGTTGTTATAATTCATCTGCATGAATATTACTTGCCTGTTAAGAATTAATTACCTACATAGAAGCTACTCTTTATACAAGGGCAGTGTGAACATTTCCAGCTGAGAAAGATCTCACACAACGTCTACTTGCCCAAGATATTTCATACCTCAGAAAACTCATATGTAATATGCTTTTATTGACAATTATGTCAGTATGGCATAGCAGGTGTTTGGGCTATTCCACCCACATGTCCTGTACTTCCCTGACCGCTTCAGTACCTTGAGGCATTCCTGCATCACCTTCCCCTCATGACAATACAGAGTCAGCATTTCTGTCATCCATGATTAGGCATACAATCACAAAAAATTCTCAGTGGCAAAACAGGTAAGTGTGGGAGTTTGATAAGGCCATAATTTCTGATAAATCCAATTACCCAGATGGAGCTGTCATAGTTATAACTAAGGTCTGCAATTCTTATATTATTTTCTGCCAGTGGTTTGGGATGCAGGAGAGCTTAAACCTGTTAGCAGATGTTTAGAAAAAGTTACTAATGAAATGAAAAGTTATTAATGCTCTCTTTCTTTGAATGAAAACCCAGTTACCTGTAGAAGACATAATTTTGCTTTTTTTCCTACAAGAGTCAGTTTGATTGACAATCAAAAATTTGTTCTGTCAAGGCCAAAATAAAAAATTATCATTAGCATCTCAGTTACGTGAAAAGGTCCAATTGCAGTGAGCTGTGGTTTAAGGAGTCGATTTCCGCTGTGATAACCCAATAGTGATGTTAAACTCATGGACCAACAAAGAGGAAAGTCTTAAGATTGCAAGCATCAAACTGGCATTGCCTGAGGGTGGCAGTGCTAATGGCAACACAATGACTGCAGGTCCAGGATCAGTCTAGCACCCACAATTGGTCCTCTCAGGGACAATGGGAAGGTTGAAAAATGTTAATTCATCTTTCACACAGCAAAACACAGCTTATTCATAGCATGTCCAGGCAAGCACCCATCTTCTGCAGAGGGACTGGGGTGCACACAGACTTGTGCACCTCCCATTTTCCCCTCTATACTACAGCCCAGTCCAGCTCTTTTGTACAGTTTACAGTCTGGTAACTCCAGTTTTGGACCACCTAAAATTAAATTGAACTGGAACTTGTTAACAATGTTCTTTCAAAGTGGAGCTTTGCATTAAGTAATAAAAACTGTATTTTAGATCCATTTCTTTGGGAGTATGGCCCTGTAGGCTTTTGGGAGTAAAGCTTATAAAAGCATAACAATTATAATGCTATTTCAACAATATCTTCCTGTTTTGTCATTGCACAGATGCTTTTGCCAATGGGCAAAATTCAGGAAATGTTTCCTTGTTGGTAGTCAGAGATGCAAAAATAACACACAGAAAATATAGTTTCAGATCTCTTAAACTATCCAAATTTTACAACTGTATATATTTCTTCTGAGATTCCAAGTGGATGTCTTTTTCTCAGATAAATATCCAGAGGCCACCATCCCATTTTAGCAACTTTCTGAGAACATTCAGAGCCAGAAAAACCTTTGTAAATTTATATTTTGGGATGAAGTTCCAGGTAAACACAAACGAAGGAGAAGAACAGGAGAATGTGCTTTGTTGGTCAGGGGTCTCCAAAGGAATGAACTAGACTAGTTGTGCCAACTCAGGTCCATATTTGGGAAGTAACATCAAGTTCATCAGGCTGTCAGCTGTAACTTTATGGTCTGCACCCGCCAAAGCCCACCAGAGAGACCCCTACTACAAGACAATGCATGCACCAATGGGAGGATAAATAGGCAAATTATTCCAGGGAGATTATTTTCATACATACGTTTCTTTTGCAAAAACTAACAAATATGTATGTAAAATAGTGTGTGTATATATATAGAGAGAGAGAGGAGCTTTTCTATATCCCCATGCATGATATTCTGGTGGAAATATCCCCTCGTGCATCCAGCACTGTAATAAAGTACACCTGCTTTCTAATATGAAAATTATAACGTTTTTATACAGTTTGCTTTCTTGCTGTTTTTGGTAACACCTTGAACACAGAACATTAAACTCCAAAATTCCCTGTGATGCTGCTTGCTCTTAAAAAAAGTAGAGGGTTGAAATTTACTTATTTTAGAAGAAGAATTGCATGGGGTTTTGTTTTTTAATAAATATCTGAAATTATAACCTTCCACAGGCACTATAAATATTCTTCTTCATGGATTTGTGGTAGGAATTTAAAATGCATCCTGTGCTGCAGGAGCCAGAAAAATGACTATGAAGCCATAGACAGGAGTAACGCTTCACCAGCAAAGCCAGCATCCACAATGACTTTGAGAATCCATAGGATTTTATATTCTTTCCTTTAGGTCATACTTGCATCACATTAATGCTACCAAAAGTCAAGGAAAATATAGTCTTTAATAGCTTGTTAGTACATTGTGGTGGTAAGTTGCATTTTAATAGACAAGCTCTCAGACATCTGAGATGCAGACCACGTCCTGAGAGCACGGCCAGGCTCCTCTCACCACAGACTCAGGATGAGCAGGACTGAACTCTTAATGTTGAGCTATTTTAAGATTAAAAAACTTAGCAGGCAATATAATTGGATGAACTTGTTATTTGTCAAAACTGGCCCACTACTTCTCATGACAAAATTAATTGGGACACAGCAACAGAGTGGTAGAGGAGGGCCGGGTTGGAGGAAGAGAGCTCAGTGCATTTTGATGGTAAGACAGACTGCGAGCAGGGATTTCTCTCCTCTCATCATCTGGAAAATCTCATCTAGAGTGCAGACTCCTTTTTCCTAGTAGGAGCTTTTGCCTCCTTAGCCCTCACGTCTCCTTCAAGAGCAGGCCTGATTCTCCAAGGCACCAACCCTGGAAAAGTCAGAGGCAGGATCCTGCTTTCCTTCACCATCACAATTTTAGCAGTGCTTACAGAATGTTACCACAGATGGCTGCCTCTCTGCCTATGCTTAAATTGTCCCACTATTCTCATTCACTGTGTATATTGGAATTAGAAAACATCACAGCAGTAATGGGTGGCCGGGGAATAAGAGAGAAAATAACAATACCTTATTGTTACCATGAATCACAGGTAAAAATAGCTCAGTATGTTGTGATCTGTGTTTACAGATAAAAAGAAAATCCAGCC
The DNA here is from genome assembly GCA_036630365.1 of Acanthiza pusilla. Lineage (NCBI taxonomy): Eukaryota > Metazoa > Chordata > Aves > Passeriformes > Acanthizidae > Acanthiza > Acanthiza pusilla. The sequence continues at coordinate 24,138,483 of JAXCHO010000036.1, forward strand.
CCAAAGGTATGCACCTGTGTGTGAGTATAAGCCAGGTTTGGCATCTAGTCAGTTTTCTAATTAGTAATTAATTTCTCTGAAGTAATCAGAGTGAACTGAAAAGAATATAAAGAAGAAATTCTTTACTCAGAGAGTAGTGATGCTCTGGCACAAATTTTCCAAAGATGTTCTGGATGCCCCACCCCTGGAAGTGTCCAAGACAGGTCAGAACAACCTGGTCTAGAAGGTGTCCTTGGCAGGGAGGTTGGAATAAGATTATCTTTAAGGTCCCTTCTGACCCAAACCGTTCTATGATTCTATGATCTTGCTTCAGCTGGACAAAACCAGTCAGGGAACCTTCACCAGAAAGCTTGAGGCACAGAAGGGAGCAATGTGAACAGATCTCTGTGCTGATGGTTCTCTAGGAACAGCTGGAAGATCTTATTGCCTTTTGGTGAAAAAAAGTCACAAACATGAAACAGCCAATGCATGAAAAGTTGCAGAGAAAGCTAAATTAATCTCTCTGCCTGCATCCAAAACCCCAGGACACAAAATGGCAGATAGTACATAAAAACTGCAGAGCAAAACCATGAACTCTGTCCACCTCTTGCTGTGTGAATCCAGCCAAGCCCAAGAGTTTTCTGGCACTTTCAGATAGGTCAGATCTCCTGGCTGCTGCTTCTGGGATCAGTTTTAGGGGCATCTGAGCTCTGAACACCAGCTGGGCTGTCACTGCTAGCTGGCCATTTGTTGTTGAGACAGTAGTGCCAAGTCAGTTGGTTGTATGGTTTGGAGCTGAGTTCTCAATCACACAAATACCCTCTGTGCTGCTGTTGTTTACCCCAGTTTTCAGACCAAAAGCCTTTCACATAGCTCATATTCAATCTCTTCCCATTCTCTTATGCCATGGGACTTGCCAGTAAGCTCTGTTTGTTAAATAAAGCTGAGTGACATTTTTGAAAACCTTTCTTAATGGACCAGACTCATCATCATAACCTCAGCAGCTGCCTGTACAAAGCTCTGAGGGATTTGGGAGCAGTGATCAGCCACTCATTCTCTTCTGCCGAAATCCCTGCAGCTTTATCATTCCCAGAACGTCAATATCCCTTCTGCTACTACATTAAGCAACACAGTGTTTGGTGTTTGCTCACCCTCTCTTCAGACAAAAGGCAAAATTGTGTGCCTAATGCAATAATTAGCTGTGCTCATAGGGCACACAAAAGACCTCAGATGAGGATGGAAGAAGCCAGCAAAGGAGATGCCACCTCCACAGACACTATAGTGCTAAAGAATCTCTGTTTACAGCCGTGTTCTGTCTTTTACGTTCACACAATTTTTCAGATCAGGTGAAGCCCAAGCTTCTAAGAAGCACTTTAAAGATGAGGCCCAAGATTTTAGGGAAGATTTGGTACATGGAAGAAGTCACTGTGAAGATATGGGACCTCCCCACTATGCTTGTGTTAAGCCAGCTTGTTTGTTAAATCACTAGAGAAAGATGCCTTGAGTAAGTAGTCTGCAGGAATGAAAAAAGGCTTATTTTGGTCAATAGGAATGTTCTTCTGCTGTCAAGTCATGGTTCAAATTTAGTTCCTCAAATGGGACAGATGCCAGTATAATTTCGACTGAGATTAGACAATAAGGATATATCTGAGACTCTATCCAGCCTTAATGTAACTCTTCCAGTTCCACTCTAGTAAATAAATAATGCATGTTTTTCTTACTTTGATAACTCTATACTATAGCCATTTATAGCCAGGTTCCACTGGTACCTGAATGTGCAGCCATAAGATGTGCATCAGCACCAGGCACTTGAGACTATTGTCACCACACGGATGGCTATCCCACAGCCCTGATTGCTGAAATACCTGGGAATTACAGATTTGCATTTAATGGGAAAAGTTTTAGGTATTGTAACACAGAAAACTCCTATCAAAACCAATACAAGTGGGCCATTTGCAAACCTCAATAAACAAAAAACAAGTGAGGTCAATAAACAATCATTACAAGAAGGAAAAAACCAGCTCAGCCATGAAGAAAAAATAGATAAAGTGATGGGGATTTTTTTGTTTTATATATTTTTAAATTAATCCATCATTATATGAAAACCGAAGAAGTAAATAGCATGATGGCTAGACTACTTCACCATTGATTTTTTAACAGTCTCAGGTCATGGTCTTCTTCATCTTTGAATCACATATTGAAATAACTGATGTGCCAAGTATGAGGACTTATTGGTCCAAACTCAGAATTATGTCTAACTTAGCATTTAAATCATATTTTTTTCTGGGTTTTGAGATGCCTGATTTTACTCTGTAGTTCACTTTGGACAGATGATACTGAACTTTCCTAGAGTGGCTGTATTGAAAGGAGTGAAAAATGACATTGCACAGATATATCTCTTTATTACCATGCTTCTGAAATACATCAAAACATTAAGCACATGATTGAATAGAATACCACTGGGAAATGAACTATATAGCCCTGCTGACTTATGTTTGATTGCACTTAATACTTCAGGGCTGACTCTGCCAGAGACAACTGTCTGCACAAAGCTGTGTCGGCTTCTGCCTCTACAGAACGGAGCCAGCCCTAGGCTGGTGCTGCCAAGCAGAAAGATCTCTTTCCCCAATTTCTGTCCCCAGTTTGGTCTTCCATTGTCCATCAGCCTCAAAGCCAACTGATGGCGCTTTGGGAGCACTTTCTGGTGCCAAATTCTTACTTCATCCTAGCTGCGGAAAAAAGTAATTAAATGAGCCCCGTACCAGGGTGGAGGGAAGAAAGAGGGTATTGATGTCAAAGGGTTAAGAGTGACTCTGCTCTCTTGCAAAAAGAGCTCCCAGAAAGCTCCCAGGGAATTTGAAAGTTTTAAAGACTCCTCAGGAGTAAAAGGGAAGCTGAGCTGAAGTAATGGGTGATTCTCTACCAGGATGTTTTGATGTGCATGTGTCATAAGTGTGGGAAAAAAATGGTGGGATGATCAGAATTATTTAATGTCAAGTGAAAACCTGCAAGAAGTCATTCCACAAGCTTCAAAGCATGGGAAAAAAATTTCAGCCAGAAAATTTTCTGTTAATTCTTTCTGATTCTCAGGTCTTTTATCTTCCTTTCTTTGACAGGATGGGTGTGAGGCTGTGGATGCTACATTGTTTGTGATCTCCAGCCTTATGATTCAAACTGAAGCCTGTGAGAAAGGGTTTGCTCGCCCCATATAGAGACCGCTGTCACCAGCTACCAGCTGACTCAGTAGGTGAGAGCACTTTGCTTCCAGCTTAGTCAGATTCTGATTTTACTTAATGTTTGCATTGAGAAGTTTGCCACTATTTAGTAAGTGCACAACTCACCTGCTGGTCTGGAATATTCACCACATTTTACTAAAGCTATGAAAAAGCTCCTGTTTTGTTAGGAATATACAGGTCACAGTTGGGGTTCACAGATAGCATTACTCATTTCAGGACACTGGATAACAAGGCAGGCAGCTGCCATCTAAAAGAACTGAAAGTACATCTGAAATATATCTACCAGATAATACTTTTGTGCATTTACTGCAGTTACGTACATACAAAAGGATTTAGCTATTTTTCCAACCAGTATCTTGTGCTCCATCTTTTGGACAGTAAACTTCCCTTTCTATCTATTAGCAGCTCTTTATTCCAAGGGGGAAAAAATCTGAGTCAGGTTGTTTTGAATGATTCACTGTGAATAAACCTGAGACATTTGGCCAGTAACTTCTTTGCAAACAATCTTGTCTTGTCAGTTATTCTTGAGAACAAGAGGAGAAATTTAATACATAAATAAATAGCTGTTGCAGGTAATCCGTTAATAGGTAGTTCATCTCTGTTTGGCATGTGACTGGTTACATTTCACATGATACTTTTGCTGCTTCCCAGGAAAATCTTTTTAGAGATTCAAGCACAACAACAGTGGACCAGCCAGCATTCTTCTCCCTCTGCAGCTGTGACCTTTTTGACATGAATATAGGTATTCAAATATAGAAAAGACATTGTTTGTCAAGTACCCTTTCACTGAAATGCCTTGTAAAGAAACACTTTGGATGATCAACCACTCAAAATTTTAAGGGATGTTCACAGTATTTTTTCCTTGTACTCCTAGTATGGGCCATTTTTACTTGCTATCATATTTGCTTGAGAATTTTCATCTCTGCTCTTTTGTAATAATGTCAGGAAGGTTGTCAGATTTATTTTCACTCTGGGCTATTAGAGGTCAATAGGTTTCAAGTGCTGTTACATGACAAGGGTGCAAGTATGTGCAGCGTCTGAGGAGAATGCTGCCCTCCCCAAGCCCCTAAAACCTTATCTTCATGAAGGAAACTAATCCCTATAGAAATATATACTTAGGATGCCCAAAACACTTACTTCATGTTTTGAGCTTTCTTTGTGCATCCAGATTTCAAAACACTACAGAAAACACACCTTGACCTCAAGACTGTAAGAGATGACTTAGCTTTTTCCAGTGCATTATTTTCTAGGCTCAAACACAATCTCCTAAAAATTTTGGATGCTTAATTTAGGGTGCTATAAAAAACCTGCTGAACTGAATACTATCAGCCACTTACCAGTCTGAGTAATGTCAAATGACCTTTATTATGTTCTACTGCCCTCTATGTTCAAGCACCATGTTCTTTTACAGCCCTTCTATTACTCTATAAAGTAAGGGAAGACAACATATTCGCAGAATTTTTTCCGAAACACAAGAGTCAGGTGTCTCTAATACAGTCCTCCTTTTTTTTTTAAATGACTGATTTTAGAAAGTATGAGCAATTCTCCACTTTCTTTCTAAGGTGATTGACATTTTCAATTTCACTCACATGCACATGAACTTTGATAAGCATTATGATTTAAGAATACTTTCCCACATTACAGCAGCACTTTCACATGGGAATAAATGTAGACTAAAATACCAATAATTACATTGTAGCTAAAAGGTAAGTAGCATTAATACCTGATATGGCATTGCTGCTGCCTGTTATTGGATAGCCACTTAACAACTATTCTGTTTGACAACTATACAGTGTAATTACATGCTACTATTAAATATTTCTTTTGCAAAGTTCCACTACAAAAAATCTTTTTTTTTAATTTTAGAAATACTAAAAGACCTAAAAAAAATTTAAAACAATTTAACAAAAATTTAAAAAGCACCTTGATGAGCTGAATGCTGTATTACAATCAAAAGCAAATCTGTCACGAACTGAATGAATATATAGGGATTGAACCTGGAGAGAAGACATAATGTCTTCATCATTCTCCAAGTGGATGTGGTGGGCTGAAGAAAATGGGAAATAAAGAAGGAAGCAGAATGCTCTGCAGGGCTGGAGGGAGAAAACACAGGTTCTAATTCAAATCCTCATGCACCTTGGGAGAAAGTGTAACCTCACTGCTGCAACTTCACCAGTTCTGGAGTGGAAATAAGAGTTTCTTCTTCAGGAGGGTGTTAGGAGGAAGAGCTGGCTAATCCTGTGCCTGTTCAAACATCCACTTTTCCCAGTTTCAGTCCCAAATGGTAATTTGGGAATCATTTGAAGCAGGACTGCCTGCAGACTCTACCCACAGCTTTGAGAGCCAGCTTATTTGCATTATTTGTCCAGGGCCAACTTGCTCTGCCTCCCTTCCCCATGAGGGAAGCAGAGGCCAGCCGTGCCCCAAGGCATCGTGCTGTCCTTCCTCTCAGCCTGAGCACAGCGCCCTAGAGACCGAGCTCCTCTGCATTCAGCATTTGGTAAAGGGAAACACGAACAGAAACAGAAGAAACTTTTCAGAGGCAATGCAAACTCACTGGTAAAGGTCAGCAAAAAAGCTCTGAATGTGGTTATTGTGAGCTTGCCTAATCTCACACTCCAGATCCATTGCTGCAGGGCTATTTGCAGCTTTTTCTTCACCATCTGGTACTAACTATTATGTCCACTGGCTTCCAGAATCTCAGGCTCTCACTGATTCTGAGCCTAGAGGATGCCTGCGCCAGAATGCTGGGCTAAGTGCCCTGGTCTGATCCAGAAAGAATTCTCAGGATCCATCCTAGAAGTAAAATGACAGCAATATCTAAATTCTAAGGTGAAAACACAGAATTACCGACTTGCTTACAGACACAACAATTAGACTAGAGCCTGAGAACTACACTATCTTGAAAAAAGATTGCCAGAGTCTCATGCTTATTTGATTGGAAAACTCTCTCCAAGAATTCAAGACAATAAACTTCAGGTCTTGGAAATCAAATTATTATGTGACAGCACCCCCTCTTATTGTATAACCTAATTGAATTTAACATCACACTGCATCTCTATAGAGAAAGACAATGATAAATTTTATTTTGCTGCAGAATCCTCAGAAACATATCTGCTAGATCGCAACTAGATTACTCTCTTGACAGCAGTGATAAATGGTTGTGATTTCCATGTTTTAAAGAACTTTTAAAGTAATAAACCAGTGATCTTGGTTCTCCAGTAAATAAGTGCACATTTTGTTAGTCCTCTGTCAAAGCTAACACAATGGCCACACTGTGATTGTCTTCACCAGAGGCAAAGCCAAGTGGGAAACACATCTGCATTGGCTGTCACTTTAGATTCCTTGACAGGACACATCTATCCAAGGAAATTTAAACAGTTATATGTTTTCTGGACACTTGGACACTGAGGAAGACTTGTATTGAACAGCTTGTTAGCATGTTTTAAAATTCTCTTTCCCTTACAAACAAGGTAGCACCATCTAAATTGCTGGGAGTGGCTTAGGCTAATTCCCAGGTGATGCCTGAGGATGGTTCAGGACGCTGATACTAGCTCCAGGCCAAACACTTTCAAAGGACCATTCCAATAATTTAAGAGCATGGACAATCACAAAAACGTGGAAATATTGTTTGAAGATGGCTTAATTCAATTTCCTCCTTGAAACTGGACTATCACCATCACTTGTTCAGGTCTGTCGCTCCTTTGTCCAGCCACGTCTTGAAAGATCCAAGGCTGAGGTCTGACAGCCCCTATGAGCTGCTTCACTACACTTCTGGTGAACTCACTTTTCTTACAGTTCTACCTGAACCACTGAACCCCAGTCTACAGTTATTATCCTACACTGCACTTTCTGGAACTACTGAGAAGAGTTTTTTTGGCAACTGAACACAATTTCACTTAGAAATCTATTTATTGTAAGAGATGAGCAGATTCTCTGGGCCTAGACTCCAGAAGATAGATGAAGAAGAGATGGAGCCATGGCAGAAATAGACTGGGTGTGGTTTTGTGGCAGGCACGATGTCAGGAGAACACCAACCTTGTCAGGAGCAATATCAATGTCCACAGGAAGACACAAGTTGGGACGTGCAGGGCTGCCAGGTTTAGGGCATGGGCAGTGTTCACAGCTCTCCCGTCAGCCACAGGCTTTGGCATTAACCCTCTCAGCTCAGGGACTGTTTCATGCACATGAACTACTGCATCAAACTGATATGATGAAGAGAGGAGAGGTCAGACAGAGCATGCACCTGTGGGTACCCAGTCCTGCAGAGAGTTCCAGCACTGCTGAGAGCAAGGAATGAATCATGGCACTGTCTGGCACGGAGCCTGCTGCTCCAGAAGGTGTGCTGAGCAGTGAGTACTAAGAGCTGTGAGACATGGGGTTAGTTCCTGGTCTTCACACTCTGCATTTAGGCTTGAAGCCATTGCAGACTGAACATCTTCAGGCTGAGGAGTCTCACATGTGCCTTCATCCCTCCTCCCCACACTGACCAGGGAGTACTCATAGCCTGCAGGCACCAGGTGTGCCACTCTCTGCAGTTATGTCAACCAAACCCAGGACACCTCAAACTGCACCCATCCCCTCAGAGCCTGTTCAGGAACCAGGCATCATCTCCAGGAAGATTTGGACACCTTAGAATACTGGAAGAGAATCCAGGGGGCTGGGAGGTGGAGAGGATGTGAATCTTGTAGAAAATAAGGGATCAGCAAGTCAGTGTTTTTAAAAACACTGGTGTGACTGGTCTTTTCTGTGGGATGTTTACACTGCAAAATACCAGTCACTACTTCTGGGCCTTAGGTTAACCTGTCAGATTTCCCCATATGTATTTGTATACACTCACTGACTATATGAATGCCCTTTAATTTTGTGTAAATACTTCAAAAATTATATGTGTCCGAATAATTTTTTTTTTAAAAAAGGAAAAAAGTGATGTTTAAACTCATATCAATCTAAATTCCTAAAAAAACTCTCTTATATCTGCACTTTGACATCAGTGCTTTTGCTGAATGTTAGTTCTACACATCAGTCAGTTGGGCATCAGAAATAATGCCACATGATCTGCAGAATTAAACACAACAGTGCATTTCGTTTTGACAATACCTTCAAAGCACTCATCAAATATTTCAGACCCAGTGGACACACAAAAGTAATCTTTGACAAATACAGAGAAAAGGTTCACAGGGCTTTTTCCCAGCCCTTTGGGAATATAAGGAAGAGAAAGCCATTATCTGTTCTCCTGAAATCATTGATCCCATTCTGCCTGGCCACATCAATGAGCTGTGTGATTTCAATACACTGCTAGTATGAATGATGTGAGCCTCAAATCTTGGAATAATCATATTCACCCACAGAAAACTGAGCTCAGATGAAAAAATACTCACAGCCATGCCTTCATCTAAAGCTATTAGTTTGGTTTCCTATCCTCCTATTTCTGAGAAATCTGTCCATCAAATTTCAGCTGCTGCTCAGTGCTGTCTTCACCATGAGACAAGCAGCACAACATGGGAGCTGTCATTTGTCTTTCATTTCTAGACTGGATTACAGATGTGTGATTACAGGAGAACAAGTGGGTGAACTCCTGATTCATTTCCCTGGAGGATGCAGATTGTCTTTACATAAGCTGTCACAGCTTCTAAGTGCTCCTCCTGCCCCTGACTTTCATCGATTGCTGTAAATGGACCTCCCTTGTTCCCAGAATGAGGTTCCCCAGGGGTATCCTGTGAGAGCACACTGTGCTGGCACATGTCTCCTGCAGCCAGAAAGCTCAGGGGGAAGAATTCCTGTTCTGCTCTCCAGAGTCAGATTTTAGACATCTTGCACAGGGCTTCCAGCATTGCACAAATTTGGGGAGATTATGGCATTCTGCAGGTGGACTGTGAGCTTTTAGTAAGCCTATTTAAAAAACATCCGTGAGCAATACAAATCTGGGCCAAGGGAAGACAAAAGACAAATGGAAAAACTCTTTCTCCCTTCATAAACTCCCACGGGGAGGAGCAGTTTCAGGTGTTCATAAAGTTATCCCACCAGGAAGACAGAGAAAATCAAGTTTTGGTGACAGGTCCATCTCATCACCTGGAAACCAGGCACAGCTTGCCTGGCTCCTGGCCCTGCTCCTCAGCTCACTTTCTTCTTCCAGCAGTGAGCAATGAGCAACTTAAATCAGGAGAGATGCAGATAACAGACTATGCCTCCCCTCAACACACTCATACATGGCTGTCACCCGACTAACAAACTAGCCTGTTCCACAGCAAGGAGCAGGGCTGTGACCCTACTTTTAGGACAGTTCTGTCATGAATTGGTGGTTTGGGAGGCTTAGAGAATCACCATCAAAAGCATTTGGTGAAAAGCAGGTTTTGATATAAATTCATGGAAGTGCAATGTAACAGAGATCAATGGCAAGGTTCACTCTATCATTTACCACATAGATGAAGCACACAAAGGGAAATCAATTCAAAATTATTTACACAGAGACCAGGGAGGGGTGCAAATTATACGGATGCAAAAAGATAAGGGTACAAAAGGGTTTAGCAAGCATTTAATCATTGACTAATTTGACATTCATAAAATGATTCAATAGGATTTACTACAATTATAACAGTGACTTAATTATATATTCAAGATAACATTCATGCCGTAATCAATTCAATCCACACAGACAGAATTCTATACATCTGTATCTGTGCATGCAAAGGTACCTGTGGCAGTACGTGTCCTGAGCCTGATCAGCCCTGGGAGCTGGTCACTGGAACACTTGGGGTCACTCCATCTGGGTGTAAGTCACAGCCAGCTAATGACATCTGCCCAGCTTGAACTAACCGAGCACAATTACACCTGTGCAAAACCAGTATGAAATCATTTCCACAGCAGATATCTGAATTTGGGTCTGAAAAGGCAAAAGGACCACCCTGCCAGACACACAAATTTATGAAGAATGACTTTCATTTTTATACACATGTAAATATACAGATTTAGTAATTAGTGTAACATTGCAGAAGCTGTCTCAAGTAGAAAGTCATCATTTTTTAACTAATTCATTGAAAAATTCCTTTCTGAGGAATATGAAGAAAACTAGGACTATGAGAAAACTAGGAAAACAAGCTCTCCATATTCCTTCACCAACCAACTACAGGATAATACTACCCCTTCCCTCTAGTACCTGTTCATGGACCTGTAACTGCATTCCTTTTTGTTTAGTCCCTTTTTGAAGCTGCTGACACCTTCTGCCTCCATTAATTTCCAAGACAATGGGTTCCAAGTACAACACACTACATAAAGACATAATTTCTCTTACACCCTTTAAAATAGTTTCTCACCAGTTTCAGTGACTTCCCCAAATTATTGTATTTAAGGAAAATAACAGTTCTGCAGACACCTTAACCATACCTCCATGCTTTTGAAAACTTTAACCATACACCCCAAAGTCCTCCCAGACTGAAATCCCAAGCTAGTCTGCTAGCTTCATGCCCTTATTCATTTTAGTTATCTTCCCTGTATTTTTAAGTCCACTCCGACTTTTTGAGATGCAATAATTGAAACTTCCTATAACATTCAAGTTATGGGTGCTCTAAAGCTCTGGATAGCCACAAAATTATGTTTTTCCTTTTGAAATCAAGACCGGATGATACCAAATGCTTTAAACTGATCCAGGAAGGATCCTTATCCTGTCCTCAGACCTACAATGGAAAGCTTGACCACAGCTTAATTACTCATTCTGCAGTATTTTCTATGTGCAGGCACATAGGGTGCACTCTCTTTTAGCAGTACCTGTTTGCTGCCACTTTACAGGATTCCATCCTGCTCACAAGTTTCTGTGGAGTTTCTGAGCCCGCATGGTCCTGAATCAAGAGGCAATCTGAAATGTGTAAATGAAGACCGTCTTCTTGTCCTGGGTTTTCACCACGTTAATGGTCCCTTAGGCTAATATGTTTGACTTTGCAAATTTGATAAGCTAAGAGACATGGCTCAGCAGACAGGTGGTAGCCCAGCAGGCCTCCACAAAAAGCCAGTCCCTCTGGCTCTAAATCTGTCCAGGTTTCAAAAACTAGTCAGTGACAGAGAAAAGAATTAGCCTCTTGCTATGCTTTACACACAGCCCATTTCTCCCAAAAGCGATGACCTTCTGTATTTTTGGCTTTAAAATGTTCTTTGGAGCTAAACCTAAGACCTACGGAATAAATATTCATAGCTGATGCCTTTAGAATGTTTGTTGCGCAGGAAGAAAATTTCAGGAAGAAACTTAAAAGTGTGTCAAAAAGGATTTAGGGGTTTGCATGTATGCATATATGCATGCATATGCAAATTCAAGAGGGTGCAAAACTTTGAAAATTGGGATTTTAAAGACACAGTTTATCTTGGCAGCAGAAATATTTGTGTTTACTGGTCTTTAAGGACCCACATTGATGAAAGTCACCATGGTAATAAGAAGCCTAGGACTAACAAAAGATGAGCCTTGAAGGAAAATAAAATTGTTTTTAAGCAAGGGAAACAGTTAAGCTAACATTTGATGTACAAATATCTGAAGGTGTTTCGATTTTTTTCCTTAATATTTCACCATAATTGGAGAACTAGGCACTAAAACCCACAATATACATTTCTATTTCTATTTAATTTTTTGAGAAATAAGTTAACCATGATGGCTTTTCACCAGAGAGGGCTTCTGGAGTGCTACATTAATTATTAACTACACATAGGCGTTGGTCATTCCTTCCCATTCCAATCAATACTGATATTGAATTTAGGTATTAAAAAATTGTCAGTTTGTGCCTTGTGTTTCATGAGCAAATGCACTGACACCTACTTCAGGATTCATGCTCTGCATTCTGCAGCTGAAGGCCAGGTATAAGTAAATTAATCAGGTTATTAACTTGGCCTGCACTACGAATTACAACTCTGTGAGTGGAGAGCAGAACACCTGAAACTTGCCCTTCTGATCTGCAGAGCAGCTAGAGAATTGGCACAGGAGCTCAGAGGCACTGGCACATTTTCCAAGAGCTTTGAAAGTCAGCCAGCACAACAGCACAGAGCACATACCTGAATCCAGTCAAGTCAAAATATTTTATCAGAAACCCATCAGCAAAGGCTTTTTGACATTTCTCCCTCAGAACTGTTTCCTATCACTGATCTCTCCAATCCATAAGAAAAAGCATAAATGACCATGAATATTATCATATCAATAATGAAAATATCACCTGGTATGTCAGATGCTTTTGATGAAAGTAAAGTTAAGGGGGGACATCTGGGGCAATTATGCATTGTCAAAACATAATGAACATATTTGAAAAGCAGAGCTGAAAATAAGCCACTTGAAACAAACCTGCCAAAAGAGTCAAAGGCTTCACATTTATTACCGTGGTATTTGGCACATTACATGGAACATTTGGCATTTCAGCAGCAAGGCCAGTAGGTCAACTCACCGAGTCTGTTGCTCTGGTCTTGGTAGTTCTTGGCTCTGGTCCTGATTAAAAGCCAGAAGAGGATGGAGTCTGGTGCTGAGAGTGACTCCTCTGTTATCAGTAGAGAAAATGCAACAAGTGCTCTGAATAATACAGCAAAATGGTCATGATAAAACACCACCCATTTATCAGGTGGAGAAAATATAGAACAAAGAAGATCTGGGAAGTGCAGAGCATTGGCACTTGGTCACTGGCCAACTCTCAGGGGTACTTAGCTGTAGGGTCTTGCACATCTCCTCTCCTCCTTCCTTGCTGCAGGATGAGTGCTTAGCGGCAGTCACAGCATAGCAGGTGCTCAGAGTACCTGTGTGGAAATTTGCCAGTGGAAATGAAAGTTTCAACTTGGTCCACCCTGTGGAAGTATTCATTTGTAAAGAGGGGCAAGAGTTAAACTGGAGTCTAGCAGCAGCTCAGACAATGAAGTGAGAGGAAAGGTAAAATCTGTGACACTAATGGAACTTTACTGCAGAACATTTCTGCATATTTTTGCTTTTCTTTCTGTGTGCAAGTTCAGAACTACTTCACATTCTATGCTAGTCAAAATCACAGAACCTTGAAACTCTGATTTACTGTGGGGCCAAAACACAAGTTCAGTAGTTTTAAATGACAACTTTTAATTAGTTTGAAACTGAAGTAGGTGAGACTCCAGCATTAAATAGGCTGTCATATACAAGCAAATATATGTGATTTACCATGTATTGCTTTTATGATATAGTGCAAGAGTTGCACATGGCACTTTGATATATTAAATGAATGGTTCCTGCCTTATAATTTCATGCTGCAAAATGAAATATGTGTAAATATATATAAATATATGTATGCATATACTTTTAAGCACATAGACTCCAGTGCTGACAGCATAAGTTGATTTCAAACCTGCTTAAAACAGCTGTCAGCTTTGGCTGGTTTAAAATAATCAAGAAGGATGTTGAAAAAATGAGAAGCAAATTGATGAAAAATTGAAATCTACATTGGAGGAAGCAAACATGCCAATTGAAAAAGATAGTTTTTGAACTCTTTTGAACGACTTGTTAAATAAAATCAAAGTCAATTAACAAGCCATTCTTCGGTTGCACAACAAATAGATCAGCCTGGTCACAGCTTGCCTTGGCCCTCACACTATGGCGCAGTGTCCCAAGACACTGCGTGTGCAAACACACACGTGTTCTGCCATCTGCCTTCCAAAAATTAATAGACAAAAACACTGAAAAGGCATGGGGAATCTGATGAGAAATCATTAGCTTAGTTCAGGTTACCCTCTATATTTCCATTCAAAATGCAATACAGAAAATGTATGTATTTCCTGTCAGAATATTGACTGTGATGGGTGAAATACACTGCATTTCCTGATTCAGCATCAGTTACCACAGGTTTCAGGTTTGTTTGATTACCTCCCAGCCAGACTCTTATTAAGATACAGTGAAGAACATCTCAGTCCTGGCTCCTCCTACATGGTCCTTTGCACCAGAAGTGTGTGGTGGGCTTTTTGCTCCATTAGCAGGCCTTGTAAACTCCCAGGGTAGCTGCTCATCCACCACCATGAAACAAGCAGAACTACAATCAGTATTTCATCTGGGATGGGAACAGCTTCAATAATTCATGTCCTTCTTCCAACACTACTTGCCCAGGCCAGTCCTTCAGGAGACAACTCAGACCCTTGTTCTGGATTGCAATATCCCATGATTGTGACTGCTACTCCATCCTGGGATGTTCCCAAGGAATTAGCTTCCCAAGCCCACTGCAAAGACAGGAGAGAGTGAGACTTCTCTTGGGAGTCTTCTCAGGGTTTTCAGGCTAGAGATGGGACCCTGTGCTGTTCATTACCTGGTAAATCAGAGGAGAGATCAAACTAAAGCAGATTTACCCTCGATCAACTTTCAGACTTTTCAACATCTCCAAGCTATGCAGTGGCTGGACAGAAGTTTTCAGAAGCCAATTATGGATGCAAAATCTAATGATATCGAACAATTCTGAGCATTTCAGCTCTCTATCCTTAGCTCATTTTCTTACCTCAGAGAGGCACATGCGAAGTTTCACAATAAACAAACTGATCTCTAGCAGGAATGTCTCTTCTAAAACTCACAAGGAAAGTACGTGGCATAACAGCTTAGTACCAACAAAGGAAAACAAAGAAAAAAAAATTAAAAGCTGTTCTCATCCTTCTCCTGTACAAACATAAATGTCAAGCAACATGAATTAAAATTAATTCCAGACCTATTGAAGACTAGTGCCTAAGCAATCCTTGGAAGGTGCTATTTAGAGAGAAATGTAATTTTGGGGAAGTTTTAGATGCCTCAAAGGAAGACTTCATCTCTCATCTAGACCATCATTAATTGTACTTCCCTAAAGAGATCATAGTACGTAGACACATCAGGAAGGAGTTCTGCATTGCAGAACGGAAAATAAATGCAACTTCTGTGAGATGCCCTTAATGTGAGTAAAAAGTAAATATGCTTTTAAATTCTCTGTTCCTTGGATACCTAAATGCTTAAGACTTATTAATCAGTAATCTTGTCCTTTTCTCCTCAACTGCATCATGATTCCTATGATTAGCAGTACAAATGGAGTATTTGTACTGCCTGAGACAGCACAAGCAGGAGGCTCATAAGCCCACAGGACTGGTCCTGACTTCTACATCCCTATCATTATATAAGAAAAAGATGCTGAAGTGACCCTGCACACTGACATTACTGCTTTGTCATCATTTCTTATTCAGCAACTCTTGTGAGGTACACTAAATTAGTTCCAGTAATTCATTCCCCTCTGATCCCTAAATTTTTCAAACCAGCCTTTTCAACAGGTTTTTCTCAGCAGCAAATCTGGATTTAGGCTTAGAAAATTAATTTAGCACCCAAATTACGAATGTCAAGGCCGAGAGTCACTGCATTAGCAGCAGATCTAGAAAGTCTTCATATGGAGAACCTATGTTGGCATAAAAGGGAGACGAGAATTAGGAACATTTCCTAACCTGCAGCTTCCCACTGAAGTTGAAGGCCAGCCAAAGTAAGGTGTGGGCTAAGTCTCTTCTACAGGTACTTCTGGGTGGTAATTCAGGAATCTAAATTAGCCTCCAGCTGTGAATTACCTTCAGAGGATTCCTATCTCTCCACCAACCATAGCTGGAAGTCTGGGAGGCTATTCTAAATCTCACATCTAGGCACGACTCATAAGTTTGGTAGTTTCAGTCAGTCTCCACATGTGCTATCCTTGGATCTGTGGCCAACATACAGACAGTATTCTTTTCCCTAACATGGGGAAAGAAACTTCTCTTTTTCTCAGTGATTTGACCCATTTATTTCAACACTGTTCATCTCTCCTGTGACCCCGGAAAAAGTAGAATTCCAAAGAAAGTGAACTTCATTAATTAAACCACAGATTTTTTTTTCCAGAACTTTTACTGGAGCACATGCAATAGAAATTGCAAGTTATCTGTTACTTGTCAGGAGATCTTGCCAAAATATTTTCAAAAATAATCATTTCATGATGCCCTATTAAGTAACAGAGTTTGAACACCCCTTTCCAAACACATGTTGTGCATTTTTAGATATATTTTTTCAGCTGAAGTAACTGCTTCTCTGTCACAAGCTCCACAGTTCTTCTAAGAAACTTCTCTACATAAAATTGTCTAAGCTGTCTTCACTGGCCACATATGCTTATTAGGCATATATTAACTTTACCAATATGTCTACTTGACACGATGCAGTGCTGTACAGAGAAACCCAAAGCAGTTCCAAAGAAATCAGAGAGATATCTGGAGCTGCATCAGCCTGCTCTTTCCACAAGACTAAAGTATCCAGCCTTGCAAAAGTCCTCACCACTCTGCACTAGGGCTGCTGCTCTGGCTTTTGTTCCCGAAATAGGTCATTTGTTAAACCATGCTGCACACGTATCTTCTCCCACTTGATTTCAAACCAAAATCTTTTCGTGTATGGAAATAGGTGGGAGCTACCATAATTCTCAATGAAACCAAAGCTATTAGTCCAATATCATTTAGAGAACGTGGTGAGTATGAGATCAAACCTCATGGAAACAGGCTCCAGCCTAAACATGGCATGCGGTGTTTCTGTGCCCTAAGATGGCAAAGGCTTCTTCCTCTTCCATGTTGGAAGCTTGGATGAGGCAGCCAGGTACAGACATGACACTTGGAGCTGTGCTGCAAGAAGGAAGTGTGACAATGATGCATAAATTAACACTAAAGTGAATAACATTATATTGAGAAACACTAACTTTAGCAGGGTGAAAGTTTAAGGTTGACTTTTAGCTTAGGTTAGGAACCTTCCTCTTCCAAGGGAACAATTGGGTTCCTTAGAGCCTAATACTCATCCCAAAGTAAGTTTCTAAAGTAAATGGAAAGAGTCATTATTCCTTTCTTTTTCCCTGATAAGGACTGCTGCCACATCTTTCAGATCCTTACTGTTGGGGAGGTTGAAATAGGAAAGCCTTACAAATATTATTACCTGGCAAAAGATGCTGAGAATGTGGAAACTATAAGAGAGATTGAAATGAAGACAAGTTTTGAGATACCAAACCCCAGTTACTAAATAACTGGAAAACAATGGTATGGCCAACTGAAGGTAATCCACTCTTTGATTAAACAATACCCTCTGCTTGCAGGCAGGTCCAAGGTTCAAAGCAGACCCTACTAACTTAGCAGAGGGTCCAAAAAGCAGTTTTTAGGGTTTAAAATATAACACCGTATGATAATGCAATGACTCTCATAGGCTATATGTAAATGTTGTAGGATTTGTAGCTTGTTCTAGATTGGTTAGTGAAAATTAGAATATTCAGCACAGAAGTTGATTTATTGTATTGTAGACGGCAACCACGGTATTCTGTTTTCTATTCTATTCCATATTCTGTACTTCTCTTCTCTCTCTCTCTTACTTCTCTGACCTGCTCAGAGCTGCATCTGGTGGCTCCCAGCAGGTCCCCTACACCCACACCTTTTCACAATAAACCTCACATTCTAAGACCTGATTCCAGAAATCTCTCATCTCTGTCCCGACCGCCCGAAACAAGCCGACTCAAACACCACAGACGGCAGTCCTACACTTACCACGTGGGTTTTCTTCTAAGACCTAAGACAGAAAAAAATCTGCCTACAGGTTCTCTTCTACACTAGGAAGCATTGCACACAAAGAAGTTGCTTCTTATTCAAAAGCCTTTCACTGAAGCCTCCTTCAGTCTTCTCTCAAGATGTGAACTGAAGAAAGATTACCTTTTTTATTTCCATTTGCTGATTTCTATTCATCTGTGGTAAAATTTTACAACAATGCCATTAATCAAAACTAAATTTAAATAAAAATCTTATTTCATTATCTTTTATTGTTGGTACTATTGCTCTCATAATGCTGAATAATGTCAATGATGTGCTTGTGTGCCACCAAATGATAAATTAGAAAGCATATCGTAAGTGGAACTTCTTGTTTCACATTGAGCCCTGGAAAGGTTTTGCTGGATTAGGTACGGTATGGTCTATTTTATAGCAAAATACTTCAAATTTTCTTTTTTATTTGCTAGAAAGGCTACTGGCAAACAATTATTTTATGCAGAACACCAAACAATTGTAGCCATATATAAATCTATATAACCCAGTTATTAATATATTCATGAGGCAAGTAGAACATTTACACATATCAATCCTTTTGCAGGTAATTTATACATTTTGAACAGAAGTGTTGCATTTTTCAGTGCACAATCTAATTCTAAGGACTGCCATTGTTTTGTATCCGTGCAGGCCATTTTGCCAGTCTTGCTCTTTTACGACTTTGCTTTTATCCACTTCTACATGCCTTTTGTATTTCTGTTTGATCCTATTAGCACTGAGATCAATCACAAAATTCCTGCTGGGAGCAGAATGGGATACTATCTTTGTGATGTCTAAATCAAATATTTGACACCATTTTTCCTTACACACCAGATCCAAACTGGTACCCGTTCCTCTAACTCTGCTCTTTAAGTCTTTCACTGTCAGGTCTTTTTGCCATTTAAAACAAATAAGACAAGAATTTAAATATGCAAAACTTTTTTAATAATGCCACCTTTTCTTAATATCCTAGAATTTTGGTACACTTACTTTTCTAATCCAAGTTCATAAATACATAATCACACTACTGGTTTATTTACAGAAACGCCCCTGAACAGAAGGTCAATTTCTCAATGCTTTTCACAAAACCTGAGCAAGTTACTTGCATTCTCATTGGATGTCTGTGGGTTTTCTGAGTGCATAGAATACATCCACTTAGAGAAATGCATCAATATGGATATAAAAAAATCCAAATTCAGCCCCTTGGATAAGGAAAAACAACTTGAAGATTTGCAGATTGTAAATAGGTCTATCTCGAATATTTCTTCTTGATAAACAGTTCCTTTGTCATAATACTGTGATGATTTGTCTTGAGAAATGGACTTATAGTCTTTTAACAGGGCAGAAAAGAAAAAAAATTTTTCCCTTTAATACCAGCTCACTAGTAAAAGGAAAGTAATTAACAACTACACATATTCTCATATCATTTTTACTTTCAAAGAGGGTATGGTGCACATAGAGTTGCTCATCTCACTGAATAAATTAGGAAAAATATTTTAATAATGAGTACTTGCTACTGCATTGGTTTTAATTCAGTTAAGATTGATAGTCGGTGAAAGAGCAGCAAGGTAAATGCCATTTTAATAAAAACAATTGTTACAACTGATTTCTGCTATTTCACTATTGCAATCCCCTTCAACAAGACGGAAAATGAAAACTGTTTCTCTGGTACTGTCACACTCAGATTTCTAGACCATAATTTCTATAAAACAAAACAGAAATATTTTCACTTGCTGTTTTCTGAAAAAACAGTAACGTTTGTTGTGAAACAGATGCCAAAAGAAATTTTAAGCTGCCTTTTCTGTTGGATTGGTATATAAGCACACAATTCACTGGAGTTAAGTTCCTATGTTACCACAGAGTGTAAGATACTTGTGACGATGGCATTCCACTTGTGTGCATACAAACAACTCCATCTTTCAGGTATTCCATCTTACTTTTCCAAGAGTTAAACTCAAGATTTCTACAGATTCCACTAGATTTACTTACACCAGGGCTGTTGCATCCAAGCAGTTAGAAAATAAGCCCTGAAGCATGTCTGGGGATATGAATTTGAAATAATTTGGATCACTGGAGGACTTTCCAGATGACTGGAATATCGTTAATTGTGCACCATTATCCCAAAGGGTAACTAGAAACACAGAAAAAAAAATATGCTCAGCAAAATGGCAGGGTCATTTAGGAAGGTACAAAACAATCTAAAACCAGATGCAGATGTAATGCCCATCAAGACAGCTTTATGAAAAACAACTTGTTATCAAAACAAATTTTGCATCTCTAATGACATACATGATTCGTAGACGAAAGCAATTACACAGACATAATATATAAAAATATTAATATTGTCTTTGATTTAATATTATTTTCAGAGGAAAAAAAACTCAGTCACAGGGTCCTGCATAACTTATTCACAAAGTCCAAGAACAGAAAATAAAGAGAGAACTGAAAAAGATATTAAGACAACACTTAGTCCATCCATGCCCAAGTGCTTCACCGTCCCAATGTCTTTCCTCAAAGGGGTTTGCCAAACTTGCTGTTAAAATCTTTCATGATGGAAATCCTCCAGATCTTCCTTGTCATTTCTGTCCAAGTTTTCTGAGTCTTTTCTGCACAAGAAGATATTTGATACAAGATATCTGTACAAGAAGGTACATTTAGACTAGGTATCTTTTCAGTCTATAAATTTCTTGAGTCTGGAGCTTCAGCACTGTTAAATGAAACCACAGGGTTACCTGAGACATAGTGTGCTTCCCTAGGAGGTGCAGACAGATGAGGGGTTAAAAATGAAGACAGCAGTCCACAAGGAGTGTGTGGATCTGTGTAGCACTATCTCATCAACATCAGCTCTATCAATTACATATATTCAAAGACTATGAGGCAGACAAAAGAACTTTTTTAAAAAATAATTCTGTCAGAACTTGGGATGCTACATAATTTTTACTTACATTCTAATTTGCCATTGGGGCAATCTGAGGCATGATTTTTGGGTTTTTCACTGCAACCACTAAAATTAACAACTGTGCATTGTTTTTTTTCTACCTAAAACAAGGGAGTAATCTCCTGTAATGATTTGTGTCCAGGAGCAAGGGCTTTGACTGAAAAACAAACCACCGCATAATTTGAAAACTACTGTTCCTCATAAAGGAGCTGGCAATTTTGAAATGCAGTGCATCTTTCCAGAAGTAAGTGGGAGCTACACAGACATTTTATCAGACAACATAGAAGAAAACAAAAACCATCTCACACTTGTTAGCAGGCACAGAGGAGAGCAGGCATCACTTGGCAGCAGAGGGACTGAAGCAGCTTCCTGTGTCTCAGGGCTGTCCGGAATCTGGAGCTGCTCCGAGCGTCACAGTTGGTCACCAGCAGTGCTGGACCTGAGGATGTTCGAGTATAACCTGACTCTCAGAAATTCGGGAACAAAGATGTGCACAGAGAGAATCAACATTTAGGAAACAAGATTGTATATAAAGCTCTCATCTCTGTGCCTAGGGATCACAGAGAGGGTTGGATTAAAAACAAATGGGAAGATGTCAGAAGCTCTGTGGCACTGATTTTGGTGCAAAGTCACCCCCTGGGATGACTGGGAAGAGGACAGTCACTGAGCTATCACACTGCGTCTGTGCATGCTTTAATTCAGTTTGACTGCCACATCAAAAATGCAGCTCGTGTGAGATGCTAATGACAGGCTTCTGCAATGTAATGCTTTCAACAACAATTTATTAGCTTGGATAGAATCTAGAAGGGAATAAGACATTATATTCATGAGAATAATTGAAATAAAGTTTAAATACTGTCAAAATGCAACTATGCTGTTCTCATAACAAATCTCTGGGGACTTCCACCTATTTAAAATTTTAATACATTTTTAGAGCTCTCAGCAGTGCTAGTGACAAAAATGTTGGAAAATGGCTCCTGGGAGGGCAAGGTGGACTGGTTTATGTATTATTCCAGTGCTGTGGGCATTTAGCAGCCTCCTGAAGTAATCAATTATGATAGGGAGCTACTTCAGAGTTTCTGTGCTGTAAGACTTAAGTAGAAAATCTTAAACATGTAAATGATTAACCAGGTCTCATCAGATCTCCTTGGAGTCCCAAGTTTTTCACAAGTTTTCCAATGGATGTCCACTCTCCCAGCATGCAAATACACACACACACACACACACACACACACAGTTAATGTCATGTGGTTGCCACGGAATTTATTTTAAAAAGCAACATGCAACGCAGTCCATTAGAAAATACTAGGCGATGGTGGGTAAAAAAAACAACCCTGGTTCAATTCCACTAATGTTAACGAGTTCTTGATGCAACACATTTGCTGAAACCATCCACAATCAATTACTGAGACAGAAATAGGAGCGCAGAAGCCACTGCCTTTAAATAACACACTGTTGATGCACTTAAAACAGTTCCTTGCTTTTTTTCCATAGGATAGAGCTTGCTATGGGCTTTTCCTGTGGGGTCCTGGGAGCTTCTTTAAGAACTAGAATTGAACTCTTTTCACACTCTGGCAGAGTCCTAGTTAAATAAAAGGTTTTTAAGGTGTAGGAAGGTTGCTATGAAACATGCCTGACATCTCTCCCCTTCAAGGAAAAGCTTGTATAAACAAAAACTGCTAGCGAAAGCAATGAGATGCACTCAGACAATGCCAGGTTGCTCAGACACTAACTCATATTTGCTGCTATTCCAGCCTGAGGTAAAAATCCTCAAGATTTAGGAGTGTTACTGAGGTGTTCTGGAAATGTGTTCGCCTTTCCAGCTAGTTTATTTCCCCAACCTCATGTGCTATAGGTGAAGCAGAAGTGGTTGTGAAAGAGCAGATCTATCCTAGACGTTCATGCTGCTGCCTGCTTCCCACTTCTGCCTCCGTGCAGGGGTGGCATCTGCCCCAGCCCCACAGTTCAGCCACTCACCAGAGCTTTGCCTTGGGACTACTGAACACTGCACAGACCAGACTAACACAGCTCATTTTCCTTCCCATCACACACCTCCTGCCATGCATCAGTTGAAATTAGGGTGCAAAACAAAGACCAACCATTATGCAAATAGAAGAAAGAAACTTATGGCTTAAATTTAAATCTGTAAACAATTACAGATTTAAAGAAGAAATCAAGTGGACTATGAAGGATAGATAATCTTAGAAATAACGATGCCTGTGTTCACTTCTTTGAGTTACATATTGCTGTAACAAAATGGTAAATCAAGATGTGAAATAGATACTGGCAAATTAACAGGTTATTTAATATTAAATTGACTGAATATTAATATGATTACTGCTTGTTTTCAAGCGCTACTTCTTTTTATAAGTGAGGTTTTAGAATTTTCAGAGTATGTGATATTTCCGATGCTAAACAGTTCTCTTTCATCATTTAACAGAAAGGCAAAGTGCCTGGGAACACAAGAGCAGGAAACCAGCCCTACAGAATTCCCTCTCAGAAGGCATTTAAATTTTATGTAGGAAGCAAGGCCTATGACAAAAGTATGTGTAATGTAATGTAATTGTATCATTTCTCAAAGTTTTACATAATGACTTTCTGTTTCTAAATAATACTTCATTATTGGGAGCAGGAGAATGTAATTGTTCTCTGGGTGCTGCTGTTAGCTCCTAAGGGCACGATCAATCCTGCTGAGACATATAATTCATGCACTGTTTGCTTCTGATACAGCTACATTTACGAAAGCAATGCAGTGATTAGATTCCTCCAGAATAAATGTGTCTATAAATCCCTGTGCTGTAAATATTATTAACAGCTACATCCAGTAAAGGACTTGAGCCACTGACATGAGGCTGAGGCAAAACTAACAGACCTCCAAACAAACCATAATTTTAAAAAATAATTTTTAAAAAATCCCCTCTCTGCTATGGCTTAACCCTGGACACATTTACAATGTCGATGCACCTTCATATCTAACTGTAGTCTACTCAGTGCCTGAGGTGCTTCTCCAGCTCCTGCTCAGCAGGAGATTCTCAAAGCCTTTTCCCACATGAGTGAAACTGAAGTCATGGCATTGAGTATGCTTCTGCCACATTTTTTGAAAGACTAACCCTGATGGATATTCAACAGAGCAGGAGAAGAATTAGATGCCTTCACAAAAGCAACCAAGGACACTCATAAAAACAGTGGCTATTTTATCAGACAGTGGGTGCTCTTGAAGGGAGATCACTCTCTGCAGCACCTCGTGCCACAAAAGAATAGTGCCTTGGGCTGCCTCAGGCTAGACATAATCGTAAGCGATGATCCAGGTACACACAGAAATTACACAGGGTAAGGGTAAGATTCATGTCTACAAATCAAGACATCTGCAACAGATCTAGCTGGAGGAAGATGAGTGCTTTAGGGCATAGTTCATCTCATTTAAGAAATGAACCTAAAACTCATGATGTGCATCACTCCTTGGGATTGCTTTTTCCCACACTGACTATAAAGGGAGCCCTAAAAAGCTAAATCAGATATAAATGTATGCACTGCAGACTGCTAAATTTAGCTGAAATCAGTGCACCAAGTGTTTATTAATAATTTAACTAACCAGAAACATGGATGAAAGTGAGTCAGTGCATTGTTTTAATATTATTTATGTTACCATTGGACAGAGAGCAGAAAGATGAAACAGAGACTGAATAAACATAAATCTTTCTAATCATGGAGAAAGTCATATTTATGTATGTCCTTGTATCCAGAAATACCATATCGATTTTCCATCTTTTCCACCTATGCCATTAATACATAGAAATTAAATTCTGAAGGCAGTAATTTTTTAAAAGAGAGAGAGAGAGAGAGAGTAGGACTTCGATAAACCTATAGGATTCCCGTAATAGTCCAATGAGATTTTCAGACTCAGCTTTGTAACTACCCTTGTTATTGGGTTCTGTGGATGCTGTCAAGAAATCTTCTCAGGACATCAATATAATCAGTTTGTTTCAGTACATTTCCAGGTCAGTCTTGAAGAAGACTGGAACTATTTACTTTACACTTTAAAAAGGCTGATTCTTAGAGCTTTCTTCCCATTTGCAACTAAAGTGTTTACAACTGTACCAAGTTTTTCATTCCACAATGGCCTATTTCTGATGTATTGAGTTTAGGAAAAGACCGCCTATATGAAGGCATATTTCCAGGGTTCATGTAGCATTTAATACCATGGAGCCTCCATCTTTGCAGAATTGAAACCTAAATTTCCTGCCAGATGACATAAGAATTATTATACTTTAAAAGTAAATGAGAACTACACATATACTTTAAAAAAAAAAAAAAAAAACAGAAACAATATAATTGAACTATACAGCACCTCTTGTTGACACTAGTCTCTAATTTGGAATATGTCCTCGCCCACTCCATGAATCTCACTAGTATATTTTTGTTTCCTTTGACCCATAGCCTGCCTTTAAGGAGAACGTCACTTACTGTCTTCCGAGTGTTAAATTTGCTGGTACTTCAGACAGGCATGTATTGTAATTTTCCTACAAATGACCCATTTAAGGAGAGGCAAAGATGATAAGTATCACAATGTCATAGAGACAAAAAAAGACAAGAAAAACAAAAATCAAGGGATACTATTGGTAAATCCCCAATTGGGGTTTGCAGTCCTCATTAGAAAAAACAGAGATAAGAAGTAATCCTTAATTGAAAGAAAGCAGGGCTGAGAATCCAGCACTCATAGTTCATCTGTTTCACCTCTGCTTTCTCCCCGATCAAAACCACTTCTGGCATAAATAATGTTGACTGTGTTGCCTGTGGTCTTTTTTAATTACTCACGTTTTAACTTTCCTCTTTTTGTTACCTATTTCCCATATTATTCACAGCTTGATACCTACCTTTTTTCTTTTTTTTTTTTTTTTACTTTCATCTGCTATCTCCTCTTAAATTTCATTTTGTCAGTGGGTTTTTTTTCCCTGCTTCTGCTAAGCACCACCTCATGATCATGCAAGCCCTCAGTCCAAGTGGTCTCTCCAGCGTGAGCTGAATTCAGCTTCACAGCAGAAGCACACCAGTGTGCCTTTTACTGTGGTGGATGGAGGGGATATGTCAGCAAAAAGGATGAGCTGTGGACTTTAGGGAAGAGCCTGACTACTCTCAAATAGCAGAAGTGGATGACTGTCCAGGCAGGAGATAGGGATAAAGTAAGAGAGGTCGTTCTGCCTGGAAAGGCATAGGCAGAGCAGGCATCTGCCTCTCTACCATCAGACAAGATCTCTCTCTGCAGGCTCTCCCTTTGCCTTTCCAGACACCTCCAGCTGAATTGCAGAGGGCTTCATATATTTGTGTCTTAGAAGGAAGGTGTAAGGTTACACCTTCCTTCTTACATGGAAGGTGTAACCAAAAGTATGTATTCTATTACCATCTCCATAAGCTGTTAAAAACAGGTGGGGCAGTGTTGTTTGTGTTCAGCATGACCCAGCCCTGATAACACCGTGGGGGGCTATCTCTGCTAATGGGCCATCAAGGTCTCTGGGAGTGACTCAAGAGATTACACCAGCCCATTGTGAGATACCCCGCCCAGAGGGGAGGAGCTGAACTTTCCTACCTGCATATCAGTCCGTAACACTGGACTACCTTTCCCACTGGATTCCCAGAGAAGAAGAGCTCATCAAGAGTCACCAGTGGACCTCCAGAGACCATTGAGACCTTTTCTGCAGTATCACCACTTCAACAAGACCACATCCATCACTCCAATGGGACTGCAGCCACCATTTTAAATGGACTGCTACCACCACCCTAACAGGTTGACATGTTGTATTCTGATTTTCTCAGTTTAAAACCATTGTTTCTGTATTATTTGCTTGTTATAAATATTAGTAAAGACCTGTTATTCCTTTTTTCCCATATCTTTTCTCTGAGAGCCCCTTGATTTCAAAGTTATAATAATTGGCAGGAAAGGGGGGTCACATTCTCTATCCCAAGGCAGGTTCCTGCCTTGCTTGACAGACCTGTCTTTCAAACCTAGACAATTTGACTCCCAGTTTGACAGACTAGGCCCACTCAAAGTTCTGAGCAGCTTGCAGTAGCTATGCAGACAGTAACCACCCAGGAGCATAAATATAAACACACACTTGCATGGCCCTCAGTTATCAAGTGGAGAAGATAACAATTTACTTCACCCCATGAAGTAAACACTAAAAACTTAAGAGGAGTACATCTGACCCCACCCAAGTCACATTCAGCAGTGTACCTTCAATCCCTCAAAAACACAGCCACAGAAAAGCTAATTATGCTGTGCTTGTCCAGATTAATGTATTGCAACCCCCGGTAGCCCTCTGAAGATTTCACCTCTAAGCTCTCAGACAGTAATTTCCCTGAAGGAAAGGGAACAGTTGTGCCAGACACTGCAATCCTTCCACTATCAGCAACACACAGCAGCTCCAGTACCATGCCAGAATCAGTCAGGGTCTTTAATACAAGTAGCAACCACAAGAGAACATAAAACTTTACTGACCTTCCCTTTCCCTCTGTGTTGTGGGATGGCAGCCCGAAGGGAGCTGAGGGATAACATGGTTTAGCTAGAGATAGCCCAGCCTTAAAGGACACAGGGTGGGAGTGCTCCCAAAGGCTCTTCCACCCCTGTTCCCTATGATTGCTGACTGGTCAAATTGAAGCACTCCTCACTTCAGACTCTAACCTATAACCAACTTAAAATATATAAGAAAATTGTCTTAGTCCCACCTCTAATTGAAGGATGTCTGCCACTTTAAAAAGGATCTATTCACTTAACACTTATAAGACATTCCTAAGTCAAGTTCAGATGCTATATGGATTGTACTGTTTCCTTTAAAAAGTTTTCACTTTTCACTAAAAATTGGCACTACTCTTCATTTTCACAGGGATTTTTTTCTGCATCTCAAGGCCCTCGGCAAAGGTAAATAACTGCAAAATAAACCTTTTGAAGAGCACAGTTCTAGCATCTATGTGTTGTATGAGAAATTGGTTATGAATGTATAATTTAGGGCTTCAAGGAAAATTTTAAAGCCAGGTATAAATTAAGGACCTAATACTGTACTCACTGAAGTCTCTTGGAACATGACTGGACTCTAAATGACCGCTGGAGGTTACTGTTTCCCCACAGAAATTCAATGAGCCAAGCATTATGCTAATTCTTTTCAATTATTAAATACAAGCACCCTTAATATCAGTGGCTGCAAATTGCTCCCATACATGGCAAGCTTTGTAAAGTATGTTCCAGGGTGGAAGAAATTGGGGGGCAGGGGAAGGGTATTTGAGTGTACAAGCATAGAGATGCAGTCAAAGAAAAATTTTTTAATGCTTATTGTTATTACTCCAGGACCTAGAAACACAACATTTACCAGGTTTCTGTTGTGTGACGAGCTCTACAGGCTGGAGATGCTGCCCTAGCCACCCATAGCCTTAACAAGAGACTGATGAACTGTTTTCAGCTGTTAGCCACTGTGGGGACCTTGTGTTATCGGCCTAGCACATCACTTCACCTTGAAGGTTGTAAGTGGGTTTTTTAGGATATATTCTTCTTTGCCCATATTACTTCTATTTGGAGCTTGTAGTACAGTTTTTTTCTGTGCAGCAGTGGAAAACTTTCTGCTGCAAATTTGGGATAATAATTTTCTTTTTATATCTCACTTGTTCAAAGGCAAGCTCTAGGAGACGGGGCTGCCTTTTCATTTCTATTTGTGCAACTCCTGTATGATAGGTCTGGACAAGGGCCCCTAGAAACTCCTTCAGTACAAGTAGTAAAAACAGTAAGAAAGGTAATCTTAACCTCTCAAAATATCTTCAAAGAATCAACACAAACTTTAATGTTATAAGTTGTGTCAGGAGGAGCCTAATGGCAGTTTACCCACAAGAACCTGATCTTCCTCGCTATTGGCAGCTAGAGGTACCTAATGGCATGTTAGAGGCAGCACAACAAGAGAAGATCAATGTGACACAAAAAAGGAAAAAAAAAAATCCAGCCCAGTGGTGTGTGGAGAAAGCATTGTCAGGCTCAGGGGAAGCAGCTGCTTTGTCATCTGTAAGGCTCTGTAAAATACCACAATCCAAAAAGAATAAAGAATTTTTAAAATAGTACTCCATTTCCCCGTCTTTAAAGATTTGTCACCCCCATCATTTTCTCCTCTGCAAAGTTCTTGCTCCCTATCAAAGCCTTTTAACTTTCATATTAAAGTGATGTATCACTTTTTTCCTCTTTCCTTTTATTTGGGGGGTATGGTAGAGGATTTGAATATTTTCCTTCATTGCTGGATTTATTTTTTTCAGTCCAAAGCTGGTTTTGAAATTCTAAGCAGGGTTAAAAGCTTTGGTAGAAATTCAACAACCCTCTGTTTATTAAAAAAAATAAAATCTGTGATTTAAATCTCTGTCATACTGTGAAAAGGCATTAACATACTCTTTTCAACTGTTCCACTGAAAGTCTCTCTGCAGGTAAAGCAGGACCAGGCGCAAGGGAAAGCTCACCTTCAAAGGTGTTAGGTCCCAAATACGTTCCCCCAGCACAGACTGCCATCCTCAGTTTGGTAGAAAGATACAGAGTCTTTCTCCTTCTAGTTGTAGTATCTTCTTTGAGTCTGGGTGAGTCTGGCAAACAACATAGACCACCGCCTCTTAAACAGGTACTGGATAAACACTGAAGGCCAAACTGTGGTTGATAGGAGCCATTTCTTAACCCTTCTACCAGGACTCAAGTGGAAATGGTAACAGGTGGGGGTCACATTTAAAGTAAATGAGTGCTAGAGCAGCAGAAGTCCTCACCCAGAAACCAGGGGAAGTTATCCTGATGCAATGAGCAGCACAAAGGACTCAGGGAGCAAACGGTCCCCACTGGCAAACAGGAAACAAATGGCTTACTAAGGAATACTTTTATTAAAGGCAGAGAAACAAAATGCCTCTAACAGGCAGATAAACAGGGCAACAATTAGTCATTCTCAAAGCATAACTGTAATGTATAGTCTTTTCTTCTGGAGAGAGACCAGCCATGGCAGCTGGATGCCTTTCCCCGTCTCTGCCAGCGCTCACCGACCATATGGGATTTTCCAGCCTTTCAAGGCCTCTCTCAGCTGAGCAGGTTGGTGTGGGTGGGGTAAGGAGGAAACAGGCAGGGGTGAGGGAAGGAAGAGCATGTGGGAGTTGGTCCCCTGGCAGAAGTGAGAACAGTCACATCCAGATGCTCAAGTACAGTCACGATGCTGAAACTTGAAAGGAAACAAGAAAACTGAATTAGTGCCATACTTTTTCATTTTTTGCAGGTCTGGGTACTCCCAGGGAGTAAAAATGTAGTCTACACAAAGCCTAAACAACACTGTTTGTTGTGTCAAGGGCAGAATTAAAAAAAAACAATTAAGGCTTCCTTATTTCCAATGGGAAAATCATGCCTCTCTTGTACTGCAAGTACATCTTGACAAAAAATGCTGCTACTGATAAAAGCTCATGCAAAATTTTGAAGGAATGATTCCCAAGATCCTTAAATATTTACTTGATAGGACTCAGTTAATGTCTTTGCTGCAAAAAGAAACATAAGGTTGTTGGAGACAGGACCAGCAAGTTCTGAACCAGCTCTTGTAACAGCAGAGTTCTCTAGAGCAAATAGCATCATTATCAATAAAAATGACATCTCATTTACTGTAGGTTTTGTAAGAATGCCTACTCTGTTCACAGAAATCTGCTGTTGATTGGAAAAGTCCATTTTCAAAGGAGTGACAGAAATTACCTGCCCTTCTCTGTGTCTAGCACTTACTTTTCTCCCTCCACTTAGCTGGCTTGATAGCAACACTAATTTAAATAAATTACTGCAGTCTGCCCAGGTAGAGACAGTTATGTCAATAAAAATGTTAACATTTTTATATGTGGTATTAACAAATCGTCATATCAACATGGTGTTTATACAGATTTAATATATTTTTATTTCTCCCCCAATCACTGAGTAGGGGAAAGTCATATGAGTAGCTATAGTAAGCATATACCATAATTGGTAAACTTTCATATCAGCTTGATATGATTGATAAAATTGAGATGAAAAATGTCTTCTAGGCTACTAACAGACAGAAAAGATTTTAAGGTATAAGATGGTGGATTTATTTCAACTCTAAAGCAAGATAGGTTTCAGACAGTGCACTCTGACAAAATGACATATTCAGTGGTTCCACTTTGACTGCAACCATTACAATATTGCTTGATCCTGTCACTCTTATTCCAGAGATAATTCCTTTTTCTTTTTCCAAGCAGAACAAAAAAAAATGTGAGCCTGCCTTTTTGTTCCACCTTTGGGCAGCACTAGGACAGGGGAAGCTGGCTCACAATAATGTGAAATAACCAATAAATAGATGGATTTATTACAGCAGAGCTGGCAATTATCAGTTGAGAATGGAACTGTCAAGGGGTAAGAAGGGAACGTCTGGCTATGCGGAGTCCTCCATAATTTTCCTCCATAATGCGGAGTAATCCATAATTTTTTATTGCCTCATCTCCAAATAATTTAGCTTATATTCAATATCATGTAAAATTAAGTTCATAACAGAGAGGTCATAAGTCAAAACATTTTTTTAAAATTTGGTCTTGAAATTTTTATAATTTCTTGATAAATTATGCAGTTAATTTGGCTTTATTTTCTTAAAAGTGACAACAGTGGTTGTTTGAAGCTCTGAGCATGCAGGAGCCATTTTCATGGAGATGAAAGGAAGAACAGAAAGCACAACCCACCCATTTCACAGAATGCTCTTCACAGATGCAATCAAAGCCGTCTAAGACTTCTTTGTGGAGCAGGTGAGAAATTTTTCAATTATCAATTCCCACCTCCCCAATAGCTAATCTTGACTTGATAAAAATTGTTGTTAGGTTTTATTTGAGGTAAAAAGTTAAAATTTCTGTGTTCAAAGTACTTTATTTAAAATTTAAGCAAAATCACTGTAGGCTTTTATCTGAGCTGTGTGCTCTAAAGATTTTTAATCCCAAACATTTTTGAGATTTTAATTTTGCACTGTTACCAAAAGAAACATTTTAAGGCTTGAATATATTCCCACTTACCACTTGGTTTTGTTTTTTTCCTCTGACAGCTGAGTTTTGAATAGTTTGGTGCAATGGACTAGAATTCACAGGTGGAGACAACTTGCAGTTTAATATTTTGACATGGTTCCGTCTTTCTTCTCTAAAAAGAGTTTTCTGCAAAATAAATAAAATTCCAAAATAAAGGGAAAAAATTCCATCTATTTTTTCTTTATCAACTTTGCCCACATTATTTATCTTTCCTTCCACTAACACACTCCCTGTTTCCTACCTCTATTTTTATCTCTTGAAGTTTGCTAAGAAAGCTTGTCTACAAAAATTCTATATGAGAGAAGTCAAACATCTGAGTAAAAGATAAACTCATCTCATTAATAACTTGCAGTGCAGAAGTCACCCTTCTCTTGCTATGTCACCCTTCTCTTGTAGCCATGTGCTACAAACTTACTGTGAATATCTTGAGACAGAAGAAAGTAATCACTGTAGCATTTTAAAGCTCCAAAACTTTATGGAAATTTTAGATATTAGATGTTATTGTTCCTACTAAGTCTGAGACCATGAAAGCTGAAAGTTTGTCCAGTGAGAACCAAAGAAATATGTCCCTATAACTCTGATATAGTAAAGCTTTACTGCCACCTTTTTCCAAAGCGCAAGTTAGGGACCCTATTAAAGGAAGTGTGTAAATTCATAGCTAGCTTCGCTTACTTATAAAGGATTAAAACGAGTCTTAGTCTTTAACACATTCTTCCATTTGGAAGACACTGGCAGCCAGTAGATTTTAATCTGAGTTTTCCAGAAAGATGATATCTACTTGATCGTTTTGATACAGCTCTCAGTGGAAATAGATGTTATGTCAACAAAATCACTTATTTTTATCTTCAAACGATGCTTTGAAAAATATGTGATCTTAAAGGTTTATTTCTTAGCTCAGAGAAAATGTAAGAAGGAATGGGACTATTATTCCATAGTCAATCTAAGTCTATATAACTTTTACCTTCCTCTCTGGGTTATGACTTTCATTTCTGCTGCCAATAAATTTCAGGTTTATTGTGGTTGATGTTAGGTACCTCAGCCCTGTTATGGCTCGTTATCTCATTCTCACAATCCATTTGATACAACCTAATCCATTAGTGGTTATTTTCCCACTTAGGACCACCATTATTTCCCCTCTGATACATGAACAAACATAAAAATAACAGGGAAAAATCAGGTGACAGACTCCACATTGTAGATGTCAATCAGAAGTCTTCTATGCAATAAGCAGCATCAACAAAACCTAAATTAATCATAGCTGACAGTTCAATAAATAAAATATTCAAATGCAACCATAACACCCCAGGAGTAAATAAGAATGGTTCAATGTTTCTCTCTGGAAAGACAAATTAAATGCCTCACTCTGTAAGCAGCAGAGATGACAAAACTTGGTTTCCTGCAGATCTATATCTCGAGTCTGTGCTCTCCTCTGGACTCTCTGATGCCTAAGCAACATGATTTCACATCAGCTTCTCCTGTGATGGGGCATGAACCCTCTGCCTCTTCTACCTGACCAACTATTGTCACATAAGGGTGTATTATTTTTGTGGGGGTTTATTATTTTTCTTATCTTTACATTTCTGACAAACTTGGATGAAATCAGCTCATGTGTCAAAATGTTTGGGGCCAGTGTTAGCAGGACTGTGGACAACTGATCACCAGAAAAATGCAGCATGTTTTCATATTTCATATTTGCTCAGAAGAAAAAAGCAAGCCAAAATAAAACCTGTCTTTGAACTAAAAGTTGGACACACCTGTTGATTTCAGGGTTAAATGGCTGGAGGAAGGGGGAGAGACGAACAATAAAGTGGGACAACACATGAAACTACTAAGAAAGGATTCAAAGAGATAGAGTTTTGATAGAGATTAGAAAAAAAAATATAAAAAAGCCCTACATCTAATGAGGAAAAAAAAATACTGCCATGTTCTTTGGAAATGACAGGAGGACTCTGCTTTCTAGCAGCCTGAAAACAAAACTCTGTGGTGTCCACCCCACAACTGGTCTGAATCACATTTGCTGAGAGTGAGAAAAGGAGTCACAGGCACAATAAGCGCCTTATGCCCAAGTTTTTGCACCAGTCATCTGTTAGTACAATTGTCATCTAAATGATTCTCAGAAAACTTCTGAAGCTCACAAAGAAGGGAAAGGAAAAAAAGAGGCAGACACTTGTCATTTAAATAACATCTCTTTTTCTTTGAGCTATTCCATGAAAGAAGACAGTGAGCTGTCTGCTTTACTTAACAATAAAATAATATGAGTGAAGAGAGTGACAAACAGCTTTTATGAACATGCATTCATTTAGAGTAATGGATTTTCTATACAGGATATGGACCAACTCCGGCAGTGCTCAAGGCCAGGTTGGATGGGGCTTTGAGCAACCTGGTCTGGTGGGAGATGTCCCTGCCCATGGCAGGGGGGTTGGAACTAGGTGATCTTTATGGCCCCCTCCAACCCAAACCATTCCGTGATTCTGTGATAAAATTGTGTTTGAATGCTACCAGTGCTGACAGTGTGAGTAGAATCATTGCCTGCCTGGGCTATGGTGCTCCAGAGTTTCTCTCTGGCTGCTGCACTGCGCTTGACCTTTTTTGTTGCACTTGAATAAGAGCAAAGGCGAAGATTGTGGAGGACTTAGGAATGACTGACTCAAGTCTAGTTTCTGTTAGTGCTCAGCTGCTGGCCTGCATGAAATTAATCTACATAACATTTCATTATCACTTTAATAATTAAGATCAATCTCATCTAGCTGGGTGTTTGAATAACATGTAAATCAGAGTACCACCGTAGCTAGAAATGGGCCAGACTAGTGCCAAAGTCTGTATAACACTGAGCTTTCAGTAGGCTGAATTTCAAGGCACAAATCTAGACTGGTCTCATTAATATTTTACAGCAGATGAGCCATCCTCTTTCACAGAGTCCTGGTAGGCCATGCCCAAATGTAGGAGCCCCATTTCCAATTGGACAAGAATGTTGAACTCAGTCTTGCCTCCCATGGAGGTGGGGAGTGTAAGAAAATGCCCCCACTTTCACTGTGTGATTGCTGTGGTGATAAGAAAGGTGTCTATAAATCCTTCCTTCAGCAGCATGAGCAGACACAGGTAAAAGTATAAAAGGCTGGATGTGAGCCCAAGTGGATCTCCTGCCTTTGTCTCCAGAAAGGAAAGAATGTGTTACTTATAATCCATATCCTCAGTGACAGATAAGCATCTGCCTTGTACCATAGTCAGCAAACAGTGTAGATATTTACCTGTAAAACCCTAATCCCTAAAGCTGTACAGATGAGATCCTGCATACGTGATAAAAACACAAACCCTATTTAAAAGTAACGAATCAGTTTTAAAAGAAATTCCTACCTGTTACATCCATCTCTAAATAGAGTTTACTACCTTGACATTAATGTCCAAGTTTTAACAGGGGTTTGAAGACTGAACTAAATCAATTTTTCCTCTTGAGACACAATCCCATAAGAACAGTGCCATTTGGTTCTGTGCAGCATACATGTACTCTGAAAGGGTTTTTACAGACCTAAGAACTCAGGCTTAGCAAAATGGTGTTTTCCTTCCTGAAGTACTTAAAAGCTTTGCCCTGGATGGAGACTTGGTGATTTGCTGCAGGACTTGCACCAGTTCAGTCCTCTGCTTGCCAGGACCAGCAGCACCAACCCCCTTAGGTCACTCCCATGACTGCAGCCTGTCTCACATTATCCGGAAAAGCACTCCCGGAACATGCTGAGCAGGGAAATTATACTGTATAGCCATGGCTCATTTACACACAATAGTTCTCCAGAAAACATGAGGCAACTATTGAAGGAGTGAGCCCTTGTGGGGTTGAGTACATGGCAAATCTCTCAAGCTTTACTTTCATCCTGCTCTCAATGCTGTGGGGCTCTGAACTTCATCAGAAAAAAAAAATGCTTATTAATGATTCAGCTCTGGGAACTCCAACTGATGTAAAGGAGAACATGTACTCTTTGAAACAGATCTGATAGAAATCTTCTCTTTCAAATCTCTCCTCAAGACCTACTTCTGCCACAACATCTATCAGCCAGGTAATGATCCTTACATGTTAACAGCAGTCAGGGACAGCCCACGCCTCTTATTAAAGGTGTTTTGCAATGACTCATAAACACCATGCCGGGCCCACAGATAATTTATATCATCTTGTGGTTTCATCCCCACCTTCTTTCCTCCCTTACTGTCTCCTTCCTCTTTAAAATTCTTTGTTATACTCTTTACATGACCCTATCCTCCTCTGGTGCTGGGGCAGTACAAGATGGCAGTCATCACTTATCCTGCAATTAAAGTTCTGTACTGATGTCTGTGGGGCTGTCTATACATATAAATACTTACATATAAATGCTCACAAGCAACCATATATATCTACTCCTGTGTGTATATATATGTAGATGTGTGTGTGTGTGTACATATATATATATACACATATATACACATGTATGTATGCATATATGTGCCTTGCACCTCCACACATACCCTCTCCATTCTCAGAAAAAATTACCTGGAGCTTCCTACAACAGAGCTTCCACATGCAAAATTATTCACACTTTACTTACATTTTTAAGCCTTAGAAATCAAAAATAAACAAGCCAAAATTCTCTTAAGTAAAGTTTTAGTATCTGATGAGGAGAATATTTTGGTTTTAAGTGATATGAATTAGTTTCCTTAAATATATGCAATTACATTATTTGAAAAATGAAATAGCAAGATCAAATAAGAGTTTACATCTGTCAGATAAACTGCCTTTAAGGAAAATATTCATACACAAACTTTTAATGCTTTTTTTCCCCTTGAATGTCACACAAAATAAAACTTAGAATGATATGTCATCATTCTAAGTGAATTTTAGGAGTCACAGAATCACTGCTTGTTTTACTGTCTCTATATACATTGTAGAATTGCTTGCAATATGAAAGATGTTTGATAATAAAGTGGTAGGTAAAGCATGACAAGCTAAGCTGAAAATGGTTTTAGTCTGTTAGTGCTGGGGACAGGGGTAGTTTATTGCTGTGGATGACAGCCAGGCCTCTTTGAAATCAGATGGAATTTTGCCACCATGACTTCATCCAGGCCACTGTTTGGGGACACAGACCAGGGTCTCAGGTCTCAGTTGGATTATCTGGCTTGATTACTTCAACCAGAAACACTGGTGCATGGAAAAAATAAACATAAACAAAAATGAAATATCAGCTCTTTGTCACATTTGGGACAGAAATCTTTCACACATGTGGCCTCTTGTATACAGGTGACTCCAATAAACTCACAGGGGTCCTTGAGAGCAGTTTTATTGATGACAGAGCAAGCTCCCAGTTCACTCACGAGTGCAATGCACTATTCCACAGGCTCCATCCCCACATGGAGCCTATTGCAGTCAAGATTACAAAGTTCTCCTGCTGGATGTCCAACTTCACATCCTTCCTCAGGTGGCTGTCAGTGACCTTTCTCCAGTGCAGGAACACATATCCTTTAAGACAAAGCAGCACAGCCTCAGCCTCACTAAGCCTTCAGGCTTGATAGACACCTGGTGGCAGTTTTGAACAGAGTTCTGCTTTTCCTCCCCACCTGAAAGCTCTTTGAAAGTTTCACATCCAGCTGAACACTACATCAGTGGCAGATTTTTTAACAAAAGCAGCCAAGTGAAGCTGAAATGAGCATGGTCTAGGGATTAAATCTAGAAATTTAGAAAGTCTTTG
The DNA here is from genome assembly GCA_036630365.1 of Acanthiza pusilla. Classification (NCBI taxonomy): domain Eukaryota; kingdom Metazoa; phylum Chordata; class Aves; order Passeriformes; family Acanthizidae; genus Acanthiza; species Acanthiza pusilla. Next base: position 24,175,934 of record JAXCHO010000036.1, read on the forward strand.
GAAAAGCCTGTTCCAACCCCCAAACATGTCAGAGCAGCCTTCCTGCTCACCCCTTCCAAAGCCACCTTGGCTCCCAGGGACTTCACCCACCTGTAGGAATGTGGGCAACAAACAAACCAGCAACCAAGAAGGAGGTAAAAACTGATGCAATGCTCTCATCCTATACTGAAGTTTCCTGAACAAACCCGAATTCCATAATGCGTCAAAAAACCCCACAAGTGAGTTTCACACTGTCCAGACAGCATGAAGCTGTTTCCTAGAGGAGAGTTCACTACTGCCCTCAGATTCCCAGATAGAATTTCCCTTATCAGATAACAAGGAGAACTCTCAAAATTCACCATTATCACAGTCCCGATGAGAGAGTATCAAGGTCAGAGACAGCCAATTTGTAAAGCTAAGTTATGCTAAAGAGAACACTATACTGTAAGTTAGATTATTATGCTAAAAACTTTGCTGTTGGAAAGCCTCTCAGCATCTTCCCATGTCTCAGAACTGATCTGAAGGTGACGACTACTTGTCACATTCTGTAAATCAGGCAAATTATTTGGGTGTACACAGTAAAATGGCTTTTTTATTAGAAGCCCTCAGCTGTCACTCAGACTGAGCAGCTGCTCAGAGGACAGTGCTAGCTGCTGTGGCTGAAACATGGTCATTCTCAGTCCTATTTCAAGCCATTTGTGGTATTCTGGAAACCAGTATCAAAACTATGTGGCAGAAATCATTGCAATATATTAAAAGAAAAATAAAAAATTGAACAGCTGCACCAAGTTGATGATCCAAAATATATCAAAGCTATAGAAATCAGGTTATTCTAGTTGTCTGCTTGCATCTTGGACCATATGATGTATTTGCAGCCAAATCTCCTGGCTAGGTTGTGGAGTTTCTTTAAAAAGCATCTCATCTTCCTCAAATCTGAGCTGGCACCTTGGACACCTGAGCCATAAGCCACCCAAATGCCCCTTTCTGTCTCTAGTGATGCACAAAATTTAAACCAGTAAACTATTTACTACTGCTGCTGAACTGCAGAGCAGGTCTAATTTTTCACACACACTAAATATTTTGCATAATAGCAGGGTTCAAATACTCTGTTATAATACAAGAGGAAAACTCCTGACCAGCATTTAAACAAGCTTATTAAAGCATACTTGACATGCCTCTAGAACAAATTAAACCAAGCAATATTCCAAAATATATCCTGACAAATCACTACAAACAACAGAAATTACTTCAAAATAACATTATCTGTGCACAGATCTGCCCAGACTGAATTAGGCCCGTATTGAATATAATGGCATAGACTCACCACCTTCACCCTTACCTTGCTTTCAGTTTCCACCTTTTTCTACTATCATAAGGAGGAAGACCTTCAAACAACTTCAGAGGTGGTGAATGGCAAGCCAGGGCTGATTTAGCCAAAGCCCCTGGAACTGGGACAGGGAAGAACCCAAAGTGTCTCAAGCAAATCCCTGGGGTTTGCCAGTCACAACTCTGGCTATTCTTTGTGTAGCTTATCTCACAAGGTATTCATTCAAGGGGGAAAATCATTTATCAACTTGCAAAAACTGATTAAAGAAAACTAAAGGAAACTGAAGCTTCCACCTAGACTCCCTAAAAGAAAAAAAAAGGCAATAAACGCCTACCATTTGGTGCAATGCAGTGTATTCCAAGGGCAAGAACTTCTGTTCTTCAGAATTATTTTTATAATGTCACCTCTGCTAGGGATGATTTAAGAGCTTCTAGATAAGGGAATGAATTTCATAAGAGGCAGAGAGATCACCTCAAGTCTCCCTTGCGCTTCTTGATGAATAAAACACCCTCCCCAGCTCTCTCTAGCACCTCACTGCTACATTCAGAAGTGCGACTTTAAAGCAAAGGAAATTATTAGTGTCTCAGTGTAAAAGCCATCTTTAAGAAACTAAGAGAGCAAACACAAGTGCAATGAGTAAAGATGAGCTGACTAAGCTTTAAGCAGCTTTAAAACGATCTTAAACCAGGTGTATCTAATCTACTCCTCTGAATAGCTACTCCTACATAGCAACACTGTGCCTCCTGCAAGTGAGGACAAATAATACCTCATATTTTCAGAAAGCAAAGGCTGTTGTAGCATTTCAGGCATCTTACATGTGGAAATTGCTACTTGCCATTGCCAATGCCTAATTGCCACTCTTACTTGCACATAGGAATCCTCTCTCTTAAACTAATTCATACCTACAGCAGGGTATCATCTAAAAACATAAATAAAGCTGCAATACAAATTTCCCTCTCTACATAGGAGAGATTCTTGATTAGTCTCACCCACCAGGCCCTTCCTTCTGTAGTATCTACCAGTTCTTCTTAGTGAATGCCAATGAACAGGCAAAGGAATACTGGAGCTGGGAAATCATTTGCAATTCACTCCTTCAGCTGACAAAAGTAGCTGCTAGAAGAGGATGTCAATTTTTTCCCCCTTGTAATCCTTCTGCATAGCTACAGTAAGGAAAAGAATCCTAAATATTGCACATTCCCAGTCACAAGTTACCCAAAACAGTGTTGTGGTGGGTGGCCACAGTCCGGGCTTGCATAGGTCCCTTGGACAGGAGCAAGGATGAACCTGAAGAGTCCTACATAACTTCCTTCAGTTCATCTCTGCATATTCTATATGTAGTTTATTTTTAATATTGAGGTATTCCTTTGTATTCTATCAGGATCTTTTCACTCAGAGATGCTTGATCTGGAAAGGAATTTTGTACAAGTCTCTGTAATCTCCACAGGATTCACAGTCATCCTACTTCTTATGTACAGACAGTGGAGGAGCAGCATTGTTGGGTTCTGATAAGGAAGGCCCAGTCCACACAACACATACATTTTCTAACAGCTAATGTTAAAGAAAGGAACTCACACTGACACACGTTCAGGGAATAGTGGTTAGAACACTGGAGAAATGGGAATTCATTTTATAAGGGAACACTATTACAGAATTACTTATTCAGCGCAAAAAAAGCAAAGATGCCACAACCAGACAGAGGGTGCAACTGTGCTACAAATGCTTCAAGGAGAAAACACAAGAGAAGAACTTTCCAAATTCACAGAGAGTGTTGACATATGAAGAAAATGGTTACTAAGAAATGAGATTTCCTGCCATCTGGAGACTGAAGTTCTGGAATAGATTTCCAGAAAAATTGTACTAGGAACAAAACAAAAACCCTCAATCAGTTTTCCAAATAGGCCTGGATGTGCTTGCAAAAGAGGGTTATTTGGTACAGTTTCTCACACAGAAATCCACCTCAGCACTCTACCTGCTGTTTCCAAGCTAGGAATAACTTACAGACATTTCTAGGGAATCAGAGTGCACAAAGGCTGTTCGAGTGAACCTTTGGCCACATCAGCTTCCTAGGAGGTACAATAAAGCATTATATGCAAACAGTGCAAAATTTAGGGAAAATATATCAGAAATATTTAGGCATGAAGAAGCAGAAAAAATTAAACCTTTAAATGCTCATTTAGGAAAAAGAGCTATCTACAGTGCACAGCATATTGAAGGGCAAGGAATGCAATTAGTGCTTGCTGCTGTGCTTCAGGAGTGCTTGATCATTTCTTCTTAGCATGTAATTTACATATTAATACTGGAAATGTCATTTGTTTGTTCCTTGCATTATCACTCTTTGATAAGCACATGTCATTATTGCATACAAATAAGGAGCTTCCACCTGTCTGACAGAAAACACAGCCAGAAGTTATCTACAAAGGAACCCTAGTCAGTCTGTTTCACACCGTAATGAATCACCTGCCTCATTAGGGGACAGCTTTCCTTCCTCCACAGTGAGCAGGCAGAGAAAGATCCTGACAGCAGAGCTTCTACTGCTAACTGCATGGCAGCAAGTAACACAACAAGGAGTGTGCCATGAGACCAACACACTGATGTGCTGGAATCATGCTCATGTGCCTCCTCGAGGCACCACCTTGTACTTTCCCACAAAGAGCAGAACTTAAAACCCACCTTTGAAGAAAATCAAGGCTTGGGAGGGAAAAAGAAAGTCTAGGAGAGTGACAGAGCAGAAGTGCTGGGGAAGCCTGAAAGCAGGGCTCAGCTCAGCAGAGCCACAGCCTCCTGCTAGCAGAAGGGTTTGAATCACAGCAGCCACCTGAGTCCTCTGACACAGGACAGCTTTTGATCACTCAGACAGCAGTCAAGAACGGCATTAACTCCATATATCTGACAGAATGGATATAACCATAAATATTTTAAGACACTTTGGTCAAACCAAAGGTCCATTCATTCCTGAAGCCAGTCTCTGGCTGTGGCTATCAGCAGATGCTCCTGCCAAGAGCCATGGCACACGGAGAGCCCTGCTGACCATGGGTGATGTTCCCAGCAAGCAGGTGTTTGAGGCTGCCCTGTGCCAGAGCTTGTTTTCAATGGCCTTGCTTCTCCAGATCTATCCAATTCGCATTTCTACTTTTACATCTGACACATCATATAGCAATGAGCTCCTGAGTTGTATTATAGGCTGTGTGGAAAAGTACTTCCTCTGTTTGTTTTAGGCCAGATGTCTAATGGCACCATTATGCTGTCCATGCTGCACAGGCTGGGAGAGACAGGGAATGATCATCTCCAATTGAACTGCACCAAACACATCTCAATACCCTCTATCCCAGGCTAAAAGCCATAGCTCATTTAATCTCCCCATGTGCAGAAGCCATTTCAAATTTCTGGTTAACCTTATTGTGCTTCTCTGTATCTTTTATTTCTCCTATGTCATCTTGAGACTAAGGGATCAGAAATGAGCTCTCTATTCAACACTCCCTATATGTAACAGTGACAAAGAGGTATTTTATTTTCTATTCATTTCCTTATGACTTCTAATATTCCTTTTGCCTTTCTGTTATCAATAATCACTATGATTTTTTTTTTTTTACAAAATTATATATAATAACTTCAAATTGACAAAGCTAATAGGGAAATTACAATTTCATACATATATTTGAGACTGTTTTTCCCAGGTGCAGTATTTAAAATATCTGGGTCCTAGACTTCACTGCCATTTCTATTTTACAGTCAGTTGATAACAAGAAATCTTTCTAATGCTCTTTGCAGTTGGTCTGAGTTTTGGTTATTCTGAAATATTTTGTCTGATCAAGCAGCAGTTGTCACCACATCACTCACCCCCTTTCTCAGATCATTTATGAATACACTAAATAGAACAGAGGCTGGAGCTGGGCATACCCCTCTCTATTGTGAAATAGAGATCATTTACTCCTACCCTGTGGTTTCTTTCATTTAACCAATTATTAATCCGTGACATCTTAATACCATCAAGACTCTATGGTTAAAAATATCATTGAAAGTTCTTTTATAGAATTTGTTATTAAATGCATCACCCTTACATGCATATTCTTCACAGAACTAGAACAGATTTGTGAAGGATAACTTCAGTCTGTGATATCTGCTTTGTCTCTATGCTGTATTTCACCTCTCTACTCTTTTTCCATCATTAGTTACAGCTTCTACCAATTTGCCCAACACAAAAGTCAGAGGTACTGTTCTATAGTTCCCTGAATTCTCTCTTCAACCCTTTGATAAAAACTGGTGTTATATTTGCCACTCCCAAACAATCCAAAAGAAAAAATCATTTTAAATAGTAAGTTGGAAAATACAACTAATTGTTCAGCAAACCCAGCCCTGAGTTCAACAGGTGCATACTGGGCTCATACTGCCTCACACCATCAGTTTTATTCTTCCTTTCCCACTGCATTTTCTAAAACTCTTCTGGTGTCATTTCATATTGAGACAGTTCTGCAGACTTGCTTCCTATAAAGGAAAGTTTTATGGTTGGGCATATTCCCCAACGAATGTCAATTAAAATAATTTATTTTAAGCTTAGTTCCCTGCTTTCTCTGGGCTCCCAGTAATTCTCTCCTGCTGAATTTGAGATGTCAGTACCTTCATTCAAAATCAGTTACTCTAGTTCATACCTCTTCATTTTAGACTTTTATTACTGGTAGAAAAGTATTCATATTCATATGAGTTTTTACAGTACATATGAACTTGATTAAGTTTTCTGTCTCATGCTTTATGAGATTTTTATTTTTAATATTGAGCAGTGAAAAAGGGACCTTATTTGCCTGGACATGATCCTTTACACAGCCTCATCCTATGCCTAAGTGTAGGAATACTGCATCCCAGAAGATTTAACCACCTCAATAATGAAAGATAACAGCACAAATTAATTCAAGACAGTTAGAATTTTTACTCTTCTGTAAATTAATGGTTCCCTCCCCCCCCCAAATAAAAAAATATTTTAAAAAAAAATTTAAACTTTTTTTTTTTTAAAAACCCAAACAAAAACAAACAAACAAACAAAAAGCCCACCTGTATTTAAATTAGAAGACTAGACTACATTATTTAGGTATAGCCTTAAATGAAGAAGGAAGATTCATGTTTCTGCTCTGAGTTTATCGTAGGTCTCTGAACAACCAGTAAATGTTCAATGTCATATTTATACTGCCACATGCTGTGATTTTTCCTGCCTGAGAGACTCCATAGCATATGCCCTCTGCTCATCTGCAGTTGTGAAAATATTTAAGCTGCCATTTGTAGAATGAACCAATAAGAAAGGAATGAAAGCACTGAAGAATCCTTTTAAAACTACACAAAGTACCCTGGCTGAATTTACCACCACTATTTCAGTGCTTACTTACAAAATAAGAAACATGGCATTATCTCTCTCCAATAATACTTTTTATTTCACAAGATATCAACATTGGATATTGCTTTAATAATGAAGCTGACAAACAGTTTCTATTCACAATTCAGCATCCCTGAATATTTTTATATAATTACAGCATTTACATCCATTTATTTTAAGTAAATATTTATAGCAGTATTATGTCTAGACCTATCAACTGTAATGGCCATTTTACCCAGGCCTTGTAAAAAATAAGATGGTGATCATTTCAGACATATTTATCTACTGAGAAACTTCTGGCTTTAAACAGGCCTACATTGATACTTTGATTTTAGATGTTTTTGTATAATACATTTTTTGTTGGGGCCCCCCCTCAACAGGTCCACATGGGGTTGTGCTCACCCTCAGCTGCCTGAGGCAGAAAACCACTAAACTGATTAATCCCCTGGGTCACCACTCAGGCATCTACAATTTAAATTACAGTTCATACTTCTTATCCTGAGCACACCCACGTGCCTGACAAGAGCAGTGGAGGGGAAAAGCATATATAGACGCACAAATATACACAAAAGATACGGGGAGACCAAAAAACAAAGTTCAGCAAGGAATGCATACATTGGCTGTGGTTCACCAGGTACAAGCTGTTTGCACACCTTAGAAGCAGGAACACTGAAGAAGCTTGGGGTATCACTCCAAGGAAGGCCGGAAACAAAGGACGGAGGGGCACAAAGGTGTTGCAGTCATGCCCTGTTGAAATCAGCGCACATGTGAAACAAAAAATGGAGCAACACAGCATGAATTGCTCCATTGAAAACAATGCAGCTAATGGGAACTAAGCCAAAGGAATTATCCAGATGGTATTCAAAAGCTGAACTTTGCTCAAAAATACATATTACTTTTCATGCCCTACATAAGCTAATTACTAAAGTCACTCAAACGCCACCTAAATGTGTAATTGTAACTTTATATTTTCTTCTCCCACAAAGAAAATAATGTAGATTAAGTAGGGGGGAAGGTTAGAGAAGGTTCCATTGTAACTTCTGGGATCCATCCATGAGCTGAACCTGTCTTGTCCCCATCGGGATGCCAGTTGGGTAAGAACTTTATTTATGTTCACTAAGTGATTATCATGAGCTAGCTTTCATTAGTGATTAGAGCTTGTCTGGATATTGCTTCAAATTCTTTTTTGCAATAAGTATACTACCAGTGGCAATCTCTGAACCTTAACCTGTCACAGTCTTCTGTTACCAGTGTGTTTGCTAATAAAGTGTGCTATCCCATAAAGTTTGAGTCCTTCAAGGGTGCTGGCAGCTGCTGGCAGCAGATAACATTCTCGCCCAAACTGATAATAAACCAACCAAGCATGGGGATGCTATCAGTGTGTGACCCTGAATTATTGCTCAAACCACCCTCTGGTACAGTGGCTGTTTAGTGGGGTCCCCATAACAGAGCCCTGACAGAGTAGTCAGGCAGAAAGGTCTCCCCTTCCCTGGGGGCACTGAGAGATTGCTCAAATATAAAGGGTTCAAGGAAACATCTCCCTTTCAACTGACAGTGTATCACTCTCACAACCCAACAACTAACATGCTGCTTGCAGGTTCGGCTTGAGCTAAGCCCCTGAGGAAGGTTTTCACAGTACATAGAAAAGCTATCTTGAAAGCAAGCACAGTCTGGTCACTGCTAATAATGAGTGTGTACCTGCAGGTTTCTCAGGCAGCTCACAAGAAAGCCACAAAACCTATGTGAATGTCAGTGAATTTATAGAGAAAGCAGGCACATATTTGGCATTGTGGGAACACAAGTTCAAGTGCTCGCTTCCCTTGAGGTGGGTCAGAGACATACTCCAGGCTGCAATCACTGAGAGCGTACCTCTGCTGCCCAGCAGCTGATATTTGGGACAGGGAATCTCATTTTCTTAATGAAGAACGTTGGCTGACATAAGCCTTCAGAGAAAGGCCAAAGGTGGGGAGAAGGGCCGCCGTTCTCAGTATCTCAGCCCTCAGCAGCATGAGCAGACAACAACCAAGCCTGGAATATTCTGGAGCTCACAGAGCTACCAGCACTGGGGGAACAGCACTGACATGTCTCACCTAAGTAAACGCTCCTGCAGATGTGGGCACTTTTTGTGACTCGCCTCAGCACGAAAGCCTGTAGCTGCTAAAATATATGATCCTATCTCACTATTAACTTAAATGGAGCTACTCACACAATTAAGGACTAATTGCATGAGAAGAGATTGCTTGATGAGGTTCTTAGACTTGTGTTTCTGGTCAAGTCCTCAATGGATGCAAATTAGCACAACTTCAAAGAAATTAGTTAAGTGATGCTCAAGGTGTGGCTTCCACTATTTGTGTGTTTGAGAGGAAAGGCAATAGAGACAAAGTAATTGTACATGAGAAAGTTATGTCTCTACTAACATACTAGTAATAGAGAAAGTAGGTTGGTAAGGGATAATTTATTTGGATTTTCATTATGTTCTTTTTAAGACTGTTAGGCAAACTAATTAGTCATGGGTTAAATGTCAAAACGCTGTAGTGGGATTTGAAACTGATTAAAAGATGCAAAGGTAAAGAATTTAGCCACATAAATGGTAAGAATTTAAAGGTAGCTGTAGAGGGACATTTAGTACTATTTAGTATACATAAGTTATTAACAAACAATCAGGAGATGATTGTGTGGGAGTCTTTGGAGGAAAGAAAAATTTTGAGGTGCATTAAGTCTGAAGGAGGTTTGAGGAATTAGAAAGTTTGTTGTAAGTATAAAACCAGGTAGTTATAATCTCTAAGACAAAGTGACACTGGAACACAGTAAGAGTGAGCACTGTCACTAGCAGTCCTGTCCTTAAAAGCAGCTTGAGCAGGTGAGAAGTGGGAGAAACCCATTTCCTTCCACAGAAAACATCCGTTTGCCTGGTCATTGCTAAAGCACAAGTCAACAATGGAGCATCTCTCCTATTGAGGACAGGCTAGCAGAATTGGGGTTGTTCAGTCTGGGCAAGAGAAGGTTCCAGATAAACCTCATCATGGCCTTTCAGTACTTAAGGGGTTTATAAGAAAGACAGAAAAAACTTTCCAGTAGGGCCTGTAATGATAGGGCAACAGGGAATGAGTTTAAACTGCAAGGGAGCAGGTTTAGATTAGATGTTAGGAAGAAATTCTTTATGGTGAGGGTGATGAGGCATTGGAACAGGTTGCCCAGAGAAGCTGTGGATGCTCCATCCCTGGAAGTGTTCAAGGCCAGGATGGATGGAGTTCTGAGCACCGTGGTCTAGTGAAAGGTGTCCCTGCTCATGGCAGGGGAGTTCAGACTAGGTGGTCTTTAATGCCCCTTCCAAACCAAGCCATTCTGATTCCTTTCCCTTCCTCTATCTACTTTCCTCTACTGTAAAATCTCTGTGGGCTGAACCACAGCCACTTTGCACCTGCTTACAGAAACCCTTTGCAGCTGCAAGTGTCATTCTGTGAGGAGCAGCTGAGTGTACAGTCAAACAATATTAGCTATTTTAGCAAATTTTCTCATGGCTATTTCATACTTCGGGCACAACAGCTTCAGAAGATGAAGGACTCTTGCATACCAGCATTTATACAAAAACTTTTGTTCCCCACTGACCTTGAGTCTTGTATATCTGTGGGAGATGTATGGTGTATAATAACAACAGTGCTGGGGCAAGTTCAATTCAGTCAGTCACAGCTTCCACACACAGGTAAATGCATTTTATTAACTGTTAGCTTTCATTTTCTCTTGTGGGTTCACAGGAGCCCCTTATGGCATTTTTGTAAGGAGAAAATGGAACTGAATAACCTTTCAAGAAAAAGAAAACATAAAGCTTGCAATTAATTCAGCTCTATAAAATGCCTAACACAGGTTCAAAAGCCAATTTAAAATCTTCAACATAAGATCAAAAAATACTACAAAAGGGTGTAAGTATTTTTAAACAGGAAGGTTCTCTTCAGGAGTCAAACCACTTCACAAGTTGACAACTTTTTGTGTTCATAGCCAGCAGCTTCCCTTTGAAGCAACTTTCACATTGAGATCTGATGGAATAACTTAACATTACAAAACAGGAAAGTACTATAAATTATGCTTATTATTTTGAAGGCGACAAAAATACAGCCACAGATAAAAATCTCAATATGTGCATGGCCTAAAATACTTACTAGTTCCCACCTCACAGAGATACTAGCTGATATATAAGTGGACAAATATATACAGGAAAGCCATGAAATAATAAGGAAAAGGAAATCCATAAATTAGTAGCCTGTTTTGTGGGGTCATGTATAAACATACAGCAGGTGAAACAAGTATTTTTAACAGTTCCCCCTCACACCAAATTGTGGTTACATTTGGGCAGGAATATTTGACATACAACACGTGCTGTCAGCCCCTGCCAAATGCAGACATTGTCTTCTGAGAACAGCACAAGGTAGAGAAGGAAGTAAAATTCCAGATTTAATCAATGTTATCTATGAAAAAAAGGTTCAGTCAAACGGCTGAACCATATGAGTAGAAACATACATTCAGACAGTGAGGGATAGCAGCAGAAGAAAATTCCCAGCGTTTTAACATTCTTGTGATATAGCATGCAGTAGGTATATTCATTTAGATAAACTTAAAATTGCAAACACATAGCAAACACAAAGCTCAAGTTCTCTGTAACATCAGACAAGAAGTGGTGCTTAGGTTTCTCATTAGGCTACACAGAAGTGAATTTCAAATACAAAATTTGTATCATATCCACATATCCATTTCTCTTGCAGGTTTGTACCCACTGCAGAGAACATTGTAAATGATAGAGCTTCCCAAGCATAATTGGTTCTTTGAGGCTAACTCACAAAATATATTCCTAAATTTGTGTAGAATGTGTGGTGAAATTGTGGTGTTACTTCTTTGGCATTAGTTAACAACTCTCTAGAGCAAAACATAGTTACGGTTGCTCATGACATCTGTCATACCACTGAGCTGTGCTCTGTGGATAAGTCAAAGGCTTGCAGTTATCAAAAGACCCATAGCAGCTATTTAAACATTAAAAAAGAAAATTTTCATACTAATTTGTTAAAAATATAAAGACAAAAGTGTAAAGGAATACAAAAATTGAAAACAAGTGTTGTGAATTCTACTTTTGTCTCTAGCACCTCTTTATTTTCACATCAGACTTGCAAATTTTTTTTTTATAAAAGAGTGCTGAAATTTCAGAAAAAAATTAATTTTCCAGGGCTATTTCCATGACTCCTAGAACTTACCTTAAGGGATTGGCTGCCCAGATATGACACTGGAAATATGGGTCCTGCAAAAGAAGGTATACCTTTATTCAGGTCCAACAGCACGATATATTTTCTGCTTGGAAGGAAGGATTTGTTCAGCGAGGACATTGCAATCTGATTATGTGACACTGCATGGAACCAGGGATAAACAGACATCAAAGACAGCACCATGAATGGAAGAATAGCTAAAAGCTTTAGCAGACACACTCTGAAAAAACCAGGGAGAAAGGGCATGCAAGAGACCTAAGCAGCATGTCTCTCCAAGTAAGGTGTGCCAGAAAAATGGAATTATTGTAAAAGAAGAGGTTTAATTCTGACAGTCTTTTCACTGTGAAGAAGTGGATGTGTTTCATAAGTTTTCACTTAATTTGGGCAGTGTGAAAGAACTTTACCTTCCACGCAAAAGTGTCACCCCTGGCTGGCTGGCCCCAGGCGGGACACACCGGGGCTGGACAAGCTGTTTTGCTCTTTCCCAGGACCCCTGTCCCACAGAAATATCCTAAAAATTAAGTCACTCCACTTTTAGGTAACACTTAAAAGAAATGTAACTAGCAGCCCTTTTCCTTCTATCCTCCCTTTTCTTTGCTTTAACATCTGCCAGAGCATCTCTACCTTGCTGCCTGAGACACTCATCTATGTGGTGGGAGGCAACTGGAATTCTTTCAAGCGGAGAAGGGAATGGAATTGTATCCCATATAGAGTATTCTGCTGACTCAGAATTACATTATAAAGATTACATGTAAGGTAGTCATTGCTACTTCCTCTGGTTATGTCTTAAAGGAGATGACTACTGCTCCACTTCTAAAGAAAATTTCTCAGACAATCTACTTACTTCAGTGTGTCTGGAGGGAAGCACCTTCTGAGAGGCACAGGCAGGATGACTACGAGTCCAGGCAAGGATGAGAATGTGAGATGGAAGCTTATTGCCCATAGCTCCTCAAAGTGATTTGAGACAACATTCCCTTCCAAGTGCTGACTGTGAATTCCTTATGAGACATCCAGGTCTTGTGGGAAGCACAGAGGACAGGCATTGTGAGGCTGTCCATCCCTGTATGGCAGTAGGAAACTTAAAGCTGGACTGTGCACAGAGACACACTGCTTTCCAGCGCCCAGATCTGTTGGTGGGCTCAGACCAATGCTCCCTTCCCCGTGTTGTGTCCCCTGGAGAAGCCCTGAGGTTGGCCTTGACACACCATGAGCACAACATACAGAAATCTACATTGTTGCTGGCGCTACATGGGAATTGAAAGGATTTCTGTCACCACTGCGACCAGGCAGTTTAACAAGCTTTGTGAGCTCTGTATTTTCTTTCTTTAAAAAGTATTAGGATACTGACATTTAATGCTCCCTGATTTGCATATAACTAAGCCATACGGTATGGTAATTTTTGCTTTGTTTTTTTACACTTTATTTCTATTGTTGTCATAGTCTGTTGAGGTTTGCCATTTATGCCCTAAGCACTAAACAACTCCCTAGGATGCCACTTATCTTAATCCTTTTTTGGACATTTTTCATATACAACATTCCCTGCATAGTGACAGGTTCAGTACTGTTAAAAAAACAGCAGGAGAAAAACCCAATTAAACTTGCAATTTTCCACCAGGCAAGGCACATAAGCAGTGTGCCCACCAGATGACTTGCTCTGCCCTTGCCTGTACAGGACGTCTACAGGGGGATTTTCCCCTGGGGGCACAGCATGTCTCATTTCCGAAAACTCTGCTCCTGTTCCTCAGAAGAGAAATATAAATAAAACAAAACCATAATGGCTTTCTTCACCTCGAATATATATAGTGAATTTACATGAAGGGCTAACATTTCAAAAGGCTCTCCAGATCTCTGAAAGCTGCCTGGGCTACCAGTTGCAGCTTCATTGTACTCACAAGAAGAGTTACTGCTTCCCATGTTTTTCAGGCTATTTTGGTGTGCAACTCCTCCACACATGGGTAATCATTTAATTTTCAGATATGCAGGAGTAAGACTGGACAGCTTGGTGTTCACAGAACTGGACTCTTTTTTTGACATCCCATCTGCTCTTTAAAATCAATCACATTAAGGAACCCTTGGTGTGATTCACAGGGAACCCAAACCCTGATTTATAGCAAACCTAGGGCGCAATTTGTCTCCCACCACTTCAGCTGTCCACAATCTCAACACTTTTGGTAAGTAAGTTTTCTCCATTTCTTCCATACTCAAAGGAGTATTTTTTGATATAGGTATCTTTGTGCTCAGTGATTCATCAGCATCTCCTGTTTCAGGATGGGCTGAGTCATTTGGCTCTCTGTCCAACAATTAAGAGCCTAGATCATTTTCTTATTCAACAATTAACTCCAAAGCAATTAACATTAAAAGAGTTGAATCTTACCCCCAACTGAACCATTGTTCTTCAGTTATTATTTTTATGTCAGGAATGATGACACTGTGACATAAATCCCAGGGAACTTGGATAAAGTAACACTCCTCTGAGAGTCTGTCCTGGTTTTGGCTGTGATAGAGTTCATTTTCTTCTTGGTAGCTTATTCAGTGTTGTGGTTTGGTACTTAGTATGAGAATAATTTTGATAACACACTCATGTTTCAGTTGTTGCTAAGTAGTTCTTACCCTAGGTCAAGAACTTATTGCAGAACAGATTTTCTGCACTAACGAACAATCAAAATATTGCTGATGTCTATAAAGAGGAAGGGCAGAGACTTCTTGAATGCATAGTGAAAAACATGGAAAATTGGGAATCTTCAGGACAATCGATAGTTTCATCTTACCAATGAAAGAAAAGCAGAGTTCCTCAGGCTTCTTAGATTTCTCGCCAGAACAGTTCCATCTGGAGTGTTATGACTGCAGAGCAAACAATAACTTTCAGAACTACATAAATTCTGTCCAACAGAACAGACAATGGAAAAATCAGCTGCCTCAGTTGAAAGCTTTAAATGCCTTGACAAAAGCAGCTGAGCTATCTGAACTAAAGAGCACGATCACTGAACCTTGCCTTCCTTCGGATTTGCAGGACAGCAAACATCAAGCTTTGGGCTGCTGAGCTTTCCTGTGAAGAGCAGCAGTAACAGGGCTACCAGTTTCTCTTTAAAATTATTTCCAGTTCTGCCAGTGCATCATCATCTGGAAACACTGTCACTTTTGAAAACATTTCTGCTGGTTGTAATCCTCCTGTATTTTGGGCTACATCCTTGCCTAGCAATTCCTCTGCTGTGAACTCTTCAAGCATCACTGTGCTTACAGCCTTTGGAACATTTAATTCAGCAGTAGCAACTGCTGCCTCACATTCCAGCAGTATTTTATTTGGATGCACTGCCAGTGTCTCTGGACATAACATCACATCAGCATCTTCTGCACTCACAAACAATACTACATCAAAAAAGTTATTTACACCAGACAGTGGCTGAAGAATTGAAACAATTTGAAGCAAAAAAGATTACAATGGGGAAAAATTCTTCTTAAACCACCACCACTAGAACTTTTAAATGTTTAGGACTTTCCAAGTTTATTTTGAAAGTTATAATAAAAGTTATTTTGTAACTCTGATAGAACAACCTTTAAGTCTCCTGCAATAATAAACTCTCAGGTAAAAAAAAAAAAAAAATTAACCAGGCCAGGTTGAATGAGGCTTTGAACAACCTGGTCCAGTGGAAGGTGTTCCTGCCCATGGCAGGGGAGTTGGAATGAGATGATCTTTAGGGTCCCTTTCACCCCAAAGCATTCTATGGTTCTGTGACTTTTCAGTCTCCCATGCTCTGGCAGTGAGCAGGTGGACAAGAAGCCAGGAGGCAGCAAGGCCAAGACAGCTGCTCTGAACTGGCCAAAGGGATATTCCATACCATAGAATGTCATGCTCAGTATCTAAACTGGGGAGAACTGGCTGGGAGGGGGAGGTCATGTTTTGGGGATGGGGCGGGCAGCAGTCAGTAGGTGGAGAGCAATTGTGTTGTTCATCGCTTATTTCTCTTGGGTTTTATTTATATCTCTTTCTCCTTTTCAATTAAATTTTTATTCTTATTATTGTTACTATTATCATGCTTATTAGTACTAGTATTATTACATTTTACTGTATTTGAATTCTTAAACTATTTTTATCTCAACCTGTGGGTTTTACCTGTTTTTCTGATTCTCCTCCCCAGGACATCAAGACTACATGGGGGAGTGAGAAAGCACTTGTGTGGTTGATGCCTGGGGTTAAACCAGAAGAGAGTCAAGAGTCCAAGAGTCCTAGGTAATAATCTCTATTCCAACAATGTTTATGCCCATATAACTAGAAAGCAACTAGATAAAATGCATTACACCATTCTGCCAAACTGTGGCTCTTACCATTACCCAACATTGTCTGGTCCCTTTTTCCCTGTGTCCCTGGAAGCTTGTACTCCTGGATATCCAGTGCTCTGTCTGCAATAGGACAGCTTCAGAGAGCATTTGCTTAGAGTGGTTACTGGCCCAGGACTTTCCATTTTGCCTGGCTGAGGGCTGAATTACGGCAAATAGGAAAAGCACCTCTGTTACTCCCCAATAAGCACATATGTTTCCTATCCAACAGCTCATTACCTGAGCTCATGTAATAGCTCTAGGATGCAAATCCTACTCTTACCTCAGCATCATGAGGATGGTAAGTGAGACAGCTCTGTTTCCAAAGGCTGTTTCAATGTATCCCTGTGGGCTGTCTATTGCTAATACCCATCCTACATACCCAAGGATCCCTATTAAATTCAGAACAAAATTAAGTACACAGCATGAGCTTAAAAATTATATTTCCAGGACAGGTACTTAACACTGGATCCAGTGTAAAACATCACAGAGGATTTGGGTGCCCAGCCTGTTCATGAATTGCTGAATATCACTTCCCTAGGAGTCTGGAGACATCTTGTGTGGAGATCACAGATAGGTACTATGTTTTACAGACAATAAGTGCAAAATCCATGAAAGAAGCCATAGCAACCACACTTTCAATGGATTGACTTTCATACTTAAGATAGAACATTTCTTTAAATGCTTTATTGTGTGAAAAACATACTGATTCTTGGATTTTTAAATAGGGATTTCCTTCAGCCATTCTAAAAAACAAAAGAATAAGCATACAAAGATAGGTTTGTTACCCAAATTATCAATCTAGCTTGTTTACTGGGAACAGTGAGATCATATTAGCATTACTATAGCCTAGATATTCCTCTCCTCAGCAAGAAGGGCTCCTGCATCATCTCAGCTATCCTGCTCAGGAAACTGAAGCCCTTCACCTGGGCTACAGACCCAAGGTGTTGTGGAAAGTACAGTCATAAGGAAAGGGAAAATTATGCCATCCCAGACCAAGCTGTCAGCCCATCATAAACTCTCTTACCCAATATCAGAAAGTAAGAGACCTTAAAAAAATGTACACACTGGGGGAAATCTTCCTGGTGGTATCTCTTGGATGAACAAGGACAGAATCAGCCTGGATCGCTTGATGTAACTGATAGTCCCTTACCGAGTTCTCCTTACTTGAACTTTCTCTTGCTCCTGGAAGCTTGATATTACATTACTTTTATTAACCCAGAGCACTGTAAAGGAATAGCTGAAATTCAGCACCTACATTGGCATAAAGAAATGCCCACAGAGGAGCATTCCTCAACCTACAGTCTAAAGGTAAAATATACATCGCCAAAGACAAAGGGACACTTTCCCTATTATGCATTCAAAAGATGAAAATTGCATTTCAAAGGCCTGAATGTGCTCCTAGAAGGGAACACAGAAGGGAACACAGCTCCTTTCACCTTCAGGAAGTGAAGGGGTCATTTATGCCAAAACCTTTCAGCTGGGAGGACACTGCTCAAATTATATCTAGCATTTGACTAAGGGCACAAATGTACATGAAAGCCCATTCAATATTTGGGCAACAATGTTTGCTCATGCAAATTATATCCACCACACTCACTCCCAGCTTTTGTAAACACAAAAAAAAGTTGTTGTGTTTTGCAGAGTTTACAACTTTAATATTCAGATACCTTTTTTGGTATCTGCCAAATTGTTACTCTGTTACTCTGTTACTGCCAATTGTTATCTCTTACGAACCAGGGTTGTTTGTGTCAGTATGAAATTCAAAACCAAGCCACCAGAGTCAGTCTTCTACCCCCCTCACCAGAACATTGCACTTGCATTGAAATAATAGCTCAACATAAGAAAGAGCCTAAAATTCTGAACAGAACAAAATTATATGCATAATAGATTTTTTTTTTACTTACGTATTCCTGTTTAATAGCTTAGTTCATCTACAGAGACTAATGAACAGAACAACTTATCTAATGTTTACTGAGTTACTGGAATTTACAAAACCATCTGGAATCAGTTTGATTTTGTGTGTTCACATTATTAATAACCTATTCAACTGCATTTTTACCTGTGCAGGGGATATGTGCCAGGTTTATGTTTGAATCACATGTTTGTATTTGTGGTCCAAATCCATCAAGAGACAGACAACCACAGTCATTCTCTTTAAATCTTCTCGTTGGGCACAACATGGACTACATGCTCTAGCTTTACCAGAGGTAAAGTGTGCCAAATCAACACAGGAATGGCTATAACTGTTTTACATAGAAGTATTTCTAGCTTCCAGTTCAAACCCAAGGAGAAAAATGTTTCAGAGTTAAATTTGTAAATTATGCTCTTCTTTCCTCTGTATTTCTCAGTTTCAGAAACTGCATGGATTACAGGGAAGAGAGTGCTCACTGGGGAGAATTGTTAGCACTTTTTCAAGACTTACCCTCAAAATCAACTTTAGAGAGAAAGCAAAATATTGTTTCTTCTTGATAAAACACGAAAAGGGATTTTAATTTTCCTCTGGCTTTCTTGCTTTTGGCTGATTCATTGTTGTAGACAGATAGGTTTATAAGCAATGAAGAACAATGTTAAGTTTATTCAGAACTGAGTTTATTAGTCAAGTTAATCCTAAAGCTTTAGAGGAATTAAAGCAGGGATTCAGAAAGGATATTAAAAGACTGTTTTCATGAGCAGCAATCAAAACATTTCTGAAGGCTAGAAATCTAGGCATTTTCTTAAGACAATGAAACAGATGAAGAAAAACTTACCTTCATATATTTTAATACAGAAACATTCCCACAAGTGCTTAAAATTCTGGCTAACCCACAAGAGAATTACACTGAGAAGACAGTAACTTATTTTTATGTTTTTACTAATAAGCATCTTAATTATAATAATATTCTAAAATATTTTACAATAGAGAGTGAACTATTTTATTATTTTATATATTTCGCTTTCACATTTTGAAGACAGCTCATATTAACTTCAGGAAGAAGAATGTATTCACAATCATACTAAATGTCTTACTCTACTTTTTGATGTACCCATAGGTTCAGAATCAAACAATGAATATGTAACTAAAAATAAAAGTAATATTTCTATTTGTTCCAGAGCTGACCTTTCCTTAATAGATAGCGTCGGTATGATCAAACTCCACTTGCTACAAAAACAGTGACTTTAAGTTATATATCTGATTCTTCAGAAGAATCTGCATCCATATATGTTTTAGCAATTGTCAAATTCAAACTACATTATGTCCCACCACAATGTTCACAGTATTTCATGAACAGATCCATTTTATCTGCAACTATTTCTTCTCTTTTCTTGCCTTGCTGTAACAAACACTTTACTCTCTCTCTTGGTGATTTGATTTAAAAAATAAAAAGGAAAAAAAGTAGAGAAACCAAAGTCTGTATCTCAAGTGATGATCATTTCCAAAGCAGCTCATGTGTGTCTTATCAGGGATGCCTCCATTTGCACTAATAATTTCCTAAAGATATTTCTTTGCAATGAACCAAAATGCAATACTTGAATGAAGAGTTATGGTCCACTAAAATTAGCAGTACTTCTAATCAAATAACTTTCTTTCAAAACTGAGTACAAGATCATTAACTGATTCAATATACAAGTCTAAATTTTCAAAAGCATCTAAAGTTTAACTTCTTTAATAGCCCAAATACATTTTTAATTTGATTGAGAAGCTTAAATGTCATTGACTATCAATTACCAAAGATTTTGGTCCTTAAAAAGGCAGTATGATGTAAAAAAACCCCTCTATGGAAAGACACGTATTTTTTTGAACCCAAATAGCTTTAAGAATCAAGCTACTTGTAAAACATCTACTTTGAAAATGTGAAAAAGTGAACTCAGCCCAACCCAGTAAACAAATGGTGTGAAGAAATTAGGTGTCACATTTTTCTCCACTACGGCATTAAACAGAAGGTACATTTTGTTTTGAAGTGCTTTTATTCTCTGTGAAGGACACAACTATATTCTGTTCTATATAATAATATGAGAAAAGAAATTAAAGTATTTCTGCACGTATTCTCCTGAGTAAATGTTGGGCCAGATTTGTAAAAACACACATTAAATACAAAGTCAACTTACTCAGTCTTTGATTTCAATAAGAACATGTTACCTGGGCCCACCTCTTGTCCAGTAGTAAGAGCAGCAGCTGGGATATAGGAAAAACTTATCTGAATTCACGCTAAATCATTGTTAGAAGGGATGGAAGGAATAATAAGGGATATTTATACTATTTAGGAGGAAAACAGAGGTGCAGTTGCACCTTGAGCTGTATTCTCACTGTAAGTAATCTAAGAAGTTTATTCAATTGTAATTATTACTCTTGAATTGGAAAAATCCTGATTTTTCAGAGAAAGGAAAACTTACATCAGGCCAAATGGTGAGATGTCTGTTTCCTAGCTGAGATTTTTCTAGAGGAAAGCATAATCTCTAGACGTACCAGAGGTTCAGGAGGGGGCCTTTCCAAGCCATCAGACCTACCTGTAACCCTATCTTAATGGCTAGGAGGAAGCAAAGGAGAGAGAGCAAGATAGAGATACTTCCACAGATTCCTTTAACAGGGATTTTCTGACTTTATCATCTAAAAGTCAGTTCCCTAAATGTCAGCTAGTCCCCTGGGCTCCTTTATAGTCGAAGGAGAGAAAGAGGCACCTCCAGGAAGCAGTTCATCTCAACCTAAAGTAGATACCTAAGACAGGTTCGATGAATCACTATCTCATTTCTTTCTTATCCTATGGCTATGAAGGAAATATGACAAGTAACTTTCCGATGTCTGACTTTGTCAAGATGAATTCTGACTTAGTGTCATTTTTCACTCCACTCTGAAATGTCACTTGTGGATTTTCTTTCCCTTTGTGCTCTTTGTGACTTGGTTCCCCTTCTTGCCAAGCTTTGTGATGCCTGACCTGCCCTCACTCACTGACAAGAGCCAAAGCCCACTGGAAGAACCTCTTTTCTGTGAACTATCTTTGGATCAGACCTTAAGGGAAAATCAATATGAGGGCAAAGGCACTCATCAAGATTATGACAGAAGAGCAAATCAGTTTAGTCCAGTCATTGCAGGAAAAGTTCTCCCTTGAATCTTTAAGAGTGGGCCAATGAATTGCTTATCCCATTTCAGTCCAGAAGGTCTAGCCGTTTTTTCACTTTGTATCTTGTGCTGTCACACATAACTTGATAAACTGCACCAAAATTGCTCCATGCGGTTGTCATTCACTTCTGGCTAGTAGAAAGGCCAAATAAATATGCAAGACTCTCTCAGAAACCTTTATTGCAAGAGTTTTCCTGTAATAGCCTGGTGAAAAATGGACTTTCAAGCTGAATTCTAGAATTCCTTCTATTCTGGAATTCATCAGAAGTTATTAGATTTGGGTAACACATAAAGATTTTGTTGTTAAAATTTGTCCATGCTTGTCAAATCACATGCCTAATTTAGTGATCTTTGCCCTCTCCTGACAAGAGGACCAGTTCAGCACAGTAAATTATTTCCAGTATCATACAGCAGTACACATGAAAGCAATAATAGTGAGGCTGCATTCAGTGACAATGTATGAAAACTTCCTCAAATTTTCCACTGTAAGATCAATGGCATGGATTTCTTACTGAAATCAGAAATAGTTTGTGTTCTGCTTCAAAATATCTTGTATCATTCAGAATTATGAGGAAGAGAAGCCAGAAGCTAAAATAATCTTGAAAACATGTCATTACCAAACAGAAGTTGTCAATCATGGTACTGTACTGAACATGACAAAAATGGCAAAAAAAAGATAGACCTTAACTTCAGAGCATCCATTCTCTCTTCACATATGAGAAAAAGTTATACAGATAACTTTCTGATTTCCATATATTAACAGAATTCTCACTTGAAGGCAATTTTCACCATAACACAAATCTGAAACATGGAAATATCCTTGTAAATTCGGGTCAAAAGTGGCCCACACCTGAAGTAAATGGGTAAAGATGGGTAAACAATTCAATCCTAAAAAAAAACTGTGGAAGTCTACCTGAGAGCTTCCAATTCTGTAGATTCAAAAGGCTAAGAATAAGAATAAAAAGCACCATTGCACTTGAATTTGCAAACATCTACCATATTAACAGTAACAACAATTTTGTGAAGAAAAACGATTCCCAATTTAAACTAATTTCTAAGCAGATTGAAGGAAAACAATTCATACTTTTAGTTCATGTATGTTTGCCAGTGCATATGGCTCCTATCCTTCTACCTATATGAATCCATGTGAATTAAACACAAAAATGGCAACTTCAGTAAACCAAATTTTGATGTTCTTTACACAATTCAATCAAAACCAAGGGATCTTTAACACTTTCTCATCAGAACTAACAGAGTAAAGATGCAGTAAAATGTATCATTATTGTAATTTTATTATTATGAATTTACTATTACAGTGAAGGAGGAATTTAACACCAAACAAAAATATTAGCAAAAAGAAAGAAAGAACTAAGTTACTTCTAAAGCTACTCTGTCTGTCTCACAAGTGTGGATAAATTGATGATTTAAATCTCAAGTTGGACTTCATTTTTCCTACTAGGCCTCTTTCAATGAACACGGATGTTTTAAACCTAGTCAAATAACTGTGAAGTACTTCCTATAGAGTATGGGTTTTTTTCTGCTCTCTTTCACCTAGTCACTTTATTTTATTTAAATTTTAAAAAAAACCCACACACATAAAAAAGCAGTTAATTTTCTTTATTTAAAAAAAAAGCCCTGGTTTTGGTTGTTTTGGTTTTTTTTTTTTTTTTGTTTAAAAGCCCTGTTGGCCTTCAGGAAAGCTCACTATACAGAAAAATCAGCAGATCCATTCCAGAGCTCTGGTCAGCTTCAGATCCCATTAGAAAAAGTTACAAAGGGACTTTTAAATAATGGATCATACAGTCCAATACTGATAATATTTTTTACTGCAATTCTAAGCTGAAGCCCTCCCTTTTATCAGTGAAATGAGACTGCAATGCACGCCTACACTTTGCCTGTGGATTTTTGCTGTCATCCTCCCCAGGATGACACTTACTATGGCTACAGCACTATTGGACTGACTGACCCCACAAATGGTTCACCTGGTGCTACAGTGCAGAGGAGCTTCTATGCTACCTGTGATCAAAGCTTTCCCGAAAAGACATATGATGGAATGTCCACTTGACCTTCCCAGAAACATCTTTATTAAAAAATAATGCTGAGGAGAATCAATTGACTTTTGCTTTTTATTTCCTAAAATGTTGAAATCGTCATTGGAAGCAATCAGGTACATGTGAATTACAGTGAAAGATGAAAATATTCATATCTACAATCCATCTCCTGGCTTACAGACCAAGGCCTTCAGGGAACATGACAAATCCACATCATCTTTCTAAATATCAATTTTGTGCTTTGACCTCTGGCTTAGATATCAGATAAAAATCATGCATAACCATATAACTCTCTAGCAATTACATTAAAAGAGATGCTGAAAAGAATAATTTTGTTGAGTTAAAGTGGTAATGAACTTAGACAAATACAAGGGTCTCTTCCACATCTACTGTTCCCTGATAAAATACAGCCAATACATTGCCAGTCACTGTAGAAGATACTTATTGGTCATTGTTGCTTGATGTTAATTTAACTTTGATCACATAAAGCCCTTTCTGGTAAGAGATATGTGCATTTATAAGTCACTTTCAGATCTAAGGACAAAAAGCACTAGCTAAAAATGCTATCATCATCACCACTGGAAAGGATTCAGAAAATGTGAATCTTTTGTTTGAGAGGAACCTAAAGTATACTCTGGGGCTGCAGAACATAGCTTTATATAATAATGCAAAGTCGTTACTGAAAATTTCAGTGAAGACCTAATGAAATCATTAGCACTGAGAAATTACACACCTATATTTTGTAAATAATCCATATATTTTCCATCTTAGCAGTTCTTAAATTGGACAAATCTTACAGGAATCAGTCCCCAGAAATAAAGCGCTCCCTTTTTCATACAGCTATCACAGGCAGTATTTATTTACATATTCAAAAGTCATTTCTCTAGCCAAGTGAAGGCAGTTTTGTGTCTCCAGATCATAGCCTTGGACTGGAAGGTTATGGGAAAACCCTAGAGCCTTGGTGTCACGAAAGCACCTAACAAAACTCTCCCCAGGGCTCACCAGCTCCACCATGGGGTTTGAGTAGAGCTGCCAACACAGGTCTGAGTCCACAGTAGCTTGTCCTCCCCACTGGAGTTTAGCAGTGGATAAACTTAACAGACCCCTGTCCACATTGCTTCACGAGCGAGGCTGCAAAGCTGCACGTGCATTACTGACGTGGTTGTTTCACCCTATTTTGTTCCTATCAGCACATGATACTGTATTTAATATGACACTAAATTTGGAGTGATTTTCATATAGCACAGATCAAAAAAATATGAGCAGTGAAATTCAAGCACTTCCACACAGATAGCAATGCAGTGTGAAAAACTATTCCATTTTCCCACACTCAGATAAGAGAGTATAAATGTCAAATAAAGTGGATATTTTCATCTGAGGAAAAGAAAAATGCAAAAAAAAAGTTAGAAAACAATGTCCTGAAGGTGCCCAGCAATCCCCATTTACCACTTGTTATACAATCATCCTTATTGCAAGACAGTGGCTTGATTCACTGGAATATGTCTCTCCAAACCACTGTATTTTGCAATCTCCTACTGCCATCTTATGCCTTTTTTTGTCACTGCACAATCCACGACATACTAAAAACTGGCAAAATGTTTTTTTACATATAGCAATGCCTTTCATAAGTGTTTGTGATCCTAACACATATTATCATCTGGCCCTCATTTCTGCACCCCCAATTCTGGAAGAAAATATTGAACACTGAATTCTCTTTGAAGTTGATGAGAGCTTAGAACCCCCAGCTCCTTTGAGGATGGTGTTAAAGAGGTTAATAAAAAGCTCTCCCCTTCAAAATTATTTCTTCATTTGCTCATTGCTTTTCAGTTATGTGGCTTGACTCATTTGCACTGATTGACTCCATGTTTCCCAGTACTGCTCAGGGACTACAAAGTAAATGAAAAAAAGACTGTAGTTTTCCTTCTATTAAAAAAAAAATAAAAAATAAAAAAGAAGAAGAACAAAAGATCCCTTATAAATGCTGAAACTAGATTCATAGATTCATGGGATACACCATTTGCACAAAAACAATTTACATAAATTGCTGATTTAAACAGCATTAAATGACGGAAAACCAAAATGAGTAAGGCAGAAGGAAAAATAATGGTCTCTAGTCAGCAATCATATTTTATGCCACACAAACTCCATTTTCATAATCCACATTGACTTCAACTGTTCCCACCCATTGCAATCCCATACCACAGTGTTGCAACACAACTAATATTTGTATTTATTTTTCAATATGTGTTGCAATAACTCCTTTTTAACACACTTCAGTGATCACTTTCAAGGACAATACAGTCAAATGAGAGCTGCAAAGTATTCCAATATTTGGCTTTCCTTAACAAGGTAGCAATTACTAGGTCTCAATAGTACATCCACAGGAGAGTCTTTTAATGTAGTAGAATCCTACTATTTAAAAGTAAAATTACCTTCTTCCGTGCTCAGTTTCCTGAGAGACTAATATTACCCAAAAAAAGGACAAACTGATGTGATATTCTCCATTCTGGATTATACATCCAGCTCTGCAGTCCCCAGCACAGGAAGGACACTGACCTATAGAAGCAAGTTCAGAGGAGGGCCATAATGATGATCAGAGGGATAGAACACATCTCCTGTGAGGAATGGCTGAGAGAATTGGCATTGCTCAGCCTGGAAAAGACAAGGCTCCAGGAAAACCTTATAGCAGCATTCCAGTACCTAAAGGAGGCCTTTTGGAAAGCTGGAGGGGAACTTTTTATAAGGGTCAGTAAAGACAGGACAAGTGAGAACGCCTTTAAACTGAGAGTAGGTTTAGATTGGATATTTTGAAGAAATGTTTTTCTGTGAGGATGATGCAGCACTGGAACAGAGAAGTTGAGAATGTCCCGCTGCTGGAAGTGTTCAAGGCCAGGTTGGATGGGGCTCTGAGAAAGCTGGTCTAGTGAAAGATGTCTCTACCCATGGCAGGGGAGTTGGACTACAGAATCTTTAAGGCCAGGCCATTCTATGATTCTGTGATTGGGACCCTGTTACAACCCTCTGTTCTGGGGCACACAACAGTGGGGTGAAATCTAAAGTTATAGGTTGCTGCACTCTGCTTACTTGCAAGGAGAAAGAGTGAATGATTTAACCTTGAAAACTCCCAAAACACTCCAGATTGGTATAAACAGAACCATATGGTTGATCTTGCAATTACGTATTTTCCTTAGTATTTGTATAACTCCCTGTGGTCTGTATTTTTAAAGTTCTAATTCACCATTTCAGGTGAAAAGTAGGGTCCCTCCTGTAAAATAGGGATATTAGAGTCATACATACTCAAGGTCATTCAAAATATTGGAGCTTTTTTTCTTTTCTCCACAGATCTAAATCTAGTTAATTAATTAAATATCTTACTAATACTATAAGAAGAAGAGTAAATATAGAAAAAAATGGCATGGATTAACAAGGCCAACCTACTTCTCACTGACCACACTGGTCTCCTGAAAACTGCAGGGAAGTACAATTAGCAGATATGAAGTCCACTTATTATTAAAATATAATAACATACTCAAGTTTTTAAACAAAATGTAGTATCATATAATCACAGAAGACTTCGTGTTGGAAGGGACATTTGAAGGCCATCAAGTTCAACCCTCCTGCAACCCTCACTCAACCAGATTGCTCAAAGCCCAGTCCAGACATTTTCAGGGACTGTGGCATCGACCACCCCTCTGGGAAACCTCTTCCGTTCTTTCACCACACTCATAGTAAAAAATGTTTTCCTTATATCTACTCTGAATCTACCCTCCTTTAGTTTAAAACCATCGCCCTTTTTCCTATCACTATCGGCCCTGCTAAAAAGTATGTCCCCATCTTTCCAGCAGGTCCATTTAAGTACTGGAATGTTGCTACTGGAGCCACCGGAGCTGAACAACCTCAACTGGCTCAGCCTGATATGATATATATGACACATTTTTACATGCTGAGGGGACAGAGATTATTAAGAGGGGAATTCAAGCTTGGTCCACAGAGATTGTAGTACAGACTTACAATAAAATAACTTGCCAGCTTAATTTCAACATCAAGCAAACACATATTCTAAAAGAAAGCTGATGCATTTCTAAGGCTCAGGAGCATTCTACACATCCCTAGGTATGTATAAAGGGCCCATGGAAATTTTAGTTAAAAACAAATCATTTCATAGCACAGAGAAAAATAAAGTTGTCCCTCTACTGCAATTAAAAAAAATAAAACTTTCGTTTGGGAAAAAAAAAAAGGAAATAACACCCAAGTCCTTCCCTATGTAACCTGCAAGGCTTTGGAATTGATCCTGATTATCTGTTAATTTTAAAAAGTGTTTAAAAATGTTAGTCCCTTAGGGTTACTAATGACAATGGTAGCCTGCTCCAGTTCACAGCTACTTCACAAGTACTTAAAAGTTTCTTTAGAAATCAGTCATCTCTACTTCTGAAACAATTTTACACTTAATAGCAGCATTGCAAATTTCCAGACTCATGGTCCAAGAATGCTCACAAATGTTCTCTTGAGACACAGCTTTCACATTATAGACCTCTCTGCCTTGTTAAAACTATTGTCCTGACACCATCTGCTCTGCCATCCCTTTTTCTGGCATTTCCCATATATTGTCCTCCTGTCTCTGCAGGTCTTACCTCTTTTCATTTGCTCTCTTTGGTGCTTAGCCATTTTTTAATTAGGGTGCCACCAGGGCTGTTCAAAAGCATTTTTATAGGCGACTTTTCCTGTGTACATTTTCTCTTGGCTGATCTTTTAACTGTGATTTGGCTTTTCTCCTGCTGTATCACTTAGATTTCCACTAGCCCTGTTGTTGTTTCAATTGCAGAGGATTTTCTGAAACTATCTCTGACATTCCTGCAAAATTATTGAAATATCATTTCTTTAAATCTCAGTTACTTGTGATCTACTTTCTGTGTTTAGTTACTCACTTCCAGGTCATGCTGCCCTACTTCTTCTCTTCCAAACCCTTGGTAAAGCTTCTGCACCATTGTGTATAGTCTGAATGCTATGACTCTGAATCTTTAATACTCTGCTTAACTTTTCTGAGGGAACAGGGTAAGGGTTTCCAGGGAAACATTTTCTGAGCAAGGACATGAAGAAGAGGGTGGTAACACAGTGAATTTAGTCCTTCAGGGAATTCCAGAAATGTGGGTAAAATCTGTAAAAGGTAGGGAAGAAGATGAAAAACATATCAGTTGGATTGAGTAGAAAGAGCAGAGAAATGGAGAGAGGCAAAAGCCAGAGGATATAGCCAAAATCTAGGGTCTTCAAAAGTGAGAATTTGAAGAATTCCACTCATGGTGGAAAATCTGAGGAGTAATAAAGGAAAGCTTGCCAAAAACAGAGAAAAAACATCACTTTCTGTTGCCTTTTCCAGTAACTTCTAACACGTGGAGAAAAAAAGTGTTGGCACAAAAGTTAAAAAGACATTTCTTACACCATTCCATTTACCCTTTTAAGGTTGTCATTGTGTCGCTGCCTGTTCTCTTTGTAACTTTCATCTTCCTGAGTACATAAAAGCAAATGCAGCCTCTTGTTGTCAGCTCCCCTGGTCTGAGCCTCCCACCTCTGCTTCCACTTTGCATCCAAACTCTTGCACACCATATTTCAGCTGATTTCTGAATTGTCACACTTCCCAAAGTTATTCTCGCATCTCTTTCTTTCATCATCTACAGCTTGATCTCTGGATGTGTATATTTTTAAAAAGTATCCATTACAGGCAACTTTACAAGCTTTTTGTTTATTATTTCAGATCAATAGGCATAATTAACAGCAATCCTAAAGTCATTGCAAAGATCCATAACAAAACCAAAGTTACATCTCCTTGCAAATGTTTAAAAGATGTGATGCCATTTCTTTTTCTTTTAGACATAATGAAAATCATCTAATGACCTGCCTAGATTCAAAGCAATCAGTTCCTGACCTTATCCTCCACCACCTGTGCAACAGTAAGATCTCATCTGAAAGATGAGAAAGAAAAAGGAAAGGAAATCTTCAGTCTGTGTACAGTCAAAAAATGGATTTCCTTGACACAGGAGATTCAAATTTTGGGGTCAAATCTAATAATGAGTGCCTGGGTAATTTAATGAAAGCTAACATTTGTTGCATCCCATACCCAATTAATCTTGTGCTTCAAGACATGAAACTGTAACTTTCCCTGCTGAAAAAGAAGCTGTTTTTCTTCTGTGTCATGGTAACATGACACCGGGATAAGTTCAGTATAGTTTAAAAAATAAATAATTTATAAGGAAAGGAGTATTTTTAACTTTTTTTTTTTTTTTTAATACTTCCTAATTCAAGCTTGGGAGAACAAATTTAAGCACTGATTTTTAAAAGTTATCTATTTTCCATTGTGTAATTTCCATTACATTAAAAGAATTGCAAGCAAGCAGACAAATTCCAGGAATAGGACTGATAAAAGCTGCCCTGGGGAAACAACAGCCCTGAGCCCAGACCCTTCAGTTTAAGGCTTGTTGGCAAATCAGGCTATACCCATCAGCAAAGAACAGGGTCTGGAAACTGAATCCCAGAAAGAAATCAGATAAAAACTCCTTGCCTTTGCATTTCCAAAGTCTCTGTGATCAATTGTGAGAGAGGGAAGTCACAGAGATGGTGCAGAAGGAACCTTGCCTGATATTAAGGACTTTGCCTGTCAAAAGAGGAAGACTATGGACTGTAGTGTCTCTGCCTTGATGCTGATTGTAATGAAGTGCTGAATCAGTGCATTTCTTGAATCACCTGACAAAAAGGACATATGCATACAAGAGACAGTGAGGACAGGCAAGGATGGGGAAAAAAATCTGTAATATCAGAGCTTCTTTTTGAGAAGTGGGTAGCTTAAAATCTGTCAAAGACTGCTTGGAAAAGAACAGATTTCTTAATTTCCAGCCTCTTCTAGTCTCCATTTTCTGTTAATACAAGTGCCATATAATTTCATCCTTTTTTATCAGTCAGAATAATTAATCAACAAAGATCTGTCCAAGAACATCCAGAGGCTCTCCATAATATGAAATCTCTCCATCAAGAAAAAGAGTCTTCAAAAAGTTTGGTCAGCTCACTTCTCAACTTTTGAAAGCTGTGTGGCCCTTTACGGAGGTCAAGACACAGGAATTACTTTTGTTCTTAAAATTCAGCATTCCATAATTTTCCTCAATTGTATGGTTGCCTCCACAAAGCTTCTTTAAATTGCTCCTGCTGAACATATAATTGCTATAACTGTCAGGTTCTTGGCAGTGAAATTATCAAGATTTACTGACTTGCTAAAGAGAAGTATTTGTGGGAAATTAACACCAAGATGTTTAGCAGTGCTTTCATATGAGAAGCATTAATATGTGTCCATTCACAGTTATTGTGAACTTCTAAGAAACCATAAAATAATAGACTGGAGAAAATAAATGGTATTTCCTTCAGAACTTACAAAATCTCAGATAACATTTTAAATAAATCGCATTAAAATTATTAGGCATGTAAATTTTAATGAAGAGTTTATTATAAGCCGCTATCTTAAAATTACATTTTAATTATCACGTTCTGTAGGACTATCTTCACGTTATGGTTTTATTTATCATTATTTTTAAAATATTGTTTCTTTTGACACATACATTTTTGGCAAAGATTGATTGCTTACAGAGAATAATTCCTCACAAATGCAATGCTCAAGACCACTTCAAGGAGCCACTTAGCTTTTCTGTAATGTTCATAACCTTGAACAGGGACTGTGACTTTTTATAATTTTAGGTGCTGCTGAGCACAGAACATGAGATATTTCAGTGATGTCTACCAGAGAGAACAGATTTTAATCTTAGTTCTACTAGTCTTAAACCTAACTTTCTCTCTGACAGCATTATTAATGCCATGATTTAGGGCTTCAGTCAGTCATGACTGAAGACAACCACAGTCTCTTAACAGATTTCAGCAGCAACTGCATTAAGTTCTTTACAGTTTTACAGAAATGGACAAGAATTATGTAATTACTTCTTTTTGTACTGTGGGCTTTCAATCAGTAGATTAAATCAACACCAACAGCTAACTACAGTCACAGAACAAGATAATTGCTCACATTATATGTTAAAGCTCACTTTGAAACGCCGAGTAAAGAAATCTCCACTTATATGAACAGGACCAATTTAAAACTACAAAAAGTCAGATCACATCTGAACTCAGCCTGAGACAGTAGCCTTGTATGGAATTACCTCTAAAACAAATTACCTTGTCAAACCACTATTTAGGAGGAAGCCTGTTTAAAGGAAAGTAAAAAGGTGATTAACCCATTCATATTTTCCAGCAATACAGCCACTTCTTCTACTCAGGCTGCAAATTCTGTAGTGTGTGTTCCATCAAATGACATCCACAGCTACAGAAATCATTAACAGACCTTGGAAAGTCTGTAGGCACAGTCAGAGTGAGAGGAGTGGAGGCATTTCCCTTTCTCTTTAGACCTCTGCATGTTGTAAAGGGAAAGCCTTCTCACCAGCCTCAGCTCCTGTGAGTCCTAGTATGTTCTCCTCAAGCCTTGGCAAATCTGTTTTTCTCATTAGTCCATGAAGTGAAAAAAGCTTCCTGAGGACACACATTTCCTAAAAAGAGGGGATTTCACAGAAATCATCTAAGTTCTACATTGGCTCCATCTTATCCAGTAAATTTTGATCTTGAAACTAAAACACCAACAGGGACAGAGGTATTAGTGTTGGTCTCTACCATGTTTCTTCATAAAAGATAAAAGATGCTCAAGTAAAAGCTCAGAACTCTTTGTTATTAAAAATTCAGTAATTCAGAACTCTAACAAAATAATTTTAAATTTTGAAGGATTATTTTCCATTTGCTTGGATCTTACCTTCTCAATTTGGAGTTTCATACGGATCTGAAAAGGTAATATTTTTTTGTCCTACACAGCGATTGTCAGTGCCATGTAAGAAGTGAGTGACAGACTGACTTTGCATAAAACCATTGCAAGGAATAACCAAGTAATACATAGGTATGGCACAGGACCTCCATTCATTAAATGTTTTGCAGTACACTAAGTCAGGAGCCAACACACATGACAACAGAAAGACATCAATCAACATCGCTGCTGCAAATTGTTCTTTCATAAAAACAGCATTTGGCAGCAGCTGTAACAGAAATTTCCTTGTCACACACATTCCAAACCTTAAAAATCCTACCTCACTAAACAAATCCAGCTCCTTTGCTAAAACTCATAAGCAATGTAGCACTTCACTGCTACCATACAGAAATAGATCCAAACATAAAACCATCTGTTTCCTAAGGAAAAAACCAAATCCCACACACAATTTAGCACTATCTCTATTTCTTCACACTCTGTAGTTAAGTTTTCAATTTCTTAATTCAACTATAAATTAGCAGAATGATATTCACAACTAAATTAGCTTTTCCAACTCTAAAACAGGTTAATCCATAATTTTCAGAGATGCTTCTTATTCAAAACGTAAGTCAGAGAAAGCTTATTATCCGTAGATTTGGCTCTGTATTCAAATTCTGAGTGACAGACTCTCAACACACTTACACTTGAGCTTTGCAATGTACCTTTAAAGAGTGCAAAGCAAAAATGTGGCTATAATTATTAAATGATCCCTAGATTATCATGTTCTTACAGTGCATGCTAACCACTCAGTAACATTTGACCTTGTTTCAAAGAAAAGTTTTTCTCCATAGATTAGTTTGCATTTCAGGTAATTTTATACCTGGCCTTAGAAAGATCTTCTGGGATTTATCCAATTAAGCTCTTAAATATGATACTTTTATGTACTATTTCTACAAGACACACTGGGTTCCCCAAAATTTAAAGATCGCACAGCACTGCATTTTGAAGTAACACCAATGAGATTTCATTGCATATCTACATTTTGAGTATAAATACTGTATCAGATTTTGTTTGATACAGGCTGTCTCATAACGAGGCAAATCACTTTTAATTAATGGCTAAATCAGAATTATCTTGAACATGAAAAAAATGAGAAGTTTGGCTTCATTACATTATCCAAGAGCTCTTTAAAATGTTTATTAATGATTTCTTGATAAGCACCATTCAATACTTAAGAGTATGTCTATTTATACTATTATATATTTAAGTAATTCCTCTACATACATCTTGGCTAAACAAAAACAAAACAATAGCAGCAACAAAAAAGTAAGTACAGCTGTGACAGACTACTTTCAAAAACATTTAACTCTCTGTTTAATGCAATAATTTATTTCTGAGAAATATACATTTATAATTTCCTCAGTTCTCTTTTTTTTTTGTATTTTGTTCCTTTAAGTCAGCAGTACCCAGAATTTATTCATGCAAGTTCTCAAATTGATTTAAGTGACTAGGCACCGATATTTTTGGATTCTGTTACAAGCTTCCTCCTTGTCTTGTCATATAACTTTGATCAAAGTCAGTTGCACTCAAAATTTTAGGAGTCTCTACTTCTGGCTGCTCCTGCTGAGCAACATGGAGCGTCATCTCCAGAGGTAATGAATACCTAAGAGGTTCAATCTGTTTCATTTGAAGATTTAAGTGTTCTGCAAATATGGAGAGAAAGCCAGTTTCAAAGGCAGAAGACTCCAAAAGTCATGAAGAATGTAGAAGTCACAGATACCTCTTAAGGCAGATGTGATATTAATGATGGGAAAGGAAATTTGTACAGAAGCTGTCTAATGACAGGGCATGAAGCACACACCACACCAAGCAGAGTAATGAAGGGGAAAAAAGACAGGGCTTCAGCTCCCTTAATATTTCTGTTTCCTGACATCTCCAAGAAATCTTCATCTGAGCTGTAAAATCAGATCTTGATGTCTTTGCATGTCATGTTTTTATCTAGGAGGAGAGTATAGCAATATTTATCTGTATCATGTAACACAGACTTTCCAACATTTGCAATATGAATTCTGAAGGCTGCAAGATCTTGTATAAACATACAGTACCATTCCAGCCTCTGTGCTAGATTACAGATTTCAGGTAATCAAAACACAGCGTACCACAAATGTAAACAATAATGACATCTTCTGAGTCCTTCCCAAAAATCCTCATACAAATTACACCGGACAAACAGAGCTCATCACTGAGCTACCCATTTCATAGTCAGTCAGACTGGCTGAAGAACTGGGCTGAGAAAGATCTCACAAAGTTCAGCAAGGGGAAATGCCAAAATCTGCATCTGGGGAAGAACAACCCAGTGTGCACCAGGGCACACTGGGGCTGCACTGGCTGGAAGGCAGAAAAGGACAACAGGCAGATCATGCACCCACGCGGCAAAGCAGGCCAGCCGCATTACAGGAAGCATTGCCAGCAGGTCAAGGGAGATGATCCTTCCCCATTGCTCAGCGCTGCTGAGGCACACCTGGAGTATCTTCTGGACTACCCGACAGAAAGAAGATATGGACATCCTGGAGAGAATGCAACAAAAGGCTGTGAAGATGGCGAAGGGACTGGAGCATCACTCCTATGAGGAAGGGCTGACAGAGCTGGAACTGTACAGCCTGGGGAAAGATCAGGGAGACCTTATCAGTCTATATATAAATCCCTGACGGATGGAAGACAAGGAAGCCAGACTGTCTTCAGTGCTGCCCTGTGACAGGACACAATGGACACAGATTAAAGCACATGAAACTCCAGGTGAACATAAAAGAGTTGTATTTTCACTCTGAGTATGGTCAAACACTGACTTGCATTGCTCAGAGAGGTTCTGCAGTCTCCATCCTTTGAAACATTCAAAATTCAACTGGGCATGGACCTAGGCAACCTGCTCTGGCTGACCCTGCCTAAGCCAGGGCATGGACTTTGTCCTCTTGGCGTGTCCTTTGTCATTTTCACGGCTGAGTCCCGCCCTCCGACATTGCCACGGCAGAGCCCCCTGGGCGAGCGGCGGAGGGACTTCCGGGCAACCAGCGACAGGATTAGAACACATAGTGTAAAGCCGCACCAGGGAGGCTTAGGTTGGACATGAGAAAGAAGTTCTTCACAGAAAGGGTGATTACAAATCGGAACGGACTGTCCAGGGTGGTGGTGGGGTCACCGTCCCGGGAGGTGTTTTAGGAAAGACTGGACGTGGCGCTCTGTGCCATGGTTTGGTTGACATGGTGGCGTACGGTCACAGGCTGGACCCGACGATCCCAGAGGCGATTCCGCCGCCGCCCCGGTGCCGATCCCGGCAGGAGAGGCTCGCTCGGGCCCGCGCGGCGGCGGTCGGGAGCGGGCGCGCGCTGTGACGTGGCGCCTCGGGGTTGCCATGGTGCCGTGAGGGGCCGCCATAGCCACAGCCATGGCGCCTCCCGCGCCACTCCCTTCGCGCGTCTTCGCCGAGCTCGACCTGGCCCCTGCCCCTGCCCCGGAGGGAAGAGTCGGAGCCCCGGCACTGCCCGTGCGGGAGGTGCATGTGAGCGGCAGCGCGGAGCTGAGCGCCCGCCCGGACCGGGCGCGGGTGTCGGTGCGGCTCGGCAGCCGCAAGGAGGCGGCCGTGGCGGCGCGGAGCAGCGTGTCCCGCCGGCTGCAGTACATCACCCACAGCGCCCGCCTGCGCGGCGTCCCGGTGAGCTCCGCCGCCCGGGGCCCGCTGAGGCGCCGGGGGTCCCCCCGGGGGAAGGCGAGGGGGGCAGCGGGCGGGGCAGTTCCCGGTCCCGGGGCCTCCCCGGCCCCACTCGGCAGCCCGCGGGCTGCGGTGCCGTCCCGCCGGGGCCCTGAGGAAAGGCGCCCGCGGAGGGCCTCGGTTTCGGCGGGAAGCAGGGGAGTTTGAAGCTCTCGGCCCTCTGCCTCGGGAACCGCGGGGACATTGCTGGCAAAGCCTGCCTGTCTTTGGGAGGCT
Organism: Acanthiza pusilla; assembly: GCA_036630365.1. Lineage (NCBI taxonomy): Eukaryota > Metazoa > Chordata > Aves > Passeriformes > Acanthizidae > Acanthiza > Acanthiza pusilla. The sequence goes on from JAXCHO010000036.1 coordinate 24,212,111, forward strand.
GCAGCCAGCCATGCCAGCGGCAGCGGAAAAGGTGGAATGTCGCTACTCGGGCTTTCCAACAGGTTGCTTCTTTAGCGTGTGAAAGCCGTCTGCTTCGACTCTTTCACAGTGATGGAGTCACCGTCCCTGGAAGCGTTTAAGGAAAGACTGGACGTGGCACTCAGTGCCATGGTCTAGTTGACGTGGTGGTGTCCGGTCAGGGGTTGTACTGGATGGTACCAGAGGGCTTTTCCAGCCTAATTCTGTGATTTGTTCATGTGATGCAGCTTTCACCCGTGCATGCGGATGAAACTGATAAAGTTGTACACAGCAACATAACCTATACCAGTATGTGTCAGGGTAACTATGTAGTTATCGTAGTTTAGCAACAAATACATACAGAGCTCTTCCTCTTTTTCTTGTTCCACTTAAGTAGAGAGGTTTTGAAAAACATGGGATATGACCAAGATAGCTGAAGTGACAGAAGCCCCTTGTGGAACCGAAAAGTTCCTTTACCACCGTAAGTTTTTTAGCCTCAGGAAGTAATTTTGCAACCATGAAAAAAAGCATGGTCTTGCGTTTAAAACTTTAACCAAACAGTAAATGCTCCACAAGGGTGATATTTGTCCTGACAGTTGTGCTGATAATGTTTATGGATTTCACAAAAGAGTTTTGGACAGTGTTTCACACGTAGGGCTCTTAAAAACAGAACAAAGCTGATCTTTTATTGAATAAGCAGTTACTTTCAAAAGTTACTTGTTATTGAAGTTCCTTAGGAAGTCTGTGCCTTTTGAGTGTATTCACAGATGATCTGAGGAAAAAGGGAGATGATAGAGTTTTCTATGAACACCAGATTACTTAATGGAGTAAAAAAAGAATTGCAGAAGGGTTTCCTGATACTGCATGATGGTACAATGAAAGTCAGTGTTAGTAAATGCAAAGTAAGAGAGTAAGTTACTCGGCCTAAACAGTGATATGCCCACAGTGAAATTTTGTGCCCGCATCTCAGGTGCGGCATGCATTTGAAGATAAGTACTGGCTGCAGCTTTTCATTCCGCCAGGAAAATAGGATTGCCTGTTTTCTTTTTGAACTATTATGCTGTTGCTGTGGTACCTATACAAATTGTTCAGGAATAAAGAAGACCCCTTAGCCTCCCAAAAAGCTCATATTGCATCTCTGGGACTAGATGGCAAAGAGACATGGAGGCTGCTCTGGGGTAGATATGTGATCCTGTTCCCCGTGGTTTTCCCGAGTGCATGGCTGGGTGCATGTCTGTCACAGGCAGCAATTGTCGTGGGTTCCATTGCCATCAGGATGACTTGTTCAGCCAAAACTGGTGCATTTTTCTATGGGATTACAGGTTAAATGCCTTCAGTTTCTATTAGGTGAGTTAACAGGAGTTCAAAGGGCTGGATTTTAAGAGGAGAAGACAAAGCAATTCAGCATGCATTCATTTAGCCGAGAAAACAAAAAGATTTGTACCCACCACCATGGTGAGCTATCTGATTATGGGGCATTTTCATCCTGGCTCTTCAGAGTATAGCTAAATTAGAGAAGATAGTTGCAGCTATTTACCCTACAGTGAATCTGAACTGGCTTCCAGTTTTGACTTGAGACTGATATAATTGGGATAGCGTGGAGCATCCAACACGTGGTGGATGGCACACAACAGGAATAGGCAGGGTGCTAAATAGGTGAGTGTGCCTTAGAGGGGCTGTGTGCACCAGTCCAGGCTAGAAAAAAGAATTGCATACTGAAGTATGACCTGGACAAACAAATGGTTTTATATGGGTTTATACAGTCAGGTTCAGAAATGTAATGTGAGCAGGCATGCAGGGTGGAGAGTGGGCTGTTTTTACAATGTGAGAGCATTCAGTGTCTTATTATAGTTACAATAATTTCACAGTAGTCTTTTTCTGGTTCGGAGATGCTGTGTGTTGGAGAATGGAAATGTTCTTTCCACTTAGTTGAGAGACTGTGAAATGCTGCTTAAGTTGTGGGTTTCTCAGTGTTAGCAAAGTGTTAGCTCTAGGGAGCTCTGAGAAAAACAACATGAAGTTATTTTTTTTTTGGAGTAGTTCCCCACGGTATAATTTTTAGTGCTTTGTTCCATCCAGTTTTAAATCACTCCACTGCTGGAGCTTTTATTTGCCTTGCAGCTTTTCCACTAACAACTCTCACTGCTGGCAGTTAGTTCTTAACTGCGTTTGCTAACTTGACTTGTAGCTAATACCATTCTAGACAAGTGTAAAATTAATCTCTCTTCACAATCTCCATATGGTTCTAGTTATTGTAAGCTTATCTAAGGCCTCTTTAGAAATCATCTAACTGTGCTATATATTTATTTTTAATTAATCCACAGAACAATTTCCTTAACTCTTATTGTTGCTGTCGTAGGAAGTCTGTGAGATCAGGAGTGCATAACCTTTGCAGCAGCAGGAGCTTGCATTAGCAGCTTGTCAGGATGCCTGCGGGCAGCACCTGATTTCCATATACATTTACCCAGGATTTTAATCAGAAATAGATGCACATAGTGACATTTATTTATAGAGTGCTGTAAGTATATGCAGCACTTCAGAGCACAGATTCTGGTTTCCCCATTGATTTTACTTTCCCTGCAGCCTTCAAAGCAATCTCTCTTAATCAGCCCAGCTGCTCAAAAGTAACATTTTCTTCTCTTTTTCTAGAAACAAACTGATTTTATATTTTCCACCTCTGATTTATTTGGAGAGTGGTATGGAGATGACATGTGTTTTCTTTAATGGCTATATCTAGCAATTGGCATTGCCCACCTTGTTTAAAATAACAGTGATAATATTTGTTGTACCTGTCAGAGTGCTACCGAACAAAACAAATCAGCTGGCAAACTATGTCTGGTGGGCTCTGGGTTACAGACTGTCTGTACTGGGATACATCCTTGGATATATGTGCAATATTTCAAAACTTATTCAGAAGTCACATTTATGGATGCACATCCATACAGTCAATTAAAAAAAGGTTTTAAAGTTTTGCTCACTCAGTTGCAAAATCTTCCAATGTCAGTATATTCCCAAATGGAGGTATGAACCTGTGTAAGGCATCACCTTTTTCACATTACCATGTATTTAAAGAAATAACTCCAAAGTATCCCTGCATGTGCTGAGTACAAATCTGCTTTTTTACTTTCTTGGAATAACTGCTATGTATGCTTCTGTTACTTCTTCAGTGGTCAGTAAGCAGCAAAAACTTCTTCACCATAGGTTTTTGGGCTGTCATTCTATCATCTCATGCCAAACAGACGTGACAGAGTGAGGTGAGAGGCTGGAGCACAGCTACCCAATCCCAGGAGCTACCCAATACCATCCTTACCTATCTGGAAGCATTGTGGCTGATTGTCAGGAGATATGAGCATATATCAAGGCTCTCATTAACCATTACCATTGCTCTAAGAACAAAAATGCCATGATCGGATGGAAGAAGCTAACTCTTTTGATTGTTTAAATATCTTTATTTTTCATAACGTAAAGCTATACTGGATATATCAGCTAAAATGTACAAGTAGATTTTAAAAGACATTTCCAAGTGTCTTGAGATTTTTTTTATTTACAGTTATACATATCAGCATAGCTTACCCAATGGGCATTAGCATACATTCCAGACTATAAACACTTTCCCTTGCTAACGCTGGGCTTGTGTGTCATGAAAAGGTCTCACAGTTTTGTTAAGTCATTAACCATATAGAGCACATAATTTCATGTGCAGATGGGCTGTTCTCTTAGTGTGTTGTTACCTACTTGTCTCCTTGAAGTGTGCTTTTGCTACCTTACCCATTTATTTTTTCCCCTGTTCTCTCCTGGGGAAATAGCAGTAATTCCTATAAACAGCCATTGTTGTGAGGGTGGACACGATGGTCCTGTGATGAAGACATTGTTCAGAAGTAGCAGATAGGGGGAAGGGCTGTAGAAGGTTGTGTTCAGTTGAAAAGAGTGAAAACATAAAGCAAAGCACATTTCTAGACTTGATGTTATAAGCTCAATGGGATATTGAGTATCTTTTTCATCTTTGTTTATTGCAGAGTGCCTGCAGCAGTGATGCTTTATGCCACATAGAAAATAGGCTTTATAAGCAGAATTCAAGTGTGATTCTGTTAAGAGTTTTTCAGTGGCTTCTGGGGTAATTGAGTTACCAATATTGTTACATTCTTTTAATTTTTTTTACTGTGATCTTGGCCCACAGATTTAGAAAATGGAGAAAGTAATTCCAGATGTCCAGAACACCTGACACATCAGAACTGTTGCTTTCCCTAAGTCAAAGTGAAAACTATTTCTTCTGTGGCTATTGCAATCAAATGGGTATTACCTAAGCCAAAATATGAATAGTAGACATAAACAGTAGGGGAGAAAATTTTTTTGCTTTTGAAGTGGTCTCAGTCTTGATTCCAATTTAAAATTGTGTTGTCTCCTACCTGTCTTTTCCATATCTTTGTCTGAACACACTCACAAACAGAAGCAAAATGTCTAACAGATGATGTATCACAGGAGGCCACCTTGTTATGACTTCAGCAGTTATTCCATCCATTTATCTTCAGTAACACAGCTACTATCAAATTTGGTGGGATAAAAATTAGCTGTGAAGAAAATTTTGTAATATATGGTAGAAAATGATCTCTCGCTCCATAATATTGATCTTGCAGTAACGCCTGATGCCACAGGATGGCAGTGTCCTTAAATACACGGGGACCTTGGGAGGGCACAGCCAAATTCCAAGGCTTGTATCTGCTCAGCAAGAAAGAGAACTTTTTAAAAATATTAAGAAGAGGGCACAGAGGAAAACAAATGCATTTTTCTGTGTTTACAGTTGTGTTGCAGCATAGTTATTTCTGTAAGATATGAGTTGTAGAAGTGTGTGTTCTGTGTGCTCATTTCTATAAGGTATGTCAGGCCTCTAGGAAAAAAAATCTTTCTTGTCAATTGTAATTGGATTCTGTCATAAATAGTAAGATTTACCCCATTTTGTAAATTAAATGAGCTGTTGGTGCTAGACAGTCTTGATCGCTCTTTAGCAAACCACAGCCAGCCACATACAAAGAAAAAAATACAGCTTTTATGGACTACTGGCCCTTACTAATCCTTGCCTAGAAGACAGTATCTAAAAATATCTGAAATTAGGATTGTTGTACTTGAATTTGAGCACTACCAATCAATCATGATACAAATTTTGAAATTTCAGTTTTTTGTAGACATCTGTGCAATGGTAACTATGAGTCTAAAATCCATATAATATTTTAAAAGAAAAATACTTCTCATGGTTAATGTCATTTGCATAAACTTATGCATACATGCATGCATGCTACATGATAAACTTGAATATTTGAATGTCTGTAGGAAACACTCTGACACAAAGCATCTTTTGAAATGTGTCAACACTGAAGGCAAATATTTCCTATGCAAATAAATTTAGTAAATAACACTTCTTCAGTAATTGGAAGGCTGGGTATCTGCCTTACTACAGTTCCTGGGTGTTACACGCAAAGTTACAATTAAACTGTAAGCTGTGCTTTTTGCTATGTTAGAGTAATTTTACAATAAATTGTTCATCCAAACTGTTTACTGCAGAGCTAAGTGGGTGAAAGAACTGTGGGTGGGTAAAAGACTGTTAGACCACTAGCGAGCTGATCAGATATTCACATGTAACTGCAGTTATCCTGTATCTTCATGAGTTCAGTATCTTATTTATGTCTTCCAGGATTTGCTAGTGCTCTGTTGAGCCATTATGTTGACCAATGTAGCTGCTGTTGATGCAGAAGTGTCACTGGTGGAAGAGCCTTTGGAGGGTTACCATTATGCCAGAATAAGAGCTGTTCACTCATTGTTCATATGACCTTGCTACAAGTTGCTGCTGCTAAAGTGTCTTAAAATAGGGGCCTAAAAAGCATTTCTAGAACATACTAACTTTCCAAAAACAACTGAAGCTTCTAGGTTTTTTTTCACCGAATGAATTTACAGTTACACACTAATACACACAGCTTCTAGCTAGCAGCCACTTTTATGACCTAATTGTTCTCTTCAAGTGAATAGCAGTGAAATTACGTTATAGAGCTACTGTATAATTTACTTAGAATAATGCAAGAAGTCTTTAACATCCAGCTAGTTTTTAACTGATGATATTTCCATAGAAAATTCAAAATTTCTGTTGCAAAGTCATAAGTAATATGCCAAAACAGTTCAGCTTTTGTAGGACACCATGTACATATAGCAGATGCTTAATTTCTGTCTTTTAAGGTTGTATTCCTCTACTTTGTTTTAGGAAGAAAATATGACTGTAACAGAGGATTTTAGTAGAGTAGAAAATACTTACCAAATGGAAGCAGAGGTATGTATTCAACCTAACCAAAACCAAAAATAAAATAAAAGAAGTTTGACAAGGACCTATGCAAATTTGCAGACTATCTTTTCTCATACCAAGGAGCATAAGGGCAGCATAGTCAAAAAAAACTTTTTAAAGACTGCCATTTACAGCAGAGTTCAGCTGCAGTCTGCTGTTGTGTGCAGAACTTGTTTTCTGCTCAGATGAATGTGTGCTTTTTAAATGTTACACGATGCTGCAGACTGGCATATTTAGTTCTGTGGCAGTGTGAGCAAACCAGCAATTCTGACCTCCTTCACCCACAGCCCTTCCTGCCCTCTGCTTGTTGCAAGGAGCTGGTTGGTTCAGAAAGCTGCCCCAGTTAATAATTCGTTTTTCCCCCAGGTCAGCTTTTATTTTTTTCATTATTTTAGCTCCTTGAACTGGGGGCAAATGCAAGATCTTCTTAGGCCACAGTTGAACAGCACCTGAATTTTGGTCTGTTCTATACAACTGTGCCATCAGCTTGCGCTAAGTAAAGCAAAGCTAATTGTTTCCTGGGTAATTGGCTCAGAATTCTGTAGGTAGAAAGTGCTCTCTGAAATGCAGATATTATGGGAATAATCCCATTTACTTCAGTATCTGCTAAAGGAAGTATATATTTGCACATTCATTCCATAGTAAGAAATAAATGCTGTGCTGGAAACATTCACTGAAGGAAATTATATGTGTTCAGCTAATGTATTTTTTTAGACCATAAAACTTTAATCACTACCCAGCAAGTTTAGAGATTCTTACAAAGTAAACCTGGAAGCCTGCAATAAAATGATAGTTGCTTTATAGAGCTGTGGTTTACAGTCCTCTTAAACAGGTTCAGCCTCCTTAGTTTGCTTGCAGTAAGGCATATTCTCATCTAAATAACACCAATAAATATAGAAGTGATTGAGAATTTGGAGAACAAAATTTGGATTTTAAAGTGAGTCTTAAGATATTTAAGTAGTATGCATCAGTGTAATGTTCTGAATGACTTTAATTTCCTCATGCAGACACCTTGAGAGCTTAAATCATCATGTTTTTTAGATGACCTGTACTTAAAAATTAATAGAACTCTATTATTAATTATTTTATGACTTATTGTTTAGGCTACAGACAAGTTTAGGCTTACAACTTCAGTCTTAAGTGGTAACTTAACCAATTATCTGTCTTCTGCTATTAGTTTTTATACAACAAGGATTATATGTGGAAAGCTAATTGCTTGGATTCAGTGTTCATTTGTAAGCAGCTTGGACCAGCTGTAATTGCTGTTCTAAAGTTGTGTGGTTGCCTGGGACCCGGGGGTTGGAGCTGGAAGAATCCAACCAGAGTGCTGCTGTTTTGGCTGCCCTGCATGCTGAGGTAGCTGTGGCCACTTTTTATGTAGAGATCAGTTTCTCCTTGCCTCTCCCATTATGTATATCCTTGTTTCATTAGTGCAGCTTCATAAAGCAATGAAGTTCCATTGACCAGCATGTTTGCCTACATTAACAATATAAATTAATTTAAAACTCATTTCCACTCACTTCTCTATTAAAGAGTTTGCCATTATATCTGTGTTATACGTAAAGTCTTGGAAGTCATGTGTTACTTCATTCTATAAACTCTTTACCATTTGTCTACTGTAAAGAATTTTTAGAAAACTGAAGAAATTCCCAGGCATATAGCTATTTTAAAGTATAATGAAGAATTCAAGATACTCTGTAACTGTAAGGAGATAATTTTAATTCATGCTATAACAAAAGAAAATATGCAGAAGAATGAAGTTCTGTGTGAGATCACAAAGCTCTATAATATCTTAATCATAATAGTTCATTTATTGCATGACATTCTCATGGGATGAAGATTATGTTGGTTTTGTGCATTTCTTGATACACTTGCCTCCTTATAAACCATAACTTCTTGTCATTTACAGCCTTATCCAAACCTTGGAATGTCTGTAATAGTTTTGCGTACCCTCATGTTACTTTTTCACAGTTTCTAACCTTAATAACTGATGAAGTTGAAACAGTTCTTTGCATTTTAATGTTCAAGTATCCTCTGTAAATGTAAGTGGAATTTATTAGATGTAGCTCTAAATGGAAAGTGTGATTTTTTTAGGAGGGGGAACAGCAAAATTCAGCTATTGCTCAGTTGTTTTCTGCCCCTGAGGGTATCTGATTAAATGCTTCTTTTTTAACAGTAAAGTTCCTGAGTGCCCAGAAGTGCCCCAGTCTGAGCAGTTTATCTCCTGCTTAAGACCCATAGTTCTTTTGTTTGATCATTCTTTTGTTTCATCCCCAAGAGGGAACAAATCTTATAAATGCTGATGGCAATCTGGAAAACACTATGACAGTCCTCATACTGAGACTTTCCATAAAATACAGTTATGACAGTTTTCTGGCAAAACATCACAGGGGGATGTATGCTTTTTATATGTATGGCAAGAACTCCCACTGAAGAAGGAAATGGAGGTGTAGCCTCATCTTCAGTGTCTGTTCAATTGATACTGCACCTTCCAGAGCCACTGAGTCAGTGCAAGGATCCAAGGCCAGATAAGGTTCTGGTACTACACTGAAAGGCTATCAAGGGTAACAAGATGGGTGCATTAATTACATTGTGATAATTGTCAATAACTACTTTTTACCGTACTCTGTATATGAAGTAGCTCCCTCTTGTCTCACTGAGAGACTCAGCGTCCTTGAATTATCTCATTTTCCACAAGGCAGATCTCTGGTATGCACACAGGAAGCTGCTGCAGTGCAGCTGACATGTTGTAACTTGGATTTCTGTGTCATATCCCCTATTGATGCATAGACTGCAGCAACCACAGGGACAACTGTATGCCAGACGTGTTGGCAGTAGAATTTTCTTTATTGCAGTTTTTTTCTTCCACTCCTGTGAAAGCTGTATTAGTATGCAAAAAGAAGGGAGTTGGGGGTAAGAGAGAAAAGTGAACCTGACTTATGGTGAGAGCACTGTACTGGAAGTGAAGATGAGGTGTTAGTTTTTCTAAAATAAGAGCTTGGCATCCAGGATTTCTGATTCCTGAATGCTGTATCAGCTCAGCGTCATTGTTTCAGTCCTGGCAGCTGTGCTCTGCCACAGAGAAAGGCTGGCTCCTGCCTGGAAAGTTGCTGCCTGGCTGGACTTTCCACAGGGAAGACTAAGGGGTATTTGGGAAAGCACCTGAATTCCTAATGCATCTGCATTTAATGCTTCTTATTGCCAAACCTAGAAACAACTAGGTGTTTAAATTGTTTTTAATCCAAGTCTGAACTCAAGTCTCTTGGCACTGCAGTGTGTCTTTCAGACAACGCAGGATTTGGAGCTCACTGCAAGCTGAACTGGGCACAGTTTAGCTTAATCTCATACCTGAGGTTTCTTGAATCTATTGCTTGGAATTAAAATGTAGTTTGCCTTCATGCATAATGTCTTCCACATCATTTTTCTTGAGCTTCTGCATAATTAACATCTAGCAATCTAAAAAGGGAAGAGCCAGGATGCATCTTGTCATGTGCTCCAAAGAGCACATTCATTCTTCAGATTGTCTGCATACCAAGAATGCTGTCCTTCCTCAGAAAGGGATTTCTTAATCCTCAGTTGTAAACCATTTAATGAACTTCTTTCTGTTGCAAACATAATGCTAGTCTCTAGGCCTGTATAGAAGTCTTATTAGTTCATAAATGTTGGAGCTATATACAGGACTAGTATGTTTAACTAAACATACTATACCTTGTAAATGTCTGGCTTTGTACTGATTTAAATAAAAGGATTGAGTCACAGTGGAAAATGAAAATATTACTCATGTGATATCTGTGTTCGCTCCTTCCCAGGTCTGTATCATATTCAGTGATTTTGGAAAAATGCAGAATGTTTGCAATCTACTCATTGAAAAGTTAGGAACTTCTGTTACCATCAGTCCACCTCATTTCTACCACACACCAGAAGCCATAGACACCCTTCGGTAAGTTCTCTCACATGCCACAAATTTTATAGCCTCAGTTAATATGAATAAATAATTTATGCTGTTTGCAATGGGAGCAAGTAGTTCCCTTAATACCTGTTAATATTTCCATTGGAGATTTCAGTATGAAGTGTAACATAAATTAATGCTGTTCAGCCTAGAAGATAGAATTTGTTCTTGTCCCTATGCAAAAGCAAAATATAATAAAAAATATTTTCGCTCTGATTTCCACTGGAGTATAATCTGCTGTGAATCTTAGGTCAACAGAATTTGTCTTTGATTACATCATCCTGTGTAGATTTCATTTGTATTTATTCATGAGGGTGTGAGTGTGTTATCAGATGTTGATAATTTTAAGTACCCTTGCCAATTCCCATTACTGTTAGCTGCTGACATGATCTGGAAAGAACCATGTGTGGCAATTCCTCAGCATGAAAGCCTGCTGCCCTGTAGCTCACAATCTTGTTATGTTTTAAGCAGTGACTATTCAAACTCCAGGCTTCTTCCCCTAATGTGGGAGGGACAGAAGGAAGTTTAGTCTTACTTGGGGTTTTGCCTCTAAAGAAAAGAACTGCCTGGTCCAAGAAGGAAGCTCAATTAGCTGCTGTTAATGGTTCCAGAAATGCCAAAAATGAATGTCAGAGATATCTACAGGAGATCAGGAAATCAGGCCAATGAGGTCAAGCAGGTGCCAGTATGCCTCGCAGCTGAGCCACTGAAATGCCTGAAGCAAGGGTTGAACTCTTGCTCTGCACGACACAGTGTGGATGCCTCCAGCATACAGGTGTTAGAAATGCTTGATATCATCAGAACTAGTGAAGATGCTGACATTTTCTCTACACACTCTCCCCTCAATGCCCAAGTTATAGCCCAGAAGCTGGGGGAAGGTGATGTGCCTTAGCATCTCCGCAGTTACAAAATGTGAGACATTAAAAAAGCTTGGCAGGAACACCGGTACATCGGTTGGCCCTGCTTGTTATTGTTCTGCTGCTTCTACCTCTCAGCCGTCAAGTATGTGTCACTGCTGTTGGAAACACACACCGGAAAGCTCAAGAAGTCTGTCAACTGTTTGGCCATGCATTGGGAAAGCCTTTATTGATAAAAGAAGAGGAAACAAAAGAATGGGGAGGCCACATAGACAGTCACCTGTCACACACTGCTGATTCACAGACTCTGCAGGAAAGAATCCAGAATGCTACTGCTTATGCTTCTTGTAGAGTGTTTGCTGTGTTTGAGATAAAGGGGAAAGAAAACAGAAGAAACAAGTTGCTCTAGAAACTTTCAAATCCTACACATTTTCCTAATAAAATTTTTATGCTTTCTTGAGTTTTGTTTTTTTTTTTTTTTTTTACTTCATTCTTATGGTAAGTCTATCCCCTAAAATTAAGGTTGCAATTAATTTTGAAAGTACAGTTCACAACTGCTTATTTTATTCCCTGGCCCCTGTAAAATAGCAAGGTATTTGATGTGCCAAACCTTTGGTATTCCTGGCTGAAACTGGGCTATATTTACAACTTTCCTCCCAAAACCGGAAGGAAATTAATCCTCATGCTGAGTCATGGCAAACTGAACATGCAATGTGCTCACTTCTAACAAAACTAAATGTTCAACATAAGACCTGCTTGGGAATGTTTTATTTCATCATAGGAAAAAAAATACATTTTATCCTGGTGTCTCTGTTTGCTCAAGTTTAAAAAGGACATCTGTTGTCTGGGCATATATTACATGTACAGACACTGCAGTACTCAGTCATGAGGGTAGAGTCTTTTCAACCATGGCTGCATAATGTATTTTGATCCATCGTATCCACTGAAATAGGTTTCCATATCAGGGTGATACACCTGAGAAAAAAATATTTCAAGTTGAAGAAATGTCAGAATTGGCAATAAATACAGACTGAAACGAATAATTGGAGTTACTACACTGTTTGAAAACTCCTGATGAGTTTTTAATGTACCTAGAGGTACTTCCAATGAGATTTTGTGTGTACCATAACCTAATTTCTGTCATCAGAATAGCAGCTCTCTCCAAGTACTTTACAAATGTCGAACAGATCACATAAGATGTTATGAGTTAGATTTACACCAGCATTAGGATTTAAAACAGCACTGTTTCTTACTGAAGTAGTTCCCTCTTGTTTTGCTGTTAGAGGTATTTGGCATTTCTTTTAGCTGGATCAGTTACCTAATCCAATGGATCTAATCCAATGAGGCAGCAGGAACAGTAAAGAAGAGGTGGGGGAAATGGCAAAGGCAGACACAGGTGATGGCCTTAGGTCCAGCGTGAGGATTCAAACCCACCAAGCCTTGTGTTGATGCAGGAAGCCCACAATGAGCAGCTGAGAACTGTCAGCTGGGAAAGGGTCATGGCAAGTCTAAGCATTTTCTGATAACTTCATGAAATTATTGTGCCTATTAGGCTGTGCAAAAGACTAAATGAGGGCAATCTGCAGACCTTTTTAATTTTAAGGTGTAGGCATGGCTCTCCATCTGTTATTAATCTCAGCTAGACAACTTTGAAATACGTGGTTTTGCGGTCTTGTTACCATCATGATATTCCTCTAATAATCTATGTGGGGAATTAACCTGCCATGCAGGTGAATAAAGCAGTTTGATACCTTAAAAGGCAATTCCACAAAGTAAATATTTAAGTTGAAGTGTCTGTTTCTCCCCATGGAATATAAAGGAAACTGAAGGTAGCCAGCTAACTGACATAGTAAAAGGTGCATTTTTCAGACACAAAGTGGGCAGAATCCAGTTTTTAATATTTATGATACTCATCTGGGACAGCATAGTATCTGGTCCTAAGTTTGGGCATTTTGGCATACTTTATATTACAATTGGTGGCTAAAACAGAGTGGACTGAACTAAGGCTTCTTCCAAAAAAAAAAAAAGGTGATTGTGTCACATTGTGGTTGAGAGGGATCCTTTATGTGCAGGAGCAGAGTTTTGAGAGAGAGCATGGAGAGTCTTCAGGCCAGTCTGACACAATTCCTTTGGGAGGTTTTCCCAGAAGACAGAGGATATTATAGCAATTTGAATCTCCTCTGTTTGACTAGACAAAGCATCTCCTGTTAGATGAATGATTCACCTACTTGCTGTTATTTTAAATACAGACACTGCCACTATCCACAGTTTGAAAGAAGGCATCCACAACAGCATAGGGGTTCCTTGCAAAAAGCCACTTGTATGTGGCATGCTCTGGATCAGTCTCAGACTAGTTTAAAAGTTGGGTGTGCCTTGTATAAGCTGGGAATAAAAAGCTACTTCAACCCTGATACACAAAACAGAATTTTTGGCTCCCAAAGAGTTTCGCAGTTAAGAAAGGAGACATTCTTCAGTCTGGGCAGCAGCTGAGCAGAAGCTGTTTGAAATGCAGATATTTCAGAGTAGAATTGAGAAACCAACATACTTAGCTAGATCCCCAGAAATCCTAAAACAAAAGTCTCTGTCTGCAACTGCCTATACATTATGGAAATGAAGTTGCTAAAACACTTACAAACCTCAGCAGTTGGGGTAATTCAAAGTGGGTTGTACCTGAATTTGGTCATTTTGCAGCTTCCAAAAACCCATGCTTGAAAGTATAGCAGTAATTTATTTATTTGCGTTCTCTATTAGTTTTCACTAACTTTGCGGCCTAGCTAGTATCTATTAACCCAAAGGTCAGCCAACTTTTAAACATGCAGGATAATAATCAAGTTGTAACTGAATAAAAAATAAATACTACCTCTAATCCCATAATAATTGTTATCTCTTCCTCAGGAACATAAGCTGTAGATTTGCCAAATCCATTTGCTTTGTTAATTAGAATTCGATAGTGAGGAGTATATTTTAGATCCTGGAAAAATAGAAAGAAAATAAATAGCATGAGAGAGATGATGGCTAAAGATTACATATTATAATCAGTTAACTTTCAGTAGGCTTACAGAACCTAAATCCAGTGAATATATATTTATATATACAGCCCGTTCATCTTTATGATTTTACCAATGTAATTTTGGAAAATTAAATATAAAGCAATCAGAACTGCAACACACAAAGTTCTTGGCAAATCTGAAACATTTTTTAAGAGTCAAGAGTTTAATTAACCTTTTTTTTCCCACAGACCTTGCAAGAAACAAGACTTAAAATATCCCTGCTTTTTGTACATAGGCCCCGTGGCCATCTGTTACCACCGTTCTTCCTTCACAAGTGGCAACTGAACTCCAGAGAGAAGAAGAAAAATTCAGAATATAATACCACCTCCAGCAACCATGGTCCCAACCCTGCAGAGAGCTAAGGCATATTCTATGTGTACATATATGAATCTTCAAACAAAGAAGTGCCTATGAAAACAAGTCCTGGGCCAGGGTGCCACCATGGTCACTGCTATCCATAAACATTCCTGCCCAAAGTAACCCACAATCTAAACACAAAAAAGGGGTGGATGGATACAGATGGAGTTTATGAAGCAGTCAGTATTGATCAATGAGACAGGCAGTGGTCTCTGCTCAGTGATTTAGTAAAGATCTGGAAGTCAAAGGAAGGCAATGAAAAGTTGGCCTGAAAACCTGGCTGATGTTTGGAGGGATTGGCGCTGACCAAGCTTAGTAGTTGCTGCCTAAAGGTCAGAAGGCATTTTGCACAGCTGGTGCTTATAACATGAAAGGCAAAGGCAATTAAAACCCCAAAACCAACAAAAGACAGTTAAACCACTTGCCATTGAAATTAAAACAATAAAGATGAATGCAAGGACACCGGGACAGCAGAACAATGTAAGGTACATAAAAAGAATCAGTGCCTGCTGGAAAATTTTTGGGGGTTCAGCTGGTGACAACGCTACTGAGAGGAGAAAAGAAAGCAAGGATGCAGGTGTTTTAGAAACCAAAGATGAGTGACAGTTGGATATAATTACATCAGGGAAGGAACCAAATACACAAAATTGTACTGAATGTTAGCTCCCAGCTGAACATGAGTTTTCTGCTATAGGCAAAGATTTTCATGTTTTCCTCATTTCCTCTGACTTAATGATTAGTGTATTCCTGCCACTTAAGCAGCATGTCAGTGGCATACAGAGTATGCAGCACTGCATTACCAGATTAGCAGTGTCAACAAAGATTTAGCATCTGATTTTCAAATACAAGGACTTAAGCTAGAGAAATTCAAAGGCTTTAAGAATTCTAACAAAAATGTGTTTTTAAACAAGATTTACACTCCAAGTTAACCAGATCCTCAAAAACATTGCTTTCTCACTGAAACTGATTAAACACAGAGGATTACTTGCATTTCTTAGGTGCAGTGGAGGTGCCACCAATTATGGATAACCAGCTAAAAGACTTAATAGCTTCTCAACTTTACTAACACAGCAGGTGAAATCCATTCAGACATAATAGGTTGACACTGCTACTTTAAATACAACACTGTGTATAAAAAGTGTGCAATTTTGAAATATGTCCACTGCAGCCGTGACTGGCAAAGCTTAGCCAGTCAGTGGTGCAAAAGCCAAGCAGTACTGGGACCACAGTGCAGAAGCAGCAAAGGTACCACTCAGCTGCACATTTAATACAGGACTCTGGAGTATTTCCCACTAGGATGGCAGGAAGTTGGTCTGTGACAATGTTTCTGAGGGTTTTTTAACCTGAGTTATTCTTTGTATGTATTAATAAAGCAAGAATTTAATACATTCAAACCTGTTTCACTGGAGGATATATGGGTTGTAGTTGTTCTTCTGGAGTGATAGCTTTTACATCCCATCCGACAATGACTCCGGAATAGCCAAATCTTTTGTGAATTATTACCTGTCCCACACGAAACTTAATATATTCAGGCTTTGGACTGTGAACAGGAGTTGATTCTAATTTAACAAAGAAAGAGACTTAGCAAGTATAAAAGTTTGATCAGTTATATTAAACATTTTAACAGAAATTCTTCTGATTTCCACCTGATAGGAACTGACTATTAGATTAAGTGGTGAAGTAAAGAAGAACAGGTTCTTTGTTTTTTCCCCCAGAATATTAATTACTATATTTGACAAAATAATTTCATCCACTAAGGAAGGCACTTTTCTATTTGTATGCCTCTGATATTACATAGGGATCTTAACAGAATTTTAGAAAGCATTAATACATGTATACATTGACAATGACTTAAGCCTTACATACAGTATCTTACAGTGCTTACATGTGGTAACTGATTGTGACATTTTTTTCCAGTTTAGTTCACAGAATTCTTCTATTCAGTCTGATTGCAGGGAACTTTTTTCCAGGGATAAAATGGTCAACTGTTTCTTTTTCCTTTTATGAAATTGATCTAAATCAGTTTGTTTGACTCAAGTGGATGGTGTACCACTGTTTCATAGGTCAATACAAAATACTATTCAGTGAAATAGATACATGTAGTTTCATCATATTGATACTATTATACAACACGGGGGAGAGGCTTTGGATTTAACATCTTCTGTTTTGTTTACAGAATATTATCAATCACGTTTAGAGAGGTTAAAAAAATCTACCATTTACAAATTAAGTATGGAAATCCACTACAGAAGCCTTATAGGCAACATCATGAGTAAAATACAAAAGGATTACAAAAACTTCAGTACCTGCAAAATATGAATGGGGTTTGGCTTCATTGTGACCACTTTTAGTTTTGTTTTCTTCATAGTACCAATTCCTAAAATGTAAAATTAGTAACCCAACATATAAACAAGCTCTTTAGAAGGTGAGTTTTAGTAATAATCAGAAGGTTAATTTTCCTATCTTAAGTGGGATACTGCAAAGCTTTTGATACAAACTTCTCTACAATTTGAAGGCTGCATGAGTTTTACATTAAAAACTCTTTCAAGGAATGCTCAAGAAAAAGGAGTTTGTTCCAACAGAAAAAAAGGTGTATTAATCTAATTTCTTTGAATATGTTACTCTACAGTTGCATTAGAATTTTTATATCGGAGGAAACCCGGTAATTTTATAGAGGTGAGTGAACACTATTCTGCACTCTAACGGTGGGATTCTTCAGTGTCTTTTATAAAAGTCTTTAAAAATGGGTTTACACTGGTATGGGCAAGGTGTCTGGTGATGAGTCCCAGCCTAAGGCAGCAGTAGCTGTAGCTTTTCCTTCTGCACTAAACTGAATTTCATCTGAATTTAAAGGGTGGGGAGTCAGGGACAGATGTTTAGAGAGGGGAAATAGCCGACGTTTTTCATCGCTATTGTAGAAAGGGAAGGCATAAAGAAGCAATGAGAAAACTGAACATCTATGCTTTCAGTTATGCTTTCAAATACTCCTTCTGCTGGCAGTGTAACAGCAGCAGTCTATGAACAGAGGTATTTGGGTAACATTCTCCATCCATACTAGCCAGCAAACCACTGGTGCCACAGAACTACAGGTTGTCCTGGTCTCCTTCCTCTTTGATGGTGTCTTTCGGTCTTAATCCCTTCAGCCTACCTGGAAGAAAGTGAGAGCAGGTTCCTGTGCAAACAATGCTTTTTAAAAAAGTTTTGGTTTAGCTCAAATGTGTAGGAAGACTGACAAATACCTCTTAACCAAAAGAGGAATGGGCAAAATCTTAACTTGTCTGACTGCATTTTTAAAAACAGCAGCTAATTATGGAAGGTCCCAAATGACATTATAAGATATTCAGAATTCAGTTCAGTTCTTTATAAGATATTCAGAAGACACAAGCAGCTCCAACTCTATACAAATAATCAATGGATCACTTGATCTTTGCAGGCTTTATCTTTAGATGTGCATGGAGCTTTCTACGAAGTTGCAAAGCAATTTATGGTAAACCTAAGAAGACCACACTTGACACCCTTGATTATTGTACATGGATCAAGAATAAAGGACCTTTCAAGGTCCAGACAAGGTAAAACCTTTGTCTACTGTACAAGAATTAAATCTCACAAATAAGTCCTTCAACAAACCCAAAGAAGTCCATGAACAGGCTTCTTAAATTAAAATTGTGTGTATATATAAATGGATATAATTTTACTTTTTCTAGACTTACAATTGTCACATGGCCAGTAATCAAAATTCCCCTTCTTAGCCCACAGATTTTCCACCTGTGTTTCCTAATTCAGATTTTCTTGAACTACCATATAGAGCATAAGAAATTCACCCAATGCTTTAGCATCTGATCCTACAAACATGTAGCTGCTTACAGTCATTAATATAGTTAATTGTCCTGACTTCAGAGTCAGATAAATTTAGAGGATCATATGTACAGAATTACTGCCATGAGTTACCTTTAGTTTCGCATGGAGTCCTGTTTTGATGTTTATGTAGAACATAGACACAAGGCTTTCTTAAAACTGGTAAAAAGTTCCGAATCAGTCTCAACAAGCAAATGAGAAACACTTCCTCTTTGTCACTTATTTCCCCCACAACACACCTTCCTGCTAAGAACAGACCATGTCTGAAATCTATTAAGTGCAAACGGTAACACCCTACCTTGTCTTTGAGAGCCACAGCTTGAAACGATCTGCCCATGCATCCAAACTCAGGTAGGATCTTGCTGAGATGCTCCAAGAGGCAATTATCCTTTAGAAGTAAAAATTATCGCTATGTTGTTTTTAAAACCTCCTCTAGTATTCTTATACAAATTTTTAATATTTAAACTTTCAGGTTTCACTTCTGTAGCAAAGAGGAAAAAAGGGTCAGTGACCAGGAACAAGTTCTCCTCCAGATTAATATCAAGACTGCAAATGAATATTCTTTCAATCATCACTTGTACCAGCAAACCATATGTAAATTTTGGAAAATACTATTTGTCATTACAAGACTGCTTTCTCCCTATACTCAGACCATAGGAATTGTTAAACTACATTCAGATTCTGTAGATTCAACTGTTGAGAATAGTGAGCATGAGATATTAAAAAAATTATGTACATAATCAAAAGACTATTAAAAAAGCCTACAAGTTTTTGCATAAATCTAAATAGTAAAACTCATGCCATGAGGCCTGAAAATTATTTCACTCTGGGTCTTTATGCATAAAGCCAAGCTTAGTTCTCTTTTCATCAGGCCAGTCTTTTGCTCTTACTGCTTCATGTATTGGAGTTCCACAGGTAACTACACAGGCAGTGCACTGCACAGGTCACACTGCTTCAACTGAGTCTCTGCATGGTTCATTTTCAAGAGACAAGTGTTTGCCAGTCAATAGCACTATCAAAAATTTGGATCTGATGTAATATTCTGCACTTTTTATTTGGAGATAGATGCGTGGGATTTTCTCAATACCCAGTTTCTTAATTCATACACAAAATGGCACTCCTTACTTAAATCTATCATTGTCACTGCCTTAAGTAAATTTACTGTGAATGAATTTTGTTGGTTAAGAGTCTGTGCTGAGTCATACTATGCAAGAAAACCTTTTTTAACAGCGTCAAAAGATGATGGAAAATCAGAAATAAGATTACTCATCAAATGCTTAATTTTCACTTTTTGAGAGGGACATAACCATTAATAACATAAATTGTAATGTCCCAAAAAAGAATGAGATTATTAAAGATTTTATGTAAAGAAAACAAGGACTGATATTTGAATTTTGAAAGACATCTTTAAGCAACTAAATACAGTCATACTAAGCCACAAAAAATATCTGAGATATGATTTAAATGTTGGTTTTGTATAGGAATATCCAATGTGTCCCACCCACACTCCAGCTTTCCAGGACAAAGTGTCATTGGGGGTGAAAAGAGAACTGTCTTACAAATAAATGCAGTAGGGAAGGTAAGCCTTACAACCTTTCTGTTATTTGGATGCGCTCAGCAGAGTCCGTTCCATACCACTGAGATATGAGATACTGTGCAGGAAAAGCACAGAGCAGCATGGAAATCTGCAGAAGTACAGCTGCATTGATGTGAGGCATTCCAACAGGAAGTTTTGTCAGACACTTCACTGCTCCCTACTCTGAAAAGAGGAAGAGAAAAATTTTAAAGAGAGACAAAATATGTAGCTGTGAGTTTTGCTAGGTGTGTAGTACTTAAAAGCTTCCTTCAGGTTGCTTTGTTGGTTCACAACATAATCTACAATCTGCACTCAGGCATTTCAGTTACAGCCAGAGCACACTTAACGTAGGCCATTTTAACTGCATTAAATTTGACGGTACTTATAAAAACTAGTAGAAGACTAAAGTAGACCACTTCACAAGACAAAGCAGAAACCTTTTAAGAGGTTTCTTTTAAGAGGTTTCTTTTCTTCTTCATGCATCTTTTTCATCTGTAAACAGAGAGGGGGAAAAAAGGTACTGGGAAGTTGTATGGTTGTCCAATTTGCAGTAAAAAGCTGCCATCCATGAACAAAATTCATTGTGCTTTGTCATCTAATTCAGTGTTTTGAGCAAGTCTGACATACCAGACAGATGGCCTCAAGAATAATCTGTGTAGATTTTGTGATAATTGCACATCGGACAGAACTAAGGGATTTTACTTTCGAATTGAAGGCACATCTTATACCAAGTTCATAACATGTGCCACAGTCCTATCACTAGATTAGAAAGGGATTTGACTTCACCATTCATTCCATGGGCACCTGAAACACCATACCAGTGCATATTCACGACTCTTTCCTCCTTCCCCATCCAATAAAGATATTAACCTTCACCCGAGGAGCACATTTACTGTCTTTATATCTGTGAGGTTTTTTCAAATCAGATCTAAGACTTGCTGAAATTTGAGACTTGTGTCTTTTACACAGGTGTGCTCAGACTGCTCAGGTTTACTGCAACATTCACCTACTCCCACTCTCTGTTCCCCGGAGCAACTCTTGCCGTTCCTACTCTCTCCTGGAGTGGAATACTCAGCCTACAAGTGCGAGCAGTTCACGTCAGTTGTGTCTGAGTTACTTCTACGTCCTGCTATCTAAATTTATGTAAGCTGCAAAATAATTTGGGTTACTGTAATAAACACAGCACATGTGCACATGGAAAGATCGATTTATGAAAACTGTCCTGTAAAAGTAGTCGAGATCACAAAACAATGCCAAAGGAGGCTCAAAGAATATTGTAAGGAATATGAAAACATCTCAGTGTGTGGTGAAGCCTTACCACAAACTGTGTTTTTCACTTCTGCATCATCTGCTTTAGAGCCACCAGCAAAGAAAAAACATCTCCTAATTTTAGACAATATCAATAGCTGTACATGCAGAGTACTGGTTTATCCTTGGATCTTGTCGGGGAGAGGAAGAGTCACAGATCAGTTCAACCAAATCGCCATGAGCCATGCAAGGCCAGAGGGCTGGACAGGACACAGGCATCGCCACCGTGCTGGCCGCAGCACTTACGCGGCACAATACAACTCCTGCCTCTGCACATCTTCCTCCCATTTCTGAAATGGGCTTTTTGAGCAGCCGGATCCCCCAGACGGAAAGGATGCAGTAGCATATAGAGAGTTAGCCCGAATCGAAACATTTTTGTGCATACTCCAAAGCGCCCGAACACCCCTCAGAAGCGCTCTGTGCCCCCCTGCTCCGGCCCAGCCCCGCTGTCCCCCCTGTCCCCGCGCAGGCAGCCCTCACCGGCGGCGCTCCCGTCCCGGCCCGGCTGCGCTCCGGGCGGCAGGTGGGGCCGCGGGCAGGGCTGTGCTTCCCCTGCACAACAACGCCCGAAAGGACCCCGGAGGGGCGAGCGCCGAGCCTCAGCCCGGGCCAGGCTCTCTCTCAGCTGTGTGGGGAGGCTGTTCCCTTCTCTCGTCTTTACCTCGCACGAAAAAGCTCTCAGGGATCAGGATTTCTTAATCTCAAAACGCAACAAACACCCACGTGGACTTTACACCCCGACAGTTTTAAAGAGATTAAAATAAAGAAAGAAAAAAATTCTAATTTATATCTGTAGGCTAACTTAAAGAAAGTAACATTTCCAGCTTCCTTACCTAGGTATTTCTTTCTGTGAAGGTGGACCAGTGGCTTGAACCTGCTCTGAATAGAAGTGCGGAGATAGCTCGCCTATGCGAAGTTTGTGCAAAAGGTGTCGTAACACAAAGCTGTAACCCAGGCTCATGTCGTGCCTCTCCCCACGCTGTTGGTACTTCACAGAGCACCTGGTGCGGTCGCTGGGCCGGGCTTTGTCACAGCTGGATGGCGGCACAGCCGAAACAGGAGTGTGGTTTCCGTGGGGCTGTTGTCAGCCCCAGCAGAAGCTCCGGGCCTGCCCCCGCTGGGCTGCTGCAGGGGGCAAACCCCGCAAGGAGTCTCCTCTGTGTCATGGATTGCTTTGGTGTAAATTCAACAGAAACCAAATCTGTTGATGGCACCCAAATCAGAGTGGGAGCAAACAGAGGAGACAGACTCAAACTGCAAACGATCCAGAGATCAGAGCAATGGGAACTTTACAGACGAGAAATTCATCAGTAGCAAATGTCGAGCCTTACCAAGAGAAAGGAAATGTTCTAGCCATCACTTCTCACTTCCTGAGCACAGCTGTCTGAAGGTAAAGACTGTGAAAAAACCCAAAAAATGTTACCAAGCCATACCTAGTGAACATGTGGGAAGTAAGTGACCAGGCCTAGGATGGATTTTTGTTGATGTATTTAAACCTGTGCAACATAGCAGGAATGCCCAGTTGAAAACTCACATGAATACTAGCCTAGACTAGAAATACAAATTTTACCTTAGAAAAACAGTTTTTTAATCATAGAATCATAGATAGGTTGAGTTGGAAGGCATCTTTTCAAGGTCACCTAGTCCAACCCCCCCAGCAGTAAGCAGAGACATCTTCAGCTAGATCAGGTTGCTCAGAGCAACCTATTTACCTCACACAGCCCACCCCAAGGAGAAGAGACTCTTTGGGACCATTATGGCTGTGTTTGCCCAGGCTGCAATAAACAGTGGGACCTACCAGCTCCCTTGAGCAAAACCTCAGGAACCAATAAACACCTGATCCTACCTCAGGGAGGCTGAAGGTTTTAAAATGTGACTCAAGCAACTTATTACTACCCAAACATTAAGACACTTCCTTAATACAAAGTAAATCAAATTGCAAGATGAAGCTGTTTCTTTTACAAAACAGGTTACTCCCCATGTGCTTGAGCAGAGGTTTTCAGTGCAACAGCCAGAAAGAAAGCAGCCCTGTGTGCACTGTTGTGACTCAGAAGTGCGCAGAGGCCAAAGCCAGAGGCAAATTACAATTTCATAAATTGGCATGCTAGAAAAAATAAGCAACCCTGACCATAAGACAATTCCAGATGATCTGCCCTTTCTTAAGATAACACTTAAGTGAATTTTCTAATAATTTTTTCTGAATAACTTAACCACTGATTTCTGTTGTAATCAGAAGAGTTTAGTATTAACACACACTTTAAAACCTCATACACTTTACAAGCATTAAACAGCATAAAAGCTGTGAGTTCTAGATATTTAATCTTTCCCCATGTGCATGCAGATTAACTGTTCTCAGTGAAGGGCAGCAACAGTACAGATTGCACATACACCCAGCTCCTCATGTTGAGATTCTGGTTGGGTAAAAATAGGCAGTGTATTGAGAGGCAATCACTAATTAAGACTTCTAAGAAGCTCTTTTTTTTTCATTTGTTTCAAGTTTTTGACAGCTGTATTCCATTTCTTAGCAGTTCATGGAAGCTTACACCTTCTGAATGAGGTGCTCAACTTCAAAAAAAAATAACCCCACTAGATTTCTCTGCTACAGAATACAAATACAGTAATTCTTTCTAATATTTTAATCATATTCTAACTAGGTTTGCATTTTAAGTTACAGTCTTTATTATTTTGAATATCCTTGTTCAAAGTCAAATTCAGAGATCTGAGACAAAACAAAAATGAACAGAGGAGGCTGCCTGGCTCTTGAATGCTAACATTGTTTGATGTCAGTACCTCCAGGAATAGGCCTCTGCAGAAATTTGGTGCTGAATGAGTTGGTTACCTGCCTCTGCTCTTGCTTCCTCCTTCTTGTTTTTTTTTTTTCATTTATATACCTACATGCTAAAATAAAATCAAAGTCCAACAGACCAAGTTTAGGTAAATCCTCCCTGTTCCAGAGACAAGAAAAGGAAGCATGAAAAAAATTTGTATGGTTGTTATCAGACTAAGAACATCACTCCCAAATTCTCTACCCTGTCCTCCCTTCAGTGCTCACACAGTTTTCAACGTACAAAAGAAGACTCATAAATTCTCACTGCACTCCTGTAAAACAGTAAATTAAGTCTGTTGCAAAGATTTCTTAGCACAGTATTTCCCTGAGCTAGCAAAACAACCAAACATTTTGGGCTTGAGCTTCCTATTAACAATAGTAAAAGCCACAAAATTATATTTTGCTTTATCATTTGTTGTACAGTAACTCAATTTCATGCTATTTAAATTCCAGTCACATTGTATGTTGCTTGCTGGCAACTTGTTTTATTTTCACATTTGCTTCAAATAGCAACATTGATTAATTTTTAAAGCCATTACATTTTGCTCGTTTGTCTTTGGGAAAAGTGACAAGCATTTTTTGCGAAGCTCATATTGATTACTAGAGCAGGAAAGAACAGAGGCTTTGGCACAAAAACTTTTCACTTTGAAAACAAAATAGTCAACTTCCATGATCACACAATTTCCTTCATTTAGTGAGTGTTATGATCTGTCATGGTTACAGAGAGAGGAGCGGAGTTTAGCGGTGTGGGTGTGACCAAGTTGTTATTCCATACCACACACAGCATCAGCAGGACATGGATTCAGCAGGAAAAGCCGAGTGCCCTCACTGGAAGTTGGCCACTTTTGCCTCTCCAGCAGGAGGGTCAGCAAAGGGCCTGCGGACTCCGTCCTGGGACACTTCTGTGGAGCACAGTGCCGAGGAGAGGCTGTGGCATGGCGCTGCAGGGACAGTGACAGGGCCAGCACAAAGTCAGATCCCAGCGGGACCACTCTCCCCTGCCCCGGGGCAGAGGAGGGCTAGAAGTGGCAGCGAAGGCACCTGTCCAGAGCTGAGCTCGGCAGAGCGGCAGCACAGCCCCACTTGGATGACCCAGCTTCGGGGAGGTGTGTCTGGCACTGTTTTCCATTATTTCGGGCTGGGAAACGTTAGCCACGGGAGCTCCCCCACCACATTGCCTTTCCTGACTACCACGTGGGCAGCACATGGGAATGGTCATCCTATTGCCTTTGTCTGGGGAAACCACACGGATGTGACCTATGGGGAGTGTCCACCACCTTGTTCTTGTTCCTGGTGGTGAATTCCTTTCTGTGGGTAAAACACCTTCTCTTTTTGTATTGTAACTGTGTGTGTCTTACCCCATCGTTTTGTGTTTTCAGTAAATTGTTATCTCAACCCATAGCCTCTCCTTTTTGTCCTTCCCTTACTGGAAAGGGCATAGCTTGTTTGGAGTTTCATTCCCTGCTGGTGTTAAAACCAGCACATGCTCCAACAGCAGAGTTGGAGCAGAGAAACCAACGTTCCACAGCATCTGTTAATCCTAAGCAAAGCCTTGATTTCTACACAAAGTAAAATAACCACAGTAGGTTTCAAAAAGATACCTCTCACAGAAATGGGAACTGGAACACAATTGTATTTTAAGGATTCTGTACAGAGTTACACAGAAGATTTTTTAGATCTTTTCAAAACAAGGAAAAGTTATAAACTGCTTAAGACTATTGTCAGTAACAAAACTAAAACCCTGGACCTGGAGTGGCTTATGCTTGGATGAGCACACCACTATTATTTTTGTGCTGGAATATTGGAAATGCACATTCAACAGAACTACCACCTCCAGGATGTAACAGCAGCACCGAAGGAAGTGTGTCATGTTTCCAGTATTCTAAAACTATTTTCTCCAGGCAGAACGTGCCAATGAGTAAAACTCGCATGGATGCTTGGAACAGAGATTTTTCCTCAGTTGCTAAAACAAGTCTTGCTTTTGCCAGACTTCACATGGAGTCTGGAAAGCCATAGGGAACTCAATTCATTCCACTGTGACCATTCTACATTCCCGTCACCCAGAAGAACACATACCTGCATCTCTGAGGTGAGTGAGGTCTCTTCCACCACTTCCTTGTGTTTCCAGGTAAGGAACGTAAGGACTAAAAGATCATCTGATAAAGCAAATAACACATTAAACAGAATCCATATTTTTCTTGCATCTATTGAGCAGAAAAATGTAGATATAAACAAACCAACCCTGCAGCTTTGTGAAAACACATCCTGCATCAATGTTTCCTTGCCTCACCCGCTCAGGACAGCTAAACTGCAGAGCAGTACTCTACAGGCCGGCAGGGGACTCTGCTCAGGTGCTTTTACCTTCTAGAGCTTTTGGGAAGCAGAGATTTCTGTAGATTGGACATAGCTCTGCTACAGTTGTCCCCTGAACAGGGAAGGCTTCCTGAGGACTAGAGGGGGGGTACCCCTGGTGCACAAGCGAAAGTGAGCTAAGAGGACTGGCAACATGATGCCTTCAGTGCCAAATGCTACTGCCTTTATATTGCCTCCTGAACTGCAGGGTTTAGTGAAAACTCCTACAAAACAGCAATTTCTGATTTCTATCAGAGAGTACTCCGGTTCCAATTGTCTGTTCCCACTTAACCGCTAGACCATACTATCAAATACAGCTATACCATACTCCACAAGGAATCAAAAGGAGTGAATTTAGGGAGTTTTGAAAATCACACAACAAATTGTACCATAGCACAGTAAATTACTAGATAGAAACAAACACTGTTGGACAGCTTAGAAAAACATGTTTTCTATTTATTTAAAAATAAGTTTGTAGTTACTACATTGCAGTGACAGTAATTCTTACACATACATTCTAGTTTGTATAAAAGGATTCAAAGTATTATGCATCAAAACTAACATAGAAAGTGTCCACATAACAGTAAAGAAATTTTCAATCCATATGTACAAAAAGAAAGGGCACTGTTATCCTGGTGAGATACTTCAGGTTATAACATGATAATCTAGATTTCTGGAAGCAAAAAAGCCTTGATAAAGCTAAAGAATTATAGTTTTCAAAACTGTTACTCATTACATACAACAGATTTGTGTTTTACATAATTCTGTACAAAATAAGTGTAATTTTTAATCTGAAAATCTGTCAGTTTTAAAATTAACCTTGCTAGGTAATTTACTTTAAGTTGAGCTCCATTCTATACATATTGAAATATTATGACAGAATTTAATTCACGCATGATCATTATCCAGTTGTCCACCACACTTCTGCAGTTTTAGTATGGTCCAAAAATGTAACTTCTGTATGGTCTCAATGCATTAGCAAACCAACCCACGCAGTTTTAAGCACAAAATAGTACATGTACATCACACAGTACATGAAAGGTACTTCTATTTCTTTCTATTCTTAATTTGTGTGACCTCATTCTTTGTTCTTTCAGTGTAGAAATTCATAGCATAGTACTACTTTCCCTCCCTAAAATGTATTGTTCGCATTATTTGAAGTGAATTTCCTGATGTGTTTATCTGCATTAAAAAGGATCCAAATGACTACTTGTCTCACTACGTACCTCCTAAAAGTTAAATTTATTCACCCTTATTTTATTGCAGCATATAAGGTTTCTCTCTAGAGTGCCTTGAGGCTGTTAGAACCTTGGGAAAAGGGGGAGGGGGGTGAGGGGGAAGCAGCTAATCACCATTTTCTGCAATTTAAGATGTCTTTTAATCTGGCTTTCTGGCTTGCTTCCTCCTCTAACACACTGTAAAAATGACATGGCGAATTCCTGCATTAAAATCAGCAGAAACACAAGAGCACCCGGAGGTCAGCTCTGGTTTAAAAGCTACCTGCTGTTTCCCCCAGACATCACAGAAAGTGAGCAGGCTGTACTCATGATTTAAAAACAGGAAGCTACGTAAGCTGTCAATGCCAGATTTGTTATTTGAAACACATTGTCAAGCCTTAGCCAGTTTTATGAAATGTAATACACTTTCCTCTGCATACAAACAAACATATATATACAGTAATTTACAGTAGAAAACTAACAGCCCTTTTATCAGTTGAATATCTAGGTCCCCTTGGAAACCAATCTGTTACAAGAACTTCAGGGATAAAAGAAAATACATACTCATTTTACACAGTTCATTTGTCTTCATTTAGGTAGTAAACAGAAAATGAGCTTTTGCTGTTTCTAGGTGAGGCTTTAAAACTCTCTACCTTTTCTGTTACAGCACTGTAGCAGCGTTATAATTAAATATTCAAAAACCCTCTGTTAAAAAAAAAGCAAAAAGAAAAATCTTTGACAATCTACTGTGGACAAAGTATACTATTTTAGAATAAGGTAAGGACTCAGGACACAATGTAAATATTGTGGCATGGCTATATCTTGATTGACCAGTGATGTTAAAACTACCTCAGCAAGATTCACATGCTACAAATAAAATGTGAATGTTGATGAAAGTGAGCTTAAAAACCTCTAACCTCCAATCTACTATATAAATACAGGGTGAAAGGGTCCCATCCAGTCAAGCCTATTGCTTTTATAGAACCAGTCAACTATTTAACATGTGCCTAAATTCAAATTACATGCTAAAGCATTTACTTGTAGTCCTCGATCCACAAATGTGAGCAAAATATTTAAAAACGTGGTATAAAAATTGTAACAAGATCGAAGTTACTAAATGGACAGACTATATTTTGTGTTGCATGTAGTCCTTTTTTTGGTAAGACAAAAGCCTCTGGCACAGAATTGGTGCTTAAAAATATTTGTACAGCAATACAGTGAATAAGCTGTCTCTACACTACAATTTATTTTTTAATAGATATTAATATATCCTATGTGCTGCATCAGGGTCCTTTATCAATTAATAATTTTACAAATATTAAGCCATAGTAATATTTAACTCAGCCAACTCAACCTTACAAGTCTATCAACAAACTGATCACAGGTACAAACCAGACACTGTACAAATAAACATCTGTAAATCTTTATCACAGCAGTCTAATCACTGGAGGAAGACATTTCTCTGTAAAGTTGTATCACTGGTCATTGCCAAGTGACAAAGAGCTCTAGTTCAATATTGACAATAATTATGAGCACTACAGTGGTAAAATTTCAGTTCAGTTCCCAGAGAACACACTAACAATAGAAACAAAGTGGCTAAAGAGTTGTTAATTATGTAGGCACAGGTACAATGATTCCTGTTAAACATTTAGAGCACGCTTATGACAGAAGCAGAAGTATTTCCTCATTGGTAGTTAACGAACACACTGTTATCAAGATACCACTCAGCAGCAAATACCAATTTTAACGTTTCCCAGTATAGTGTAGAAATACCAGAACAGTATCCTCACATCCATGTCAAATATAAACAAATTTAATGAATAAAACTGAGTTAATTGCTGCCAGATCGTTTGCATGTATGTGACTACAAAGCTATGTTATTTACAATGGAAATGTAAAGCAAGCACATGAGGTTTTGATATTCCATTTTCTGAACCAGCTGTTAGGTACTTGAGATGGCATTATAAAACATGCATATAACTATAGTTCTTAAATTATTTCAGAACACTGACCAACAGTTTATTGCTCACATTTAAAAACCTAAGACTTTGTAATCAAAAGCTCTTTTTCTGTGTTGATACAGTATCTCACAACCACCTCAAATAATAAATTTTTCCCCAACCAAAATACAGTCTGATGGTGACTAAAGTCTCATAAATAAAGTTTGCAACCTAGTGAAATTAAATTATAAAAAATATAACTTTTAAATAAATCTGATATTAATTTCTAATAAATTTCTAGTGTTGCTTCTATAAAAAATTTGACTCAAATTATCCACAGTTTATTTTAAAAGGAAAAACATTAATGTGCCTAATAAGAATTAAAAACTTACTGGCTAAAGTCACCGATAATACTGGGTGGGAAGTAGTACCCATGTTCTGCAGGTAAGGCCTTCTATCCTCGTAAAATTAAGATGTACAATCTTCTACCTACTGTTAAGGGAACGCAGATTATTTCAGTCTCCAAAACTTACATACAAGGTATTTTCGATATATAAATATATACATAAACATGCCATATAAAACATTATTACAAACGGAGTAAATACAGAAGATGAATTTTAGATATAATCTATTTTATATATTACAATGCAGATAACATCAGGAAATTACACATATTCAAATGATTGCCTTCATCAGTGAGATTTGACAAAATTAACAAGTAGAATCAATTAGTTTTGAATTGTGAAGCTGTATTGCAACTGTACAAACGTAGCTTGTTTTCTTACCACATGTTTAGTGACTCCATTTTAATTGGATGATAAAGAAATACTTGTTAGAAAAAATAAATATGCCAGAAAATGAAATACAAACTAATCCCTGCCCCCCAAATTCAAATCCATAACAATTCAAAGAGGATCTGGAAAGTATCTTAGCCATTTTTTGTAGCAAAATGAACTACCTAAAACTAGGTATGGTGGATACTAATTTGCTATCCACGGTAGCATGTTTCTATTCCTCTTGGTGGGAAATACCAATATTCTTTGTTCAAACATTTAAGGGATTTTTTTTTGTAAGAAAATAAAGAATAAAGAATCAGGCCTCAAATACATATACAGAATCTGTGCAAATTTAAGGTCTTAATTCTGCATGTCCTCCCTTCCAGACATTACAGATGATGTGTAAAAACAAAAAAAAAGTATAACCAGAAAATTTTGGTTACATTTTTGTACCATACCAGATCTCCGTAAATACGACTACTTATTTTTTTCCTTGAAACTGGACAATACTTTTTTAAGTGATAGAAAATGGTATTAAGGTTTGTTTGTAAAGGTATAAAATAACTAAATGTACCATAAACAAATAAATAACTGCTTTTCTTTTCCAGAGCAGTACATATAACAATACATTCCCCTAAGTCATATAGTTATCATTTACAATAGACAACTTAATTTTAGTAAGGATGCAAGAAATAATAGAATACAAGGCACAATCATTAAATGGAATTTTTCTTTAGGGTGTATATTGACATATGTCAGCGTGATATACCATAAAAAGTGCAGAAAAACACAATGTGCAATGAGACCACTGTATAAAACATGATTGCATAAAAAGTGATTTGGCCTTTTAACCCTAATAATTGAAAATAACCAATCTTCCCCTTAAAATTAAACTATAAAGTATGACATTTTAAAATTTTCAATTCTAGTGCTATCTAAAAAATCCTGAAAAAAATTTATACCTGGGTAATATTTTAGATGTATGTGTTTATGTATATATTAATATATACACATACACTATTCTTTGTAGGTTATTTCAGCCTCTTAAGCATGTCTAAAGTTGTAGAAACAACAATCAATCTGGATCAGAAAGTAAACATCATAATTCCATACCTGTCCTGTAATTTCCTTGAATCCTTTAACCAATTATACATTTAGACTAAAACATCTCTGTCAAAGGACCCCACCAGTGCATTATTTTCTACCAGAAGTACCAAAAAGGATACATTTCAGAACAATGTTAACAACTTACTATTTAAAACAAGACACAGCTTTTATCACTGCAAATGTTATGCTGTACTGACACTCAAAATGAAAAAAAGGTTTTCCACTGCACTGATTCTCAGTCTTTGGCACAATAAACAGAGATTTAGTGATTGATACAAGAATCAAGGTCTGAAAAATTAGACATTAGTCAAACTTTTTCCAATGTGGATACATATATTTGTTATTACATTTTTGCTATGTTTGGCAGAACTTGGATAAACAATGGCCTGTGCTAGGCTTCTTTTGCAGCTGAACGTTCCATCACAACTGAAATTAAACATTTTCGGATTAGGAAAGTTTGGTATTGTGTTACTTAATAGAAATGCAAGTGAATTTACTGCCACTTTTTGCCAAAGTCTGCCTTCCTAGGCGACTTGACTTTACAATCAAAGTGTACCTTGCTTGGTCAAAAATAGATTTCTGTTTTCAATTTGTGGCAATTAAAAGTTCTATTACCTTTTTTCAATTGTGTAGAGATATTACACACTACTTGAGCAGAGTAGTTCTGAACTCTGTATGTCAGTCAGAAATTGCTTCAATTATTCTCCACTGTGAACAAAATGACTGTTGAAATGTATAACCTATTTGGAGGGCAATAAATAGCAAAAGTTTAAAATATATATTTCTTTCAAAGAATGTTCTTTCAGTTTATCATTTTGCTAAATTTTTCTCCCCAAATCAGAACATACTCTTCTAACCCATAATAGCAGCAGGGAAGCAGAAGTCTGTTCTGCTGTCCCTTAACTGTACCTGCTTCATAGCATTCTGAAGTAAAACCCTTGGTAAAAATTACCAACCAATTAAATTAGCTTTTGCTTTTTCAGTCAACTTTCGGACTCTGCCTCTGCTTGAAGTTCCAAAAGTTAAGGAGGTGTCTTCAAACAATAGCTGCCTTTGCTCTTCCTCAGAGTCATCTTCATTGTAAAAGGCTGTCCTCCTACCCTGGTTTCTAGTTCTCATGTGAGGTTCAGAATCTTTAAGCTCTTCAGAACTCTCCTCCATAGGCTCATGTGTCTTTTTCCTCCTGCTTCTTGTTTGTATTTTAACATTTGCAGGAACTAAAAGGTCTGAGCCTGGCTGGCGGCTCTTTATCTTCCTTTTTGGCTTTCTACCCCCACGGCCTTTTTTTTGTAACAAGTCTTCCTTCACATTATTTTCAGAAACAGAATTGCATGCAGTAGAAACAGAGGCTTCCTCTGGTATATCCATTGAAGTCTGGATTGTATTCTGCTCTGCAACCTTTTGCTGTTCAACAATTTGTAGCTTTTTTGGTTTCCTGCCTCTCTTCTTGTGCACCACCACTTCACAGCTACTGTTAGTAGTCTCGACCTTCGGTTTCCGTCCAGGACCTCTTTTAACTGGAGGTTTCAAAGGCTGTCCTCCATGTCCATTTACCTGAATGCTTCCTGATGGCAAAGCATTATTCTTGCATTCTGCTGTAAAGAAATAGTACAGAAATGCTGTAAGTACACCTCACGTAACAGATTTGCATTTACATTCACTTTCACACTGCCTTAACAAAAACTCTTGCTAATACATCTGAATGGATTCAGATTGCCAATCTGTCAAAATCTAAGAAACCCAAAGCAGAGCTCAGAGAGTTTCATTCCAGTATGGAATGAAGACTAACTTCTAGTTGAATTTAGTATATGGTAGCTGCAGGGAAAAAAACTCCAATGAACAAAAATACCCAGGAAAAATGCAGGGAAAAAAAAAGAAGGAAAAAGGGAACAGCTGAAGGGTTTTTCTCCACTCATACAACAGTGGACAAAACTCCTACTTTGTATCTGCAACAGCAAAAAGTTGCTCAAGAAGCACTACTGCAAGGATTGGGAATGCTTCACAGTAGGTTGTCTCTGGAGAAATAAAAGTTTTCTTTCAACCTGAAGTAGCATCTTTTATATCGAATTAGCACAGAGTTCTCACATAAACAGACAGCAGAACGTACTTGCTTGGAGACTTTTATGGGGTTTTTTTCATGATGTGAGGGGTACCCAACTTCCCCAGTTGGGCATGTCCTAGGACCTCTTAGGAAGATGTTCTGATACCATAGCCCTTGCCTAAAATACGGCCAAGAACAGGCTCATAGCCAGCATGATCGTTCCTCCAGCCCTTTGATGAAACACCCACGGACAGCTTCTGCTATGTTCAAATGTGCACCATCGTGCACTAAAAGCACAAGCTTCCTCTGTCCTGTGAGTGGATGTGCAGGGGACAGGACCACGTCAGCAACATTCAGATACCCCTGACCCAACCAAACATCCCATCCTGTAACAGCTGCATATTTAGTCATGCAATGTGGGAACAGCTGGGGCCCTTGTGAGAAAGCTTACAAGGAATGGACAGATGCTTCAGCTTATCGGACCACAAGCTACTTTTGCAGAAGCAGGGATGAGTAAGAATGAACAAATACTCCTTAGGGAGAGAACAACTACAAGGAATAAGCAGATTAATTAGATGGGACC
Source organism: Acanthiza pusilla (assembly GCA_036630365.1). Taxonomy (NCBI): domain Eukaryota; kingdom Metazoa; phylum Chordata; class Aves; order Passeriformes; family Acanthizidae; genus Acanthiza; species Acanthiza pusilla. The sequence continues at coordinate 24,246,252 of JAXCHO010000036.1, forward strand.
CAATTTGCAGACTACTGTGTCCCCATTTTCAGAGAAAAGATGTTTAGTGGATCTAGCTGCTTCAAGCATCTTCCTAACAGTTCAAAGCTCCTTCGTAAACAGGAAAGCTTTTTGACTAGGAGCTCTTATTTCAGCCTCCACAGAAGCTTTGAATTTTAAGGTATTCTGACATCAAAAGACCAAACAAGCTCACTCAGGAGATTTCATGAACTAGGTCCAAGCTGTCCATTCCAATCCAATACACTAAATATAAGCAGTAAACACTGCATAGGGTTTTTTTGCTGTGCCAAAAAATGAAAGAATGAATTTGCAGCTGGGGTGCTCTGACCCTTATGCCTGTGGCTGCACAGAATGTCATCATACTCAGTGTTACTGACCCAAATATTGCCCACAGAAGTTTTTGTGATTAAACACACAGGGTTTAAAGTGTGGCCCTGCAGAAGTCTGCTTTGGAATTTAGGATCTAACATGACATTTGTAATAATTTAAATGAAGGTACAGGTACGTTAACATCTCAATTTCATCTAGACAACAGTTATCACACCATGGAAACAGTGTTAAGAGTAGTCACAACCGTGCTAATTCATCAAGAAGGAAATTAATGGTGACTGAGTTGTTCCATTAGACTTCCCAATTCTGATAACTAATAATGCATACTATTTTCCCTAACCCCAAATTACCACAACTAAAGTACAACACTGCAGTCACTACATCAATAACTCTGAGGGTGGGGAGGAAGTTCCAGAGAAATTTGGTACCTTGTGGATTAACAGTGGAAGATTTTACTTTGCGCTTGATTTGCTTCTCTTTCTCGGGATTTTCTCTTGTGGAGTTATTCCTAGTGTTGTGACTGCCGTCAGATGGGATAGGGTTTGACACAATACTCTGGTTCTTGGAATGTTTGGTTGAATTCTCCAATACTAGAAAGATAAAAGGGAAAAAAATTATGCAAGTCCAGTAGTCCATACCACATTCACTCTTGTCGGGCTAAAATGGACTCATGCTCTACTACAAACTATTTGAGTGAGTGATCCAGAAGGGAGAAAGCTTCCTGGATACAACAACATAGCCTAACTTGTTCAGTTTTCCTCTAAAGAGCCTCAAAGGCCCATCAGCTTTAAAACAGAACCAGTCTTAACTGAGAGAAATATACTGGATTTCCAAAGAGAAAATTTTATCTTTAAAAACATTCACAGTTTAATTAAAAAAACAAAAACAGAAACACTCCAACTTGCCTGACTTTCCTGACCCTGCAGTAGTATTAGGCTTTGTAATTAAAGGCTTTATAATTAAAGGCTTTGCTCCTGAAGAAGTAGATGGTTGCTCTGTAACAGCCACATCTGTTATCCCCCTATTGCTTCGAGTCCGCACAAGAGAGGAGGCTTCAGCAGCTTTTCCATTCATCTGAGGCGGAGCGTGTCTCAGTGCTGTCGACCGTGCAGGTGCAGAAGATGATGAAGCGGCAGAAGTTTCTGCCTTCACCTGAGGTTTTATTAATCTCCTCTTCCTTTCAGGGCTGCAAAAGGAGTAACAATTTGTATCCTGGATAACCACCTTGTCATTTTACAGGAATAAATAAAATTAAATGCTAGTGTCTGAGATCGTGGGAGTAAAACAATCACCTCTGCATGAAGTATGTTAAAAATATGGCATTTACTGTGGAAATTCATGTAAGTTGTGAGCTTCTGAAAAGTGAATCTTTACAATAAATACTATAGTTATATGACAAAGCATGATGCCATCACTATCCTAACAATGCTGTTTTACTGTACACATTTAGCAGTTATTTGAATTTTAAGCACTTACACTAGGATAGCTCTAAGTAAAGTTTAAAACTCTTCCACATCATAGGGACTTGCATGTCAAAGCTACCATTCTGCAATATAGGGAATAGTAAAGGAAGTATTAAGAAAAAAAACACACTAAGTTTTCTTGTTTAGGTATGTAAAAATTTCATAGCATTTCATGAATACTGTAAAGGAATTAATGTACCTGGATGCAACACTACTGGAAACCGAGCTGCTTCTACTTCTTTTTTTCCTTCGTTTCTTTATTGTATTTCTTTTATGAAAGCGTAGGGCAGATTTATAATCTGATAAAATAGAACTTATGTGTTCTTCAAAGAAAGCAGAAAGGCGCAAGCTCATGCTGTAGATCTAAAAAAGAAAAGCCAGTAAACAAATTTTATAACTTTCCAAAGAATCCTTTTACTTATTTGTCACTGAACAATAGCTAGAAAAGTAAAAAGTGATTAATATAGAAATGTTTTAGGGAAATTTACAATCTGCCTCAACAAATGTATGCTATCCCATGTGTGGGTTTGCTTTAACTATTTTCATGGTTTTGAAAAGTGTATTACAACTGAAGATGACACAGAAAAGGAAAAATTAGAAAAGCCACTTTTTCAATTGCCTTTCCAGAATGTATCCCTTTCTAGCTTCAACAGAAATCATGAAGAGACATATTTAATGTAATTTTACTGTATCATACCTAGGGTCAAGAAATCTTATTTTCTGCTCTAGTAAGTTGCATCCTTATACCCTATATTTGAACATCAGTCTGTTTCTTTTATAAATTAGTTGATACTACAGGTAAGTTGGCTGCAACAGGTACAATAAATGTATTGGAATTATGTAGGTGCCCTTTTTTTTCCCCATCTCTAGCCTTGGATGATTCACAGAGACACCCAAACTCAGTTTAGATCACAAGTAATTATTTAAGCATAGCTGCTATAATTCTGGAAACAAAAAAAACACTGAAGTGACCTGTCTAGGTACTTTAAGAAGACACAACACCTTCTATGAAACACAAAGACAATACTGAACCACTTAATACCTACTTAATGACACACCAAACCATCTGACCACCAGACTCAATAAGTTTGGCAGATTCTACATGTGTTACTGGAGATGGATTGGAAAGAAATGTGTGTCTGATGTGCCAAGCCAAAAACAAAAAAAGCTGAGGACTTTAGGTCTACTATTCAAGAAAGCATCAGTGATGCCAGTTTACTGTTCAAATAAGCATCAGTGACATGAAGTAAGATGCTAAAAATATAAGTGCATGACAGAGTAAAAACATCACCATTCAACAACATGTTGCATGCACTGAAAAACATAGGTTCTAGAATATTAAAATTCTTGACATAAGAACCTTCTACTTCTGAGTAAAACACAAAAAGAGAAATTTATTATCATACCAGTCTGTTTGGAAGAAACATGAAAAAAATGAAAATGTCAAAAGAACCAGTGAAACCACACAAAGCTAAAGATAGCCAGGTGTGAGGAGGTCAAGGAGAGAAAGAAAAACCACAAAAGAATACAGACCTGCCCCAAAAGCCCAGCCATTTGCTGCAACTGAAAAAGTAATTCTTTTAGGGGTATGGCAGCCTTTACAGTGAGTGGGACTGTCTGCTACTGACTGGGGAGCACTCCCTGATCCTGCTAGTCGCCTACTAAGGAATTTTTATCCAGTCCTAAAACAATGAAGTCCTAATTATTAACTTGCTATTTAGAACAGCCAAACATAAAAGCTGTTAATAATTCTAGTCTTAAAACCTAACACATGTTAGTAGGAGAAAAGCTACACATGTAAATAGGCATCTCTAATTTAAATGCTATCAGATAATGCGCCCACTACTAGCAGGGCATCTCAGTAAGAACAGCTTTGTAAGTTAACACTTTATGTAAACTGTCCTGTTTCCCAGCAATCCTAAGGGCTTCATTACAATCCTACTGCATGGTGGTGAACAGCACAGAATTTCAACATCCTCTACTGTCTATACCTGGATATTTCAGTTTGGGGCAACCTCCAACATGGAATGGCTCTCTGTGTGTTTGTTTTGAAAGTCTAGGTTCTTCCCCAAAATATCAGTTACATTTCATTATTGTACTCATAATCAAGTTTCTACAGATTTTTTCTTCCATGTGGATTTCCCTTTAGACCCACTTTCTAATATTTACTTTGAAAACACACATGCAGAACTTTTGGCATTTAAATAGCACACACTCCTTTCCTTTCAACTACAAAGCTATAAGAGTTTCTCAGAAATATTCATGGTTTAAAATCAGAAATAATTAAAATTGTTTTTTGAAAGTAATCAAATTACACTGTCTCTCTGCTTTTTTGGTCCTATACTTTTCAGATTTCTTTCAAACAACAATTAAAAACAATAAAATCTTACCCTTGATCTTTTACTTGGTGTATAAGCCTTGGAATTGCTGAAAATAAGTCTCACATCTTTACATAACTCCATTGGTGACTCATAGTTGCCAGCTTCCAGTGTTTCTCTAACAGTAGCAAAGTCCATAGGAGTGTCAATAATATCTCTATAATCCTGTTTAGAAATAGCAAAGCAATTTATTACATCTTTTTTCCCAAGCCTTAACGTACCATTTTCATTAGGATGCATTCAAGAAACTTGTTTAACCCAAATGTCCTTGTTAAATTGGTATGGAAGACTGCTGAAGACATTTTGTCCCTTTCCACTAATATACAACATACCTCCTTGCAGACATACTTGAGAGAGTCAAGGTTAGAAGTTAACTGATAGACGATTTCATTCATTTTATAAACAGATCTACTGAAACACAGAGCTCAGAATTTTGTGTCCTAAAGGTTGCATTACTGACACACTTCCATGAAGATAACAGTGATATGAAAGTGTGACTACAAGCCTTCTGGGTGGCTTGGCAGCTCAAACTTGGGACTAAGACTAATACTATTCTAACATATTAGCTTTAAAATATGAAGTTTGAATATTGGAACCTGATCAGAGGCTTATCACATCCTTTCTGAAACCTGAGCAGTTTCCCAAATGGAGACCTGACAATTTATGAAAGTAATAAATTATTAAAAACTCCACAGGTTTAGGTAGGACCCAATTCAAGCCAATAACAGGACTATTTTTCTAGGCTATGCAAGAAACAGAAGCATAGCATCCATACAACAAAAAGCTTAAATACCACATCTAATCAAAAAGTTAACTTAATCCATCAGAGCAAAGAGAACCTGCAGAAGTGCCTCTGCATGTTAAACAAGTTTGTGACACCAGGGAGCAGTGTGTTTCATGCCTAATAGACCACTCTCTATCTGCTCATTTGAGGATCTCAGACACAGAGGGCCACTTGTAGTTGGCCACAGCATAAAGTTTAGGTTACTTCAAAAATAATGGTACCCAGTGGCTGCAGAAGTGTCAAGACAGACCTACTGGAGACTTCTGAAAGAGAAGCATTTCTCCGATTGAGACAAATAATCTCGCCATTGTATTTTACAGTGGTATTTTACAGAACAACTAAAGATATGCTCAAAGGAAAGCAAGCAAAATCTTTCCTTTATTACTTAAAGTTTTCATATAATCTTACTTTTAGTTTTTATACTCTGAAACAAAAACAATGATCCTTGACAACACGTCACATGCCACAACCAAACACATGCATTTAATATATGACTATATTTCACTCAGAAAAGGAAAGACATCTTAATTGCAAAAGCTGCAATTTACTTAAAAATCTGTAATTTACTTAATAACATAAGCATCCCTGAATATAAAATATTTTCCAACAAAAGCATCAGAGAGCAGAGAAGTATTATTTATATTGAAATTACTTAAAAAAGACTGTAAACATTATCATCAAGTGACAACGAAGTGCTAAAAAAATTCTGTCACTACAGCTGTCTGAAGTTTCAATTGAAAGAATTGAAAAAATGGTCAAAGTTGAAAAAAAAAAAAAACAAACCCCAACCCACCACTTCACCACTTAACAATTGGATTATAACCAGTCTTCTTATTCTAAAATACTCACTGGATACTCAAGAAGATCCACTGGCTGTCGAAATGGTTCAGAGTCTTCACACTGAAAAATGAGATTCAGCAACTCCTGGCATTGCTTCTTCCATGACTGAATGTCATATGACTGAGCCCTATTACGTAGCCGCCGCTTTGGCTGATGGTCCTGAAATGACAATATTGCCTGGTATATATTAAATAAACTAGCTGCTTTTACAAAATCTAATGGAAAAGTTACCCCACAGGATAGAAATGAATCTGCAACATGCAGCAGCACAGACAGAAATACTTTTACATTGAACAGCCCAGAAGAACAACATGTCACTAAGTTCAAAACTTTCAAAAAGCTGACATTACACATTACTAGAAATATTTCCATTTTACATTCCATTGTTTACAATTACATTTTAGCAGTTGTAAAAATAAATTAAAATAATAAATTAATAATAAAATTATAAAATATAAAATAAAATATAAATTTTAGAAAAATATTTACCTTTCTTTTTCTAGTGGAAGTCCCTGGCACATTTGTGTCTTTCTCTTCTTCCTTTGAGCAAGATAATGAGTCGCATAAAAAGGTTAAAAAATATAAGCATATGAGTAGGCGAGTTCTTTTATACTTCAAACTTATAATTTGAATCTTTACAGTCCTACCCCTGTCCTTCTGAGAAGCATTTCAAGTGACTGTCAATTTTGAGAACCTCTCAGAAGTCTAAGCAGCATCCTCCAGCAAACTATTAAAGCTCTCTGCACTAAAGGAAGAGAGGAGGCTGGATTTTCACCCAGTCTCCCAGCTGACAAAAAGAAACATTGCACTGACAGAAAAGTACACTCCACTTCCCTAACAGTGACTGAAATCAGTATTTTGGCCTTCCACAGGACAGAGACAGCAGTCTTGTTTCTCCAGTGTATAAATGCCAATGTCCAAGACACTACCACTTACCTCATCAGAGTCAGACAACACTTTCTTCTTCATTGCATTGTATAATGGAATGATGTCATAGCAACTCTGGTCTCTGTAAAAAGAAACACAAGCTAAAATTTATTTTCCATCTTTACCTATGGAATCAACTATAATTTGCCGAGGAAAAGGAAAATATTCATGAACCCATTCCCAAATAAAATGAGAATGTTTAGTGCTGTATGAATACTAAGAGAACTGCAGTAACAAGTCAAGCTAATCATCTGCTCAAAAAGCTGTAAAATATAGACCACTTAACAGTGTAAAATTAAAAATCATAATCCTTTATCATGCATTTGTCAGCATCAGAAAAATCGAATACTGTACTATATAAAGGGTTTGAGGCCCATCTAGCTTTGTAGAGTGAATTTATCATACAAAAGTGCAATTTAATAATTCATTTTAGCACCCACAATGTATGACATTTGAAACGCAATGTTTATTTGTGTAAGAACTAAAACTGTTATTATGTAAACCTGCATAATTAAATCAGCAAAACACCCACTAATTTTCAATTCTTGATTAACATACAAAACTCCTGCAGAAAGGAAAGCCCAAAGGTGTTCTACCATGGAGCAATACAAACCACTGGGAAGAAAAGTGGTTTGTAACATTTTTACCACTTGCAACTTTAAACACTCAGCAACTCCACACTGGAATCATAATCCATAATACAGGCTACTGCCATTACCACTAGAACAGCTGTGAGAAAAGGTGAAGAAAGATAAAGTAGCTGCAACACCCATCCCCATTTTCAGCTTTTAAGATACTTAGGTAACTTAAGAAACTAAGCCTTAGATTCTCAGAGGCATCTAGATATTTCATTCTCATTATAACCATGGGCTTTGCTTTCCATTGTCTAGGCCTTCTACCTTACAGTTACAACCATAAAAACAAAGAAAAGTCTGGACTTCACATGAATTGCTAGTTATATTAGTATGTTAGTATATTAATAGACTCAAGCTATAGGCCATTATTAAATAAGAATATCCAAGAATATCCACTAATTTAGCTAAGCCAATTAAAAACATATACTTTGAAAAACTCTGAGCTACATACACTTTGAAAAACCCTGAGCTGCTTAATTAATCAGAAAGAAAAACATGTAGGACAAAGATGTTAAAGAACAAAATTAGTAACAGAAAAGCCCTTTAGATACATATCTGTTCCTAATGGTGTATATTTCGCTGAGCTGTTAACATCTAAAGCAGTTAAGTGTTTTACATTCTTCAGCCAATATCAGAAATCACAGGCACTGAAGAAATTGAAGATTTATTTATGGAATGAAAGTCCTGGATTTCCAAACAGTAAATGCAGTTCTAATGTCTTTTTAAGAACACACAAATTCAACACAGTGTCAATTCAACACTGACAAACTAAATCACTAAAAATGTCACGGTTTTTGTTAAACTAATGAAGTATCTTGCTGTTTCTACAAGGTGGAAAGAACAGCACTCATGTACAAGCAAATCAAGGCAGTGGACACAGTAAGGTCTTACAAATTTAAAGTCTATAGATGTGTCAACTGACTGAAAAATCTTAAATACTTCTCATTGAGTTTGTCTACAGATAATAATAGACAAATAATAGTTTGTCTACAGATAATTTGAAAGACAGCTTCAACTTCTGTTGACTACAAAGCCTCTAATTTTTACTTTGCATACATATAAAGCACCACTTTCAAACTTATTATAAATTGTAATCTAGATTTTAGAATTAAATGCTCATAATTATGTTAACACATCCAGTATTCAAACACAAAATTAGAACTCCTAACTTACCAATGAATATATCTGTAACTCCATGAAGATACTCAGACCCATTTTTATCATTTAGGAGAAAGACTCTCAAAATAAAATGTCATGCCAATCTACGCCACTCAATGTATTACAGAACTTGCTTTGCAAACTTATGAATTCTTTGTCAACATAAGCTTTATTCTTTTCTGCCCCAACAGCAGACAACAGGTTTATTTAAAGTGCAGAACTATCATACTTTAAAATTCAGATCTGAAGAGGCTCTTACCTTGGTAAGAGATAGGAATAACAACAGACCTACTAAGCAACTCACTTTATGAAGTGTAGCAGAAGATCTGTGACAAATTTGGCAGATTTGACAATAGGACTTCCGGGTTCATTAAATGTGCGAGTGTTGTGTTCAATGTACCGGACTTCCCACATTAATGAAGAAAGGCGCCTGTGTATAAACAGATGGCAGAAAAGGAAAGAAAATAAAGACAATTTCTAGCAATGTGTATGAACAGGGGGAAAAAATGTTATATCCTTCTTCTCATTCACCATTGTTTTTTCCATTACATCAGAAAACGGGCACATCAGATGTGCTGCCCTAAGTGACCAGCAGAAGGCAGCCTCCTCTGGCTTCCCGTTCTCATGTTATATTCTGTGGTAATCTACACAAATAGCTTTAAGAACATACAGCTGACACCCCTCAGGGAAATTCAGTTGTGACACTTCAGCTTTTATTATTCCTGTATGATATACATAATCCATCCTATATCGCCTCTGAACTCAGCTAAGGATTACACAAAATAGTAATAAAAGTGTTTTAAAGTATACTTTTCTGACAAATAGACAACAATCAGATCCCCCCTGATTTAATGACCTAACTAAAGAATAGCCACATTATAAAAAATTATGCACAAAACCAAAATAACTGAAAAAATAGATCCAAATCTCAAAAAGACAAAACAGAAAGACAGTAAATACTCTGACAGCATAAAAGTTACAGTTTTGAGGTTAGCCTCACAAAAACCTACCAAAAGAAAAACCAAAAGTGATATGAACAATACACAAAATGTAAAAGAAAAAATATTCACTGGAAAGCAGAACACAGGATGGCTGCTTATTAACTAACTAGGCAACAATATTACAAACTAAAAAAACTCCAATTTATTGATGGTGTGCTGATTACCAAAAATAACTGCTCACTCTTTTGACAAGAGAAACAAAATCCAGCAAAAAGTTCTCTTCATCCAACAGCAAAGCAGTGCATTATAGAAAGCTGCATTACCTCATATCACACAATGAACATGGAACAATGTAAGTTCAATACTGCATTACAACTGTAAAAACCAAGGGCACTTTTTTGAAAATGAAAAAGCAAATTTAGTTTAGAATTCAATCTTCATTTAGCATGTATAAAGCACTAAAAATGAACTTTGAAATTTTGCCCAAAACAAAATGTTATCCATATTTAGTCAAAAGAAACTAAAGCCATACTGATTTTCAAACAAGAAACAGAACAAGAACTCAAGGAAACAAGTAATTTAAAGAAACATACTCCTACACAGATAATATTTACTGAACACTCCCCCCCCGCCCCCCCCCAAAAAAGAAAAAAATTCACAGCAATTGCAATCACAGTCTGGGAAAACATCAAAACTGTATCAAAAAGTATAAACTTTTGATAAACTGTATCAAAAAGTGTAAATTGTTGCTGTACAACAATTCAGAAGTTCAATGCCAATAATTTAAGAAGTCAGATTCTGTATAGCTGCTAAAGTGATAATGCAAGAATTTTTTTAAAGCAGATTAGGATAAAAAAACACTTTAGATATTCTTAAGGTTTCTCTTATTTAAATTATTTTTTAAAAACTTAAAAAATTATAAAATGGAAACTTAATCCTTTGGACTAAAAGTCATTTTACTAACCCTGCAATTTGAATCTCACAGGGAACATGTCATTTGCATAAGTAGGCATTTGAATGCCATGTAGTTCTAAAATACATTTTGGAGATGTCCAATCCTTTTTAGAGTTTTAGAAAATGGAAACCTAGATCAAGGACAGAAGACAGAAGAAAGTAAAAATGCACACACACACTGGCATCTTAGTTAGGTATGACAAGACAAAGAGCTACCAAAAATACAGCTGCCAGTAGATCACAGCAGAACTGAGACTTGGGTCTAACCTGTAAAATCTGCTTTCCAGTCTTTGCTTAATGGTACTGAGGTCTGTGGGATACGCCACAACAGTGCAATACATTGGGTAAGCTTGAAGATCCACAGGTGCCACAAATGCAGAAGCAATGTCTAGATGGAAAAAAGAACAAACCACAAAAACCCCAATTATATACCACAAAGTCCTGTAGTAGTTTTGAGGTTCACCCCCCTGCAACATATGTTATTTTTTCATGTTTGAAATGCATGGCAGTTTCCCAAAAATAACAGTAACTACTCTAGATATCCCAAATGATTTCTGATATTCTAGTTAGAGTGCTTGCTGAGGTGTGTGCTGTACATACCATCGTGGCAGTGACTGGGTGCCCATTCTGCTAAGCATGAAGCACCACACTTCCCCAGAGGTACAGCAAGTGCACATATAATATACACATTTGAAAAGTATAAAAACTATACACAGATGAAGGCAAGCAATTCGGAATCATTATTTACAGCACAGGCTTGTCTCATTTTATATTGCCACTCCCATATCTTTAAACAAAGCAATGCATTAAATTCCTGCCATAAAAGTTACAATGCTGTTTCAACTTCTGTAAGATGTGGGTAAAATCCACCCTTAAAGTAAAACAGAAACACTCTCTCCTGTCCCTACCTAAAAGCAAAGAAGCCTTCCAAAACCAATCCAAAATAGTGCTAGAGGGCTCCTAAGCAATTTAAGTCTGTGCACCTAAACAACATTGCTTTTTCCCTCTAGTGCTTAGAAGCACCATGAGGGCTTAGACACATCATTCTAACATCTTATATCTTAAGGAAAAATGCTGCAATACAAACCACCTTTAAAAGTTTCAAAAGTCCTTAAAAACAGAAAATATGTTGTTGCTAAAAAGACTGCTCTTCTTCTAAAAGCTGTTTATTTACTCTTTTGAATGTTCTAGGAACTACTTTGTACCAATATGCACCACACATGCTATAGCTAAATCCCAAACTAAGCTGTCTGTTATAGTACAAAATGTAAAACCATTACTCCTAGATGGCACAGCAAAACCAGCTCAAATTTAATTTCCTCTCAGTTTTTTTAACGTAAATCTCTAATTTGTTTTACTACACTGTACAGATAATTCCTTTGTTTAGGAAGCAAAGGGAGGCTTATTATGCAGTATGTCATCAAAGAAACCATATGGGATATGCAGGTAATCAGAATTATTTCAAGAGTTAGGAGGTTTTTGGCTTTTTTGAAACATAAGTCTTACCTTGCATTTAGTGCTTCAAAAATCAGTTAAACAAAATATCTGTGACAACTTTTATATTTTATCCATGAGAACTGTTTGGCCAAAACCTAAGACTGCTGATTTAACACCTTTTGATCCCCATAAAGACATACAGAACACTTATAATTCAGCCTATATTTCACTGATGGATCTCCATCCAGACATGCATCTTTGATCAGGCAAATTTTGCAGCGATGTGCTAACATTTTAAGATTTTTCAGAAGCTGCCTGTAAAGAATAATTGCTCTACGACCAAATAGCAAGTAGCTTTTCCTAAGTTAATAAATTACTTTTTCCTCAACATTTTGTGTAAGAGAAATGTGGGGAAGAAATCAGGAACTAGAAAAGGCTAATACAGGGAAAATCCACACACAGGTATTCATTATCTAAGTAAATCTATGATTTTTTTCTTCCCCTCTTCTGTCCGTAATGTAGTTAATATTCTCTTAAACATAAAGGTTTTAATTTGAACCCCAACATGAGATTCTCGTAGCTAAAGTTAAAAAATCAAGTACCTGCTTTTAACATATAAAACCCAAACCCCTAGCATACGTCAAATAATCTACCAAAAAGCAACAGTTGTCTTGGGAAACAGGAGAAAAATTAGGTTTCATAAGTACTCACTATACGAAAATTTTAAAAATGTTCAGCGAGAAAGTTTTGTTGCAATTAATCAAGAGCTTAAAGGTGGTATTTTGTCACATTCATTTTGGTAATTTCATAAATGCACATGATCATGGTCTGAAAAATATAAACCAAAAGCATTTCCCATATTATTCAGAACTTACCTAGAGTCATAAGTTGGTTTATTCCTGCAATAATTCTGTCACACTCCTCATCTCGTGTCCTGGAACCCCACTCTCCATCCAAAGGTTTGTAGAGGAGTGTTCTACGTTCATCATCAGTTAAAGGAACGCTAGTTCCCAGCTCTTCTGGAAATACAGCTGGAATGTAATATGAAAATGAAATAAAACATAAATGTTTGTGTATTGAGTAATACATATACCTGTAAATCAAAGATACCATGAAATCACTTTTACAAATGCATAGTTCTTGATTTGCTCAAAGACATTTTGGATGTGTCCAGTATCCTTTCTTAAGACAACAGGAATTGGCCTCTACTAAAAAATAAACAGGGGCTGTCTATTTTAATTGTTTTAGTCATGTTATCACTCCAACACCTGTATTTTACTTATGAAAGAGGTACTTATTAAAATAAGGATTGAACCAAAATGAAAAGTTGAAATAAATACATTTACAACTTAAAATAATTAAGAATTATTTATAGTTACTTTTGAGATACAGTATTATCAAATGTTTCATGGAAAACACAAGGAAAAATGCTGATTCTATTTTGCTTTTTAACCAGAGTTCTATGAAGTCTTAAAACAGCCCAACCAACCAACCAATAAATTATGTAAGAAGAAATACTACATTCTTGTCTGTGAACATGTGAACAGTGCCCATGCTATGCTGTCCACTCTGCAGCACGTGTATCTGAGGGGGGCCAGAGGAGGAGAAAAATCATACTATTACCAACCAAACTCCCTCTCACAGGTACAGGTTGCATGTGTATCAAGAGTGTCTGCAGGAATGCAGCTTCTTCCTTAGACTAGCTAACTTCCTCAAGCTAACCTAGGGCATGAGTTGATCTTCAGTCCTTCCCAACTGAACAAAGAGTTAAGTTTAACTGTACATTATCTATGGTAGTTTTTGTATTATTTCTGTCTATTTTCAACATCACCCAGTTTATCTAGCATGCCTATTTTTTCACAGTTCTTTTATCTTGATTCACTTTTAGTTTAGTAATTGATTTAAAGATATTCTTTAAATGCAACTGGCTTGTGGGCCTTCTTCCCACTCCCCCAAAAAACAGGATTGTTTAAGTAAAACCATGTAAATTTTTTTTCTTCTTAAAATACACTTGTAAAGCAAATTATATTATAAAGATACCATACCATTACTTGGTATCAGCTCCATGTCCCAAGGGCTCATCTTCTCAGTATCACCATTGTCCCAGCTTAAAAATAACCACATTTAAATTATCTACTAATATTGCTTCAGCAATGTAATTATTTAATGTTTGTAACATACCTTTAATTTATACACCACAAAATATTATAATAAACTGGTACAGCGAGATGCATGACTGAATTTAATGAAAGCAAGTTTCTCAGTCAGTACTTCAAATTAAGTAACTAATTAACATTAAAAAGATTGAAGATAAATTTGCTAACCAGACATTGTAGCACTGAAATAAGCTATCAGGATAATCAGGCTGAAGAGGTTCCTGGCTTTCAATTGTTCCAAACCACCAAGCATCATCTATCACTGACCTGAAACGATCACCTAGGTAAGAACACAAAATAATTTCATCAATATAAGGCATGTTACCCTCCCAAGAAAAGTAGGTTTTAGATATATCTGGCTTGATCTTGAATACAGAAATCCTTCTGAACATTTACAGCCTCAACAGGCAAGCATGAGTCAATGCTCAGTTAAAAAAAAAAAAAAACAGATCAAGCAAAATTATTAAATTCTTCCTGAAGATTAACAGCATTTTCGAAAAATAACGATTTGCAGATCTACCTACATATTCTTTATTTATGAACTTATTTCTTAATTTCATATAAAAGGTAAAACATTTCAATGCTTTAAGACTCAATTCTACTTGCATTAAATACTACATGCTATCTTAAAATAACAGAGCACTATGATACTTCTGTATGGGGAATATTTTACAAGCTGCTGAGCTCGTCCTCCTTAGTTTCTGAAGTGCTTTTTCAGCAATGCAAATGTAACTCAAGAGGTTCATTCCCTTTACTATGCAGGCAATCTGACTGATAATAGAATAAAATTTATTAAAGCTTGCTGAAAAGGTTAGCAAAGTAATTTACAATGACTTGGAATGGCTTCACTACCACAAAGCATTCACGTAGCTGAGAAAAAAGGTCAGAAGCATTAAAAAAAAAATTACACATGAGAACGCATGTATTACACACCATCATAAATGCTAACATTTTCTACAACACATGCCACAAAATTTAGAAATTATTTTTAGTGTAGTATTCAGTTCAGTACAAGAACAAATGTAATTTAAGTCTGAGGTTCCAAAAACGACACTTTTTTGTGTACATGGGATTTTGCTGCAGTATTGTTCCATTTCAATACATCCACCCTCTGCCCAAATGCTTGCTGATGTTGTCTGAATTAATAGGAAATAAATATATTCTCAAAAATGGTCTGCTTTCCTTACTGCACCTTTTTATTAAATTTTAAATTTAATGGATTGCAAGTAATTCCAGGGCAATTATAAAGCTTCTATTAATAGACCTAATTGTGCTGAATAGAACCAAGTAAACCAGAAAGATCTGAAATGCAAGATCAAAAATGTAAATAAGGGCTGATGTTTTATTTTAAAAGAATAAATTAATTTCTGAAGAGCTATAAAATTACAGTCTTCCAATACGGCTTTCGCTAGTGATCAGTTTTACAAAGAAATGCGTGTAGGTACAACTGTGAGTGACTTCACTGAGCTGAACATTCTGCAGATCAAAACCACTTAAAGGGCCATATACTGGCAGCTGCTTCTACATTCGCAAGAGCCACAGCATTCCTACAGACAGAATGCTAAAGCAGAAAACAGGATTGAAAGAACCATCTCCTGAATCATTTCTTTCCCAATGTCCTCTGTGCTACCTGATCTATGCAGAGAGCAGTCCAAAATCTCTTACAAGAAGGCGGCCCTAGTGCAATTTTCCAGAACTGAGTATCCCCATATAATGCTCACTTGAAGAGAACATAAAATGTATGTTGAACTCACAGTGGCTGCTACATAAGAGACAGATATGCACGCCTGAGGCACACAGCTGAAGTTGCAGAAATACTGAAGGAAAAGCTTTTAGCTCAAGTATTAAACTTGAAGTTAAACTACAGTAAGATAAAGATATGCAATAAATAGAATCTGAACACAAATAGGATCATGCAATTTCTCAAACTTATTTTTCTTTCTTCTAAAAGGAATCATACATTAATATAAATTTAATATTAAAAATAGAATAGATAAGCAAGTACTCTTCCCTAAACAAACAAAACCAAAACAAGAACAAAAATGCACAAAAACCAAAACAAACATAAAACCCACAAAATCCCCAACAAAACAAAACAAAAACACAAAATTATTGGTTTTGAGTTAAAAAAAAATTAAAAATAAATTTTTAGAAAAAAGTTTCAATGACTTAGAGTCAGAGAATTTAATACCCAGTGACTCTTCAAGTAGTAGCTATAAAAGAGGAATAAAAAAAGACAGGAACAGTAGTCTTGTGAAGACAAAAGCAAGAGCATGACATGAAGAAAAAAAACCAAAACAAAAAACCGCCAAACAACAAAAAACCAGTTTGTTGACGATAAGCTGTGGTGAAAGTTCAAGAGACTTGAGAATGTCAGACAAGACTTGGGAATTTCAGATTCATGTCACAAGACAATCAGGAACAGGTTCATACACCGTTCTAAAGCATTTCTCCTTATCCCGGTAGAAAATATAATCTACTTTCCAGGAACATTTCTATACAGTGTTCCACAGCATAACAACGGAGGGCTTTGTCTGCTTGTGTACTTGAAACAAATTATTTGTTTCAAGTACACAAGCAGACACTTAGTAAAATATCCAGTGTCTACACAGGGAGCAGGGCAGCACTCTGGAAGGCTCCTGGATGAGCTGTAAGAACTTTAACAGCAGTGTCTTTGCTAGCTCTGCTTTAGCATTTCATACAGTTTCAAGCAAGGGGACTATTTTACCATGATTTTTACCATCCAAAAGTAAATTAACTCTAACATGCACTTTTTGCAGTTACAAGCTGGTATTAGAACTACTGGCCTGAAACTCATATTACTTGCATTGGAAGCTTGATAAACAGTCCTGGTACTTCCAATACTTTTTGGGTAGCTTTGATTTTTTCCAGACTGCAAATTTCTTGAAATACACTTGCCAGCCTAGGAAGTCTGGCTAGGCTGTTCACAAACAAACTGTGGCAATCATTCTTCTGTGTGAAAACATGGCATGGCAGAGGAGGACAAAATCACAGATCCATAACCATCAGGAATGAGCAAAGCTGAGTGATATATTAGTAAATCTTGACCAGCCTTATCTCTTATGAGATCTTTAAACTGAAATGATCTTTAAAGAAGAAATCAAAGTTTACATTTCTTATTGATTGGAAGACTAGAGTCTTTAGCAAATTCGCTATAGAACTGAAGATGAGCAGTCTTTTTGGACAACATAGGTGAAGAATGAGATGATATGGAACTTACTCCTATGGCATTATGTAATTTATACATCTACTGCTAAGGCACACAGGATATCAAAGGACAGGAGACTAATTCATCTTTCCTAGCAGAGGAGCCAGGTAAGAGGCAAACAAACCACCACAAAAACAACCAAACAACCAAGAGCTTTTAACATCCATCTGTGCCACTTCAGATTACTTAGCTACAACAAACTTAAGAGAGGACAGCACTTTGAAAACATCACTGATATCTACTTCAAGGAAAAAAACAAAAAAGTAATGCTATCAATGTTTTACTTTTGGGAGAATGTCACTTCATAGAATATACTGAGATATTGGAAAGGACTTAACAGTGCCCATAATTCTAAAAACATTGGATCATATACAAATTTCTCTTAGGGGAATGGATTTAATCCTGAGCTCCATAGATACAGTAATATTGTTTAATCTTTTAAGTTTCAGAGATGATCTAAGACTTCTTATGAATGAGAATTTACATATTTCCTGATCTCCTGAAAAATAAGCCCACCACTTCAGAAGATCATTTTATCATGATGCAGCTTTCTCTCCCCCTAGCTAGATTCCATTGCTGAAAGGTGATCTTTGTCATTATTCAGAAAAGATGACTAGGAAATAGATCTGACTGGAGGACCTAACAGTCATGGGCATTTGTCCAGCATCCAATACATCTGAAATAACTGAGGACAGGCAAAGTAGAAAGAATCCAAGTCATTCCCTCGTCACTTGGCAGCAAATTATAACTATATACGCTTCAATTAAGTTAAACCACAGGGTTTAGAATAGAATTCAAAAAGTATAAAGAGATGGAAAGACCATTTTCTTTGTACAATCTAGAAATCAATTTCCAATTTTTGAAAAGTTGTTTCCATATTTTCAGCAGAAATTTTAGAAATTGGAAAAAAAATTGTAGTAGCAATGCAGTTGTAGGAGGGCCTTCAATTAAAAAAAAAACAACATACAAACAATATATAGGCTACAAGAAGTTACCAGATAGCAATAAATACCATATTCCTAAAACCTATGCTTAACTATTCTCTCTGCAAACAAAGAACTGACATTTTCTTTGCACTGTCTTTTACAGATCACCTTCACTATTTTGCTTGCTTACTTCAGTCAAGGACAAAGGAGGACTCCTCATCTAACTATGGGCAGAGCTTACTCTATGAATATAGCACAGTATTAGGATTTATTTACCATAACCTACTTTTAAGCAAGTCATCATGAAAATAAGTAGACACTTAGAAAAACAAACAAACAAAACCACAGCACACAACTGCCCCCACAACTCACCTATATTCCATCGCCTATGCTTTGCATCATCAAATTGCTGTCTCAAAACTAGGAAATCTATGACATCTGGCATATCATGGTACCTAATTACAAAAGAACACACAACTATTGAGTGATAAAACAGCAAAAGTATAACATAAAGCACTTACATTAAAAAATTTAACACTTACAATTCAACACTTGAAGAGCACAGGTCAATATTAATGTCATCATTTAACTTGCAACCTCAACACCTGCCCGGCCATCCCCCTCCAAGAAAACCCCTAATTTGAATACAATATTGCTTTCCTTACTTCATGGTGAAGGCTCCTCCAGTCAGTTTACCCGTATCAGGGTCAAGAAAAGCTAGCTTAAGACAGCAGAGAGTAGGCAATCCCACTTCATATTTAATCCCAACTATTTTCATCAGCTCTTGCTCCTAGAATAAACAAAATACTATGTACCACTACTGAAGTTAATTGAAGCAGCTTTCTGAAACATGAAAACATGGATATACTGAATATAATACATTTCTGCCAGATCACATCAAAATGAAGAATCTGAAATTTAGTCTTCCACAATGAGCTACTATTTCACATTGCAATATGTTTGAAAAACATTCTGCTGAGAAGTATAACCATCTCATCTGCTCAAGCAGATACAAAAAGTAGTACAGTTTAAGGTCTGATTTCATTTGACTATTAAGTTAAATTTTTCCCCTTATTTTACAGTATTAAGAGCACTAGATTTATCTGTATAAAGAACTATAAATTAACTCCAGTTAATTTCTAAGTTTTTTAAATATTGAGATATAAACAAAAAAGAAAAAAGTCATACCCGCAATTCCATTTTATGCCATGGCTGTTTCTTGGGATTAATGTTATATATTTTGTTCTTCTTGGCCATTACAACGTATGCTTCATGACCTTGTCGGAAATAGTAGACCTAGAAGTGAAATGTGACAGTTATTCTACAAAGACTCTGAGGAGCTGAAATGCTAAAAAGTCACTGCCATACAATGTGTGTACTTTCTATTTCATCAAGTTCTTTTCAGTCTGTTTTCCTGCAAAAATCAACGGTTCCCAAAAAATTAGGGGAAGGAAAATTAAAAAAGCTATTGCAGAAACATCTACAGAAAAAACTAGGAAAGACTTAGAACACTATTCTCTGTATGAGAAAAATATCCTAAATTACATGTGAGACCAAAACAACATCAGCAACAAGACCATCCATTTATCATTGCACCATAGAGCAACTCAATGATAGCAACAAGAATTCCTCTAATCCCCCTGGTTATTCATCACTGCAGGACAGCCCTAAGTTAACAATGAAGTATCACTAAATTCACTATCTAGCTAATCTTTTTTGAACGAGAAACATATTCTAGAAGGAAAAATCTGTTTGTTATTGGTCTGGTAAGATTTTGGTGTTTGCTTCCATATCATTGAAAAAAATGGCCTAACAAAGACATAAACAAACTAAAACAGACATTTCAAGTGCTTATTAAATACTTTTTAATCCTTCCAGTATAAATTTCCATGATTCAGACATTCAGAGTCTAACAGTTCTACTTTGATCTTGCTGTATACAATACCACATGGATGAATGCTTTTATTATGAGCCATCACTGTAATGAAGTAATAAGCTAAAAACCATAAGCATGTATTCAAGGAATGCATTTGAAATGCGAAAGAGGTTCCACAAACTAGTTAGAACAAAGATCTGATAAATGGCTGTACTCTTGGTACAATGCATGCCAAATAAAAGATCCTCTACAAGTATCCCAACATGGGATTTGCATCTAATAGCATGAAGGAAAGATAGCTTTAATGTAAAGGTCCAATACAACAACAACAAAAAAAACAGAGCAAAAATCCCTGTAGATTTTAAAATATAGAAATAAACACACTAATATTTGTATTTCTACCTGCTTTCCAAAACTCTTGTACCATAAAGCATTATAAAGAAATGTCTGACGCATTTCTACATTAACAGGTACTGAACCCTCTCAGTGTCACATGGCAATTTTAAACTTTTTTAAATGTAGAAGGACTCAGCATCACAATTTTTTTTAATCCTTGCTTTTAGAGTATTCAATATGCACAATATCCTCAAAACACACAGCAGCTACAAAAAGCATGAAAGCAGCCAGAATCTCTTAGGCACTGTCAGAATCTGTCAGGGAAAGGAACAGGGGCTACTGAGACACATCTGAAACAAGGCCAATTTACATTACACTCTTAACATTGTGACGATTGTTTCCCATAATTTCTAGTGAATCAAAACAAAAAAGTGCACAGGCTACAAACAATTTCTGCTACACTTTATGTTTCTGCTAAACCACTACATAAATCCAACCCACTGTTTACAGAAGTGAAGGATTTTGTATTTTGTAAATAGCTCTAAGCATTGCATCTTCTGTCGGAAGGACAAACTGGGAAGATATCTGTGAAAAAAAAGAAATCATGTCTTTTCCCAAGAAATAATGTTTTTATTTGTGATGAAACCCTGCTTCTGTGTGTTTGTTGTAGTACCCAAACAAAACTGTTCTTTATCATGTTAATGGCAGAATACTCCAGCAAACATGCCTTGTATTTAGATATTCAGACAGGGAAGCTGTAGCCCCATCTCTCTGGTGTTTCCACCATTCCTCAAGACACATGGCAGAGATCTGTAAAGAGCATTATTCAGAAAGGGAAATGGGATGATATGTGCTATTCTTATGCACTAACTTAACATAGCACTACTGTTTTTTCTTACTTGTTTGTACAGCTTGAGAATGAATTTGAAATATCTCTCTTCCTAAATCTTATAAAACATATCAACCATCCAATAAAATGTTGGAAGGCCACACAACACCTCACGACATTTCTCTAATTAAACCAACCCTTTATTTCTGTGAATCTCAAAAGTAACTTTCTAGATGAATAATTTCTAATTTCTTTTCACATATTAAGTAAATCTGGGGAAGGCAAGCATCAGAGATGGAATTTCAGACAGAGCTGCTAGATTACAAACATACTCTCTATTGGTACAATTATTCCTACTTTCTAGGCACATGACAGGAAACTTCTTGTTCTCCCATATAACGATTTTCAGCAAAAGGATGCACCCTACTTAGATATTCCTAGTACACACTGTACATGCTATTTGGCAGGTGCCAAATCAAACACAACAGTTAATCTTACTAAACCAATACGATGTTAAATTCTCCTGAGCAGTATGGTACTGATAAATCCTTGGCTGCTTCACTGTATCCAGATGGTATCAGGCACCAAATATATTTATTTGGACTTGATCTTTTGAACAGCAGAATCTCCAAAACATGCTTACTGGAGGGGATAAATCCATAAGCATTTTCTCTAGTTGGAACTTTCAACTTGAAATGCACCTTCCCTCCCTCACTAGCTTTGCTGATGTAATTGGTGCATAGCTGTTCTGTGAACTGGATCAGTGAAGTGATCCAGTAAAAGCAAAACTGCTTGCACATGCAACCTCTGCTCCTGATTTGGTTTCTAAGTTGGTACCCACAAAAAAATTCAGCCTGGAAACAAAGTTAATCAACCTTGCCACCATGTCAAGTATTTCTCCAACAGCATTCTGAAGGTGTGAGCTATACAAGAAGTCTGTTTACTATCTCAGAACACATGCTGCTCCCCAAGGAGACAATACACTGCCCATTACAGCATAAGCCAGGTATTTCCTCTTATTTTAACCTGAGGGGGTTTTAAGAAACACGCACAGACTCTGGCTTTCAAGATTGCATTCTATCTAATACTAGCTATTCATAGAATTCACTGTAATGTTCACTTGCTACATATTCCAGAGTAGAAACTGGTGGGAGTCCTTTTGCTACTGTGTTTTGAGACATCTGGGTCATGTTCACAAAGTATTCACCATCTGGTTTGTATAAAATACATATATACTAAACTTTTCTTGTGGTTTTCTTTTATAAAAGACTGCCAGAAGATTTTTGATATCAGAAACACAAGTGATAAGGACAATATCAGAGTTTTTCCTCAGAATAAATGAATTTTTAAAAAAATTACACTGTTCACTCAAAGCAATCACACCAAACAAAAAAACCCACAACCTTCTCCAGGAGGCTAAATTCCTGGTTTTTACTTCAAGTCCAAAACTGAAGTATGTTTTCCAGACTTAATTTCGTATTTTATTTCTTACCTGTTTTTTAGCATACCAAATGCTCTACAATTAAGGAGTATTTTCATGACATAAAGCATCTAACACAGCTTGTCTACAGGTGGCATAAGGAAATTAACACAGTGAACACCATACAAGAAGGAACACTACTGCAACAGCACAGAGTAATAATAATAAAAAGTCAAAGCAACACTGTGCAGAATATTTTCTTAAGTACAAGGAAGCAAAAGCAAATTTTAGCCAGATCAAAGAATGTTTTTAAGAAAGTCCAAAATATTTTGATTATAAGTCTCTGGGGAAAAAATGCACAGATGAAAATAAAAAAGGGAAAAACAAGCCGAAAAAAGCAAGGACACAGAGGGAAAAACTACAATACCTCATCCCCCATCTGTGGCACAAATGGGCACCGCCGAGGAACAGTGTCTGTAATCCATGCTGAAGGCAGCCATTCTTCCAGCGTCAAACCATTTTCTGCCAGAACTCCTACAGCCAGCCTCTGAAGAAAACGTACACAGAAGATTAGTATGAAGTTATTGCTAGTGTGAGGATTAATCCTAACTACCTTTTGAGGTTTTTTGAGGAGTATGTGTGGGGATGAGCTTTTCTAACAAAAACTGAATTTAATAACAGTTCAGTAACTATGTCTTATGCCCAAAAAGATAAAACAGAAGCATGTCATTCTCTTTAACCAAATTTGCATGGTTGCCTTGGCCAAAAAGGCACTAAAATTATACAGCTGCCTCCAATTAAGGAACCTTCCACAAAACAAGGAGGAAGAGATTTAAGAGGTAAATCATGTGAAAATGACCTGGATAGGGCACATCCTGGCATAGTTACCAAAAAGTGCTGTGGAACTGCATTTGCAGAATGTATTTCCACATCACATACTAGTAAGCAATGAAGCCTACTGCAGTTGCTGGTCCTAGGTGCACACTGCTTCTCTGTATCTAATAGGCCAGATAAAGCAGGGGGCTGTACAACCATGCAAGCAAAGCTGCTTTGAAATTCCTAGCAGGCCCTTGTGTGTGTACAGAAAGCAACCCTGGACAGCTGTACAGAAATCCACTCCGTACAGCCACTGATGGGGGACTCTGCATCTCCTGACTGCAAATAGGATACTCCACATGTAATTCCATTACACAAATTCAAATGTGGTTTCACATGATGAGAAATACTCTGATGAGTGCATCAGTGGGTATCAGAGGAAAAAACAAAAAAAAAGTATTCTAAACAGAACCTCTCTATTGTAATAAATCAATAACATAGAAGCACTTCGAGAATTCTGAGGTTCAAGCAGGTCTGTCTTGCAAAATACTGATACACTGCATCAGAGCAAAATATCTAGCTAATTGGTGAATTATGGGAAGGTAAGAAAGAGCCTTTAACCAGAAAACTGTTATAGCTTTACCCATCAGCTTAAAACTTTCTGGAAGCCAACCTTGATCTTAGTTACTCATCAAGAAGGGACTATTCCCAGTGACTTTATTAAATAATTTCTGAAACTCTACTAAAGCCTTTAGTAATTAGTTCCACTATCTCACTACGTGCTCAGGTGGGCTTGAAGCGTTTGTTTACTTGGTGGGGGGGAAATGTTGAATGGGGAAACAGCTCATTTTTGAGCCTCATGTCTGTCATTGGATGCTATATCTCACTGTAACAAAATTAGAAAGGAAATTATTCTGCATTTATTCCTTTCTAAACCATGATAGTTTTACACAAGCTTTTTCATCATATCTCTTCCAATCTCTCTCCCCTCTAAGAATCAGTCTCTTTGCGTCTGCCCTAAGAAATAAATGGTTCTGTACTTTTGATCTTCCTGGGTGATCCTTCCTTTCTCTTCTTCACTGCTGTATCATTTTTTAGATTGATTTTTGGTAAAGGGGGATTAGAAATATAAGCACCATTCAAGATCATGAAGCCCATGTATTAATAGAGATGAATGTCAATTTTTCTCTACTCCTTTCTTAATTTCTAAGATTCTGTGCATGGCTACAAAGACAATCAAAACTTCTTTCCTCAATGAAAAGTGCTATTTTGAATCAGGATCAGGAATGAGGAAGAACTTTCTACCAGAAAGGCCTGTGAGCTCTCTGCTCAGTAAAGAGGTCAAATGTCCACTACAAGAAACTTCAAAGACTAACATCTGTCAGGAATGACAGGTATAATTAATGCTAGCTAGGGATAGAGGACAGGGAGCTGATTTTCTGCAATTCCTTCCAGCCTAATATTTTCATGTGACTCCAGAAAGGAGCAGGTCAGCTTTAAAAGTCTGAAATATCTAGGCCTGATACTTTTTGAATCAAAGACCTCCTGCATCTCAATAACTGGGACCAAAATGGATGCAAGATTGCCAAAACACTCAGTTTAGCTTTAATCTAACTGGAAACACTAGGCTGTCAACCAGTCTTTCTATTTTATAATAAGGAGCTAAATTAGAGGTTTCAATCATTAAAAAAGCCCCCCACCATCTGTTTTTCTGATCTTCTTTGTGTTATTTTTTCTGATTCTTTCTTTTGGTTTCAGACCATGTAAGTATCAATATACTATTAATATTGGCAGTACAACCAGACACTGTGTACAATAAATGAGAAGTACCCTAAACAAAGAATTAAGACTACCACCTGACATCCTGCATGCCCTACCAGAGATTCACAGTAAGTCTGACACTATGCCAACCTGCGTGTTTGAACAGCTGTTTTGTCAGTCTACCTTCTAATGAGGCTAAAAACATTGAAATAAAGATCTTAAAGAATGCTGAAAACTCCTAATCTTATAAATAAATAAACAAAATACAGTTATTTAGTTTAGATGATACTGTTAGCATCCTTGGGTATTGCAAAAATAGCAGCTACAAGTTTACAAGTACAATTAGCCTCTACCAGATAGATCACTTCTGGTCTCTGTAAGGAAAGAAGGAAGAGTGAAGTTTTCAGATGTAACAATTAAAATCAAAGCAACCTCTCAAAAAACACACTGAAAATAACCAAAGTCACTGACAATTTCTATGTACTGATCTAAACTGAAATGACATTGTATTAGAAAGCAAACAAAACACAGACAACGACAAAATCCTGATCAAGTCATATTTCCTTTGATGGAGGTACAGTGGCAAGCATAATGCAAGTATCATACGTCATGGAAGTGACAGAAAAAAATTACATGGTTGTGCAGATCTAAACAAAATTGCAATTACATGGGGAGACAAGCCAGCACAGCTGAAAAAAATACTAGCACGTTATACGAATACTCAATCATATTGGAAGTTGAATACTCTACTTCCACAGAAAGGAAGTTTCTGTTGTGAGAAAGGATAGTGATAAGGACATTAGAAGTGTTCCTTATGTGAAACGTATCATATTCGGAGAGCATATCATTACAGCCTTCTATAATTTGACTTGCAAGAGTTTTTAATTATCATTTGTTATGAGTGAAAGTCATGATGTGTTTTAAAATTAGACAATATTAAGTTGTATATGTAACTGAATCATTCATCCTATTATTTCTAAGTCAGCAGGAATGAGCAACCTGTAATACACAAAGATCATCAAACCTTTTGTTTTCTCTCTTTGGGTTTCCTCTTCTTTGGTGATGTTGATGGTCCATCTTTCTCCTCGATACCCTTTTTCCTTTCCTTTTTAATTTGCTTCCTTTGTTTTTCAGGTCCTTCTTCATCCTCTGAACTACTTTCTGCTTTCTTTGTTTTAATTTTAGGAATTTTCTTTGGTGGTTGCAAATTGATTCCTGCATCTGCCGTCCAGTCAGAATAATCACTAGAATAGTCACTATGTATGATATAGCAAAGAAAAAAAGAAATTAAAATCCAAAAGTTTAGAAGTGCTTTGGATTACATAATATAACCCAATAAAAGATTACAGTTAACGGTCTAGCTACAGTATTTTAGTAGTTAAAACCCTAATGCTTAAAACCCTATATTCTACCTACAATTTAAATGGTAGTAAATCAAAAGCCCTGACATTATTTGGTCTTGCAAGAGGCTTAACTTAGAGCATTTCTTGAAGTAATCACCCTGTTTACTTCATCAATTCAAGATGATACATGTTGAAATCTGAATATTGTTTTCAAGACTGCTGGTTTTGAATAGCTTTGAATGAAGAAATAAAGGATAGATGAAGCTAACTCAGTATTTGTTAATTTCAAATTGGGGTCACAATTCAGACTGAGAGTCATAGGAAACTGCTACAACCTGCCTGAAGTGTTTGTGTGCCTGAAAAGAAATACCCTCCTGCAAAAAAATTGTGCTTCTAGCAAACAAGGACAAAACCTTCCCTAAATTTTAGTTAGCAATATGACTGAAAATTAAATCCTGACATTTTCACATTCTAGTTCACCTTTTCTTCTAAATCTGCACCAGTGTTAGTTATTACTCATTAACTGTTTACAGCAAAAGTTATTTAAGACTTACTGGCAAGAATTTTCTATATAAGGTGTATATATATACTGTCACTTACCTAGAACTGCCATCACTGTGCCATGCTCTTTCATCATCTTCTGATGTTCCACCACTGGCAACAACTACTTCCCCTTCCTAACAGGGAGAACAGAGGGCATTGGGGAGGGGCAGAGGGGGAGGCAGAGAAAAAGAAAGCATTTTCTTTAGAGCCCAAGTTATAACAATACGATGAAAACTTTTGTAGGCTTTATATGTGCTATAAACAGATGGAATTCTAGAAGCCTCATGTTAAAAAGGCATTTTAGTCTGCAGATAATTCCTTTACTTTAATGTACTTATATAAGGAAGTATGAAGATAAATATCTGTGCCTGGACAGACATAGTGTAGAGCAACATTTTTCATCTAGGTAAGCTAGCCATTTAACAAGGTTAGCTTATCTTCTCAAAAATTATTTCAAGCCTTTTTAACATAGTATTTCCACATCTTTTCAATATCAGACTAAAACCCAGTATGAACTTTATGTACTCATCACTCATTCTCTACCATAGTTACAGAAGCACAGAATGGTTGAGGATGGAAGGGACTTCTGGGGGTCATATTATCCAACCTCCCTGCTCAAGCAGGGTCACCCAAAGTTGGTCACCACATTGCTAGGCCACATGGGCAATACTGACTAGGCTTACAAATACAAGGAAGGCCTAACATTTCAGACATATACTTTGCAAAATACCCTAACATATGAGCATATTTGTCAATTACTTTTTGAGTCAAAGCTAAACATCAACAGCATGTGAAAACTTAATTCAACATCCTTTTGTAAGAGGTGAAACGAAATGCACAATGAAAAATGTAACTGGAGTTTCCATTAGAAACAATGTTTCATTAGCTGAAGCAGGAGATAAATGAGGAGAAATGGAATATGTAAGATTGCCTCACGAATAAGGATCTTACATCTGAAGAACTGTGTCCATTTTCCAACTCTTCAGCAGGCCTTGCAGTTTCTTCTACTGCATATCTCGTACGGTAGTTGTGCTGATTAGCTGCTTGTTTCTTTGAGTCACTAGCATCCAGTAAATTATCATGAGAATGGTTCTGTGAAGACACAAAAGTCAAAATACATAATTTTTGAGTACACGTTTTATTAATACATAGCATTTTCTTTAATAATAGTATTCCAGGAAGCAATTTTTGCATTTGTAAAAAGTTGCAAGTCCAAAACTAAAGAGCTGCTGAACAAAACACTCCACATGTGTAGTTGAATGAATATAAGCATCAAACAGTCCAGTGTGTTCTGGAAATAATTAAAATTTCTTCCCAGACACAACACGATTTTTAAATCTGTAATTATTAAAAATATTTGTTCTCTACAAAGTACATATCAGTTAACTACTCATAGGCTGCTAAGGGCTTATAAAAGCTCAGAATTACACTAAAAATGGCCAAGGAAAGGAGATGCTTGAACAGAAGTCCATAGAGTTATTTTGCAGCTGAGCGGTCAGATGTGTTAGAAGAGAGACCCATACAGTAATACATCCCTTAGCATACAGAGATGACTGTCAGCAAACACAGACTTTTAAATGGTATGATGATGCATTGAAGAATTCAAATGAATGAATGAGTCAGTTTGAAAGAATATGAGTTCTTATGAAGCTTAAAAGAATGAAAAAAAGCTGTAATTTAGAAACACTTCATGCTCCAGCATTAAGAGATTTTGTTCCTCCTGTAGAATACATACAATGCAAACACTTGCTCTCAATACCAAGTGCACAATCTTGTATTAGTCCCCAATCACTGGGAAAAAAACCAAGAGCTATGATCTCAATTTCAAGAGGTTTGTGCTAATTTTTTTTCGGCATGGTTACTTGAACATCCTCCTAGACCATATCCAACAAAATAACTTCTGGGCACGTTCCTAAGAGGTACACTTTCCCAGTGCTATCCTTCTGTGACAAAGAAAATCTCAGATTTCTATTAGGTGCTGATATAGTTGAAAAAAAAGTCCCAGAAATTAAGAAAGCAGAACTGGAACAAAACATAGAAAGGTACTAATATTTTGAGAGTCTTCTAGCAGAACAGGCTGCTTGTATCTATTCCTCTTAGATTCTTTTTTTTTTCTTTTGCAGGAAAGAGAAGATCTATCATGTATGATAAAAGTTGGCTCACGAGGTTAAATTAACCCCCACTTTTTACAGTAAAGGCTATACTAAAACTTGGCTAATCAACAGTAGCTAAGATTCGGTTTTCCTTAGCCACAACAATTGTCATTAAAAAGCAGAAGTGTAGTAACTAGTTTTTCTCCCACCCTCCCTGTTAGAAGATACACACCTCCTGAAAGCATGACTGCAACAGTTCAGTAAGGTAGGCCAGCACACCACTCTGTCCAATTGTGTTCCAGTTTTTATTAAAGCACAGAGGACGAGCACAAACTGCTCCATGCTCTTTTCAGTGAGTACTGTGCTTCTGTTATTCTGTCCTTCTGTCTAGCTGGGGAGGCTATCCCTGACAGCACAGCTACCAGAGACATTTCTAATGGGACTGCTCAGCAATCAGCTTTTTAACATTGCCCAAGACTTTTGAGACCTGGGGCACTCATTCCTCCTTCTGGATTCAAACTGGCAGCACACACCAGATCTCCTCAAGCTGCCCTGACCTGACCCATAACTGCTCCAAGGCAGCCCTAAGCCCAGTGGCTGAGCCCATCACACAAGCCTTCTGTCCTTCAGCCTTCTGGGGCTGCTCACTTCTCATCAAGCTCTCAAGATTCATTACTGAAGCAAAGAGGTCACAAAAGCCAGCGTTATAGCAACTTGTTTCTGCTGCTGAACTGTGATTTTTTCATAAAGCCCATATGCCTCTAAGCATCATGAAACATAGCAGAGAAAGCAGGGACAATAGGACAGAATCATATAAGCCAATGAAACAAATCAGCCAAGTACCCATTACAAGAAGGGGGACATATTTTGCAGAAGCTTCTTTACAGCTTGACTGCAATATTATCATCTTCTCCCTAGAAAGGGAAGTCCAAAAACTTTACCTCCCCGTTTCTCTTCAGATGTGAGGTTTCTCAAACAGTTATTGCAAATATAGCTTTTCCCTACTTGAATAGAACTACAGATCCTTGGAAAACTGAAGCACTTTGCATTACTCTTTGGTTTTGGCAGTTCAAAGTTTGAGGGAAAAAACAACATCCCAGCCCCACCCCCCCCACCTCCAAATCATTCCTTCATTGAAAAAAGTAACATCACTGTACAAATACTGGGTCATAGTGCTGCTGAAGAATGAAACTGCTTAGGGAAAGATACAATGCCAAAACAAGAACAGAAAAAGAAAATCACAAGTACTTATGGATAAACAACAGAACGACAGAATGACTGAAGTTGGAAAGGATCTCTAGATGTCACCTTGTCTAATCCCACTGCTCAAGCAGTGATAAGAATAAAGGGGCCATGAGGTATACAACTGTCTCATCTTGCCAAAAACATCATTCCTATTCAACTCAGCTTTTCAAAATCTGATGAGAAGCTACAAGTCAGGCAGAACTTTATTTATTTGGAGGAGAGGGGGAGTTGAATGTGAAGGTTTGACTATAAAGTAGATTCAAATTTATTTATATTTAATATTATTTATTTATATTTATTATTGATTTCTATTTAATAACGGGTTTTTTTCTGACAAAATGTAATCATCACCAGCAAGTTCAACAATAACTGAGGAAACACAGCTGATGCTTCCTCTCCCTCAATATATAACCTAAAGAAAGAGCTTGAAATTGGACTCTTAACTCTAACGGTAGGTTGGGAAATAAAGCCAAGATAACCTATGATTTGAGGTTCAAGCATTACTTTCTCTCAATACACTTTGATGAACAATCATATATGCTGACAAGTATCTTGTATCTTATCCAAGGCTTCTAGTCAGTATCAGAGCACATCTATTGATACACCAGAAATTACAGCTCCTGCCAGAACAGTTTTTCTGGGAAATAAAAATGATGGCATTTCCTGTATTTGAGAGGGATACTGGACACTGCTGGGGGTCTTGGTAACATCATTTGTGAGAGACACAGTGGAAACCCAGTGATGTCCCGACTACTCAGACCACTGTAGTCTACTGTCCTTATGACCCTGACAGCACTGGCAAGCACAGCTTTCCTGCAGTTTCATACAGGGCTGAAGCAAATTTGGGAAGCTTTGGCCGCAGCGATTTCATGATATTTCTTAACCAGCGGCATCTATTTTTTGTGTGAAAATGATTCCTCCTTCCTTAAGACAACAGGAATTAACTTCTACTATAAAGTTTAATGGGGGCAAGGCACAGGTTCTGTATCAGAACCCCAACATTAAATAGGTCACAGCTTTTTGCTGTGGAATTTTCTCTTCAGCTAAAGAGCACCCCTCCATATTCTCAAGTCTGGATCAGTACCTGTACTTAGTTTTTACTCTTACCACATCACATGTATGTAAAAAATTAGTAAGAACCATTCCAAAAGCAGTGAAGATAACAGACATTAAGCACTAAGTGCTCAGCTGTGGAGTCTTAGATTATTTTCCTCTCAATGTTGCTGATTTAATTGGAGGTAATGTTTAAATAACATATAAGTAGAAAAAACTTATATCTGTGGAACATAAGCCACTTTCAGCAGAACAAAGCACACATTTCTCCTCCTGGGTTCTGTTAGTTTACAATACAGTCATTTGCACCTATCATAACAGAGGCCTATGTCTACTTTTGTCCATCCATAACGATCTCCCATGTAAATTCCCTGAAATTTTGGCATAAAATTTCCACTTAATGATAATGAAAAATATTTCCATTTTTGTCACATTTTACTAGGACACACATCACATCAACCCTCTAGCGTACAGAAACTTTACACTCTAAAATATTTACTAAAATGCTCTAATCCCAGTAGTTTAATAAACTAATACTCTAAATTACTTGGACTGGGAACATTTACCTAAGCATATTATTTATCTCAACTCTCATCTGCTCCTGAAAACAAGTAATTTGGAATACAGTTCCATTTTGAAGATGCAAAAATTCCATTCTATCCTATTTGAATAATGTTTTGGAGTTCAAGTTTTTTCTGTTTGTTTTTTAAAGTGTTTTTGTTTAATAATAGTCAAAGAAAACCCTATTCCTCACCAATGACTGGGAAAGTCAAACCAAGTTCTTCATTCAGCCGGCAGGTCAGTGATACTAAGTACTATTTACTAAATACTATTCAGGTCAAAATAGCCAAGCTTTTAGTTTCTCCCCCACAACTCCATTAGTCCCTTCAGCAATCATATACAAACACTTTTCAGTATGACCTGTGTCAAAAGAATATGGGCTTTCAACAGCAGAATACTTATGTGACTTCCATTTAAATTGCAGATACTGTTAAAGAAGAAAGACTGAGCTATAATTCTGTACTACTTTTAACACACCCTACAATGACCCTGGATTAAAAGTTAGCAATAGGACTTTAGAATCTCCTCAAAATGTAATTACAGGTGCTCTGTGTTCTTCCTTATAGACCTACACTTTAGCTTGCAATCCAAAATAGTAGCATTCCTGCCCACCTTTTCATTTTTTTTCTGTATTTTTTTACTTCTTTCAGTTAGAAGGGAACAGAAGAAAACATTATTTTATCATTATCATATGAACAGGCCCGATTAATTTCAAAAGTTGATACAAAAATTAGTATTTCCTAATGGTATGAATACAACTGAATTTGCCTATGAAGACAATGTTTTAATACGATTTTTTTTGTTTAAATCTGCTCCTAGAGAAACTGACAGTACTATAGAGTGAGACATTTTCTAGAATTGATACTGTAGTTCTTAGGTCTCGAGATTACTGGAAGAGAATGTCTTGCCCTTTATTTTGTTGGAGGTGCTCCCCATTTCCTTTAGATCATAAATTCACTCATTAAACCCATAAGAATTCACTATGCAATACGGACTGTAGTCTCACAACAGTACTGTAATATAACTTACAAGGAATCACTATCAAAACCTACTGGATGTTCTCAAGGAAAAGGAAGGTTTAATTTACACTCTGCTTTCCAGTTCTATCTTCAACCTAACATAGCTTATATTTAAAGTCACACCGTCATTGTAAAGAACAGCAACGGAAGAGCAACTATAATTAAGTTATTCATTTCTATTTAAAACAACCCTAAAAATATTGCACAACAGTTTTTGGATTGCAGTCAGTCTTGCTTCTCTTCCCAGGTGTTTGTTTGATTTTATTGTGAACACAATAGAAGATGACAATTCTAATTCACTATTCCTGTTGCTCAGATACTACTGAGCAGAAGTGTTGCTCATGTTAACCATAAGCAACAATAAAAATCATGAAAATCTGAGCTTTGCATTTAATTGTGAGACTCAATCACTTGAGATCAAACATCTTTTCCTTCTTGAAACTTGCTTATTTAAAGCCCACGGGATATCTACTTATTTCTGAATCCCTCTGAGATTTTACTGAAGAGATTTGAATTAGTGTATTTCTCACCAGTCTGAGTCCTTCAAAAAGAGATAATTTAATGAAGAATCAGCTATGGATGAATACGACCCTTTCTGAGATGCCACTGGAAAGTATCCACTAGGGTTTATGAAGGCTTTAAGTGTTCTGAAAGTATTACTAAATTCATCAGTAATTTTTATACAAAAAATTTACTGACATACTCAAATGAAAAGACCATGATTGCCTGGGTATTCTCTATATTTCCTCAGAACAAAGGTGGAAAGTGACTAAAGGACTTACCAAGTTATCTCTCCCTCACATTCTGAGAATCCAGATCATAGACCACCCCCCCCAGAAGTAAATATATGAAACTGAAGAATGTTATTCCTAAGTAGCAGTTGCTCTGAAGGATTTCAAGGCCATAAATATCTGCAGTAAAACTATGGGTCTCAGAAGATCCAGGGCTACCGTTAAAGCTGGGAGACTAAAAATTTCTTTTTTAAACAGGATTTTAAAAAACATTTGCATTAAGTTTCTTTGAAACAAAGACACAATAAAAGTAATTGCTAAAACCAAAATGCTGGACCAGCTAGCCTACTCTGTTAAACTTTTATGTCCTAGTGATATTTTAAAAGAAAACTGTAACCCAGTTAGAAATTTAATGGTAATTTGGTATGAATTCACATTTATCAGGAAGGATCTTTTGACTAGTCTGTAGCTGAAGACAAGGAAATAAAATAGAAACCCTTGAGCAGTGCAACTGTTTAATTAAACTAAAAGAAAGTCTATAATTCAGCACCAAAATATGTCCCCTCAAGACAAGAACAAAATTTGTTTAAATCTGAATTTGTCAGGCCCATTTTTTCATTATTCCCAAGGGAAAAATAAGAGTTATAAAGATTTCTGATGTCCTGGTATTTCATTAATGAGTCCTGTCATGTGGCATAAAGCTTCCCCCCTCTAAGTACAAAAACTGGAGAAAAAAGTGAACAAATTTTTTTGAGTGTATCTTGGACAAACACACAACGTTGGTGACTGCAGAACAGAAAATAGCACATCAGTACCATTTTTTAGGATAGCTATGCACTCAAATTTTAAAACAAGAAAGAAATTGAAGGAAAAATTAAGAAATAAATTTAATGAAGAAGTTTAAAGCTATTAAAGGACTGTGGGTAGGAGAGTGTTCACATCACTTCTTTTGAAATCTTTACTTTGGTTGAGCATGAAAAAGGCAGCAAAACAATACTCAAATTTAGTATCAAATATAAACTTGCTAATCTCAAACTTACTCTACTACATGTGAAATTAATTCATCATTATCAAAAAATACAGAATCCCTACAAAACATGTGAAATTTACTTATTTTCAGATTGCTTCAATCTCAGTTCCTTCCTTCACAAGAAAGTGAGCAATAAGCAGCACAGGCATTACGAATGGTACTCTAACAAACTTAAGAGCTGCAGTCTTTTGCATACTTGTACTTTTTATTTCATTTATTCATTTTTCCACTTTATATCCCGTAAATGATTTTTACTTTTGAATCGCAATTGCAACAATTTGCAGGTGTTCCTGAAGGCTGTATTTTAGAAGTTTTTGATTGAGGGTGAAAACAGTCTCCTCTATATTAAGCATACTACAAAACCCAAAATGGGTTTTCCTTTACAGCTGCTAAAATTTTCCTCCTTTATTACAAAAACATAGTTGGTTGTTTATCTAGAAAAGCATGTATAAGCAAGTGCAATTCACAGATAAAACTAAATTTTAAACAAAGAAGACATAAAATAATTTTTTTCTGTAAACACAGAATATATATACTTCAATTTTTTTAACCAGCAAAAATACGTAAGATTAAAATTTTTTGCAAGTTATTAATTTATTAAAAAAACAAGTCACTTTTGACAACTTTATTCTTAATATTAATTATTCTTATTTCCTTCTACTTTATCTATCCTGTTTTCCTCTTTTCTGAAAATGCACTCCAGCTCTAGCAAAAAGCATGACATCCCATAACGGCCCACAATATGATTTTAGGGTACCGTGAGAGAAAATATCCAAGTCTCTCTTTGGAGATGCATTTAATGTGTTAAGGTTAATAAGTGTGACTTGAGTTTTAACAGAAACTTTCCACAGAATAGTATGTCAAACAGTAGGCAACAGCAGTGGGGTGTATTGATTAATAGTGACAGACTCCCTACAGCAAATCATGTCCCTAACACCAGATTTGCAGGGATTTCCCCCCATTTCTGAAAACAATCCATGTTGTTTATTGTTCAGTACATATTGAAACATCAGTACAGACAGGCTTCCTCATTCTGGGGAGGTAAACAAACTCCCGTACCCTGGTTTTTAAATTTATAACTGAGAAGAGGAATGTAAATTTATGTGACCCAACTTATCAAGTTAAATGTTATGCTTCATTCTGTGACAAGGCACAGCTGGACTACTCACCTTAGAGAAAGTAGGTATTTTGTTTTCTCTTGGAACGTGACTCATTACATGTTTTCTTTTCTCTTCTGATCGATACACCCTTATTTCTTCTTCTCCCTTTGCTGTTCTCCATTCTTCCTGCCTACTGAAAAAAGAAAACTGAGATGTTAACTTTAAAGGGTTTTACTACAACTGAGAGGATCTATTCCAAACCTATTCCAAACCAAGGATTAGACATTTAACAGCTATAACGTTACTCAAACAGTAGTTCTCTTTATGGTCAGCGTGTGGCTTCAAAATTAGCTTTTTTCAAACAAAGTAAGAATTTCATCTTATTTCATTAAACTAGAGCAGTTTATGCTTGACTATAGCAAGTAGGTTTTTGACTTAATGATTTAAGTATTCATCACAAGAGTTAATTAATGAAAAAATTAAAGTTCCAGTTTGAAAATCAAAATTCATCACAGGCACCTAATAGATTAGGTCAGTATTCCAGCCAGAATATGCCATATAATGACAGGAATAAAAGGAGTCAAAACACGTAATCTTATTCTATAAGTCAGAAGATATTGAAGCAACTATATTTCATTGCCTATACAAGTTCAATTACTGTGTCATTCATTAAATGGCCAATTTTTGTTCCCAATCCTTCTGAATTCCATGATTTTTCAAGTGATACACAAACAAGCGATTTCAAACTGGAACTGATTTTGTAAGAAATTTGAGACAACAAAACAGAAAAATACCACACAAATGACAATGTGAAAGGTGATAGGAATTCCAAAACTGTTCAATTTAGTTAAGTTCACCACAGTAAAATTCTCAGCCTATGTTTACCTGGCCACACCAGAAGACAGTTCAGGCACTACAACCCTGCGACTCCAAGCCACAAGGTCCCGCTCAGTGGCTATTTCACTTCTTGGTGCATTGCTATGCATCTGACGCACACCTTCAATTTGTCCACTGCGCCTTAACCCTATATTTGGTGGGGAATGTACTTCTGAGGTAGAGCTTACAGATCCTAAAAAGTCAAAAAGCAATAGTTCTTGATCTGAAATTCTTAGGGAAGCATTTAAAAATAAAAACTTGAAGTGAAATGGAAAAAAAATTTTACTCGATCTATTACTTCAAAAGAAACCATATTAACTGATTGTAACTATTTCAGCAGTTTCTACAGTCACCACAACACAGCACAAACAGCTACTGGGCTGCAGCACTCTGCTTAAAAATTCACATGGAAAAGAAGCAGATGTATCAACAATCTGAAGTGAAGCAAATGTTTGCTTCTTTAAAAATACTTCTGAAAATATTTATGTGAAGCTGACTATTGCTACTGCACTCAAGATCTCTGTTATAAAACAGTGAGCTATCTCACTGAATCAGTGTGCTCCTTGAACAGTCTTCTACCTTCAAAAAAAAAGGAAGTCTCGACATTGGAAATTAGGAATCAAGCTGTAAAATTTACAGACAAAAAATTGAAATGATCAAGAGGTTAAAAATAACCAAACCAACCCAAAACAAAACCACACACACACGCAAGGGCCTTCAAACACTTGGACCATAGCAAAATATCAACATTTTTCCATATCCTTACATACACAAGCTATTCTGCCTTACTCTAGTGGATTGCTAACCATGATTTAAGTGTTGAAAACTACTGTGTACTCTAGTGCAAGACACTGAAACATGGAACAACTTTGAGGAGAAACAAGTAGATCCTTCCACTTTTCTTCCTCCTGTGTCCTTATTTGAAAGAAGTCAGATTTCAAACAACTAGATGGCCATTCCAGATTAAACTGTAGGGTAATTACTTCAAAGGGAATACAGCTGCTGCAATTCCCTGAGTGAGCAGACAATAACAAAGATAAATCTGTGATGTTAAGAACCCTAACATTTTGCAGAAAGGTAAAAAACGATGGGAAAGCTGTACTATTTTCTACAGCTCTATACCATCTTTCTACGAGTTCAGCAAAATGCACAGAACATGCACAATATAAAGGGATCTATGTTCTCCAACTCCCAGCCTCAACACCCATCCCCCAGTGATCTACCTCTGCTTATCCGGCTGGTGCTACTGGTTCCTGCCTCCCCAGAACGTCTCTGGTCCTGCTCTTGCTGAAGTCTTTGAATCATGCTATCCAATGGACTAATTTCTTGATTTGCTTGCTGACTAAGAACTTGATTCAATCCTGTGAAGTAAAATATACAGGAAAACAACACACAAATGTAAATTTTGAAGAAATTGTTAGTGACAGCTCATCTAAGTTTTAGCTTTAAAACTTCCAAGTCCAATAAACTATCACGTGTAACAGTGGGCTAATGCTTATATTTCTAACAGCAATTTCTTAAAACACGACAACTTCTTAATATATTTGAGAGCATTATATTATCTGGAGAAGGGTCAAGATGATCACATTTCACTTCTAATAAAAGTTTAAAGTTGACCAAGTGCCAGCGAGACAGAGAAGCTTAATACAACCATTGTTTGTCAGCTCAGTCAATGCAAATTGTTCAAATGCAAGATTAGCCTGCCTCAAATGCATTATAAAACACTTTACAAGCTTCAATGAAAGAACTACATCAAGAAGATCTAACTGAATTAGAAAATAATTATCTGTACTGTAGAACACCAAGTAGTAAAAATGCTTGATTGAGCTCCACATGGGCATAATGACCACACAGATCAAGTAATGGTAATTTTCTTTGGTATGTAAAACAAGCAAGAAACCTCCTTTTGGGTAGATCTTTTGAATAGAAGATGGGAAACAGTTCCAAAGAAGTGATTACAAGGTGATAATAGTGTTTCTGAGCAGTAAGCAAAATAGACAACATGTAAGCATGAATAACACAAAAACTGTTTTCATACAATGATCACAAAAAAAAGAGAGGTATAGAGAAAAAGACAAGGGTTACAGTACTAATTCAAAAAGAAGTCAGACCCCTCTGCACAGAATAGTGAGAAGGTGGAGTGGTAAGAAGCTCTAGTCAAGAGAAGCAGAACTTGTGAAACTTTGTAATGAGAGATAAAAACAACGTTCAAAGAAACAAGATATAGAAATTGTTTTTCCAGCATGATTCCAAGGAAATATCACTGCACTTTGCAAGATCAAAGACTAGCTATTACAATACTTGTGCTATGAAATGAAGAGCTTTGATTATGTGGCTGCACAGAAGCTATCTCTTAACAGTACGCAGAAGAAAACATAAATATTTAAGATAGTGCTCTCAGGCTTTCAAGGTTATTGAAGTCAACTTCCCTAAAGCAGCAGAACCTTGGAATCATGGAATGAGCTCCGGTATAACCACAGCTGGATGTTTTGTGACTCATGTAGTGAGACAGATTAATTTGTTGATCTCGTGAGCAGACATACTGTCTACTGAGAACAATGGGAAATCCTCCTAATAACCCAAGAATGATCTTAAATAAGAAAACTGCTATCTAAACAAAAAGAATGTTTTTATGTATCTAGCCTGTGAGACAATGTCTTAGCAAGAAACAGCAAGTGATTTCTTTTTAAGTGAAATAATAAAGGCACTGGTGTGTACTTGATTTTTTCAAAACATCTGGTTTAAAGGAGCTTCATGTACATCAAGGCAGCAAATCAACTATGACTATCTGAATTCCCCCTACTCTTAAAACCCCTACAGAAAACTTGACAAGAAATAAAGGGTCAGTGCTCTGAGTGAGATGCATCAAATCCCACAACAAAGCTTCAGAAAGAAAAGGACCTTCCTTAGTGGAAGGGAATATATAAAATACATAAACACGGTTTAGCTCTGCATAAGACTGTATACATTGTTCCTATATTGTAAAAAGGTAGAAAAATGTCTTGTGTGTCTCCATCATCTGTCAGGCTGGCAGATGACTTCCTGCTATTAAACAAAATGCTATGGAGATCATCTTTCTATAGGCATTAATGTATCATGTAGACAGACCACTAAATTTAATTTTGTTTGGTCTGTGTGCAGAGTCTGACTTGTTTCAAGACATATTGAAGAATGTGCCCAGGACATTTTCAAA
Source organism: Acanthiza pusilla (assembly GCA_036630365.1). NCBI lineage: Eukaryota > Metazoa > Chordata > Aves > Passeriformes > Acanthizidae > Acanthiza > Acanthiza pusilla. Next base: position 24,286,235 of record JAXCHO010000036.1, read on the forward strand.
TTTGCGGAATTTCACAATGCAATGGATTAACACTTTAACTGTAAAAATTAAGTAAAGTTGCATCCTTCCCTAAAAATCAAATTTTTTTCAAAGCCACTAAGAAGTTTACATTCACAGGAAGGATTTTTTTCCTTCTTACGGTTGCTTCTCAGGTAGCATTTCTTCTTGTAATTTTGGAGGAAATATGGAAATCCTCCCTAAAATTATTTAAATATTCAGTGCCCTATAGTCCTTAGGTCTACAAATAAGGATAATGAGATCCTGCGGTAAAAACACTCCCAGTTACCCTTCCTAGAACATCTGACATACCACAGGCTTAAGTATTATGAACATATAAACAACAATTTACAAGCACAGTCAGTTTTCACATATTTTCAAGAATACCCAAATACTTAACAATGCTCATCTTGAAAACATTTAAGCTACTTTCACCAGTCACTGTTTGCTCATTCATACTAATATCAAACTAGTGACACATAAGTAAGCATTGCTTTTCCATCCCTACCCAGGTGAAACACCTTTAGGTAGTTTCCAACAGCCAGTCACTGATCCAATAGAGGCATGTTCTTCCCATGTTTTGTGAATGAAAAATGAAACTTTCAAGGAACTTCCTAGATTTTGCATCTTTATCAAGTCTTCAGTTCTCTCCATTTTAATCACCAAAGCTTAAAATTAATCACTGTCTTCATCTAAAGAGGAAGAGAATTTTGCTTGTTTCAAATGCCTTCTCATTTTTCTCTTCTTGTAGGTGTTACCTTTTCCAACTGATCTGTGGAAGATCAGACTATTTCCTAGGTTTTCTAAAGCAGGAAATTTTATCCCAAATAGGTAACTGAGAGCTCACTCAGCATTATACATTGCTGCAGTAATGAGCTAACTGGTATTGCAGCATCAAGTAGTGCCAACTTGATCGATGACAATACTGTAAGTGAAATCGTCAGAAGCAATCAGTGCCAAAGACACTGCAATTCTTCCACACCGCGGGAACTACTATGCCCATGAATGAAGAAAAAGGACAAAGTGAAAGTGTAGAACAACTGGAGGTAACTAGATAGATTGCTGTTTAGTGAAGTGAAATTTTCCATACCTGAAGATGTCACTCCCATCTGAGGAATAAGCTGTTCCTCCCTGCAGTTCTCACGACCAGGAACTAGTCTTTGATACCTTGCAGGATGAGGGTTGCCATCCACATCAACCAAAAATGGGGGAGGCATAAGGTGTGGAGCCTGCTGTGTCTGTTCGTCCAGGACAAAGTTGTTGGCATCACGGATAAGGGGCCGATAATCACTATGAAAGAACATCTGATCTGCTATCTGTAAACAAAGTCATTTTGTAATTTTTTTAAAGAACCTAGTAAGAAAGCATACAGAAGAGAACTGCCAAAAGTATTTTTAACAATGGTATTCATGGTCACTTTTGCAAAAAACAGGGGAATAAGCTGATGTGCTTAATTCAGTCTAAAGGGGAAAATTTAATGACTCCATTATTATTTTGTTTCCCAGTACATCTTTTCTATATTACACCGCAAGGAGAATAATCCACATGTTTTAACTACTTGAAGACATCTGACCAAACACAGCGTGAATAATGTATTAATTTATAAATTTTCTTCTGTAGTCTGAATATATGAATATATATTCTGATAATAAAAAATTGTGTCACAGACTTATGAGGTATGGGGCCGGAAGAAGACTAGGAAAAATATTTATTATATCAGGGCATTACCAAATATTTTAACACCATCCAAATATATATATTCTTACTATAATGCTAGATATCAGAAAAAGTTTCAGTAGATAAAATAAATCTGAGATAAAAATTGAATTTTTCAGCCTCCAAGTTTTCTTTTTTATTTCTGTCCACCTGCTCATAATTTATTATAGATGACTTTCCACAGACCCTCAAGACTGAGGAATTCTTTTGTCCAAATAACCATAAAAAGATTTATGTTCCATCCCTCACTGGCACATGTATCTCAGAATTGTGCAATCAGAAAGATATTGAAGCACAAGGAGAAAAGAAAAAGTGAAAAGAAGACAAGCTGATACATATACTACACATCCCAAGACCACCTACTGGCAAGCAATCCCCATTAGCAGTGCATGTATTCAGCTGAACTTTGAACAAGGGAAAATAAAATCATAAAATCATCATTCACCCAAATTAAGATTTCCAGTGCAGTATAAAAACAATTCAATGATTGACTCAATGCATAGAGATCTCAAAAAAAGTCTTGTCTTTTGAGCATGGAAAGAGGAATGCCGAAGTTGTCATAGAACACACTCTGATTTCTGGAGAGTGTGCTCTATCATGACCAATCCATAACACAGTTTCCAGTAACTTGTTATGCAGAAACCAGTAATGCAGAGGTTTTAAGGAGTTACTCAGTGGTCTGGTCTCTCAATGACACAGGTCTGCCGTCCTGGAAGCAAGAAGACCAGGAAACAAAGATGACAAAAGACTCAATTACAATACCAGAAAGTGCATCCATACGAAGTGGATTTAAAAATAAAAATGAGGAAAAAACATAGGAATCATGGGATCTAGACCCCACAAAAACTCAGAAAAATAGCAACACGAAGAAATTGGGAAGATACATAGAAAGATACAATGGAAATTAAATTACTTCAGGGATTCAAAAGACTACTCTTATAAAATGTGTATGGAAAAGGTGATATCCCAGCTGCAGTAAGAAGCCGACTGGATGAAATCTTATTGCCAGATTTTTTGTTAACAGAGGCAGAATGAGAACGATAAAAGCACTCTTATGTGTCTGACTGACAGAATGAAGGCCTGCTTAACACCTTTGTTCCTGCATCTCACAATAGCTCAATATGATAAGAGACAGAGGTCCTCTAGGATGACACACAGTGTCTCTTAGAATCAAAATAATAGAATATGCATTACTTACACCTTGTATAAGTCTTCCTACTAAGTACTTCCCACACTGAGAAAAAAGAGTTTCCAATTGCAGGGTCATACAAACTGTGAATTTTATTATGTTGTGAATTGGCTGTACAGTGTTGTCTGCAACCCAGGTTTTGCACGCAAAGGGAAGACCTGGTGCAAGATCACGAGGGACTTTGTTGCAATTACACTTCTGTGTACCCTATATTGCAAGCAAGTATAGTAGAGAGAAAATGACAATTTTATGCTCCATAAGATAACAAGGCATTTCTTGGAGAATGTAGGCTCAGGCCAACTCTCAGGTAGAATATCCCTACTGGAATCCAGGACAGTATCTTATCTTGAGAAAAATCAGAAGAATTAGGCATTCCAGCCGATAACCAGCTAGAAGTACTAACAATGAGTCTTATTTCTCTATATACTATTAGAGATCAAATTCATAACAATGAGATGATGCCACATCACCATTTGCACATTAATCATCTATTCATATAACTTCACAAACCCAGCTTGGGAATGAGCACAAAAGCTTTCCACAAAGTCTGAGCTCTACAGATGGACTCTCCTCCAATCACACATTCAAAATGCTCAGTTTCTCCAAATGGGCACAGTTACACAAAGAAGTTTTTCCCCAGTACCGCACCAGTCCACCACACATGAACTGTCAGCTTGAAACCAAGTACCGTGGTTTGGGCAGTCAACAGGAGCAAAACCCTTAGAAAGCTCAGAGATCAGACCCCAGGAAAGTGGTCACAGCATCAAGCCTGCCAGAGTTCAAGAAGCATTTGGACAATGCTCTCAGGTGCATGATGTTCTTTGTGCAGAGCTAGGAGTTGCTCTCGATCCTAGTGGGTGTCCCTTCCAACTCACAATATTCTACGATTTAAAATCAATGGAATAGTACCTCACACTTTAGAACTGCTAGGCATTCCTGGACAAGTTTCCACCTAACCAAGAACTTCTGAAGTGCAAATGCCCTGTTGACAGTGAACTCAGCTCAACTCTGGTGATGATACACTAAGAAATTTCAGCTGAGATTGGCTCAAGGAACCCCAAACAAGCAGCAAATGTATTCTTTTTTCTTCCCCACAAAAGAATTATGTCACAAAAATATGTATCATTTAAAAAAAAACAAAAACAAAAACCACCCACAGAAACAAAAACCCACACACCCACAAAAACCACAAACCCCAAACAAAAAACAAACAAAAATCCCACCCTATTCATCTTCATTGTGGCCAAGATCACACCACAGGGGAAAAAAGCCTAGATATTGGTTCCAGTCAATTAGGAAATATAGATACTATCTGAAGATAACATGAAAAAACATGAATGTAGGAAAACAAGAGTTTGTTCTCTCAGCACAGTTAACACTATTTCAGCTATATCACTATCAATTCAAAAATGCACAAATACAGGACAGGTTACCATGCTTCTTTCTTCTGTAAAATTCATTTTTCCAGAGAGGTGGAAAACACTTTAAGCCAAAAAACACATATCCTACCAGATCATAGTCTGACAAGATGTCTGAAACCTTCCCCAGTATCTGAGGGGAGGAAGACAGAAAAAAGAACACCATCTCCAGCACCTACCTACCTGGAGTTACATTTTCCCATAAATCGAGTCAGACAAAAACGGAGGCGATGAAAACCACACATGGAAGAGATCAGACACTTCTGAACTGAGTTTTCTGTGAGTGGAAGACTGAGATTAAAGTGGTAACAAATGTAAGTCCTACTTGCTCCCATTTTCTATGATCAAGAATGCCAAGAGTAACACTGGCACAGTAACAGCTGTAGAGGATCATTTTAAATCATTCAATAAATGAAAAATTTTAAACATAATCTTTTCTCAGAGGCTGCAGCAAAAAGCCCAAGCGAACCAAGGGTCTATAGAATTCAAGCAGGGAAAAGCAATTGTATTCATTCTTCAAATAGATTTAATCCCTCACAGGTAAATTCTCAAATGGCAGTATAACGGAAAATCCTCATCTATCACAGCAAAGACAAAAAGACTCAGTTTCAATTTAATTTCCAACATTTCTAAGTAGTAGAGGACTATATACTTCCAAAACAACTGGAGAGAAAAAGAAACCTGAAACAATCCATGGATATGATAAGAAAAATATTCTTATTACAATAGGCTTTAAAGTTTGGAACAGTAAGAATTCTGAAAGACAAATAAAATTATCTGATAATCCTGGTTTTCCTTGCTTGTGATGTCTCTACTCGTTCGTTTTATTTGGAATGGAATGGGAAATGCACAGCTAGTAATAACTGAGGAATAGCAACAGTAGCTTAGTACTGAGGACTTCAAATCATAGTTGAGAAGCAAGGACAAAAAATAAATCCCCAATATGCAAATCCTCTGTAAGACTACAGAGAGAGAGATGCAGTAGCTTACAAGACAAAAATTAAAATTCCTTTTGCTCTCCCTCCTTCAAGTCCCTCTGCATTGCTGTTTGACACAATGCTTTCAAAACCAGCCTGAGTCCAAAGACCCAAAGAAGGAGGCAAGATCCAAAAAACAGCCCTTTACCAACAGCATTCAAGTGTCAGCTACCAGAAACAGAGATTAATATTCTGGAGCAGAGAAGTCTATTTAAGTCTTAGGAAAAGGGAGAAGAGACACACCTCATTTCTTCCCTGCATGGTAAAAGAACTAAGATCTTGTGGACACTCCAAACCTGTATGGTTCACATAGCATGTTCCTCCAAAAAGAAAAAAATAACACCACATATTTTTACAGTCATGAGGGTCTGTGGCAAGACACCCACACTCAGAATACACAATGTAGACTATGACATTAGAATAAAGATATAATATTTTATTCACACTAACGGTGGAATGTTGCTGTGTAAGCATAACGGCATCCATGATGGTACTTCATTAACAGACATAAAATTGCATCACTAAAACATATAGCACATTTTTTGTAAATAATTCTGTCACAGGCTATGCAATATTTAAATACAGATAGCATGAATTAGTTCTATTACACACCTGTTTTTTTGGTCTTAATTAGGAACCAGAAAAAATATTTAAAGTAAAATGCTTAACTATTATCAGTTCCACTGCAGCTTATTCCCATTATCCATGTGGATCCATTAGTAGATACTTGTAGCCTTGTCATTTAAGAGAGTGGACAGTGACTGGTTAATTTTGCATTCCATTTTAAAATTATTATTATTATTATCATCATTATTTTGAACTTCCCATGTAAACAATAGCTTAAAAGAATGTTTCCATAATTTGAAAAAAGACAGTGAAAGAAACCTCATTGTCAACAACAGGTATCCAAAAACATCCCACATTAATGGGTCAAAATTATGTCAAAAGATGTCCTCTTGAAATGAAGGTCAGACTGAAAGCTTGCACAAACGCATTCAACACAGACAAACATTTTGATTTGCATCTTGCACTGTACCTTGTCATATTTGCTACTGGAACCAAAGCCAAAAATCAGCAGGTGACCGTGAGAATCAGTACATGCAAAATGCTGTCCATCAGGAGAGCACTTGCAGTCAAAAACTGCACCATGTCCTTGTCCTTCAATCTGAAATACATCAACATACAAAATAATTAACAGAAATTAATAATTTTCAATTATGATTCTCAAAACTGTGGTGCTGACATTGAAATTTATAACAAAATCTGTATGACAGTATACTGCTAGATGGAAGTTACTTTAAAACAAAGCTTACTTTTTTAGCTATTCACTTTTCCGTGAATTTTGTAATAATGCTCATGAAAGATTCCAAATTGATAGCAGTAGAAACTGACAGACTTTATCCACAAAGCAGGCAGAGTATAGGAAGTGAAAATAAAAGCTTCCCCTTGAATGTCCTGCTAATGAGCCTATCCAGAGAGCTGGGCCCAGTTCAGGGCTTAGTCACTACACCCTTTCCATCCTCTGCCTTCTTGCTAAGCTGCCCCAGAGCAGTGGCTGCTGTGGTGCTCCACAACACCTGCCCCCTAGAAAACGCACTGACATAGACAACCCACATTACACAGCTTAGCAACTACCTGTTTCTGTAATACCTACTCCTAATTTATTGGAGTGGGGAAGGAGTAAATTTGCGTAAAAACTCCACCTTTTATAGGAGAACTGCAAAGATTTTAAAAAAGGAATTTTTACCTGATACTCATTTTCTGTTTTCCAGTTCCATTAAGCCAGAACAAATGGGTTTTTGTTTTTCCCTGCAACCTGTCAATCAAGCAGAGGTGACCAATCACCACTCTGAATTTTCATGTCTTCAGCACCTCTTCAGAAAGCCCCTTTCTATTCTCCCCAGCAAAGCACTTTTGCATTTTCTTTAAAGAGACACCAAACAAAATTCTTTCCCTAACTGTGGCAGACCTATATATTGCCAGGAAAGGAAAAGCAAACAAAAAAAAGAAAAAAAAAAAAAAAGAAAAAAAAAAAAAGATATTCAGCCTTCAGACAGTAACACTATGCACTTCTGCAGCACCTTCCAGAGGCCATCAGCATTATTTAAAAAGTTAAATCAAGCCTCAGATATCTTGTGAGGTAGGTACTGTTCTCACTCTCTTACAGGCTGAGACAAAGGCAAGAATTCTAAATCTTTTCCCCACAGTCTTACAACACACCCACACCCCTGCACATCCCCCCAGTGACAGAGGTTGCAACATCTATTGCCAGTGCTTTCGTGTATTTGATAAAGGTCTTTCTTACTCCAAGTAATTTCCCTAAAAGTCAAATGAGTTTCTGGACTAGCAAAAGAGGAACATAAACCAGTGCAAGTTTTATGTTCTATTTTGCCCATTATTCCAGAAGAAATGAACAGAAGTATCTTACAGAGAGAGATGGAAAATAAAAACAGAGCTTCAAGCAAGTGACACTAACATCACAACAGTCAGGAATGCAGAATTAATTTCGTCTATGAGAGATCCAACTACCACAGCAAAGTTACAACTTTGTGCTGCTTTTTGCATATAGAAAGCTCACTGTACTAAAGGGAGACAGTTTGGGAACGCAGGTGGAAAGGAGAAGGAATTTCAGCACAATAATAAGCTTTGCAGAAATACAGTTAGAAATTGGAAAAGAAATATTTTATACATAGATATTTCTGTTCCCTTACCCTTCCTCCAACAAAGGAAACATCAGTGTCAAGCTTCCTAATGTTCAAGTCCTTCATAAATAGAATTTCAGGGTTCAGCCTAAGTTTCAAATACTTTTTGTTTTACAAGGAAAACAATATATGTTGCAGGAAGAACTATTTGCTAACCATGGTGAGGGGAAAAATGAGAAACAGAAGGAAAAAATCCAACTATTAGGATGATGGGGTTTCTAATCCTTTCCATCAAGAAATGGTTTGGATGGACCATTTTCAAGAACCCCCAGGTAATTAGTGTTAATTAGAAAACATTCCCCTTTCATGTAAAGGAAAAGAATAGTGTTCTACTATTTGGAGACAAGTACAGTGCAAATAGTTTTAATCTAAACGTGCCCAGAATCTGGTTTTGAAAAGTGCTTTTGGAAAGGGCAACTCTAAGACCTTTCACTACAGACCTTCAAGTACAAATACTTGGAAATAAAGATCCTTATAAGAACAAAAACTACTGTTGAGAATAACCTTCCAAGATATAATTACTATTCTAAATTTAAGAACAAAGTCAACCAGAGTGTGCTATCCAGTAGAATTTTTTTCAATAAAACTATTTCAGGATTAATAAGTGACACCTTACAATAGAATTTTTTCAATAATAAAGCTAACACAGAGGAACTGGTCATTTGGAACAGAAACTAAGTATTAAGTTGCAAAAAGGGAAGTTGTAGTAAATCAGTGAAGCTGTTACTTCAGCAAGCTAGATAAAGAATTTCAGCAAGAAAGAAGCTGCCTTCCCTTCTCCATCCCATTTAAATCAAAGATGCAAGAACTACATGAAGACTGTATCCCAAGAAGGTATAAAGTGCTTATTCTGCCTGGAACCTTCCCCTTCTGAATATACGGATATCAATTGTGCAGGGAAGAGACTGCCCATGAGAACAGGAAAAGCACTGGTTGATTAAGAGCTGTCGCAGAATCACAAAATGGTCTCGGTTAGAAAGGACTTTAAAGATGACATAGTTCCAATCCCCTGCCATGGGCAGGGGTACCTCCTAGGCCAGGTTGCTCTGAGCACTGTGTAACCTAGCCTTGACCACTTTCAGGGATGGGGAGTCCACAATTTCTCTTGGCAGCCTGTTCCAGTGCTTCAACAAAGGCTGTGTCACAACAAAAGGCTGTGAAGAGTGAATGTGTTAAGACACTGCTTATAGAAAACCAAGTAGCAAGGATTCTTCAGCCACAAACAGGGAGGAACCAGTGATGCTATACAAGGAAGACTAAGATTATTTTTAGTCTCAGCTCCAAGAATTAAGAGTCCAATTTGCCCATATTTTCACTAGCAAGGAAATATGTGGACAGTGGCATATCTTGAAGGGAGGAAGGCTGATGAAGGAAGAGAATGAAAAAGAAAAAACTCTTTTTCTCTCAGTTTTGAGAAAAGCTTATTGTTTGCCCCAAACCAGTGAGAATAGAGCTGTTGAACTTGTACACAAAGCAATGTCTTAAATGCATAAAAATTATTTGTTGTATGAAAACAGAATAGTACCACCTACAGAGTGAGCTCAATAATAAGCTTTTCTGACCTGTTTTCAATAGATAATATGTAATACCTAAACCCTACTTTTCAAGAAGAATAGAAGACATGGGAGAAAAAGAAAGAAAGAAGAATTCAAGAAGATAATTAAACAAGAGTAGAGAGTACCTGAGAAATTTAACAGATTTTCTTCAGAAAAATAATTTTTTAATGCCAAGAAAATACAACTCATTCAACCTAGCTAGATTTCAAAGGCAAAATACAGTATTTAAACCTGATTCAAATGACTGTGATTAGGAGGAGAAATGCAGAGTAGGTAAACTTTACAAGGAAAGGATAACAGTTATTGATTTTTGAAAGACATACAGAGCTAAAAGGATGTTATCCCTGAAGATTCTCAAGTCAGGTTTTTCTGTTATTGACTACAGAAAAAAATAAGAGCCCTTTGATGAAATGAACATTAGGGAATTGTCAACTGAGAACAGATTTGGGACAGCATAAAAGATACCAACTGGAGCAATTAAAAGCCAACAGGACAGAATGCAATAGAGCATGAACCTAAAAAGATTATTAGAAATTACTAACTAACAGACTTACTGCCAGGAAAAAACTGTGAAACTCAGTCTACGTACAATAACACTACATATTTCTATCAGATCTTCCAACACAAGTCCCCAGTCCAGTTAAAAAAAAAAAATCTATTAAAAATCAGTGAACTAAAGCCTCTACTAGCCTGACTAGAATCCATACTTCATGTCAAGGGACTGAAGCAATTAGCTGGAAGCACAGGGAAAAAGATGATTGTGTATTCTTTGCAATGCATCCCATATAATGCAGCAACAAAAATGCAGCATCTGTTTCTAAAACAGACCAGAAGAGCATCCAGAAGAGAAAGAGAAAGGGCATACATGCTAGAAAAATAGACAACACTAAGAACAAAATCTTCCAAAGCAGTACACATATTTTTTCCTTCCCATGTTCAAGATAAATAAATTCTAAGAGGAACAGCTACAGAGCCACTCATCATCATAACTCGAAACCTAAGAGCTCAATTTCTTTATACGAACACGAAGGAAAGAGGGCTATTTTGTATGACTATTCTAAAAGACCTTTAGCATGAAGAGAACTACTATAATAAAAGACATTAAGCACGATGAGAACTACTCTACTTAAATCATAGAAACAAATTAATACTAGTTACAAGCAATGTTCAAACTTGAAAACTGAAATTAAGATTCTAACGATCACAACAACGGTATGCTAGAACAAATTTCTAAAACCAGCAAAAAAGCAGCACTAATTGTTATTAAAACATACAGCCTCTTTTATAAGTGATGAAACTACATCATAACTGCTCACGTCAAATCAGTCTCCAAGTATCTGGAAGTTCCTTTGCAGGTTTGTACTCTCCTTTGCTTTAAAGATCAATCTTTAATCACAGCATGCTTCCGTAAGCCAAAAAATGTCTACTGACTTCCTGCAAAGTTAAAGGATGCTGATACACATTTGAAGGAGTGGAAAGACTTACTTTTTAAGCCGGTTTATAAAAATAAAAATTTTAAAAACCAGCAGATCTTCTACACTGTTTCCAGAGCAATAACAAGAGATGAAATGGTAGGAAGAAGACTAGAAGTAATTAAATTCAGAGTAACATTTTTACTAAAAACGTTTCTATCTTCCTACCAGCCAAGTCAGTTATTCATTCAGGAATGTTGCATATGTCTTGAAAGATAAATCTATCTGTTAAAAGGTATGATAGGACACCCACCCTGCGGATGCCTGAAGTTATATAACGGCTATATATATAAATTATTTACATCTTCTGTTGTTGTCGTTGTTAAAGATTTTTCTTAATATACATTCTGCAAACTCAGTACTGGCTTCTTCTACTTGAACTATTAGAGCATTATTTTGATTTTGTTTTCCAGAATCTGTTTCTCAGGATGTGCTCTTATGTACTGTTCAAAGGTGGAACCTCTCAAAAAATTCAAACCATTTCAGTAGGACTATAGACAAACTGATCCAAAATAATGCATCGATAACCTTATTTAGGTCATTCTGTATTTCACATGACTACAAAACCTGACCTAAAAATACAATCCCACATAATTCCACTGAAAGTGGAAGACTTTATGAAGGCCACAACATAAGAAATACTGGTTTTACATCTCTAGTTCCCATTGGAAATTACAATACGTTGTTCATATAAGTAAGCAATGTGCCTATCGGACATTAGTCCAAAAGAATCACCTCATGTGGCAGAAACTCCTCACACAGAGCATTCCGCTGAGTTGTCCCAAATGGAACATGATCTTTCACACTGTTCTTCTGACAGGGACTTCCAATCTTTTGATATTGCCTAAAACTAATCAAGCAGTTGCTAACAAAGACCTAGGTAGGCCTGGCAGCTTTACTGTTTAAAGGAAAGGAAATAATGTTGTAAGTGATATGATAATGCTACTATGGCTTTAGAGTTTTCCAGGTTGCACTGAAAGTAGAAGTAGAATTAGAAAGAAACCACATCACACAAATCAGTGGAAGATCAGACTTCAGAAGATGGGGCAGGAAAAACATTAAGATACGCAGACATAAGAAGCCATAGCATAGGAACTGCCAGTAATGAAGAGTCCATTTAAAGCTAAAAATAAAGGACAGTCAACAACCAGCTCTCTGAAGGAGCAGGATCACACAGAAAAATCCAATTGCAACTCAGTAGTCTCTGCTTGATTGACAATTTGCAGGAAGAAACCCTTTTGACTTGAATCAGTTAATGCCATAACACTGACAGTAAATTCTAAACAAAACAAGGATTAAACTGCACTAAAACATTTAAACAGTCATTAACAGGGAATGTGTTTGTCCAAATTCACAAAAACTAGATGTCGTTGCCATTACAAAATACATTCCTACTACAACCTCCATGGGGGTTTCTAATATTCTGGTTGATTTCTATAAAAACATAAAACGTGTAAAGAGGGCAGAGAGACTGGGCAAGGAGACAACCAACACATCACTGCATCCAGACAGTCTGATTCTTCAACTGTAATGTAGACTCTCCATTAACTTCAGATAGGATCAAAATTACACCCTCTACACTTTCCATTGTGGAAATCAGGAAAACTCTTGCAGGTTGTTTCAACTCGACCTTTTTATAGTCAAGTTGTGTACAGGACAATTTCAGTCACTGCTTTTGCTACTAGCTCCACATCAATATACAACAGATCCAAAGCTCTCATAAGCTAAGAAGGTGCTTCTATTAAAATTTTTCAAAAGATACCTTCTTTAAAAGTTGGAGAAAATGTATAACCTTAAAAGAGAATCATGCAATGCAACTACCATACATCCTAGAAGAGTAATTAAGGACTTGGAAAGAAACGCATGGAACCAGGAATAGCACCAGACAACTTTACATTCGACAATCAGTTAGCTACAGACTTGGGGACAAAACACTCGGACATTATCTTCAGCAATCTTGTTTCCTAATATCTGTGTAGCCATAACTTTCAAACTTAACATCATTGTGTGGGAGGATTTTAGGGTCAGGGGTTTTTTGTTTTGGTGTGTTTTGGTTGCTTTTTAATACATAATATACCTTTAATATATAATATAAAAAATTCATCTGCATTTACACACATTAACTAGTATCTACAAAAAGGCATATGCCATTCACTATGGTAACATCACGTAGTGAATGTAAAACAAAATTAGCACGAATGTACTCACTTGCTTCAAAGCTTTCTCACTGGATGCATGGCAATACACATTTTCAGTTTCAAAAACAAGTTTAATGTTTTAAATACAATTATTGCTTTGTTAAATTATGTATCATCCCATTTCCTGATTTTATGCCAGCAATTCTAAGTATAATCTGTTTCACTACTACCATCATTTGAAATAAAAGCAGCATATCATCACACAACCAGACGAGCATGACCTTACAAGATAGGTTAGTATCTGCTTGCTGATTCTACTGCTCCAATTGTTTTCAAAGGCAATCAAATGAAATAAAAGAATTTCAGAGATCACCTTCAAAACAACCTTATCAAATCCACTTTTTGTTTCTTCAGCCCAAGGCTTCTCAAGAAAGAAGCAACCTGAAAAAGAAAACTAAGGACCAATACAAGTCAGGTTTTTTTTTTTTTTTTTTTTTGCTACAGCACAATCGTAAGAGCTTGGGTCTTTACTTCAAGATTGGTCAGGAAATCAAGAAATCTAAAAATAAGTTTGTGAGTATTCATAAGTAAGTCATAGTCTCTTGACCACATGAAAGCATTACATACTTCACTGCATAAGAAGTTAGAACACAGGCAAATGAAAGCTACTACAGCAGAGTTAAAAGTAAATAAGGTTTTAATGAGTAGCCCTGCACCATTCCAAAATCCTTCCAACACACCTTTTTTTCTGCCTAACTTCTGCAGTGGTAACTGTTAGAAATACAATCAGGTTGTAACCCTTTGAGTGAAAAAGTAGATGCTGGAGTCTTATCTTCTCAAGTGCACACACAGAGATCTCCCAGTGAAGTAAAACTTTTGTCCTTCACAAATAGTATTTCAGGCATAACCAAACATAACTACTACAGTTTTTCAAAAACATCTAGCAAAATTTATTTACACAACTGTCTCACTTCATGTACCTGACATTGATCTATAGAGATTAAAAATTAAAATAATTTTTTTTTTATTTTTCAAGCAACAGTACATAACCCTTTCTCTAAAAATTAAATAGCACTGAGAGAGGCATTATGCATTTTGTTTGAGAACTATATAAACAAGCTGTGGCAATTTTTCCCCTTCGGGGTATTTTCTCTTGAATTTGTGGTAAAACAATTACATTAAGTCAGTCATGCTAAATAAACCTGGTCTTCATGTCTTGCTAAGAAATCCTGACCAGCTTTCTCAACCACAGCTCTGTATTTTCATCTTTTTCTTAAAAACTGAACCATTAAATATGAGACTACATTAGAGAAGCCAAACCAAGCTACAAGTCAAGTTGGTAAAACAGGATAAGACATTCAAATTTTACAATTCTATAGCTGAAAGTAGAAGATGTTCATATTTTATAATTCTCTAGCTAGGAAGTTTGCAGACTCATTAACAATTTTAACGTACTGCAAAGCTCTGAGCTTTTCTTTGGATTTGGTTCGGGTTTTTTGTTGGCTTGGGTTTTTTCCTAAGGATTATTAACTTCTGCAGTACTTTCCTAACTCCAACCAAGAATATAAGCAAAAAATCAGCCCCCAAGTTTGTTAGCTCTGATGAAATAGCTTATACCTGTTGCACTGTATGTTCAACAACAGTTTATATTTAAGTTCTTTAAAGAGTTTTTCAGTACCGAGAACTTTAGGGTTGCTATTCCCTGTTAATACAGCTGTTAAAGAGAGCAACTACATTTAGGTTTTGATGTGGCAATGTAATGCCAAGTCATGTAACTTTATCTTGCGGAAAGGATTCAAAACTATTGATATAAGATTCCAGTAAAATGTTCTTTCATCCTTTCAGAAATAAGTTTCCTCCCCATTCCTCTTTTAGCTCTCATGATTTTAATTTAGAAGGAAAAAATACCAAAAAAAGACATATATTTTTGTTAATGAAGTTAAATCCAGACTTTATCCTAAAAATTTAAGCAATTTGCTTCTGGGCTGACAATTTTAAATGAAGCTGGACAAAATAATGTGCTACTAAATTTATATGAAAATTGAAACTGCAAATTTAACTTATTAGAAAACTGACACTTTTCAATTCAGCTGCTTACATTGTGCCTGTTTAATGTATGTTTTTTTGACACATACGGGAGAAACTACGCTCATCATGCTAACCAAATCTTTGAATAAGCTATTAATTTTTTTTTTTTAAATAAACACAGAAGTGTGTAAATCCTTACTTTAAAAAATGCTCATATTTAAGTTTCATAACCTGCTGGTAACTAATAAACATACTGTGAAGAACATGTAAATCACAAGTCACAAGTTTTCTAGTTCTGGATACAATGCCTATTTACATAAAATTTAACTGATGCATTTTAAATGAAAGTGTGGGACTCTTCACCGTGAGCTTCCAACAGAAGACTGCCTAGAAACAAAGCAAACAGCTAGAATTCTAGTACAGAGATGTAGAGGAAAATACGCCCTAATTTAGGGGGGAAAAAAATCACTAGGTTTTTTTCCTAGGACCTGTAAGAAGCCTCATCCTGCATTACACCAACTCCAGCTATAAAAGATATTGCTGTCCTTCTAGGTCTCAGTGAAAGAGGTATTTTAGCTCCAGGATCAGAGTTTTTCAAAAACAGCCAAGAAATGGAACTGTGGCCTGTATCTTCTCCAGTAGCAATGCAACAGGCAGGTCAGCTTGCCCCTCAGGCTTTGCAATTTTAAAGGCTTGTTTTGTTTTATTTATTTTTGCTGACCATTTCCATAAAAGTAGGACAGAGGGCATAAGAACAACAAACACCAATTCAATCACTAAGAATTAACACTGCTATTTTTGAACTAACAATATAGTTTCCAGGGCAAGCAGCACTTACTAACACAGAGAACAGTGGTGTTTCTGGGAGAGATTAAAGCTTTTCTTTCACAAATATAACTGAGTTACTTGTCATTTCAAAGGAAGCTGAAGGTGGGAAAGGGGAAGAGCAGGCTCAGTTAGAATGTTGTCTTTTTCTTCCTCCTCCAAAAGAATCAGAAGGTTGCTTCAAGTGACTAGTTTACAGAGTTCAAATTGTAATGCATTTCTGAAATATACCCTTGGTATTTCCATATGCTCTGACAAAACGTGCTTTGGCATTTAGAAAAAGACCCATCATACAATTCTCAACAGTTAGAGATATATACCATGACATACAGGTGTCGAAGGCCAAGGTGGCTTAGCCTTCCAGCAAGTCACATAGTTACAAAGGTCGGAGGATTTTTAAGTGCTCAGATCTGTGAATTTAATACCAGATTGTAAAAACATTCTTTTTGTATCAGTATTTGAAAGCATTCCAGACAATATGATGAAAGAACTAAGGCCATCTTAGTGCCGAGTTCCAAAGGAGTTCCAGAACTACTACCCGGAGCATGTTAAGGGCACTATAATACACAACAGTGCTCAGAAAGACTGTCCTAGCACCAAGGTAATGCCACAAGAATCAGTCCAAATGGACACTTCACAACTGGGAACACATTAAGATTACAAAAAAGCAAAAGGTTGACCTTGACCCAGGCACAAAGGAGGCACCCAAAGGCACATATATTATGTCACACGTAAGGCCTACTGCTGGCTACAGCTGAGCCTGACTTCTCAAAGAAGCAACTCACAATGAGAGTCAATCGAGTAAGACAGAGGAACAACACCTAGTCATGAAAGATCTTTTGTTGTTGGTTTTGTTTGGGCTTTTTAAAAATCTGTTGTCTAGAATACTTTTTTTCCTTAAAGGTTTCAATATTCCTATTTGATTAATTTCTACATTACACAAAGATTTTTTACATGTCATAAGGCTAGTTTTTATCAACTAAAACACAGGCCTTCTGGATCAGTAATTGCAACGCCAACCTACAAAATCTGCTGAGTCAGATATCAGATTCAGGCAAAGCAATGACATTCAAAGATACAGTAAGAATTCCACTATTCTGCAGTGACAAAAAATTGTAGACATGCATGCTCTGCCTTATCTTTCCTTCTTGCTACTGTAGCACAGTCTTCATATATTCAAAAACATACTTCAAAGTAACAGGAGTCACCACAGGTTCCTGCAACTGTTCATAAAGTTATGCTATAAACCAAATAACAAACAAACAAACCAACAAAAAAAAAAGCTAACAAAAACAAAGAGAAAGAACAGAACTACAGGCCTCTATATATCCTAATATCCTTACATCTTTCAGGAAATGTCTTTTAATATTCTTTTACATGGCAGCTCCGTCATGGGACAAGAACTATCAGCTTTATTGCAGGCAAAACCCATACTCAAAGGCCCCAGACAAAATGCTTTTTGCAAGCAGTCTGAATCAGCAGAGCCCATCCCCAAGAGGTGCTGCTTAGAGTATAGCATGCTTAAGCGAAACTGCCTAAGTCCAAAAAATAACAATCAAGGGCAGCACCATAACACCACAAACCTACTTAGGGTCAGACTCAAGGAACGCCAATACTTAATGTCTAAATTGCAACACCAACAAAAACCCAATCACCAAACCAAACAAAAACCCATGCATCCACCTAACATGTCTAGACGTCTCCATTTAGATCTGGAATATTAAGTCCCTGTGGCTTTCTTCTTTTGCCCTCATACGTTCTCAGAATTGCAAAACTTCTGTCCAAAGCCTAAGGGAACTAAAAACATTAAGGCTAAGCTGCAGCACACACCATCCAAGTGCAAACCCTGGCACTCCTAACAAACCAACAGGGTCAGATCTATTAAGAAGTAACTTAGTGGGAAAACCTGAAAGAAAACAGATGGTATGACAAGAACCGGGTGGTGTACACCTATTTATGACCTGACCAAACACTAATCCTGCAAGGACAAAAGCTTGCCTGAAGGCAAAGAATTTCTACCACTTTCTAATTTACCTAGGACATTATTTGTATACCCAAAAAAACTAGCCAGTGCCTAACCCACAGGCTACAGATTCACATCTCTCCACAGCAGCACAACTTGGGAAACTGGGAAGAAGTCCTATCTAGGGTATTTATAGTCAAGATGCCCTCCTGGGTAAGTGGCAGACTTTGAATTGAGTGCTTTACTACTGCTAACAGAACAGAATCTAAGTCTTCCATTTTCCTACTCAATCAGCTAAGGTAATCCCAAAAAATGAGTGCCACCTGCTCCTGTAGACATTTTTAGGAAAGCAAGGACCTCCCTCAGCTGTTGGAAAAGTGCCTTACCACACAAGGGATCCAGATGCCTCATTGCAGCTTTGAGTAAGGAACTGTATTTCAAATATATCCTTATGTACATTATCATGCAGTTGCTTTCACTAGACAGCCCACTATTCAGTGTATTTTTTCCCCTGGATCATCCACTAGGACACCTACATCTCATATATTCTTCAGCAAAATGAGCTACAATTCAAACATTTACAAGGGTCTGTTCTGTTCTTCTGTAGCAACAACACTATTTTTGTGAAGTGCATAAGCTCTGAAACAGTTGGCTACAGGAACCACTTTAGATTTATTACCCTGTTTCTTCAGAATGCTTCTTTGGGAAATACAGCACATGAAACTGCCCTAATATTACAACATTAAAGCCACAACCTCACTGATTCCTTGGAAAAATGAATTACAAATACACCAAGAACATACTCCTCCTTAGCAGCTGTATTAAGTCAGGACTGGTGTGAATATGACATAGGCCAAAAACCAAATAGCTGTATTTGCACATGCAATTTAAAACCATCTCAGGACTTACTTGCTGAATCTCAAAATTGCCTACAATGCTTTAACCATCTCACGCTCTTGATATTTCTATGGCAAATTTCGCACTATAGTGAATACACTCCCTGAGTGTAGGTGATTCAAGTCACTGAATTAAACCAGTTCTGAATGTCCATGGACTCCGACATCAAGTTAAGCACTACTTACGCAACTAGACCAAATGAAATGAAGACTACAGGTGAAAACATGAAATATATAAAGCATATATACTTACTGAGAGTAAATCCATGTGACAGTCATTTATGGAACTGAGATTACTATTAATGATAAAGACCAAAATCTGGCAAACAGACCAAAGATGCTTCAAATTAACTGTAATTGTGACAATTTATTTAATAGCAAATCTTCAGTTTAAAAACCTGGGAAAGAGCATTCTGCAGGACCACCAGAGTCACCTAGTGGGACCAAATTGTAACCAGCAAGAAACAAATAAATGGAAGAATCTAAGTTTAAGTTAAACACAAAATTAAAATTATATTTGGTTACAATGATTTTCTTTGCAATTTCACATTCACTGACTGGATAAAATAATTAAGTTTCAAACTGATTGACACTGCTTGCATCCCTTGATATTTTTTTTCCTTAATGTTGACAATGAAGGCATTTGGGACAGGGTGGAAAGCAATTTAAAAATACCCAACTCTACTTAAGGGATTTTCCACAAGGTTGTAGCTGTACAAAGCAATCCATCTAGGACAGAAATACCTGACTGGACTAACATTAAGCCAACAGTCATCTATGATTTTGCTAATTCAATCAAATCCCCCAAGGTTTGCAATATTTTGTAAGGAACTCCTGTTATGACAAAGCCACCAAGTGCTAGTTCGGGTACCACAGACCAGTCAACAATAATGAGAGATTCTTTAATTGTAAAACAGACATCTTATGTCATTCAAATCTTAGGTTTGGTTGCTCCAGATGATGTTGCCTGTCTAAACCAAAAGAACTCAATCTGTAAAAATTTCCCATCCCTTAAACAGAAAGGCAAATACCTTTTCTCAGAAGTATGAGATGGCATATTGAGCAAGTAAGCGAAGGTAACAGTGCTTGTCAGAATTATTTATTAGTGGCTAATCTACTGATGTTCCCAGCTGACCTGCCATTTAGCAAAGGGAGAAGGCTGGCAGCTCAGTTGGTATTCACGCCCTCCTGTAGTAAACCAGAACACTTAATCTTTGCAGTGCTGCAGAGGTGACTGCACAATGACCTCTGCCTGCCACCCATCACCTAAGAAAATCCCTAATTTCCACCCATGTTTTTTGAAGCATTAAAACACAGAAGACTGTCTGGTGAAATATCCAGTCCATAGAGAGATGCCTCTCTTGCATACCTGGCTCATACAATCTAACTCCATGGTTTGAGACAAACTGATTGCCAGATTTACAATTCCCCTCACCACACACAGAAGACGGACTTTCTCATATTAGTTTCTAGTATAACCAGAGATTACTAGCTGCTGAGATCTTCTGATGGTCTACAAATTTTGCTTTCCAAAGATCTTAAAATGTATGTGACTTCTATCTTTTTCAGGTGTTTATGTTGAATTGCACTCTTGAAATAAATATTTCAGTCTTTCAGGGGCTGCCTAGCATCACAGGCACCTGTAATTTAGATTTTGATAGCTCTTAAATGGACTTGGCTTAAAAAGAGCAGATGAGCTCACTCTTCTGACCTGAAACTCCACAAGAACCACCATACATCCACTGTAAGCAGAACTAAAAATGCAAGCTAACCATGCAATAAGAACATACACCTCAACTGGCAACAGTGAATAGCACCAAATAATGAAGATCTGTGCTTACAGCTCCAATATGATTGTCTTGGATCCTCCACAAGTTCAGTTACAGAAATCACTGCAGACAGAACACTACTCAGCCTAGGTCAGTGCTGAAGGAATCTAGGTTGAGCTCTCTCTAATTAAGCTTGGCTGAATTTTTTCAGGGACTTTATGAACTCTACTGTACTGCACATCTCAAAACCTTTCTTTAGGTTCAGTGACCTTCCTGGCTTGAGTTCATTTCTAAATGTCCCTTATCTTTTTGTGATTCTGTCTACAGTAGGTCTGCTCTTCAGATGATCTTCTTTATGCTGGTCTCCAAGGCTGCCATTCCACCACAGCTGAAGCCCCTTTGCCTACTCTCAGCATTCCAAGTCATTGTGGATAGTCTACAACAGTTTTTGTAATTTTCTACAGGAGACAAAGTCTGAATTGTACAACACATCATTACCTTTTTGAGGAAAAAGATAAGTACAAAGACCCACTTAATATCAAGAAGCAGATGAAAATACCTATTTCATCCATTTTGCAGGAGAATTAGTTTAGTGCAGAACAGACCAAATTGGAAACCTGCATGTGGAGGAGCTCTACACAGAAAGGCTGACACTATTCCATCCAATGGGCCAAGACAGCATACAATATGGTATGAGATCAGGAGACTCCTGAAGAGCTTTAGCCAAATTAAGAACTAGTAATGCAAAAATAAACCAAGTTCCACCTTGGCTCCCCAGGCAGGAAACAGAGCACTAAAGGAGAGTCTTTGTCATCCTGCCTCTTACACATGATCTCTGACTGTGTAATAAAAATTCCAATTTTGTGTGGATCAAGCATATAGAAGGAAAACACTATGAAATACAGCCAAAGAAACAACTTCTAATGTTTTACAGATTTACTCTTTGCCCCATTAAACTGAAAAGGAATTTCTCTTGATTTCACCAGATGCAGGATCTTGCTCTATACACAAATCATACTTCAAGATGGCCTACATAAGAATATACTAAAAGCAAAAAGTTTAGAATGGTTGCTTTGGCATATCTGTATAAAGCACAATAATTACCATGTTGAAGTAAGACCGGATTTTGACCCCTCTTGCCAAATCCCAAACTATAACATTTCCATCATGTCCAGCAGAGAAGAGAACTCTTGGATCAAATGGATGAGGTTCAAGCACAAACACTTCATCTTCATGTCCCTGAAAATAAAGACACAGCAGAATGAACAAGAGTATTGTCTCAAATACTTACCCAAGTATTCAACATGGTAACGCTAGCAGCTGCTACATTAACCTATGAAAATGCCCAGCAAAAAACTACTTAGACCACACTTTTCTTTTGGTAGCAGTGCATTACACTCTTTTCTTTCCAGTTGCAATTTTACCTTCCTTAGTAGTATATCAAGTATGCCACTTTCACAACAAATACGTCCCAATACTTCCACCAGGATTTTAAAAAGATTACTGTTCACAACATTTGGTATTTTGGGGTTTAAATATTCCACAGATTTCCATTTTTTTGACAGAGTATCAGTTAGAAATTTAATTTAAACTCATAAAGAATGAAATATGTAACTTAGAGAACAACATCTCCAAAATTAATGCTGTATTTTAAAGCTCACAGTATTTCCATCTTTAAGCAGAGTATTAAGTTACCTAGTTACTCATTTTCTCAGTTACAAAAGAAGTATCAAACATTAGTAAAACTGTTGATTTATTTCAGTTAGAAGACTAATTTTTTGTACTTATGGAATGATAAGGTTGCAGAAGCGTCTCTATTTAAACATGACAAATTGATCCATTAACAGTATTTCAAAACATTTATCACATTAAAGATTTAAAAAAACAACTGTTCCCTTCTCTCCTTCAGTAATAAAAAAAAAGAAACCAAAACGTTCAAAATTAGTTTGAGACATCTCGAACAGCAATGGTTATTTGCAGCTTTAAGGCCTTATTTTCTAATATGCAGCTTATAGACATCTCTACTACACTTCAATTATTTGGAAACATTTATCAAGGCAGTTTTCAGACAGGAAAAAATACATAAGGAGGAATGTTGATGATGCACAAATAAATTTTGCATTCAAGATTTATAAATCAAGATGGTACACCTTACCATGAGAATGTGAATGAGCTGGCCAGTGAAAGAATTCCAAACTTTCAGAGTCATGTTATTAACTGCAGTTATAACAGAGTTGTCATGGCGGTCCCATGCCACCATGGTCACTTTCAGCTTTGTGATTTTATCTTCGACTCCTTGCAAACTTTGTCTAAAACAAGAGAGTAAAAAATTTCAACATAATCATACTTCACCAGAATAGTTTAACATTATTAAGTGAAAATAATTCTGCATTTTGCTGTATTTAAAAGAATATTTCAAGAAACCAGAGAAATTAAAGATATTTTCTATTATGTAACACATACAATCACAAAGAATTACAGATACCTAAACAATGACTATAGCATCTTCCAGAAAATGCCCTCTGATACATGACCTAACTTTTATATTTAATAGATACAGTATTTTTTGTGACATCTAAAGAACAAAAATTCAAACTAGTCAACCAAGGAACAGTAAATTGTCCTGAAGAATATTTGTAATAAGTAGTTCTCAGTATGGAGAGAGATATTCCATACCTTCAAATTATCTAAATTTTCAGGCAATATTTAGTACTACAACACTACCCTGGCATCACTTTACTATTGGTAATAATGGCACTTAATCTTGCATGAAATCCAAACAACAGTCATCTATAATATAATCTACCTGAGTGCTCAAAAATTACATTTTTGTCAGTATGATTCAAAGACTGATCAGCCTTGAATTCTCTAGCACTTTTTTTTCTATGAAAACATCAACCAAACACAACAATAGCATGTTACCACTGAGTAAGCAGACAAAATACAGAATCTTCCATATAGTAAGCACTACAACACATTGCACAATAGTATGTATTGTAAAACTCAATAATAGAAAATGTAGTTATAGCCAAATTCCCTTCCAGATTCAATGCAGAATGCAGGAGTCTTTATAAGCGGAATTCACTCTTTCCCTTCAGTGCAGCAATTTCATTTTCTGTGATAAATCTGTTCTTGTGCAGAAAAGATCAAATTTGGAATTGCATTTATTCCTCTAGTCACAAGGACAAAACAATTCTGCTATAGGTGCTTTACTAAAGTGAGCAGTTCAGTTTCTCAGACATATTCAGCATTTATGACCACAATGAAGAATTCATTCCTCTTTTGCCCAGAATCAGTTAAAATTGAGAATTTTTACTGAGAGTAACTCAGTCTGTTATCAAAGTACCAGTGTTTTATACACTCTTGTCCAACAGCTTGATACTTATGTTTTGTTGCATCTGTCCATAATTGACAAGATACTGTCTGATCTAAACATCTAACTAAATTACAGCTTATTTAACCTTCTCTTCCATCCCTCTCTTGGTCTTTCAGGTATCTTTCCACAGATGACTCCTGAAACCATTATAATTTTTTTCTACTAAATATCCTTCAAAGCACTCAGTATGAACAGCAAGGGGAAGAAGGTTTATCCCTTAAACCTGTTCTAAATCCTTTTCATTTATGTCAACTGGAAAATATCTTCATGGCAAAATAAAAAGGCGCAAGCCACAGCTCGTACTAAGTCGTTCTCCATCTTCAAGCCTCTTTTGTTGCTTGTTCTAGTGTACAGAAGTTTCCCATATCTACAAACTCTTGTAAATTCTCAGATTGTTTTAACAAATGAGAACCCATTACAGAGCCAGCAATTTCTTTGCTCTGGCATGCTGTATGAAAAGGACCCAATACTGCTTTTCTGGGCATGCAGGTTCCACAATATCTGTAAATATTACTAAAATGCAAGCAGTCTCAATAAGAAATCTGACCTGGTTTTCTTGCTCCAGAAATAAATGTCTATGTAAAAAGCCATATAAATTTGACCTTCAATGGGTTTTGATTATCTTTTATTCTTTTAATCTAATCAAAATACTAGTGGCACTATTATCAGGACACGCTAATTTCCACAGCAAAATATATAGTTAAATATTTATTTTCATTGGATTTCAAGAGCTAGAGAAGCATACTGTGCATACTGTGCAAGAATAATTTAAGCCTCCCCTTTTTCTTTTCTCTCACTGTCTTTTTAAAAATTTTTTTAGTAAGTCAGCAAATTATATCAAAGGCCCTCAAGAATCTATGTGATAGCAGAACATTTTACATCACTTACCCTGCTGGGCGAGTAGCCATATCTAACAAAATGCTTTTCCATTCCCTTCGCTTAAATTGCCAGATTCGTGCTGTTCCATCACGGCTTCCACTCACAAATCTGACAAAAGGGGGAAAAAATTATTCAGAGATCAAAGGCAGATCTGTACAGAAAAGACACCTGAAAATTAAAGTCCCAGAATTTAGAACTCAAAAACAGAAGCTATGAGTAAGTAGTCCAAACAGTGTCAGAATGCTGTACAAGTGGTTTGAGGTTAAAAACGCTTCCCATGCCAGCAAAAAAATTTAAAGTCCTCCAGAAAGTCCAATCTGCTTCTCTATGCTGAGTCCCTTCCAGACTAACAGTTTTATGACCTTAGGGCACCTTGCTGAGTTATGACACTGCTCTGGCACAGGGACACCATAACCCAATGAACATTCCAAGGGACCAGGTCAAGAGGAGAGCCCAGCCAGCAGAAGTATAGACATGATTTAAAACAAAACCTATTCCCAATAAGATGGCATTGTATACTAAGTATTATGACATTTATATGAAGAAGTGTTCCCCATCTTGAGTTTCTCTCCCACCCTTTTCTTCCCCCTTTTTGAGGATCAGGGGTAGGAGGAGGAGAAAGAGGTGGGTGAAGCTTGGTTTACAACTATTTGTATTATCATGATAAAACTGCACATTAGAATATCAAATAAGTGAAAGTGTCAGATACTTCATAATAAACCAAACTGTTTTCTTTAGCATCCCTCATATCCAAATCCAGAACTTGAAGTGAAACATTCAAAAAAGCATTAGGCAAGCTAAACAAAACACTGTTAGATCTAGTTTGACAATTTTTCTGTATCCAGCAGTCACTTAACTAGAAAAAGGTCTACATATTAAAATACATCTAAAAGTATATGTATTTGATATGTGAATATATATATACACACACATTTCTTATGAAGAAGTTTCAAGTATTTTTACACCCCATAATTTTAGCAAATTCAAAATACTTTAATCATTACAATGATAACAACTGTGAAACTAAAGAGTACTATTAGAAAGAAAAAGTGAGACTCCAATAGCTGTAGATGATTTAACTGGATGAAACAAAACAAAGCTCTTATTTTTAATAACTACATCTGGAAACTGGTATTTACAAATGTCTACAAGGTCAAAAAGCTCGCTCTGAATAGTGTGTGCTTACCTGCTACTACTATTAGAAAATTGAATGCTGTCAACTTTGTCCTATATAAAAAAAGAGCAGAAAAAGAAAAAAGAAATCAAATTTCTCCAAATTATCCCCTTTTATCCAAAATATTACTTTAATCAAGTACATATGTAATTTTAAAAAATGTATTTACAGTATGAAACTCCAACTCTGATATCTTCTCTGGCTGACCTGATCCAAAGAAATAAACCCTAATGATGTGATCTGTACTCCCAGTGGCCAAAAACATTCCACCTAAGAAAAACAAACAGATAAGACTTAAAAAAAAAGGGCAATCTACTGTTATTACAGTCTTTTCAATGGGATGTAACATCAAATATTTTAACTTATTCTCTGAAATTTATAGCTGTATCTCATTTCAACTACGCCTGTAATTGACCTTTAAGTTGAAACAAGATTTAGAAACTCTTTAGTTTAACTAGAGTTGCATTACCTCACATTGGTGTCAGTAAATATGCAACAGCAGACGTATTTGAAAGATTAGCTAACTAGAGCAATTTGCTTGCAACTAAGCCCTTAGAAGCCTCCCTCTTCAACAAAAATCAAATGGAACTAGAACTCCAGTACATAATGATATTTCATCCAATTATTTATGCAGCATTCTTCAGTTGCCAACTATAGAATCAATGAAACCCAGACCATGAGAACTCTGTAATCAGCACCTTCTTGTACAAATCCCCATATATTACACCTCAGATAAAGCTGACTCTCCTAATTAATCTGAGAAAAAGGTATATATCCTATTTTGGGGAAGACTTGTAGTCACAAGACACTTACTTACATCTTATGTTTAACTGTTTATAGAAATTTCTGTAGCAGCAAGTATTAATGCATAAATTCTGAATTCCTATTTTAAAAATTTGGGTTTTTTTAATAGCCACTTTAACTCAAATCCATCTTATTAAAATGAAAAACGTTACAGTAACTGAACTGTACTTTATTTTACTCTTTGAATGACTTCTTATACTGACACAAGGAGAGGAGGAAAAAAAAAGTCTTTTACCAGCACTAAAAGAAGAACAGATCATTTGGACTCCAGGCCGAGGACGTTCTGTAAACTTTGTTGGCCTTGGACTACAAACAAACAAAAAAAAGGTTAAATAATTTCCCAATAGGGCTTCAAAAAACAAGTCAGTATCCTAGAAATAAAGGACAGAAGGATAAAATTAAATATGAAGGAACAGATGGCTGCCCATCTACAAACAATTTTCTGTGACTATGCTTCATGATCTGATCTTTAGGAAATGAAGACATCCAGATGGACTAAGTAATCCATGCATCAAGGAGAGTTGTAATACAACTTAAATCCCATTCCCTTCTACCCTCTGGTATTGCTATACAAAACACTCTCCTGAAGTTCTCAGCAAAGCAGAAGAGTCAGTTGCCCATGATGCTCAGTTTTAAACCACTGGTTGTACTGGTTTTCTCCTGCCTGCTTTTACAAGAGAGAAACAATGCTCTTTATAGACAAGGATATAAAAGAAATTTAAATAAATTTGGAGTTTCTCACAGTATTAGAATATAAGTGTTTCTCCAAATGACATATATTCTTTGTGGGCTAATTTCAAGTAGTATCCAAAATGTCAGGACAATGGTTAGAAGTTTGTAAGGGACTTTACTTTATAGCACTCACTTTCCTCTAGGCATTACAGAATGTGATGTGCAAGCAAAACTAAATCTTCAGTGGATATGGCACTTTAAGAGTGTGTAAAACCAAATCAGAACAAGTTCTTCAATCATTACTTCAGTTCTGTTCATGGATTACAGCAACCTCAAACCAGTAGGTGGTCTTGCATAGTATACCATCTGCAATCTTCCCTCAAAGAATTAACTTACTAGAGAACATCAGCACTACACCCACAAGTGTCATCACTAAAGATTTGCTCTAACATAAAAGAATGCATATTCAGAATTTATTCAAAATGTTCTCTTTTAAAAACAAAATGGCCTGTATAATTCATTTCACCTGAAGGCAGATGCATAAGATATCTTTCTCTACTAATCAGTTATTACTATCTCAAAGAAAGTCATAAACATTAAACCTTGGTGATGTTTATGCATAAAACAAAGTAATACACATCAGCAATACCAGTCAAGAAATCTTTCTCCAAATTATCCATTCAGTATAGGCTGTTTCTGTGACCTTTCCTGCAGGAGTTTTAAGGTAACTCCCTGCAGATTTGTAACAAGGAAACTTCACAAGATACGCTAAACAAAACAAAGATATTTTCTACAAAACAGTTGGAATCCTCCTTAACTGAGATACTAACATAACAAGAACTATCAGACAATTCAACATGCAGCTTACATAATTTGGAACAAATGTAAATAGATAAATAGGCTGTTGTTTTCATCCACTGTTGTTTGTGAACTCTGCCTTTGGAGTTAGGACAGCTGCAAAATAGAGCAAGTATACACTTACATTCTAGTTTGGATAACCAATTTAAATTCTTAAATTTATGTCTCTAATATGTGCTATTTTAATCATTGGGAGACAAGGGATTATGGCATTATTCTACAATATAGCAGACGGTGGTCTTTTTAAAATTAGTTGGCCAATCAGGATTTTTGTTTAGCAAGGAAAGGGGACAAAAGCTGGTTCCAGACAGGACAGTGTTTCACTTTACATATATTTTCAGTGTGTTTATGAAGAGTTTTATAAGTTTATTAATCTAAGTTCTGCAGGCTAACCTAACTCTGGTCATGTAGCAGTTCAAGCAAGACTTCACAGAAAATAGATTCATGATATAACATCTCTAAAGTCTTAATGAAGAAGTTTCAGCATATCTGCGTTCTGATATATGACCAGCCCCTTTAACATCAAGTGCCTTCTGCATAAGAAAGTAAATGGGAACTATCACATCACACTGATGATGATAATTGAGAAATCAATGTCTTGTCCAAAACAAGAATGTCAAAACCAGCAGGTACTTTCCCTGAGTTTTTTTTCCTCTTTTTAAAATTATGGGAAAATAAACAGACAAGAAGAAAAGCAGTACAGCAAGCTCCTCTATCCAAATCCGTGAGACAGTTCTGCTGCCTTGTCCATACGGTCTGTCAGTAACAGGCTAACACTGGAAACTTGTGATGCAAACAGGTGGCAGAAGAAAAAACAAGAAAACTCTGTGTCTTCCTCAGAGAAAATATATAGGCAAATATATTTAACAGTGCAACTAATTTAACTGATGCACTGACCAGTTGTAATAATTCTCCCTTAAACTTGAAGGAAGCACATGATTCTTCAATTTCTGATGACCTGAGGCAGGTTTTCTCTCTCCTCCCTACTGTCAACTGATGCAGGATCTAACTCCTGTGTTTTCTATCACCACCCAGAATAGTAACAGAAGACTAAATGCAGGGTAAGTGTCAACTGTCTACATTTTCAATTGTTTTCCCATCTTGTTTGGGCCACATTCTGTGAATTCCTTGCCTGCAGCAACAACCAATCTTCCTCTATTTGCAAACTGAACTAATCTACCTGGAATATTACTGCTTTCAGACATACATGGTAGCTGCCAGGTCAGAAATCTGTTCAAGGAAAGGAGCTCATAGGAGCCTCTATAACACTCTAGAACATACACCTACACTAGTCACAGAACCATGAGAACAAGGTTGCTCATTCTCCTTTGAATGAGAGAATTTTGTGGTCAGCCATGCCAATGTCTCTTTCTTCCTATGACATTGAATCTATTTTAATGTGTTCTTTTGCAATTCAGCAAAACAGCGCTGTCACCAGCCTCCCTGGACTGGGCCATATATCTGACCCAAATACAGAACATGTCTCAATTAACAACTTTATAAAAAAATGCGAGACCAACATGGGAAGCTCCTAATTTCAGAGATACTATTTATTAAATAACATTAACTGCAGCAGAGTTGTTGGCAAAGCTGAGTTACAAGAATTTTTGTAATCTGAGAATGAAACAAAATAAACATTTGCAGGGATTAAAAAAACCCCAGAAAATACAACTCAGTGTAGTTAAGAACAAAACCGATTGTTTTTAATTTGAGAGCACACTGAACATAACACCAACTCTTGTTTTTCCCACATTCCATGAAAAAGTTCAGCAAAGTACTAACGGCACTGCCAATCATCTTGAAACTACAATCAACCACATGATGACCATAAGGCTGCCCAACAGCTCAATCTTACCTCACTGCCAGGTGATTCAAGTAGTCTTGAGTACAAAAAGCAGGGGTGGAATATACAGATTTAAGTAGCTAAAATTTCAAGACTTCACCACCCAACCCCATTTGAAGCACTGGATAATTTAGTAACACACTGTCATCACTGATAGCAATTGCATTCTTGTAGAGCAGGCTGCAGTTAAGTTCAGGAGGAACATGAAATCAAGTTCTTACTTAAGCATGTTACAGCATCCTTCACCTGAACTACTCAGAATGCTTGGTCTTGCTTGAAAGCTCCAATTTCTCCTTCCTGGGGAGGGAGCTGTACTAGAACTAAGATACAGAGCAGCAAGCTCAGAGGCTGAGTGACCATGTTAAGAGATTTTATTTTCCCTGCCAGCTTTCCTCCTCTTTAGAGATACTGAACAGAAACAATCCTGTACTTTTTATGACAGGGATAAAGGAAGGATGAACTTCCCTCCTCACCAATGATACTCTGTTCCAGATGGCCCACACACCATATTTTTAAGAAATAACCTCAGAAAAGGGCCTCATGACAAAAATTAACAGGCATCTTTCTTTCCTTTGATGCTCTTATATTGCTAGTACTTGTTTTCCCTAGGACATAACTGAATGGATAGGGAGGGAACCTGCCATGCTTCCACAGCTCTGAAAGGAAAACCAGATCCAAGTGTATAAAGAAGTGCAATCACCTCATTGGAAGCTGCTATGACAATATACACCCATTGCTGAGATGCACTGGCCATGTAATGCAATATTCCTGTGGAAAATTACACTGGATTGCAAGTGTCCCAGTATAATTCATTTTGGTTTACCAGAATAATGATAGACACAGTTAGAAAAGTTTACAGCCTAGCATATTAAGTAAAAACTTTCTGTAACTAACAAGCTCCCTGAACTAGTATACTGTTCAATTCAGGAAATTAAGACTTCTCTGAGTGTCTAATTGTTTTGTTAGCGTAAGTGACATACAGTTATGTTCCAGTCCCAAAAGACATACCTGTTCCTTATTTAGACATTTTTATCAAGTTTTAGCTTTGATTAAAAAGCATCAATTACTTCAAATACATGACAGCTCTACTAAGTTGAAACAAAGACCTAAAAGAAGAAAAAGCACACAGTGATGCCTTTTAATATCTTCATATTATGCATAATACCCCATGGCAAGGAGTTTTGTAACTTAGCTGTATGTTTTGTAAAGAACCATCTTCCAATTTGAAAATGGACACTTACTTCTGATACTTTCTAGAACCATATGGGCCAACAAGCAATTCTTCATTATATTCCCTCCTCAACACACTCATGGCTGTACATGACTCATCTTCATGCATTCACTTTTTTCCACACTGAAGAATACAGCTTAATGGCATCCTCTCTCTTCTCAAATCCAGTATATAAAATACTTCCAGTACAGAAGTCAAGAGCAGTAGAAAAAATCCAGTCTTAAAATTTAATCTGCATTCTATTTTTAAGCAACACGAACCACTGGCATGACTTCGGTTACCAGACCACTTCCTTGCTGTGCTGCATGAGACAGCTGAACTGATCTGTTTTCTCTATGCCCCCACATGTGGTCTAACCACATCTGCTGCAAGGACTTCGACACGAAAGCATTACTCAAATATCTTTTATTCTTTTAATATTTGTTGAGCACATCTCATTAAAATTTCTTTTTCAACAATTGTATATCACCGTGGAAAGGAATCAGTTGAGAATCCCCTACTATAACTGGCACCACTTTTCTCCCTCCCTAAGTTCTACCTCAAGCCAAATCCCATCCAACTCCATGATTCATTCAAACATTCATCATTTCTAAGCATTCATCTCCCAGCTTCTATAGTATAACCTACCTAACTCTCAAGGATTCACTATCTTCTAATGACAGAATTCGTTTCAAAACCAAATCCATAGACTAAAACTTTACTCAGGAAAATGAGCAAAAGAGAAAGAAAAGATAAAAGAAAAAAATATGTGGGCCCAAAAGGTTTACCAATCAGACAGACAAAGATTTCATCTTGTCAGCAAGAGCTCAGACTGAGGAAACCTTAAGAAAAATAATGTGGTGGCAACCCATTTCCTTCACACAAAAATAAGCATGTAAGCTATCTCCTCCTCTCCTCAGTGAAAAGGGGAGTCTTAATTTGATTACAGCATGCACTAGGCAGTAGAGGATTAACAATCTGAGACACAGCTTCATTTACAGTACCAAAAGAGAACCAAAACATCCAGAGAACATCAAATTAGTTAAGGCCCATGCAACTAGAAAACTACCTATGCAAGCGTGCCTGCAAGCTCTGCATAACCTCAGCACACTGCAAGAAAAAGACTCCAGCAGCAATTACAGAAACTACAAGGAAATTGAACCTACCTGCCAGGAGCATATATCCAGAAGAACACATCCCATCATCAAAGCTAAATCACTTATGATTACTAAAGCAACCATTTTGAATTTTAAGCTACAGGTTTTAGAGATAAAGAAAAAGAAAGAGCCAAGAGCATTTGAAAGCTACTGAGCAAGTTGATTTTAGAAAACTATATTTGAAACTCCTGACAACATTTTTAGTATCTTTGAAGGCAGAAACTTTCAAGCTCAACTTTAGCCATCAATACATGGCTGTCCAAGAATTCTGCCTTCTGCCTTGCTACAGCCAAGAGCAACTATGGAAAGGTAACATAGGTAAGGAAAGAACAAACATCAAAAATATCCTATTCTGATTTATACTAGAACATTGCCATCACCTTTAAAAGCGGATTTTGCAATCTAAATTGCAATTACTTTATCAATATAATTTTTATTTCATTTGAGATTAAGAGATGACAACAGAACAAAGCAGTGCCAACTTTGATGTTATATTAAACAAACCCAACAGTAGACTTGTTTTCTAAATTAACAGATATACATTACTCCTCTACAAAATGTTATATTATCAACTCAATTTTTAAGAGATTAGCAAGCAAGCTATAGCTACATCAGAAATAAATCATACCAAATAATCACACACTGAACTAGCCAATGACAAGTTTTGTTTAGTCCAGATTTGTACATCATTCTTAATTAGATAAACAGAAATAGCAATAAATAAAATAGCAACTAACTTTATTTTAAGGGTGCCAGCATCCCACAGCCAAAAGCATATTGTTCCATCTGCCCCGGTTGAAGACAAGTATCTCTTTGAGCCACTGCATAGTGGAGAGAACTGGGAAAAGGGGGAAGAAAAAAAGAAAAGTTCTCCTGTAAATCTGTTCCAGATGTGCTAAGAAGTTCCACAAGTCATGTCACCAAAAAAAAATGTTAAAAAAAAAAAATCTAGTATCAAACCATACTTCAGCGAAAGAGATTGGAATGAACACCAAAATAACAAAATGCTGCTCAGTCACTCCCTCCAGAACAACCCTTCTGGGTTACTTGCCAAAGTACTCTGGGTTCCCCCTCCCTCCCCACCACCCAAGTTGCACAATAGCATGTAACTGAACAAAAACAAACCAAAGTACTCCTAGTGACTGAAGTTCTTGCTCAATGCACCTGTGCTCAGAATCACAGCCCACAAAGGAATGGTACTTCAAAACAGAACTGCCCACATGTGTCATGCAATTTTTTTGAACAAGGATTATGTCTGGCATTCTTCAAGGGTCAGGCCTTTTGACAATAAACATGTGTTATTTCACAATGCATACCATGAAAATTCCTTCTCACTTCAGGGCTTAGTTGCCAGGCATGCATTTTTATTACGCTGAACATTCTCATGACTCATTTTTGCAAAGCAAAAACCTACCTGCAGTGACGTTATAGATGCACTGTGGCCCTGCAGAACTGCTAAGGGTGCACAAGTTCGAAGGCACCAAACTCGGATCATTTTATCACAGCTTCCAGCAGCTATCATGGTGTTTTCATAGTTTACTGCCATATCAGATATTTCAGCTGCATGGCCTCTCAGGGTAGCCAACAACCTTCCATCATCAGTTGCCCATATTTTTACAAGGCAATCATCTGATCCCTAGAAGTAAGGCAGAAATAATTTCAATCATTGGCTGTTTTGATGTTAGAGTTAGCACAATAAAGTGAAAAACAGAATTAGTGACATGCAGATACTCCCACCATGCTTTTAACAGTTTTCCACACTGCATTCAAAACACAAGTTTACATTGATATTCAACAGCATATACAAAGCATGATGCATTTATAATACAGATCATAAATCCTACAGCACATTGGTTTATGCTTCAGTAAAACACTTTTTCCAAAAACCCAGCACAAATTGAAGAAGCTGTTGCAATATATTAAAATAAAAATTTACATTAAACATGAAAGTGAATTATGAACTGGTACAGTTTGTCATTTTTTATTAAACCCACTGATGTTCCTTATCTTAGTTTCATCATCATACTGACCACAAGTTAGGTAAAGAGCATGTATGAACAGCTATTCCATTATTAAGTTGAACTACTATAAACCTGTTTCAATATTCACATCAACAAACACCAAAACAACCACTCTTTCTCAACCAACTTCAGAGGCTTCATCTATGTATTAATACTTAAGTTTTGCTGGTCTTCCCACATGATTCTAACAGCTACTTGCCTGCAAACAACAAATTCATAGCCCTAACAATAAATTCAGAACCCATTCCTTCATTTTTCATTGCATTCCTGTGCCTTCCTGCAAGTTTGAGTATCTGCACCTCACCACAGCTCAATACCATAGCATTTGAACATCGCGCACATACCGACAGACAAGGTTAACTGTAAACATTTAATTCAATTACTTAAGTTCTGAAGCAATACAAAGTTGGGTTTTAACATCCAGAGCACTGATCTGCTACTGGACACACACAGGTGCTACAAGTTACAATGTGACATCCTTATAAAATTTCACCAGTTTTTTCCTATTCCATCTATTTACAGTGTCTCTAGCATTTACACTCTAAGGATAGCAGAAGGCAATACAATCATCCATCTCTTATAAAATAGGACCAGGTCTCCTAGGCAAAGGAAATAGTAACAGACACTTGTTCATAATTACATTTTTTGCCTCTTGGGTGAAAAGAGCAATGGTACAGCCTATACTATTTCTACCTATGCATAAAACTTCCATGTTGAGATTCTGTGGAACACATTTGCCTCATCTAATGGCTAGACTTCCACAGTGCCAGACCAGGGAACACAACCAGAGCCTGAGTTACAGCAATGAGCAGACAGAATTATAGAATCATTTATGTGAGAAGATACTTTGGTCTAGTCCAAATCTCCTGCTCAGGTAGGGTCAGCTAGAACAAGATGGTGTGTCCACCACACATGTTTTGTTCTGCACATTTACTGAAGGTGCCCTCTTGTTCCATCACCCAGGTCCTTAAAGGAAGCATTAAAGAGTACCAGTCTTAGTACCAAATCATGTAGTACACCTCTATGGGCCTCCAGCTGGACCTTGTGCTGCTAATCACAACCCTTCAAACCTGAAAATGCCCTAAACTGCCAGTCTCACAGTCCACACATCTAACCTGTACATAATTAGTCAGTAAGGATGCTAAAATTATCTGAAAGATAGTATCTGCTGATGTTGTTATCGTGAGACTTTAGAGTAGGAAGAAGCTCATACACTCTTCTCAAAATGTAGTAACCACCAAAAAACCCAAGAAGCTGAAACAGAAGGATATTGCTTGCTTGTGTATAAAACTGCGAATAATAGCCTCACTGCTCAAAAGAGAGACCTGAAAATAGGAGGGGAGAATGGTGAACCCAAAACTACCAAACACTATAAAAGGCAGAAACCAGTCACAAAGATAGAAAATGGTCAGCAAGGAAAAAAAGAAAAAAATGGCTGTGGGACCTAATGCCACCTGGAGGGTCCTCAGAGGTCTTTTTAGTAACAGGAAACCAAGTAAAGATTATCAGCATAAAACAGGGCTCCCCCTGCCAGCTGACTGGAGAGTCACTGTAGAGGCACATGTTGTACTTCTCTATTGCAGACAAAAAAGGACAGTCAGCCAAGCCTCAACAATGGGGGGGGGGGGGGGGGGGCGGAGGAAGGGGAAAAGGAAAACAAAAGAGGAAAAAAAATACGGTAAAATTGTAAATTCTGTAGCACCTTGGCACGACATCAATATTAGAGTTCAAGCAAATTCATGTGTTTCTATCTGATTTGAATGGGACAACCCACAACTCTTAAAATACTGTTGCAATTCCACTAGCAAGGGCATTGGCTTGTACCACAACTCATGTTTCCAAGGTTGTATCTACAACTGCTACAAATTATGTACCTATTAAAAAGCAACTATCAAAAGTGAATCCTAAAATAACTTCAGCACCAAGAGAGAATTGATGACGGCATTACCAAGGTATGGAGAAAAATTGGTTCATTTTCCTACCATTACACACACTTGTGGGATGAAGTGAAACTGCCAAGCAACACACAAATTAATCGTGGGTTGGAAATCTTACACAGACTATTACACAATGCTGTTTATTATTCCCTAGAAAGAGTAATCTCAGCAGAGACAGGAAGATAAAGGTGGGGGGAAAAAATGAGATGGCCATCCCCCTTTGCAGTCAGAAAGTTAAGTAGTGCAGGAACTAGAGAAAACAGTGTTTGTTTCTATTACCCTGTGTGGGTTCTGCAAGTCACGCTTTTCAGTAGAACCAGAATACAAAATCTCTACCTGCATAGGCTACAGGGGGCAGCTGCCTCACCACAGTCTTCCCCACAGGTTGCAGGAGAATCTCTGTACCAGCACCTGAAACACCTTCTCTTTCTTCTTCACTCACGATACGGTCTGCAGGGCTGCTTCTCTCATGTATTTTCACTCCTCTCTCCCACCTGCAGTTGCCCTGGGACTTTCCTCCTCCCTCTTAAATACGTTATCACAGTGACACTACTGCCATCACTGATGTGCTGAGCTTTGGCCAGCAGCAGGTCTGTCCTGGAGCCAGCTGGCATTGGCTCTATTGGACCTGGAGGAAGCTGAAGCCATCCTTGTAGCCCCCCCAGAAACACAACCTTGCTATATGAACACAATACAGACCAACTAGGCTAGTAGGAAAAATGTATACTGTCCTGTTTTCACTGTATTTAGGCAAAATAGAAGTAATGTCTTTCTAGCAAGGACAACGTCTCCCAGATGAGTATGACTCAAATGCACTGAGATCACTTTCTTTTCCTTTTCATTTGAAACAATAACATGAACAAAGCTTGAATTTAGAGGCTTTCAATCCTTCAGATGTCAGGTGGAACAGGAAACAATTATGATGCATCTTCTAGAACCAATTATAAATCTAAAACAGCTTATCTAGCTAACATCACAGTGAAGGTTGCAGAGCAAAAATGTAAGGCAAGAAAAATTCCCTACGGATGCATACAAATTTGCATGCCACACTAGAGACTTTAGACGCTGTAGTGGGTCTGGATTGAAAAGAATTGGCACAATTTCATTATACAGATGAAATTACAACATGACAGTTCATGACTGTTTATCTATTGACTACATCAGGCCAGCTACAGCAACTTGGATTTTACTGAAATGTGGAATAAAACCATTTGCCAACAACCACTTAAACATCAACACGAAAAATACTGGATTTACCTAAAAGCGCAGTTCAGTCCCAGGCCCTCCAAAATGAAAATTCAGCAACCACAATTAGTATCTATGGCCACTTTATTTAGCACCAGACTGAAGTAATCATGATCTAAACTGGGAACTTTTTTTTAAGCACACAGACCAAGACATCAGTCAGCAAAGGAATGCCAGCAAAGCTCTGGGGCTGCAGAAGCATATAGCCCCTCTCCACCCCCTGTTTTATTTCAGGTTGTTCTACTTCTCTCTTGGAAAAAAATTGCTTTTACAGTCAAGATAATTCTCTCATAAAATCTCTAATGCATTGTGCTATGTCACATACAAAATAAACTCACAAGAGAGAGCCCATTTCCTGATAAGTTAATCATGTATAAACCACAGGACATAAGGTTTTAACACCTGTGATTTAGCTTGCTCATGAAAACAAAAGAAGTATGAAAATAAGTCTCTTCTCATTGCCTGAAGTGACAAGTGAACAAATAAACAAGCCTGCTCAAAACACTGCAAGGTGTCCCATCCCTTCAACCACACATCTCCTCCCCATGCGACAAAGCAAGATGTATGTGCGCAAAAGGGCAAATTATGTTTACAGCTACCTTGAAAGAACTTTAGAAGTTAGGACTGCAAGGCAAAATAGGAAACCTGAACTGTATTTCTGTCTGCATTGTTCAAGCTATCTGCCATGAGGTTAAAAAGACATAATCAAGTTCCTGAATCCACACAGGTATCAATTACACCCAGTGTTTGTAGGAAGGCAATAAATGCAGCCAAAGCATCCTAAACTGGCATGAAGAGTGTTTATGAAATCTTTGTCTCTACTGAAATTGACTACTTATCAAGAAATCCAAATATTACACTGATATCTATCTGGTTTTATAAATCCCATTTCTTGGGAAACCTGCAATTTCAGTACTGATTTCAGACATCTGTCTAGTATTTATGTCTTAACAACAACCAAAAAAAGCAAATATTTAAAAATACGAAAAGCACAGGTATTAAAAAAAAGTTCCTAGGCTCTCATAAAGACAATTTGTTGTGAACCAGCATTTGTTGGTATGTTGGTATTTGTTACAACACACCACGTGCTTGTTCTCTCTGACTTCCTAATCAAATTCTGTGGTGGCGGTTCCTTCTTTTGCTTATGCTTTTGCTAGACAAAACAAGCCCAGAAGCAGCTACATAGGGTAAATCTTCTCCACTGAAAATGAACAGTTTTTTCAATGAACTACACAGATCAGCAATCACCATCACATCTAGTGTTCAGACACATATGCCAAAACTATTTTAACATGCAAACCAGCATGGCTATTTAAAAAGCAAATATGAGATGAACAGTAGTAAAGGACTTGTCTGCTTTTCATTCATCATCAGTGTATCTACCCTATATTCAGGTTTTGGAAACAATTAGGTGACATATAATATCTCCTTAAAAAAGAAGAAAATCTACAAAAATAAAGATTTTGTACTCACAGTAAATATTCGCCTGCCAGTCCGATCAAAAGTTACACAGTATACAGAAGATAAGTGTCCTAAAATTCGTTTGTGCATCTTCATATGTTGATAGACTGCAGTTGGAACGAGGCGTTCAAGTTTGTATTTTCCATTTAGTTTTCTTGAAAACAGGGTATCCACTACCAAACGGGTAAAGAAAAAAGAGACAGCATTTATATTGCGTTAATAAACTAAAACACTTGGCTAGGATGGAAAATTTATTTTAACACTGGATCACTTGTGCATATGAACAGCTTACTATAGTAATTATCTCATTTTGCACTAGTTAGAGAAAAATACATACCAAAGTAGCCTATGATACAGACATGGAAAAAGTAATGAGCTGCAAGGAGCTCCAAAATCAGTACTGAGGCAGCTCCCATGAACGACTAACCCACCCCAAATATAAAAAGCATAGAAGCTCCCACATGGCTATTAACTGAAGGTCAGCACACATTCAAATCTTCTCAAGATAACCTGCTTCTTGAGT
This sequence comes from Acanthiza pusilla, assembly GCA_036630365.1. Lineage (NCBI taxonomy): Eukaryota > Metazoa > Chordata > Aves > Passeriformes > Acanthizidae > Acanthiza > Acanthiza pusilla. Next base: position 24,326,041 of record JAXCHO010000036.1, read on the forward strand.
TTACTCAATCAAACATGTATCCACCATTTGTAAGACAGTTTTATTTTTTTAAGAATCCTGCTACCCACCACAGCTAAACAAACACACACACAAAAAGACCAAACAACAATTTACTTATGAATTTACCAAAACTTACAGAAATTTCTGATTTTGAGTAACAAAACTTTATTTCAAAGAGCTTTAAGATTTTTTTTACAAGTTTAAAAGCTAACAAGTTCCAGGAGCAAGAATTCACTTTAACAAAACAGAAGTCTTCTACCAAGAACATCAGTGAAGAAAATAAAGCTCATTGTAATAAATTTTAAACTGCTACTCATGCAATAATAAAGCAACATAGTATGATACTTCTCTGCATGGATACATAGACATTAGTCACACTCCATATCTTCAGTAGACCAAAGAATGGCAATGGTGATATATTTTATAATCTACAGAACTGTGACAAGGCAGGTAATATAACATTCACACACAGAATGGTGTTGGAAGACTGGACACAAATTTGGAAGGGACCGAAGCCAAGTCATCCAGTCTAATCTCCCTGCTCAAGCAGTGTCATCCTAGTGCACATGGCACAGGATTGCGTAGACAGTGAGGGAGACTCCACAACCTCTCCAGACAATCTGTTCCAGTGCATAGTCACCCATACAGGGCAGAAGATCTTCCTCATATTCAGGTGGAACTTTCTGTGCATCAGTTTCTGCCTGTTGTCTCTTGTCCTATTTCTTGGCACCACCGAGAAAAGCCTGGCTGCATGCTCTTGGCACCCTCCCTTCTGATACCACTAGACATTGATATGGTCACCTCTCAGTTGTCACTTCTCAAGGATGAGCAGGCCCAACTCTCTCAGCCTGTCCTAATTATCTCAGAGAGAAACACTCCAGTCCCTTAATCATCCTCATAGCCCTCCACTGGACCCATTCCAAGAGCTCCACATCTCTCCAGAACTGGACACAGCACTCCAGATTGACCTCATCAGGGTTAAGTAGAGGTGCAGGATCACTTCCCTGCTGGAAATGGTCTTCCTAATGCCATCCTGGATACCACTGGCATTCTTAGCCACAAGGGCACTGCTGGCTCATGGACAACTTGCTCCCTAGTACCAACTGCAAAACAGCTACAAACCCCTTGCACCACTTGGGTTTGGCCCAGACCAACATAACAGTGGTTCATGAGCCACACACGACTACATTACATATGCCAATTTTCATAGTGGGATTGTAGCTATTTTGTAAGAACCACAAGCTTCTTGTGTTATATCCAAGTGCCAAGTACATTAGCCTCAGGCCTTAATTCAAGGAAGTCTGCCTAGTTCAAGAAGCTTTGTGGAGGAGTGGAATTATTAGCTGTAGAGCAAAGCACTTTTAGAGCATTTTTATTCGAGGAGTAACTGCTGTCTTCAGGCTCTACTATATCTTCACCCTACCTTCATAGTAGAAAAAGAGGAAGTTGCATTTGCTTTATGACAAAGCTTTTCCTTGCCAACAGTCAGAACAGCAGGAAACCAAGATTAGTTCAGGCACGAGACAAATCTAGTTTTGGTATCTGACAAATCACCCTACTTTAAAAAAAAAAAAACCTCAGCAAACAAAACACACACACCTAAAATAAAGAAACAAAACAAGTACACACACATAAACAGAATAAAGGTCTTTGTCCCAGCAAAGTGAGTTTCCACAATCTCAACCTACATAGAAATTACCTTTTGTCTGCTTTTACTGTAAGATGGACATGGTTGATGGACAGCTTAATGACTTCAAATGAAACAATAGCTCACAAAAAGTGAAAAAAGGTTAACTAAAAGAGTAATTTTTAGAGATGTGTCAACAAAACAAAACTGCAAGCAGATTCTTTAGGATGAAACAACCAACGACTTCACATAGGAATGTAATTTTTAATACACACCTGAATTCATAAAAATGTTCTGAAATACCTGAGATCAGCTTCAAGTTTAGGGGCTTTGTGGGTGTGGGTTGTTTGGTTTTCAGAGTTTTTTTTTTAACACTGGATAAGCTAAGTTTAGCAGAACCCAAGCCAGCATTTCTAAGAATGGTCTCACTGATGCCAATCACCAATGGGCAACTTGCTACTAGTTCACATATCCCTGGGAAACTCAACAGGTGAAACACCCCTTGCTCAGTAATAATCAACCTACCAGAAGAAATAAAAGGTAATACTGTGACACTGGAAACAAGAAGACTGGAATCCATCTTACTCTTTAGCCTTGATCAAAACTTAAAATGTACAAAAACCCAAAACTGGTTAAAACTAAGTGAATTAAAAAGCAATTTGACATGAAAAAAATCCTCCACAGTATTATGAACTTACATTCACTGGGAAGAAATTTTTTACCAAGTTCATGCAATTAGCAAAGAGGGGAGGAAGAATCAATCACCCATAGGTTTGAACACTATCCATAAGCACATAATTTTTAAGACTTCTCAAACTGGGGAATATCTTTCCGTTATTTAAAGCTGAATTCTCACATTCACATCCATACTCTTCAATATCCCTTCCATTTACCTACCGTTATATTTACTCTCTTCAACTTTGCCAAGTGATCTATCCTGATTTCCCTGACCAATTCCCACTATTTATTCCAAACACTGACAACTCCAAACCTGTCACCTGCAAACTTTGCTAGCACAATAGCATTTATTCTTTTCCTCCAGAGTACAGGTAAAAATCCAAAAATAGCAGTGTTAAAAATTCCTGCAGTCATACAAAAAAATTGATTTTTCTTGTCCAAGCCAAGATGAGAAAGGTTACCAACTGTTAATAATAATAATACCTTTGTACAAATTATAGGCCCTTGGTTTTATAACAACTGTTGCATCAATGCTTGTCAGGTCTCTAACCTATTTAGCTTGATTTTAACTGCATTTGGAAAAAAATAAATTTGAAACAGTAAGTCTACTCTCCTTTTAGCCATATTAGTACTTTTCTGTCTTTGCTTGGCCTCACACAAATGAGTGAATATGAACAAAGCTGTTAATCACAGGAAGAGTGACAAGGTATAAGCAGTAAAACAGTTGCAGTGGGACCCACAAACTACGTAAGGGAGTGAAGGAAGACGATACTTTATCCCAGGAAGGGTTAGAGAATGCTGATTGGGCCTTACATGGAGTCAACCAACATAAATGGAAAGGTTGGAAAGAAGAAAACAACAGAATAGAGATGGCATGCTCCTTACTAGAAGGGAACTGTGAAATGGACACTGCATTCAAAAAACTATCCAATGGCTGGCTGACCAAAAAAATTAATATTAGCTTAGTTTTACATGCCTATCTGCTACTTACACATAAGGGCCTGTTTTAAAAATAAATAAATAAAATTGAAAACAAATAAAAAACCAAAATGTTAGTACGTAGCTGTTACACAACACAGTATGATAAACCACCACTTACTCCCAAACAACATTTTGGTTTCAAAATCAGGATTCTTCATATTTAATAATCAGTAAAAGCCAATGTCTGAGAAAGCTGAGAATTTGTGACATTTTGAAACTTTTCCACAAATTTTATCATTTTAAGTTGCTAACAATTGTTTACTACTGGTTCCATACAAAACGAAGTGGCTTCTAGTTTTTCGTAACTGGGCTCATGTTCATACAATCTGACCAGCCCCCAAGACTGAAATGATCTACTACCACCCAAGCACTAAATGGCTGAGGTGGCAAAGAACCTCTATAGAAGTCATCTGTTCCAAGCCCCCTGCTCAAGCAGGGTCAGCAAGAGCAAATTGGTCAGTGCTGCATCCAGTCCAGTTTTGAATGTCTTCAAGGATGGAGACTTCACAATCTCTCTGGGCAACCTGTGCCAGAGCTCTTATCAACCCCCAAACTTTTTCTTATGTTTAAATTGAAATTCTTCTATATCCATTTTTGTTCATGACCTCTGGCATGTCAGGTTGCACCAATAAGAAGAGTCTGGCTCCATCTTCATCACGCACTCCAATTCAAGTGTATATATCCATTGATACTACCACCACTACCCTGCCCCTGCCACACTGTCTCTCCTCAAGGCTAAACAATCTCGGGTCTCTTGACTTCTCCTTGTATGACAGATGTCTCAATCCCTTCATCCCCTTCCTGGTCCTTTGACAGACCAGCTAACAGCTATAGACTGTCCATGTATGTCTTTTCCTGAGGAGCTGGATCCGGCACTCCAGGTGTGATCTTATTTACACTAAGTAGAGGGGAAGGAACGCCCTTGACTTAATGGCAGTGCAATGCCTCCAGCAACCCAGGATGCTGCTTGGGTTTTGTGTGCAAGGACAGATTGTGTCTGACACATTCTGCACCAGGACAGCCAGGTAGTTTTCTTCAAAACTGCATTCCAGCTTGTCAACCCCCAGTATCCACTGGTGCATAAGGTTATTCCTCCCCAGGGGCAGGACTTCTGCTCTTCTCTTTGTGAAACTTCATTAGATCCCTGTTGACCCATTTCTCCACCCTGTCAAGGTCCTCCTCAATCATTCACTCCTCCTAGACTTCCATTGTTAGCAAAACCTTTTGATTCATCATCCAAGTTATTAATGAAGATGTTGAACAATATTGGCTCTTGCACCAACCTCTGGAGTACATCGTTAGTGACTGGCTCTTGTGCCAGTCACTGGAATTCACTCTGCTGATCACAGCCCTTCGATCCCAGCAGTTCTGCCATATCTTTTCATTTTGTCATTGAGAATGTTATGGGAGTCAGTTCAGTGTGCCTTGCTGAAGTCAGGATAAATAACATTCACTATTGTTCCCTCATCTCCAAGCCACTCATCTCCTTTAAAAGGCTATTCGGATAGTCAGGCATGGTTTCTCCTTCACAGATCAATGCAAACAACTCTTAACTATGTACCTGTGTTTTCTCACATTGATCTCCAGAAATATTTGCTTCACCACTTGCCCGGGGACTGAGATGAGGAGGACCCACCTTTAGTTCTAACAAAGGCTCCTCATCCCACTTCAGGTCCCCTGCCCCATTCAGCAGCATGATCTACTGTTCCTCCTACTGCTGATGGACCTGTAAAAACTCTTCATGTGTTTCTTCATATCCCTCACCAGATTTAATGCCAGAAGAACTTCCATTACCGCAGAATTAGAGAATAGTTGAAGTTGGAAGGGATCTCTAAAACTCATCTAGTCTAATACTCCTTTGAAGGAAGGACCAAATATTGCTCAGGATATTTAACGCCAGTCTCTAATAGTTAAAAAAAAGCAAGTGGGGTAGAGTAAAAAACATGGGATTCTTGACTCAAAGGCTCTAACCTTAAGCTCTAAATGCAAGAGCTTAAATTCTTTTTATTAATAAGGGCAACTCAGGAATCTAAAATGCACCTTTGTTATTTAAAATCTTGCTTCTGTCACACTTCACGGCTGTCAACAACCTTAATCTCAAAACCACACATCTCAAAGAGTAAAAAACACCTAATTTGTTTGGTTTCCCTTTGAATAATGCCAAAATCAAAGAAGTCATTGGAAGTGAAGTGGTGGGAGTTTTCAGTAGAAGTTACAAAAGAGTATAGATTTTCTCCCACTCAAAAGGCACACAATGGGCATCAAATGAATGCCTTCAAAGTTTCAGAATTTCTCTAACTCAATCCCCACCCAAAATAGAACAAGCAGTTCAAAATAAAACAGCAATCTGTTAAAAGGAAGATTAATTTGGGGGTCTGAAAGATATGGCAGTATTAGCCCCCCTTTTCACTTTCTAATTTTACCAAAGTGATCAATTTTATCACCTTATTTACATGGTCTTATCCTTGAATATGGAATATGCCTTAAAGATGGGGGATAGTAATCTGCCTTATTTAGTAGTCAGTGATAAATCAAATTTAATTTTGTACCAAGTATAAGGTACATTTTTAAGATGCATACATAATCTTTCATTCTCTTCCTTTCTGGAGTTGTATTTAACTAATGGAAGTTCTATTCTGAAGACCAGAATCCAATTTCATTCCCCTTCCATTCACACAAAAATAGAACCAGATTCAGAAGAATCCTGGAAGGATACCCAAAGGATATAATTCACTTACAACTCTTACCCTTATTGAATCAAGTTTCATTAACTTAAGAGGCTAGACAGGCCTCTAATGAATACCACAGGATTCAGAGCTGTTAAAAATAATAGTAGAAACTGATAGACAACTCCTTTCACTCTCCAAGATGGTAAGACTAAATGTATTGAGCATTCAGCTTGGGGCTGTTGAAGGCTTTTTTCCCTGCTTCTTCAAAGATGCCCAAGACCAAAAAAAAAAAAAAAAAAAAACCAAAAAACCAACAGCTTAAATTTACTTCCAACTTCCTACCACTTCTCTGTTCAGCTTCTGAACTCCATACAGTATTCCAAGTCTCTTGACTTAGAGATGACTGTCAACCAAGTAAAATGATTAAGCTCACTATGTTATCAAGCCAGAACTTGTCTCTGGGCATATCATGAAGGTAAACATATACCAACTCCTAGTATTTCTGAAAACACAAAAATTCTATATACATCTCAAACTTCATATATAATATTCATTTGCTTGATGAAAGTAACTGCCAACTCTCCATTCTGAATGGCAAGAAGTGAGATATTTCAAGAGGCAGAAGGTAAAAACAAATGAAAGCTACACAACCTCAAATATTTCCAAACTTCCCTGACTTCAGTAATACCACACTTACTTTCACTATATAATTATTCCATTGGTATTTTACTCAAAGTTCCATAAGATTTCTATAGCTCATTTATTCTTGCATACTAACAAGTCATTTACTTTAGTATAATTCACTCTAGACTTATATAAACAAATATAACAAGATGCAACTTTTACATAGATCTTTCAATATAAAGGTAGTCTTTTCCTTTTTTTTGCTATAGACAACAGAATAATAGAGTTGCACAAAGTACCCTCAAGTTAGCTTTTAGGCCTAAAGTATCTACTGTCTTTCTAAAAGTAGACATTTACACTCCTTTCAGAACCTGTCATTCTCTTTACAGCCAAAACACCAGCATCACTTAATAAACTGAAAAAAGTGTAAAATGCTTCAGAACTTGAGGTTGATTACTCTGCAAAACTACGAAATACTGGTTTTGAAAAGCAGACATTTTCATCGGTCAGGAAAAAAAATCTTCATTGTCTGGGGCAAACAGCCAGTCTCATTCAGGTCCTCACACCTGAGTGGTCAGCTTTTCCAAGAGTTCTGAGCTCAAAGCTCTGAAAGTTTTATGCTTTCCTTTTTCAGCAGTTCCCAAAAATCACTGAAGAAGAGCTCTTTTTCTGCATCCAAGAAAATGAAACCTTTAACAAAACAAATTAGCATATGGCCTAGTACTTTTGTTCTTAATTAAGCACTTCAGCAACTTTTTAGTAAGATATATTGCACAAGTGAGAGCAACTGGACAGACTACTCCATATTCAAGTTTTACTTCATCACATTCTACAGACACTCCGTAGTTTTCAGGGGAAACATGTATTTGTACAGATCTATTTTAATTGCATACAGACCAGCTACCTACAAGGCAGCTGGCACTACATACACAAAAATAATTCTAAATAAATCCCCATCAGCATCATATATGCATTGATACATCAGGCTAGGAAATAAACTAATAACTTCATACGTTCACTGAAATGTAAGTTAAGTTTTCCTGCACAACACAGAAGAATTTCAGTGTCTTTGTTTCTCTTCATCAAACATTAGTAGGTTATCTACCTGAAATACATACAGCCTGAAGAATAATAGGTTCTAATGGGTTTTTTTTTCTGTTAAGCAAATACATAAAATGCAGTCTTGCAAGGGGAAAACTGAAAGTTAAATAAGGAAACAGAAAAAAAAATCCAATTCAATTTATAAAAGAAGTGCCATTCCAGTTCATTATTTTGTTGAGAGATCAGAGTAGATAGAATAAGATAAATCAAATGCAAATGCTTTAATATACAGCTCTGAACCAAATATCCCAAAAATCCAAATACACTTCACAGTTGAAAACATTCAGTTACCAGCACTTATATGAATGTTTGGAAAAGGAAATTACTAGTCATAAAAAAGTGGTATTTGAAATAACTGTAATTTTGCAAACATTCAGTGCTCTGCAAAAGGTTCAATAAAAATAACATTTGTTGTTAACAAGCCTGACTTGTTCTTCTCTAAAGAGCCTGAAAGTTATTTTTCTTAACATTACATTTCATTACCACAGCAGTTCTACAGCTTTCTTTGAACTCCAGCTACCATGGATCTCATACACTGATCTTTTTTTCCTTGAAAAACTCTACATCAGCTACTATACACTGCAAGCTACAGCAGAACATAAAACAATCCTCAACCATTCTGATTCCTCCAACACATTTTAAAATTTATTCACAAGTAAAAGAAAAGCTAAGCAACCACTAAAGAAATCCTAGCTATTAAAAAGCTCAGTCCTACAGTCACCTTGCAAAAATAGCCCAAGATTTTCCAAGTTTACAGTCATCAAGCCATTGCACAACCACTCAAGAAGAAAATTTTCTAACCAGCAACAAGCATTTTCTCCCACACAGCTAGAGTACAACACAGAAAAAGCTCTCTATGTGAATACCAAGCGAGTGGCTTTAAACAAAACCACATTGAATGGATGCAGGCACTATGTTAGGGTTTAAGGGAACCACTTCTGACCAATACACATACCAGCTAAGGAGGTTCTGAAAATTCAGCTCTAAACAGCAAGCAAAACCCTGTTCTTATCCTACAGCCCAAGCATCTACAGAAAAATCATGGAAAGCATGTAACTCGTGCTTTAAAATGGAAATGCTACTAGGACACTAAATACTCTGCCATCTACCAAGTCAAAATCAGCTGTGCTCAACCTAAGAACTTAGCTCTCAGCTGTTGCGAGAGAACTATAATTCTCTGGGTAAAGTGTAATGGTGTGTAATGGTGTGTGTTTTGAGATTTGATATTGAGTTCCTTCAACATACGAAAAAATATAAATAGCCCAAATTAACTTCTCTCAATTTTATATTTTATATATGTTATGGGTATCTATTTAAAGTCATTAAAAACTTAGAGGCTACCAAAAGCCTCCAAAAAGAGTTTAGAGATTGAAAAATTGCCATAGCAAGTTACCACATTAAAAAAGTCTCTGTTTCTAATAGCACCTGGCTACATATTTATACTGTGGTACTATATATAGTCTATATATTTTTTTCATATACATTGTTATATATTAGTTTCCCAATATACCTGCAGTCCTTTCTTTTTTTTTTTTGTGAAGACAGAAACCTTTGTCTTTACAGCTTCAGCTGCACCTGATCCAGAGCCAATCAATTGGATATTCTCTGCCCACTCTTGTCCAACACTGCACATCTATCGGCAACTATCACTTTGGTAAAAAAACCCTCTCCTTTTTTGGTGTAATCCACACAGACAATTTGATCTTAATCATTCCCCCTTCACTGGACATCAATAGAGAAAGATTAAAAGATGCAAGTGATTCTGCTCATTTTTTTATACATGAAAAAAAGAAAAAGGGTGCTCCTTAAAGAATCTTCTAAAATATCACACATCTTGATCCTTTAGCAACTAAACAAACGTGTATTTTTGTTCTTAAAATGTGAAAGCTAACATTTCAGTGACCATGTGAGAGTTTAAAAATAAAAATTGGAACACCTCTGACCTCCAGTTTTCAGTTTTTCAACAGTACAGACAGCACATGCATGCTTCATGATACAGCACAGCAGAACAAGCTAAAGGACAGCTAAAAAAATTAGTGAATGGACGAGAGAGCAAGAATAGCTTCTACAAGATTCAAATTTTTCCAAAGGAAACCATTACCAGTCTACATTACTTACTCTCCTTAACAATGGGTGTAGGGTTTGCTGTTCTATAATACTAATTATTTATCTACTGACAGCCTTATTACATCTTCAAGAAAGAGAGTTTTGTTTGTATGTATTCATTGTTTAAATATATTTTATTCAATTTTATACTTCAAAGACAAAATTAGCTTCAGAGAAAATTTTACAATAAATATGGTACACAGCATCTTAATAAAAACACTAAAAGTAAGGTATGTGACACTAACAAGGATAAATATAAACAGAACTACTACTTAGCTCCCATCATCACAAAAATCAATCACCCTGAAAGTTAAGTATTACAATGGCAGTGCCAGAATAAAATTGACTTACCTATACTAGGTGGACTGCCATAATTTACAGGGGACTCTGGAGGTCTTCCACAATGTAGTGCAGCAAGAGCAGATCCCTTCCATACAACATGTTTGCAACCTGTTTGTTAAAAATCACACCAAAAAAATGTAGGCAAATGGGTTTTTTCATGCAAAACCAGAGGAAATGCATGAAATGTCAAGAACTCTCAAAATTCTCATGAAATTTTCATACTTTTGTTTGTACGAAGCAAAGACTGTCTGCCAGCCCCTAATAACGTCTGTACTCCAGGGACACTTTGTGGAATTTCTTGCTCTAGAAGTGGTCCAAGTCGATGGCATATTTGAAGCAAGTGATCAGGTGCCAAGTGTCTGTAGTATTTCACCTATTATACCAAAGAGCAAACAAAACATTTGAGAAAGAATACAATATTTTTGATGCATTACTGGTTTAAACTTTTTTCTCCCAGACTGTTACACAAATTCATAAGAAAATTATAGGATATTAAAGGATAAAAACAAATAATGACCTTCAAGTACAATAATTCATTCCAGCTGGTCCTAATTAATTCTTCTATTCAGCACATGCCACTTTGTACAGAGAACTGTTGGTATTTACTACTTTCTGACTTTAAGGCACAGTTGGTCATACATTAATAAGCTCCCTTACAATCACAGTAAAAGAATGTAAAGCACATATTTAATGTTACATTTAAGTAATGGTCTGGTCAATTTAAATTACCATAAGACAAAGACAAGACAAAGATTGTAAAGAAAACAACATTTACTTCTTGCAAGACTTACAAATACCAAATAAATAACATAGCTTTGTAAAAGAAAATGCAAAAACACTCTGCCTCATTCTAGATCAGAAAACTGTCTTAAATAACAAGCGAGGGAAAAGCTTTGAAATGCATGCGACAACAGAAAAAAATCCTATCAACATAAGGCTTTTGGTTAAGAAATAGCGTTTTTAAAAAGCATAAACCATTGTCAATTCAGACTATAACAAAAAAATTAAAATAATAAATTAAAGGGCAAATAGACTCAGTTTTCTTCAATTCTTATATAGAATCTGGCATGTAGTTGTTCTGTCCTTCACACAGCCTAAAATATATCTTCACAGTTTTACTTCACAGAAGAGGAAAAAACCCAGCAAAATACTGAAGAAAAAGCTTGTGATGTTTTGTTACTGTATAACTAGAGGCCTTGACTGACATTTAGGCAGAACAATGTTTCTGTTTTATATCCAATTAACAGAATCTACCTCATTCTTCATCAAATGTGCTCCTATCTTGCTGACACACCGTAGTCATTTCATGTACTCCAGCAGTTTGTTAACATAAAGAGTGGTGGTGTCTGAAACAGGTTCTGGAAAAGCCTTGCTTACACCAGTAGTTACCACCACCACCACAATCTTCTAGCGAAGGAGGGAAAGTTTTCTCTCTCCTGTCTTGGTCTAACCCTGCCCAGCAGCTCAGCCTTATGCAGCCACTTGCTCACTCTCACTGCAGTGGAATGGGGGAGAAAATCAGGTGGGTAAAAGACAAAAAACTTGGGGGTGGAGATAAAACCAGTTTAATAAGTAAAGCAAAAACTGCACAGCAAGCAAGGCAAAATAAGAACTCATTTACTACTTCCCATAGGCAGGTAAATGTTTAGCTGCTTCCTAGAAAGCAAGGTTTTCCTTCTGTGGATTATACTACAATTGTAGAAAGCCTTGCAAGTCTGAATTTGACTGCCTAAAAGTTAAATGACCTGCAAAATTCACAGAAGTTAATTAAAAATTATTCTTTAAAAAAAATTAGAAATTATATTTTAAATAAAATATAAAAATAAAATTATATTTAAATAAAATTGCAACTCCTAAAGATCAGTTAATTTAAAATTGCTACATTCAGTGTCATCAGACAGGCACGCTGTTAGAAGAGTAGCAAAAAATAATTCAGAGTTCAGAATTATGATGATAAGAAAAATTAATCAGAATAGCAAATCAACATGCTTTTTCCTGCTTAAATGAGGAATCACAGTCAAAATACATGCATGAGAGCTCTACTCTAAAATATCCAAATAGCCATAAGAAGTGATGAAGCCATATATACTTATACAGTTTTTACCATCAACAGCCCTGATCCATTTCCTTAGCATTTGTTCTCCTCTGCTCCCTCAAAAGGAGCACAAAAGCTTAACAAATACTGCTCTTTGCCTAATTCCATCTGACACCAGAATTTCTGTCTGCAGAATCTGAACTCATCTCTCAAAGATTAATAATTACTGGGGTTTTTGGTTTAACCATGAATAATACAACTAAATACATAACACAGTTGTCATTTTATTCTGCTCAAGACCCTACAGTTTTACACATCCTAAGAAATGCACAAAACCTAAAGTAAATGAAGTAAATAATCTTCGACACATTCTAAAACTGCAGCAAGCTGACATCTTGAGTCATGTTTCTCATGATTTGTCATAAGCCATGTGCTCACTTTTCATTTTAGCAGAAACTAGGTAGGCTCAATTCCTCATGCAGTTTTTAAAGCAAATGTTTTGATAAGAGGTATCTATCTGTTTTGTTCTTGATCATCTGTATTAAAGATCTCAATATATACCTTACACCCACACTAGTCTCTTCTCATTTAAGTCCATTCGTGTGAAAAGAGCTATTTATGCCACATTATGCAGTAGTTTTGTGATGCTTCTTCACAGTATTTGTCTAAGTAATCATAGTTCACTACTAAGCAGCATTCACAACAGCTCTGTAACAAACTGATTCAACCATACTAAGTGAGCTGTCCGCTTTACCAAAACAGAAGTGGCATTGCCCGTTTAAACACTTGTCAAATCCAGAGAGTTCATAGAGCTATTTCATGAACCATACACAGTCAATATTTGGCTCTCATTTTCCTACATAAAGCTAATGTACACACAAGAAACTTAAATAAAAAGGTAGGTTTAATTTCTCTGTAAAAGCTGATAGGATAAGAAAACTTATTTAATTAAAGGTTTTATTTCGACTGATTTTTTTTACCTTTTCTCCTTCTACAAACAAAATAAATGTGGAACTTGAATAACTTATTAAAAAACAGGCTGTTAAATAAGTTTTCTCCAGGTGACATAATTTCTTCACCATCAAAAAATAATTCTTCATCTACTCCAAATGCCTGACCACTTCAGGACTGACCAAAGTTAAGGTACAGTGTTAGAGGCATTGTCCAAATGTCTCAGACAGCAACAGGTTTGGGGCTTTGACTGCATGTCTAGAAAGTCTGTTCCAGTGCTAATTTGTATGTGTGACTATTATAGTGGAAATCACAAATTAAAAAAACTGTGTAACAGAAATTCACCTAATTTCTCCCTTTTGAAAAAGGAAAGACAAGAACTGCAGAAAAAATAACCTCAACTTGGTAGCAACAACTCAAGACAGGACAAGATAAGTTTATTTAATACATTAAACTAAAATTATTCAGATTGTTCCATGGCGCAGCCTACCGGGAAACAATTCTTGCACTGACAAACAACAAAAAGGACCTGGAATCAACAAAAATATACCTAGAACCAAAAAAAATCACCTTCAGGGCATTTTCAAATCTGATTTCCAAGACAAAACAAAATAAATTAATTTTTGTTTTAACAGTAGCTTTAGAAGCTTTGTCAGAAACAGAAAAGCTCATGACAACTCAATAGAATGAAATTTTTTTATATCAATCTCTGATTCCAATAAGAGAAAGGAAAACAAAAGGCAAAAATAACAGATGTACAAATATTTAAAATTCATACAGCTCTAAATGAAAGTGAAAACTAGGCTCTACAAACAGGAATTTTAAAATTTTATGCCAAAACTGTGATGTCAAACAGCATAAAAAGCACAGGGTTTTTTCTCTGCCAGTCCCCTCTAGCTGAAATTCTAGCTGTTTTTCTTCCTCGCCCTATTAGACTTTCTTCAATGTCTCTGTTCTTCCAAAAGAAACACACAGGAGATGTGTTTTTAAGGAAAATATAAACTTTCTTTTTGTTCTCACAGTCTTTTCACATAATTTAACACTTCTTAACTATTACTGTAACAAAAATTAGAACTGTTGGCAAGCACAAAATTTTCAGATCTTAAGCACAAGTATTATTTTCTAGAAAATTAGAAGCAGCATTACCCTCAACTTCACCCTTCACCAACTACCCCCAACTTCACTTATTCCCATGCTGCTTATTCCCAGCAGCATGGGAATACAGAAAATGCAGCTACAACAGCTATCTGGACTAACATACAAATCCTTATTACCTCTGAAATAGACCTCAGTGCTTATATTTTCATTCTGCTTGACTCTGCAGCATAATTCAGCATCAAAATCACAATGAATGAAACAAAAGAATCATGATTCGACCTAGACTCTTTAGTTAAATTTGCAATACATAATGCAGTTATTTGCCACCAGTGTTTTAGACATCAAGTAAAACATGCCCTTATTCTAGTGCCCCAAATGCCCTGCACACCAAAACATTCTCTGAAAAATTGTTGGTTACTCCCACACCATGCTAACAGTCAACATGCTTAACTATCAGGATGACTGTAAATAGGTTTCAGAAATACACATTTCCACAAAAGGACATTTAACAACAAAATCTACATCAGTCCTATGTACACCTACACCTGTACTCCAGGATGTGAGAGCTCGGTCTTACTAACACCAGCAACTACCCCACTCTAACTATCCTGCTATGTAACATATTACCCAAAACAAGCTGCAAATTGAATTATAGTAATTGTTGTACTATATCAGATTGTCAATCTAATAGAGTACCATGTACCACCAGCCACTGCCTTATCACTTTAAACTTAGGAATTGCAATGAAGTGAAAGCAGTTTTCTCTGAAGAATTCTCATACCTTTTTTTCTTTTTTTTTTTGGGGGGGGCAGGGGAAATGGGGGCGGTCTGGGGAGACAGGACAGGGACAACAAACAACAGGAAGGGGAGAATTGGAGAACTAACCGTTTTCCCCCAAACAGATTTATTTCTTGCATACTTTCTTATTCTGCTTGAGCTAAAACTATATGGATATTTAACCACTATTTCCAATCAGAACACCTATTATTTAACTGTGAGATTACTTTCTCTAATTAAACAAATCTATATGAAACCAGCCATCCCAATAACACATTATTTTTCAACTATTTAATGCTTTTAATAGGTCTGAGGCCAGAGCAGATAAACTCAAGCCTTGTATAAACAGTCTGCTGGAAGCTTACCACATGAGAAGGTATGAGCAGAAGCAGCATTTTTATTCTTATGGACTAAGATGCTCAGCTATGCCTGTTACTGTTAAATTACCTGTACCAGTTTGCCTTTCTTAAACTTGCTCATAATGTTTCGTGGGTTTTGTTGAGTTTGGGGTTCAGTTTGGATTTTTTTTAAACAAAAGTTACACTTTAGAAACTTGATATGCCTCTTCATCCTATCTCTCATCGGTGTTTCTTAGTCCCAGTTGGAAAGAACTAGCACAAAACAGTTGACTTGGCCAATCCTCTTGATTATCTATGGGACAAACAAATGTGTTGTGCTTCCCACAACAAAGAAGGGTTTCCCCACATCAAAATACAATAGTTTGAACAAAGAGCTTTCAACTTCACTGAAGTTCTCAGCTATGGGAATAGTCTGTAGAACAGTAGCACTTGACTTTTAGAACTCGGAAGAGATCATTTAAGTTGCTATATGTCCAACAGAAGCACTGTTATTGAGACCAAAAATCTGGCTAGGGATAACAATCAGAATACTTAGGTTTTCTTAGCCACAGTGACAAGACTTTCAGAACACCTTCCAAAATATTGTATAGACTTTCCCCAAAATACTGTTAATAAAAACTAGGTGATAATGCAGCTCTCTGATTCAACCCAAGTTTTAATTTTGCTCCGTATTTCTTTAAATACCTTCACAGAACAAGCTGTCCTGAGGAAACAAACCACTTATTATCTGATTACGCATTAAGAAACATAATTTCTAAATAGTAACCACACTTCTGCCTAGAAGACTTAACTATTACATGAACAAAGAAACACAGTATCAATGTACTTAGTGTCCCAGTCCCACAGATACTCTGTATTTTCATGTAGTTTTGCACAACAAAAAAAAGAACAGTGGAATGGGCTGAAAAAAAGGTTTTGTAATTTTCACTTGAAATCACATTTAATAATTGTGGGCTGGGGAAGAGAAAGGCACAAATGTCAGCAAAAGAGTCATCAACAGTTCCTGAGACCCAGACACACTGCATATTAAACCCATTAGGCCATCCTATTTGGTGGGAAGTCCCTGCCTTCTCTCTCCTCAACCACTACCAATGAGAAAAAAATTGTACTTCAACAGAGAAAATAACAATTACATGAATATTCTGGACAAGAAAGTTTACATAATAGTTCTGATCATATACACTATGATGCTTGTACCATAGAAGACATTAAAAAAAAAAAATCAAACCACAACATTCTCTATGGTAGATCCAAATTGTCAAAGGGAATCTCAACAGTAGACTTCATTCAGCTGAAGTCTACTTTGCTCCCAAAAGAAGCAAACATAACACATTCTCCAACCCCTCCACACCCACTCCTATCATCTCCCTCATGGTGGTGGTAAGACCCATGGTGTAGCACACAAAAAGAGCTGAGCCATCTGAAAATTATTCCTGTACTGTTCATTTTTCAGACAGTTCAGCTGCCTCATCCAACTAACCACACATTTGGATGAGCACTCATGCCTACACAAAGGATGTAGCAGAAACGCACAGCTTTCATCCACAGCATACAATTAGAGCAGCTACACCCATAGGGAAACTGCAACATGAAAAAAACAATTACCCTGGAGTCAAATGATGCAACAAAGCTTGCTCGTGTAACAAAGGCCCTAACAAAGGTGTTTTAAAGCCTAAAAATGCAATACAACACTTAAACACCTTATCTGCAATCCATAAACAATTCACACATCTGCCTTGCTCTGCTAAAATGAGATGTTAACTCTTAAAATTCCTCAGTTTCTGTCCCACATAGTGAGAAATCTTCAATCTTTCAAAAAGAGAGAAAAATAGCTATCTTACAAGTCACAAGTTTTCACAACAAAAGAGAACACAAAAAATCCTGAGATCTGTTACTGAAGAGTACCCTCATCCCTGATAGACCTACGCTGAATGTGCTCTACCAGGGACTCAATTCTCACAAGGTCTTAGGTTATAGCACAAATAGAAATCTTAATACTAGCAATATTAGAATGAGATTAGCACTCTGAAATAAGAGCCTACACTATCAAAGCTATATTCAAGTGATCTATACCAAACACGGTGACTGTAGAAAAATATAATATAGAAATAGTGAAATCCAATAAAAATTACTTTAAAATGTAGTATAATAGCATTTCTGAACTCATGTATTTTCCTGTAGTATTATAAGCATGCACAGCATGGTATTAGCTTATTTAAGAAAATGAAACATTTATTTTCACTGGCCAAACAGAAAAATGAAAGTATTTGCAAGACAAAAATTGCACCCGATTTAACATTATTTACACAAATTCAGGGATAGAAATAATACATCTAGGGCTGTGAATTCCAGTCTAATAACAAAGACTGGAAAGTCAAAAAAGTTGACTCTAATAAAAATTCTTAAATAAATGCTTTCAAAATGAGGACAAAATCAGAAACATCATAATCGCTTGAAAATGTATACATATATATATCAAATGAATTATTTATTATAAATATAGGTATAATAAAAGGCATGATTTTGCACACAACGAAAGAGAATCTAGGGATTAAATTCCATCCGAGTTACACAGAGTCCTTATTCCCTCCCAGGGTAAAAGTCAGATGTCTAACACTACAGGTAATTTTATTTCTTAGCCTTCTCTCCTTTCAGACCTTTCTACAAAGTTTAGTGAAAGCTCAAGGCATTCATGTCTGAGAATCAGTACCAAAACATGGCAAAACATGCCATCTTCAGCAAGAAGAGTCGGCATCATAAAGCTGGAAAATTTTTAAATTAAAAAAAAAGAAAAAGGAACAGAATGTTGGCTCATCATCATTCTCTATCTCAAAAGCTAAGGATCCTTTGGTTTGAGATAAATAAGTTTTTATTTAATGAAACAAGACACAGTGAAAATCTCTTCTTTTGTACAAAATGTAACTGTCACGCTGCAAATACACTTCCGTGCCAGCTCTCACACGCCTAAAATGTCAAGTAATACAAAGTTCACACAGCTTTGACAATTGAAGCAAGAACAAACACAGGATGAAGAGAAGCATCAAGAACAAAGTAGCAATTTCACACACACATCCCAACATCTAGGTAGGGACAAGGTGGAAAAGCACCTAGAAATGTCTATTAGGACGTTTAAGGAAACTTTGTTATGAAAAGAAGACTAGAAAAAGAGAAAGGACCTAGTCAGCATCACCTCTCCAAATATAAGTATCCAGCGTCAAGTCCAAGTTTTGAGGAAGTACATCTTATATCATTACATACCTATACTGACTAAATTGGTATTTACCTGCATTCCACAAACAAACAAACTTTCTTGGAAAGGGTCTGAATAAACTTCTTTCTCACTAAAAATGTCTTTTTCCTCACTTTTTCCTTCTTCACATCCTTTTATATTCGGACTATATAAAAGAAACTGAAATCCATGTTACAGTAAGACTGTACCTCCAATTCTTTATCATTTATAGGATAAAAGAGAAAGATTATTATTATTAAGCTCTACCAAACAATTCCTACCATTGTTTGAAATGGGTAAAATTGCCTCACAGCCTTACAAAAAAACAAGAATAGCATCTTATTTTAGAAAGTGCAAGAATATCATGAATTTTGAAATTCACAGGTGAGTTTCTTCATATTTGATTTCAAGAAAGTTCAAAACTACTGGTACATATCCACATGTTTTCCACAAGTTAATTGCTATCAATTCTTCTACACCATACACATGAAAGTGCCTGTGCCATTGCAACTCTTGCCACAGAAAAAAAAAAATGCTGTAAGTGAAGCTGTTCTAACTACAATAAATACCTGTGATTCATACTGTAACATTCTTTATAGAATTAAAATAATGTATATGGTGACAGTCTTTATTGAAGGCATTACAGACGGAAACTGTTCTGTCTCCGTTTGTGCAAGTTCAAAAGTTCTCAACATATCTATGTTCCAGAAGTACTGGAATTCAGAACTGCTATAAGCAACCAGCAAGGGAAATCTCTTTTTGATGAGCATCACAAACAGGGCTCAGTCTTCCTCTTAAATTATACTCAGAAATTCAGAGACTAAATTATACAATAGTGCACCTGCAATGAAAACAATGCTAGCAACAAGTTGCTAACAGACACAAATCAAACACCTTAATTGCTGTTTTCCCAACTGCTGTAGTTCACAACATGTTAGGGGGGAAAAAAACCATCCAGGCCCCTCTCTGTTAGCCAGAGGTATGTCACTGCAACTAACACTTTGTTTTATCACTGAGATGAAAAGTACACACTACAAAATTTTTAAAAAGAGCAAAAAAAAAAATCCACCTAAGTCAAATTTGTGATGTGACCCAGGCAAACCCAGTTACTTCCACGCACCAGATACAAAGAACTCAAAGCCGCATAACGCACCTGGCAGGCGGCACACGCGCGGGGGGCAGCAGGAGGGGCACCCCACGGCAGCCCGGTGCCGCTGCGGAGCCCGGGCCGGGCCGGGCGAGCGGCGGGGCAGAGCCGCGGCCGGGCCGCAGCCATTGTGTGCGCGCGCGGGCGGCCGGCCCAGAGCGCCCCCGCACGGCCGCGCGCGCTCCGGCACCCGCCGCCGCTGGCCCCGCCCCGCCCGGCGCCGCGCCGCGCGCGCGGCTGTGGCGCCCGCCCGCACCGCGGCCGTGACGTCGCGGAGCGAGCGCGGCCGGGCCCGGCGCGCGCGTTGTTATTGACCCCGCTCGGGCGGGCGGGCACCGGCCGGACCCCGGCCCGAGCCCGCCCCGGGACACTGAGAGGGAGCGAAGGGAGGGATAGGGGCTGTTATAAAAATAAAAATGTAAAAAAAAAAAATCCAAAGTTTTGTTGGTTTTTTTTCTAAGTTGCCTTTTTTTTTTTTTTTTTTTTTTTTTTTTGCGGGAAATTCAATTTTTTTACCGGGCTGCTCAGAGAGAGTGAGGGAGGGGGAAAAACAACTTTGCCCGCCGCAGCGCTCTCTCCTGTTAGCAGCGCCTGCTCCTCTTACCAGGTTCTCGTAGCTCCGGGGATGCTCCTTGCCCGTCCAGTCCGTGCGCTTGGGCAGCAGCTAAGGGAGGGAAGAGAGGGCGCCCCGTGAGCGGCTCCCCCTCCCCCGAGGAGCCCCCCGGCAGCGCCCGGGATGGGGCGGGGGAAGCGGGAGAGCGAGGGAAGGGGGAGGGAGGCCGCAGGCGGGGCGAGTGCCGGGTGCACGGCGCCGCTCTTACCTCTTTCTCCGCCACTTCTCGGATCAGGACCTGCAGCAACAACAAAAGCGGGGCGTGAGAAAAGGTTTCAAAAAGACAGAAAAAGAGAGAAGGAGGACGAGGCGGCGAGCGCGCCGCCCGATCAGCCGCCCTGCCCGGCCGCCCCCTCCCCGCCAGGCCCGGCGGCGCCATCCATCCATCCCTCCATCCATCCATCCCTCCTCCATCCCCTACCTGAGCCGCTTGCTGGCACGGTCCGTCCTCCAAAAAGCGAGCGATGAGGAAGTAGAGCTCTGCGGGGAGAGAAGAGGCCGTCAGGGCTGGAACTCGCCTCTTCCCCGCGGGCTTCCCTTTCTTCCCCCTGCCCGCCGCCCCTCTCCGGCTCCCCCGGCCACCACTCACCCGCTCGCAGCTCCGCCGTGTGCCGGCTGCCGCCGTCCCCGGACATGGCGAGGCGAAAACCGGGGAGGGGAGGGGGGGGAAAGGGGGAGAAGGGGGGTTGCCCGGGCCGCGCTCCCGCGGCAGCGTCGGGTCCCAGCGAAACGCGCCCGCCCGGTCGCTGTCACTGCTCGTTCACCGGGGAGAGTCTCGGCTCCACCATTCAACCCACGGGCAGCAGCAGCAGCAGCAGGAGGAGGAGGAAACAACAACTCGCAGCCGCCCGCCGCCAACGCCGCCGCCGCCGCCGCCGCCGCCAGCCAGCCAACGCGAGCGAGCGCGATCCCTCCGCTCGGAGAAAGAGTCCCCTCCTCCTCCGCGCCCCCTCCTCAGCCCCCACGGCCCCGCGCGCCGCCCCTTCCCCCCGCGCCCCCCTCCCAGTCCCCGGCGCTGCCTGGCGGGGGCGGCCAGGCGGGGAAGGAAGGGGGGAGCCGGGCTCTCCTGCCCGCGGCTGCCGCTCCGCCGCCGCCGCGGCGGCCCCCGGCGCTGCCCGGCGCTGGAGGGGAGATAGGGGCGAGCGCTAGGTGTTTATTAGCGGGAAGGCGGGCGGGCTGTGGCAGAAGATGTCGGCGGGGTGGGCGGGAAGGCGGCGGGCGGGCGGCTGAAAGGCGCTTTCTCTGCACGGTGCCGGAGCGCGGAGGGATACGACGCACGGGGAGGAGGAGGGGCTGCGGCGGCGGCGGGGCAGCGGCGACTCGCGGCGGCGGCGGCGCTGGAAGTTCCCGAGTTCCAGCGTCGCAGGAATGGGAAGCGAGCGAAGCCAAAATGCCCCCGGGGAGCGCGGCCCCGCTGGGGAGGCCCGGCACTTCCACAACCCCCGCTCGCAGCGGCTCCCCTGTAGCCCAGCCCGCTCCCTCGGAGCCAGTCGGGGACCTCGGGGCGCTGCCAGGGGCTTTGGCATCTGCGCGTAAGTGCCTCAGTGTCACGCGTTGTTGGTTCTTATTCTTGCGACATCGTGCCCGGGTTCCTGCCGTGGGTCTGGAGCTGGGGGAAATCCCAGCAAGCCCCAAACAACCCGAAAGCCGCTTTTCTCCGTTGTTCGGCGAGGCTACCCCGGCGGCTCCGCCCGGGGGTGAAGAGCTCGCAGGGCGCTCGCTTTAGAACTTCCCTTAAAAAAAAAAAAAAAAAAAAAAAAAAAAAAAAAAAAGACAAGAAAAAAAGAAAACCAAAACAAACAAACAAAAAAAAAACAAACCAAAAAAACCCCCGACAGCTGATAACGATTTTATTCATTGCTCTTGCCGCCAACCAGATCAGACACGCGGGACCGACGAATCTTCTGCCTTCCAGGAGCGATGGGCACGAGGAGGAGTGTTATCAACGCGGAGACGAGCGATGGATGGTGATGCCTGCAACCTATGGCTGAACTGGAGGTAATTCACTAGCGGATCGATAACCTACCGAAGGTTCCTGAAAGGCTGCAATATTGTACGGAGCCTGGTTAGCGGTTAAATCATTTCTTTATTTAATGTTTGCTAGCTTGAGGATACTGAATAAAACGTTCTGATTTGTGCTGTAACTGTTTCTTTGCTGCTTACAGTCAAAAAGGAAATAAAAACAAAGCAGATGTCCACTGATAATTAGCTTTTTTAAAAATCCATATCTGATGGGGGATTTAAACCAGCATAATTCGTTGCCTTTATGTTTTGCAATGTGTCTGTTTTTTCAGGTCTAGTTGAGGCCTTGCAAGAACGAATGTGTTTGTGGACAATAAGAATGAATATAGCAGGGATCAATGTAAACAGGGGAAGCTGTCATTTTTTAATATTCCTTTAGCCTCTGTTATTAACTAATGTAATTTGTGAAGCAAAGACAAAAGTATATTTGAAATCATACAGAAACAAGACAAAGAATGGGGTTTTTTGTACATAAAAGCCCTGAAATTCTCAACTATCTAACTTTCAACAAAATTAAATTCAAACTATATTTCTGTGCAGCTGAGGGCAAGATGAGTTGAGCATTTTTATACGTGTTTCCAAGGCCTGCAAGCTCAGTGTACGAGCTCAAGCTTTGTGCTTGACACGGTGAGAAGGCTTTGCTGCAATCACCCTTCTGTTTTATTGAAGAAACATTATCCTGAAAGGTTAGAGAAAGGAGGCTAAAGTGCCACATATTTGCATTGTCTTATTATAAAAACTAAATTTATATAGTGGATATCTAAATGCTGTGCATTTTTTACATAAGATTATCACATGTCCCAAAAAATCATGAAAATCCTAATCTAGAATTTGTTATCATTAGGGTAAATTAATTTTGTAGGACAGTTTCTCTTTTTAAAAGAAGCAAGACTGTGTGTACTAGATTTGGTTACTTTATCTGTAGCTATGATCACTATATATTTTAAAATGTAAATGTATCTCCCTTTCCCCAGTTTTTGTAACAATAACCACTCTGTTTCAGCTTAATTTTAAATCTGCAGATCAAATAATTAAAATGGCAATGAAATAATATTTAATGTCTAATAAAGATTTTTAAAATAAAGTGACTTGAATCTTTTCTTAACAGTATAAAATATGTATTGTAATATCTCTCATAGGTGGTTCTCACAACAAAGGGCTACATGAATAATGTGATTAACATTTTAATTTCCCTTGATGTTTACATAGATGAAAGTATACTTATGTATAACATCACTGAAAGTGTAAACCAAGCAATAGCAGAATTTTAACAGTTAAGGAGTGTGAAAGTAGAGGAAAAACTATCTTGGATATATTGACCTTCCTTGTTCTTTTGGCAACTCATAACTTTTCCTGTTGCAGTTTAAAATATAGCCCACAGAATCAAAAAGTTCTTGGTGTTTTGACAATAAAATAAGGATTGTGTCTTTTATTTAATTTTTGTAGAGCACCAAGCAAAATGAAATAATAATCCCTGATTGGAGCTTGAGCATTGCAGTATTATAAGTAATATTTAATAAATAGGTTTTACAAACATATATTCCACTTTTTTTTACAGATGAAATCTGATGGGGATTTTTTGTTTCAGTGTGGCATAATGTGAAAGTCACACACAAGAGAAAATGCTGAATTATTATTGTTTGGTGATGCATGTTAGAATGAGTCCTAAGAATTCCTACAACAGTAATCTGTTTTCTATTCATTTTCCACAGATATTTTAAAAGGTTTTTTTACTCTTGCAGTTAAATTGAGGAATTTTTTTGTAATGTACACAAGTGGAAAAAAATAAAATCTTTCAATTTTTACTATCTTTATTGTTTTGCTTTCACGTAGACACTTTTTTTGTGCAATCTTGCCACCTTACATTATTCTTAAATAAAATTCATCAGTCCTGCTTTGTCAGTGAGATTTAATGTTTTTAGGAGAAATTACTCTGAAAGATCTTCATTAAAAAAGAAAAAAAGAAGAAATAGTAATGGAATTATTTTATTTTGTGGCTTTCAAATGTGAATATTTACACATAATTGCTAAATTAATTTTACAAAAAAGAGGAAGAATAAAGTTTAATAGATTTTTATGTTGCTGTAAATTTTACACATAAGCTATACTAACCTATGGACTGATCCCAAGAGTTGCTGGTTGGGGATGTCCCTTTTTACCCTAACTTGGCCTTTTTTTTTCCCCATACTCCCCCACTCCCACCCCCCCCCCCAAAAAAAGAAAAAAAAAGAAAAAAAGCTGTAAGCTCTGTAAGTATCCAAATACAGATCTATTAGGATTCTCTTGAATTACTGGTTACTTTTGACAGATAAGGACATTGTATCCCTGGTTTCTTCTTGATTTTTCTGGGTTTTTTTCTGCAGTTTTGGGGTCAATTGGTTGGGGGGGGTTGGGTTCTTTTTTGATTTTTTACTGATATGTTTTACTCAATACTTTTTTGTGTCGGTATGATTTCATAGCTTGTGCCCAGAAAGTGCATTACTTGGACCTTAGCAGCGGCAGCTCATGACATGAAAAGCCTTTCTGTTTCTTCTGAAATTTGCTCTTCTCCTTTTCTTCAGAGACAAAGAAAAGTATTTAGGGTTTGTAAATTGTCAAGCTGAACAATGTAGCTAAATATTTGAAGCATGATATTGGCAGGGGGTGGCTGAGAGGAACATAAAGCAGTGACTAAGCTTTCCTTGGGTTTGGATGGTTGGTTGGTTACTTGGTCAGGGTTTTTTTTGGTGGGTTTTTTCCCCCTCAAATGAGAATTTTCACCATTAGTTGCTTGTTGATTCTTACTCTTGATACCAACCATAAACCTTACAAGGACAAGAAGTGTGTGATGAGTGCTTGTGAGGCCAGCAACTTTTTTTATTACTATCATTTATATTAACTTCATGCAGAAGGAACCACACGTGCCAAAATACAATACTACTATGAGCAAATTCTTTCTGTAGTTTTAAACAATAACTTGGAGTTTAACTAAGTAGCTTCACATCAAAATTCATTTAAATACTCAATGCTTCATGCCAAGAATACATACATATCCTTTCTGCACCCTGCATCAGTAACCTACCTGCACTTTCTGCTATGGAGCTTCTAAGAGAGTGCTTAGCTGCTGAGTGTTCTGCACTTATCAGATATTCCATAGTGAACTGTATGCTTCTGGTTTTTACCTTTTTTTCCCATTTCAGTATGCCCATTACCATAGAACGTGGATGTTTTCCCACTCCACTGTTTTTGAAAATATTTCCTCTTACTCCTGCTTGCTTCTCACCCATGGTGAAGAGTAGGATAAAATTAGGCATCTGTATTACCCAAACCATCAGCACAGACAAATTGACATTTTACAAAAGCACACAAATATATTAGCCTCTGACAAACATTTTCTATCTGTTTTCCTCCTGCGCAGCTGGAAGAGTAAAGCAAAATCAAGACACTTATGAAGACAATATTAATTTTCATATAAAAACAAATAATTAACTGCAAATCTACTATCAGGCTTTTGAAAATAGATCTTTATGTCATTTATATTTTAAGCAGTAAATGAGCCTGGTTGAAATTAATCCATTGAACCTGAAAACCTCTTTAATATGTTGTTACCCAAAAAAATATGAATTGCACCAGCCATGACATTCTTTCAGTTTCACTGTTACATCTTTGAGTACAAAATCTCCCCTTACAAAGAGAAACGAAGAATAAGGCCTATGTTATTCCTACTGAATAGAGGAATTCTACTGGTGGTGATTTTGTTCGGGTTTGTTTTGTTTTAAAATAATTTTATTGGTGCTCCTGTATTTTGTAGAGGACTTTCAATTAGATTTCCTGAACCAGTTTGACAGTACAACTTTCTATGTTTAATACATTCCCTAATTATCCAGTGGATATTGAGAAAATTGTTATACTGCTGTACTTAATTTTTTACTATTGGGCTTTTCTTCACAGAGACCCTTGCATATTTGCCATGTCTATTTTCATGTCTATTTGATGTCTCCAAAGTTTTCTGAGTATTCTAAGGATTATGTGGAGCTTTCAAAAAATTAATACACAGGGTTTATTTTAGAGGAAAGCTACTCCATAATGAAAACAGGAATTACGTTGCTTTGTATATTGACAATTATTTGCTTAGATTATTACTTCTACAAAAATTTTGAAAATGTTTGCTGTTCCTTCACTTTGTGGTAAGGTGTTCCAATATGCTAAGGCAATTTTTGTTGAGCAGAAGTTTCTCAAAATAAGGTGTATGGTTCATTTGTTTCAATATTAGTGTTCTGAGTCTAAGAAGAATTACTTCAAGTCTTAAGTGACAAATTTTACTTAAATTGGTAAATTATAAGGTTTATTAAGACACAATTTAATAGTGTCCTTCAGCTACTGTTTGTCTTTCCATTTCTCTGAATGAAAATTTAGATTTCTGTTCAACCAACTTTGAGAGCCATTACCAATTAGGAGTTTGGATTTGATTTTTTCCATTTTCTGTAGTAACCTGTTAGAAATGCAACTTTTAAAAATACAGATGAGAGGTTATTTGTCTGACTTTAAAATGGTGCTGGCTATCAGTAGCTTTGGTATAGACTTGGAATTTCCCAGAGTTAATACAGTAGACTGTTAAAGATTTACATCTATGTAATAACTAAAGAGATTCTGTCATATTGTTATCAGACATATAGTCTGATAAACTTGCTAATGTGCAATTTAGATAAAAGTAGAGGAGGCCATAAGAAATATCAGACAGATCTACCCAGAGATGAGCAGAACAATGTAGGTAAAATTTCATGATGTTGCATTCAAAATAATCTATTGAAGAAATTATATGAGTCATTCATGCTCCTTACAGGCTCCAAACCAATATAAGGGGAAAATAATAATAATAATTTTAAAAAGCTCTATTTGATAGCAGTAGTAAATCTTTTTAAAAGACCATTCTATTTGTTACATATTCAACATTGAGAATATGGTAATTTTTTTCTAGAACTCTAATATGAAGTCAGTGAAACAAAACAATAACATATCTGTTGTAATACTGCATTAAGTCTTTCACTTTATCTCAAAAAAAATAGAGTTGAGGAGGAAATTAGGATCAAGGAAAAATACTCTAGGAATAGGATTAAAGACCAAAGAAAAGGAATAAAATATGTGGAGGAAATAATATTTAATCAGTGCATACAAAAATTTTCTGTTTCAGAGAAGATAAAGCAAGATCCTCTATAAACTCTAGGGCATGGTTCAAAAACTGAAACACTTGAAAGATTTCAAATTAAAAATTTTATTTTTCCTCATAACAAAATATGGCCAGCCTGCCTTTTCCTCAGAAATCTCAATAGCAAGGATTTTAGCAGTCTTCAGAAGAACTGATACTTCTGTAGGTAAGAACAGCCAGTGATAGTACAGATACATAATTATAAACATCATTAGTCTGATCCAACACAACCTCACTCTGTTGCCAGCCTAAAGACAATCCTTAGTTTTTTCCAAGCGTTTCCTTCTCGTGTTGTTTCTGTTTAGACCTACCAAGTATTTTTATTTCTATACAGTTGAAATATCTGCTTTCCCCAAAACAGCAATGATGTAGTGCGAGTAGTACCAATATTTGCACTTACAGTAAAGATTCAGGGCTGTTAGCATTGAGCCATTTGGCTGACAGTGCCTACTTTGTGTAGCATATGTGATTTGTCAGTCATCCATGAAATACACATCACTGAGATTCCGATCTCCATTTATTGTTCAGTCTTCTGAGAAAATACTGGTCTGCTGATCCAGATTTCTCAATATTTTGTATTCTTGTGTAGCATCTACTTGGTGCCTTGAAAGGATTATTTTATATTTTGAGTTTGCCCAGCTGTGGTGTGCCACATAGGCGTAGTATACTAATTGAGATACAAATTGTGTAAGATAACTGCTGACTTAAAATAATTGAATCAAGCTCTTGATTTTAGAGGTTTTGGAGTACCAGAGACCAGAAGTATGATCAGACCACAAATGATCCCTGCATATATATGATGTTGGCTACATTTTTTGTTTGCTTCCTTGTTTTTAACCTAATACTAATGTTAAGATGAAGACTGGCACACGTGACTCCCTTTTCCCAGGTGAGGCCCTGCCACAAGATTAAAAGATTGTGATCATTCTAGATGGACTAATGTGTAGTTTTCTCATGCAGAATGGAGAAGCTTTTTGTAACAGAATTTAAAAACCCTCTTTCAAGGTTATTTACCCAGGTGGCTAGCTCAGTCTATTCTGAGGTACAAAATACTGATTTCTCTTTCCTGCAGGAATTTGAACTGAAGTTGGATCCTCCTGTACACCAGAGTAAATTCAAATTGCACAACCCCTCTTTGGACCTAGTTTGGTAAGGATGCTCTGGAAAGGATCCATGAGTAGGGTGCAAAAGCAAGACCAGCAGAAGATTGTGGATCACAAGCTAGCTGGAACAGGCAGTGTTGGGCACACTAGGAAGTACTTGAGACACTCAGAACTTTTACTGTTGGAGAATTAAGTAACTGTGTTTTGAATGGTAAAATAATGTAAAGATTATTTTACAGTTAGAGTGTCATACACATTCTCACCTCTTCACTGATGGGTGTTCTTGCAACAAGCTCTGGAGCACTAGCACACTGCTAGTTTCTGCATGTGTGAATTTTATTAAAAATCCAACTTCCAAGATTGAATAAAAAAGGAATTGATCTTTCAGTATCAAGTTTGACTGCTACTAATTGCCTCTTTGCAGGCTCTTATAAATAAAGCACCAAACAGCACTAAAAGTCAATCAGCTAATATAAAGAAACACATCTTATGAAGACTAGATTGAGCAGCTGAAGAAATACACAGGCCATTTAACATAGTTATAATAAAGCCATGTTTATTTAGTCCATGTATCAGTTTTTTTGTATATATATTTGAAAGTGTTTTCCTCAGACCCTGCATAACAGTTGCTGGCAGTTTTAACAACATGCCAGTCTTGGTGTATCCCAGGTTTCACCACATTAACTGTACCTCTGAATTGTTTTGTTCCCATATACTCCCAACCCTGATTTTTCATTTGAAATTTTTCGGCAGCCAGCATCTTTACATTTTTTCCACCCCGAGGAGAGTGGTGTGTATGCCTTT
Source organism: Acanthiza pusilla (assembly GCA_036630365.1). Lineage (NCBI taxonomy): Eukaryota > Metazoa > Chordata > Aves > Passeriformes > Acanthizidae > Acanthiza > Acanthiza pusilla. The sequence goes on from JAXCHO010000036.1 coordinate 24,355,492, forward strand.
CAGTTCGTTCACTGATGGATAATTCTAATAGGACAGAACTCTGCAAGAGGGCAGGTCATGGCATATTTGCAGGCAACAAAATTTCAAATTCTGGCACACAGAAGGTAAGGCATTCTTGCTGATGTATTCCTCAGTTTTGAATTTTACCCATACTAGTAACCTGAAGAGTACTACTGCCCACCCAGTTTCTGGCCAGTGGCCATATCCATATTACTGGACTCTTTCAACCACCAAAACAGGACACCTGCATCTGCACTGTCAGCTGGGCCTGGGCTACCCCTGAACCATGCCAAGGGTTTCTTGGGAGAACGCTGCTTGTCCTGGACCTAGTGCAGGGACTCTGCTGTCAACAATTTAACAGATAAGCTGTGGGCTTCAAGTCTGCAGCTCTGTGCCCTGGCACCTTTTGTCTTGCTAGCAGACACAACCTTTGCGACAAACAAAACTGAATCTGCCACTGCGCTGTACTTTGGAAAATGAGATGTCTTTTTGGTAAGGTATGGTATGTAAAACACAGAATACATCGTGTAACAATGTCCTTTGCTAGGAAGTCCTGGAGGCAGAGATAAATCCTAGCTAGTTCGTAGCAAACCCTAAGACAGTTCAGTTCATTTTTGCTCAGCCTCCAAATAATTTCAGTCTTTATTCTGTCCATTAAATAATGACAAAATGCTGAAATGCTTAAAATTATCACAAAAGTTTCTCAGGGCCGCACTAAAGATGGCTGAAGGAAGAGTTGATTTAGAAAATAAACCAGAAAATACAAAGTCTCAAGCCAATGAGAAGTTGAAAGAAAACAATGTAGCATTACATGGAGGTAAACAACATCTGCGAGAGAGATTCAGGGTATGTCTCAACTATTGCTACAGTGTTCTGACCTGATAACTACCTACGGTCTGCTGCAGTCAAGCGCTGGTTGCAGTTGCTCCCAGCAAATCTACTTAGACGTGCTTGAGGGATGTCACAAAGGAGATCCTACATCTTAGAATCATAGAATATCTTTAGTGGGAAGGCTCCCACAAGGATCATCAAAATCCGATTCCTGGCCCTGCACAGATCAGCCTCAAATATCACACCATGTGCCCGAGAGTATTGTCCAAGCATTTATTGAACTCTCCCAGGCTTGGTGCTGTGAACACTTCCCTGGGGAGCCTGTTTCAGTGCCCAATCACCCTCTGGGTGAAAAACCTATTCCTATTATCCAACCTAAACCTCCCCTGACACAACTTCAGGCCATTCCCTTGGGTCCTGTCCCTGGGCACCACAGAGAAGAGATCAGTGTCTGCCCCTCCTCTTCCCCTCACCAGGAAGCTGTAACTGCAGTGAGGTCTCCCCTCAGTCTCCTCCAGGCTGAACAGACCAAGTGCCCTCAGCTGCTCCTCACACAGCTTCTCCTCAAGGCCCTTCCCCATCTTTGTTGCCCTCCTTTGGACACTCTGTAACACTTTAATGTCTTTCTTATATTGTGGCACCCAAATCTGTCCCCAGCACTCGAGGTGAGGCTGCCCCAGTGCAGAGCAGAGTGGGACAATCCCCTCCCTTGCCTGGCTGGTGATGCTGTGCCTGATGCCCCCAGGACACGCTTGGCCCTCCTGGCTGCCAGGGCACTGCTGGCTCATGTTCAACTCTCCATCAGCCAAGACCTCCAGGTCCCTTTTTGTGGCACTGCTTTCCAGCATCTCAATCCCTGCTGGGTCCATACATCCAGGGTTGCTGCACCCCAGGTACAAATCCAGAACTGGTCTTTGTTAAACTTCATACAGTTGGGTGACTGCCCAGTCCTCTAACTTGTCAAAGACTTCATCAGATCTTACTGGGAGCAGGAAGACTAGTGCATGGAAAGCCTTGAAAAGAATCCTCAAACAGCATTTGGGCATAAAGCTTCTTGCCACTGGCTTCTTATCTGGTGAAAATATAACTGGGAGGTGGGGGGATAGGTGGAACACCCCATTTTGAAAAAGGTAATATATAACTGAGCCCTTTACTCATGGTCTAACAATAATAGAATCTGCTAAACATGCCAGATGCACTGTTGTTAAGAGATATATGATTCCAAATGCTTTGTCTAATTGCTTCATGAATAAAGGGACAGCCGGTATTTTCCATGCTTGATGTAGAACAAGGCTATTGTTACTAACGATGAACTGACTTGGTCATGGAATTTTGTAAGAATGCAATATTTGTGCTGTTGGCTTCTTTCTACATGTTACCTAATGCATTGAAGGATCTATAAACTTAAAACACCACCCCACCATAAAAGGATGAATCCAATGCTAATACTGAAGCATTCATCAGATGAGAAGCATTATCATAGTTTTCACTTAAAGGAGACAGAATTTAGAAAATAAGTCAGGACACCCCTGTGATCATTCAAGTGTGAAAGGAACAGTGGCTCAACAGAGCCAAAGACAAGTGCTCTAATCTCTGTTGCTTAAAAGCTGTGTGGCAGTGATCCCCCTTGCAGTTTCATCACTGAGGGTGACATCTACTTGGAAATACAATTTCACTTTTTTCTGGTTTTTGGGGATGCCTTCACAATTATATTCAACTGCTACTGTAATTGTCATTTGCAACCCAATATTTAAAACCAGTTTTATACACTTCCCATAGCCCTAACAGCAAGTGTACTAGCAGGGCACTAACCATCTCTTATAATTAATTCCTGTTAATACTATCCATATCCACTATCTTTGAATAACTACTGCCAACTTTCTGATTCATCACAGTCATGTAAGACAACCAGCTGCCAAAAATGTCACAACGAAATCTATCCTTATGCAACTATATGGAAGTGTGCCCTTTCTGTGCTACTCCATATCGGAATAATCTGCAGCAGTCACACCGTTCCCTTCGATGAACTACCACTGCACACTCCTTGTGAATCCAAGGCCCCCACCTCCCTTCTGGCTGCTGAGGCCAGGCAACCCTCATTGTGTGCATGGCCACTAAAAAGAAGTCTCAAAACAGTAGCAGAGCTCCTATGCTGGCAAGGCCTTCTCCTGGCTCCCTCTCTTCCATCCCACGTCGAAGTCTGGTATCTATTGTCACTGAGATAGATAGCAGACTCTCCAGTAGCCTCTTGATGCTCAGATTTACCTTATATTTAAACCTTCACTTACCTAGTTCCCTTGGGGGTAAAGCAGGCAAAGCTTCCTGAAAGACTCCAGAAGTTCAACACAACCAGTAGTTATCCTGCAGGTGGAGATTTGGCACCGATACACAAATGATACTTAAGTGCAAAAATGCCTTCAAGGAAGTAGAAAAAAAATCCCTACAATTACAAGCTTTACCAGGAACGTATCCCAGAGGGAACAAAACAAAAATACTGCGCCCTCAGTAACTGGATTGTTGATAAAGGACCCGAGGGGGAAAATAAATCTAGTGACATTCAAGGCTTGCTTGCACATGCAAAGAATTCTGCTGTTTCTCTCTTGCTCCTATTCCTAGAAAAACATTTTTCCTATGTTGTGCAAGATCTCTTCCTCCACATCCACCCACCCAGATTACAGGATCAGACTACTTCCCCCCTCCTGCCATTCCCAACTCTGCCCCCTGCCCCCCGCCCACCCAGATTGTCTTCCACAAAGCATCACTGCTGTGCAATCACTGTGGAGTATCCACACATTTCTTCTGCACTCAGCCACCAGGGAACTCTCTTCCAACCTCATTTCTGGGATGACCCCCAGCTGCTGCAGTAGCAGCACTCCTCCCACTTGGGAATAACATGCAGCCAGCTACAAGATGGCTGTGAATAGAATCACAAAAATTCTCCAGTACCACTGGTCCTTTCTTACTCTTAATTATTCTAGATGCACCTGGCATACACACATCACATGCTCCATCTCCAATGGTTATGAACACCTTTGTGTTAAGAATTCACATCTTCCAACATCTTACGGAATATGTCTGACATATACAAATATATATGACATCAGAAACTAGGAGGCTTTTGATTTGGTTTTTAGAAACTAGACCCTTCTTTCAAAATTATTATTATTCTAAAGAAAGCTTAGAAAGATCTTCCAGCTTCATCTCACAATGGGGCACAAGTTCTTGTTCTACAAGCTTTATTTTGCAAGGGACTACAGTAATATTTTATAGCCATTTTAGAAATAGAACAAGGACTTTGACAAAATCACTCTTTCCAGTCACTGCATTGTCATCTTAAATTATATTGCTTTCTATTAAGTTGTTCATTATTGGAAGATTCATATCAAACAGCTTAGTACCTGAAATTGTCTAGTATAAATTCAGTTTTTATGGGCTCCAAGTCTGAAATTTATTTCTGAATGAGAATGGAAACAGTGATAAAACAATTCCTACAAGTTACACTAGTGTAACATAAATGCAGTACTAAAATTAAGCACAATGGCCTCATGCAATCAAGTTTATTTTTTGAGCATGAATTTGAATTACTAGCTTTATCCTTATCTTAGCAGGTATGCAAATATGATTTTCCATTCATATTATGGTTAGTATCAATAGACAAATTTAAAATCTAGTGTTAGTTAAGTCATTTTTCACCAGAACTCATTAATTAACTTTGAAGGTTCATGTGAGGGTATTTTGCTGTATTAGTCAAACACCTATTAGTCCCTGTCATCATGAAGGGCATAATGTTTCAAAAGTTTATTTCTTATACTGTCCATTTTCTATGGGAAAACCCTGAAGTATTCGTCACATTTCCCTACAAATAAAAGAAAGATAAACCTTAAGCCAGGAGGGTGACAGAGTTCTTGCTATACTGGAGTTGTTTATAGACAGTCTCCTGTATTTTTAGTGCTTTAATTCACATACAGAGTTTACTGTCTTATTTAATATAACTGGACATAGTGGGCTAAATTGTTACTTTAAATCTGATACAAGCCAGTGGCTCAGCACCATGCCAGGCTCGATGATACAAGTGAAGGTACAGGTCCAGTACAGCAGCCAGGTCAAAAGCAATTTATTTAGAAGAGACAGACTTCCATTTCAGATTATTTTGCCCTTTCTCATTTGATGACACTTTATCTTTACAGAATACAGAACAGCCACTTGTTTCTCAGTTTGTCATCTCTTTAGGGTTATATAAATTTTGTATCATTTCAGTAGAAATTCAGTCAACGTTTTGGCCATTGAGGCTTGATATTCTGAAACATACCTTTGGTTGAAAGACTGCTTTGACTTTAAGCCATGTACTCCCTTGAACATCTAAGTGATTTAATTTTTCCCTTCTAAAGCTTCATTTAAAAAATCATATAACTGAGTATACAATAAACCCCAAAACAACAAAAAATTTTCCAATTCCACTAGGATTTTAACTTGCATGTTATTTATTCTGAGACCTTTATTTTCTTGCTAGTCCTTTTGTTTCTCCCTATTTTTTCTTTTTGCAGTTATGAACCAAATCAATCTCTAACTTTAAAGAGTTGAGCAAGATGTATCAAAACAACTTAATTTTCACTGCTGTTTAGTGCAAAGGTTAATTTTCCATTAGCATTCCCATTATTTTGTTGTATCTTATCCGCAGTTCTCCATTCAGAAAAAGCTGCCTTTGCCATTTGAGCAGAAAAAATACCAAACATAACCTTGTGCTGACATATGCAATTAGCTCAAGGTCAGTCAAGTGGGAAATAGTGGAAAGTGACAACCAGGAGAAATTATATAAAGCCAGGGGAAGGGAAACCTTTAACTACTCATGAGAAACTTTTTTTTTTTTAATCATTCATTAAGTCTTGTTTCTGATGCACCTGCCTTCTTTAAACTTAAAAAACTCTATCCTTCTGTCATGGTTTAGGAATGGTAGTCCCCAATTCAGTGCCCCCACTGAGATTCTCCCAAGCCAGATGCCACTTGCTCACTCCCCTCACTTCCCCTCCTCCTCCTTCCCTCTCCAGGGATGGAGTCGAAAATTGGAGGCACAAAAGGTGAAAATCACAGGTTGAGATAAGAACAATTTACTGGAAACATCAATGAGGTAAGAAAACAAACAGTAACAGCAACAATATTAATGACAAAAGTGTCACCCAGAGAGGGCGATTTACACACAAAATGCTCACCAAGCCCAGAACAATGAAAAAAATGGACCCTAAGCCCACCACTGGAAAGGGACATGCTTCTCCTTGGCAGAGACAGTCACTTTTCCCCAGTCCTGGGACCCTGGCAATGAGGTAAGATGGTACTGAATAATACTGGGTCCACCCAGCTCCAGGCTCCACACCCTCTCGGCTATGGCAAAACATTAACCCTGTCCTTGGCTGAAACCTGGACACCTTCCCATTTTTTAAAAATGTACCTTGAATTACCCATCTGTTACATCCCACAAAGAACAAATACTGCTTTCAGGGATCCCTCCAAACCTTGTGTTCAAGTGTAAAGCAGTCAGTCATTAAATACTGATGATACAAGTTTCCTTATGGCAGAGATGCGACACCTGGCACTTCCAACTGCCACTTCAAAACTAAAATACTTACATACTTCCTGAAGGTGCTCTGCAGATCAGCAGCTGCCCACGAAGACTCTTGCTACATATGTCTGAATGTGTGACCATTCTAATTTTAAAAACATGTTCTAGAACTTGATACAGTGCTTTGAAGATTTCTCTGAGAACTTGACACATAGAGAAAAAATATAGGTAAGCATGACATTTACAAAGCACTTTTGAAAAATCAGAAATGTTAAGTGAATCAGCAGGGTAGTGTGTTTCACTGCACTTTAGCCAAGTGGATCTTTTGTTAAATGCTTCCAATGGAATTCTGGCACTGAGCTGAATCTCCTAATCCGGTTGAGACAACAGAAGAATTTTGTGCCAAAATTACTAGGTCAAGATATTGTGCAATTAGTTTTAGGACCCAACTTTTGCCCACCTTTTAGGCAAAATTTATTGAAAGAGCTCTCCTTAAGTAAGTCTTAAGAAGTCTAGAGAAGTGTGTCTTCTGATGCTCATGCCTAAGTTAAAACCTAAGTTAAAAGGGTCATTTCAAGAGCTCCAAGTGCCTCGCTAGGATTAGGCAACTAATCTCTTGGTGATCCACACAAAATGATCAGAGTATATATAAACACACACAGAGGAACAAGAAACTCATAAATTGAAAAATGCTTAGAAATAGCACTTTGTGATCACTCTGTGGTAGAGTGTTCAGATGGTTCAACTTCCCATGACTGTGTTTTCTACATTTACAGACTTTCAGCAGGGTCCATCAGAAAGAAAATCAGAAGCACTGGGCAGGACTACCAAACACATATCACTGGGTAACACTAAGGACTTCCCTTCTCATTGTCTACAGTTTTTGTTATAGCGTTCTGCCTTCCATCACCAAAAGAAGAGAGAATTACTTTAAATTTTCTTACAAAACTAAGTTCATGCTGCAGAGAACTGCCTCCTCTTCTGTGGGTGTAGCAAGCCTACCAAAAAAGTGTAAGTGACATTTATATCAATGCAGGTCTTAACTCCTATTCTAGCTAGCAGTGAGAGTTTTGGCAATCAAGCTTCAATTTTTAGTGTAGATATGCTTGGCCCCTTTTCGGTTTTAATTAGAAAAGGCAACTAGAGATTTCTTCCCAAAAAATAAATAGAACGCTAGGTCAGGCAACAGTCATTTATTTATTCACTTAAACAAGCAAAAGTTATCCTCAGACATCATGGCTACCACTTGAGTAATACAAATCAATGCTACTGAAGAACAGGGAACAGCTTTTCTTTCACCCCTCCCATCCCAGAAGTAACAATAGAAACACCAGGACCCCTAGAGAAAAGAGAAGGAGAAAAATCATAAAAGGTACTTAGAATGAGCTGCAGAGTTGAAATGTGGACACTAAAAAATCATTAGCTAATCTACCACAACACCACAATCACCTCAAAAACAACTTTCATTGTTCCATTTCTACCAGGTACCAAATATATAGCACTGTTTAACAGCGATTTCAATGTGTTAACAACTGTCCTCAGCTGAAGCAGAACAGTAATTACTATTCATATTAAATTTGAGGCTACAAAGAAAGGTTTCCATAGACTACAGTGCACATTAATGAGTAGAGAGTGGGGGAGAAACAAAGCTACTTCTAAATTACTGTATGTCTCTATCAATCAAGCAGTTCGTTCTGTACCAATAGCTCATTGCAGACGCAATATCCTGACAGAGTATGGCAACTCTACTCACCCTGTGACAGTGCATCTGATGAATGTATCTATCAGGAATTTATCTGTAAGTCCCTTAAGTTGTAGGCCACTGAAAATCCCAGTTTGCTACTCCTGTGTGGGTGGTTTTTAATCAGACATCAGGAAAAAAAAAAAGCAAAACACACTGCATGCAAAACAACTGTTACTAAATGATTTAGTCTTCCTTATAACAGTCAAAGATATGAGTAAGGCATTCCTCAGATTTAGAGAAAACATTAGGAGTCTGTAGTTTTGCAGGCAAGGAGACCTTTTATTTTAATCCATTAAAAGAACCCAAAATAGTCAGCAGGTGGCCACATCTATCCATGTTTCATTAAAATCACATAAAACCTAAGTACAAAAGCACCACTGATTATTGCTCTAGAAAAACTGCATGAAAAATTCAAATACACACAGTAAAAACATCACCATATGCACAAGACATAATTTCTTAAAGCAAGTGTATGGAATGCTGATCCAATTTTACACATACCTTGCAATATTAAGTTGATATTTATATTACTTGGCAACAATGGGAATTTCTAAAAGCACTGTTATGAGAAGGGAAATGTTCATATACAGTTTAATATGTCAACTATCATAGTCCTAAAAAAATTAGCATTTACAAAATACTTGATAAAAATATCTTTTAAAAGTTGTCCGAGAGGTACATAAAATCAACCCAAAATTTTCATGGTATTTCATTCATTCTTGTCACCTACAGATTCAGTTTTCTGAGCCTGTGGAGAAGAAAGAAAGAAAGAAATTAAATTACTATAGCAAATTGCTATCATGTACCTAAATACCCAGGCTATCCTTACTCCTTCGATTTCTTTGTTGCAACAGCTCAGTTCCAAGCCTGTGTCCATACACATTTACGCAAGCGGAACAGGTACAGTCACACACTTCTCTCAACTCATCGGCCCCAGCTTTTCAAAAGCAATACAAGCCTTACCTGTCAGCTTCCATGGTTCACACTGAAAAGCACCACACTACCACCTGTTTCTATTCACTGCACACATGCTGAATGCTCTACCGCACCCTTAACTTTCACTGTTTCAATCTGCCCTTTTACTGACAGTGTTCTGGGTGGGGCACCTCTGGATGTTGAAACACTAACAGTGGAGCGAGATGCGAATCTGCAATAACATTATGGGCAATAAAAAGAAACATTATGAACATGCTAACAATGTCTGAAAGGCTGAATAATTAAAAAACACTGATTCAATCAGCAGGAGGTATGTGTGGAAAGTACCTCTTCAGCTTTATTTTCACCATTTTCAGATGGTGTAGTACCTTCCTTTGCAGCTTCTTGCTTTTCATCCTTCTTCCCTTTAGCACCTTTGCTGGCCTTTGTTCCAGGTTCCTTCTGACAGAAGATTAAAAACATGGCCATAGATGTTGTATGAGTAGCCAGAACCCTGCATCTTTATCAAAAAAACTTTCCTATGAACTAAACAGCAAGTCTGGGCAAGCTGCACGTGCTGGACTTTAACAGAAAACCATCTAAAGGCTACCTGGAAATTGTAAATCCACATGAATTATACAGAGACTCAATATTTCTAGATAATCGTGGTGTCTGCATCTTTAGTGTTTCTGCTAATTTTTTCAGGGATACAAAATCCCATCAGACTACTTAGGTAGAGCTGACCTCTGAGGTAGATACAGGATATCCGTGTGAACAAACCCAATTACGGTATATTGAAAGCTTATTCAGCCAAGTATAAACACCACGCTGTACGTGTAACTACAGCACTACACTTTCGATTAACATAAAATATTAAATTAGATTTTAAAAATTAAGCTTTTTTGTTGGCTGTCCTTTTGTTACTTTGATAACATCTGTGATGGTCATTCCACGTCAACAAAAGAACCAATCGACACATTAGGGAGGCAAACACCGATAAAATTCCATCTGCAGCAACACAAAGCAGAGAATTTAACAAAAGGAACTAATCTAATAGCCACAGTTTAATTTTGAGATTTGCTCTTAATTCCTGTGTTGAATTCTGCTATTTTTTTACAAACCCTTTGTCTACGTACTTGTTTATGTTTGTGATCTAAAGGTTAGCAGAGACATAGGTTAAGTATTTAAAGTGCAATGGGATAAAAATGTTAATGGTATTGCATTTACTATTTTACATTAGTATTTAAAGTAGTTCTGATAAACACTGGATATCTTTCCTGGATATCCACTGGATATTCACTGGATATCTTATCCTCCAAATTCTCCATGCAAAATGGCAGTAACAGCTATGAACAGGGATATTAAGGTCTGCCTTCCTTCATTAACTACCTTTCCCCACTGATCCCCATACAGGAGTGGGACAGTGAGGTGGGAGCACCAGTAACCCCAGTTCCAGGGCAGCCTGAATGACTCCTTCTACCCCTCAGCATCAGTGTTACATAGCAGCTGTGGAAATTAATTTGGACGCTTACTGGTGGTATGAGCATAGTACTAACTCTTCACCTACAGAAGAACAAACTAAGGAGTTGACTTAGTAAACTCATAATGTGCAAGCTTTTAACAATAAAAATTATTTCAAATCTGTGCCATCTTTCATTGTTTACTAGCAAGTTCAGAGTTCACACATACTGTTTTCTGTTTAGGAGACCAAAATTAATACACTCCTTAAAATGTAACCCAGTTTGGGTTTGGAGAAAAAGATCAGTGTCTTAAAAAGTTACTTAGACAAATGTCATAAAGGATTTGAGTCACTTGAAATACACTTCAAACATTTTTCATGCAACTTAGACTGAATCCATAACACTGAGCTCATCCCACAGGTACGTGAAGCTGTAGAAGCTACCACATTCCCTTCTTTATTAATAGTCTTTTTAAGAGGAGAGCAGGATGGACTCAGCAAGACCTTACTGGTAATTTTATTTGATAAATCACACAGCGTTTAAAGTCAGAGTTTTACTTTCACATGTAGACTTTGTATCCTGGCACTAGCCCAACTGAGATGGCAATAAAAGGACTTGAAAAATGGAAGTGTGAGGAGTGCTAGACTCAGTGTCCAGCATGGGGGCTTTTTTTCCCAATAAAGCAATTGCTCTTATTCAACATTCCCCTTCGGCACAAATAAATCTACAGTTTCTGAAGTACATAATTTATATGCAGAACTCCTGAAAAGATATTTCAGACACTAATAAGATTTTAATTTGACTGTAACTGGCCTAGAAAACCCAAACCATTCAATTTAAATATATTTAATTTCACCTTTAATTACAATTGTGCATTCTCAGCAACAGCCAGGCTTCAAGAACAGATAAGAGTTTCTCACTACAAAATGAAGTACTGCACCTCTAGACAAGGAAACAGGACGACACAGAGTAATCTCAAATGCTTCTGTAGAAATTGCTAGGTCTCAGGTAGAGTTTACTCCACCAAGCCTGTACTTTTCAGGAAAGGTGTAGTAAAGGTAAAAATTCTTCTTAAACTAGCAATTCACTACAAACTAACATGGTCTGCATATCAAACAGGCAAGACATTTTCTTTGGGCCAGTAATGAGGCCAGGAAGGGGTGGAACAGAAAGAAAAGAATGATCTAATTTGTGGGCTTTTTCCAGGGAGGGGGGGCAGGGAACTGCAGAAAGGGCAGGGGAGCCCATGCCTCAAAAAAAATGCTGTGAATTGAACTGTTTGCAACGTAAAGAAGGAGTATACTTGCTTACTATTGGCTAAAATGATGGTAACTAAAAAGAAGGAGTATTTACCTTTGTTGTTTTCCTTGGTTTGGGTTCAGGTTTTGGTGGAGCAGGTTTCTATAAAATATTTTTAGTTGCACAACTCGTTAGACACATTACCAGAAGCCTGTCAGCCTCCTCCACACCCTGCTCCCCCCCACTCCACACCTTCCCTTACTTCCTGCTCAATAGTATGCATCTAGAAAAAGTCTGAAAAACCTTAATGCACAGATGCACCTCATCTCTGTACACACCTGTTTGCATTAGTTCACTCATCTAGAAGTGAAGGTAATTTGGGAGTCATTCTATGAGTAAAACATGGAGATTAGTAGTAACTATTAAAAAACACCCCATCAGCTATGTTCTAACAGAGAAGAGGAACTAAAATCAAGGACTAGCAGTGGCATCAAATGAAGTCCTTGAAAGACAGCTCCTTCTTCCCAGAGAAGTAGCTGCATTTCCACAACTAACATCAGCCTGCAAAAAGATACAAAGTCAATACTGCACCTAACAGAGAGTAGTGTTGCACTGAAGTGGGGAAATATATCTTTTGTCAGAATAACCTGAAAACCTGAAACCAAGAAAACACAGATAACTTCATTGCTAGAGTTCTTAAATACCCCTCAGCAAGAGTAAAAATTGAATCAAGCAAAATGTAAAAAACCTGTTTGGTCTGAGAAACCATATGTGCTTAGAAAAGAATATACCGAGAGGTACTATACATACTTACAGCTGACAGTCTTGCTGATCGTCTTGTGGGCTACAGGGAAAAAAAAAAAAAAAGAAGAGAACATTTTTATAGACTTACAGGAAAAAGTATCCAAAGCAACATAGTCATTTCATGGGACAGCATAAAATATGCATCTACCAAAATATATGTCTATTGCCAAACACAGTTCACATCTTCCTCACCTTGGACACTCAAAATTTTAAAGGGACAAAGTGATGTGAAAGTTAGAAACAGAAGTTGTTCAAGAATTATAACATCTAAATCTCCACACAGTTAAATATCTCAGACATCCCCCTCTTTTACAATTACATCTGAGTCCCCTCCTGCTCTATGAAAGGTTCAGAAATCCAGAAAGATTGACTACCTGTGCAAAGGACTCTGAACCTTTTTCATACATACTTAGAAACATGTTTTTAGAATCTAGCAGATGTTACTTGTAATAGCGGGTACAAATACCATCTGATTAACAGCTGAATAAAGTTAACATCCTTCTCTAGAGGATAGCAGTGCACTAAGATTTCAAAACATAAAACGAAGTCCTTCCACTTCCTCAGTTCTCCACACACTTGCTCTCAGAGTCCAGGTGCACAAAGACAGCTGCAGGATGAGAGGGAGAAACGATTTCTTCTATTTAAACACAAACCTCAAAAGGAAAGACTTGAGCCAGATATTCTGCTTCTCTCCAGCTTTATCACTTCAATATACTTTCCCCATTAAATTTTATTTCACCCCGCTCTTTCTCATAAATTCATTACTGAAGTCTTAAAAATAGTTGTTAGCTTGTTAGTTCATTCACAATATTTTTGTTTTAATTAAAAAGAGATTCACCCAGTTACATAGCATGGTTAATAAACTGAATTAAAGTCTGGTCTATGGTTAATAAACTGAGTCAAAGTCTGGTATATTTAATAAAACTAGTATTACACCTGTAGCCAAAATAAAGGAAGAACTAAACTGCAACAAATATCCAAAATAACTCAGCTTAAAAAGAGATTCAAAAATACTTCTTAATTGCATATTAAGCATTTAAGTTGAGCTGAAAAAACATAGCTCTGCACATCCTGTAACAGGAAAAAGCTCATGTTAATATCTGAAGAATGTAGTAATTTGTATTCATTGGAGCCATTTAAGAATTCTTGGTGGAAAGCAGTTGTGAATAGTTCAAATCTGCATCCAGCAAAACAGAAGTCAAAAAAACCCTAGATATTTTCAGCTATGAAATATTTCTGCATCATTGACAGCAAAAAGGTAAATCTCTCTTTTCTTGGCAATTTAGAATATCAACTGCTTAATAAGCAGCCTAGCATTATTTTACGATAGGATAAACAAAGCATTTCAGTTGGTCAGGTAATCAAAGAACTCCCAACTCAAGGCATAGTCTTTCATAAATCTGCTTTCTTAACCAATTATTTCTATCCCTCAACATTTAGGAACTGAAATGTTTTGCTAGCATCTACTTTTTAAAGGATAATATGTTGATTTAGATAAGACATAATTCTCTCCCCTACCTCCCAACTGTTCCTGTTCCATGACTGGTTTTATAGCAGGATTCTTTGCCATAAGAACATCAGCATAAACCATAAGTTCTTAAAAAATGCTTGACAGCTAAGTAATTTTAATTCTCATTTGGCATTTGTATATATTTTGTGTTATCTGATTATAAGGAGGGAACTAGAGCCAAGTCAGCAAAGGTCATGTTTTCATCTGCTTTGGGAACCTCTCTCTCCTCCAAACAGCTGTACTAACCCAGAAATCGGCAGCTCACCCAAGAGTCTGTTTGACACTGGCCCACTAGCAAACATCTACAGAAACAGTCTATGAAAATGAGCAGACAGAACAACACTCTGCACTCTCCTACTGCACCAGCTTCCGGCAATCTAAAGTTGCCAGCTTTCCAACCTGGATATCATGTACACATCGTGTGTTTAAATAGTCCCCAAGGGTTATTTTTTAGACTAATTTATCTAATAACCTACTACTCCCTTACACTTTGAGTTTCCATAACATCCTGTGTCAATGAGTTCCATAATGGGATTATGCAGCGCATCGAAAATAAAAAGCAAAACCTTCCCCCATCAGCTGTCCTTCCTTTTAACTTCTTGCCTCTTACTTTCATTAGATTCCTCTTGCCTACAGCTTTCATCAGGAGTAATTCCCTAACTGCCTTTCTCTGTGTTACTAACCATTTCACCACAACTTTATTATATAAACGATGAATAATCCTAGAAAAAATCTTTTGTTGGATTTTTTACTTTGCGGTCCTTGGGTTTGTTTTTTTTTTTTTTTTAAGCTGCTCTACATCCTTTATTTGTCCCACTGCACTTGGTATCCTTTTAGTTCTGTCATGGCCCCTATCAGGAGAGCTTCATTTAGTAGTCCCACATCTAAGAGAACAAATTAATCTTGTGATACACTGATGCTTAGTTTGTCCCCTGGCATTTTTTCCTGTGTTCTAGTTACTTTCTGTTTAGAACTACGGACATTTTCTAGTAACTATTCACTGTGATTTTATAATCTCTCCCCTGATTAACAACTCATTTGGTGACCATCACTGGGTCTTCCCCTCCCCCAAGTATTAATTTTCATTTTTCCATATTGAATTTATTTTGGTATTTTATCACTTAGCTATTTATCAGTGGCATTACAGCCTTCTCAGCCTCTCTCGCTTCTGACTACCCTGACAATTTTTTGTAAATTTCATCAAAATTTGTCATTTCTTTAGTACTGCTTCTCCTAGAGATCATTAACAAATATATTCAGCAGCACAAGCCCAAACAAAAATCCTTCCAATATTCCACTGATAATCTCTTCCATTATGAAAATTAACCTCCACTCTTTCATTCCCTTCTCATAAGTTTTTATGTTAGAAATTCTTAGAAAGATTTTCCATGCTAGTTAGTTTCTTTAAGAACCTGCTTGGGGAACCTTATCAAAGAGTGCTCTTTACACATAAGTAAACTATAGAACATACCAATAGTTTACTTCCTATTTTCCTGTTCAAATATGCTCAAAGATTAACAAGCAGAGCAATAAATTGTTAATTCATATTCACCCATTCTTTCCAAGGTCCTGATTTAACCTTGTCTGCCACAAAAGAACATAAACTAAGAAAACAAATTCTTATAATTCTCTACCTGTTTTTAAAATTCACATTAAGGACTGTGAAAAACAAACTAGCGAACTTTATTGTAGACATCAAGATATCACCTGCTGTCTTCTTGCCTTCTCTGACAGAATGTACTGTGTCCTTAAAACAAATCCAGTCAAAGAAAATACACAAATGTGTCAGCTGCTCCAGTTTGGAGTCTGCTATCTTAATTCAATTCCATCAGTCACTTAAGCTAAGAATAGTTTTGAAGTAGACTGGCTGAGGTGTGTGAGGCATTAACCCTCCTCTGCCAACCCACCAGAGACAGAGCAACAGTTCCAGGCAGTAACATACTACTCACTATTGCCACAATATCCACCTGAGTCTGCCTATCAAAGCCCTAAACCTTCTCAAATTTATTTGGTGTACTAATAAGTTGTACACCAAGACAAACTCAAGCCAGACAGGGAACAAATGTGGTTTACTGCCATTATTCCCATTGAAAACACGTCACCAGAAATATCAGAGAAATGCATAATCCTCTGATATACACGACTGCAAGCTCCAGTTAAATAATTACATGCCAAAACAAATTAAATATATACATATATATGCACTTGCCTCTTGTTTAGTTACTTTTGCTGCATCCTTGCCTTCAGCACCCTCTGGAGACTGAAAGAAAATATTAAATCAGTGTTTTTATTACAGACTTAAAAGCACGCAGGCAACAGCAAAACAAAGATTATGGTGAAGATTGCTCCTTCATTTGCAACAATTGAAAGCAGCCTGACAAATCTGCATCAGTATGTACAATCAGCATTGTAGGCAAGCCTGTCACTTTACCAAAACCAAGCAAGAACCTGAGGACTGAGCACCAGGTACATACATATCACACCACACACCATCCCTTAGTCCCTCTAGCCAATTAACTAAAGCATCCACAGCCCTTGGTAGCACAACAGTAGGAACTGGAAATCTGAGGTTTGCTCTGTGATGGCTTTTGAAATCCCCAAGAAATTTAACACATTTCTTCCTAAACATGAACTTAACCTGTTAGTAGATGCAGGGAGATGAACCAAAAAACCACAGCATTACTGAAATGAATGATTTATTTACCTCCTTTACTCTTTTTTCATCTCAGCCTCACTCAGCTGGAAGTTTTAAAAGTATCCTTCCATCACATCTCACCTCCTCCATCAGAAGAGCATAAATCAGTAAAACACTGAGTTATTGACAGGAAGAAACAGTTGAAAAGAAACATATTGAGAAGAAACATGTTTCTTCTCAAGAACAAAGTATCAGCCAGAACATTGTAACACTAATCTCTGATAGGTACTGGAAAAAGGTTAGTGAAATTAAAGGAGGTGGGGGCAGGTGAAATCGAGCTTTTCTTTTGTTTACAACTCAAGATTAATTACTTCACATTTTGCAAATGATTGGGTTTCCCAAGTAGGAGCAAGCAATTTCTGGATAAAGAGTGAGCAGCAGTAGTTAGAGGAGAACTACAGGAGTGGAATATTTCGAAAAGGCATTTAACAGACAGCACAGAAGACAATTTGGTGGCTGTTTTGTTTTTCAGTCAAGCAAGCAGGCTAGTTATCTTTTCCCTTGTCTTTCCATTTCAGTCTTAATTCAAACTTCCTCATGGATTTTGACACAAAATGTCTGGGAGTTCGAGAGCCCTGGTTTGGAGCAGAGAAAATGACCGGCTCGTTTGCAGCAGATGACCAGCGCCTTGTCCTGGCACTGGGCTCTAACACTCCCAGAAAGACACCCCCCCACCAGGGAATAAAACGTGGCTTTGTTACTGTGCGCTCTCCCGGCAGAAAGGAAGCACGCCACGAGAGCAGCTGCTTTTAAAAAAGCCGAGGACTGATCATGTAAGTAGCTTGAAAACAGCAGGAAGTTAAGCAGCATCGCACAGCGTAGAGCAACTCAGAATAGCAACAGTCAGGCATCCAAAATGGAGCCTGACTGCTCCCTATGCAACTGCAGCCTCACCAGACACCTGCAGGATCGTTTCAGGTTTGCATTTCTACAAGTTTTTCAGTTTGGTTACTAAGGAGTTACTACAGCTTGATGTTTGTGATGCTGGGAGCATCAGAAGTCAGAAAGAAAACAAAAAGAAGTCATTCCATGATTACTGTCAGTAACAAAGTCCTGTTTTCTACAACTTCCCTGTTCAGCTCACAATACAGGGCATGCTCTGGGTATAGCTTTTCTGTAGTCCACAAGTTCCTAACATCTGTTTCTCCCAAATGAATTTTCTCAGGTCTAACAAACTTGCCCTGGACCCTTTGCTGAAGAGGGAACTCGAATAGCATCCTTCCTGTCCTGGGCAGGATCTATTTACATGGAAGTTCTCTGAGATTTTATAATCTTTTCCTTGCAGGGGTCAAGAGACTTTAGATTTACAGGGGGAGGGACAGAAAGATGGCGTGATTCATTTCATTTGGAAGCCAAGCTAAAAAACTCATCATAAACTAAATGAAGCTGACTGACACTCCACAAGCAGGCTACTTTACCCTGCTTCACTTTTAGGAACCACAGAGCTCTGAGAGAGGGTTAAATTATCCAAAGATGGTACTGTCACATGCCAATAGCCTTGCAGTAATTGCACAAGAGCTAACTCTCCACCTGCAATAATGCACACTTAACACACAGTAATTTATCCCATTCTCTTTAGCACTCATGAAAGAGAAGTCTCCTACATTTCTGGTAGACAGGGCAGTCTGATTTTAGATGCCAATACTACTGCTTGACAAAAAACTGCTCACAAGGCTAACCGCAGGGGGAAAAAATTATATTAAAATACTCGTAATGCAACCACAACCTCTGTATACTAACTACTGTGATATATTACACAACACACTTCAATTAAGTCAGATAATTAATTAGCCCAGCATTCTCTCTCAAGTTAGAAAATCCAACAGCAATTCTGAAGGCCACATAACTTTCTCCACGGAGGGACACGGAGAATAATAATAATTTCAGAGGTGTGAATAAGCAGCAAGGGGTTCAGACATGCTCTCATTTCCATTTCAGACCTGCTCCCTCCTCTCTGCAATCACTACAAGTCCAGGCGTTTGGCAGCTGGGCTCATCCTCCCGGGCCTTGGCTCCCCAGTACGCTGGCAGAGCTGTGTGGGAGGCCATGGCATGAGTAAGGTCATTGATGCAGTTGAAAAATAGCCTGCTGCTTAACAAATGCATAAATATTATAATATATAGACAAATTATAAATATATAGCCTTCCCCCGCTCCAGCAGAATTATTTACTGCACAGCTGCACAAACAATTGAGTCGGTACAAGAGACAAGAATGCAGTGGCACGGGGCAGCTGCAGGCAGCCTGGGACTCCATCTACTTATCTATTGCAGCTGATAGACACACCAAAAAAATTCTATGTCAGATATGGCTACAGTGTATTTGTTAAAAGAGGAACAGAAACTTATTTTCCCCTCTATGAGTTGTGCTGAGTCCCAGCTGATGTGGTTCTTCGTACCAGTTTTTGCAGTACTTTCTCCTCTCCCCAGGGAAAAGAGAGATTTATACACAAACGGATTTGCGCCAAGCATAGTTCCCAAAGAACTCAGCATGCCACAAGCAGAGACTGTCTGCACTTCTATCTGGAGTCACAGGACTTTTATGTAGATACCACCAAAACCTTAAAGTCTTTGCCCTTAACTATTCCACAGGAACCCTTCCTTCATTTTTTGTCCTAGGGACAAACTATTGAAGAACTTCTGGTTTCAAAGCAACCAAATGCACCAAGTAACCCATCCCCTTGGCACATTCTTCCACATGACGTAATGCTATGGCTCACCATATTTCACATGACACCCCAGCCACATTAAAATGCACCCTGGATACTGTGCCTCATATCCTAAGCTACTCAGGAGCAGGGATATCCACAGTGCAAGTTTTGTGCAGCAAAATCAAAGACCAAAACAAGCACTGAATCACTTGACAAGGGCAGCACTCCAGCCTCAGTAATTCTTCAGCTGTACTCCATCATATGCCTGTGTTACACTCACAAAGTAGTCCCTATAGGCCTGCTGCGCCTGATACTGTATGGATGCCTACAAGAGACAAGACATAAAATAAAAAAGCAAATAAGGACACAGACAACAGTGATTTTTTTTCCTCATAGAAATACACACAAGGAAAGAAAACAACTGGCTATCTCTAAATATGCTTTTGACATTTAAACTACTAGCAAGTTTTAGGTTCAGATGACCACACATTGTGTCATATCTCAGTTAGCACTATATATTGGCAATAAGATTGCAAATTAAGCTGTAGCTAAGCTTTGCAAGATCTGTCAAAGCTGCATAATTTCCAAACCGTAAGATTGTCTATCAGCAATCGGCACTTTTTTTTCCCCCACTTGCTTTTACCCCAGTTATTTTTAAGAGCAACCGTGAAAATGAATTTGAGTGGACTGGAAAAAACAAAGGAATATTAATAGATGGCAGAGAATGTTAAAAAACCCCGGAAGGAGTATTAGCATTGAGCCCATTTGTACACCCAGCTCTTGCATTTCACCAGCTGTGAAGTATACATAAGAACCAGTGTTTCCACACACCAAGGCAATGCTGCAGTATCTGCAATGCCAACATCATTACAGAACTGTGAGGCTGAAAACTGAGAACTAGACAACTGTTTCATGTAAACATTTAATAGAAAATACAGGTAAATGTCCTGGTTTTGTTGTTCTTAAGGCTGTGTTATTTGAGAGAGACGCACCACAAAACAAACATAAAGGTTCATTTTTTCTAATCAAAACCCCAAAATATAAGCAGTACGTAATGACAGTACAATAACTCAAAGCAGTTAAGTCACTGATGTCTTTTGAGAGATCCAAAGATACATGTTTGAACTAGCAATGTCCAGCTTCTGGATAAATATTTTGCTTGCACTATTATGAATGGATTTATTATAAAGGACTACATTAAAAAGCTGGAAGAATGAGAATACAAGTATGTGAGAAGTAACAGTCAGTAGAAGGTCGGTATAAAATTAAATAGATGGTTCATTCTCTGAAGGATTTTATTACAAGCTGAAACTCAACACCTTGGCTCTGATGGTACAGAAATTAGTCCTTTCATACACACATGAAAACAAAACAAACAAAAAAAGCAGATGCAAATTTCATTCTAACTACCATATTAAGAAGTTAAAAAGGCAGAAAGCATTAACTGTCCTAGCACGAGCATTCTGAATAGCATTTCCTCCCATCTTTGCAAGCTGTTTGGTTCAGCCACATCTTGATACACTGCCTGCAAGGGGATTTGCCCATAGGTTTCCCTGGCTCACTCTTGCAGCTGCAATTTCCATGATGTAATGCTTTTGGTCGTTCCTCCTACATTTTTTTCACCAACCAAAGTAAGGTAAAAGCTTGCAAAAAAAAACCCCACATTGCAAGCACAGCAGATGTATCAAGTCTTAAGTCTTTTTCAGGGTTTATTGCACTCTTTGCCTAAAATTTTTCTAACCCTCGTTTCCCTCTGAGTAGAATTCTGCATTAGACTAAATATAATTCCATCAACAGTTTCCCTATGCATGCTGTATCTCCTAATTATTTGGCCTCAGAGCAGCTCTGAATTTTTTGCTAGTTCATAAATGTAATTAAAATGCTGTTTATTTTTTGGTTTAGTTTAATGAAGACTACCTGTCGACTAATTTAACACCAACCAACTACTGCAACACCCTTCTAACTATTGTTTCCTCATTTAGCTCCTCCAGCATCTTATCATTAACCTTTGTTTACAGCTAGTTCTTTGATCTGTTTTCAGTACATAGAACAGTGCTCACTGCCAAGCCAATGTGAATGAGCTTTGCAAGGAAAATTAATTCCCCCTAACAAATGCTTTAAGAAATCAGGTATTCTTCCTACTACACAGCTTCATTTCTTTTTTCTACCAAGAGTCTGATCCTGGATGAGGAAAAAACTATGCTAGCTGCTACTCAAAGAAAAAAAAAAGAAGTAATTCTGCCAGAGCCACAAGGGAAGTACGGCATAAAACTGTTTAGTGGCTGGCTGGATTTTTTAAATACTTATCAGAAATTATATCTTGTTCTTGTTCTCTTTCAAGAAATATGAGGCTGAGTTTTCCTGTATATACATGTAAATATGTTCTTCACAAAAAAAAACCCAAAACAAACAAAAAACCCACACAAAAACCCATGCTGCTTTTTTTTTCTGTAAGTATGTAATATTTGAATATTTTTGTTAATAATTATTACAATATGACACAATGTCATTTTTAGAATTTAAATCCCTCTATTTTATATCTATTAAGAGCAAAATACTTAATTTTCTAACTCTTTGGGGGAGAATGTCAAGATCATAAAGATCTGAAAAGATGAATGGTACTTAAAAGTTTAAATTTAAAGACAAGCATTAATATCCCTTGTATTAATATGCTAAATACATATTAATTGGGAAAAATCAGGGAAAACACTTCCTGATCAAAGTTTCCACTCTTGCTTAAAGATTCAAGCCAAACAGAGTGACTTCTTGACATGCAGTGCATTTTCAAAGAATATACAAGAAAATACAAATACAAAAAGCCTGGCCATAAATAAAAACAGTAGGTGCAGAAAATGCATTTTATTAAATTCCTTAATTCTGGAAAAGTGACTTCTTCAGCTTTATGCTCTTCCAGTCAAGATAGAAAATCAAGTTAGAACTGGGGTATTTCCAGATAACAAAAACCAGACAGAATAAGTGCTTTTTCAGAAGAGGAAATTCCTTCATTGTAGATTGGGGTTTTGCTATTCCCACAGAAAAGAGGGTCAAAGATTGACAAATATAATTGAAAATGCCTTTTTATTTAATATGACAGTTAAAAAAAATCTCACAACAGGTTTGGCTTCTATTTTCTTTCCAAGTTTCTCTTCCCTGTAGTCAGTTTTTGAATATGACATCTACCTATGGCAGAGTGAAGAAGTAAGAGCAGTTTCTAGAGGCTCAGACAAAAAAAAATAGCATTGTAATTTAAAATTAGACAGACAGTTCTCTATTCAAACAGTGAAGTAATCAGCTGCATTTTGAAAAATACGAATCAGCCATAGGAGCAGTGAGCACAGAGCATTTGAAATTGTTCAGTTTCCCCTGAACACCAGATGTGAAAATTCAGCTAGGTAATAAATAAATTCTTGTCTCCACATTTGCTTAACCATTTTACTACCACCATAAAAATAAAAGGCAGATTCAAAAAATATGATGGATGAAATCCAGTCCCCAATATTATTTCTCTAACTTTCAAAGCTGATGACAGTTCTGCAAGTGAGATGAAGCTGCTGAACTCATCCAAGTCTACATATAGAGGCAGTTTTTAAAACCTTCAAGATTAGGTTCCAAAATCTGTATTTAAATAGCACTGATCAGATTTGCAAAGTAAAACTAGCACACAGTACTTCTGAAAAAAAAATTATCTAAAGATAGAAATTACATTTAGATAACTACTTTCAACAACAACTGATTCCCTAAAATAGCCACCTCTGACAAACAAAAATACTCTGAAAGACTGAAAAGAGATGTTTAGTGTCCTCTTCTGCCAGAGGATATTACTGTGATAAAACCACAATAATCTAGAAAAAGGACATTTATTGTTGTTTCAACTAACTGATACCACAGAACATCAAACCTCTGAGATGATGATAGCAGGTACCAAAGGCACAACTTGTCCAAAGCCTTAGATACACCCATCTCTTACATCCCAGTAATAATCAGAGCTGTGGTTAAAAGGAGTATTGCTCTACCACAACAGCCAGAATGAAGAGCTTCACAGGCAACCAAAATGCAGCTTCAAGCATAAAGTAAAATGTCTCCAAGCAGGCACAGGTGGGATAAAGAAGAAATGATGCAGCAGAGGTAAAGGATTATTTCCTTCTACAAACAGACCCCCTACTCATATCCTCAACTCTGCATGAGAGGAACAAAACACTGCAGAGGTACAAATGTCCTTAGAGCTTGATTTTCAATAATGGAAGTACTCTCTGCTACTACTAACTCAGGAAACACTAGGTCAATGGAGAAAGCTAGGTGAGATGAACAAACATACCAATAATCCCAACAAAGCTGGTGTTGATGGGACCACACACAATTCTTTTCTGCAGACAGATTCCAACATTCTTAGAGAACACAGCATTGTATATTTGCAGCTTTCACCATTACCAAGAACACCCCCTCTTTACTATGGTAAGATAGGAGCTGTATCTCCAAAAACCAGTAACTTCCAAAGACACCAGGGGGGTAAAAACCCACGAAAGAAAAACCAAGCCCCATGCCTCCTTCCTCCGGTGCTGCAAGAATACAATTTGAGCACTGAGTTTTTCTGACTATTCTAATGAATTTAAGAATACTCCTCTAGAAACTCTGAGTTAGGGACAATCAAATCAAAGATGAATGCCTGGTTGCTGCTAAGAAGCATTCTGCCCTTCTCCACATAATCATTCCTGCCAATTCCAGCTTAACTCTTTGTGTAAAGGTATGGGGGACTAGACCAGCAGTCAGATCTGGCCAAAAACTACCTCAAACAAATATGATATCCCAAAGGTTAAATCAGAATAAGGACAGGAATGGGCATCTGGAATTTCTGCTTCTGGCCTGGATATGCCAGCTTGAAATACCTGTTTGAACTACTGTCCAAACGGTGAAGTCCCACGCTGCCAATTCTGCCGACAATAAAATGGGTGTAAGAGCATCTTACTTCTTACTTGCATGCAGTCAGCTGCCCATTCCCAGCCTACTCCTTTCTAATGGGTTACCACACATGCATTGTGCCACTGTGCAGCATCTCTAACTTGGATCAGTAAAATGACCCAGGATTTTGAAAAAATTCCAAATCATGCTCAATAGACAAGCTGTAGGAGAGTCATGGCCTGAAATGTAGTTCCAGCATATTGAAGAACATTTTTGGCTATTGGACCATGGGATAAACCACAGTGCCAGCTTAGTGCAGTTAAAGAACAGAAAGTAGATGGTGGCTATGATGATCCTACAAAATGCTAACTTCCAAGAGAAATCTCTTGATCTGGTTTACTTACACTCAAGGCAAAAGACAATGTTACAATCCTGTCAAGCAAAATTCAACTTCATACAACTTCTCCTAAAGGAATGACACACCTTGGAGAATACCATGCCTATACACAGCTACTCTTTGGGTATAAAACAGCAGAGAAAGTGAAGTTTTTCAAGAAACACGAAAGAAAAGCAACCTAAAACTAAATAACACGTAGGTATATTCTGTTTACATATATAACTACATTCCATTTACACAAAGGGCTTTTTAATTTTTTTAACAAAACAATACTGATACTCTAGCGCACACAAGAACATTGCCCATATTTGAGTGTTGAACTACCATATAGAGAAAGATTACATGTATCTAGTCAATTTTGAAGTCAGAGGTGATGACTTACAAAGATTGTACTACTAGCTTCACCTCATCAGATATAATGTGTTCATGTGCACAAGGAGTATGGAGAATAATTTTTAATTGACCATTCAGTGAAAACCTAGGAATTTTTAGGTTGCCCCTTCAATAAGTCCAATTGCATTTTAGTGTAGTCTAAGAAGATAAATTTATACAAATTACCATCAATTGCTAATAAATGAGTCAGATTTATAGACTGGTATAAAATTATCAGAAATGTTTTAGATCATTAAATCCCTTTTAATGGTCAACAAACTTTTAATCTCCATAACTCAATAACAACAATAATAATAATAGCTAAAATTACATAATTAGCTCTAAGTTAAAGTGTCTTTTACATCAACAAATATTTGCTGCATGTATTTAATAGCCCTGTATACTTCATTTACTGCAAAGTGGCATAGAAGCGTTGCTCAAGCATGTTTTCTCTTCAGTGCCACTCAACATTGCTATATTGTTTTATATCTAAGCATATCATGCACAGATAAAAGTTTTTGATCTTTTCTGCTTAATTTTTCTATGAAAGATGTAGATCCTTTGAGTCAGCCTGGTCAACTGACTTTGTTGGCCTTCTTGAAGTAGGCCAATTAGGCAGTTTTCCATTACTTTTAAAGACACCAAGGTCTAGAATTCTGGAATAGGTACAAATCCAGCACAATTTCTAAAATTGTAAGTGACAAAACATCCTTCTCCCTTCTACTAGAAGGCTCCTGCAATCTTAAAGATGCTCTGGCACATCTGTTCTGTTTGTCTTGCTTGAATTTAAAGTGCATCTCTGCATAGCAATCATCTTACCTGTCCCTGCAAGGCATGCTGAAGGTGGAAGTCCACCTGAGGACTGTGCTGACACATTAGGTAGAAATTTGTCAAAGTCAGGGGTATGTCAGTGACAGATGCAAAGAAGGGCATCTTCTGCTGTTGCTTAGCCTTCTTTCAAGTAGCTACTGCATGGTCTAGGTGTGATCCACCAGAAAATGTGGAAAGAGAAACTACCATTTCAGAGCTCTGACTTTTGCTTTTAGTTCTCATGAACAAGGAGAAAGGAAAAAGCAGTCAGCATGAAATGCAGAGGGAGTTCAAGTAAAAATCTGGAGAAAGAAGTGGACAGAACAGGAGTGGGGAGAGGGTAGCAGCCAAGATACCTGTATCTGGTACTGACTCCCTTTTCCTTTCTATTCTATAATCACCTACAGACCATGAAATGAAATACAGAACCTCCCCCCAGTTCTGTGTCTCACTGCTAACAGAGCGTCCCTTGTGTTCTAGGATAAACTGAAGAGTGGCTTTGCTACAGACCGAGAGCTTCCAACCCGTGT
Source organism: Acanthiza pusilla (assembly GCA_036630365.1). Taxonomy (NCBI): domain Eukaryota; kingdom Metazoa; phylum Chordata; class Aves; order Passeriformes; family Acanthizidae; genus Acanthiza; species Acanthiza pusilla. Next base: position 24,381,898 of record JAXCHO010000036.1, read on the forward strand.
TGAAACAATTTATTGGGAAGCTGCAGGTCCCCACAATATCACTGGAGCTTCTTTCCTGAAAAATAGCTTCAAAATGAGGAGGACTTTAGAAGAAAAAACACTATGTTACACATAGTATGTGACGTTGCTGCAGACTGAATCACAGCTGAAGTATCAAGACATGGAAAGGGATGTGAAATGGAGCTGAACAGCACTTGAGCTTATTTCATACTGCTGCATCATGAACACAAACTCACCTGCTACTACCCTGTGCACAAACCTAGCCTTTATTCCACAGACCAAAGAGCAACAGCAAGATCAGAGCTACAACAAAAAAGAGCTGTCATCTGCAGGACCTCAGCTTCATTAGTCAATTGCCTGACCACATACAAGCTGCTCCAACAAAAGTTTAGAGAACTGGTTACTATTAAAAGTTCCTCCGTTTCTATGTACACAGCACAAAGCAAGACAAGTTTGGTGAAGTAACATCAAATTTACCACTCAAAAGTGCAGGAGGTGCTTATTAGGGAGAATAAAACATCAGGACACCTGAGAATTCAAAATAATGGGACCATTCCAACAACTCAGTAATTTACTTCTGTGCCTCGTTTCCCCTATTGGTGCATGAGGAGCAACATTTCTCTTTGAATATTCATGACATTTCAGAAATAAAAACTTAAACACACAGAAGAATTTCACAAAGAGAACTCGGTTTAGGTCCAGACAAAAAAAGCATAAGTAGAATTTAACAGCTCTAGGTTAGTACATGTAAGAACATGCATTTAACCCCAAAGATTAGATACCTGGTTGGCAAAACAACCAGTAAGGGTCTCACAAAAAAATCATCATGTGATCATGCAACTAAATGCACTATGATAGGACAACCACTGAATGTGGCACCTTCTGACTTCTGCTAAAGAAACAGCATTACAATCAAAATATTCAGCGTGTCTGTTTTACAGCAGTAAATATAACCAAGTACCTTTGACTTTAAAGAAAGTGAATTTGCATAACGGAACAGGAACCTGTCCCAGACGGTCTCTAGTGTATCTTCACAGCATCAACTGTACTGCAGAAACTACCTTCCTGATTACAAGGAGACAGCAAATAACCTATTGAAATGGCTAATTAGACCACAGTATTTTTTATTTGCTCTGAAACGACAACATTCAAAGATGTCACATTAAAAAAAAAGAGGTTACTTAAGTTGCATTTAGTTCCCACACCTGATTCAACTTCAAGTGTTTTCAAAACAAGTAAGGTGCAGGTGGTGTTGCATAGATTCAGATATTCAGATTAGAGAACAAGGGAATGACCAACTCCCCATCCAATACTGGGCAAGTCACCACTTAACCCATTAACATCCCTCAGACATGGTGCACATTCTACTTCATGAGGCAAGTGTCATTCATGTTGATGTATGCTTATGCACATGTATGTGACCATACCACAATTCTCCTTGTCATCAGGTACAGAATTGTTCTTCATCTGTTTTTGGATAACACTGAGATATTTTTATTGGAGCTGTCTCAAGGTCAAGGAGTTCTTCAATATGACCCAAGAGCTAATTCCACAAAGACAAGTGAAAAGCAAAACACCCCAACCCATTTCATGGCATTCGTTGCTATCAATACCACAACAAGCATTCTGGTTTATCCCACACTGGCATGCCATTCTTCTTGGGAAAGGCCACATTCACACCACAACATGTTATTACAACAAATGAAGGTTACAGAAATCTGACAGGAGCAGTCCAGAGTTCAACCCCCTTTTGCTTTAGCACAGTATTAACACCACCTCAACACAGAGTAAGTTCTTCCTTTTCTCTGTGACCCTCAAGCAATGGGTAATGATATCCTGACATCCTATCCCACAGCCCTCTAGAGAAGGGGGGCAGCTTACACTTTTTTTCTTCATAGTATTTATAATGAACATAAGGCCAGGGACTTAGCAAGTGACTTGACTTTACACAGAGATGCAAAACATCAGAGATGAAAAGAAAAGCAAGCAAAAAAGAGCCAGCCAGCTTAGATAACTACAGGTACAGATATACAAAAATAGATACAGGTGGATTTAAGCCCTTTCTGCAATATTATTTATTTACCTACCCTTATAACTGTGAAAATTTCTCATTTTGACTTTTGATGTTTATTTCCTTATAAATTTGCCAGTGTTAGAAGGCTTTTCACAAGTTAGAAATTTTAAGGGAAGAATTGACTATTAGTTGCATGTGATGGTTTTGTCTCTATGTCAAAAGTGGCTGATGTAATTATTCAGTTACTGCTGCATCACCAACTTCTCACTCAGTGGATATTATTCTGGAATAAAATTGACTATTGTAATATACTACAATTACACTTTTCTCAAAAAGTAAAGCCATTAATCATATGCTTTTCCTGGAACCAGTGCTTTCCAAAACTCACACTTCATACATAATTTTTAAATGTAAATCTTTACCCATACAGTGCTAACCAAAATAAAATTTACTGTGCCGATAAAATTTGTCTCCATTGCTCTGATCCCATATGCAAAGATTTTATTACTTTTTAAAAATAATCTTCTAGAAATGCAATATGTTCTTATGGACTTACAACCCAAAGGTAGTTTCCTCTAATAAACATTTCACAACAGACCACAAAAACCTGTGGGAGTATCTTTACTTTTACCCGCACTTAGCAAGGACAGCCTGAAACATCTGTAGTGTAAGAATGCAGAAGGGCAAAGTAAACAGGGTAGGAAGTTCACAAGGTTTCAAAAGTTGTGGAGGGTCCCACGGAGACAAGATAATTTTCAACTTTCTTATGGTGACAAGCAACAGCACTAAAAGTGCAGAAGCATGCGAGGGTGCAATGACAGAAGAGCAAGAGGAAAAAAGGCCAAACATTCACTGATTTCAAACCTAGTTATTCCAATAAGGGCAGTCAACCCTCCACAGTTGCATTCATTTTCAGAACCGGAATCAGGCCCTCAACTATGAATTAAATAATTCAGTAGCATACTTGAAAATTTGACATTTTGATACCTCCCGTAAGGAATAAGCAAAGGACAACGAGTAAACACCAAGTTACCTGGAGGACATCATCTACCTGTAACTTTATTGAAATAGATTTCAGCCCCAGCCCAGATAATGGTGTATTAGGAGGTCACAGGTGACAATTGGGAAAAACACAAATTGCCTTGCCTTGGCTGACCTAGTTAAAATTAAAGGACTGCAGCTATCATTTTTTTGTCATTGCATGTATTAGTGCCACGTCTCTCGTTACACTCCCTTAGCGCCTGCGGACGGCAGGCTGTAAGTTCTCGACGAGGATCTCCGGCAGCAGGGCCTCCCTGCCTCGGCTGCCCACCCCGGGGCCCTGCAGGGGCGGCAGGGGGCCGCCTGCCACCCTCCGGGCTCTGCCCGCCTTCTGCCGGCGCCGGAGCGCTCCCGGCGGCCGCAGCCGAGGCTCCGCTGCCAGCGGGCACCGCAGGAGAGGAAAACCCCACACTGCCGAGCCCGGCCGCTCAAGGGCGGCCCAAGTTTCTCTCCCTCGGGGAAGGCGGTCTCGCAGCCGGCTCCCTGCCGAGGCGGAGGCTGCCAGCGCCGAGGTGCCCGGAGAGCGGGGATCGGACGGCGGCGGGGCCCCTCAGCTCCGCACGGCTCCCCCGGCGCGGCGGGGGCCGCGGGCGCTCCCTCGGGAGGCGCCGCCCCCCGCCCCCGGGGGCCCTGCCCGGATGGGCGCCGGAGTTGGTACATACGGGTCTGCCGCGGGAGGCGAGGAGAAGGGTGTAGTTTGTTTTAAACATGGCTTGCCTCTCCCCTCCTCCCTTTTACCTCGGAGCCATCGCTCCGGCGCGGCGGGAAGCGGCGGCGGCGGGATCCGGCCGCCCCGGGTGGGGGCTGCCTCCTCCCCGCCGCGGCGCCGGAGTTTGCGAGCAGGAAACTCCTCCCGCCGGGGGCCAGGGGCGAAGCCGCAGCTGCTGCAGCGCTTCTCCCCGGCGGCGGAGGGGGAGGAGAAAGGTGGGGGCTGGAGTTGTGATAGCGACTTCACCCCCCGGGGAGGGGGGCGACACCGCCCCGCGCGACACCGGGAAAGTAAACAGGCGGCGGGGAGCGGCGGGGCGGGGTGGAGGGGGCTTGCAACAGGCAGCAAAATGCCCGGGCTCGGGAGCCATCCGCAAGCCCCAGCACGGAGCGGCGGCGGGAGAGCGGCGGGAGAGCAGCGGGCGCCCCGGCCCCTGATGCGCGTTTCAGCCGCCGGCCGCCGCTCGGCCCCCCCGACCCCACCCGGGGCAGGCAGGACCCGCCGCACACCCGGGGCGCCTCACCTTTCTCTTCGGCATAATGTCCCTGCTCCGGGCCGCCAAAGTAAAGCGACCGAAAGAAGCTCCGGCAGAAGCGCGGGATCCGCCCGGTGGTGGCGGTGGCGGCGGCAGCGGCGGCGACACCGGCGTGGCTGGTGCCCGCAGCTGTGCCCGCGCCCGGTGCCCGCCGCGCCGCCCCGCCGCCCCCGGCGCCCCGGCAGCCCCCGCCGCCAGCGCCCGCCTCGCCGACGGGGCGGGCGGAGCGGCGTGGCCGCGGCTCGCCATTGGCTCCCCGGCGGCGCCGCGCCCCCCGCCCCGGCGGCAGCGGCTAATCGCGGGCCCGGGATGCTCCATCAGCCGTCGGGAAGGCGAACCGGAGGTCTGGGCGCGTCGGGCAAGTTGCGTGCGGTGAGCGGCGAACAGCATCCGCTCGCAAGCCCCTGCAGTGATCCTTGTACAGGTGCATTATTTCAGCCTGTTTTAATTTACCTTCGTTTTCTCCTCTAGATAGGTTCTGGCTTCCCCTCCTCGACTGAAATCCGCCGCAGTCTTTCTCCATCGCTGTTCTCCCTTTTTCAACCCGGGGGTTTGTTTTGCGGTGTAAATCCATCCGTCCTCCAGATGCAAGCATGCTGTTGTATCAGGTCTCCTCATTACACTGCCCTGATAAATCACTAGCGAGACAAACCAGTGCCGCTGAGAGACACTCACCATTAAAAGGTGGGGTAATCAATTCTTCACTTGAAGTTCAAGTGCCACCTACCTTTTTTTTACTTTTAATTTTAATGAGAAAAATAAAAGTGAACGTCTTGTTACCGGCTTTAAACTAAGTGATCCCTCTCAAGCACCTGCAGAAGAAGCAGAACAAAAACCAAAGGTTTTCCAAGGGGTTGGCCACCTGCCTTTTAGCCAAGAGCTGTGGTTAGGATGTGCATATCCATATGGCAGCCACAGACCTCATTTTCCTTCTTTACCTGGGGGTATTTGAAATCATACCTCTTGTTCTCCCACAATGTTATTTTGACAACAAACTACAGTATCTCTGGAGTAGGAGAGGTTAGATTCTACTGTTGATACAGTTTCAAAAGCTTTGTTGAGCTCATATTAATTAATTTGTACTAATAAATAACCAGGGCAGGAACTCAGCTAGGTTTGTTCCCAGTTACATGTGTAAACCACTAAATTAGGGAGTCACACCTGTTTGTTTATATGCTACTCGTGTATATTTAAATATTTGTAAAAAGTGGCATAGTTCCACATGGAAAGCCTGGAAACATGCCCTTTAGCAGGAGATGTCTGTGTTAATCAGAAATTCAGGCCCACCTTATGTAGTATATTGTGTAGGTACTGAGTAACATAGGAAAGAAACAGGTCAGAATTACTCTGTAACTTAACTTTTCTGTGGGTTTTTTTCCCACCTTTTCTCCAATATTTTTCCCGGGTGTCCTTAATCATTAATGGATGATGGGAGCAAGCCCCTACAGCTTCACTGTGGACCATCCATTCAGAAAGAGAAAAGAGAGCCAGGCCTCTGTTAATACAGATGAAATGTCACCCACAAGAGAATTGTGCACAATTGTAGTGATTTATTCCTATGCCATCCAAAAAGTTTTGATTAATCCCACATCTTATTCCAAACCAAAATAACCTGGGTGGGGGGAATTAGAATTTTGGATTAGTTCTATGACTACCTTCCTCATTTGATTATATTCCTCTTCCATCTTGTCTCTCTACTTTTAGACTTGCAGGAAAGTTGAGGTCAAGAGGAATCTCAGGAGGTCATCAAATAAAACCCTCTGCTCAGTTAAGGCAGGCAGCTGAAGATTTTGTCAAGTTCATAATGTCTCTGCAAACACAGATTCCATCATTTCCCCAGGCACCATTTGCTGGTTCTTTCCCTGCAAGTTCAATTCCAAAACTGACCCCACCCTATTTCCACAGTCACTTACTGCAGTTTCTTCAAATTTGCAACTAGAAGACAGCAACAATAATTCCATGAGAGCAGTAGGAGCCTAGTAACAGGCAGAGAGGAAGTCCAGTAGACTTGAAGACGTAATTTTCCCTGGCTTTATGGGAATAGGAGAAGTAATCCTGTTGACACTTAATTTATAGTTATCTACAACTAATGAGCAGTGTGAAGGAAAAGCAAAATTTTAGCAGTGAGATAACAGGAGAAAGAACTGGTAAAGCCAATAACTTATTTGTAGATGCCCTTTTTCCTCAATTGAACCAAATTTATGTTCAATGGAAACATTGCACCTCAGGGTGAAATCATTCAGAAAAGTTGCTGATGGGTAGAAGAGTCCAGTTGGTCTTTTTCTTCACTCCCTCACTATTTTCTGTGTCAATACAGATTTTTTCTGTTCGCTTTCTGTCACTACAAGTCCTATCAGATCTCTGGGCAGTGGCAGATTGTAGGTGAAATTCTCTGAAACATGAGAATACCAGCAAGTTGTTTTTCCACTACCCATGTACTCATCCCTCTGTGTCTGTGTGACACTCTCTCTGTACCAGAATTTATGTCCAGGCTGGCTGGCTTGCTGCTACAGCTTTCAGTTAAAAAGCACAGGAATTATCTGGTAGTTTCTTCTTTCTGCAGCTCTTGTGTTTTTCCATCATACCTGACCCACTGGTGTTGAAAGATGCCTCTTGTCAGAAAAGCTCTGATACCAACGAGAGAAACACTGATCTGAAGGTTTTCAGAGGAAAAGGCAAAAATGCTTTTTTCGAATATATGGTGAAAACTTCTGTACCACAGATGTAGGCCATGCTAGGAAAGCTATATTTTGACCATATTTTTTGGTTGTCATAGAAATTAGTTTATAGCTTAACTTCACAACTGTTTCTATTTATAAGTAATTAGGGGATGCAACTGTAACACACTACACTTTTCTATAACAACATTTAGGAAGGACACAGATCAAAGTAATGGAGTCCTACATCACATTTTGTGTCCAAGGGATGCCACTTGCACTACAGAGCCACCCTGATAGATAGCCTTGGAACTGTCAAGAGAGACATTATTGTTATCAGTTCCTTGTAAATGAGTATGTGGCTGTAGGCAAATAATTCCAAATGGTGATAATATACAAACTAAGCATTCTCAACACACTTCTCTTTCCACTCTTTCAAACATAGGCACTCTGAAGTCTGGTAACTATTTCTTTTTCATTATCAATGTCTGGTGCTCTGTAGAAATTTCTGTTACTTCAGAATTGTTATGCGTAAGCAAAAATAATCTGTGACAGTTACCTTTGAAAAGAAACCTGTCATGCATTTCAATTTGTAGGAATAAACTCCCATAAACCATTTAAAATAAATTTTGGAACAGCTTTATGTTTTATCTTCAAATAAGAAAAATGTTCAAGCACTCTGCATCACTATCACGATGTTTTTCAAGTTATCAAGCTTTGGGTACATGTCATAGTACTCATCAAAGCTGCTTCTACCACTGTTTTTGAGGACATCTCTACCATCTCAAAGCACTAAAACCACGGTTTAAACCTGTTGAACTTTCATTCAATAGTCCTCTGCACAAATACTGGGGGGAATAGCAGAAAACAGATATTTACTAGCTAGCTACTACAAAACAGAAAACAAAGCCAACTTTTTTACTATACTAATCAACAAAAGTGCAATCAGTTTCACACATATATTAGAAAGGCAGTTAAATTTGGAAATCTAACCATTTTTTTGCCATTAATTTATCTTGATTATTTACAGAAACAGAGCATCTGGTATACAGAGTTTCCATTCAAGTCAAGAGGAACCAGACCAATGAAGTTTGGAGTAGAATTGGGCTAACACCATACACACCAGAGAACTTGGACTATTTGGGACATTTTCATGCTATGATCAGCCTATGAGTGGTTAACATTTAAGATCACAGATTCACAGAACTTTTAAGGTCACAGAATGATTGAAGTGGGAAGTGACCTCTTCAGACTGTGTAGTCCAACCCTCTGTTGAAACCCTCTAAAGGCTCAGATACCACAGGTTACTTAGATCTGTGTCCAATTGGATTTTCAATATTTTTGAGGATGGAGACTCTACTGCAACCTGTTCCAGTGTCTGACCACTCTCACAGGAAGTGTTTTTGACATTCAGATGGAATTTCATCAGAGAATCAGCATTCAGTGACTAACAAGTCTGTTAAGCTTTGATGCAGCAGTACAGTAGAGACACATCCTGGAGGGTCAACTACATATGGAAGTTAATTGAGAAGCTCACCACATGGTTTCCAGCCTACTGTCAAATAAAGAAACTGGCTGCCATTCAAGCTCTCTTACCCTTACATAATTCCATGAGGCAACTTATGGCCTGTTATATACAAGCTCATTGGTTTCATGATTTGCTGAAGCAAGAGCAAAGGCCTTCATCTGTCTCAGCTTCAGCAACATCACCACCCATGAGGCATTCTAAATACAGATACTAAATTGAGACAAATAACATTATCATAGTGTTTTTTCTCTCCCTTGTCTAAGGTCTTACCTTTTGTTTTCCTTGCATACAAAAGCTGGGCCAAGAAAGAGATCTCCTTTTGAGATAAAGTAGTATTAAAAGTAGTGAACCTTGAATTAATCTTCATGGATAAGGAAGAGTCTGATTTCAGTTACACAAGAATTCCAGAGAAGTGATTCTATCATCTTAAACCTTCTGTTGCATAATTCTGCTTGCAGTAGCCCTGTCTTCAGAACTCTGTCTTTAGTTCTATGTCAGCCCTTTCTGTAAGTATATACTCATGTTTCCAGTGTGATGTTAATATTTGGTTTATGAATGCAGGAAACTTACCTGGAATACACTACTTCCCACATTTATTCTTAGCATGTCTAAGCACTGCTAGAATGAAGTAGCTAAAAAACCTAGAAAAGAGAAGCATCCTGTAGTGATTTTTACATTGGGATTTACATCAAGCAGGCAGAAATAGACGAGACTGCTCTTCAGAAGGCTTTAACAAAGGTCTCAGGTGTTGCTCCATCTACCACTGAACTAGGTGAAACTAGAGGTCACTCTCGGGTCTATCAATATACCAATTTATGTGGCCACACCCTAGTTCACTACTTATCAAAGTGGATTAGGTTAGAAACACAAATATTTGTAGGTATTAAATTAATCAAACCACTTTAAAAAATGAGGCTAAGAGCAATCACAGATACAGTGTGGGGTTTGGGGAAATGCTGAACTCCAGTTAATGAGGTGGGGCAGTAATCTGTAGCTGAGGCAGTAGATCTCATTTAGCTTCTGCTGGAGCTGACTGCACTTGGACTCCAGCACTTGTCCTGCCTTCTCGCTGTCAGACAGGAAGACACCTGCCCTGGTGCCCCATTTCAGTGGCAGCTTTGCTAGGTCAAGGGACCCCTCCACCCCCTTGACCCTAAAAATCCTCTGAAAACTGCTGCCCCCAATTCTGTTTGATCAGTCTTTCAAAAAGTCTCTCTCTCTTTCGGTTTGGGCAAACCGAAATGGACCTGCAAAGACCTGTCAGTGAAAGTGAGTGGGCCTGGCTCATTTCAACACATGCTGGGGAGCAACCAGACAAGTTTCACTGGCAGAACCTGGGAGGTGGAAATCTATGGTGGGGGTGGTAATGAGCAGCTAAGGGCTCCCTAAGTGTTCTTCTGGTAGCCTAGCTACAGCCAGAACTGCTGTGTGTCCACAGGAACCCAGAATCCTTGAGCATCCTCTTTATTCATGGACAGAGCTGGGTAGCTGTAAGACATACTTCATCCTGCTAAGGCTCTGAATCACCCTTTGAAATTGTAAAACCCACATAAACATAAGAAAGAGAATCATAAATCTAGATTATTGTTTTTCTGATACTATAGAGAAGCATTTCCATTACAGTTCTCTGAAATACTACATCTGATTGACAAAACAGGGAAAAGTTTTTTTCTTTAAACTTTAAAATTAATAAATTTTAACACAAGTTTAGGTTTGTGATAGGTCCTCTATTAATATACAATGAGAAAAAAAATCAAAGTAGTGAGCTGTTTCTGTCACATGGCATTAAACCCTCCTGTCAATAATCAGTAAAAATTTAACTTCAGGGGCTATTACTAGAAAAAGCCAAATTAGATCATCTGAAATTTAACAGTTTTAAAAAACCTCATTAAATGTGGTATCTATAAATTTATTTGTGTTGCTAAAATGTGAGGCCTTTTTGGTATAGACACTGTATAAAGTTCATCTTGATTGAAAACGTGAAGAGTCCACCTTGACTAATGACAAAATGCTGCTACAACACAGGATCAATGTTTCTGTTTTCATTTAATGTCACTTTGAACAGCTCAAGTCAATGCTCCTCATGTTCTGTTGGAATTCTGGACCAGCTGAACAGTTTCTGTGCACCCCGTTACCAGCTCTCTTCAGTCTTTGCTTAGAGTTGCTCTGCAATCAGTTCGACTGCCTCAAACTAGAAAAGTAGCGAGAATGCCCAAGAACACAAACTGTAGCTGCAGTGGTCTGGCACAGAGCTCCTGAGAAATGAAATTTCTCTTGTCTTTCCTTTACACTGAGGCTGCATCTGCTTCTGGATAAGAACCTGCTGTTAGATGTTGAATATGAATCAATCTTTTGTAAGGCTGCACTAGGGATGTACTACTTTATTGGCTATTTTGTAGCAAGGAAGTAGCCTAAATATATAACAATTAAGTATTTCCATTTTTCTCGCATATATTTTCATGGACTAACTGTACTTACCAGTTTTTGTGTGTATGTAATGATAAATATATCAATAAATTATTGATTGAGCTGACAGGAAGAGAAAGACAATGCAATGGAAATGTTGTCAAATAAGGCCTCTAAATAGACAGGGTAATTTAAACAGGAAATCCTAAATCAACTGCTAGATAATGTAGTAAGTAAACATATTAACCTGTAAGTAAACATATCAGCCAGACACAAATTATGTCATAAATTATGTTTGTTGATATATCAAAGTCTAGTCATAGCACTCAACAGACATGGGGAGCAGTTAAGGAAACCCAGGAAATAAAGATAATGGATCATTTTATGGAGTTTAGAAATTGCGGCTTCTAAACTCTTATTTAAAAAAAATACAAAAATTCCAGAGTGCTGCTTTGCTTTGAGGCAATCATCATTGGAAGCCATTACTACAGGAATGCTTGGTTCTGTATAGTAAACAGCATACAGCCATTGTACTGAAAAAGCATTTGTTGGTGAAATTTTGTCACTATAAAAAAACCCTAAACAACAAAACCTGCACATGCATGCAGGCATGGTATATTCTAATAAGATATCTTTATAACAGTTTTGGCATGTTAAATAGGGCTGTATTTACAAACTTTTTTTCTTTACAGCACACTTGCACACATTCTCTAGTTTTTTCATTATGTGCAGACCTTTTTCTTTTCCTGAATTAGTCTTATAATTATCCCTTCTAGTAAAACCAGATATGGAATATAATTAGTCCATCCTTTTTCTGCGACATGTTGCTCCTAACACCCTGAAATAAATAAAACCAAACAAAACTGAGGCAAGCCTCACCACCCCCTAAATCCATGAGACTTTACATCTTGCATTGTCTTCAAACTCGGGAGGCATCATTGGTGGGATTTCCCAAAGATTTTGTGTCAACTATGTGCTGCCACTGAAAACACTCTGAGAGAAGCTGAGTGAGGCCAAAGCTGAGCCCTTCAATAAATCTTTTCCCTGACAACAGCAAATACATAAACCATTTGAAAATATGAATGATGATTAAAATGTTTACAAACCTGCCTGACTAATTCTGTAAAGGCCTTGAAATTAACAGAATTGAAAAGAACCCAATCTTCCTGAAAATTCATATTGCTTCATCTATTCCCCAAATGCTAAACTATTATCCTTTGCAGGCATGGTTATCCCAGGGGAACCTGTGCAGCTTGGGTGATCAGTGGAAATCAGCAAATACAGTAACAAGTGTTTCCAGTGACAGGCTGAAGGGATCCTGTACTTATTAATTTGGACATTTGGAATTTAAACTCTGGGGAACTTTAGTGAGAAGAGAGTTAGCTGGAGTTGACTGATGCTCTCTTTTTGTTTGTTCATTTTTTCTAACAAACAGGTACCCACAGCTGTGGCAATGTGCCTGGTATGGGCTTTACTGATGCAGCAAGGCTGAAGTCAGAGCTTTCTAACTGGAAATTGCAGAGGCCTACTACATATGTCAACATATACCATACTGCCACTTTATAGAATTGGGGTTTTTTCCAGTATGGTGATGATGTAAAGCCTTAAGAGATGTTTCTGGCATGCTCTAGTAGGTGAAGCAATCACCCCCATGGGGATCAGCTTTGTAGGTACAACTAGTGTGTCTCCTGGGTTTAATTTCCTTAATCCTAATTGCCAGCAAAAGTTGTGATGATTGATTTTGAGGGTTCACAGCGCAGTTTCAAACAAAGATGCTAAAGTATTAAAAGAAGTTGGTAAACTGAGCCTAGCATAGTGATTAAGTGAATTTCTTGTTAACCCTTGTGAGAAGAAATCAAAGCTGCTGGAATGCAGTATGCTGATGGCTTCTGAAAGCACTTTGACATTGCACCTTGTAAAGTCAAACTGCCTTAGTGTTTGGCTACAGTAGTTCTAAATGCCAGAGACATACAGAGACAAGCCTTTGAAGGGGAGGGGAGGTGGGATTGTTCAGCTATACTCAGTGCCATTTATATTGAAATCTTTCCTTAAATTAGGATATAAACTTGATTTTATATTTAAATATACAATCATATATATATATGCACATATATACAAAATGTATAACGTGTAATAGAAAATGTAAAATAATATACATTACCTCTCATATATTGTAATATGTTGTTATAATATATGTTGTATATGACATATTGTACTTCAGGTACAGAATAAGATATATACCAAAAAGTTCCGTGGTTGATTTGAGGTTTCTCTAGCTTCTTCACTGAAAGTTTGTCTTAGAAACTAAATTAATGGTGTCACAGCCTCAAGCCCACCTCTGCAGCTTTATCTGCTTCTTTGTTTTCCTTTAAATACCTTATCTACAGCTATGTATGCAGCTAAATTATGGAAAAGGAATTTGCTATTATCACTGTTACCTTGTAATGCAGAGGTAATATCTGTTGTGGACTGAGTGTGTCTGAGCAATGGTGTACCACACAGCACATGCTTCATGCTTCAGCAGGAAGCAACCAGCTTTCAGTCAGCTCTGCTCGTTAGCCCAGAGTAACCCTCCTCATTACGTGGGGAACACACAGACATGCTCTCTACCACTGACTAAAAACAGTGCCAGGTTTGACCATTACACTGTGAGACATGGAGATGTATATGAAGAATGAAATCCTATCCTTATTAAAACTAAGGGGAAAAGATGGCCCAAACCTCTCATTGAATTAGTTAAGCTCAAATTTTCAAAGCACAAGTGACAGAATTATTATCCTTTTGTCCTTGGAGTAGATTGCTGCAGTGTAGAGTTCAGACACATTCATAAGACATATCAAGATATGAAAAGTGTTTGCCCTTGAAATTATAAGTATTCTCAGGACAAATGCAGTACAACCACCATAGCTGAGAAATCAGTATCTTTCTTGAGAGCTTGCATCTATATTTAAAAGTGAACATCACAGCATTGAAAGTTGCAGTCCCTTTATTTTGTGCAGGATTTATGAAATTTTTGGGTGGAGTCATGTCAGGTTTCTGCGCTATGTGTGATCAAGAGGAAAGTACCCTTGGAGTTACAGACAGCATGCCCTAAGGTTTTGGCTTGCCTACACCTAACCCATGGTGATGGTAATGCCAGCTCTGCTCTGGAACTTAGGCACTCAGCTTTATAAGAGGGGTGTCTCCTGCCTTCAGGACATGTGGCAGAAATATCTTTTGTAGAATAGGAGCTGATTGACAAACTTGAAATCAGTGGTCTTTTAGATATGTTTTCTGAACATCTGCCACCTCTTGGAGATGCAAATACCAGTAAGTTATCAGCACCAGAGAAATGAAAAAAGTCTCCAAGTTCTTCCCACTGGAAAAGAAGATGTGATTCTAGGCTTCAGAGCCTTAGGGCCATTACCCAGGAGTGGGGAGATCTAGGTTCTTAGTTTTTGCTCCAAGAACTCTTCACGAATTTTCTTTACTGGCTTTCTTATAAAATGCAGAAATTGTCAAAGCAGAGCTCAGATCCCAGATATTTCTCTAAGGTCAAATAGGCTTTCTGGCTATATTCCCTCTTTCTTCTTGGGGAGATAGAGAAGCATCACCATTTTGCTACTTCAGCTGGTGAAGATGTGATATAGGTACTGTGATGCTTCACATACACCTTCAGAAGAAAGCTGAAAGATTTGTTTCAGATTTTCATTTTAACCTTGGACATATCTTATCCAAGTCTGAGTCCGGAAATAATTGATTTCTTTTTGATTTTCTTTTTATGAGTGTATCAGTATTTGATTTGATGCACATCAGCTGGATTTAGCCAACGTCACACAATATGGATGAAATGTCAGAGAACAGAAAAATGAGACAAACATAATCTCATGGCTGAAAGCTGAAGTCAACAAAACCAGTTAATAATGAGGATTAGCTCACTTATGGAGCAGATAACTGAAGAGTGTGCTCCAGTTTAAAAATTAAGAAGAGAGGTATTGCCAGAATTTATATGTAGGTAAATTACTGGATTGAAGGACAAGAAGTGCAAGATGAATTCCCATGGCTCAGTGCTAAGATTAACTTAAACTTTTATGGACTGTGCCCTGTTGAAAGTCTAAGACCTATATGCTTTTCTGAGGAGACACAACTTGCTTATTCTGCCTCTGTCTGGGATTGTTTTTCAGGTCTCTCATGGTTTTAGCTGTTGTCAGCCTTTACTCTGGAGGGCTATGAGTTAGCTCCAAACCATAAACAGTGTAGCCATGGATAGTAAGCCTGAGCTACTAAGCCTTTGCTGATAGCGTGGGCACAAGAAGTTGTGCCTGCTTGGAGCACAACCAAAGCAAGCTCACACCTGCTTAAAAAAAAAGAGAAAAAAAAAGTTAACATATCCTCTCTGATCTTTTCCTGCTTCCTCCCCTTGCCTTTCTCTTTCCCTCTCCCTTTTTCTTTCTCTCTGTCCCACCCACACACATCCACAAGAATATTCACAGAAACTCCACCTATATAAGCCCTCCACCCAGATAGTTCAAATTCCTGAGTGGGATCTCACGGGGCACACGTTTGTTTAGAGTGGTAACATGTGCCAGTGTTTTGGTATGAGGCCCCTTGTGCCGTTCCTTACTATGAGCTTGAACAAAGAGCAGTTGTTATATTCATCCCTTTCAAGAGGGTTTTACTCAACCTATGAAGTGTTCATTTTTGCCTCGTACTGAACCCAGAAAAGGGTAATGTAGATCATGGAGGGGAAGCCACTATGCTGAGCTGCAAACAATTTTTGGGGCATCCCTCATTCAGAGGGGACAGACTCACCGTAAGTTTCACTCAGGCCACGATGGCAGGATGTCAGTGTCCCGCCTCTCACAGCACAGACTCTGGCTGAGGAATGTCAGTTGCTTGTTGTTGACATTAGCAACCAATGATACCCGGATTTTGAGTGGCTTTTTATGTGGCTAGAAGACCCAGGTTCCATGGGCTTTTCTGGTGTACAAAATAAGGAACACGTTACTCTTTCCCTAAATTTTCTTTTAATCTCTCTTTTTTTCCACTAGCTAGGCACTAATTGTGTTGTACATCATCTTCTGCCATTTTTCTGGCACGAGCAACATGCTGGCACAAGTCAGTGGAAATTCAACATTCATTAAGGTTTGACTGTATTGCCTGTGCATCACCTCTCTTTTTTTTTTTTTCCCTAAGATGACTGCTTTCAAGAATGAGACTAACAATCTTTCAACAGGAAGCCCTCCATTTTAGACAGCTAAGCTACATAAGCTGCATCTTGGCTATCATTGCCTTGAATGCCTAGGATTTAGTTTTTCTGAGATTTGGGGATTTTTACCAGTGTGTTTTGAAAAGCATCAACAATCTTAGTCACTTACACACTTCTAGGAGGACTGTGTTCTCAACGAAGCAGTAGTTTTTTGACAGAACAACTATGAAAAATGCTGAGAAGTAAAAGGATCATCACAGAACACACAACTTTCTCTTTTTAAAATTTATAATCCTTACAAGGGATTACTGGTGGGTGAATATTAGATTTGGTCTGCTTTTTAGCTTGAAAGCTTGTTTCTCAGGCAAAGCTGTCTTCTGGCAAATTAAAGGAAATTGTGTTTCTCAGTATTCCATTTCCTTCTGCACAGGAGAAACTGATATAAGAGAAAGCAAGCTCACTTATTTCTCTGTATTCTTCCTCTAGATATATGTGTGTGTGTGTATTTGTGTGTAATTTTTTTATCCTGGTGGCAAAACCCAAGCACATCAGGTGAAAATCCCAGCATTTTCTTTTCTCATATTATCTGTGTCCCAAGAATACCTCAGGAAGGTAAAGATGACTCTCCCTCTGTCACTTATTTCTGCTGCCTGCTGGATGCCACAGGTCCTGCCGGTTCGTCCACGTGCTCTGTACATTGGTTAAACGTGAGAGAAATAAAAGTGTCTCTGTTGTAGTTGGAAGATATTTACATAGGTCCACTATTACAGCATAGTCATAGTCTTTAACAAATACAATATCCATAAATCCATTGCAGTCAGGCACTGGTATTTAAGAAAATGTTTAAGAAAAGGGAACAGAAAGAAGATGTAAACTACTTGCCCAATTTTACATATATCAGTGATTATGGAAAATTACATTTGTTCCTGGTAGAGCTGGGTTTGGTTTGTTTCACAAGCCAAAATAGTGCATCAATTCATTTAATAAGCCCCAAATTGCTCCTTAACCCTTTAATCTCTAGATCAGTACCTTGTTATGTTGGAATTAATTATCATATAGTATCTAAACCAAATATAGATTTCTTATGTCTGTCAATTATATATAAAAATTGCACAATATTTGGGCTAAAATGGACAGTCAGGATTGGCAGATGGAGTGCAGAGTCCCCCAATTTCAAAACAAGTTTTGGGGCTTGGAAAAGTCAGTAAAAAAAAATTAAGTTGCACGTGATCTCACCTGCTGGAGAAGGTGAGAATTCCATTCCTATGTCTTCTGCAGGTTAATTTCCTGTTCCTGCCTGACATCCTAAACCTTCACAGCCTGCCCTCTAGGGCTATGCTATGCTGTGAGGAGGGAGAATCCAATTAATTATGTCCTACCTCGCATTCAGCTTTCAGCAACCAATTATTAGACAAAACCTGGTTGAAGCCCTCATTTGATTTAGGAGGCTTGTGTGTCTTGGCATTCATCAGGATTTACTGATGTTGATAAATTGCTCTTCTCTGTCATGGCTCTAAATAGATATATCAGGTTTGTCCAAGGCTTCTTGCTGAGCCTTGATCTAAATGGTTTTTCATCTGAGAGTATGGAGCAGTTGTTCTTTTATCTGGAACTGAGATATGGAGGTCAGAAGTAATGAAACTGGCATTTGTCTAATTATGAATTCCATTATTATTCTCTATCTTCAAGCAGCTAGGGGTAAATCCACATGAGTCTGCTTCAGTAAAGTTCTCCTGAACTAGCATAGTGAGATAAATTTAAAGTAGCATGAGCCAAGTATGTCCTAGGATATCTTTATGAGCAATACCTAAGAGAGCCTAGGTTGCAATCTGGAGCTCGAGTGTGACAGAATTGAAAGCGGTGGGTTGGGAGTGTGTGCTCTGTGAAGAGTTTGGGATGCTGCCTCCTGCCCCCCATCCACCACCTGTTTTTGTTAGCTTCCCTTTGAAGAGTGGTCAGAGGAATAACATGCAGACAGATGCATACAGCTGCCTGGTAGCAAAGCATGAACCGACTGTACTGTTTGGTTAAGTTAAATTTTAGGATAATTGACAGGATGCTCAAATGCCCTGGGGCACTTCTACTATATTTTAAGACAGAGGGGAAAAAAGAGGGGAAAAAATAATAGAATACTTTAATTTCTCTTCCTCTGAGCCTCCTGTGATTTTATCCAGGAGCTCTGTAAAGTACTTTCACTTGTTTTTCAGATTAGTACTTGAGATCATACCCACAATGGGCAGAAGTCTGCTCTTTCTCACATATGTACCGAACTGGAATTACTTGGGGTTTTTTCTTCCTAAATTTGTTCTTAGTTCTTGTGAGTCACTATATTATTTGACAGCTGAATTTAATGCATCTGGTTGTTAAGTTCCCTAGCTGCTAATCTTCAAACATCAGTTACTGACAAACACCATGTAATGTAGGTAATAGAATTGCTGCACATTTATGTTAAATAGTTCTGAGTTTTGTGTGTTAATGCCAGGTAATTCAGGCTAAACTCCTTTTTGATATAACCCAATATAAAATCTAATCTGTTTTGACTACTTCCATCCCATGTAATGTTCAAGTTCATTCCAGTTTTACACCAAAAACTACAGAAAGGAACTTTCATGAACCTTTGAATTCCAATGAACTGCCTCATACAGTTATGCTTGTAATCCACCTCTCTTTTTGAAGTAGTGTGGTTTTAAATGCTCATCACAGCCATTAGAGTGCTCCTCATGGACGTAGCTTTGTTGTTTATAAAAAGAGAGTCTGTTTTTTCACAAATAGTACTTGCTATCCATTATTTCCTACCTAGCTGTTTTAAAAGATTTCTCTCTAATCAATAATTAGAAAGGATGCAAAGACTTACCCATCACAAGTGAAAAGCAGAGAATAGTGAGTTTATAATATTGTGGAAAAATGGAGACACAATTTTGGTGAAAAAAGAATCAGTAAGTATTTTAAAATACTCACACCCTCAAATTTTGCAACCTAAGTACTGTTGTGAATATTGCTGAAATATTCACAAGTATAAGAACAGCTTAAACTGATGAAAAGTGATTACCCGAAAAGCGTTATGACTGTACAGCTCAATAGTCTGTGAGCAACTTTTCTGCTGCAGGAATTCCTTTTTCTGAAATGGGAGTGGCTCTCCTTCCTTCCATCACTGCACCCCACCTGCTCGCAGAAATTCACCTCCACCTCACCAGACTTTTGCCTCTGCCGAGTTTGTGGAAATCAGGTGATCCTTTGGCACTGAGTGTCTGTATATCACCTTAAACTTTCTCCTGTCGAAATGTCAGTAGCACTTGGTACTTTCATACTGCTTAATATTGGTATTATTTTTCTTTTATATGTCAGCCTGAAGATATAGAAGTATCATAAAGTGGTTCAGGTGTCAAGGTGTTTCATTACTATCTGATAGTTCAGTGCAGTTTTCTCTGCTCTCCTTAGCCTTACATTAAGCCTAAAAAAGATATATTTCTTCAAAAATAATTTTTTACTTTACATATCTGATTAATAGCAAATCAGGACACACATTAACAGAAAAGATACATTAGAGTTAATGATTAAATAACCAAACAAAAGTAAATATATAATTGCATTATTTAGTCTTAGAGTAGTATTTTCAGTAATAAATTTTTGTTTGGAAGATTAGAAGGGAAAACCATTCTTGGCTTGAAGGAAGACATGTTAAATTTCTAATCTTTTCTTGACTGCTTAACTGAGAATATAAGAAAACAGGGTTAATCAGGATGACTCAGAGTGAAGAAAGCAATTGTGAGCTTTTTTTGTGGGCATGCAAATTTAAGTCAACTGCAAAGTTTTAGACAAATATGTATATGGTTATTAGCACATAAAATTATCTTTAGTAGATAACCTTCTCTGAACATATACCAGCTTATATGCATTACCTTTTATAGAGGTCTCCAGAAGCTATCGTGTTCTGTACAAAATCTAATATATAATTTAAAGCAGATATTCAGACCAGCACTTCATTTTGAGCAAGCATTGTCTTTTTGTACTTAATTTATAAAAGACTATTGAGGGATAATACTAATTATTATCTAGCAAGTGAATCTCACTACTATTAATTATCAGTGAACCAAAATCTAAGTGACATAATTATCTTGAAAAATGTCTGCAATAAGAACATGCCACACTGTATCATATCAAAGGCCCCAGTAACCAGTACCCTGTCTCCAGCAGTGTTAATAGGTAACAGAGAGAATCCACAGCCTCATTAGCACTAAAATGGGTGTAACAGTTTGTTTCAGAAGCAACTGGTTAAAGCAGGGCAGCAGTTTGATTAATTTCCTTTAATAGCAGTTATCTGCAGTGTAGAAGCTACTTCTGAGATAACTGTCTAACTTCCCTGTGCAAAATTAGTCACTGGAAGGACTACAAATATTTATTTCTGATTTGCAACCTTGAAATGTCTGCATCTCTTCAGGAACTCGAAGAGCAGCCTGCAGTACCTCAGACAGAGACATTTACATGACTCCCTCCACAGGACCTTGTGTTTTGAAACAAATGTCTATACATGCAGGTAGGGCAAGAAAGCCAGGGGCACTGCATTCATCTTCTCTGCAAACAAATGCAAGGGAGGTGCCCCAGGTAAAACAACTTCATTCAGACTCATTCATCTGGACATGTAAACCATGGCCAAAACTAACAAAGCTCATAATCTTTTAGGCTAAGAGAATTCACCAAGGAGCTCATTGTTTTCTGGCACAGACTGGTGATGAAATGGAAGGATTAGCAAAAGTGATCTGTACATGCAGTGAGGATTTTGAATGGGCAAAGTTTCATAAGCTGAGAAAACTATATAGTGAGGCAGGATGGACTGAAGCGCTCAGGGAAGGGAACGTTTCAACTGGATTTTTATGAAGTCAAAACTGCAAAAAATACTATGAATTTTTTAACCAGAAACTGGTATGAAAATGTTCAGAATCAAGGTGGGCAATTAACCACATCAGAAGTGTATCAGAAAAAAAGTAGACATTTAGCGAAATACAAAAAGAGACTGAACAGTTTCCTGGAGACCAAAAAGTGTATAGTAAATTTAAAATTGCTGGAAGTTCAGATGAATTAGACCTTGTAAAGGCAATTAAAATAGTAGGTTTAACATATATCCTTGTAAATGAAAAGAGAACCAGAAAAGAAAGCAGTGGATCTTATGCAGCAAAGCTGATCTTACTTGCTTTTTTGCCAGTATGTCTGGGATAAATGGAACAAAATGTGGCTTGTGTTCACCAGAAGTAGATTGTATGATGACAGCACAACTTTTTTGAGCACAAAAATATTTTCTCTGTGTTATTTTTCTCTTGAAATGCAATAGCTTTAATCCACTTGGATGTTGTTTACTCACTTTCTATTCCACACAGAGAATCATCAGTTTATGACAAGGGGGATGTGTATTAGAAGTGAAAAGAGGATAGTTAGAACACAGATGACAGGAATTTGTGCTGAAAACAGTCATAATACTACAGGGAAGTACGTGGCAAATTTCCTCCAGGAGCGGTTTTGGTCCGTATCAATCTCTAATTTAATATTTTCATGTAGTATGTATTGTCATGGGAAAATGTGCATATCCTAATGAAACACAATGATGATGATGATGCAAAATTGGGAGGCAATATTAACATGGAAAAGGATTTGGATATTGACGGTATAAAACAGAATCAGAGGATATAAAAGAGAACTGGAGAAGAGTTTGAGGATGGCATGGCATGGAACAGTACCACGTGCAAAGCAAGAGGCTTGGGAACAAAGAACAGGGATCTCTGCTATTGCATAGGTGATCATCAGATGACCACAGGACTATGTGGTACATAAATGATATGACCTGGGAACAGTCATATGCAATTCCAGGACCATACAGTAAGTACCATACAGTAAAGCTATGCCTGGACTATTTTGGATGGACTACCAATTCTTTGGGGCAGTTCTGGTGATCTTGTCCCAGAAGATGTTCCCTGCAGACAGAGTTGCCAGGTTTTCCTTCCTCGATCCTTCACATTCTTCCAACACCAGCCCAGGAGGCTCAAGACATCCTTAAACTCCCTTGGGCTGAACCAAGTCCCAGAATAGGCAATAGATACTTTCACAATTGTGTTACAAAATCAGCCCTCTGGTGGGCTCTGTTCAGCATGACCCTAACACTGTGAGCTAAACCCTTCTCCGACCAGAGACACACACATACACAGTTATGATGACAATGTTTCAGACTCAGAGTCCCTGTGCTGTCCCCATGGACACCCAGCTCAAGGACTGTGCAGTGTGTGCACGAGCATCCTGTGCTTGAGGAGGTTTCACTTTGAGCAGCCTGGGTGCTCTGCACAGCTGACCTGAAGTCTGTCTGGGAGGATGCCTGCAGACACAAGCATGGGCACAAGCTGCCTGTGGACATTCAGGACCAGCATCTCTACCTTGCTATGGTCTAGGCTGCTTTTCTAGCTGTGACTGGAACACACTAATTCCTTCCCTGATCTTCGTGATGCAAACTCTCAAAGCTCTTGAAGTTACCATGTGGAAACAGTCCTTTAACTTTGGCTATCCTAGCAAAATGGGACAGTTGCTAAAATCCTAAGTAAATGATTCATTGCACCTTTACCAACCTAAAGGGATGTCTTGCTAACTAAGAGACCTGTGGGACCACTGACTTCTAGCCAGTTACTTTGACATCATACTTATGTCAAAAGAAAGAGATAAATTATTAATTCCAATTGTAAAGCAGATGTCACAATTGCAAAAACAAAATAGAAACAAAAACCAACTGTCTAATCTGCTGGTGCAAAATCAACATCTAAGAAAAAGATTCTTGTTTACAGTCTGCTTTGTGGACACACTGGGTCTCATAGATGCACCTCTACTCTGGCAAACACACAGGGCCAGGGAGTGAGCATTAACATCAGACCCCATGGTTGGACTACTAAAAGATTTAAGGAAACTCAGGGGAATGTGCCCACATAGACATGTAATGGTTTGTCAGCTTACCCCTGGCTCTGCATTTGACCACTCTATCTTTTTTTCTGTAAAATGAAAACCCAGATGCAGTTTTGGGAGTAGCTCAATCCAGAAATCAATCTAGAAGTCAGTTAGGAATAGACTATCACTTTCAACTCTCACAAAGTTGGAGCATCACAAAGTCCTCTCATAGGCTTTATGCCCTTTTGCTTCCTAGAGAACACAACACCAACCCTCCAGTTTCATACTTCAATGACATGAAAGTGACAGGCTGCCACATAGCTCTGAAGTTATTTCAGAGACTTTGTGAATAAAATTTAAAAAATACACAAGATAATAATTATGTCATAGGACCTTGTGGGCAATATGTAAGATAGAGAAGAGACTCAATGCCAAGCAGTCTGTAGTTTGTACATGACTGATTTCTCTGGAGGGCACTGGACCAAAGAAATGGGGACTTTTGCTCCTTTGCTAATCTGTAATATCTATCCTCAAGGTCAAGCACTGGTCCCAGTCCTCCCTTTTTTATCAACATCGATGTACCCCTCTCTTCACCGATTCTTTCTCCTTGCTCTTCTCACATATTGTGCTCCACAGTGGGAACCACCTACCAGTCCACCATCCCAACTCCTACAGCCACTATTTCTTTAGAAGTTTCCAGGGAATCCATTCAGATCCAGAAATACTGACCAAAAATTACTTAGTTATACAAAAGATGATGCTCCTTCTGCTGATTTAGGAATAGATTCACCTTTTCAAAGGAAGAAATGTCACAATGCCAGAGCAGGTGTCATCTGTACTAGGCTGGCTTTGACTTCACATGTAGTAAAACACCTTCCTTTGTCATGTCTCTGTTGCATATATTTCAGTGTGATGTGTCTCCATCTACTGAGCTTCTATTTCATATCAACCTGTAGATAGGATAATGTACTTCTTACAAACATTTACATGAGTTTAATACATCCCATTCTTTGCAAGTCATTGGCTGACACAGGAAAATAATATTATCTACCATTTTGGATGAAGCTGAATTTGACGTTCTTTTTTTATGAGACAAAAAATTTGGCTGCTTAGCTTAACAAAATAAGAAGAACTACCATAATTCAGGTAGGAAGAGATCTCTGGAGGTCACTCTGCTCAACCTCCTTCTCAAAGGCAGACCTAAATTCAATGTTAGATTAAGTTGCTCAGGTTTTTGTCCACTTGAATTGAAAGTATTTCCAGCCACTGAGATTCCACAGCCACTTTGGGCAACTTGGTTGGCACTTGGACATTCTCCTGTGAATTGTTTGGGGGTTCTTCTCCTTTTATCCAGTCAGATTTTCTTTGTAGCTCTTTGTTGCCTCTCATCTTTATTTCTATGTTGGAGAAAACTCTGTCTTCCTTATAAGCCTTTGGTGATACCCTAAGTCTTCCTTCCACTTAATAAACACACATATCTCAGCCACTCCTCTGTGTTGAACTTGGAGATACAGGATGCTCCTTTCCCTCCTCTGTTTTGATTTTTGTAGAATCAGTTTTAGCATTTTTGGCTAGGAGAAAATTTTCTGTTATTATCTTAATCAGTTTCTGTCTGCAGTGACCTCACCAGTGTGGACAGGAGAGGTCTGTGGATTTAGGGAACATTTGTGAAATTATTATTTGGAACAAGAATCATACATTTAAGCTGTAATTAATTCTAACCGTAGCATCTCAGTACAGTCCTAGAAGCTGATGCCTCACAGATAGTCTTCAGCTTTGGCAATGGGTATACATAAGCCTGAGGAGAAGAGTATTTCCTTCTGTGCTCTTGCAGAAATGAAATGCTTTATTCTGTTTGCTCCTAGGAGAACTGTATTATTTTGCTGGTAGTTACGGAAGGAGAGAAATGAGAACTGAAATGGATCTCTAAAATCATGCGTTATACCTGTGGTCCAGAACGAGCCGTGTACAGCTTGCATACTGCACGTCCTGCACTAATTCTGAAAAAGAAGTGTGAGAAATTCAGACCAAGTGATTAAAATTCAAAAGCTCTTGCTGAAGTGGAGAGATACAGACAGAGAGAGTTCACTGGGATGAATTTCTACCTCTTGGCTATTGTTATCCACCTTTCATGGGAAGCTCAACCTTTGCTAAGCAAAGCCTTAACGCAATGCTCGGTGTTACTGTGTTGAACATCCCTTAGCTGCACATTTGGTTTGACATTAAAAGGAAAATAATTCAGCTAGTGAGCTGTACAGAGCTATAGCCTGCTCTAAAATTGCTGCTATGCTTACTGTGTCCCCTTGACACTAGTGATCAGATCATAGAGACTCTACTTTTGTTTACAAATTATTTCATTTTGAATTAATGACGTTGGTGCTGTTAATGTTTTTGGGCTGACTGCAGATATAATCTATGTCTCTTTTTCATGCCTAAGCTGATCTACTGGAAATTAACCTTGGTGGCCAGGTTCTCTAAGGTGATCAGCATAATGGACCCTTGTTAGCAGCATGAATTTCAGGGCCATGTTTCATTCATATAACACTGTTAACGTGGATCAGATTGTACAATTAGGTTCTGTGATTTTTAGGGACTCAGATGTTGTCAGTAGGAAAAATGCATTTCTCTCTTCAAACAAAATGAATACTGCTGGCTTGTTCTGAATAGATCCCATTGAACCACCTTGTTAGCATCTCTTAATGACTTCCCTGCTACTTTTGACTCCTATGATGAATACTTTTCTTCCTAAAGAAAAAATGAATAGTATTAATTTACAGCAGATTCCTGTTTGCATTGGGAATGTGAAGACTCATTACACAATAGAACTCAGAAAACCTGTGACCCAAACTTCTCCCTCTAATAAACTACTTCTCCCACTATTATCTTCTGCTTTTGTATTGATTTACATTTAGCTGAAAACCCTTGATGTCGCTGATTCAGACAACCAGGATTTCATGGCAAAGTAGTGGTGCCCTAGCAATCTCTAACATTTGAGTATTCCTTCTAGAGTAACATTAAGAAAGAACTCATGAACTTGCATCTCTGTGTCATGGTACTGATATAATGTGCATATTCTCATGTTCTATTGCATTAATTGACTTTGGAAAGTTTAAAAACAGAAGAAAACCAAAATCTATGAACCGATTTGTGAAATACATATTTAGAGTTATTCAGAAAGAAAATATGAACTCCCAAAACATAATTATGTTTTCATAACTTGTTCAGCTTAAGCAGCAATTTGAGTTCAGTGGGGACTTTAATTTATTCCTGAATTGTTTGCTCATAATTTGATATTAGATTGCCAAGTAATCCATTATTGTCTGCTGTTTTCAAAATGTGAGATTATAGCTTAGTATACACAGAATGAAAAGGCTCTGTCAAGTCTTTGCTCCCTTGTCACTATGACCAGCAAAAAAGGAAGAAAACCACAACACAACTAATCACGTCAGGCAGTAAGACAGTAAACCATTTCCCCTCTGTTTTTGCCTTTCTTCAGTGCTGTACCTACATTTTGAATCACGATAATTCTTTTTATTTATTATCTTCCTTCAAGTTCTAGTTACTGGCTTCTTCCTCGTCACTCTTTTGTATTCTTGACTTCTTGTCTTACAGAATTTCTGAAGAAAAGGCAGCAGTAGAAACACACCACGTGTTCACCAGTGACTGAAGCAACATACTAGGCACTTCAATTAGAATAATTAAGAAAACCATTAAGGAAACATTTATAAGACCCTTGCTTTTGCAAATTATGTACTACATATCCAATGACAAATAGAGACAGATAATTTTTCTTACAGAGGATTCTGTCCTGTATTTTCCTTATGCATACTTTTCAGCTGAAAACTTGGCCAGGCTCTGTCCAGCTTTTCACCCACTGAAAGGATTCTTTATTTATTTTACAAAGAGCTAACAAAAAAATTACAGGTATTGTGCTGCTCTTTGCTCAGGAGTGTCAGTCTTCTAGCCACACCCTCAATGCTGTACATCCCTCCCAGCAGCACAGTTGATATTTAACAAGTATTACAGAATGATAGAGGATGTTCACCCACTCATTTTCAAAATGCTTTTGGGAATAATGTGCTCCACTTGACAGGGCATTCCTGCTGAATGAAGCTTGAAGGAAATAATGTCAGCTCATGCTCTTTTTCTTTGTTAACAGTCCCCTGTTTTCCATTAACATTAGCTGTGTACAAAGCTCAATATTGAAAGATGACTGTATGCTGATTTTCCAGACTGGCAAGCGGAAAATTGGCCAAAAATATATTACGAAGCACATGCTAGAGAGTGTTAAGCACTAGCAGTTAAAAAAAAAGTAAAGACAAAGAGGCATATCCATCTTCAAGTGATGAACTCCCAATGGATGATGTATTGTGAGGAGTCTCAGTCGTCACCCTTGCAGAAGCTGATTTACACCAGCACCATCATGAGCAGCTTCCAGTCCCAGCAGTCAGAGTGGGGATGGGGAAAGAGTGCACTGAGCCTCTCATTCATACCTCTGTCAACATTCTGGGTTTAATGAACTGCCTTTTCACAAATCCTGTGAGAATAGCAGTCCTGTGGGGATAGTTGTCTGCAGGGATTAGGTACAGAGCTTGGGATATATGCATTAGCCTTGTCAACAAGAAGGCTCTTGTGCATAACAAGGCTGTGGTCTGTCCCACAAACACAGGCAAATTCAAACCTCTTTCATAAACTCCTGCCTCCCACTCGCCACCAGTAACATCGGTGCCATCTGGTCTTCCATCACACATGGAATGAGAGGAAAGGATGACCGTCCTGGAGTGGGAAATGGGACAAAATAAAGAGTGACAGTCTTAAAACCTCCCATTCTTCCCTTTCCAGAGGCTAAACATACTGTGAAAATGCAGGACTCTTCTGTCTGGAGAGGAGAAATCTAAGGGGGATTTTAAAAATGATGTAGGTGTTAGTTAAACTGAGCTGCTAATCACTGAAACATTTGCTACTGGAAATAGGGAAATTCACTGAAACATGTGATAGAGTATCTTCAAGCCCATATATAAAAAAGTACATCTTTACACAGTGGGTAGTGAACTTCTGTTGTCACAGGGGTCCATGAGGGCAGATGGTATCAGCAGCTTCAAATGAGGCTGGACAAATTCAGGCCAAAGATCTGACAGTCAGATCATGATTCTATGTTTCTATGATTCCATGATTCAGATACTAAAGAAAATGAGCAAGGATGTACCCTATGATACAATGAATGTGGATTATGTGGATTGCCTCCATCTCTGGGGGTGTTTAAAAGGGACCTGGGGACATAGCTTGGTGGTGGACTTGGCAGTCCTGGGTTAACAGTTGGACTTGACCTTAGAGGTCTTTCCAGCCTCAGTGGTTCAATGATTCTATGATATTGTAGGCATTGTCCATTTGAGACCAGGAGTCTGAGGTAACCCCTGATTTCTGCTTGGCAGCCAAGCACAGCTAGGGCAGCAGCTGGATTGCAGTTTGGAAATGTACCTGTGGAGGCTGTCCCTGCTCTCATTAGGCTGAGGAGAGAGGTCTCTGTCTCCTCAGCTTGATGAGGTTGCCTTAACAGCTTCAGGACCAGCCACAAGTGATTATGTTTAGAAAGGCTGTGAAGGGATGCTAGAGCCAAGTCCTTGTCAGCCTGAACATGGAGAACATCCTTCCTGAATGCTTCCCTTGGACACAAGCAAACTGTGAGTTAATGTGATACTTTAATACTATACAGCTCGGCTTTGGAAGATTACTTTGAAGAAATTCTGATTTACAGCAATAATCACATAGCTAATGAATTTTTTTCTATTGAGGAGAATGAACATAATCTAGTTATAACAACTTGAGAAGAGTGTGACCAGTTTTTACACCAGAGCCAAGCAGGATGACCCAGCTAATTATAGTTCTGACACCCTGATATCAGTCCTGGGCAAATTAATGGAATGAGTAATATGGGACTTGATTCATCAAGAATTAAAAGAAGGGAATAAAATTAATACCAGCTAACAGGACTTTTCTGAAAATATATTTAATCCTGCTATGTTGATTTTTTTAAATGACATTTCATGTTTAATCTGTAAAGATAATAGAGTAAGTAAAAAGCACATGACCTTGTATGTCACAACAAAAAACCACACACACGTAAAGTTAGCTGATATGTACATGATATGTAGTAAAAGGATAAACTGTTTCATTTACAGCCTCTCCAAAGGTAGTGATAAATTTGGAATCACCAATGGCTTGGTGATTCTAACTGGTCCCACAGGGCTCAGCTGGGGGGGGCCCAGACTTGCAACAAAATTCTGATGCTAATGCTATTTGAAGATGACACAAGAGCGTGTGAACGCTATAAGTAACAGAGAATAAGACAGCAGCATGGATTGCTCTTCAAGTGTGCTGAACCTGCACTTCAGGACTGTCTGAGGGAACTTGTATATCTGTGGGACAAAAGAAATGCAGGTAATGCTTGAGAATGGGGGATTCTGTCCGGCTGGGTAGTGGTTGTGTGAAAATGTTGAAAAGATGTAACTGCAAAGTCTGACTGTAGCCACTTATAACAGGTGGTGCAAACTGGTGAGAAAGCTCAAGCAGCATTGCTGTGCTGCATGGTCTCCTTTGATATCTTGATTTTACTGCTGTAGAAATAGTGTTTCTGTAATGTGCCTTCATCTGCCTGCTCTTTGTGGAGTGCATCTCTTTTACCCTTAGCAGCCTCATCAGTGCTGGAGTCTTTCTGCATGGACACAGAACAAGTTTCTAGGACAGACAGGATCAAACACTTTCTGGAGGGGCCCATCTCTCTTCCCTGAGAGAAGATGAAATCTGGGAACTAGCACAGACTAAGCCTCTTCCTTCTATTAGAGAGCTAAAACTGAATAAAATTAAGCCTGCTTGATAGCCAGAATTTTAGACCTACTTAGAGACCATAAATCATTTTGAGTGTGAATGGTGATTGGACTATCAGGCTCTGAAGTTGATTAAGATTTCTTTCTAGTCAAGATAAAATTACAATGCTTGTTAAACTGGTTTGAAGTGGTTGTCTGTGTTCTCTGGAGCTGTCCGTGATCCTTCAGACCAAAAGAACATACAATATTGAAATTAATACTCTTTGTACCACAAGCACTCACCATATGACATGAAGGACAAATATAACGTGTTACAGAACCTAATATGCTGCAGATTATTTTCAAGGGCTTGAATGAGTTCAGCAGTAGAAACAGGTGAATTAGAACATTTTAAGAGGAAATGCATTAAAGGAGTTTTGACTTGAGAAGCCGAGAGAGCATTTAGACAGAATTCAGCCAAAAAATATTGGTTACAACCAAAGCTATGTCTTGTAAAAGATAAATTGATGATTCAACACAAAAATCTCTGTGACCATATTTACTGTTCTAATTGGCTATGTCTTGATAAATACCAGGAAATGATTGATCTCTCATCACAGACGCTTTGTGAGTTTGGTGGTGGTGCAGCATAAGCAATTTTAACAGCTGGGTATAGTTATTACAATTCACTAGCTGAAACAGTAATTTTCTCTAAATATTTTTGATTACTTAAATCAGCTCTAAGGTTAGAGTGTTGTTTTTCCTCAGGGATACTGCAGGTGCATAGACCATACAGAGAAAACCCTCTATTTCTTGCATTTTGAGTGAAATCGTGTCTTGCTGATGTCAATGTGTTATCTTCAGTGAAGGTGAATCTTTGTCCACTCTCTTTTATGAACATTGGATAATGACACTGAACACAGTAGTAATATTTGCCTGTGCTTACAGAGTGGGACCTATATGTGGAGAAACTGGAGATTCTCCAACAAGGGAATATTTGCAGAGCTTGCTCAGGGCTGTCAAGAAAACTGTTAGTGTCAGAACACCTGTTAAAACTCTTTTAGCAGGAAGAGTCTGCTCTCAGACAGTTCTAAATGTACTGAAAGTATGTTTGAAATATTTAATTCCATTTCTTGGTCTTGAATATTCAGTAACTTCAGAAGAAAAACTCATGACATAAGATTAAGGTCATAAATTTAACAAATCCATAGCTTGGTATGACTGACTGAGAGAATGATGAAGCTTAACATATAGCAATAAACATTGTGAAATTCTACTCATTTTGGCCTCAAACCTGATTGAGTTAATTCACCCTCCATGTGGAGACTGTCTTACAATGATATTGTTAGATAACTACAGTGACATACAGTTGTCTTCGTTTGATAGACAGGTGTCTGCTAAGGAAGGTGGGAACCTTCCTTAGAACAAAGAATGTGAATCCCCTTCCCTCCGAATTATTATAACTTTAAAATTAAGGGCTCTCAGGCAAAGGTATGGGAAAAGGAATAAGAGTTTTTTACTAGTATCTAGAATGAGGTAAACAATCAGTAACAAAGAAACAGTAAACAAGGTAAAAAAACAGTAAACAAAACCAAAAAACTCGGTGGCAAATGTCCCTGGGGCTGTCAGGTACTTTCCCGTTTGGTGCAGTCACGGTCACGGCCAGCAGGGGCGCTGTTGGGCTCCTAGACCAGCAGGGCAGGTGCGATGACTCCCGGGAAGCTGCAGATGGCGCTGTGCCGCGAGGTTGGATCTGTGCCGCGTGTAATGGCGGACGGCTGGAGCCGGGTGGAGCGCAGATGGACGGGGGCGCAGCAGAGAGCCCAGAGCCGGGAGATGGGGCAGCCGGGTCAGCTCGCCGGGGCCAGCCAGCAGAGGAGGCGGCAGGAAACTCCGCAGTTGGGGCAGGCAGGGCGCGGGGCAGCGGCAGGCAGGCCGCGGGGTGGTGGCAGGCAGGGGCCCCGCTCCGCTGTACAGCGCGGCCGGCAGATGCACCCTCCCGGAGGGGGCGAGAGGATCGGAGTCCCGTGACCTTCCCCTCAAAGCAAGGACTCACCCAGCAGGCAGAGAAAAACTAGTGCAGAGCGAGGCTTTTCTTTTCCTGCGGTCCCAACCAGAAACAGAGAGACGTCTCCTCCGCTGTTCTCTCTCCGAGAGCAGCGAGCGAGTGCTAGTGCCGTTATCAAACCTTGTAATCTGTAGTTCCCCTGCCTGGCAGCCAAAGGCTTTGTCTCCTTTGTGAGCGTAGATGGCCCTTAAAGACCGGTCATTAGTTGCTTAGCAACAGAATGGGAAAAATTCCACTTGCCCCCTGCCCTCCCCCCAACCTTCCACAACAGTTCAAATACATCTTTAGATACAGCCCCTTGCCATTCAGGGATCAGAATCATGGCTAACTTAAAAAAAATACAAGCAGAGTTGTTCAGCTATTATTATTCAGTATCATTGAACTACTTGGACCACAAAGTAAAGCAGCAAGTAAATTAATGAGAAGGTTTAGTGATAAAAGTGATTATTGGTAACAGAAAATAGCTGTGGGAATCTGAATTCAAAACAAATATACACTGAAGAAATCACATCTAAGCAATCAGAATGATCTGGCTTTTACAAGGCTTTCAGAATCTGTATGGGAAACTTTGTAGACACAAGTGAAACTAGGATATAACACCTTCCTTGTGTCCTTGGACATAAGACATGGAACTGGACAGAGAATACTAAAGGAAGCTTTTTTTTTTTTTGCCTAAAGAAGACAGCTAGATGTAGAGATAACAGAGCCATGCACCAGCATTTTGATTTTAAAATATTTTGTCAACAGTTGTATCAATTTATTGTTTTCCTCAGTTTAAAGGAAGTTGGACCATTGAGGAGCACATGTCTTAGATGTATGGAGGCAATGCTGCTGAAAGGCCCTGAGTGTGAAGAAGTTATAAATACAAATCAGAGGAAAACCGGTGCTGATATGTGTGTTGAAAGCATATTACAGGCAATTATTCAGAAATATCTATCATTCCATAGCTTATGAGAAGGAAGCAGGTGGGGATCTTTTTCTTCAAAATAAAGCAACAGTGCATGCATTTAAAATAAAAACTCCAAGTCTGTTCAATATTTAACCCAGCTGGAGAAGAAACTAATGTGGACAGTTTGGTCACATTGTGCACCTCCATGAAAACATCTGACTGAAACTTTCTGATAGCATGGAAGCAAACTTCCCACAACCATTCCTGCATGCTCCCATTCCCTAATGCAATTCACCACATTTAATGTAATTAATTTGGAAAGAAGGAAGTGCAGTTTTCCCAAAGGAATTTCCTGACTGACAGCTGTTTTACATAATCAGTGCAGAAACAGCAGTAGTGGAACATACTCCAGCTATTACCTCCTAATGGACATTTACTTTTCTTTGCTACTGTTTTGCTTAGCACAAAAGATTGCAACACAGATAGGGAGATTAAATTTAAATTCCTTCCCCAATAAAATGAATTCTTTAGCTAAGTGTGTGTACATTACAGAACCTTTTTCTTTGGGGCAATAATGAGTACCCAGTGCCCTGTCAGTCTGCAAGTCACCATGTATGCCCCAGAAATATCGCATCACGAACTGAGTATAAGTTCAAAAATCCTCCTTGCCAATGAGAAAATAGTAACATCTTACATACTATTAGCTTTACGGAACTGTGGAGTAAATAACATAGAAGGACTCCAATAATGTTTGTAAAACCATTTGTGAGTACTTAATGAGGAAAGCTATGTTAATTTTAATAATTAGTCAAGCCTATTCGATTAAATTTGTGAGGTGAAATGGAAAAGCACTATAAAGAAAAAGCAAATAACAATTTGACACCTTTATGCGGCAAACTTTAGTGAAGAAGAGACGGAGAGTAGCAAATACATAATAAATCCAATATTTGATTTCTCCTGAGCAATGTTTACCTAATTTGTGTGAGGAAAAGAATCATATCTTTCCCTATTGGCTCATATAATATACAAGTAACTTGTGGAACTTGTGTATTTAATTGTCTATTTTAAATGAAACACTGTGTATTTTTCTAATGTGTATTTGAAAAGACCCATCAACTTTATAGGTGTTCCCCCTGCACACTGTACATGTAGGTGTTCAACAGTAGGTGGTGCTCCCACGGTAAATAATAGCCTAAAATGCAAATTCAAGAGTGTTTATTGAGGAAGGAGAACTTTTTGGGCTTTTTAATATGGCATCCAAAGAGTATCTAAAGTGTAAAACCTCTAAAAATATACTGAATATTATGCTAACTCTAATTTTTAAATTGTGTAAAACTACATAACCACTCAAACAAGCATGGAAGTTGTGCAGTTTTCAGTCTGTTCTTTTTCTTCTAAAATTCACGTAACAAATTGTTCACTCAGCTTATATCCTGGCTATGGAATTTCTGTCCATGTGCTTTATTGCCCAGATGCCATTCACATTTTCTGAGAATGTAAGTATCAAATCCAAATTACCTATGTGATTTTCAGTTGTTAAATGTTTTATGTGTTTTATCGGCAATTGTGCACTTGAATATTCTTTTTAAATTACATCCTAGATTAATAGCACATACAATGAGATCTTAAAAATCCTGGAATATTTTCAGTGTTATGAATAGCAATAGAACTTAGCATTTTCTATTGGGTTTCTATGCTCTACGTATCCTTCATTCAATATATCCTTGTTTTTCAGTATTGTTTCTTGAATTTGGTTTTACAAATATAGTCTCACACATTCTTTATATGATTAGAGAGCATCACATGGGGAACAAAACTTGGTACACTCAAACTCAAGCTTGAATGGTACTTTTACTGAAATATGGAACTAAAGTTAAAATTGCTGTTGAAAACAAATTACAAAGATCAAGTGTCCAAAATAGCTTTCAACAAGGACGGTGTTGGTATTATTTTTCTTTGGTTGTTCAGGGTTTTTTTTCTAGTGAATAATGAACTTTCCTTGCCTGTTTATATTTCTGTCGGAGTTCAGCAATATTTGCACAATATCCTATTTGTGTGTACACAACCTGAAAAACACGGTAATTTGCAAACAGTGTATTGTGTTAATTATAGTAGGTGCTTTGCCTATTTATGTATTTGAGCAGCTTGAACTAAATTGAAAGAATAAAACCAATGAGGCAGGAAAGTCCAATTAAAAGTACATTAATCAAATGCCCCACAAATGCCTTTCCTCTCTAATACATATTGTTGCACTTTATGTTGAGTGCCTGTTTGATGTCAATTGTCCTTCTGTATCTAATGCAGAATCTTGTTCAGTCAGTGTGCAGTAATAAATGTAAATGTCAAGGGCCTGGTTTTGGATACTTCATTATATATTTCTATAGATTTTGTAGTTAATTTAAATTTTAAACCATTCATCTTTTTAAGATTAATTATAACCAAGAAACAAAGAGAAATGAAAAAGTGACTACCATGTTAAGAAATGACTGTTTGAAACAGACTTCTTTTTATCTACCATAGTTGCAGTAGAGTTTCTTCTCATCTGCACTGGAATAAGTCAAAGTAGACTGTTGGTTTTCACATTAAATTCAAACTAGAAAAACGCTTCAACAGAGCTCTTAAAATTTGTTCCCTTGATATCTGATGAACCATGTTAGCTCGACTCAGCTTCCAGTACATGCCATAAATCAAGAATAGGTCTGTGGGAGCTCATGTGAAAAGTTTATTTTGTTGCACTGATGCATCTCTCAATAAATAAATGAATACTTGTGGCTGTGCTGAAACACAAATTAGGTAGTCATACAATCTGAGAGTTGAACATAGAATTCCACTTCTTGCTCCATTGCAGTATCTTTATATGATGCCAGGCAAGACTTTTAGGACCAGATATCAGAGAGAGGAAAAAAAAAAAAGGGAAATTAAAACAAGATTCATACAGGATTTGGAATCTGAATCTGTTCTGTCTAATCCTGGGGAGTGTTTTTCCATTCCTTATACAGCTAAACCACACTCGTGTTTCGGGGCAGCCCCACTTCAAACAAGGTTCAGCAGTCTCAACCATAGGTCCATCCAGGACAGAGGCACTTTGTCCCTGAGGCAGGGTGTGTCCAGCAGGCACTGGAGCACATGCTGACAAGACTGGGCTCCCTACAGAACCCCACTGCACTCACTGTTGAAACATAAACCCTTCAGGGTGGTACTTAAGTGCTGCTATAAAGAAAAAAATAGAAGATTTTAAAAATAGAAGAAAATGGCACATCAAGTTACAACATTTCTTTATCCATACAGGGCTGGAAACTCCTCAGATTGGAGTTTAAGTTCTCTCAAGCTGTTGAGTGACCTGGAACCAGAGCTGAGTTTAGGTTTGTCACTGTAAGACAATAGTAAAAGGTGAGTTCCTCAGCCGCCTTCTTTTTGGGTAAGAAACAGGGAGAGAGGTGTGAGTGTAAAGGGGGTAGGAGTCTGCCCGCAGAGGGTTTGCTGTGGCTGTGTCCATCTCTGTGTGTGGCACGGGACCAGGGCAGGGTGGGATTACAGCTGCACTTGCTGTGCTCATCATCCCCTGCGTGTTGGTGCTGCCCTGATTGTGACAGCTTCACCTAAGTGCCTGAAAGCAAATGCCACCAAGTTCATCCTTTGCAACCCTTTCTGGCTCACCTTGCCATGGGCACATCTTCCTCCAGTTCCAGCTGAGCCAACAGGAGAGTTTTCACTCCCCCAACCCTCATTCCCCGTTGCGTGCCCTCTCAATCCAGACACACCTCCCTTTCTCTCCTTTTCTCTGCCTCTTTGCACATGAGATCTCCATCCTCCTCAGCCTCCCAGCTGAGCTGGTTATAAGCCATTGCTGACAGCAACTCAAGGTGACGAAGACCTAAATTAATTCTGCTCAAGCCATCCCAGATAACTGCACTCAAGACCCATGAGAAGAGTTCATATAAGCAGGTCAGATAGATCTACTTAAGGACTGAGGACCCTGTAGGAAGCCCTGTCTGATAAGAGTTCTTGTGAACAGAAGGAAGGAACATCCAAATAAATTTTGGTAGGAGACACTAAAGGTTGTCCATTGCTTTGCATGGACATTAAACCTGGTCATTAATCTTTTTTGTAGCAGTGTCTCATTTGCTTCACAGGAAAGAAAAAGCAATCTATTCATTATTTCTATTCAAATGACTTAACACAATTGTTTGCAATAGCTGAGCATCCAATAAGATGCAATAATATTAACTATTGACTTTCCCTTCAGTGAGAGGATTTTCTGGAGGGTACTTCTGAATGGAGTTAAAGAGGTTTCACCACACAATTTTATATAACTAGCAATGCAACTTCCTGTGATGTTGCCACAGAATAGTTGTACCTGGAAAAATAGTATCTCATTTGTTAACTTAAGCCTTCCATGAGAGAAAGATGATTTACTGGCGTATATGTTCAATATACATATTAGATACCATTTATCAGGATTAAAACTCTGGACTCCTGAACAGGAAATTTAAACCTTCTGACTTGCTATTCCTAGTTAGCATTAGCAGCTCTCTTAGAAGTAGTTCAGAGATCATGGTGTCCATGTTCCCTGGTTACCAAGCATGGAAACTGAACAAGTTGAAGGCAGATAGCCCTGAATAATAAGGTTTGAATGGTACCATCAACTCAAAAACTGCTTAAAACAGTGATGACAGAAAAAAATCTGTGAAGAAATAGCAAGGTAAGGTCATTACCACTTAATTTTCTTTCACTATATGAAAATCTAAATAAAAGAAGACAGGTATACTGTGTTATTAATGAGGAGTAAGTAAAATACACTCAGGTTTATGATTGCTGTTTCCATTAGTAATACGTCTCTGCAATCTGGCTTGTATTAAAAACAGAAAGAAATGGTTGGTAGTACTTTATGCCTTGGGCTCGTTTGTTTAAATTTGAAATATTGTACTGAACTAAAATTAAAACATATGCTCTGCGCATATGTTATGTGAGCATGAAGCATTTTACATATGAAGTATTGCAGATAGATATTCTTCTCATAAGTAAATGAAGATGGTTTAAAAATGTATATCTCATTTCTTTCTAGGGATGTGCAGGCTAAGCAAATGCACCCTGCCTCTGTGCTGTTTTAAAAACAGACTCATACAGAAGCTCCAATCAAAGATTGGATGCAAGCCTTTGACACTCAATGAGATATGTCATAGTAGCTTCTAAGTCTATTCTGTTATTGTCATGTCTTGAAAAAATTGTAAAAGCAGTGGCAAACGTTAAATATATATATATATATTAGTCAATTTTGCCTCCTAGCAAAAACAGAATGCATTACATATTTATAAAGCACTACATCCATTCCTCCAAAATTCTAGCAAAGTAGTTTGATTTGTTGTTTTGCAGGAAGGGAAAACTGAGGGACCAAGAAGTTGGGAGGCTTTGTCCAAAATCACAGAACAGATTAAAAAAAGAAGCAGAAAGAAAACAGACCCCTCCCCCCAACTGCTTATCTTCTACAACAAATTAATAATTTCTCCAGTCCTATTACTGAATTATGAGAGAGTCTTATATTCTCAGTTTTCTTGCCTTCATAGGATTCCCTCATTGTCCAGTAATACTTTGCTGCTTAATTATCTCAATGGTAATAAGAGGCAGGAACCCTATTCCTTGGCCTTTAAAATCCTCCAGTATTTAAATTGAAATAAGAAACAACTATTGAAATGAGAGAGAACCAAAAATCCAGGTTTCTTTAACAAGGTAAAAAAACACTGTAGGAGGTAACTGCTGAGCCCCACAAGTGCCTTATGTGGCTATAGGCTTCAGCTGTATCGTTGATTTTCCTCGTCCAGGAAAAAAAATAAAGCCCAAAAGTAAAAGAATTCAAGAAGCCAAAACAAAATTATCATCCCACAGAATAACTAGCTTTCCACAAGATTTTATGAACTTTGCACTGTACATCAATGTTCTCAGTGTGCCTGGGAACTTTGTTCTCTGAGTAGGCTCCTTGGCCACCACACTACTTTGTTGAACTATGTTATCCTGCTAAACAATATATCCTCCCACAATACATCCACTGTTTTATTTGGCTTGTAGACCTGAGGGGCTCATTCCTTTTCCAAAATCCTAAATTATGGGGTCATGCACTGATTAGGGAGCATAGCCAAGGGTCTAAATACAGAGCACCTAAAATTATGGTTTCTGAGAATATATCAATAAGATCTAACCCCATTGCTTGATTCTTGACTGCCAGATGACCCCAGTCTATATTTAAATACAAAAAATAAAAGTTTCAAAGTGGAATAAGTGTATTTTTCACGGTCAACCAGTCTTTAAAACTTGCTCTGTGCAGGGCTCTATCTCCATGCTGGGTTGATGGCTTTCTCTGCCACTGCCTGCTCCACCCCGTACCTGGCAAAACTTCTCTGGCAGCATTCTGAGCTCCAGGCTATGACCCAGTACTCAGCATCTGTTCCTCTAGGCAGGCTTTATTCAGCTAAAGCCCTGGATGCCTACTGCTGTGTCCTTTCCTGAGGCAAGCACTGTCAGGGCTTTTTAAAGGAGGCCCCACTCCATCTTCTTTCCCCATCTCAGGCCAACTTTTTCCCTCTTTTCTGGACCATGACAATTGGGACAGCTGGAAAAACCATGGCAAAAGGTCTGCCTGATCACCTGGCAGAAAACTGCACACCAGAGAACATTAAAGGTAAATGCAACTGATATTTCCTTTGGAAGTAACAACACACTGGGTGTTTCTGCAGATCCCCTCCAGAAGGTATTCTAGCCTGGAGATCATCCTAGGAACCTCTGTGCAGCAGTGCCAAGGGCAACCACAGACAACTGTGGTGTCCATATTTTCTATCCACATAGAAGTGGAGAATTTTTTTTTTATTTTTATAATCTTAATCAAGTCTTTGAAGCCAAAAATCTACTCTGTAAATTGATGGGAAGTATGTTATTTTTGGCCGGAGCTTGCATTAACTCAAAAGTTGGGCAGAAAATTGTTCTATTCTTTTTTTTTTGTTTCACTATTCAAATTAGCAGATGCATTTCCTATCATTTGGTACTTTTTCTGTCAATAACACACAAATCCCATGGAAACATGCCAAAGATTTTCTTAGCAACCAAGCCTCTTGCCTGATATACACGATTAACTACAACAGTCTGTTAAAAGCTTAAAATAAACCTGTCTTTTTTTATTTAGAATTTCATATACTGAAAGAAGATTCACTGGTAATGAATTTAGCACAGTTTCAGGAGAATTTATTTATTTTTATGGAGGCTGAATACTCAAGAGATGTCATGATAAAAGCAGGTGTTGCTGTAGAGGCAAATCTGCTGGGATCAACCCAATGACTGTGAGTTCAGGCAAATTAAAAGCACTCTCACCAATTGATGGTATGATCCCCCCCATGATTAAAATGTAAATTGATTCATGCCTTGTAAGTGCATAATACTGCTGCAGAAAGCATCCTTCTCCATCAAGAAGTAGCAAATTCCATTCCGAAAAATGGGATTTTGACAAGCTATTTCTTGTTCCAAGAGGGTAACCATTTTGGAGAAGAGTTTGTGGATTCTGGGCACTGCTTCCTGTGTCTCTGGAAGGTGCAGACTAATCACATTTTCAGAAAACAGAAGTTACAGTTTTTATATCTTCACATTTGGTTAAATAGAAAAAAACCCCCACAAGTTCTGTCCTATTTATAGAGATTTTTTTTATCTTTGCTTAGAATAATCTCCATTTTCTTCACAGTCTTTGAGTTAGACCCAGAGTGCAAGCTGATGGTATACAAAAAAGAATTATTTTTAGAAGCAGTGTATGTAACTGCTATGAAAAGATAAAACAACAGTATCTGAGGTAAAGACTGTCACTTGAACTCAGCTTCTTAGAAGCTTGTGTGGCATGCTTTTGTCACAAGCTAGCCATCCATTTATGTAGTAGCATCAAAAAATTTACAGACCTTGAGGTCTCTCTGGAGGTATTCGATGGAGCTAGTATTTAAATATTCTATCTTTCCAAGAATCCTGAATGTTGGTGCCCATGAACACAAAATATTCAGGCACTGAGAAGAAGAAACCACTGGTAAGTAGGAGAATTATAAACAAAAGAATGAGAAGATACAGCATTAAGCCTTATCAGCTGAAGACTTTAAGTAACCCTTTATTCAGGTCTTCTAAATAGTTTATGGACAAGGGCAGCTTTAGTGATCTCATAGGAAGAAAGACATCTCCAGTAAATCTGTTTGTTGAAATTTAATGATATGCCTCCAAGTACAATTCTCCTGATTTGTGCCTGCTGTTGGCAAGTACAGTACATCACAACAGCTCTTCCCTTCACAAGTGACCCACAAGATGTAATGCAAACAGCTGCAGTATAGCAATGTGGAATGACCTAAATGGCTGTGCTAAAGCTTACAGCAATTTAGACATTCTTAAAGTTCTGCGAAGTTGTGCAAACTAGTAAAGGGGAAAAAAAGAAAATACTAATTCTTAGTTTAGCAGGTTTTATAGCAAAAAAAAAAAATGTTACAAGAAAAGTAAATATTACATGTAACTTTGAAAACAAGGAACACTTCAGTTACCTGGAGCTGAGGGGCTTGAGCTGTGCTCCTCTGCAATCGTTAGGGGTCTGTGAAATCATACCAGTGCCAAATGTTAGCATGGAGAATCATATTTGCCTGTCTTATTGCATGGTAATAAAATGCAATGGCCAGTTCCAGCCATCTCTGCTATTCCCTTCTGCTGCCAGGGGATGGGAAAAGGGCTTCCGCAGCTGTTTTGACAAACACACTGGCATGCCTCAGTGCTTTTGCCTGACAATGTTTCTAATCTTCATACCTCTGCCACAGAGGTTTAAAATGACCTTGAAATATCAGAGTCTTTTTCGTTAAGATTTGCTTTACATATAAACTTCTGAAATAGTATTGTGAAAAATAGTCCCATGGATTATGTATTTTCATTTCCTAGTCTCACAAAATAGAGATGGCTATGATATCTTACAGATCTGCTAATATAAAGGGAAAACATTTCTCCAGGAATTGAGAGAAAAGTCTAACTTTTTAATCCGTGTGATATTTACTGGTTGTCTGAAATAGGACTAGCCTTCTGCAATAAAATCTTTTTGAGGTAGAAAAAGAAGATAATTCAAATTGAGCCATGCCACCCGTGGAGCCAACAGCTTTTAAGGCTGGGGAAGAAGTCTCTTCTTTTATGCACAATGCAGAAGTTCAATTCTCATTAATTTCAATTAGAAGTTGATGAAGTTCTTTGTTTTATTACACCGTCATTTGCACTACATTTTCAAATTGCATCAAGACATTAAATATTCTTGCAGACAGTAACTGCTCACAGGGGATTTTATGCAGTGCAAGACACATAATGAAACCAAACTCATTCTTATTATTCATTATTTGTATTATTTTATTGCATGGGAGTTGTAGTCACGGATCATGACCTCATTGCATGATGCACAAAGCCAGAACAAAAAGGCCACTAATTGTTTCAAATCTGAGATTGTTAGTGGCATCGCTTGGGTAGAGCCTGACTTTGAATTTTCACCTTTCCAAAACCTGGGCAATGCTATTTGCCCAGTCAGCTGGGCTCTCCAATAAGTGTTCAAACTGACCTTGCAATATCTATGGAATCAGTGCCATTGGAGTGGCCATAGCCACCCAGCTGACCCTCAGGCTGAGGGACTCAGGTCACTCACTGCTCACAGCAGTGTCAGTGCCCAGGTGCTCCTCTGGCCGTGATCTCCCTGCCTCCCTAGCCCTGAAGAGCAAAGAGCATCTCCCAGCCTTGCCTGGTCCATGCCATTGCTGGCTCTGCAGAGTTTTTGTAAGTGGTAAGAAAACACCAAGGTACCTTCTCGCCTGTAAAGGCCTTAGGAAGAAAGGGCAGCCACATTTGGCACCTGCTTGTGACTTCTCTACCAGCTGGTGAATAGTGAAACTGCATCTGCTAGAAGAGTGAAACCACAAATAAATATATCAGATACCTGTGATGTTTGGCATTTCTACATCTGTATTTATGAAAGTCCCAGGAAGAGTCTGAAGATGAGAGGCGTGACTTGGAGCATATCCCTGGTTCTAGGGCCCTTACAGCTGGCAGCATGGGATGACCAGCACAATCTTCCCCCACAAACAAAGGAGCCTGGGAAAAGGCTTGG
Organism: Acanthiza pusilla; assembly: GCA_036630365.1. NCBI lineage: Eukaryota > Metazoa > Chordata > Aves > Passeriformes > Acanthizidae > Acanthiza > Acanthiza pusilla. The sequence continues at coordinate 24,424,786 of JAXCHO010000036.1, forward strand.
CTGAGTTGTGTCTTGATCCCTCTGGGAGCTGATAATTATCCAAGAGCTTATTATGCCAGCAAGACAGGATTGAACAGAGAGGTGCAGAAGTTAAACCACCTCTATTGCCTCCATAGAGATATTTGCTGAATAAGGGATCAGCCAGCAGTTACACAAGGAGAGAAAAGAAACAAGAGTGGAAGTCTCTTGGGGCATCCCAGAAAGAGAAGTGGGTGAAGAAGACAGCTTGAAAATTATGTTAAGGTTTTTGAGAAACAGAGAGGCAGGAAGGAACAGGTCTGGAAGGCAGGAGAGAATAAGAAAGGTATCTCTCTCCTTTTGTAGAAGGAAGTACTTGTTCTGCAATGAGAGTTGTGTCATTTGAGTCCTGCAGCTGCTAAATCAGCTTCCAAGTATTTGTGCCTGACTCAAATATAGGATTCTCCCTTTTCCCAGTGGATCTGCAGGGGTGCTGGTTTGTCCTTGTCGTTACCAACTGGCTCTGCCAGTAAGGGACAGTCCAGATGGTTACTGCCCTTAAGATAAAGTATATGTAGAATGGGGTCAGGAAAGAACAAAGCTGTTGGAAAAATTCAACTAATTTCAGTACAGAGGCTATGCTCTTAGGCTATATCTAAATAGCATACTTCTTAAATGAGAGGGAAAAAAATGGCATGCAGAAAACAGTTGCCAAAACCACAGTACCTTCTTGTCAGCCACCCACAAGCCAAAAGAGAATACCTCCTTGGAGTAATTTTAACAAATACTGTATGTGCATAAAAAGATGCTCATACTTCTGTTAGAAACGCTGACCGACAGTGCTGACCGACATTTCTACTTTTCAAAGGCTATCAATTACTCTGAACACTGGATGACCTGGAGCACATGCAGCCTTTCAAACCCCAAGATTAAGGAAGAAGCTGAATGAGGGAGCTCAAGAGATTTGGCATTCTGTAAATATTCCCTGTTAATAACATCAGAAATAAAGCAGTTTTCTGAGCCAAGACATCTCAAAAGAATTTCTAAAGTGGAAACTGCAGATTTGCTGGGGGATAGATGTAGGAAGATGATGAGTTTATTCAACCCTCAAAAAATGCAAAACCAAAACTGTCCTCATGGTTAATAGAGAATTGTAGCCAAGTAGTAACATTGAAAGGACTTGCACTGGGGTAGGTGGGTATATGATATATATATTTGGGCTGATAACTTCCTAGACATTTTTATCCAAAGCTTGTCATCCCAGACAACAAGAAAGGAGAAGGGGAAAAAAAAGGAGAAGAAAAATTATGTATCCTAACCTGCAGCACCAGGGCCATTTTGGACTCAGAAACTTCAAAAGGAGAGTAGTTTCAACAGGGGATGAAGAATCATGTTGAACTTGAGGAATCACTTAAAGATATCACTGCTTAATTAAAAAATAATACAACAGAGAAAATCTGAGATCACTTGAATACCTCGTCAATCCAAGCAAGATGTTTACATTTTCTGCTTCTCCATTAAAAAAATCATGCTTGGTAAGAGGTGATGCCAGGAGAAGTGGTCTTGTGCATTTTGTAGTGTAATTAAGCCAGAAAAAAACCCCATCAACATTTCTAAGGATGGTAATACATAAAGTGGGATTTATCTCCAAAATTCCATCTTAAGTAGTAAAGTGGAGACAAAAAGCATAGAGGGGCTTCAAAAGGTCTCTGCAAAGGTGCCAGCCATGGAGCTGTAAGGGACACTAGGGTGGGCAGTTCACCTTTGTCTTTCAAAAGGAGGTTTCTTTGCTCCTTGACAGAATGCCTGTGTGCCACAGCAGACTCACCTCATCCTCCACTGACTGTGTGTATTCTTTCTCTCTAGAGGTTAAGTGCAGCCTGCCTGGCGGGACTCCTGTGCAGGAGAGCTGCCCGCAGCAGGGCCAGCTGCCGTGGATAGAGGCGGGAAGGGACACAGCTCAGCAATTACCCCAAAGGCAGAGGAGGAGGCCAGGCAGGTGGAAAAATGTGAGCCCAGCTCTTCAACCTCACATGTCATGAGAACAGCCAGGTGGCTGAAAGGAAACCAGGCTCTCAGCACTGCTCTGAGTGTGAACTGTACTCCAAGTGTGCTGATTAGGACCATCAGGTCATGAATTTTCCATGTGGGTTTTTTTTTTTTCTGCTATCAAACATATTTTTTCCAAAATATTCTAGTAGTAATAACTATGGCAATGGCTCCTCCAGCAATATTCAATAGCTTTTGGGATACAGGCACTGCTCACTCTGGTCCTTCTTCTTCTCCCGCTCTAACAAATTCTCCTCCGCTATCCAGGCCGTTCCACTTTGTATAAATGACGTATCTACCACTCAGAGAAAGAAATCTGTTCTTTACTTGACTTGGAGGCGATGGATTCAGGTCAAAGTTCCTGCCCAATGCCACTTGGAGCTCTTTGTTTAGTGCAAGGGCCACACAGAGCTCATAAGCCTGACACAGGAGGTAGGAGAGGTGTGCACCCTTGCAAAGACAGACAAGGCAAGACACAACATTTCAAAGCCCCATGCGTAGGTGACTGAATCAAGCCGTGGATCAACACAGTTTGTCTGGCTTGGCACAGGGCACCCACTTCAGAGTGAGTTGAGCTCCATTCATACCCATTGGCTGAAGAATCTCAGACATCTGATACACTTCTGCAATCTACAGCCAGATCCCTAAACTTAGGTTTCTTAACTTATAGCTCTTTCTCCTCAGAGCTTCCTCCTGGGCCTTGCAGGGCACTGACCAAATTCCTGCCCTGGATGTGGGTGGCAGAGTCTGCATACCTCTGCCATGCCCAGAACCACCTCCAGCTCTCTCAGCCTCTCAGTGAAAATGAAGTATCCAGAAAAATATTTCTCACAGAATACGATAGTACAGTTTTTAAAATCTGAAATAGTTTTGCAGCAAGGGAAACTGTCTTCTGCCCATCTCTAGCTCTGAGCTTGTCAGGTGTCTGAGACATTTGTATGTGAAAGGGAAACCTCACTAATGGTTTGATGAGAAAAACAATGAGATCCCAACCACTTTCTCAGATAAATAAATCTGGGGTCTTGCCAGGACTAGCCAAAGTACATCTCAAGAGAGCAAACCAACTTTCCTAATAGCTACAAAAGATGCTGAGAACAGAGACAAGGTCAACAGTCACCTGAAATTAAGGAATAAAGAGAGTATGTCAAGGTGGAGAAGATCAGCAGCAGTAAAAGCACAGCAGCAACAATTGTACCCACAAGAAAAAGAAAAGGAAAAGAAATTAATTGTCTCATCACTAAATGATGCTCCCTGGAAATAGATGGTCATGGTATACAAATACATATTGCTCTTTCTGTTCTGCATAATTCACTCTTGATTTTGTGTCTGATTTTATAAAAACACTTTGGTAATCTCATCTTCTCCCAAACTGAAAAGAAGGCAATAGAAAATGTGCTGGTTTATGCCAGCAGCAACTCTATTTTGAGATATATTTTTTGCCTTTAAAAGTAAGTAAAAGTAAGACAAGCAAGAAGAAAAAAAACTGTATCTACATACAAGAATGTATCATAGAATCATATAATGGTTTGGGTCGGGAGTGACCTCAAAGATCATCTGGTTCCAACCCACCTGCCATGGGGGGGGGACACCTTCCACTAGACCAGGTTGCTTCAATCCTGTCCAACCTGCCCTTGAACACTTCCAGGGATGGGACAGTCACAGCTTCTCTGGGCAACCTGTTCCAGTGCCTCACCACCCTCACAGTTAAGAATTTCTTTCTAATATCTAATCTAAATATCTTCTCTTTCACTTTAAAACTTCCCCCTGTCCTATTACTAATTGCCTGTGTAAAATTTCACTCTCACTCTTTTTTATAAGCCCCCTTTAGGTACTGGAAAGCTGCTATAAGGTGTCCCTGAAACCTTCTCCAGGCTGAACAATCCCAGCTCTGAGCTGTCTGCATAGGAGAGGTGTTCCAGCCCTTTGAGCACCTTTGGACCTGCTCTGACAGGTCTATGTCTGTCTTGTACTGAGGACTCCACACCTGGATGCAGAACTCCAGGTAGGTTCTCAAAAGTAGAGGAGGAAATCACCTCCCTCGACCTGCTGCCAACCCTCTTTTGATGTAGCCAGGATGTGGTTGGCTTTCTGGGTTGCAAGTCCACACTATTGGCTCATGTTCAGCTTTTCATCCATGAGAACCACTAAACATTTCTCCACAGGGCTGCTCTCAACATGTTCTTGTATGTCAAAGACATTGAAAGAATTACCAAATTAACCATTCTTCTGTCAACCTAATATTAGGTCTAGTAAATTTAACAGAAGAGCAGATATGGGCTTTCATTATTAAACAAATTACAGGAGAGGTATACAATCCATACCACTAGAAAATAAGAAAAAATTTTTTCCAAAGCAACTCAATATGCTTTTAATCATGTCACAGATTTGGTTGATTAATGTGTAAAGACCAATCCAATATATCAAATAAATGTGTGTGTATATATATATATATATATATAGAGAGAGAGAGAGAGAGAGATAGAAATGAAATTTTGATTATTGTAGATTACACTTTTGCTGAATCATCATTAAGCCAGTAGATGATAAAACCAGTCAACTGACTGATCTCAATCATAAGCATTCCTGGGAAATCCTTAGCAAGGAAGCATAATTTTAGCGTATTGCCCTGTGCCTTCACATTATTTAGCTTGTATCAAGTGAAGCTGGAGGAAATACAATACTGTTGATAAAGTTTGTACATAAAACAAAACCAGGAGGATTGTTAAACAAAAAAAAAAGGACTGGTGTTCCCTCTAGCAGATGCAATAAACTGAGCACAAACAAGCAAACAGAATTAATTTACAGGGAAGCCAAATAGTTACATACTTGGAAAAAAACCATTTGTGCTTATGGGAGCAGAGATTGCATCCTGGGCAAAAGAAAAGAAATTGAGGAGTCACAGTAGATGGTGAGCTAATCCTGAAGTTTCAGTGCAAAGTGATGGCTTAAAGGATTATCACCATCTTTAAATGTGTGAGGCATGGCACAATGAGTAGGAACAAGAGATTCTATGCATTCTGTATTTAATACTGGTTGCTTGAATAACATTCCTTTCCTCAACAGAAACAATGGGGTATTGTCCATCATCACAACTGTCCTTTTGCTAGGTGTGAAAGCCAGTTAGCCCACAAAGCTGAAAATTACAGGGATTGTGTAGGTACCATCAGTTATCAGCAACATATTGGATGACAAATTCCATTATATTTGAGTAACTGTCACAGAATTTTAATATAGCTGCATATTAATATAGCCACATTTTCATTAGTGTTTTGAGCAAAATACTATGAACTACTATAACTGATAAGAAATCAATGATAGGTAATAATTATTCATTATTAATAGATGAAGCACAGATCACATGCCTGGGTCTTAGCTCCTTAGTTTTGAAGCTGGTCACATTCACGTATCAAATTCAACTCAAAATAATATTTAATAGGGATTCTAGCAGAAGCCTGCACCAATTTACCTCTGCATGACAAGCTCATAGGGAAAGGTCTCCATACAAACTTGGAGGGTATATACGGACAGCAAACGGAGTACAGAGGAGATAAGGGGAGGCTGGCTTATTTAGCATCACAAAGCAAAGCAAGAGAAATACCTTAGAGTCAGTGGGAAAACAGAGAAGTGTCATTTAAGTAATTTTGAAAAACAGAGGCTTTCTTGTCACTAGAGTGTGAGAATAGCACTCTAGAAGGAAGCATGAGGCAACAGAGACAACTTATGTTGAGACTGAGGTAATTCAGCCCAAGCTAAGGATGAGATGGCATGTTCCCTTGTCTGAGCGCAGGACTGGGCTTTATGATGAAGGGGTCCCTTCTGCTTCTCTGCTGTTACACTGAAATAGAGGGTTAGGAGTTGGTGCATCTAAACATTGCATGAATGTCATAAAAGATCATAAAATGGAGTAAAAAGAAAATATTTAGAAAAAAGTAGAAGATGCAACTCTATTGCTGTATTAACTACAGTCTCCTTTTAAGGAAAGAAAACACTGCTAAATTTGGACTTTCCAGGGAGTAAGGCAATTGTGTTTTGGAAAGGAAAGTCTGGCTTAAAATTCAAGTAGAACCCATTATAGACATAGTGACAGAAGAACAATCTCACAATTTTTGCATCAGTGGCTGCAGGTCATCCAGGGGCAGGAAAGGCAGTAACTGGCCTTCCGAAGAGGAAGATCAGGAGCACACACCTTCTGTAGAAAACCTCTCTCAGGCTGAGGCAGGTGAAGTGCTGCTCTGTTTGGGACAAGCCTCCAGAAAGACGAGAGCCAAGAGTGTACTTGTGAGAAGAGAAGCACCCTCTGCTGCTGCAAGTCTCTCTCTCAGCTGCTATGTGACCTCACTTGAGAACTAGAATTGCCTATGCAATTTTGCAGTAGAAAGGCGAATTTGGAGCCTATGAGGTATCCAGGGTCCCAAGCATTTTTTTTTTTTATGCTATAGCTGAGCCTGTGACAGGGAACTGCTCTGAAAGTGCAAGAACCAACACCAGGCTCAGGTTTAGCTGGTGTCTGTGGCCGCCTTCTGCTTTGCTAGTTCTGTTTTTTTGACAGCTGGGAACCATCTCATCTCATGAAGGATCACTCTGAGCAGCAAGCTAATGAGATAAACACAAGATACCACATACAGCATCCCTGTTCCACCCACACACTGCTGCAGCCTGCCAGGCCCAACTCACTCAGAGGATCCCCACACTTGTGGCCTCAGGAGTGTTTCAGGACCTACTGTCCACTGCTTTCCCTGCAGGTCAGGTGCCTGAGTGCTCTTGAACTTGGTTTGAGAGTGTTTTGTGAATGGTTTTGAAACAGAGCAGATGAGACATCTGAGATCAACAGGTAACGGATTTCATTTGGATTTGGATTGTACCTACTGGAATGCTTTCAACTCTGAGGTCTCTCAGACTGTTGAGCTGTGAAAGGAGGAAGATTTCAGAAAGGGTTACAATTACTTCTAAGTTAACTGGTAATGCTTTGAGACACATCACTGTTATCACCTTTTTGAAAAGGGAGGAACAAAAGTACAGAGAATGTGTGGTTTCAGAGAGGTTGTCACAAACCCCACTGGCTCCCACAGGAGCCAAGATTAAAACACAGTCCCTCAAGTCTGAAACTGGATGAAGTGGGTGTAGTAACTCTGTGGCTCCCTTAAGGTACCTGGGAGTCAGATGTTCTTAGGAGCTGTGGAAGAGTCAGATTCTGCATTTGTTCTCCTCCTGTAAGGTGGAGATACTAATAATATACATTTCTTTGATTGGATAAATCCTCTCTTATTTAGGAAGAATACAGCATTGAATGCAATGGTGTATTCTAGCCTGAAATTTGTGGTCATCTTAATGGGGACTTGAAGAAACATTTTACTAAGCAAATCCAAAATCATGAATTGTCACCTTCTGTCATGAAAATGAAAATACTTTTTTAAAAAAAGTACTAGATTAAATATGCACTTGGAAAATTTTATTATTTTTCCATATATTTTTATCTCTTAAATGTGCATTCTTTTCTTTTACTTTGAGGTCTCCAGCTTCTATCATTCAAGGCTTGCTCCACAACCACAGGAAAAAACCCACCCTGTTTATTTTTAAATCAAAGCTAAAAATCTCCTGGGATTTGCAGACCCAGCAGCCCTGAAATGAAATGCAATTCCCTAAGGTTTAGGATCACAGAGATGTAAACACGCCTGCCATCAATGACTACATAAATAAACTAGAAGTTTGGTAGAGCTAGATTTTCTTCCACTTGGTTCTGCTGATTTAACTAGGAAACAAAAAAACAACAACAACAAAAAGACATTTTGTACCATTGCAGAAGAGGTTTGATGTTTTCACTATGTTGCAAGAGTGAGGTTGAAAAGCTTTCGGGAATGAGAGGTGTAACAGTGTAACAGTGTGCCACTAACACAAGATAAATTGAGCTTGCTGAATAAGAGGTTTAGTCCGCTGGGTGTTATGAAAATCACCCATGGCAGGGATGGAAGAAGAGCTAGGTGATGGATTGGTGAGATTCACAGGATTACACACCTAGGGACATCTTCTGGGCTGCCTTCCAGCTACTGCTGCTGCCCTAGAGCTTCATGGTGCTTGAAATACCTCCTTGCAATCCTCCAAAGGATGGCTTTCACACCCTCACCTGGGCTTTTCTTCATCCCTCAGCCTAGTCCTCCCCCTCTGCCTGTGGCAGGGCTCCCACTGTGGGCCATAGGCACCACACAAGCCAATGAAGAAGACAACGTTATGAGCATGATCAAAAATCTGGCTCAGATGCTGCAAGTATTGAACAGTCCCCAGTCATCTGCAATATCAGGGAAAGGTTCAGGCAGCTCTGCAGTTAATTAACTGCATAAATAGAAAATATAAACCCACAGTATGAGAACCATGTTGATGCAATTGCACAGAAGAGGATATAAGCAATAATAAGGAATGAGAGACCAGGTAAGCATCTGAATGACTCTTTTGTTGGATGCTCTTCACGAAATTACAGTAATTGTCTGGACAAATGAGATACATCCTTTTGAGTGTTCAATTCTAAAATTAAATCTCATTTTTTGTTGCAGGGCAGACATTTATTTACACAATTATCCTGCTTACATCAGTGTGGACTTCCCTTGAACCATGCATTGCCTGAAGCTGTGAGACTACAGTAGGCACTTTCTATACATCCCTCATATCTATGCTTCTTCATTAAAGATAAGAAGCAGAAATGTAGATTTAAAAAAATCTAGAGGCAACTTCCTTCATTCAACAAAGTAGCTCATGTCACCAACAACCCCTTGAATCTGCAGGTTTTGGGTATCATTTTATGAGGTAAGATGACCATGCAACCACATCCTGCCCACCTTGGGGACAGCACACAAAGGAAGAAATTGAGCAAGGGAGAGAGAAAGATGGAATGATACATCTTGCTGCAGAAACATCCCTTGTGCTGTAAAACAGCTACATTTGTAGGGAGGGAGAAACCAGTACATCTCTGCAAATCCAGTCATACAGGATAGGAGAACCTGCATCTCTGAAACTGCACAGTAGAAGTGAACACTCACTTGTGGGCTGGCCTCTGTGGCTTCAAGCTGACCCTTCCAGTCCTCTTAAAGCCTTTGTGAGAAGAAGACACAATCCAGCATCCTGGAGTGTATGCTCCTCCCAGCATTTTGCCTGGTGACTGAGAAAGTCATCATAGCCAAGGCCTCAGAAATCTATTATAAGGTGCATTTTGTGTAAATTATTTGCACACAGTAGATAATGTGCAGTAGCCTAGAGCATCCAAAATATTTAGAATAAAACAATACTGAAACGTACCTCAGATGGGTAGCAAGCCTCAGTAACAGCAAGCACAAGCATCGACGTAAGCTTCAGGGAAGTCAATGGTGCCCTCTAAAGGGAATTCGTCAGATACTCAGAAACGCTTGGTGGCTATGGGACACACTGCCCGTGCAGCCACAGAACATTGTTGATGTGCAATAACTTAATTAATCCATAAGCTGACAAAATGCAGAGCCAATAATATCTCTCCTGAATTTGGGAAAGAAGCCTGTGGAAAGGTTTTTTCAAACATTTATTACTTAGGGTGAGAAGGCATCCTTGTCCCAGACAATGTAAATGTTGGGACCAAGTCCTCAGATCACAGCTCAGGAAAGAAAGGTACATCGAACTAGCAGGACAGTCTGCACTAGTGAAAGTGGGCCACAATATATTCCATAAAACTTTAATCTGAGCTAAATAAATCTTGCACGGAGAGGTTGTGGAGCCTCCCTCAAGAATCATCTGGATGCAATCCTGTGCAACGTGGTCTAGGATGACCCAGCCTGAGCAGGGAGGTTGGACCAGGTGACCCACTGTGGTCCCTTCCACCGTTTCCCATAGTGTGAGTGTGTGATAACACAGCAGAGCAGCAAGTACACAGACAGAGATTACGAGAGCTACTCAGGAATGAAGCATGTGAGTGAAAAAGCACCGGAGAGCAACCAGAGCACTGTAAGCAGTGCTTTGTCTCAGCCTTAGCCGTCAGGAGCCTGCAATTACTTTGTGATTCACTTATAAAATTCAACATGTTCCCTTTCAAGAAATATGAAGTACCTTGAACATCAACATGTATTTTGTTTCAATCTTCCAGCTGAGCTCTGGCTGATTGCACCATCATTTGGCCAAATCAGGAAAAGAGCTATTGATCTCCAATGTACTGATGTGCAGATCGTATACATGGGTATACATTATTTCAGGACAAGAGTCTGCTTCCCCAGGAAGATTAATCTTGTGTTGAATTCAAGAGGCATTTCAACACTTTGCTAAGAAAGTCAGGACAATTATTCCCAGGTTTAGTGATTGCCAGTCATTAAAATCAGGATTTACTTGATTACATTTTGGAGAAACTCTAGACCCTGAGTATAATTTATAACTGATGAGATGATAAAAATATTAATATTGCTTAAAATTAAGTATTTCTAGTGAATCTTGTAAATGTTGCTCATGCTCAAGCTTTAACCATTCTTTTTTTCCCACTGGAGGATGCTGTGATTTAGCAGATAAGGCAAAGGTACATCCTTTGCTCACAAATGTTATGTACATGTGCCAGCATTTGTGGTGTAGTCACTAGAAACAAAATATCAGAGAGCCATGATTTTTAGAAGACATTAGAATAATCCTAGGAACATTTCCAACTTAGATTTATGCTTTTCTTCAATAAAAGAAATTGCACACAACTCATTCCAGAACTGCAGAATACCTGAGACTTGGATAGAGGATGCCCATACACAAACAAAATTAGGGACAGCGCCTTATATTGCATGAGAATGTGGAAATTCCTAGTCTAACTTCCATCACCGACCACTGTGACTTGGAGAAGGCCATCTTTACCTCTCATTTCCTCAGGGTTTTCATGTGGGTGGCATGAGGCCTGTAGGTTTAGAGAGCATGTTGAGTCAAAAATGCCCCTGAAACCCTGGTGCTGTTGTTACTGTACATGATGGGTTATGAGACAAGGAAAACCATGTACCAGTCAAACTAATGCTTACTTGTTAAATAAAGATCATTCCCCAAGGCTCGGGTGCTTGGTTCACACAGGCAGTTTGAGATGTTTCAACTGAGAATTCAAAGCCAGAGTTAGCTTTAGAGCAAGAGGAAGGTCAGGTATGGGAGTTCAGCTTGTGCCCTTTGCCAATCCGAACACGATTTTTTCATGCTGAGTACTGGTAATTAACTGATCTCTAGTGAATTACAGCACCTGCGTTATCCATCCTTGCTACCATGAGAATTATTAGGCAGCAAACTGTGAAGCTCACAGCTCGTTAGAAGATCTGCACAACACAGCAGCACACAGCCCGAGTCCCAGGACTCCCAATATATCACAGCATAGGGAACAGCAGTGGAAATAAGAAGACTGCATAAAGGGAAAACGACTGGGAAGGCTGGGATGTGGGAGCAGCAGGAGGATCGGCAGAAGGGCTGTCAGAGGCACTCAGATTAGCAGGTCATCAAGATCCTAGCACAGCAATGTGCAGCTTTTTAGGTTACTTGGAATAGAAGGGGTGATCTATACCCAGACTAAAACAGACATACCATTGAGGGAGGATGTTGGGAAGAACAGCCTGGAGCACTTGGCAGTTTGAAGGAGGTGAGAAAGAACAGTGAGGAAATCCTAATGACTTGCAGAGGTGGGATAAGATGGGCATCTCCTAAAGGACACGAATGGCACTTCCAAAGCCAGCCACTCTCCCTGTTTAAAAGATTGAACAGAAGATCGAGGAGAACGTCTGAGCAGGCAAGCCCTGTGCTCTGGGTCCCCAGGCCAGCTGGGAACGTGTACCTTGGTGCCTGCTCGCTGCGCAGAGCGCTCCACTACTGCGTCTTAGTGCTCATGTGTGGCGTGGGAGTACAAGCAAAACCATTTCCAAAATAAGGTCACCTCCCTTTCCGACGTCTTTCCTACCCTCTTGCAACACTACTTCCACCCACAGGTGAGAAGGAGCACAGCACAACACAGCTGGCAGGGAGCTAGAGAGTGAGGAACGAAACTGTGGGAGAGGAGAGAAAGGGAATGTAGGGAGAGGATAATTGTGATGCCTAGGGGTTGAAAAGCCGAAGTCAGCTCAAACAGAAGGAAGGAATGATGGTCCATCAGAAGAAAGACATGGTGGAAGCAGCAAAAGGAGTTTATGAAAGTCTGAGGGAAAGAGCGGAAAGAGTTGTGGGGCAAAGGAGGATTCACAGAAATGATGGCAAGATGTCCTTAAGGTTGAACAAAAGGTTTCAGGAAACAGGAAAATGGAGGTAAAAAGAAAGATGGAAAGATGAGCAGCTATTGTGGAGAGAGTTGAGTTAGGATTTGCATCCTGAACACAATGCTCCCATATTCAGGAACAGATGGGCACACAGGAGGTGTCTGAGGCAACTTTGTGCAAGTAGAACGAAGCAGGTTTGTGCAAAGCACTTCCACTGGAAGGGGCATTAATACCAGAGGAATGCAGCAAGGATGACAGAATCACGGAATAGCTTTGGTTGGGACCTTGGCAGGTCATCTGGTGCAACCCCCTGCTCAGAGTGGGGAAAGAAAATAACACATAGGAGATGAAAATTTCTTTGCATCTTCATAGATATAAAATGAAGGTTTAGCTACAATGCCAGAAATGCATATCCAAAGTCAAACCTTCCCTTGGTTCTCTAGATTGATGCTCCCCTCTGGAAGCAATACTCATTTTACAGATTACTGGAATTGCTACTATAACTGCTTTGGATTCTTTGCTATGAAGCAGAGAGGGTTTTATTGCATATCAAAAGGAGGAAAAAGACACACATGACAATCAACCTGTAGCTTGCTCTAAACACACATGCACATCTAATGCACAGTTGATGCCAGCACAAAACAAAGATAGGAAAAATATTTCTCATGCAAACTGGGTTGGTGGTTAATCAAGTGAATCATACCTTTTAGAGAGGTATCCTAGCAACTCCCCAGCAGCCACGAGTCCCGGCTGACAGTGCACACTGATGCAATTGTTCTCCTCCTGCAGACATCAAAACTTTGCAGCTAATCAAAGAGATAATTCGAAACAGGAGACCACGTTAAATTTGATCCAACAAAAGGGAATTTTATAAATGAGCAATGTCACCCGGGGCATCTCTCATGCTTAAAGTTGTCATCTTGGAACAAGAGTAGGTCAGGCTTAGTGAAGCTGTGCAACGCTGGGAACAAAACCTCCCTTCCTGCAACCATGACTCTCCTGAAGGTACTCGTGTCTGCTGTGCTGGTTTTTGCTGTTCTCTGCTTCAGAGTACTATGCAGAATTTATTACTATTTTCTTGAATTGCAAAGGCTCACCCAAAGCACCTTCTAGCGCACAAGTATCAGCAAAAGCTCTGCTGATGATCTTACAGTGACCTGTCCCAAGAACAAATTCATACCCCTAACATGCCAGATTAGATGTTCTGTCACATCTCCTGACAGTAAAAATAGGCTCAGGCCTGGCTGGATTAGACCTTCTGTCTCCAGACCAGTAATGAACCTGAGGCTATCAAGTAGCCTAAGCTTATCCTTTCTTAAGTGTCCTTATTTTGGGAGCATCATAGATTTGCAATTCACCTCTTTAGACACAGGTGCAATAGAAGCAAAATCACAAACATAGGATTCCATAGGGTTATGGAAAGTCATTTCCCCCCCAGTGTTTGGCTAGCCCAAAAATACCACAGATCTGAGAAAAATATTCAGTATGTTTAAGCATTTCTCACTTCCCTTTTCTTACCTCAGTTGAGACGCTTCAGTCCAGAGTTGTGAAGGGTTTCCCAAGTTCCCCTGTAGTGATTTACGTCTCTTCTGGATTGCAGAAAATCTATTACACTCCCCCTAACACACTCAACAGTTCATCTCTTCTTTCAAAGAGAAAAGTACTCCTTCTTAAAACTTCCTGTTTGCTCTGTCAGGTGAGCTCTGACACCTGAACACCCTCATCAGATGCTCCTTGGATACTTTTGTTTGATGACAACTCTCTTGGGGACCAAAACTGGAAGACCATTTTTCCCAGGGCAGTAATAATCTCCCTGAATATTCCACTAAAACTGTTGATCAGACTTTAATGATCCTTCCTTGTTGGAATGGAGGAACTTCTTCCATCACCTTTGGTGGTTCAGAAGGAAAGCAAGAACAGATGTAATAGCCACATGATCTAAACATCAAACAGAACCTACAGCTGGACATAAACATCAAACCATACACCAATCATCATCAAAACCATTGTGACCTACTTTTTACTGCAAAAGCTGGATTTTTTTTGCACTCAATCAAGTGCCACCACTAAAAGCAACACACAGACTGTCCAGCTACAGAAGCTGAGACCAGGGGTCCAGAGGACCACAGGGGATCAATGTGCCCATTTGAAAGGTCTATAGAGCCTTTTAAGACCTTGGGAAAGTTTCTTCAGTGGGTAAAATACTGTCACTCCACAGCAGAAATGCTGCTTACAGATGTTAGAAGTATGCAAAGGTTTCCTCCCACAACCAGAAGATTACCTCTGCTTTTATACATTTTAACTGTAATGCTATTTGTGCCAGTAACTCTAAAACTAGAAAGTGCAGCAAGAGAAAAGAATAAGCTGTAGAGATGGATAGCCATGAGAGGAAAAGGGAAATTATACCTGTGATACTGTTCCCAGCAGATCAATTTATTTTCACCTTCCTAATGCAGATTCACCTTTTATTTTTGGTGAGTCACCAGAGTATTTGCCTCAGGAAGAGGCTGGTAACAGGATGTGAATATTTATACTTAAGAAGGGGCTGATACTAAAAAACAGCTTAGAAACTATACATTTGTAATTGAAACAGCAGGGCACATCAGTTCAGCATGATAGCTGGAATTTGCCAGAGGTTAATGAGTTGACTTGCAAAGAAACAAAACCAACCATCCTCTGCATACACTACATGATCCTTAATAACTGCAGCTGATACATTTTTGTTTTATGCCTTAGAATCCTCAACCACAGGAAACAAAAATAAACAACCCATCCCAATGGCATTGTCAGGAGCAAAGCACCTGCTTCCAGAAGGGCAGCACCACCCACAAGTAGGTAAAGACAAGTAACTACCCAGCCACAAACACCCACAGTGTTTACCCACAGACTTCTCCTACTTCTTACACCGCAGTATTCACCCCAAGAAGTCATTGCAGGAAAGTAACACAGAGTTAAATTCACTGTTGCTGGTTAAAATTTTTCTGATATTGTGACCACCTGCAGGCAAAATGAACCAGATAAATCCAGTAGTATTACAATGAATGTAATTGGGACTATAAGCAAGCAGGTGAACATGAGCTGCTCTTCACTGCCGAGCACCTGGTGAGAACTGTGCCACACACGCTAGATCTGGATCTGTGATTAATTTTCTTTCTGAATGGGGAGAGCAGAGAGTTACTGCATGATGCAGACACCAGTCTTGCTCTTCAGAAGAGCCATTGTGTTCAGAAAAATCTTGACTCAATGCATCTTGAAAGCATAAGAATTCTCTGTATTTAAGTCTGTTTTGAATCAAGCTCAGAGAGGCACCTCAAAATCTCTTGTTCCAGTAAGGAATGATCTTCAGCTTAAGGAATGACCTTCAGCTTATTTTCTGGAATGCTTCTGCTAAATTCTTCATTGCCTATCTTTTTAATTTGTGTACACAGCACCAACCAGTAAATAACATCACAAGCAAAGTTGCAACCAACTCCCCCCCAATATCAATAATATGACATAAAAAGTCAGAACTTTGAGTTAAAGATTATCTACACACAAGAAATTTACTCAACTCATTTAATAAAACAATTTTGTTAAAAAATTACTTAGTAATGATTGGAATTTTACATAGAAAATTCAGAAATTACAAAAGATGGCATTGTATAACAAATATAATTTGAATATATGAGAAGAGTTAGACACATTTGGTAGTAATGTCCACAAAAAACCTATGCAAAAGGCGAGATCAGCTGTTCCTGAGTTAATTGTGCTGCTGTTGATATTATTCTGAAATAACATGACAGCAGTATAAAACATTCTCCTTCTAAGAGAATTAGTGCTAGGAATGTCTCTTCTACTCATTTCATGACTGATATTACACCTGCCTTCTCCTGGCACAGTTAAGAGGTTCTCCAAATGCCCAAAAAAGAAAGTATCTGAGGCCTAGAAGAAATGCTCCACATGAAAAGCAGTGTAGTGTGAGCAGCCTACAGATAAAAAACTCCCAAGCATCTCTCGTCTGCCTCTCTCCTCTATACACATACTCATTTATGTAAATTATTCCTTCATAAGGCTTTACAATAAATCTGAAATCTTTCAAATCTGTATCTAATAAATATTACACGAAAATAGTTTTTCAGTATTTACATATGAAACATATAAAAACACGATCACTGTAAGACTACTTCTTCGATTTCATCTTCTAAAGAACCAAGGGTGTTAACTCCTGGCTTGTTTGTAGTGTACTGCAAACGGTGTCTGCTTAGGCTTCTTCCTTCACCAGAAGACCCATTGTCTTCCTTTACTTTGGCTTTACTGTTTTTATCAACAAAAGGCTTATTATTAGAGTCCCAATCTATGTCCAAAGGTGGTGTATTGTTATTCTTAGAAAGAACAATGGTACTGGCACTGCTTCCAAAGAGTTGTTCCATTAAACTGGACTTCTTTTCTTTCTTACTATCAAAATCT
Source organism: Acanthiza pusilla (assembly GCA_036630365.1). Lineage (NCBI taxonomy): Eukaryota > Metazoa > Chordata > Aves > Passeriformes > Acanthizidae > Acanthiza > Acanthiza pusilla. The sequence goes on from JAXCHO010000036.1 coordinate 24,441,441, forward strand.
GCATTTTCCTTTACATTTTCTTCTAATCTGTCACTTTTTTGAGTGAGCCAACTTGGTCTCCCTGATCCTTTCCCAAAGGAAGGTACATAACTACCAAATGTTAACTCACTACTTAAATCTACAGTCCTTACACTTCGCTGCTTCTGCCCTTGTGCTTTTGTGCCATCATCCTGGCTCTCCTTTGCAGCAAATCCATTAGTAACCTTCCCGGGAATCTCAAAGAATGGATTAGTTTTCTCTTTTTTCTCCAGGGAATCAGATTTTCTTGCTGTATTTATGAGTGGTGCTTGGGAAGTTGGCTTTTTGTTAGTTGTATTTTGAATTTCTCTATCAATTTCTTGCATTTTAGCAAGCAGGAACTCTCTTTTTCGCCGCTCTTCCAATGTTTCAGTACTTTCTGCTTCAGGTTTGTGGACTTCTGTCTCCATCTTTGTTTTCTCCTCTTTATCCAATAAAAAGTTGCTTTCTTTTTTAATTTTGTCATGTTCTTTCCTTGGCCACTCTGCAAAAAATGTTTGAAAAATATTTAAAATGTTTTAATTTTAAAATACCCTTAAAAGATTTTGAAAATAATGCAAGCAAAAGTCATTGAGTTTTTAACATGCTCTTCCACATATAATATAATTTTCCTGCTGCAAAAATAAATTCTTCAAAAATTTCAACTAAATCCACTCCTGGTTCTCTGATGAGATATAAAAGTTTATTGTCATCTTCCAAAGGCATTAAGACATTACCCATGTTTTAGAATTTTCAAAGCAATTTGATTTCTGCCAATTGCCTTCCCATTTCCTGAGTTTGAATGAAAATTATTTTAATAGGTCTGACTTGCACAGTACTTTATTTTTATTTGTCATCACCACTGACATTAGGACAGTCCTGGGATATATGTGTGGGGGTTTTTTTTCCATAAAGTGAACTATTTCTGTGAAGTTAACAGGCCTCAAAGTCATAGCAATCATCACCTGTTTCAAGCAGTGAATGATTTAATATTCACTGCATCAGCTGCATACAGAAAACACCTTTACATGAGTGTTCTGTGCATCACCGTGTGGACTCAGAGTGACTGTGTAGAACTATGAAGGGACACCAAAGGTACAAAACAGCAACTTATAGACAGAAACTGTAAAAGCTTATGTGTAGAAGAGGAAGCTTCTCAAATATTTCTCTCTTCAAAATATTTTTCTTTCAAGGTAACAGATGTGTAATTGGCCAAAAGTTGAATATGACTATTTGGCCCTTCCAACATATTAACATTCCCCTTGGAACACTTTACTCAAATTTCTGACTTAGACTTTCACAAAGTTCCATGGTCTCTACTGTACTTCAGCTCAGGCTTTCAGAAACAACTGCAGTAGGTCAGTTAATATATTTAACATTGATATTTTTTCAACAGCATATCATTATACAAGTTAAGAGCTATGTTTCTGTCCCTAAGGTGGGGAAAATACCAGCTTATACCATATGATGGGCAAGGTGGTTAAATCATCTTATTCAGAGACATAAATGCATATTCTTGGCTTATGTAAGTTCTGGTAGAAGATTTTTCACAGACTTTACCTCTGAAAGCAGCTATAGATTTTTAGAATTCTTGTCATATAGAGTAAGTGCTACTGTTCATTAACTATAATCACTGAGAGAGTTCTTTAACATGACTGCGTGCAGTCCATCTAAAATACTTGAGATTGATTTGTGCATGTAAGTCATTAAGATGCTGTGAAAACCAAATGAATAAAAAAGCAATATTAAAATATAATGATAGAAACTGACATTTCTCAAATACCCACACCAAATGATTCAGATAACCAGACCTGAAAAGAGAAACTAAAATTTTGAATTATATAAGGCAGTAGAAAGTAGCCTGAAAAAAACAGGCTATATTAAGGAAAACGGTTTTGTTCTACAATACTAAAAATCTACTTCTTACCTCAATAACACTTAGCAAGTCAGAGACAACATCAGCATTTACCTCCTATGTAATTCTTGTTTTGTAAAGCACAATCTCTCAGACTCCAATACTTTTTTGTGGACAGCATTTTTTGCTGCTGCATACTTAATCACAGCTGAGCACAGGGCACAGATTATTCTATATCCTGTATTTCTTTCTGGTTCTTCTTTGCATAATATAACTGAAAATAATTTTCCACTGTAGTGATCTCTGCAAAATCATTTTGCTCTTCTCTCCAGAAACCAGCAGCCTCAATTGATTAGTATTCTATGGTACATTTTTCAGCCTTCAGCTGCCCATTTCCTTACCATCAGGAAGTTTTGGAACCCTCTCCTCTAAAGACTGTCTTTCCTGGAAATGTTTTAGTTTCTCCTCCCTCTCCCTGTCTTGGTCTTTTCTTAGGAGTTCTGTTTGTTCTTTCCATCCTTTGTCTTGAGTTTCTTTTTCCTGAAATAAATTAATAAAAAATTGAAGCTGATGGGGAAAAACAGTCAATAAACAACCTAACAAAATCGTAAGAACTTCTATGTCATTCTGAAATCACATTCTTACTCTATAAGCCAGATGTTGTCTTCTCAAGCACTTCAATAGAAGGCCACACTTCACCACCTTATTCTCTTAACAAGCAAGCAATTTGTTGCCCTCTACTTGCACAATCTGACCTTTTTATTCAAGTGAGTGGGTTGTAGATTCAGACAGTTTCATTGTGGTACTTAAATTTATGGAGTATTAAGTAACAAACAATCAAAGAGAAAGGTTTCATCTCAGATGACAATTTCAGTTAGTAATTACAGATATATATGCAAAAGAAAGGAACTTGCAGAAAAGACATTAATAGCAGCAGTAAAAATCACTAACACAGAAAAGTAGTGACAATGAAGTAAGGAGAAAGTCAGCATAGTCCAACACATGGGAGTTAACTTTGTAGGTTGTGCTTATTTTAGAACAAAATAAACTCTAGATTAAAATACCTACTTAATGAACAAAGAAAAGATTACTATTACCCAAAAACCTTTCAAGTATTTTCCCTTCATGTACAAGGTTATCATTGTTATATTAAAAAATACAAACTACATAAGGAGATGGTGGCCAAGTATTTAAAATGCTTGACTTTGAAAACTGATGAAAACATAGACTACCCAGATCTGATTTACATTATTTAAAGCAATATCCATATAGAGAACACAGAGCTGGACTCCATGAGCTGCACTTCCACCAAGTGTGTGATTCTATAACCCACACACCCAAGCATATACTGGAAGAATACATTAAACTACATCCATTGGTACAGAAAGGGTTCGGGAGGAGAGAACACACAAATGAAAATGTCACGAAAAAGCTTCAGCCCTAACAGGAAGCCAGCCAAGACCATCCTCGGAGCATTATTTCTGAAAAAAGATCCTAGCCTCATGTAATCAGAATTTGTACAATTCGTACCAGAATCTGTGTCATTCTGATTCGTAACACCTTACAAATCTCTGATTTTAGCCTGGGGTCACAAAAGTATTAGCAATACTTGTAATGGTACTATTTTATACTGAAAAAGGAAATGGAAAAACAAAAAACCCCGAGCATATTGACGAAGCTGGAAAACCATAAGAAATACCAGCACTGTGACAATAAGAGGAAGTGTTAGATTTATGCATTGTGAAATAATTCTGGAAAGTAAAAGAAACCATAATTAAGACCAAAGAGAAAACAGAGAGAAGGCAGCCATCACTGGTTAACAGATTGCTCAAATAAGCATTAGAAACAAAGAAAAAGGGTGAAAACCAAAATGAAGTCTTAAAAACTTTGAAGAGGTAACAGTGGCAGAAAAAGAAATAAATTGAGCTAATGGCTATCGGTAAGACAGAGAATATGATAAACTGTCCAAAAACCAGAGTATATTTTTAGAAAAATGGATTTTGTCTTAAAGAACAGAATGTTTTTGAAATTACATTTTCTATATATTTATACTTGTATATTTACACATATTTTCTAAAATATAAGCTCTGCATTTTACAATCTGATAGGTGAATTATCTGGACTAGGTCTCGAATTTTTATGGAACTCACTATTTTAGGAAGAATTTCTTCTTTCTTGTTTACTGTGTCACCACAGCCAAGTTCTGAATCTGGAAGTTCTGCTGGTGAGAAGTATCCACTGGTTTGTACACCTTTTGTGAGCTGTGGTCCCTTTTTAATATTTTGGTTGTTGGCTGTAGAAAATACAAACTAATTAAACTGTGTTTTCACTTGAAAATATCCCACTATACACCTGTCTCTCATTTATCATGATTTGCAACAGACATAAGACTATATTGAAGTCAATGGAAGCGGAAAGTATTGACAAGTTTCACACAGTGGTTTTCAGCATCTGTAAAACCTAATAATAAAAAAAAAAGGATGCAAAAATTCTACTGAAAAAGTAATTTAAACCCCACCTTAATGCTACTTATAGGGTCATTACAGTGTACTGAATATTAGTTTAAAGGCCCCACAAAATACCTCACTCATCTTACTGCTTGTTATAGAATCAAACACATAAAATCAAAATTCACTTACTTGAATCTTTGAAATACATACACTTATCTCTATGGAATGACATTTAAAAAATCTGAACCTAAAATGGAATAATAGTAGAGCATCTATAATAAAATGAGCAGTAGACAAACTGTTTAAAATACTGGCATTAAATATTTAAAACAGTCCCATAAATTTCTGCTTCTTCTGACAAGTAGATTCTACTGATCCAGCGAAAATAGTCTAAGTACACACACAGACACACACATATTTCTGTGGGTAGGATAAGGTTTGAGACTGTCTTGTCACACCAGAAGAAATCACTGTACTGATACTTTTAGAAGATTATGTTCTGGGACACATATACTCGGAAGAAAAAAGGAGTGCAGCTCATCTGACAGACAGTAAATTTGAATTAGTAAAAAATAAAAAACCAGAACACCAAAATATTCTTAGCAGTGAAGACACATATTTTAAAGCCATCGTAATTTATCGTCAAGTAGACATTATCTATCATCTATTGGAGATTTCACTAGCAACCTTGCCCTCCTCCTTTACCCAGGAACTTCTGGTATGAAAGAAGTTTAAATGGCTGTTTGGTGAAGTTCTGTGTTTTGGCTCTGCTACAGTTACAGAACAGTCAAAGCTCTGTAACCAGTGCTGTTGAAAGAAGTGTAAAAAGGTAAACGTGCTTGAACAAGCAGCATCACAGTCAAGCACTGAGTGGGCATGAAAAGTATAACCCAGCTGAGACATTTCAAAGTAATGCTAATAATTTTTCTCCTTTTATTGCTTTATACAAGTTACCTCTTCTTCTTTGTACAGATATATCCATGTCTTTTCTAGGTGATGGCTTCAACATACGATTAGCATATATATTTTTCGCTTCAAGTTCTCTTTCTTTTTCCTGTGAATGAAAGAGTTAGGTATAAAATTGAGTTACTAGTGTTTCATTTACTAGTCACTAGCAAAGTTGTAAATTAAATTAAAAATACATATGGTCAATCGAAACAGAGTAAACAATTGTTTCATCCAATATTTTAAGGATAAAAATCACATTCCTAACTGTGTTTATGCTATAAGAAAGCAGATAGAAATTTCTGCCCCCCAAAAACTCATTAGCAAAATATTATGGGGGAAAAAAAAATCTCTGCAGTGAGAATATAAGTAAATGCCAGTGCTTCCATAATCACAAACAAGACTTACAACACATATATAGATTGCACAACTGAATTTTAAGCATTGTGAAGAGTTAAACATTTCAGTGCAAGCAATGATACTTGTCACAGGGCATGTCAGTATCGGGGAGCAGAGGCCCATTGCATCATAGAGGTAGAGGCATACTTCTAGCACATTTACTGAATAAAATACAGAAATGAACAGTGAGCTATCAGAATTCATCTGATAATGAAAAGGTTTTCAAACAAATCAGGCTTAAAACACTTAACTGAAACAAGTACATTTTAGAGCTACTAACACTACTGCTATGTAGTCTTATGTTGGAGATGCAGCAATTCACCTCATTCCCAGCTACCCAGTAAGGAATAGGAATATTTCTTGGATAGCTTGGAATGTGGTGAATTGGTGAATCTCCAACATAAAACTATATTTGAGACTTGGAGTTTCAAGAAAATTCTCCCAGAAAGAGTCTTATTTATTTTTTTTCTTAAAGATAAACTAAGTAGAACATAACAATATTTTAGGTACTTTAATTGAGAATTTGGACAACAATGGTGGTGGTGTGGGGTGCCAATTAACATTTGCATGAATTTAGCAACACATGTAGATATCACAAATACATGATATTAATCTTTATGCAAACCTACTGTAATGCAAGTATATTAGTAACATAAAGTACTATTTACATCTGGAGATTTAATTTTAAATTCAAGCCTTCAAAACCTAATTTTCCAGTAGATTTTGTGGTTTATTCTCAACACTTGGCTATGTACTTGATCTTGCTTTTCTTAACTAGTGCTAACAATAATGATTAACACAGAGACATTCCTGTTATAAACACTGTGGGGTCAGAGCACAGACATTTCAATTTAATGCAGGAAAAAACCTCACATGTGGTATATAATTAAGTACACATCAGAGAGTGCAGTCACTGGTAAACTATTCAAAGCTGATTACAGATACTTCCAAAGATAAAATCCCAGAACATGGTTAGCAACTTCTATTCCTTTCACATTTTACCTTCAGCTTCTGATTTAGCTGATTAAGCTCTTCTTGAAGAACTCGGTTTTCTTCTTGAGCCTCGTACAACTTTTTTTTCTTTGAATGTAACTCTCGTTGAAAACTGCTACCACTTAATTCAAGATTTCTTTCCAGATCCTTCAATTAAAACAACATAAAATTTTAAATAACTGAAGTAATTTTTATAGTCAAATTACTTATATAAAATTACAGTAAACCAGTGTCTTGGGTATAGATATGAGCTTGACCATTACTGTAACACAGAACACATTTCAACCTTTAATCCTAACTTTGAGGGGGCAAAACACCTGCAGCTCCTTCCGAGTATTGAGAGGTGATTAGAGGACATAGAGGAAACTCACACTACTTTCTGCAAGGCTGTTGCAACAGTGGACCTCCTGATCTCTACTCATGGGTAAGAGAGAGAATCCCTCCCTGAAAATGCAGGATTAGAAGGAGGAAAACAAGGAAGAGTTTTTAAGCTTTCTACTAGAAACTAGCTTGTGATTATGGTTTCATTTACATACCCTCGTCTTGTAATAGCTATTTTAAGTGAAGCTGGGTTGATGAAAGAAAGAAAAAAAGTAGAAGAAAATCCCTTACTTTTTAAGGCATGATTCATTTTAACATGATCCAGTACTACAAATGCTGAAATACCTAATCATAAAAGTACAGATGACAGATGGTGACACTACAGGATAAGGTGTTTTGGCTAACTCAGCCATTTATATCTTGGTACTTTGGAATTTAAATATGAAAGCTTAGTTTCCAGCTTAATCCTTGGATTTCCAGATCTATTATCTTTGTAAGGTAATTTAAGTTTAATTACTAATATAGACACCAAACTTTAACACCATTTTAATGACATAATTTAAACAAAGAATAGTATAAAATTTATATGCTATATATAAAATACATCTACTATGAAAATAGTACAACTACCAACAGATTTAATAGTGTTAACACAATTTTTAAGTCAAATGAGTTTATAGACATATTTACAGTGTAGATATGCTTAAACATGTTTACAAAAACATAAACTTTTTTGCTGGACAAAATTAAAATATATTGGACAAATTTATTAGAATAGATACCCAAAAAAAGCTCAAAAGATTATTTCAGTATTTAAAAACCATGCCATAATTTCGTCCAGCTGAGCTCTTAGATGTGCAGAACAGTGGAAAATCAAACACTGTATGAATGCTGTTCAAAAATTGAAAAAGAATTACCATATAATTTTTTAAAAGAATTTTAGTGTAAAGTTCCCTAAATGCCCAGAAATTTTTACAAATGGTTTCTCTCCGAAAGGAGAAATTAGATTGCATAAAGTTGTATTACAGCTGCCTGCACCTCTGAAATGTTATATGTATAAAAACACTTAAAAGCACAAATCCACAGGATACATGCTGACAAAATAAGCTTAATTTGTAAACAGAAATTTGAATGCACAACCACCTCACATGTAACTATATAATCACCTTAGAAATAATTTACTTGATTCTACTTATGGGTATAACCAAAAAATACTGATTTTCTATTTGCTCCACAGCTGTGAAAAATTACAATTCATTGTGGTAAGAAATGTCTGTACCAGAATTTCTTACAAAAAGAAAGTCATCCCACCTTAATTCTTTTCTCCCTGTCCTCCAGCTTGCTCTCTGCTAAGGCTAGTTTCTTTGCCAGGTCATCTCTTTCAGCAAGGTGCTTATCTGCAGATAGCTTTTTCAGTTTCTGCAAGACAGTTTTTTTCCTGTACAGTTCATCTTCCGTATCTTTCAGCCGTCTCTCAGTTGCACGTTCTCTCTCCTGAGATTTTCGTAGGCGCTCCCTTAATATTCTAATCTCATTGTTGTGCCGAACAAGGAGCTGAGAGATCTCGTTTTCTGTATCTTCAAACTTATTCAAGGCTTTCTCCTGCCTGTGCTGAAGCCTCTTCAGTGCCCTGTTTTCCTTCTGCAGCTCATCCAGTTTGATGTGGAGTTCAGTCAGTTCATTCCGGAGCTCATTGATTTTTAGCAGCCTAGCAGAAAGAACTCTTTTTGTAACAAGATCTATATCTTTTGCAGGAGAATCCCTAGTGAGGCTCTGAGAACGGAAACCCCACCGTGTCCCTCTTTTGCTTGGTGCATATTTGGAATCCAATTTCTTTGTGGCTGAGAGAGGAAAAATAAAAAGCATGTTTACTATTAGACAATGCAGTTTGTCTACTCAGACATCCTTCTTGGAATCAAGCTCTGCCTGAAACAATTTTACAATACTTAACAGAGATGGCAGCTTTCAAACCAGACAATAAAAGGCATATATATGATAGACTTATGCTCCTTTTGATAGCTGAAAAATGGAGATTTATGTCTGTGATCTACTGTAAGAGGTAATATCTGCAGCCATTAATATACAACCCTCGTAAAGGAATCATCTGCAAATCGTATCAGAAATGAGAGTCATATTTTGTTAATATTTGATATTGTTTATTAAAATGGTTTAGAAATCCTATATTCTAATGCTTACAAAATTATCACATGCTTTTAAAATGGCAACAATTAGCTGAGCATCAGCTAGTTATGTATTATGCAAGATGTAATTCTCCCAGACAAATGCAGTAGTATTTTCAAATCCAGCTGCCATGCTCACAGACAAAACAGCAGATTTCAAAGGCTCAATGCAAAAAGCCTCAAAAGCAAAATTATAAATCCCATGAAAATTCAGTTCTCCCTAAATAATTTATTCTTGTATCATAAGTTATTTTCCACACAGTATTCTCATTTGATTATTTGTATGCACCGGTCGCATTTCTATTTATTGTTATTATTGTCACCCCCACACATAAAAGCTGAGCATTTTGTTTCTATCTTATTTGCCTCTCGTGCCACACTCAAAGAATAAAACATATAATCCATTAAAAATATCTCTTAAAACAACTGAATTAATAGAGAGTGCATAATTCCTTAAGGTACATCAGTGTTTGAAAGAAATACACTGAGCAGCAGTTTGTAATTCCGGCTTGAAAGCTGGGATACAGCAATAGTGCATTTACCTACACACAGATAGTGAGTGTGTGTGACAGCAAATTCTTCCTTTTGCAACTCACCATTCTACAGAGAATACCTTTCAGCAAAAGTAACAGCTTAAAAATATATTCTTATAATTTCCTATAGACATTTTGCACAAATACTCATTCATTTTCTGCTCAATGCTAATTTTTTCCACAGCTTGGGCAAACAAAAGAAGGTTTTTGTTTTCCTTTACAAACAACACTTATGTCATATTCAGGTGTGAAAAGATTATCTAATACATGCACTGCAGGAATTATGCCACTCCTATCACCAACTAAGGGAGTTCCCATTAACCCTAGATTTCCAGCCCTTATAAGAATTTCTCCTATTTAGGGCAAACATAAAATTTGACTACCAAGATTGTACTTTTGGTCATAGAGTTAAATTGGGGAATAGTGTATGTCAAGACAATGTAATATGACATTCACAGTACCTTCATGTAATAATTATGTTCAGTTCTGGCTATGTAATCAAAGAACTGGTCACACATTTGCCCCCTTCAAATTAAACAGCACAGTGGAACCGCAGTTTTTAGTTCCCAGACAGCTAACCCATAACTACCAGGGAGAAGATGTCACTTCTGACCACAGAGAAGCTCAGCAAAACACCAGTTGCACCAGGACACCCACACTGTCAAGGATCTGAAGAAATACATTCTGTGGGCAAATTAAATACTTCAGGTCAGACATCTGGCAGAGCTTAGATTGTAACCTTGACCAAATGATTCACACAGTATCAAGCACTTATGAATGAACTAGGACACCTGCCCAAGAAAGGCAGGACATGCTATGACTTCACCAGAAAATGTATACAATTATTTAGAACAAGCTGTGAAAGAGCGGCAGAAAGCCTTCCCATCCTTACTTCAGTCCAGGGCCTGCATAACCATTCTCCCCTTTTTCGCAGGGATGTTCACCTCCTAACAAACTCCATCAAGAAGGCAGCCTATATGTGTGAGGGAGCTCAAAGTGCAGTTATGTCATCTCAAATTGGAAATATTTTACCCTCAGAGAAGAAGCACGAAAAACTTTTCTTTCAATCTCCATCTGAACCTAACTTTCATCCAAAATATTTTATCACTTTTGCCATATTACTGGTCTTTTTTTTGTTTGTTTGCTGAAAGTCACAGTACTATTCTGTAAAGCTTAGTCAGCTAAACTTCCACAAGACAGATATCTGTAGATATCTATATTATTTGGTCAGGAAAACTTTAACAATTGTCTCTCTTTTACAGACTAAATAGTAAGGACTTGCCTTGGGTTCTTGGCCTTGAGTCTTTGGTCAGACAAAAAGCAATAATTAGCATGACTTAATAAAAGGCTAGTATAAAAGCCACATTCACTTGTTAAGAAAATTATGAAAAATTCTGAAAATCACTAAAACTCCTTCTTATGCAGGAACAGGTTAATTTCAGTTTTCAATGGAGCAGTTACTGTCTCCCTGCCAACTGTAGCACAATTCACATTAACTGTATTTGTAGATCCTCATAATGCTAGTTTCTCACTTTTGAGTTTTTAAAGATCATTAACTCTTTGGAGCAGTTACAAAGCAGCAATTTCTGCTACCTACCTACCTTGGTAGTGCAACAGGCTGTTTGAAGTCTGTGTTTTGTGATGTCTTTTTTCTTGGCTTGTAGATGGAGAGCTTAGTGCCGGCGACTGGCTGGATGAATGAGATGCATTACCTTCATCTGAATAATAGGAGTCACTATTTTTATCCTCATCTGATTTCCTCTCCTGTTCAGAATCTGGGCTCCTTACTCTTTCTCCCATTTTTCAGATTTAACGGCTTTCCAGATTTTTCTCAAAGACTGTTCATTTTGGCACAAAGGATCTTTCAGTTGTCACAATGGCAGCAGCTGGATTATTTTCTCCTGTTTATCATCTTCATCTCCAAAGCATGAGACCTCTGCAGTTCAGTTCAGCAAGCAGTAGTTGTCATTCAGAATGCATTTTTCTGTAACAATTTAAAGAGAGAAAAAAACCCAGTAAGAATGGTTTTGCTCAGAAAGTGAGTTAAGAAAGGTAAAAAACTTGCAAAATTATCCATGATTCCTACAACCTTATGCAACATGCTGTACTACCTATTGTTTATACTAGTAATTATATTAATTACTTGTATTAAATGTGATAGACATCACTCTAGGAATCCTTCTAGTATTACATTCAAAAGTCTGAGGTACTTCAATCTCAAAAGAGAAATCAGAACATTAACACAGCTAAATCTAGAATAAGAAACTACTCCCAGGATAGAGAAGGGAAAAGAATTTGGAAAACAAAACAGAACACAAGTGAAAGTTGTTGATATTCAGGAAACTAATTTAGACATGTTTTAAAACTTTTTAACCAAATGAATGAACAACTTATTTGTATGACTAGAATTGAGATAATTGTACAATTTGACTAAATCTTCCATTTCTCAATTTCCAACATTCCAATGATGTTAAATAATGGGCTTGAAAATCAATTTTCCCATCTGTCTGGAAAACATTCCATCCCTAACCACTAATGAAACTATACCTATACATCACAATCTTCACCCTGGAAAGTACTCTCATACCTTACAACATCTGGTGTTTCATCCCTTTAAGGACTGGCCAGAGCACACATATTTGTGTAATGTATATTTATTTGTGTGTGTGTATATATAGATATATATATCTATATATATCTATATATCTGTATCTATCTATCTATATATATATATGATAGGAGAGACCACACCACCAGTACATGATAAACATTACACTTGCAGCAGGTATAAAATGAGAAGGGCCACTCTTGCAGTCTATCTGATGCAAACTGAAAAAATCCCATAATCTCAAGGTGAAATCACTTCATTTTGTATTTGGAAACACTTCCTGAGAATGTAATGGAGCAAATATACTCAAAATTTTCTTCACCTTCTCAGTCAAAAGAATTTTCTTGACAGTTTAGGAAGTGTTTTACTGACAAGGGAGGCTCAGCCCCCTTGCCTTTCTCACCGCTCTTGGCAGCTTTCAAGCTTAATTTCACCATCTCTCTCTTTTCAACCCAACTTTGAGATATCCAGCCTCTAATGGGTGAGTAAATAGGACTTGCATCAGAGCCCATCAGTTCCATCTCTTGAATGACATAACCTCCTAGCTGATTTCTAAATGGCAAAGCAAATTACACACAAAAAAACTGAGCTGCTCTCAGTCAAAACTGCTCTTCACTGAAGCACATTCAACATACCTGTAAATGAGCTGTAAATTTTTCACTACATTATTTCCCAATAAAATAAACTTGGCCTGCTTCTCGGCCTTCACTGCCTATACATGTATTATTGCATAGCCAAGCAGAACTGAAATGTCAGCTGCCAAGACAGTTTTCATTACAAATTCAAGCTTTCTGGCTCAGTTCACTGTTAGCACAACTCTGTCTCCAGTGACTGGAATCCATTTGGCCTCATAATCTATACAGAAGGAATTAGAGGAATAAATATCCCATCAGGTTTCTAAACTGGGATGATGCTTGGAAATTAATACTGAATTACCTGGAAAACAGTACTTTTTATTACTTAGGAAGTAACTTTCCAAAATAATGTTTTTTAAACACCCAAATATTTTCCAAGTGGTCCAAAAAAATTAGATGCCTAAAACATATGTCAATGGATTCTGATGAAAACCAAAATTCCATAGCAAAGCTCAGAAAGTAAATAAGCTATGCTTGCGATCACCTGTCCTAGAGATTGCTAAACACACACTGGAAGGTATCATTATTGTGAACATTCAAATGATCAGGAATGACTGTTCTTTTTCCTTACAAGATAATGGAGTTAATAAAATTATTTCAAAGGGATATACTTAATCATAACTGCAACTACGATCATGTAAGAATATTAGAACATACCAGGGTGCTTCCCTACTCCCAAACAGTTCCATTCCTAACTTCTGGCCCCACAAATACCTGTGCAGAATGGACATTATTTTGCTCCTTGATGAGCAAACCAAGCCTGAACAGGCAGATCTGTTCTCTAGGGGATCCACAGGCAAGACTGTATCAGGTCTGTCTCCACAGGAGAGAATTTCAGGGAATGCAAAAACCTAGAAATGAATATATTTATATTAAAGTATCAAAATAATATGAGATATGAAAATAGTACTCTGGTGGCACAGACCTCATATTCTTACATTTAGGGAAAGCATAAATGCTGACAGTTTATGTCTAATTATATATATAAAACAAGAGCACTCAGTTTCACGTACCAACTTAAAGCTGATCAGTTATTTTATAGCCCCACAAGAGTTCACTGAAGAGGCAATAATCTTTTTGAAGAATGCTTTTCGCAACTCAGTGTATTTAAAACAAACAAATTGTAGAACTGGAGGACAAGAATTATCCATCACTGCTGTACTGGATATTCCCCACTTTTGAGAATATTTTGCTAAGTATCGTTTTGACATACAGCAACATAAATGAATAGAAATTTTAGATGCATTCTGGAAGTACTTGAAAAGCAATGTAATGAAAACAAATTGAAAAAGGTAAAACAATGAAAGCTCCCTTGAGGAATTGCCAAAAACATATCTTGGATCTTCACATGGTTTTTGGTTTTATAAACTGGTAATATTACCATATTTTCCATACAAAACAAGAAACCTTAGTCTGTTAAGTCTTGCCAAATTAATTTTTCCACCAGTCTATAATACAATTTGATTAACAAAAGAATGTACAGTTTATCATCAGAACAGAAGAACTAGGATATTTGAGTTTTACTTCAGTGAGCCTAAGGACTGTCTAATTAAGAAATGTTTCGGTTCCCTGACTTGTAATTGTTACAAATTAGTTTGAGTTGATTATAAAGTAAGTTTAACTCGTGTGAATAAGATCCACAAAGATATCTATTTTCCCCCCTGTATATTTATTAAGTTTGTGAGGAGTGAAACGTTGTGGGTTAGCAGTGGGTCTACTTAACTCCACCACCACTACCAAAACCCCAATCCTCTCTCCTCAAAAGCTCCAGGCATGCTTTTAGAAGCCTAATGAATCGAGATCACATCAATATAGAGCAGCTGAAGTAAATCTGGGACTTGCACTAACTTTAGAAAGAATTTTGTCTCCAGAATTTCATACTCCTTCACTTCTGCAACTTATAGCAATTGCTGTTATATACATATTTTGTATCAAAAACATGTTCATCATTACAAAAAACAATCAAGCACTGGGTCACTGCAAAGCACATGACAGATGAAACAGAAAACACAAAACAAATGCAACAGTGGCAGGAGATTCCCTATTATGCCTAAGTAAATCAGAGAAACAGAAATTGAACCACTGGATTACAGCTATTATGCAATAGACAGAAAGGAAAAGTACTTAGTAATTCTTCTCATGCAGTGCACCCAGAGCTTAGTTCTGTAGTGCAAGACTCATAAAACTTTTTATGTCCTTTTCAATATAAACACCATTCCAAGACCACGGGAAGCTCATTGCTTTTGCTGGTCACTGAATGGCACTTCCCCTGTACAAACACTGACCTCTAACGGCCCACTCAGTTCTTCCACCTATTTTGAGAGGGACAGTGCAAGAAAGCCAGCCTCAGACAACTACAAAAGCATCAATCCAAGTTATTGAACTGCTGAGCTTAGGAGCAAAGAATAATTTCAAAAGAAGTTTGTCGCCCTCCTCTCCCTGCATCCATCTTTTTCATATCCAAATACTGTAGGTTTTCAAGAAGAGAATGGAGCAAAATAATTTACTTGTATGACATCAAAACATACTGAGTGATAAGCCTTAGTGAGGACTACGTGTAACTTCATCAGGTACTGTAGCTGCTGACTTAACTGTATGCATTTCTCTTCTAGGTTTACTAGCTTTTCACAGAATCACAGAAACAATCAGGTTGGAAAAGACCTCTGAGAACCTCAAAAAGACCTCAAGTCCAACCTAAGACCAAATATCAGCATGTCAAGTAAATTATGGCACTAAGTGCCAAATCCAGTGTTTCCTTAAACACTCTAGGGATAATGACTCCACCACCTCCCTGAGCAGTCCATCCCTATGTTTAATCACCCTTTCTGTGAAGAAATTCCTCCTAATGTCCAAACTAAACCTCCCCCGGCGCAGCTTAAGACTGTTGTCTTGTCCTGCATTTTGGTGAATTAGAACACTGGATTGTTTTAAAAGCCAATATTATGTTTACCTGACTCTGTGACAGTAAACCACAACGTTACTTGTGTCAGATCTCAAAACGAAGACGCTGCTCTAAGTCCCAGATCAGCAAATGAGGAAATGGCACTTCAAACAGGGCACATGCAGGCCAGTCCTACAACCGGGCCATTATGTTTCTAAATCAGATTCTGCCAGGGAGGCCCACGCCGTCGCTCATATTGCCCCTACACCCCGGTGTGTGAGGACTTACCTAGTTCAGCTCAGCCACCCCGAGAGCAACTCTCTGGTTCCCGAAGTGCAAGCAGGCAGCTTTCCTTCACTCCGCGGAGACGTTCTTAAAGAACATATCGAATGTTATTTTCAACCAGCACTTCGCGACGCCACATTTTAAATGCAATCACCGAAACCTACATACACTAAACGACTCCGGCGGAAAGGAACTGAACACCAGCGGCCCAAGACCTTTCGGAGACCAACGCCAGGCCTAGGCCCGGGCCCGTTCCCAGCCCCCACAGCCCCCAGGAAAACACGACCCCACGGCGGTTCTGTCCCACCCCCGTGCCGCTCCCTCCGCCCCGCGATGTCCCCGCTGTCCCCACCGCCCCGGCCCGTGCCGGCGGTACCTGCCCGGCCCCTCGGCCCGCCCGGCGGACGCGCTGCGGTTGCCGCGTTACGCTTAAAGGGGCCGCGCGGCGGCCATTGACAGCGGCTGCCCGGCAACGGGCGGCGGGGAGGAGGCGGGCGTTCCTCGTCAGCCATTGGCTGCTCGTCCTGCCAGCTCGGTGGCAACCGCTCTTCCCATTGGCGGGAGGCTGAGCCCCGGCTGCTGATTGGCTGAGGTGCTGCCATAGGGAGGATGTGGAGGGGGGCTTAACTCTGAGGCGCTGCAGCTCCGCAGTGCCCCGGCGGCGCCTGCGGGGGGCGCTGCGGGCCGGGCGAGCCCCGGCAGGGTCCCGCCTGAGGGGACACCCGGCGGCTTCCTCGAGGTTCTGCCCCGAGGCTCTGCCCCAAGGCCGGCAGGCTCCGAAACGCTGCCCCGCCCTACCCTGCCCTTCTCTTCACTGCCCTTGCCTGCCCTGCCCTGCGCTCACCATCTTGGTTCTGTTGAGCGCGTGTGACATGGAAGGAAAGCGGCCCATGGAAAAGCAGTGGGGGTGCTAGTTGGCAGCGGCTGAACATGAGCCAGCGTGTGCCTAGGTGGCCAAGAAGGCCAATGGCATCCTGGACTCTACAGTGTGGTCAGCAGGACCAGGGCAGTGATTGTCTGTCCCCCTGTGAGGCTGCACCTTGAATCCTGTGTCCAGTTCTGGGTCCCTCGCTACAAGAAGGACATTGAGGTGCTGGAGTGAGTACGGAGAAGGGCGATGGAGCTCGGGAAGGGTCTGGAGCACAAGTCCTGTGAGGAGCAGCTGAGGAATCTGGAGGTGTTTAGCCTGGAGAAGACGGGTCTCAGGGGAGACTTTCTGGCTCTCTGCAACTTCCTGAAAAGAGGTTGTAGCCAGTTGGGTGTCAGTCTTTTCTTTAGGCAATTAATGACAGGACAAGAGGGTAGGGCTTCATGCTGCACCAGGGGAGGTTTAGTTTGGACATTAGGATGAATTTCTTCACAGAAAGGGTGATTAGATATAGGAATGGGCTGCCCAGGGAGGTGGTGGAGTCATCATCCCTGGAGTGTTTAAGGAAACACTGGACATGGCACTCAGTGTGAAGGTCTAGTTGACATGGTGATGTTCAGTCATAGGTTGGACTTGATCTCAGAGGTCTTTTCCAACCTAATTGTTTCTGTGATTCTGTTCAGAGAGCTGCCCAGGAGCACAAGGGTAGAGGAGCACCCCGCCACTGTGCTTGGACCCATCGTGTCTCCTCACAATCCCTCTGGACAAGGGACCAAGGAAGCCTTTGGGGAGACTTGGGCACGTTCTGGCATTGCGACTTTGAACCCAAGGCTTTGGGTTGGGACAGCACCTGGGGATAATGATGGGCCAGGGATGAGAGTAAAAGGGGGAACGGTGTCTAATTATAAAACACCCCAGAACTTGAAGCAAAATGGATTGTACTGACAAAAGGATGAAAGTATTGCCTAAAGCTGGCAAAAAGGCTTGAATTCAAAGGCAATGTAATGAGACTGTTGTGGTTTATTCCGCAAAGAAGTAAGAGGGTTTCTGAACCTTGGCTTTTATTACTCCAAGTTACTGCTGTTTTTTTCCCCTAATGCTAATCTTTATTAACAAATGTAGTTAAGCAAATTTCTTTCTGGAGAGATGAAGGGAAAAGAAACAGGAGATCTTGCTTGCTTCACTTGCTGATGGAATATGTTATGATAGCGCAGTGATGAAAGTGACACAAGAATTTGGGTGGAGTAGGAGAAAACAGAACATTTCAGATGACGATTATAACCTGCCTGTATGGGAAGGCATAAATGGGACATTCTTGAGAAGGAGATATATTTGCCCTTGGCAGAACTGTGCCTCCACAATCCTGAGGATTCAAAATGAATGCTCAGTACCATTACATGAAAATAATAAAAATGGAGGAAACAGGACAAAGTTTTGGTTTTGTTTACCAGTTTTTGTTTACCAAGGCAATATTTTCAGGCACAGCCTGTCACCTTTTTCACAATAAAAATAAGGAAATATGTGAGAAAAATGCAGTTTTAATGCACTTGAAATTAAAATACTGCCATCCCCTCCTCCCTGACTATAAATTTTAGGAGGAAAAAGAAAAAACTGAACATGAAAGATTTGAGAGAGTCTCAAAAATTATGTGCATTGTGCACAAGAAGTCTGAATATGCTGAATTAAATTACAGGAAAATGTAATTTAGTGACTAGGCTAGAATGCAATCAGAAACATGTCAGCATGAACTCCTGTAAAAGAAGAGGAGATGTATACTGGTATTTCAAAAGCACAAAAGTAGCTGTGAGGCATAAACCTGACATGGAGTCTCCCAAGCTGAATGGAGCTTTCCATTTTTTGGTCCTAATATCCAAGAAAACAGGCATAAAGCATGCAAGAACGCCAGCAACCAGTCTGTGAATT
The DNA here is from genome assembly GCA_036630365.1 of Acanthiza pusilla. NCBI lineage: Eukaryota > Metazoa > Chordata > Aves > Passeriformes > Acanthizidae > Acanthiza > Acanthiza pusilla. Next base: position 24,460,314 of record JAXCHO010000036.1, read on the forward strand.
ACCTAATTTTGATTGTCTCCCTAATTGCACTTAATATTTTTGCTATACTTGCATTGCTATTATGAAATTGGTTTCAATGGACAATAAAAACTCATGTGGATCTTTTTTAAATTCATCCTCTGTGGCTTTGTGTAGCTCACCCTTGTGCTAAACAGTGAAAGCATATAATTCATCACAGCAATGCTGGCAGAGAATCATTGATGTCCTTCAAAAAGATCCAGGGAATGACAAAGAGGGAATAATTTTATTGCTTGCAACTGGAGGAAATGTATTGCTTGTATCTGGCAGCAAGCCAGGCCAGAATCTGAAATGCTGTTGCTGCTGTAAATAGGATGAAAGGGATTCATAATCCATCTCCATGCCCACCGTAGCTAGGAAAATTGTAAGCAGAAAAAGCAATTAAACAAACAAACAAACATGAGAAAGCATTAAAAAACATGGAAGAGACTTTTTTTGTGTTGATAATTTATTGACTAATTGCCATGACTAATGATTTGAGGCTTGCTTAATGACTGACTAGTTATTGAATATGGGTAACACAGGTATTGAATTTAGGCAGTGCGTATGTGTAATGCAGGTATTGAATACAGGTATTGAGTCATAATGAAAACAGGTCTCTTGTTCACAACAAAATTACATCAGATTTCTCCATCAAATGTTCCATCCAGAATAATGCAACAGATTCGAATCAGCTGCTGAGATGGAATAAATTCAGATATTGTGAAATGTTGGCATAGGAATTAATTGATAGAAATTTGTTAGTCTAAAAGCTACAAATAATGTATTTTAGATACCATCCTAACAACCTAACCATTGATACACAGCAGACAAATGATGGTGTTGTATTTCACATTCCCTTGGACAGGACAAACAGATGAATCACCTGAGCAAGAAATAAAGTTTTGCAGTTTTCTCCTGTCTGTGTAAAGCAAGTCTGATGTCTTAACTGTTTGCTTGCTTGGGAAGGTCATTTAAACAGAGTATTTAATTCAAGAGCTGGAGGGGGAAGTAGAAGGCTTAAAAGGAACAGCCCTAGCCTCAGAGCTTAACTGAGGGGAGGGAAGCTCTATAAATAGTGGTGGAAACCTTCAAACACTAAATCAGGTCATAGTGCCACACAGTTTGATACTTCCAGAGGTACCAACAAGGATAAAACCACCGAGCTTATTCGGATGAGTGGAACCTGTGCTCATTAAATTGTTGTACATAAATATTGATGGGAAATCCCTGATGCATAGAAAGAATGCTATTGATTTCCACTGCGCCATAGAAATAGCTGTGGCAAACAGGGTGGGAACTGTTACAATAAATGCATCTAATGTGGATGAATAAAACAGAGTCCCCAAACTGACAGAACAAAGATGGTGTTAAAATTTGGAAAGGGAATATCTTTCTAGTATTGCTTTCAATACCACAACTTCTTTAAGGAGTGGCGACTTAAAGAATGCATGGTGATATAAATGAGGGAGCCAAAGTGATGTGCTGCTTGCTTTAACCAGAGGACATGATGTGAAAATTCACTGTGAGATTCAGGCTTAGACATCCACTTTCTGCAAAAGATCAAAGGTGGGTTAAAACTATCAGACTAGGTAGGAAGTACCAAAGAAGACCCTTTTTGGCTCCTTCAGCCTTCACACTTTCTGATGTTTTTCCTCAGAATAAGCTATATGATACTACCTTGCACAGGCATAAACCTTAACATGCATCTCCCTGCAGATATACCAAAGGTAGTACTTTGCATACACACTTGCAAAAAAAATTTGGTCAAAATTGAGGAGTTTAAGCTGTAGAGGTTTTGGCTTGAAGAAGTTCCACAGGTCTGGGTAGCCAGGAGTGCTAGTTCAGGCTCCTGTTTCCAGTAGCAAGGCAGATATTTATAGAATAGAATCATAGAATCATTTAGGATGGAAAAGACCTTTAAGATCATTGAGTCCACCTATAATTTATTCCCTCTCTCCACTGCTATAGAGGTGGCCTATGAGGTGACTAAGATTTCTGCGTTAGAGCATGAATATGGACGTAGCTAGGGTCCAGCTGAAGGTTTTTTCATTAATATGTATTGGAATATTCTCCCGAATAAAAGATATGTTGTGTATGAGCACTTTCTTCCCTTTGCTCTCAGCTATCTGCAATCATATAATCAAAATATTTCAAATTGTAATGCAAATAAAATCAAATGTCAGTCTGTTTTGACATTATAAATATTCATGGTCTCCTTGTACTTTTTAATTCATGTGTCAAAATAAGCTGTGGTTTTGTTGGAGGACGGCTGCTTTTCTTATTGCCTGCTCACCTACCTTGAGAAATCAAAAGCCCAAGATCACTTTCAGAGCTTGCGTCCCGTGTCCTGGGCTCTGAAGTGACCCCAAACCTTTCCACTGTTTCTTTTCACAAGTGTTCCTGAGTCATCGGCTGAGAAGTGACCGCTCACCTTTGACAACTTAGTGTTAAAATTCTTTGAAAGGATGTCTTTTGGTGTCACTTCTCATACTATGACTGGTCTCAACCCTCTCAAGGGGATTTTCTTGAGCATTTTCTGACCGTGGTGGCATTGGAGCTTCTCTGGCACTCCTGACACCCCTTTTGTGTCTCTGACAGGCACCAGAGAAAGGCTTTCTGTGAACTCAGCTGAACTTGAGGATGTATAAAAGAAGCACATTGGGCATTGTTCACAGGGATTTGTTTTTAACAATACAATTTTCCAAGGCTGTGAAATATTGAAATATTAAAGGGCAGATAAGTCCAATGAAAGAAACATTTATGTATACTTCACAGCACTAGCTGATTCCAGAGGTTTTACAAATTTATTGGAATTCTTTGTGTTAGTATACCTGCTTGGATTTTGAGCTCACAACTGCCTTGTGGAGAAATACTAGGTGAATAACATAAAGTGATTGCTGGTGAATCACAGGAATACAATTTACAATGTGATGAGTTAACACTTCCACATAATAAAATAAGGTGCTCTGTTACTACAATATGAAGTTTTAACTGTTCATGTTGTGAATACATGTGTGTTTAAGCAGGGACACAAATTAAAACAAGGTAATTATTGCCAATGGTCTAGCAACAAGTGTTTTATAAGCAATTTAAATTACAAAAATGCCCAGTAAAGCCTGTGAAGGTGGAGAAGATGCTGAGCAAACAAGTATTGAATGTTTGATTAGAAAAAAAAATTGTTTGAAGGAGACTTTTCAGTTAAGGACATCTTTATCCTGAAGACATGTGCTACTGGGAGGAAAATTTCACACATATTACTCAGGATCTGGCAGTTTTATGTTAAATGCTGCATTTGTTCTTGGAAGGTTTTAGTAACGTTTTTCCAGAAAACCGCTTTTTGAAGCACAAACATGACATCTGTGGACTTGTTTCTGCTGGTTTTGCATAATCTGCAATTTCATATTCACAGTATGTATGTTAGTTTTTGACAAAAAGAAAAAAATGCAGTGACCAAATAATTTTGAAAAATTCTTTAATCATAAGCAATGTGTGTTGCTTCTGAATATCCACCTCTTTTGCCTTTAAAATTAATTTCTATTGCTAGGATAGCAAAGGAATTTTGTTCTGTTTCTGTATAGTTTTGTGGTATAAATTATGTTGTAGAGGAATAAGGTCAAATGTATCTTTGATACCAGCAAAAAGAATGGATGTTATGTCAAAATAAGTTTGGCCTCAGTGTTCAACGTGAACTGCTTTGAACACAGTTTTATTGCTTCAGTTGCACAGAAAAATTGTCCCCTTAAAAGAAACCCTTATTCAGAATGTAGACACATCTTGATTATTAGTGTTAAACTCAGAAAGAGATCGAAACAACTCACATCACTTCTACACACCTGATCATGTCATCAATTTTTAATTTTTCTTTTTTTTTTTTGGTTAATGCAACATGGAATACTTCCCATGAGGAGGAAGTGCCAGCATCTCAGCACACAGTCTTGTGTATCAAAGACTTGGGGAAAATAGGAGGTAGGGATTTGAATCCATTCGTAGAAGTGAGTTGAAACTTGGGTCCTTGGATTTCTGGATGTGCCTCCTGAGTCAAACTTTTTAAGGGAGGGTAGGCAGACTGAAATTATCTGCGGTATGTATTCAGAGCTGTCCATGACTGTGAAGGCTTAGGTGCCTCTGAGCAGAACACGTGCTTTGGGCGCTTTGAGTACCACTGAGCAGGACAGCAGCTTGGTGATAGTGTTTTTGACTTCATGACCTTGATTTGTTAAAATCCTATTTAGGGTGCATTTGAGCCCTTACAACTTGTAGTGCATAAACTCTTGCAATGTATGCACTGGCTTATTGGAATTCTCCTTATTGGTATTAAATGACATTGGCTTCAATTACCCTTGTGGGTCCCTTCCAACTCAGGATAGTCTATGATTCTATGAACATCCTTTTTTGTCTTCTCAGGATTGAAATAGTTTAACTCCTCCTGCCCTGCAAAAAAGCTAGATTATACTATTCATGTTGTGCCTCCCTACTGTTCCACACTGTGCTTCAAGGACGCTTTGATTGATGAAGACTGCTTTCTGGATGTTTTTCTCCACTTCTGAGTTATAACCAAAACTGTCAATCCTCCTTTAAGACCTAGTAAATAATGAGATCAGTCACTGTGTAGTTGTCAGAAAAGCAAGGACAGTGACTGAACTAACCTGGACTGCAGGGGAGGGATGTTTCATACAGTCAAAATTCCTGGGCCTGTTCAGACTGATTGAAGGACTACAACAAGGGATGTTTACAAAAGCTAATGCTGACCTCGAGGCCCTAGTCCTCTGACAACTCATATCATCAATAAAAAAGGAGAGATATCCATCCAAAGTGGGTGAAATAGGCTTTACTCTCACTTGCCTTATCTTTCTCTAGTCACCATGTGGTTAAAGTAATAAAAAAATGATAAGAAGTATTGATTATTGGAGATTTAGTCCAGTTCATTCACTGGATACTGGCAGGAGATACCAGTTTGGGGAGAAAAGTGGCATCACATATTTCTGTTCCACAAGTGAAACCTGTCAGCTGAAATAAGGTAGGCAGTTGTGGCGTCCACACTTGGAGAAAGGTGTTGAAAAACTAAAAAGGCTTCACAAACACATTTCAAGAATCACCATGGGTCCATAAAACTCAGGGAGAGACACGCAAGAGAAGATTCTGTACCAATAAAGGTTGAGAGACTGTTTGATGGCGAGTTCTACTGTTCCTCTCAGTAGAGGACTTTTAGACCAGCAGTAAAAATGTGTAACAAATCTTAGTGGTGAGAAGTTGAAACTTATTCCAAGCAAGAAAAAGTATATTTTTTAATAGTAAAAGGAAGTGCTTCTACCCAGATGAGTTGAATGGGAGGGATGTGGGAGTTTTAAGTTATTTTGAGTTTAAGTTAAGTTTTAAGGCCTCAGCTGCCTGATCTGCCCTGCTGGTGGCTGCTCTTATGAGCAGTCTTATGACCTCTACAGAAGGAGGCTGTATTTCAGGTACTCTGGTGTAAATCTCTATTTTTGAGTCAAACTCATCTTCGCTGGTGACTGCAGCTGCCTTGCAAAGGAAGTGGGAATTTTATAATGATGAATTGCCTTAACAATGTTTGCCAGAGCTGGTGGGTTGTGTCCTCAATGCTCTGAAAGTACAACCTGTAAGACCTGGTTGACAGTGGCTACCTCTCACTTGGTGAAATGATTGTGGGGAAGCAGCCTGGAGTGGTTCTCAAAGGCAGGATGTTGAAATTAGCTAACCCCATGGTTTTTGCTGGATCCCAGCTCCAAGGTCACTTCCAGTCTGGACCAGCCTCTATGTGACAAGGACAGTTAGGTACCTGTGCCAGGGAGAACATTAGGTACAGATTGGTTGAACATAAAGTATAGGTAAGGTTGTGCTGGCATACATCATGCATGATGTATGAACATTAACACAAGCAAGCAATGCACCCTTGCAACAAATGTCACCTGGGGCTGCAAGGGGCAGTGCTGTCAGCTGGTGAGGGAAGGGACCCTCCCCTCTGGTGACACACTTTGGGAGTGCTGGGACCAGTTCTGGACACCCCAATAGAAGGGAGGCATGGATATACTGGAGTGGGTCCAGTGAAGGACCATGAGGGATTGAGGCGTCTGATGTATGAGAGGCTGTAAATACCTGATGAGGGCAGTAAAGGCAAAGGAATCAGGTGCTTCTCTGTGATGCCCAGGGGCAGGACAAGAAGCAATGGACACACCTTGCAATACAGGAAATTCCATTTAAACATAAGAAAACACTTGTTGCTGTGCAGGCGATCAAAGACAAGAAGTTTGCCAAGGGAGTTTGAGGAAATCTCCATCTTTGGAGATACTCAAAATGCGATTGGACATGGTCCTGAACAACCTACCCTGCTTGAGCAGGTGGGTGTTGGCTCAGACAATATCGAGAGGTCCTTGGGACCTAGACATTCTGTGATTCTGTGATTCTGCGATACCGGAATGCATATTATGGACAAGGAATGCTGGAGCTGATGACACTGGTCCTTCTAAGACACTGTGTCATTTGAATTCTCATGTATGCATCCCTCATGCATGTATGTTTTGATTAGGACTTTTAGTGTGGCATCAGCAGTCAACTGCTGTTGATTAACCCCTTTACTTCTTCTGGGTTTCTTTTGTCATGTTCTATTGCATTTTAGGACTGTCAGAGACTGAAGTAGTTCATGCCTCAAACGTTGATAGAAGTTTTGCTCATTATAATAAAAACTGTATAAAGAAACTAAAACCAAAGAAGCTTCAGTGAAGATACCTGACTGGGACTTTGGACTGAAAGTTAAACTGCTGAGATTAGATAAAAGGAAAACTATTGTTCAATCATCTCAGGCTGAAGCAAAGGTATGCATCCACAAAGGCCAAAGGCACCAGCTGCACTAAGAATCATCTCTGGCAGAATCTGGGGTGGGGGGACAGCACAGCTTACAAAGCCAGGTCTACACAGACTTCTCCCCCAGCCAGGGGGGGAGGAGGAGGTTTTGGGTATGTGGCATAACCTCTGGTGAGAGGCAATAAACACCCATCCTCTGTTACACAAACTGGCCCAGCTGTGGAACCCCCAACCCCACAGGCTGCATCCACAGGATATTCATGTAAGAGACAGCTGAGGGGGTGTCATGATCCCAAAGTGTTCCCCAGAGCCCTTTCCCCACAGGACTGCACGTGATGCAAGCAGAGTCTGCTGCAAGAGACTGCCCCCTCTCCTGGGGGACATGCCTGGACACTGCCACCTGGCCTGAGTGTATATTAACCCATGGGATTCTGTGCTTTTCAGGGGGACCATCACCACCAAGGACCAGCTAGAGAGGATCAGTGCAACATTGTTGGGATCCACGGATGGTGATATTCTTTTACTCTGTCTCTGTCACCCTCTTTCTCTCCCCCCCGCCACCTCTTTTCCTACTTCTCCTTTTCCCTCTTCTCTCTCTCTCTCTCATACTTACTATCAAATAAAACCCATACTATTGACTGGCATATGGTCTTGTTTGCACCTTAATTTGGGCAGAGGTATTTCCAAAGAACCTTAATAATCGGATCATAACATTGACTCAGCCCTGGATCTGGATATTTGGTTCTGTTTTTTAGGTGCATGAGCTTGCATTGGTGATCACATCTGAATTAACTAAACTGGACAATTTTTTTATTTCTACAATTGATTAGTCAGCCTATATAATAGAACTGTTGCCTTTATTGTTTTTCACATTAGCAGCAATTTGTGTGTCATATTGCAAATTTTATGTACAGTGATGCTGTTCTCATCAAGGGCATTGATAAATGTATTGAAAAATTCATATCAAAAAGATTCTTCCATAAGTTTAAAAAATATGCAGTCCTTTGGAGTTAAAACACTTCAGCTATAGTATATTTTTATGACCTAGTTGTTAACCAGTTTTAAAAATTAACATGTAATATGTTACATTGCTTTTGTATTTTATAGTTGTTTTTTAATGCAAGATTATGCAAAATATTTGGCAAAGACACTATTTCAGCCACAATCTTCATTATCAGTCTAATGCTTAATCTCATTAAAACAGTATCAAATTTGTTTGACAGTCTGAGTTCCTGGGAAACTGTGTCGACTGACGTTAATAAACCTATAATCTGTTAATTCCTTCATTAGTATCCCATATCAGCATTTCTATTAGTTTGCTTGATGACACTTGCTAGCTAAAGCTGCCTGTAGTCACCCAAGCGATTATATTTATTGCCTGAAAAGGTTGGTTCAACATTAACTTTTTCTGTACAGGGTCTGAAATTCAAATTACCGCGGTGCCACTGCCGAGGGCCCTGACCGCAGAAGCACAGGATTGCCGAGCAGGCCATTTTGTCTTCGGTTCCTTAACCCTTTTCCACTCCCTTAAAGGCAGCGGAGGGTTTTTGTCTCTCGCCCTGGTGCCGGTGCCCGCTCCGGCGGGGCGGCGCGGGCGGCGGGCGCAGTAGCGCGGCCATGCTCTAGGTGGGGCTTCAGCACCGGCAGAGGCAGCGAATAAAACCAGCCCTTAAAGGCGATGGAGGGCTTGGAACAGAGTCGTCCCGCCTTTAAAATCATCCTTCTTCCTTTGATCCAATTGCCTTTTTTTGCTGGTAATTGGAGGCATCCCTCAAGGATGGAGTCTGGAGCCAGTATTGTTTAATGTCTTTATTACTGAGCTGGCCAAGGCATGGAGTTTGTTGGGGCTTTGGATGTATGTTCCCACTCCTGAGGTTTGGCTGCTGAGCCGGGGGCTTGTTCCATGCCTGTGCAGCCAAGAGTGGCCCCTGAGGACTGGGGGAGCTCTCCGAGTCGCTGCGGAGGGGGTGCAGCCAGGGCCAACCCTTGCCATCGGCGTGTCTTGTGCCAAGGGCACTGCCCTGCAGGTGAGACCTCTCAGCTCATGCAGAGGCAGCACCGCGGCTGTGGAGCAGCCTGGTGGCCGCGAGGTCTGGGCTGACCCCAGCCTGGCCCTGCTGGCCTCTGGGTAAGTATGGGCCAGGATGCAGTTCTTCAGAAAAAGCCCTGGGATCCTAGTGGGCGGCAGGCTGAATGTGACTCAGCAATGTGCCTTGGGATCTCCAGTACAAGAAAAACATTTAAAACCTGGGTTGAGTCCTGTAAAGGACCACCAAGCCAGTGAGGGGCTGGAACACAGGATGTTCAAGGGGAGGCTGAAGCTGCTGGGTTTGCTCAGCCTGGAGAGCAGATGCTTCAGGGAAAACTTAGTGCTGTCTACTGTTACCTGCTTGGAGGTCGTGGGAAAGATTTTTCCATGGTCTTCCCGAGGTGACCAGTGGAAGGATGAGAGGCAGCCAAACACACATTGCAACATGGCGATTTCTGACCAGATGGTAGGAAAAAATTACTCACCATGAGGATGGTCAAACACTGAAGCAGGATACCCAGGGAGGTTTTGGAACCTTGGATGTACTAAAACCTTAAGTGGACACAGCCCCAAGCAACCCAATTAGTTGCCCCTACTTTGAGCAGCCTGTCTGACTGATGGCCTCCAGGAGTCCCTTTCCAAACGATAATAATAACTGTAATTCTGTGATTCTGAAACTGAGTTGCTGTATCCAAACCAGCAGTGTGCTCTGGCCTATGCTGCCTCCCAAAGCATGCATGGGGATCATTGCAGAGAGTGCTAGCTGAACCACGAAAGCCATGGCACTGGCAGTGGTCACATTTTCACAGGGAAGGAGACAGAGTTCCAGTTCTGGAATAGTTTAAGTGAATAAACACAATTTCCTAAAATATAAATTCAGAAAATAGAAATACCTCTTTATTATCGTGCAAGTGCAGTTAGCTCATTCATTCCATTCATCTGATTTATGACAATAGTTACAAATGTGAAATCCTGGTCCTTCTCAGGCTGTGTTCTGCACAGGGATCATCAGTGGCTTGTGCACACCAGTAAAACTAAATACAAATATCTTTTCATTAGCAGAGATATTTCCTTTGTACTTTTGTAAATTGAAACCCCTTTTTGCAACTGAAATTTCAGAACATAACTGAAGTGTTCTTAATATTTGACTGATTTCCTGTAACATTACATTTAGCTAATTACTAATTCATTATTCCTGGTTAAGATCCATTCATACCAAGATCTATGAAACACAGTGACTTTAAGGATTGCTCAGTTTTTCACATACAGAAGACAGTATTTACTTTATACATATTTTTAAGCAGGTTTTCTGGAGAAACTGAGGAAACTGAGAATCTGTCCTGCACCTTACCAGTTCACAGTGTTGTTCTTAGAGGGAGAATATAAGCCAAAGAAACTGAAAATGCCCTGCCATCAGCCTTTCTGTGTTTAATCTATTAGCTACTCAGCTGTATAATGTATTATCTGTCACACAGCGATAAGCAGCTTAACTCCCTGAGATCATATTAAATATGTTCGGTTTAGCCTAATTCTGCAGCGCTCCATGAGGAGACACCCTGATGTCCACCTGGAGTGGAGCCCTTTTGAAACCACTGCAGCCCTGCACAGGGATGGGGACCCTCCTCCATGGTTCACAGCCTTGGAGGAGAATATTCTGACTGTCTGGTCCTTCCTTCTTTTCTAAAACCTTTTCTTCAGCTTCTGTTCATGCACTTTGAGAAATGAAATATTCAAGTGAGCCCATGCCCTAGAAAACAAAAATATCCCTGCCGCAGATCATCCAGAAGTTTATAGGTTAGAACTGCCTTGATCTCGTTTAACAAGCTCTGCTGGAAAAACATATTTAAAAAAGAACTCCTATCCTGCGTTTTCTGTACTTTGAAAGTAGATCTATTTAGTGTTTTGTTAATAGTTCATTGGAAGTTTGACATCACATCTAGTCTCTATATTGTCTGGAATTACTTGTAAAATTCATGTCACCTTGAAAAAAACTCTGAAGCCTGCAGAAAGCTCTGACACTAATACATAGGTAAGGTAGCAGTCTTTGCCTTTTTTTGACACCCCTCCGAGGTCGATGGGATAAAGACTGTGTAATGACAGATCCTCTCAGCCCCTTCTCTAGTGACTCCAAGTGTTCCTGGCACGGATGCATGGGCTCCTTTGCTCTTCAGGGAGCTCCATCTGCAGCTCAGTGATCACAAGCTGGATTTTAACCAATAGATATAAATAGATTTGATGGAGATGATGAATGTGATAGTCATCCCTAGAACGTCACTGCCAAGAAAACAGCAGTATTATTTTTTTAAAAATCCAAAATGTTTGGCTTTTTAGGAGGGGCAGAATGGAGACAAACTGAGGTGAAAGGCAGCAGTTAAGGCAGATGTAAAACTTGTAGATGTAGGCAGATGTAGTATTCTACAGATGTAGATGTAGTAGGCAGATGATACTAATGTTGACTAAATATAATAAATACAGCACTGGCTAAAATGCAGGTCTACCAACAATGTTGGTGGGTGACCCTGAACTAAGATTTAGTGAATGCTGCTTGTGGTAGGAAAAGCAGAATGAGCACAAGTTTCTGTTTTCTTATCTTGACTTTTCTGTTCATTCTTTGCATATTTTAAAACACAATCACAGCCCTCAGTTCATCAGTTAAAAAAAAAAAAAAAAAAAGGTCTGCTGCTCAGGCTTCTTCTCCTTATAAATTCTAAAATAACTGTTTTAAGGGTATTGCATGTACTTCTTTTGGTGGGAAATTACATTTGACATTGGAGTTAAAGGTCATATGACCTCACACAAGATGGGTGCCAGCTCTGAGAAAACTGAATAGAGTGGTACAATTTCCACAGGATTTAAAATTAACCTCATTGGATGATTGGCTTACATTTCTAATCCGATATATCAGGCTAAATATAGACTTCGAAGACAATTTCTTTCCATGCAAATAGTCACTGCAGGCTAAAAATGAGTAAAAATCTAAATGATAGAAAAATACTAAATTTGATTGTAGACAAAGTGCCACCTTGGTAGAATATTGACCTGAAACTGCGCATATACAAGGAGCCTGCAAGGAAGAGAAGGCAAAAGGAAAAAAAATTAAGAGAAAAATTATTATGTTTAAATATATATTTCTAGAGGGAGACTTTCTGATGCTGTCAGCAATTTCTGTCGAAGATCTACCTTCAGAGGCATCACTGTTGACTTTCAAACATTTCATGTTTTATTACTGCATTTTAATCATTAACTATGAATGGCGTCCCTGAATGATCTGCAGGAGCTATGAATCATTCATTATAACTAAAACAATTTTTTTTCTTTCCAACAAAATAACAAAAGGACAGCAAAACTTTTAGAAAGGAACTAGTATTTTAGGAAATGCTACAAATCAATACTGCAAAAAACTCCAAGGTCACAGAAGGAAATAGAGAGTGGGGAGCTGAGATCAAGACTGTATGCAGGGTTACTTTTTTGTTGTTTCTTTTCTCCTCTAGTCTCCTATATTCCTGAAGAATATAAATATCATAAAATATATTATGTAGGCAGATGTAACTTGAATTTAGTAAGTCCATGCTAATATTCTGTAGATAAGAGAGATGCTTCTGTGCAAGAGCCAGCTCTATGGCACTAAACTCACTTGGGAACAGTCTTTCATTTCCCATATTAAAGCAAGACATGAATTTCCGTGTGACAGACAAAAAAAGATTTGCCTCACTGACAAAGGTTCCTATCTCTGCTGGAATTCAGCAAGTTCCAAACATAGGAGAAATATTATAACCCAGTTTACTTGGTTTTATTTGTTAGTGTAACTTTTACCAAGAAATATAAATAGCCCTTAGTTCCTGGGGAAGCTCACAGCACTGTTTTTGATCAGTCTCACGAGAAATTTGCTCTGAATACTTAAAGAGTTTATTCTTAATACATGAATTCCAGCCTGTGAGAGAAGCTGTATCTTCAGCCATGATCTTTGTTATATCCTAGTCCCATAAAAATCATTCTCATTGGTTCAACATCTATGTTGAACCAGATGCAGCTTCTACACTAACAGGTGACACAGTCCAGCCTTGGAAGTGGCAGCAGCATGGATACAACATGAAGATACCACAGATAAAGCTGAATCTGAGTAAGATGGTGATGTCTGTAGGTATGAAAACCACATCTAACATTTATTTACTGCTTGTCATGCTTAATGGCTACATCACAGAAAGTGACAAAATGGGAAGATCCTAAAAGAAATATTGCAAGAGAGACTGTCTCTCAGAGGTTGCTTTCAAGAAGATATGCAAGATATATAGGATTCTCTGATTTTCTCCCTGCTGCAGCTAGGTTGGCTGCCAAAGTCAGAGCGAAGCCAGGTTTCTCTAGGCCAGTGTCTCACCACTGCGTCATGCAATAGAAGGTTTGTAAGGCCCTTGCCAGTCATATTCTAAAAAGAAATCTGCTTTTTGCAGTCATGATGATTCGCAGTTTTCTCCCAGCCTGAATCTGCAACCCATCTTATGGAGTCTCTGTCTTTCACACAGATAGTCCCATTTATTTCACTGAGCACTGCTTGTCTGAGTGAGGTCTGCTCAATGGGAATAAGGACTGCAGCCACAGGCTTTAGTGATTCAACAGGGATTGGAAATTAATTAATTAAGGATTTGAACTGGCTCTGTGAGCATATGAAACAATATTTTTCCCTTCTGTGAAGTCTCCCATGAGGTCTTTGCTGGACCCTTGCTAGTTTTTGGACCACTGATGATGTGAGGGATCGCAGGAGGAGCCCTTCACACTGGCCTCCAGTGCAGCCTGTCATGCAGTTCAGAATCTCTGAAAATGCGTCTGTTGTATGTCCTATTATTTACATCCCATTAAGAAATATTACATCCAATTATGACACTATTGTGTCCTGTTCCTCAGACTTTCCTCAACTTTAGTTATCATCCTTAAAAAGTTAGTATTGACTCAAAGTTACCTCTGTTGTTTTAAATAGAACTGGTGGGGGCAGGGAGAGGGGGTTTACATGTTGAAAGTAGATCGGGCATCACAAATGTTTACCCACTTAGGGCCTGATATAGCTATTACATTGTATTTCTCCATTTGTGGACAAATTGTGGTCAAACGACAACTTTCTGTATACAAGTAAGTAGATTTATACAAGTAAGGTTTTTAAAATAAGGTAGCTTCTTTTTCAGGAGTTATCTAAGAACAGCCTATGCTTACCATGGCTAAAATAGGTTATGACAGAGACAGGTATGCTGTTTAAAATAAGTTTAGTAGCATAGTTGCCTGGCTGTACTTTCATTGGTTATTTTATATCTGCTATTCTGAAAGTAATTTTAGTTCAGTCTAGCTGCATTTAGAAAAAAATCAATGGCAGCTTTGACATGCTTACCCTTGCCATGCCATTAGCAGAACAGCAGACTTGACCCTGCTGGCTGCGTGATGTCTGTTGCTCAGTGAAATAGAAAGTATGTATTCTAAGAAGATGGTTTTGATGAATCAAGAAAATAATATTTCTTGCAGCAAGATTAATTTTGCTGACCTCTCATAGCTTCTCATTTAGCTTGCCATGCTTGTTTTACAGATTTCTGATGAAGACAAGTTGTGTGTCTTTCATCATTCTTTTCTAATTAATTAAAAATAAAAAAAAAACCAAACCAAAAACAAAATGGGGTTGTATTAGCTTTTTGTTCCTACCATCCAATTCATGCTCTGAATAATCTGGAAGCTGTCCTAAGCTGAGCCTTCACTGACAAAAGTAATACATACTTATTGTGGCAACCAGCAGTTCTCTCAGAGGAAAAACATGGATGCAGAGAATGTAATTTTTTTCTGCAAAGAGGAGATGGTAATATCAGATGTGGCCAGGGGTAACGGTACTGAGTTTTGTAGCTAACTTTTGGGAAGTGCTAAAAATTCCACTTAGCATTTTCACCGCTTTGCGTTTTACAACTGAACAACAGTTGCAGGTTAATTAGTCCTCTATGGAAAACATTCCTTTCCAACTGCTACTTCCCCAGAACCTTTACAGCAGTGGAAAATAACTCTCAGGTAGCTCTGAGACAGAGTAACAGCTGTACCCAAGATCTCATCAGGGAAAACATTGTACAGAAAACAGGACATGGAAATGCAAAATGTAACAAACTTTATTCTACAAATCTGAAAGGAATAAACAAATGTGAGCAAATTTTGTGAGTTTACCAAAGACTACAAAATGTATATCTACTTTGACAGGCAGGTCTGTGTTTAGTTCAAAATGGTTTGGGTTGAGACTTGTAAGGCAATGCATGGAAGGACTGTGATTTCTCTTGACACACTGTATAGTTTCTCATTTATTTGGCTGCCTTTTAGTTTGCCTTACATTGTTCAATTTATTTGTTGCATGCGTTGTATCTACACCAACCTGATGGTGCCAGGCCAGGCCCATGGTTTCCATTCTGTGTGCTCCTGCTCTGGATCCACATCTCTTAACATCTGTCGAGGCAGTAAAGGGTCATCTTGGCCCAAACCAACCCATGACATTGCAATCACTTCCCATGTAGGTCAATACATCCTGTCTGCAGCACATCCGTAGTCACTGCTGCCACTCTTTTCTGCCTTCTCCCTCTACCAGCTCCCACTTGCTAGTCCCCTCTCCAGACTGGGTCATCCCCTCTCCAGTTTGGGAAACAGGACCCATATTCTTTCTCCAATCTTCCATTTTCCTTGGCCCCTGCCAAGAAGCCTGCAATGCCCAATGTCAGGGCATCACTCCCCTGGTCTAGAAGAGTGCCAGCAGGTTGGCTGCAGCTCTCGGAGCTGTTTTGATGGAGTTTTCATGCTGTTTATGCCTCCTGTCTGGGGGGAAGGGCTCTGTCAGCTCCGTGTCGTCTTCTGCAGAGGGATGGGCTACACCTGAGAGAGGGTAGGGGCCAGCAGACTACGCCTGGGCCACCCACGCTGCACATATGGATGTCTTTGGCCTCTGAGATGAGGACTGAGGGTGGCCCAAAGACTTTTTCCTGCTGGTTCCTAAGGATTGTCTCCACCCTGTGACTGAGTAGTCTTGTATCCCCTCAGTGTGAGAGTGGCCTCTGTCTGAGGGCTTGAACCCATGCTTGAAATGCAGTGCACACATAATCTTTATCCTCAACTTTACATCAGCTTTCCAAGTTTGAGATGTTTCCCCACCTCCCTGTTCTGTGCAACATCTAAAAACTCCTAAATACTATAAAAATACTATAAAAATAATAACTATTCTTAGTTCATTTAGTGCATACTCTTTGGGAAAGTTGCCAAAATTAATGGATTCAACTGTTCCTTATTCTCCACAAGATTATTCTCTTTCTGTCCTTGTGTATGTAAATATTATTGCGAGCCCACTTCTGCATCTTGCAAGAAATGAGCCTTCTAAAGCACCTTGTCAGAGTGGAACTGAAGAGATATAGGAAAACAGCTGAAAAAAAAGCCAAAATGAATGTGGTGATAGATTGCTTTTCCAAGAGCTTGGCAGAAGGTCCCTCCCGGAAACGGCTGGCAGGAATGTAATACTCTATGGCTGCTCTTTGAGTGCACTTCACATCTTGAGTGCTTGCTAATTTAGGTTTCATTGGAACTGCAGATGGGGAAATGAGATTTTTGGGGGCTTTCATCCCTCATCCCTCTGCAGTAATGTAGATTACTAAAGGTTGTTCAAATTAGCAGAAACACAGATGCAAACCTAATGGACTTGACATTGTTGGGCCTGATTTGTTTGCAGTATCTTGTGCTGAAAGGGCAGACAGGGTAGAAGGCTTGTCACTGCCTGAAACCTGCCTGAATTCCAGCTCCTCAGTCAGAGCCACCAACTTCAGCAACAGTGGATCTTTAAAGACACAAGTAGAAAATGAACTCTAGAACTTACAAAATGTAGCTGTAAGTTTAAGGAATGATGACTGATTTAATACAGAATTTGAAAGATGTTTTAATCTCCAGGTTCACTTGACTGAACAAGTCAGATGACTGACCTATATCAGATGTGGAATTTCACAGGAAAATATCTTGCTTTTCAAAGGTCCTTAGTATTAGGAATTCATGGAGGGAATCAAAACAGATACTAAAACTAGTCATGTTTCAACTAAAGACCAGCAGATTGTGACTTCTACTAAAGGGCAGCAGCTGAGAAGAATGGTCTTATACAGCTTTGTAATTTTCTAGGCACGTTTAGATTTAAATGGCATGAAGAAAGGGCTACTGAAGCTCTCTGTGGATTTTTTAAAAAATAATTGTCTTTGTTTGGGTTTATTTTCTGTCAGTTATAAAGAGATGGTACAGAAATAATTCTGAAACGAAGAACAGCGGTACCTCTCTGCTCTCCTCAACATGCCACAAATTTGTAAATACAAGAATCAAAACCTTTCTCAAAATTATTCCAGGTCTGTCTCTTCCCAAGAGCCTGCTTTAACACATGGGCTTTGCAGTAGCTTCAGAGTAATTCAAGTCAAAAGAGAAAGAGCTTTATCTTGGGATGTTATCTCTAAAATCTGACTGTGGGGAAAGCTGAGAAATGCTCTGAATGTAAACTTCTAGCCACAGTGAAGGTTCTGGAAAGAACAGTCTTGCATGAAACTGAGTTCACTATTGAGAAACATCAGTGACTAATAAAACATGCAAAAGAATTTTGCAAAGGATAGAGTGATCTAGATTAGGAGGTGCTTAACCTGTTGTGCATGTAGAGAAGGATTCATAAGTGAATGCACAGGCCACAGCTGGAGGCATTTAAGAACAACTGAGAAAATGTACCCTGGAGGTTACTTCTGGGAATAAGATAATACCTTAAAATGCAGTGGCCTCTAGAATGTATGCAGAGAATCGGGCTCCAAGCAGCATTATCTCATATGCTTTCAAGCTATGCCTGGCCAAAATGTTTATGGGCTATCTGCCACCATGCTGAGTGCCATTACACAACAAGTGAAACAGTTCTGTACTTGTACTACGTTACTTTGGCCATTTGATATGGTTTAGAGCCTTTAAGTAATTTTTCTCCGGTGTTCTGCAGTGCAAGAGGAGCTGATGATACTTTGTAGCTCTATTGAAGCTGAAACCCTGAGTTTTCTCTACCCTTTAACTTCATTTTCTGCTCCCTATCATGACAGTCACATTTCTACCAAAGAAGATTGATCTAAACTTTCACAGCTTTTAATGGCATTATAAATCTGTAATTTTCAACATGTTTTGATACTTGGAATTTTTAAAAAGTGATGAAGACCTCCTTAGAAATCTAAAGTACATGGACTGTTGCAGAGTCTGTGAGACTTCACTATTTCTTAGCAATGTTTCACAGAACCCAGAGAAATAATTCATTGGTACCAACAACCCACAGACCAGAAAACTTCTAAAACACCTCAGACAGACTGCTTATTTCAAGAGATAAAGCCATCTTAACCATTTTTTCAGTCCTGAACATGGTTCTGTTTCTCCCATATTTTTTCCTATGCCTGTTGCATCTTGCTATACAATCGTCTCCTATCATAACTAGAATGTTCCTTGTTTGAAGTCGTACTTTTATACTTCTGTTTCCACATACTCGTAAGCCTTAGTTTTGTGTGTACTTTGTTACCTTAGCAGCAGTAAAGTTCTGTTTAATCTTCCATGAAGATCTGGCATAACAATGAATCATTCTTACCACGAAATCTTTAGAAACTACCCGTGCCCCCCATAAATTCACATTGTCAACTCAAGTCTTTCTGTACCTCCTGTAAACAAGGGAGGCTGCTCATAAATCATTTTAGCAATGTTTTAAATGTATTACATTTATTCTGCTTAACCAAAAGTTTGTACCATTTTGTCCTCAAGCCTCCAGAACTGTACAATAGAAATGGAGTTAGAGGCATGGCCTCAGGACATTTGCCAGCAGCAGCTGCAGGACAAAGGTTGATGTCCAGTCTTAACCTGTACACTGAAAATGCAAAACATCACATGGTGGTGTCCAGTAGGTTTTACATACCACAGAGGAATATTTCTCTGCTTAGGAGCCACATAAAGTAAGAGGCTGCTTTACAAGCTTTAAAATCTCCGGCTTCTCAGTGTAATGTTTATTTTCCTAACTTTCTGGATTACTTCTACAACAAAGTAGCTTATTTATGAGTATGGAAGGACTGGCAAAAGAGAGACATGAGAAAGCTCTCTGTATTTTCAATGCCTGTGTTGCATCAAAGTTGATACCGAAAGTCATAGGTGCAAAATTTTTAACCCAAAATATTATACATTTACTTATAAAAATTGAGAATTACAAGAAAATATGTTGAAATACAGCTTGAGATTATTCAAAATCAGTTTCAAAGGGTGTTTGAAAGGATGCTCTAAATTGTTGCATTCATTATCAAGTTGAATGTGGGCAGGGAGCTCCCTGCTCTGTCTTTGATGATTTCCACATGTGTGGAATAAGGATGCTGAAGCTTTGGTTAAAGCTCGGTCAAGTGTGATAGAGGGAAGATCTTCATGAGCTCTGGTGCTTTAGCTCAATTTGAGTCTTTCAACTCTGGCCATGAGTTTAGCTGCTCAGCCTCTGTTTTGAAGTTGAAACTGTAGGAACCTACCAACCCAAGGGCTGCAGAAACAAAAGGGAGACTCTAAAAACAATAAAATAGAAAAATGTGCATTGTCTTGTCTGTCTTTTTTTTTTTCCCCCATAGCTTTTGAGAATTCATGCAGTTCATAAACACTTCCAAGTGAACTGAAATGGAAGTTGTCTGTTTTCCACAAGCGAAAGGAGACTATGTTTGTGGCTTTTGGAGCTAACAAAATAGAGGATTCTTATATGGAGAGGAAACAATCTTAAAACAATACCTTAGTTACAGTCCTTACATGCCCATTAGAATTCTTAATTTTCTTATTTACAGCTCATGCTTTTTCCATATAATGCCATTGCCACACTGTTTCTCTGGGTTATTGGTTATGTGTCAAGGCTGTCTGAGATGTAGGAACATTCTCCACTTGTGTTTAGTGAACAATAAAGATATGCAGCACCCTTTGGAATCAGTCTTGCTTGCTATGTTTTTTCTGCATTGTTATATTTATGAAATATATTAGAAAGCAGAAGTTATTAATATTATAGGTTGATGGTATATATTAGTGCAGTGAGCGAATCATGTACAACCAGCTGCAGTGAGTTTCCCTGATTTTATTTGTTTCCTAAAATAAGAGTATGGCCAAAACAGAATACTAAACACAGTATTTTCTAGTAGTGAGTAAATAGAGAAATAAGTAGGAAGTAAGCACCTCCATCTTTAAAAGAAAACTTTTGAGAAATACAGGAAAATTTGTTGTCAGAAGTAATCCTTGCAGCATGAAGGAATTCACTGAGTAAGGTAATGGGAATTTTCAAGCAAATTCCTATAATTACTCACCTATCACAGAATTTTAACATGTTGCTTGGTGTTGCCTTACAAACCAACATAAAAACAAGTTTATCTCCTTTGCTGCTTTCACTGGTCATTCAACTGCAATTGAAGAATAAACACTTGTCGTTCACTGGTTCACGGTTCCCATAGTAAAAGTTATTCTCAACTGAAGGCAGGAGCACTGAAGCCAGAAGATCTTAACCTTTGTACCTAAGTGTACTCCAACAAATTCTACTTTTCTTTTTTTTTTCAACAGGCACTTTCACAAAAGCAAAGTGGTCCATAGATATAAATCTTTTCAAGATTGGTAATTGAATTCCCATTTTAGGACTTTGTATTCCTGATATTAAACTCCAGTCCAGAGGACAGTGAAACCAGTGGAAAGCTTTCCAATTATTTCCACAAGATAAACCAAGCTCTAAGAGAGCACTGAGCATTTTATGGCCCTTGCTAGGTACCTTCCTCAAGACCTTCAGAATTTCAAAATAAATAATCAATATTAAAACGTACAACAAGATTTAAGGACATATTTAGCAGCAAGTCGAGGTCTGTGCTTAGTCTGGCCAGTGGAAATTCACTGAGGGCAGTAACAATGCAAAGGTGTGAAGGAGAATGACACAGCACACTTCATCACTGGGGTGAAACGGTGGGAAAGGGAAAGTTTAGTCAGAGGGAGTGAGGAGCCATCTGGCTGCACGTAGAGAGGTAAGAGGATGAGGGTTACGACTGTAGTAACATGTCTAAGGCTGTCAGCTGTGTAGCTCTTGGCTTTAAATAAAGGCAGGCTGCATCCTCACAGACCCAGAAGCTGATGAGGACCGAGTTCCCCTTGGTCACTTGCACATGAGCTGACTGATGAGAGGTTATTTGGGGTTATCTGCTTATCCTGGTGATTAATAACATCTGTTCCACAGCTGACACTATTGGGAACTGTATGTCTATAGCAGGGAGTGAAAATGGGCAGAGCTGTTTAACTCCCTTCGGATGCATGGCGCAGGACAGCCCTCTCGCCCAGCGTCTTGCCTCTCCTGCGCTGTCCCTGTCGCTTGCCTTGACAGGAATGCCAGTCCAGAACGGCTTCATTCTGCATCCCTTTGCCGCAGTAAGCGGCGACCAAGGATCAGGTCTGGCTGCTCCGCACGGGGCAGGAAGACCAGGAGCAGGCTGAGCTGGGAGCGAGGTGCGGGGGAGCAATTTCAGGCGGTGTTCAGCTCGCCCTGTGGGCAGCGCACCTGGAGGGCAGCACAAGCCCCTCCGAGCCCCTCCACGGCGCACGGCGGCACCGGACAGGCCCGGGCTCCGGGGCACGGTAGCCGGGGCGAGCAGGCTGCCGCATGCCTCTGTTTCCCCGGCAGCCGGGGGCGGGCAGGCTCCCTCCTGCCTGCGTCCTACGGCTGTCCCCGCCCGGGGAGGACTACAGCGCCCGTCGGTCCCTGCGCGCCGCCCACTCATTCCCGCCTCTGCCGCTATTGCCTGCCTCCTGGCAGCCGGGAGCCGGACCCGGCTCGCCCGAGAGGGGCTGCGCTCGCTGGGCAGGGCAGGGCAGGGGGTACTGCGGGCGCTGCGGGAGCTGCGGGCGGTGGCCGCCCTCGGGGGCGGTGGCGGGGTGGAGCCGGGCGGCCCCGGCCCCGTCCCGTGCGGGGGAGCGGCTCCTCGCAGCCTCGCTGCCCCGTCCCGACCGCTCCTGTCGCCGCGGCTCATGAGGTGAAGATGGTGATCCGCGTCTTCGTCGCCTCCTCCTCGGGCTCGGTGGCGGTGAGTGGGGGCGAGCGGCGGGAGGAGGGAGAGGAGCGGGGCCGCCGCGGGCAGGGCTCAGCCTGCGGGGCCGGGCACTGCGCGGGCTGGCGGCTCGTCCTGCCCGCGCTGCCCAGCCTGCCCTCGGCTCCCAGCCTTGTCCCGCACGCCGGCACGGACCCCAGCCTCCCGTCCGTCCGTCCGTCCGTCCGTGGGCTGCCCTGCGACGCGGGGCTGAATTTGCCGCGGTTGCGTGTGCGATGGGGGCGGAAAAGACAACTCTCCTCCGCAAGGCTGCCGAAGCTGAACTAGTTCGTACATTGCCTTTGGCAAACCAAGCACCCCGAAATCTTTGTAGGGGACAAACCTTGGGTATGTTTAAAGGGTCTTAGAGGTCATTAAGCGGGACTGAACTTCCCCTCTTGGGAGGCGATCACGACCGTCCCGAGGGGAGCCGAGCCCGGGCAGGTACGGTGCCTCGGTGCCTGCCACCCACGGCAGGGAGGCAGATAAATACCAGGGGAGCCTAGGGACAGGCTTCAGGCCGGCAGCACCTCTCTGCATTAAGAAATACTCTGGAATAGGTATTTCAGAAATAGTCTGGAATAGGTACAGCTCGTCTCAAACTCACTTTTGAAGGGCATCACTGCATTCTCTGTTTAATTGAACCTCGTACATCACTCTCTTGTTGAATTAATTATGCGTGTGACCTATGAATTTCCATATTTTCTTATAAAGTGACAACTTTCTGCTATGGAAATCTGGGTGTGAGCGTCCTACTGAATTCGTTCTTTAATAAGAAACATCAGAAGGATTTACATATAATTGATAATCTCTATGCTTCAGCAGTGAGGACAGTGGCATTTTTTGTGTTGCAGAAGTATGTACCACTTTCCTATCTGAAGGTTTATTGTGTATTCAGTTCCTTCAGCCTTTTATTGTGTGGATCTAGTTTTCAGTTCAGTGGCATGATGACAGGTATGTGTTCTGATATGTTTTGGCATGAAGTGTTCAAAATGCTTAGTGGCTGCATTACAGCTAATAAAAACTAATCATCCATTTCAGTTGCCAACTGAGTAAACACAGCATCTTCAGAACTCTATAACCCATGTCCATCAAGGATCCATAAGAGAAACATCTTCCCTGCATGGGCAGTTGGTTCATGCTGTGGTAGTGTAGCATTGCTAGTTTTAGTTTCTGTTTCATGCCTCATGGACAGAACAATCTACATAGTTTTGTATTTTGTTTTTGTTGGAGGGGTAGAAAAGGGCCATGTAATCCACTCACCTACATCTCCAGTCTGCAAGGAGTTTATTGATTGGAATTTGTGATTCTGCTGCCTCCTTACCCTGTCTGCCTACAAAGTACATATGCAGTTAGCAGAGCAATATAACCCTCATAACTACCATTAACCCAGCAACCCAAATCTGAATTTGACAAGCAGTTTCAATTGCATATCAGTTGCTGACTTTTCTTCTGGTTGGACAAGAAGAAGATGACATAGAATATGGGTAACAGTTTGTATGCTGGTGATAGTCACCTTTTTTCATTTAGACAGCAGTACAGCTGAGTGCAGCCTCAGCAGAGAAGAACAGGTGATTTAGTGATTGAAAGTACTGTTATAAAGGGCAGAGATGTGACATCTCTTCTCTGTCAGTTTTTTTTCATCTGTGTTATCACAGCATCGAAGAACTTTAATTATGGGTTAGGTTCCTGCAGTTCTCAGTGTTGCATCACGGAGGTTTTTTCTGTGGGCTTTGCCAGGGGGTGTCCTTAGATCTGGGCTAAGTGATGGAGGAATATGATGAAAAAACTATTAATAGCTGGTTATGTGGGAATCTGCATCTGGAGAAGAAGGTGGTTACTGTATTTCATGTCTCTAAACAGTTTTAAGGGAAGTTTGAAACTTATTATGATCCTTCTAGAACTAAACATTAGTGAAAGGAAACAAAAAGTGTTTGAGTCATACAATTGTCATCTCCTCTGACCTTCAGCTATTTTTTGGGATCCTGTGCACGTCATGAGACAGGACTATTTCCCTGTCAAGAAAAATGAGTACCCCTTATAGATCCTACTCTGTCTCCTGCTAAAAATTATGTCAGATTCCATGGTTTAATTTCTACCTGTAGGACGACTTAAGTCCAACGGTAGGCTAGCTGCTTGTAAGAGTGGATGTTCCTCAGATTACTATCTGAAATACTGTAACTGACCAAAAACTTCTATATGTAATACTGACTGTCAAAAAAGCAGTGTCATTGTGACATAATAAATTTTCCCAATCTCTCTAGACATACTTAGTTAAATTGCTCTTTATTTTAAAATGGAAAGTCCATGTAGTCATTAGAGTAAACTTTTGTTTTGGCAAATATAATGAGGTAAACTCTTGGTGTATAACTCCTTTTGAAACCTTCAGAATATCCAGGTCAAATGATAAGCATTTGGCTGGAACATTCCTGAGAAATACGCTGGTTGTATACTCAGAAAAGGCTTTAGTTTGCATAAATATGACTTTTTCTGGAAGCTACTAAAGTTTTTATTGATCTTGATACTTTGTGTAATTTGTTTTGTTCTAAAGAAGGTAAAAATACATAATTGTCACGCATAATTCTAAAAGTCTAGTGCACAAAACATTTTGAGGGTCATTCCAAAGAATGAGAAAAGGAAGTAATTGAAGCAAATGAGAAGGAGCCAAGAATAGTGTCAATTTTCCCTTCATTTGATTTTGGAGTTCTCCCTGCAGCATCTTTCAAACATCTGAAAGTTCTTAGACCCCTGAGAGGTTAATGGCAGTAACTGCTTTTTGTTTGTTTTATAAAACTTGTGACTATAAATGCTTCATGAGCTTAAAATAACTCACAGATCCCAAAACGTAGTTGTTGCTTGAGTGGAAACATTGATCTTCAATGTTTAGGGAAGCTGGACTGTGAGTTTAGCCTGTAGGGACGCTGTAGAGAAGTTTCCAAGACCTTCTTGTGGGAAGGGAGGAGAGAGGCATTGTGCGTGAGTGCATTTCTAAATCACCTCGTGTTGTTTTAAGCATGCATTAGGCAGATTCAATTGAATCACAATGCGAAGCCTCTGAATAGGCAGGCAGGCATGTTTCTACAAGCCTTACTGTCTCCTGCTCTTTCTGACCTGAATTTCTGCTTGTGTTGGTAAGCTGTGTCTCGAATTCCAAGCACTTCTTTGTGGGGCTTGGGAGGCAGGCTTTGCTGCTCCTCCCTGATAAGGACAATCAGTGTTCTTTTGTGCCTAAGAGAAAGGTTACTTTAAAAGTAGCCTTTACTTTTCTCCCTCAGCAGTGTTTCACTGTTTTCAGGAAATAGTTTATGCCCATGTTTTTCACCAAATCATTCCAAGGTGACTGTAATTTTATCTGTTTCACTTTCTCCAGTCTATCAATAAAAATCTACACTTGTGCTGCCTTACTATGTACAGACTCATAGTTAAATGGTTTGCAGCTCTGCCTTTTGTCAGGAAGCTGGAGTATGAGTTAAGTAACTTTTAAGTCTGGAATTCCTACAGCTGTCTAGAAGCGGCAAACCAGAGAAGACTTCAGACTTACAGTTAGAGGACTGATGATCAGGTAAGGGGAATATCATTGATGAACTATAAAATAGTGGAGAAACTTCAAATAACTGCCTCACTTGTACTTTCTCCTTCGTGGTATTAATCTATTGAGGCTTCATCTGTTGATCTGAACAGATGATATAGGGGAATTCGTGAAATAATGGCACAGCAGGTAGAATCTACTCTGACTAGTGACAGATGTGAAACTCCCATTGAAATTGTTGTATGCTCCCAAGATGAGAAAAACACGTCACTGAAATGAATTCCTTTTAGTGCACAAAGATAAGTGCTGCTTAGGTACATTGTTCCTGAGAACATGTTTGGCAGGACAGGAGGGTTTGGGGAGGAACAGCAACTACCTGAAAAGAATAGGCTTTTTTAAATGACCAAAACTTGGACTCTGACTCTTGTGACTGAAGAGGATTATGGATTTTTTACTAGGAAGCTTGATAAGATAGGTGCAGTTACAGTTAAATTGTTTCGGTAGCAAATATTGGTTTTATGAGACTAAAGCTCTGCTTTTGATTAAGCGTATTATGAAGGTCAAATGAGTTGGATTTTTTGTTTCCTGGAATGACTTTAAATCACATTATAAAACATTGGAATGTCAGAATAATTATAGTAATGTTTGTTTGGTTCACGTGTTGTTGGGTAATATAATGAAGACAAATACCGTGCTAGCATTCTTAAGGCTAAGCTGGTTTCCGATCAATGATGAATTTCAACTCCACCCTTGTTTGAAAAAGTCACTTGAACTCAACATTTCTCATAGCATTTCTCAGAAAGATTGTGCTTCTTATTGGAGTTGTGGAGTAAGTTAATTTAGAATATGTCACTTCTAGAACATCCACCATTTAAACTTTTTTTTGCCTCTCTGCACCCCAAAAGCATAACAGTCAAAACTGAAAGTGATTTGGTTGAGTGATACAAGTGCCTTTTGAGAAAACAGTATTAGTTAAGGTGGTCATTTGGGGAGATTTAGAACTGGTTGCATGTAATTTACAGAAGTTCGACTACCTATAATAAAAAATCATAAGCTTTGCAAATTATAAATATTATGATTTTTTAATATTTGAGTTTCATAAAACCAGAACAGAACAGCAGGTAAGTTAGCTTTTCAGAAATGAGACAATAATCTTTACAGTTAGAAGTAGTCCTGCAATACTTACATGGGAAGTAGCAGTATTTTAAGTGCTTAACCACAGCATTGTCTAACATCTGTCAGCATGCTGAAGATACACTTGTTGGATTGGATCCTCAAAGCCTGATTTATGAATCTCACACGACAACATATTGTGTCACTTCACTTGTTCAAGGTGGTGGTGCTTCTGGTTGTGAACCTACAGAGCACTGCTGTAACTACGGCAGTGATACTGGAAGAAAAAAGTTGGATCCATGCTCAATAGCTGGACGCATCATATGTATCCACATCTTGGACATTAGCAATTATGTTAGGGGCATAGGAGAGATCTGGGGACTTTCTGGATCATCCTTTGGTGAACAAAATTAGTTCCTTCCCCCTTCCACAAGTTTCTTATTATCAGGTCAGGTTGCTCTCACTCATCTTTGCTGGCTTCTGTCAGTCCTGTTTTGTAGGGCTGTGGCAGAGGGAGGCTGAGAGCCTCACTCATGACTGTGAATTCTGCAAGGCAGGGAGGCTTTAGCTGGTTTTCACCTTAAGGACCGACTGTCTGCAGATCCAGGTTTCAGGTCAGCGTTGCAAGTAAGTCTAAACTCTAGTTCCATTCTCCTGCCTTGTGTTGGAGAGAACTGAGACTCTGAACAGCGGTTCAGATCACTTAAGGAACGTGTTCAGTAGGGAGCTGAGTGTGAGCCCTAGTCACAAGGATGCAGGTTGAATTTGTGTGTGGTATTTGGTAGCTAACTGTTGCACCATTTTTGTATGCTCTAGTGCTTTTCAAATATTTACATTTCTTCTTGGCAGGTAGCGTATGTCAGAAATAATGCTACTTTAAAGAACATGCTTTGGACTACACAGTGCCATGTGCAGTAGGATGGTTACTGACCTTTGATTACAGTTAGCTGTAATAAAACTTCAAAGGAGGTATTGTTCTGACTGGGGTTATGAAGACTTTCCCCCTTTGTTCTTCTGTAGAGTACAGCAGTATCAATGTGCAAGTCCCCAGATGGGCATACTTCACTGATGGTGACCTGTTCTCCTTAATCTTTCACCCATATTGTTAAAGCCTAGAAATTCTTTTTCCTAACTGCTCAGAGTGCCAGCGATTACTGGATGATGCATATAACTGAATTTGATTGTAATAAATGAAAAAGAATATGGAAGTAATAACTAACTTATATGCAATTTATTAGTACAAATTACTTAGGAATGTTCAGAAGTTGGGAGTTGTGGAAAAATAGCATTTAAGGAAGTTCTTCATTGTGTAAAATCAGTATCACTTAGGTGTTTATCAATCTGAGTGTAACTTGGAGAGAACTGTCACTGAGCTGGTAATCCAGAACGTGTCTCTTTACTAGCAAGTCCACTGAGGGCAACAGCTTCCTCACCTGCAGCCTCCAGTGTTGACCCCCTCAGGGAGTCTGTCCAAAAGGAAATGCTGCACTCTTTGTTTTCCTTACAGTGTGGAAGCTTGCTAAGAAGAGTAATGAACACAGAAACGCAGGACTCCTTGGAATCTATTCCTAGTTGAAATCTACTGTATCCAAAAAACCATGAACATGTTCCAGTATGTCAGTGTTTTTTAACAGCTTAATTAAAAAAAAACCCAAAAAACCAGAAGATAGTTAACATTTTGTAAGTCTCTTAAGTTGACAAATTTCCTTCTTGGAGAGGTGAGGGGAAATGTGAAGGTGGTGGGTAGAGTTCCTTGCCTCTTACTGTCAATGAAAACAGTCTACACATAGCTGCCAAAGCTCAGAAGAGCTTCTGAATTCCTCAGTAGCTGAGAGATTGTTTCCATAATCTTCTCTCCTGGGGTTGCTATGTTGTTGTGTTGGCACCCGTTGGATGGGCAGATGGAATAAATTCAGAAACCTAAGTCAGTGTTGCCTGTCATTTCTGAAAACATCAGATTTTAGTGTGGTTCATGACTCAAAGTTGTTGGTGACTGGGCAGAAGCAGTGACTGAGATACAAACATTGCACAGGAAATTAATTTAACATAATTTGTCTTATAGCAAGAGAACATGGATACAAAACTTCCTTTCTTGTGTTATGTGGGCTGTAGGCCTCCATCTCTGAAGTATTTTGGGGTGAAATCTTTTAATTCTTCAGTTCAAAGCTGTGTCAGTCCTTCCATTCAGGTGTGCTAATTTACTGTAAGGTATTTATCACCATTCTGAAGGGGCTGAGTCTAAAGCATGTGGGTATCCTCCTTTTGTGGTCATAAGAGCTACAGTGATGAGGAACCTTCTCAAAACAAGTTATTTCTATCTCATTAGTGGGGGAAGAGAAAAATCAATTTGATTTTACATTAGTAAACAAGCTTATTTAGTCTAAATTTAATATTGTACTTCGCTATAATTGAATTTGGTACAGAGAAAAGGGAGTAACTGTCTTGCTAGATGATTTCTGAAGAGAAGCTCTTGGGAGATGCAGGTTGTTCAGGGAGTCATGTGAATTATCAGTGGCAGCATGCCCTTCTGTTGTTACCCATCTCCCTTGGGTGGGACAGACCTTGTCTTCACAGTTAAGAGTTCCAGGATTTGTTATTGTTGGTTTTGCAGTTCTATCTCTGGATAACTAATCCCCATCATTCCTACTGAAGCAATGTGGGAAAAAAAGGATGTTTGTCATTTTACTGCAAGGAATAAACTTGCAGAAGTTAATGCCTGGGATTGACCTTTGCATATGTGTCAACTTGCATTTTGTTTGAATATGCATATGTAGATATGTACTTTTGCATACACACATATATATGGAGATATACAAATATCCATATATATGTATGTGGTTATAGATATAGATATGTTTATGTGTATATACTTGAATCTTGGAATCACTGATAGATGCTAATTGTCCCACAGTAAAAATAAACTACTCAGTTTAGCATTCCCAGAAGAGAAATAAAGTCCTGCTGCCTATAGGATGCTCAAGATATGGCAGCACCTGTGGTGGCCATGTCAAAAATGTCTGCTCCTTTATTGTAACTGGAGTCTGTCTTCAGTGTAAGATAGAGTGGTGAAATTGTGGTGCTTGGTCACCTATCTCTATTGTTCCATGTTACTCCATGTGTCTGGCCAGAACTTAAAAGCTTTATTTATGTAACTTATTTCAGATGAGGAGCTGTTTGCAAAATATTAGAATAGTTATACCAACGTAAGATAACCACCAATGTAATGGTGCTGGCTAATGGGGACACACAGTGGATAAATAGTTCCCTTCCTACCTGGGAAAAAGGTAACATCGGTGTAAACAATGTTGCAAAGATTTTTATCTGACTGCTCTGAGGGTAACCCTGCTGGCAGATTTGTAAGAGGAGACCTGAAACCACGAACTTGTACTCCACATTAAATGCGAATCAAACAAAACATGACTGTGTATGTTCCCTTCACACATGCTAACGTTTTCCCATTGACTTTTGGATTTTCATGCTATTATAAAAAGGCATAACATTGTTTACCTTCATATAAGGTATGGGAGATAGGGCCTGTTGTGATTTTTTTTCACCAATCCAGGTAGCACTGGTCCTCTGAATTCACTGGATTGGTCCTACTTGAAGCAAGAGAAAGTGACTTAGAAAAAAATTAATCAGGATTTAATGGTGGAAATTCTATTAAACTTTCACAAGTTTGTTTTGTTTCCTGGCATTTTCATATGCTGCAGAGGATGATATTGGGTATTATCAGTGCTATTAAAACCTTTATGAGTGATTATTTGGAACAATTTAATAGTAACATTACAATTCAATTCAAGACTTGTTTCTTAATCTGTGTTTTTTCAGAGAAAATCAAGTTATTTTTTGTGTGTCTTCATTTGAAAGGAAGCTTCCTTTGATCTGATGAACAATAGAGCATCAGCAACTGAAACCTGCCATTAAATTGCTGCAGGGTTAGTGAAATTATCATCCCTGTCCAATCTAAAGAAATGCAATTCAAGTATGCATTAAACCTTTGATCTGGATCTTCATCTCCTAAGGTCAGACAGTCCTTCTGAGACATCTCTAATTGAGTGATCTGATAGGTTTATGTGGAAACAGAGACAGCAGTGGCATTTGAAGGATGTAGATAGCATCACATTCTTCAGTAGGAACCAGCTAGGAAGCTAAAATTAGTTAGAAAAGAGACACAAAACTAGTCTTTGATCAAAGAAGACAGCTGCTATGAAGACCCTGACGGTCAAGCAGCCCCTTCCTGCTCAGTCAAACTGGCTTGCCTGCAGCAAGGTCTGTTTTCCAGCAAAGGTTCCCAGCATCAGGCCCCAGGGAAGTCTGAAAGTCTGTGGGATTATGCAGTGTGGTATTCAGCAATACCTTTGGCTATGTGGAGGTGACTCCTGTTGTCCTTACAGGAGATGTCTGCAGTTTGTGGGATAATAATCAGATGGCTGCTGTGTTTGGGGATGCACTAAGAAACAGATCTGCAGAAGTATAAAAGAGAATTTACAGAGATGGAGCTGCAGGAACACACAAAGTACACAGATATAGTTGCATTTGTTGAAAGAGAAATAATGTTGACATTTATTAATAAGGTTAGAATCCTTGTTCTGCTCAATTGAGTCAAAGATAATTTTGTTACTGATCTGAATAACAGTGGTGGCAGTCAGCCCTGGTTTAGAAAATCCATCCTGCTAGCCTTACAAAAACATGATAGATTGTTGCAGTAATATGGTCCAGTTTTATCTGAAATATGATATTTGTCTAGAGCCACAAGCACATTTTTCTGTTGCAGTTTCATATACTGCTGAGAAAACCTGTAAATATCTGTAAAAACTTAGCACAATGAATTCTGAATGACTTGCACTGCTGTTAGTGCTGTTATTTTAAAGTGCATTGTCAGGGGTGTGTGTATCTGTAGTTGGCAGAATGACACATCTGTGCTGTGTGGATAGTAACTGTCAGGAGAAAATAGCAAAAGCATTGACAACTTTATTTCACAAACTTGGTTTTTAATTTCTTGGAAGCTTGTTGGAACCATAGTATCTCCGCTCCTTTAAACAGAAAAACGAGTAAATACAAGCTTAGTCCTTCTTAAGGAAAGACGAGATGTTTTTTCCAAGTATTCAAGGGGTCTTATCATTCCCCCAAATTCATGGAGGAGGATTAGTATGTGTGTGGGAGAAATATGGCTGTGACGTTGAGTTTATGTGGGAACAGGATTCTCCATTAAACCCAGTGTGCCACTGCTGGGCTAGGCAGTCCTGCAGCCTTTGAGCTTGCCTTAATGTGCCTTAAACCCTCTGCCTTCTGTCAGGAGACTGCTGCATGTGGCATCTTGTGCATCCGCATTCTGCACCCACCAACTCTTGTTCTGGGAGTAGCTGGGGCCGCAGTTGGGTGGAACTGTGTGTCGGGCTATGGGTTCTGAGTGACAAAATATGGAGGTGCAGCTCATGGTTATGGTAGGAGATGGCCAGAAGGACTTGCATATCTTGAGCTGACAGGACTAAGACCCCACCCAGATGAAACAAGGCTAATTACTTATGTGTTAAGGACTGCTAGGTGTTTTTATCCATTCTGATAGATAAATATTCCTATGCCACTGGGTTTTGATCCTTAAAGCTAATGAGAAGAAAGAAACATGACCTACTTTTTTTAGCGCTGAAAATTTCCTTTTATATCTCATTTGCAGTAAATACAGAAAATACAGCTGGGAATGCTTTATTCATCATGACAAAACAATGTGACTGAAAAATACACAAAACTAGTTCAAACACTTTCTGTGTTCTGCTGACTCACCTCATCACAAAAGAAGTAAATTCTGTGTTTTCATCTTAACAGTTCAGGTGATAAACATGTTACATAATAGGAAATGTGTGTGAATCTCAGGGGGATATTTTGTTTTTAAAATTTTATTTTTCTTTGCAGAATTTAGAGTAGAATGGAATATTTCAGTTGGAAGGAATCTACGATGATCATCTAATCCAACTGCTTGACCACATCAGGGCTCACCAGAAGTTAATTAAAGCGTGTTATTAATGGCATTGTCCAAAGATGTGTTAAACAGTGACAAACTAGGAAGCCTGTTCAGTGTTTGGCAGAAAGGCTGCCTAATGACAAGCCTGAACCTCCCCTGACACAGGTATTGCACATCGCTGGACACCAGGGAGAAGAGATCAGCACCTCCCTTTCCACTTCCCCTCCTCAGGAAGCTGTAGAGTCACAAAGTCGCCCCTCAGCCTCCCTTTCTCCAGACTAGACAAGACCAGGGCCCTCAGGAGCTCATTACAAGATATTCCTTCCAGCCCCACCACTAGCTCTTTTGTCTCCCTCTGGATGCATTCAAAGACCTTCACATTCTTCTGAAGCTGTGGGGCCCAGAACTGCTCCCAGCACTCAGGGTGAGGCACCGAGGCAGAACGCAGTGGGGTCTCGTTGCTCTGGATGGGGTGGTGATGCTGTACTCGATGAACCCCAGGATGTGGGTTTTCCTCTTGGCTGCCAGGGCACACTGCTGACTCATACAAGTATTAGAGCATTTGCTTACTTTCCAAAACCTGCTTATAAAGCTGCTCTCTTTGGTGATATTTTAGCGAACTTTAATGAATTACCAAATATTTAACGTTTTAAGAAAATACAGAAACAAAATGGATTGATCATGTTTTACTTCACAAAATCATAATTCTACCAAGCAAGCTGATGCAAACAGCAAAGTGATATCTCTAAATGCCTGCAGATTTTTAGCTGTAGCAGTTTTGGACTCCCATGTGCAAGACACCAAACCATTCCCCACTCTGCAGACATGTGAGACTGAAAGATC
This sequence comes from Acanthiza pusilla, assembly GCA_036630365.1. NCBI lineage: Eukaryota > Metazoa > Chordata > Aves > Passeriformes > Acanthizidae > Acanthiza > Acanthiza pusilla. The sequence continues at coordinate 24,493,706 of JAXCHO010000036.1, forward strand.
AACTTTCTGTTCATCTTTGCAGGACTGAGTTTCCGATAGTTTAGACTTGACTGTTCTCATCTACCTTGCTTAACTGGAACTTTGCTGGGAAGTAAAGGATATTCCTCAGAATCAAATAACTTGGAGAAATCAAAAGAAATAAATATGACTAGATGTAATTTAGCATGGAGATCAGAGAACAATCTGCATTTAGTTACGAGGTACTGAAAAGTAGTTGAATTAATAAGGGTTGCAGTTATCATACTTGTATTTATGTGTGTGTATTTTGAAAAGGAAGATAGATGTTTCTTGTTGAAAGTGTTTCTTTCGTGATGTGAAATACTTGCTATAAATATGCCGCTTTGACAAAAACAAGTAGTATGAGGAGGAGTTAAATGTAGAATGCTAAACATGAGACTTAAATTCTTCTCTGGCATCTTTGAGAGGGTTCTGCTGGAAAAATGCATTAAAATAACATGTTCTTTTTAACAACTCTCTCGAACTACTACAACATATGGTAAATTGCAAACAAAAACATCTATCTATTGAAAGAAGTTAGCTGCCAGCTAAGATTTGAATTGTTAGCCTTTTGAAGTGATAGCCTAGTCCTGCAGGATGGTTCCATCAGAAGTTTTTGATGGCTAAGGATATGTTTTATGAATCCCTGAGATCTTCCAAGCTGCTCGGAGTTTCTCTTGTGCTAGCCACTAAGATCCTCAACTTTGTTTAAAAGAAAAAACCAAAAAGGTCCTGACACATAATTCTAATAATTTTAACTTTTAGGCTTGCCGTTGACTGAGACATTTTTAAAATCAGATCAAGTTATCAGCAAGCTCTGGTGACCTGCCCTCTCTTTTAGCTGGAGGTTTAGAACCATTGAAAAACCAGCATGCTTTCCCAGGGCCCTCACAAGAAAATACCTATGACTAGGAAAGATCCCATATCTGTAGCAAAAGATATAATTTCAAGCATGCATTTTGTTAAGCAGAAATGTTTTCAGGATAGTGTAATTCCACAGAATGGAGCTCTTCCTGTAGGTTGTAATCTAAACTGGCAGCAGGCTTTGCAAGCTCCCCTGCTAGAAGAACCAGCTTTGCATCCTGACCTTTAATCTGGCAGTCACCTGCTGCTTACCAGGCTGGGCAGGGAATCTTCTGGCTGTGTTACTTGGGCTTCATGGAGTCCTTTGGCTCTTAGTCTGTCTCACTAATTTGGAGCTGTCTGTACACTCAGTGAGACTTTCAAGTTCTGGTTCAATTTCTGTTGTAAAGTCTTCAAGTTTCGCTTTGTTTTAACAATTTTTTTATTTCCACAGGAATGCTGTATTTTTTAGTTTCACATTGATGCAATAGAAAAAAAATTAGTGCTATTAATTGGAAGGTAGATCCAACATCAATGGCATTCTTGTTCTTTTGATAAGGAAGCAATGAGCTAAAATTTGGGTTTCATAGTATCTCTTTTCCTGCAGTCCATCAGAGACTCCTGTGTAAATGGATTTTCAACACTGTAAGAACACGTTGTTCCTACTGCAAGAAGAGACAGTCACTCACTTCATTTGTGTACATCAGTGGCAAATCTTGTTTCCCAAAATACAGAAGAATTCAAAAGAAGTAGACTTGGGTATGACTTTAGAGGCTTTTTCAGCTGCACACATCTCAAAGGCACCCTGTGTGGCAGTGTCTCTAGGGGATTTTTCTGTAGAACATTCTCTTTTTCCTTTCTTGGTCTTTCCCCTTTTCCTGTTTCTTCCATTTTTTTTGTCTCTCCTTTTCCCTTTATGCTTACTGAAACAATACCAGGTAAGTGCCTGAGCGAACTCCCATCATCTCTTGTTTTGAGCAGTGATAGTTGTATTTATACTTGCTAAAGACTCCTTTGTATTTCAGAATGTAACTCTGTTACTTGCACAGAGGACAATGATTTCAAACAAACTGCCTTAAATAAGAAACTTTTCCCTTCACCTTGTGATAGACTTACATAGACACACAGAAATAGATTTAAATGCATTTACCATAGTGCAACGTCTGGCTAGGAAAATATGAGGTTAGCAGGAGCAGTTAAACTGTCTTTGTAGCATTATAGAAAAAGAAAATGTTTGCTGACTGCTTGTGATTAAGAGTCTCTTAAAAACCAAACCTCAAATTTTAATTGTATTTTAATTGTATTTCTAAAATACTGGATTCTTTTCAAAGTTACCATACATACATTGCACAGAGGCAAAGGTGTGCAGAGTCCTTGGCTAAGCAGAATCTCAGCAGCTCCCAGAGACCTGCAGAGTGATTTTGCATAAAGCTGAACAGATTGCCCTCCCGGTTCAAGGGAGTGTTTCATATTGTGTGTCCTTAATTATGTCTCTGTGTGCAAGCAGAAGGTTGCTGCTAGCAGGAGACCAGGGCAGTGCTGTCTGCATGTGGCCGCTGTTCACAGACTGTTCTGTTTCTTTTCACGTTGAAAAGTTCTGTGGTCAGTTTTTAGGATATTGAACGTGGGTTTTTTGGGGTTTTTTTCAGTTTTGGTTTTTTTTTTTTTTTTTTTTTTGAGGGTGAAGCACTCAGGTGCTTTTAGCTATTTGGAGGCCTGTTATGAGAAGACAATATTTTCCTTCTGTCAGAGGCAATGCAGTATTTGCTATGGCAGAGAGCCACTCACTTTGCTTTTGGAAATAGTTGTGCAATGGAAATAGTTAAACAAAATCTGTTTATTTTTATTTTAAAATTTTATTCTCGATTAACCTTCTCTTCATCACAGCTTCTCATCCTTTTTTTAAAAATATACATAGCTATATATTTTTCTATACACATAGCTGTGCTGTATTTTCCTGTGCCAAGAACAATGAATTAATCATATGAACAGCTCTGCCATCTCACTGCAATAAAAATTGCCAGGGGTCAGTTGTGCTCCTAAGTCAGGCAAAGAAAAGAGAAATTTGGCAGAAAATCTCTGTCACTACAGGTCTTAAATGTAACAGGACCATGAGGATTTGCGTGTGAACCTTGTGAATGCATGGGATTGCTTTTTATTGCTTTCTTATGAAAGTAGAAATGTAGTGGAAACACAAGAAGAGAATGCATTAACACTTTTAAAAATTCTTTTCATTTAATGTGTTTAGGGCTTGTATCTGTTTCTTAGAGCATAATATCTCCTTGTTATCTGGGAATATGTGTTAAGCCTCATCTGTGTGAGAAGTGAAAATTAGCAATCCCCTGCAGTAGTTATATTACACCTGCATTTTACACTGCAACAGTCCTTTTGGTTATGTTTGCATGACTTGTAAAGGAAGAGGCTCAAATATAATGTTTTCAGTTGTGGGAGTGAATTGAGCTTGTGCTTATGTAGCACAAATGCTGCTTATACAGTTCATATTTCAAATACCTGTAGCTGGTCATGCTTCAGCCACTGCTGAGCCATTTTCTTAGGATGTAGTTTTGTTACTGGTGTAAACTGATGAGATTGTGGTGCTGACATTATTGATGCTCCTTCCCTTGTTCCCCTGGTTCCTGCATTATGCTTGTGTGAGGAAAGCTGCAGGAGCTGCTTGGCAGGAGGGAGGAACATTGTGTCATCTCAGTGACAGCCAGCAGTGAGATCTGCTGAGTTGTATCATCAAACTGCACCATAAAGGTGCCCCTGCCAAATGCAATACATTCCGTTTTTGGCTGAGTCAGTGGGTGGATAACGTGGCTGACGCAGTTCTGGCATGAAGGGCAGGTGTGTGGAAAGAGTACCTGAAGTGAAAAAGAAGGAAGAAAATGAACAGGGCCATCTCCATCTTTAGAGGTGTGCCAGGCAGTGAAACAAGTATTTGAGGTGAACTTAGACATGCATTTGGTTGTTGTTTTTTAAATGTCAGACTTCTAAAATGTGTGGTCTGACAAACCAGCTTAGAAGATAACCTCCTAAGGCTTTGTTCTCACTCAGCACAACGGGTCTGAATAGTTTCGGGGTGGGATTTTGTGTTAGAAAGATGGCTATTTGTTCTTGGGATCTGTCTGGAATGAGTGGACAGTTCAGACTGGGCTTTCAGTTCCTTTAATGCCAAGATGAAGGAGCTGTGAAAGTCAGTGCTACACACCTCAGTCACCAGACAATGCACAGAGTGGTACCTGCTGTCATTCCCTCCATTTGCAGGCAGGAGGACAGAAGGCCAGAAATGCTTTATCTCCAGAAGGTGAGGGATAGAGTCTACAGCAGAAGAGCAATCTTCCTCATCCACTCAAAGAGCACCAGACACCTAGCAACATTTCTCCTGTTGACACTGTGAAGAAATTTGAAGCTGAGAATGTGTCTGCTTTGTCCCATTAATATTAACTGGGCTATTGAAAAAAGGCAGAGAAGTTCTCTTTAATCATGGCACAGTTCCTATTAATATTGCTACTTGAGTCATCTTGCATATGGTAGAGGTAATATTAATTTATCCTATCTGAGTTAGATAAATCCTGGACTACTAAGATTTTTGCAGGGTATTGAATATCTTGGTTGAAATAGTACAGAATGATGAAATGCAGCTGACATTTAGTAATGAAGAGACCGCATGCTATGCTCCTCTGGTTCAGCAGCTGTCAGTAGGAAAGCCTTTCTAGGACAGAAGAACTTCTGAAAACAGGTTCAGGAAACATAGAGAGGGAAAAAAATAAGGAAACTGTCACTTGCTGGAAGTGATGAGAAGTTTCCAGGGAACTTTGCATAGAGGAAGCAATCTGATTTTTCTAAACTTCTTCTCCAACCTGAGCATGATTTATAATGGTAACATCCTCATTTTCTCATTCTGCTACTAAATGAACAATAGGATTTCTCTTGCTACCAGAGATCACTGTTCAGCTTAGCTGGGAGATTTGTTTCTTCCCCATGTTAGTTGTGTGGGAAACAGAAATCTTAGAACAGAACAGTTTTTAGTCTGGTCAAAAACAGGAAAAGTGAAGTGGCTGAGGTGAGATGGATTCTGAACAGAAGCAAGCAAATATTTCAGGTAAAGACGGTAAATTATTAATGGGAACAATTTGCAAAGACCAGCAGATACTCTGTTATTATCAGTTCAGGAATGGAGCTTAGAGGGGGAAAAAAGTGCAAAGAAACCCTTTATTCCTAAGAGGAATTAATTCAGGGATGCTGAAGGTCAGAACAGAAAATCTCAGTGGTCCTACCTGGACAGGCCTGAGTATGTCTTTGAAATATTTCTCCAAAACAGTCTGAAAGTGTATCCTCCTGTTGCAAATCAGTATAAAGAAATGAAAACTAGGACAGAAAGACAGAATACTTTAGCTACAGTGGGCTTTCTTTATAAATCAGGTTACTGATTAAGTGATTAGCTCATTTTAGCAGTTTTATATGTCACAATGGATATCCTATTTTTGCTGCTTTTTAATCCTAATAAAGATACCAGCTCTGAATACAAGGATAAAATTGAGATGTCTCTGGGGATTTTTTCCTGTCTTAGTTTTGTGAATAGAAATATAGATTCACAATAAAACCAAACCCAGAGAAATTATGTTCAGAAAAGAAATTTCCTGCTAAAAATATGGGAGGCAAACATTGGACTATAATAGCAGACGATTAACTCTATCAGAGTTTTCTCACTGCACTTACAGATAGATTAGGATCATATTACATAAAGACTTTCCTCTGAAACTTCACAGTGGATATATGTTTTGAAGGTGTATTTTACAGTGTCTTCTGGTGTGCTGGAAGGTATTAAACTGAAAATGTTTTGATGCTGAAGCGGTCTGTCCTGTAAGACTACAAATGCTTTCCCAAAGCGGTGTATGAATAGCCACAAACCAAGTTTTTCTGAACATGGTTACCTCTGACAATAGCATGATTTTTTTCAGGTTCCTTTCAGTTGCATCAGACTCTGGGTACCTTGATAGCAGCAAGATACAAGGCTGAGTTTTTCAAAGAGTACCAGCCACCTCCATATTTCATCAAATGAGGATATGCTTTTCTCTGCTGGGCTCTCGACAGGACAGGCCAGGGAGGAAGCGAGAACTGGCGCTGCTCTTTGTGCTGTGTTCCCTTGCTCCGTGTTTCCTGTGGCCGAACGCTGGGAGCTTTTAGGACTCTGAGTAAGCACAGATGAGAGTTGCAGGCAGGATTGGGAGGCTGACGCACTTCTGCGGCACGGATCCAGTTGTAGATGGAGACAAAGGTCCTGTGGTTTTCTTGGGGAATAATCAGCTGGCTTCTGTTGTGGCAGATGCTCTGAGCATCCATCCTAAACAACAAGGCATAATTTAATAGGATTTTAAATACAACTAATGTTCTTGTTTCAGTTTATAGGCCTGAATCAAATCAATTGGGGGAGGAGAAAATGCTACTTTTTTGGCTTGAAATTTTCAGGCTATTTTGTTTAAATTTATGCAGCTGGTACATCCACAGCTGATAACTCATACAGATGTCATGTGGAGAATTGTAAGGCTTATGGCTAAAAAAAAAAGACACCCCCAATTTACTTCACTTCAACATCTTAATTAGTTTTATAAAAATAAAATGAGGCATTAGGGAATTTGTGTTTGTGGGAGAATTCTCATGGTGTGAGCTGTAAAATAACAGGGATGTGACTAAATCTAAGTTGCTCAGTGTACAGGCTGCTGGGAGACAGCAGAAGAAAATGGGTCCATGTGGATACATCTGCACTGGTGCATATCCTGGCCCTGAGAATGGAGAGAGCACTCTGGTACTCTGAACTGTTTGAAGAATGGTTGCTGGCACAGACAGCTTTGGCCAAGGCTAAATTAGAGTCTCACAAGCAGCTTCTGGCTATGATTTAGATGTTACAGCATGGCAGGGTTCATTCCCAGTGTAGAGTTTGCAGGCAGCCTCTCTGAGAGGCTGCAGGTTTAATAGCTTTGCCAGAAGATGCCATTTGGCCCTGGAGCCAGGGGGCTGGCCCAGCCACTCTGGAGTTTCCTCATTGCTCTGACCAGTGCAGCAAGGATTTCATGTTAGTTTTAGTAGCACTTTACTATAAGGAAATTACCTCTCCCACACATCATTTTAGACATCTCATATCTGTTTAACCAGATATTAAATATTTGTGTTAAGAACATCTCAGTCTCTGTTTCTTTTGGGTTGTCTTGCAGCTTTTTATTTGTTGAAAGACAGGAAAATGTGTTTGCTACATTTGGAATTTTTAGGGATGTGGTAAAAGGCATGTTGCCTTTGGTACTACCAGTGATGGTGATGCAAAAATTTTGCTGTTGTTGATAATGCATTAGTTGCACATGAGTTTAGGAGCTGCCTTCTCTGTGAAAAAGTGATCTTTTCACACATGCCTAAAAAACTGCACCAGTATATGCAAAAAAGGAAAAAGAATAAGATACCGTGACATGAATTTACTGTGCCGCCCACTTCTTAAGAAAGACAGTAATTGTTTGAGAGCTTTATATTTGTAGTTTCTAGGCATAGCTGCCTTCTTATTTCAAGGAAATAAGGTTTCCACCACTATTGCCTCCCAAATTATGTATTTTTGTGATACATTTAGATAGATAGACTGGGTTGTGTGACAGGAACACCTAGCACATGCATTTTGAAAATCCTCTGATTTCCAAATAGTATCTAGGTCATATGATACCCACAGGCATGATTCATCCACCTGGGCTTTATGCCAGCCAGTAACTGCATGGATATGACACTCCAGGAATACTGTAAAGTTATTAAAGCTGATTTTTTTTTTTCAAATAACACTGTGATAATAGCGGTAAAAAACACTGCACATAATTTATAGTTCCTTTTTGAACATATTAATTTCATTATGTTGATGCAAAAAGTACAGTATGGACTGAAAGGAATGCAGAGCTGACATGGCTGAGTGAGCCCAGGTGACTTTTCCTGGCCCCACAGACTTCCATTTCAAAGGTTGCTGTCTTGATATAAAGTCCTGTTTGAGGCAGACGTTTCTTTACCTGAGTGTATCTGCTTGAAGCCCAGCTAGCTCTTAAGGGCTGCTCTTAATATCATAGAATTACAGAATTATTAAGATTGGAAAAGACCTCTAAGATCATTGGTCCAATCAGTCTTAGCTACAATGAGCTAAAACCGGCCAGCGTTCTGCCTGTTAGGCTTTTGTATGAAGATGATAATCTCTTTGAGGGGCAGCAACCCCATATTTAATACAAACCTCATGCTTGCCTTTTTTTTTTTTTTTTTTTTTTTTTAAGCAATGAAGTTCATTTTTAAGAGGTGACATCATGCTTATTTTTAGGCATGGGTATTATGCAGACAGACACTCTTAGCTAAATATTCAAAAGCCTTGCTCAGGAAACTGTTGAGCTGCATTTTAAAAAATGTGTAGGTGTCTAGGAAAACAAAAGTGTGTAGCTCGGGTGGGTTTTTTTTCAGATGTACTGACATGTTTATCTCAAGGAACACTTTTAGGAGTAAATTCTTCTGGGACTTGCCAGGTTGTTTACCTTGCATTTTTAGGTGCCTGTATAGTTTAAAAATATAGCCCTTTGAAAACCAACTGCTTCTTTTAATTTCTATTTATGAAGAGACCCTTACAGATCACTTTTTAAAAACATCTTTGGAGGGTAAAGGCTGAAATTATCACAGCTGAATTAAGCAGACAACCTTGTAAAAGTGAGATGAAGAAGTATAACCTTTGTCAACATGTAAAGAGACAGCAGTGCTTAACTTTTATGAATTTAAAACTGAAAAAAAAATTTCTCCTTTGTCTGTGCTGTGGAGGACTTGCTCTGACTATAGTTTTTTTTAAATTTTCCTTCTTTCATCTAGATAAAGAAGAGGCAACAGGATGTGGTGAGGTTTCTGGAAGCCAATCGCATAGAGTTTGAAGAAGTGGATATCACCATGTCAGAGGAGAAGAGACAATGGATGTATAAAAATATTCCTGAGGACAGGCAGCCTGCACAAGGCAATCCACTGCCACCACAGATATTCAGTGATGATCGGTACTGTGGGGTAAGTAGCTGTTGTGGCTCTCAATAGACAATGTATTAGTACACTCGGCTGGCCATTTAAAAATAGGACTTGCTGTTAGCTTTCTCCAGTAGAATCTGAATTTATGGGGCAATAGGATCAGGTAATGACCATACAGGGAAAATTCAGGTAATTCTTCTGTAAATCCTAAGCCTGTCTAGAGGATTCCCTTCAGGTGTGTAAAAACTGGTCATGTCACGTACTTCATGTACAACCTGTTGATGGTAAAGTGCCTTGTGAGACCACCGTAAGCTGGGGATTTGTGGTATTCTTACTGCTTGGGTCTAGTCCAAGCACAAAAATTCAGAAGGAAGTCTTTGGCACAGTAAATGAGAACACTGGCTAGATTGATTTTTATTGTTATTGTAATTAAGCTCCTTCTCTGCTGCTGTCATGGTGTAAATTTCATTTATGCTCAGAGCATCTTTATGCAATCAGTGTTTAGGATAAATGAGCACTATTTGCTGTAAATCTGACAACAGGTTGATGGGTGGACTATTTTTTTTTGGTGTAAGCTTCTCCATCCACCAGTGCAAGCTGAAGCAGTAGCCTTTGATATGTACATCCAAACTGGTGCTGACTTAGCCCCTGCCAAATTCAACAGTGCTGTTCAGATCTGATGAGCGCCTGTTGCCTGCAGTGCGATTGTTAGCTTCATGCAGGAAGCACATAAAAAGTGATTTAGGATCCTCTGCAACAAACAGATTTGCTCTGATGCAGCAGCTAACTGGTTTCTGGAAGCAAGGTATTTAGCATCCTTCCCACGTGCTTTCTATTGGCCTTACTTGTTTACCTGAGCAGTGTAACTCTTATCTTCTTACTTCCAGGTAAGGTAAGTCAATCAGAGAAATGTATCTGGGACGTGGAAGGGATTTTGACCCTTGCTTATAGATAAGCCCCTCACTTGCAAATAACAACATTTACATTGTTCTGTGTGATTTTAGTTTTCCTGAGAAATACAACATTTGAAGCTGTTGTTTCTTACCCTTTCCGATTGCCTTTACAGATTGTTTTAACCTAGTCTTAGAAATTGCTGTTTGGAATTAGCAAGGCAGAAGATGTCATGCAACATGTGAGATGATCTCATTAATCTGTCTGCTGAGCTGATAGCCATTTTGGTTGAGCAGAGTTAATCCTATTACTAGACTTCACTGTCTGCATGAACATCTTTAAAGAGCAAACATGTTTTGAAAGAAACTATATTTTCTAGGATGAAGGAGAAAGTATGTGCAGGATCTCCAACATTCATGAATTAACCTGCTGCATTAGTTAATGAAGTTCTTAGGTACTTAGAGTGGAGACGAAACATTATGCAGAAGGCAAAGGAGGTCAGTGCTGGAAAGGGGGGTGAAATATTACAAATAGATCAAGTCAGCAAACCTTGAACATCTTGTCTCTCTTTGTCATTTCCACAGTGATTGATTTCATGTGTTTATCTTGACATAAATAACTAAAGCATAATCCCTATTAAGTAACTTAAACTGAAAAAATACTGAGTTTTCTGTTACCTGAGTTAGTGAAATTTGTAGCTTATAATTTCTGATTTGTGTCCAGGCAATTTTTAATTCAGTTTTCTCTGTTATAAAGCTCTGTCTGTTTTTTTTCATTCTGCAGTTTTATCAGGAGACTTTCTATGTACTTATTCTGGCTTATGCATTGTTTCTGGCAATTCACACTTATTTATGATACAAACTGGTCAGGTCCATTGCTGTTCCTCTAAAGGTGTGAGGGTTAGACAACGCAAAGCAAAATAGTTACACTTTTTATTTTGGTCATGTTATTTCAATAGAAGTTCACAAGCATATGATGTCCATGACTCAATGTTATGTTCATAGCTATGCTGGTTTTTCTGTGTTAGTATTAACATTAATAGTTTTTGGCTTTTTTTTTTCTCCCCATTTTCTCCCTAGTAGAAAACCTCAGTAATATGCACAAGGGGTTTATCTTAGACTAGATCTTCCTGGCTAGGACACCATCATTTGAAATAATCACTTTTCAGGATGTAACTGCAGGCTAGAGGAAGTTTGTCTTTGATGGTTTCAGTAAATATCCAAAATGGATTTGTGTCAACCATTTGAAATCTGACAGCTGATGTAAGAGAGGAGAAAGGTACAAAAAGATGATCAATGTTTACTGGTTCACAGAGTGTCTTGTACCAGAGGGGGAGGGATTCTTCTGGTACCAAGAGACAAACTCCATATTTTGAAGTGTGAGCAAGACCTTGTGGTTTTTGTGAGTTGGTGTCATTGCAGATACAATCATTAATCATTAATCTATTTCCTTCTTTCCTCAGTCCTCTGAGATGTACTCCTCATTTTTCAGTAACAAGTTATGCTAAGAGATTTTGAAATGAAGTACTTGGCAAGAACAATTTTTATTTCCTGTGAACAAGATAAGAGCTGCAAGCACACAAGAACACAAATAATTTTACTGATAATAAAGTGCTGTGTTATAGCACCAACAGTATGAAAATTTGCATCTTTTTATAACTTTACAGTCTGTTGTTTCATCTTAGTGACATTGCTATAAAACTGTGTGTGAGAAGAGAATCTACATTTCAGACAGACACATGAACCTGCTTTTCAAATTTACAGTAGTGTAAATCTGAAATTAGTATAGTTATCTTGCTCTAGTTACTACTATGTAAGAGGGAGGAGATGTTAGTGCCTAGTGCATGTTTCTGGGGAAAACTCATGCCTTTTGCATAAAGAAGAGTAAAGTGTGGTTGATTTGGAGTAGAGCCTTAATAAGATCTGGTATGTTGTGTTGGGTTTTTGGGCATTGGAATCAGTTTTGTCTTGCTCAGTTCCTTACAGAACTCATCTTCAGTTAATTTTAGTGGCTCCTGTGCAGTACTTTGACTTACAGCTATGAAATACAATTCAAATTATGGACTGTTTTCCCCCAAGAAAATAATCCCACACCGTCTTTCCCAGCCACCGTTCTCCACAGCAGAGGGCCTTACCCACCTCAATTACTTGATCGTGGTGCATGTTTCACATTCATGGATAACCTGTTCAGTGGCTTCAGTGGTCAGGTCCACCCCTTGGTGGAGCCCATCTCTACATTGCATCTCTTCCTAGGTGTCCTGATGTGCCACGGGGCCCACTGACCTATGGTTTGGACTTTACGTTCCCAGTCCAGGTCCTCTATAGCCATTTCTGTTTTGGGAGCCTGGTCTACCTGTTCCTTGTTTCTAGCTTCTTCAGTGACATGGCTCTTGAGTATGTGAGTATCTACAGAAAATCCTTCTAGAACAAGGTTCTCCACCTGGGCAGCAGTGTCCTGCAGCAGCCCAGATCTTTAAGCAGAAAGCAAGAAATGCTGGAAAACTGATGCCTGAAATTAGGCCTGTGCCTCACACCTCCCTCTTCTTGAATTCTCCACAGATGAATACACAACTTTTCTTAGACTAGAAGTGACTCCTGAATCTTTCAGAAGATTGGAAATATCCACTTCCCAGTGAAACTGCTCTCTTGCAAAGCTGCAAGTTAGCACTTTGAACAGTGACAGTTTTATGTGCTGAAATCTGCCACTGAAGGGAGATTGCCTGAAATTTAGGCCAACCAAAATTAAAAGGAAATCTGTCTCCAGGTGGGAATTTGAGCCAAAGGGAAAACATTTACATAGCAGACTGACTCTTTTTTTCTTTTCCTTTGAAGCTGTTAATATGGTTTAGAGTGTTATGCTAAGTCCTGATGGAGTGCCTAGTGGGCAGCAGTAGAGACAGAGATATGTGATATTTATTGTCCTTCCCTGAAATGTAATATATGGGTGTCAATGAAGCGTATAGACAAGAAAGAAATAAAATAGACTGCTGAAAGAGGTGCAGTGCTCTTGGGAAACTATTCAGTGCACAGGCAATTGTACCACTGATTTCTTTGCACTGTTATCTATCATTCTCTTCTGGGTTTTTTTTAACATGGTGGAAAGATGTACACATGTTTTTTTCCCTTCCTTTTTTATAGGTGTCTAATTACAAATAAGTAACTGCTCACTGATAAAAGAAAGAAGAGAGTTTAACAAAACTGGCTAGAGGCCACCTCAGAGTTTCTGCCCTGGCCTGTCATTGGGGATTTTGTTGTTATTCTTGTGCCTACAGGTACAGAGAGCTTGAACTCTGCCTCTAGATCCTCAAGTGGTGTGGCAGAATTCACTTCAGCACACCTGCTGTAGTATGTTCACGTTAGGAGCTAGAGCAGTTGTGAGGCTAATTTGGTGTTCAGCAAGTCTACATTCCATTCTCTGCACCCTTGGAGATGTCTTACCTGATACATATAGCGTCTTGTTGGTCCAGGTGTGCTTTTAGAACAGGGATAATCTTGCTAGATAGAAGTTAATGTGAATTACTCAGAGATCATATAACAACTGTTAATGGTTGATGATGCTAATTCTTTCTTGGCTAATTATTTTTACCATCAAAACCCGGGGTTTCCTGTACGGCCAATTTAAGATCTTTGTGTGCAATCATTCTTAATTACCTTTTGCAGTTGTATTGGAGCAGTTTTTGGCTCACAGGCATGCACAAACCCTAGGCTGAATGTGACTTGCGGCCAGTGACATGCACTGTTTGTCTTCCTGATTGAGGCCTTGCCTCACGTGAGGAATATAGAAGGCAGAGCTGGCGTTGGGAAGCAACCCCTGCCCATGAGTCTTCTCCATGTTGGGAAGATGCTGTTCAGAACATTCACAAGGTCTGGTTATAACTTTCTGACTATGCCTGTGCTTTTGCCATCCACTTCTCCATTGCTTTTCTGTGTCCTGAGGAAAAGAGCTTTAGTTCTGTGTAATATGTGCTTTATAAAGGGAAATGTGATATTGGAGGCAAAGTGTAGAGTAGCCAGCTTGCCCAGTGTCAAGACTTAAAAAAGAGGCTCATCAACTAAGTAAAAATGAAATAATCCAAGAATTTTATCTTCTTCAGAGAAACCAGGACTCATTTCATTAATGTATTATAGCACTGCTGTTTACCCTGTAGTGGAGAGTGTACTTTCCTGTTGAGCACCATGGTTTTTATTTGGAGTAAATAAACTTCATTAATGGCTGTTTCAAAGTGAAGTAGCAGGTGTTTTGTAAACCATCCCTTCACATAAAGATTATCACTGTCAAAGACATCACTGGAGATACCTTACTCTGTTTACAGACTTTCTATTTCCTAAATATAATAATGTAGGGTGTTCATGTGTTTTAAAACACATGAAAGGGACTGGTGTAAAATTAGGATTGTTACCTTTACAGGATATAGTAGAAAATATTGCTCTTTATTTTTTTCATTTTTGTATTTATTATACATATTCTGCAAAACTTATGAATAATCAGCAAGTATGACATAATTACAGTTATGTTTGGGATCTTAATTCTCCTTTCCATGGAGTGGAAACTTCCTATTGTGCCATGCTTTCTTGAAGAAACAAGTTTTATTATTGAAGATGTTGTGAGTACTTTAATTAACATCTTTTTAAAATTCTAAAATATATGATAAACTATATATAAGGAAAGGTTAAGGAATCTTACTAAGTGGCAGTAATACTGTGAGGTCACAGAGTATTGCACAGAATATGGATGTAGCAGTATTTTGGAACAATACCTAGAAAAGGCCAGGGCTGTTGTCAGAGAACAGCCATGATGAAATAAGTAATTCAGTCCACTACTGTTCCACTTGTGTCCCACTTAAAATATGTGCATGCAGAGCTTCTGGTCATTTTGTGTCTTTTAGTCATTACCTCACGTAACAGGATGACTATCATAGTTAAACACCCTGATGTTTCCATCTCTCCTTTTCTCAAACTCCTGTTGTGGTCTCATTTGATAATATTCTTATCCAAACAATTTGTAAAATGACACAATGATGAGCTGGAAAGTGCACAAAAGGTGGAGGTAACAGCTGTTACCATCCACAATACCCACAGATTCTGCCACTGACTCCCCTTAATATTCCTCTACCCCTGGTGGGCACTAGGCTGTTTGAGGTCTTCAGTGCTTGTCTAGGGGAAGCCCTTCTACACCTGCAATCCCTGCCTTGGAGGTGAGGGATATGGGTTCTTAAATAGTCGATATCTGTCTGGCACCACTGCTGCATGAACAGCAAACATCACATCAGCCTGAGTTTGTCATGTCCTGTCCAAACAATAGAGCTGTGGCTGACATCTGCTCCCTTTGATTAAAGTCTTTGTTTCTGGAAGGCTACAACGAAACAGATTACCGAAATAAACATCTGGCCTTCGGTAGAGGAGTAACAAGTTGCTTTGTAGAGTCAATTCTATAAGCTCTTTAAAATCCTGTGCAGAGATCTTATCAGAAGGTTAGGTAATGAAAACTGTCATGTTTAGCTTGTCCTGTGTTGTACAGACAAGATCTTATTTTATTTGTGTATTTATATAATATTAAAAGAGAATCACACATGCACACACGTTCTCCAAGGAGAGCTGTGCTGCGTTAGAGTTTTCCATTGTAATCCTAATCAGATCAGTAAATGAATGTCATCTGTTCTGGAGAACTGAACTGCCCTTTTCAGGGAGGGTGTTAACAGCTCGTTCTCAATGGCATACAGTATTAACTCAGTCAGTAGCAAAGTGCTGATTCAATGAGTTTAAATTATGAGTTCCTCACTATTACTTGAGGGAGCAATTATGCTGGTCCTTTTATAAGAATGGAGAGATGAAAATCTTATATTAAAAACATTGACAAAGAGAAATGAATTTGAACAGCATGCCAATGGAATAATCTGTAAGCGTTGTCCAATAATCACTGCACTTTAAAAATCTGTAGGAAAAGCCATGAATGATACATTTGGGTGGGTTTCTTGTTTTTCTGCTTCTTGGTGTGGTAAGCAATAAAGATTTGTCTGAGATGTTTACAATCTCACTCACAAACTAAAAGCAAACAGCAACAAAACCAACTTGCTTGTTTGAAGAAACTTACCATAAAGAATTTTATACACAGTTACTGTCTTTGAAACGTCATTAGATGTAACGTTCTCCTAATCTCAGTGTAGTAATGAAGGTATAATTGCTAATTGTAAATGAAATCTACTTTGTGCTAATGTTTTACTTTAACCCAATGCATTCATGCTTCTGTTATGTTCCTCGAAGCCCAAATAATTACTTATGCTGATCTGCAGTACTGCCAATTTTAACTTTGGTGTGCAGTAAATAGTTTCTCCCAGCAGTGACAGTGTTTATTTAAACAAGCCTGAGTGTACCTGCTTAACAAAATCCCGAGCCAAATTAATTATGGCAGTGTCTGTAATCACATCACTACAGTGATCTGGTTTCCCAGCACCAGGAATACAGCACACTTAAGGCCTAGGGATCATCACAGCTGGGATACAGCTAGTGCTGTAGCCAACTTCAGCTTTGTGAACTTGGAAGTTGCTGTTGAGAGAGGAAGCTGCCCTGGAAGTGGGATTTTTAAAGAGGAGAGAATTCCCAAGGACCAGTGGTTTCCCTACTGGAGTAAATTGGCGTAAAACCCACATGAAGGCCAGAAGGACCTAAGACATTTTTGTCAGATTCCCTGAATGCTTGTCCAGTGTCTCAAAGACTGAGGTGATGTTAGTTTTCTGTAGCATTTGGGTGGTGGATAGTCTTCGGGATTTCTGCATGATGTAGACCTTAACAAAATTCTCCTGTCTTTGATTAATCTGGTTTCAAAGAGGTGCAAAGCAGCCACAACACCTCTTAGTTTCAGGATAAACTGCCAAGATTCAAATTTTAAAAACAAAGCTGTATGTTAGGCTTGAAGGGTTGGGTTCTTTTGTGTTTTGGTCTTTCTTTACCCCTTTACCCTCATACTTAATGGAAAACATCACTTGGCTTTGCTGATTATTGGAGGTTGGAACTAGATGATCTTTGAGGTCTCTTCCAACCCCAGTCATTCTATGATTATTTTAAACCTTTGTGTATGATACACCTTAAGATTAACATTAATGGCTTTACATGTGTGAGACTGAGGGTCCATCAAGCCCAGTTGTGTCCCAACAGTGGCCAAAAGCCTAGGAAAGGCTACAAGCAAGTCAAGATATAAAATGCTTGAGTATTTTCCTTGTGTCTAGTTATTTTTCTGAACTAAATAGCACTCTAACATATTTAGTAATTCTTACTACATTTCTCTTTCATGAACTTGACCTTTCCGGTGGAAACATTTAGCATCCTCAGTGTGTTCTGGAAATGTGTTCCATGTGTCCACTGACACATCTAGTACCAAGTGTCCTGCCACCAGTGAGCTTCACAGCCTTCCTAGCCTTCCTCCCATTACACTCTGAGCTAACTTTGGTCCTGAGCACCTTTGCAGCCACAGCTTGTCTCTCTATCCCAGTTCAGAGTCAGTCAGCAGGGGCTGGGGAAGCAAAGCAGAGCTTTAGGCCACACAAGGCCGACAAGATTTTGTTTGTCTGTAGGTGAGCTACAGAAAAGTAGCTCACCTGCAGTAGCTTCAGTTTATTTTCAACAAAGCATGAGCTTATTAGGTTAGCTAATCCACTCCCAGCAGCCTGTTGAGCATGTTTAATGCTGTAACTGTTCTGGTGTTACAACAGAGAGGCTGTGTCTTGCTCAGGTTACTTGGTGGGTGATCGAGCTGCCACCGACTTTAAGCATGAGGAACCATGCCTAAAGCAGTCAGATAGTTGTTATCCTTTTAAGATGCCCTTTCTGCCTTGAAATAGCTTTTTACTTACCTTCTTTATACTCCTATCCCTTCTTTATCCTCTCAAACTATCCTGAGATATATTTTTTCCCCCTAACTGGCATTTGTCTTTCTTGGTAACATTTCATACCCTTGGTTGTGGGATTATCATCTGTATTTTTGGCTTTTCAGCCTTTCCAGAGGGATTGAGCATCTCTGCATCGCTGGTGATTCATATCCACCATCTCCATGTCTTACTAGTTTTAGCAGTCAGTTTTTAGTCAGTTTTAATCAGCTACTGATGTTGCCAGAATTTTATACATTAATGGAGTGTGATTTGGAGCTCTGGAAAGCATCAAGTTTCATAACTTAAATTCTACAGTCAAAATTATATTTGCACACAGAGCTGCCTTTTGAAGTGGGGCTGTGGGTAGCAGTTTGCCATACTTGTATATTTTTAGGTTAACAGCTGCTCTCTGAGTGCCTTCCACTGACAATGGGAGCCTCTTCCTTGCACAGGGGCAGGACAGCACTGCTCCACTGATCCCAGCAAAGCCACAGCACCTGCTGCCTTGGTGGCATTGGTTGGGACAGTGACGAAAGGCTTTTAGTAACTTCCTGCTGATGGTGAAGCCCGATGCAGAAGGAGGTTTTTTTGGCGAAAACCAGTGAATGGTGGTGCCCTTCCTCCGTGGGAGGCAGAATGTCCCACAGAGTTTTTCCAAATGGAATCCACTGGGTCACCAGTGAGTTGGGCTCCTGCCTGTGTATGAAATTCTCAGCTTTCACTGAGCTTGCACTATTTTCCTTCTTCAGCCTCTGCATCTACTGCTGGTACCAGTGTGATATTCTTTATTGAGATAGGAATTTTCATGTCCTCACCCATGGATTTAGTGTCTTTACATGTGGCCCAAATCTGCACAGACTTCCTCTCCTGATAACGATAAGATCAAAGGCAGGGTGTTTTTGGAGCATCTTTTATCTCACCTGTGTTACAGGAAAAGCCAGGGATGCACAGCCATTGAGTCATTCAGATCCTACTTCTCAATAATCTCTTAAGAAACTACAGTGCTAAAGTGAATTCTTAACATTTTTATAGGATTATTATGCATTTTTATAACTTTTTTTCACATTTGAATATTTTGAGATCATATGTTTTAATTGCAGACATCAATAGGAAAATTCTATTTAAAATTATTTCTACTTTATCTAAAAGTATGATGCTTCTTCTCTCCCACTGCCTATGAAAGTAAGTGTCAATAGCGTTTAAATACATTTTGCAATGCAGATATTTCAAAACATCAGGGAGATTGCTTCTGGTGGATAATCTCTTGTGGTTCTTAAATATTCAGGCCCTTTTAAAATGGATCAATCCACTGGGTTTTGTGCTCTTTCAAACATAGACTTAGTTTAGCTCACCATTTAACCTTCACAATTTTTTCAGTAAGTGAATCCAGGTTTGTTAATCAGTAAAAATGTGGAAAAACATACTAAGTCAGGACTTGATAATTCTGAAATTAAAATGATAACTAGGACTTGAAGACAGCTTTTTATTATTAAGTATTAAATTACAGAGGTTAGGTTTAACAGATGTTCACAGATGTTGGTGGATTAGCTGAGCATCAGTCATTGTCAGAGCCAGGAGTGCAGCCTTATTTCTTACGAAAATTATTTTCAGTCTCTGAGTCCTTCCCTGCACTGTTTTTCTTACCAGTTTATTAACAAAGAGTGAAAAAACCCATGGTTTTAGAGAAGTGATACTTTTAGAGCTAATTGAAGTACTAGGATTAAGAGACTTCAGGAGAAACCCAGAACTTGCAAATGGTGCCGAGAGATGATGACTCACCTGAACAAACACAGTACCTTCCTTGAACAAACTGTTGGGACAAAAGAGTGTCTGGGGGATAGTGAAGACTGCTTGTGTGCTTAGGAGGAGAGTGCTCCCAGTGGGGACCCAAAAAGCTGTCTGTCACACAGCTGCCTGCCCACAGGTTGGCTGCTGGTAGTTTACAGGGCTGTAATGGGCACCTTCAGGCAATTTAGGCCTGCCCTAATGTTAAAGAAGGGGTTCTTCTTACTGTAGGTTGTACTCATCCACTGCTGCCCTACCTTAGCTCCAGAGACAGTGTGACTCACTTGTCCATGAACCCAGTGGAGAACATTAAGGCTATTTCTCAGTTAGATCACGCACTGTCCTCTTGTCTGTTGCTGATATAACTTGTGTCCCTCATGGGTTTTCATCGCTTTAGAAGAGTCAGAGCAGACCTTTTTAAGGTTTAATAGTGTCCATGTAGTTTTTGAAGTGTCCTTCTTAGAGGTCAAGGGCTTAATCAAACATCCTTCTGCAGAGCTTCAGTATTACTTATTACGCCTCTACCTCTTCAATGATTGCATTGTCCCTTTTTAATCCACAGCACTGTTGGGATTCTTTTCAGTTCTCTTCCAGCTTACACCATGGCTTAGTTGATTTGCCTGTTTTACTTGGATTTACTTCCTGGCAATTAATTTTAAGTTTATGTTAATTCATAAGTTAGCATATGCCATGTTTTAAGAAGAAAACAACAAAAGGTCATCTTAAGAAGGTTTACTCTTTCTGCTTATGTCAGCTAATATATCTGAGGCCTGAGGGCCATCCTACACTCCTGCTGGCCTCTCTGTGTCTTTCACAGATGCTGAAAGTACAGAGGGTTAGGCTGAGAAACTGCCCTTGTGCAGCTATGGGTTGTGGTTTTGGGGGGGCTGAGGCTGTTTAAATAATTATGCAACTGCAAGGTATCCCAGTTCACACTAATATAGCAGTATTTCATTACTGAAAGGCTGGCAAAGCGTCTTCATCTAGTGCCCCATAAAGGTTTTAGGAGAAATGCTGCACATCTGCAGAATAGTTATGGATCTCATGGGAGGTGTATTATCCTTGCTTTATTGTCCATATATTTTCTTTCCAAGCAATCATTTATTTTACATTGGTGGAGGGAAAAAAAAGAGTGAAGTAAAATCTGTATCTACAAGCACACACTTTCCTTGCAAAGTTATTTCACAAAATACCCATCGCCCTTTTGCAAGGATGTAATTTGGTGTATCTTATAGTTGGGTCTGGCAGGTGGAAAAAAGGGCATTTAAGGATCCACACTGCACTGGGAAAATCCAGAGGAATCCTGGGAAGCACAAAACTTTCCCAGACCACTTTTACTTCTTGCTTAGAATCTGAGAAGCCAAAATGTAAACACAAGTGGATATTGGGTAGGCATGAGTAAACTCTGGTTGGAAGATAAAAGGAGGTCCCTAATCTTTGCGTATCCTGTGACAGCCTTCCAAGAATAACCAGGTCAAAGAAAGGTTTCTTCTTTTCACTTAGAACTTTTTCTGTTTATTGCCCATGGTCTTTTGTGGTTGTGGAGTGTTTTGAGAGGTTAGAGGTTCGAGAGAATGAAGGAGTGGAAGGTGACAAGTGGGCAAAGCAGCTGCTGCTGCGGGAAAATTGGGGTCCAATTTCATTTCAGGAAAAGCACCTTAAACTATGTCCCAGCCAAAACCAGGACAAATATACACTGAAAGAAGACCTTTCAAAAAATGATGAGATTAGAGGTGAGGAGCCAGAGTAGTGCTGACTTTGGGGGCCAGGTGCATTGGGAATGGCTGTTGCACAGATGGGAATCATGTGAAGGCCCCGAGACTGCTTGTTACCATTCTATATTGAAAGCATGTATGTGCACAATCAATATTTAAAGGGATTTGTCTTGTTGAATACTCTCAACTGAAGTGTAACTACTAATCTTGAATATTTAAGAGATAATTGCTATGTAGGGATGAGCACATACCTGAAATTTCCTGACATTTACAGAGTATTTTACATGTCAGGAGTGGTTAAGTAAGGATTGATATTTCCATTTTGCAATTATGTGGTGGAGGAAAAGAGTCTGAGCTGGATACTTTATTGTTTGCTAGTGGTCATAGTGGAAATCTCTGCCAAACCACAAGGAGCATATGAAACTTCTTGGCTTCTCGCCATATGCCAAATCCATTCACTAAACTGTGCTCTGGTTTTCCCTATTTTTTCCCCTTGAAAACTGAGTATGGTCAGCTCATCTGATGATAGAAGAGTAGCAGGTGTCCAATGCAATAACCAAACGAGTAAAAGTATTAGTAAAACTTTGAGATTAGAACTACCTAAAAGGAACTTGATAAAGAAGCCTGTTACTAATTTTTATATCCTATGAGTTTATTTATGGTAACATTTTATATTTAACTATGTTGTTGTTCAAGGCTGAGATATGATTGATGATTTCAAGTGATGATGATAAAGTCTCTCTCTCATCAAATGATGATGAAGTCTCTGTTCTACCACAGAAGGAATAAGGAAATCAGCTGCCTTAGGATTCCTTGCGAGTTTCCACATTAGGAAGTATTCTGTTTGCTAAAAGACCAGTTGGAAACCTGGTCAGAAACTTATTCACATTGTCAGAGACTTAAATACCTTTAAAATATACCCACAACTGAGTTTCTTTTGATGTAAGTACATGCTTATACTTCTCTGTCAAAGTAGTGAGAGATGTTGAAGTTAGAGAATTTATGTGTTTTTCTTTTCCACTGTAGTTTACAGTTTGTGATATCATTACAGTTTAGGTTTTAGATTTGGATAGGAGAGTAGGGGTAAGTATCAATATTTTTCTGAGCATTATTACATGTCACCCTTTAGTCTAATACAAGGTGTGGTAATATCAATCAGGAAAATACAAATACAGATATTGATTCATCTTCCCTTCTTTTAATTCTCTAGGATTATGATGGCTTTTTTGAATCAAAGGAGAGCAACACTGTATTCTCCTTTCTTGGACTGAAACCTACTTTGGCATCAAAGGTGAGTGTAGTATTGCAGACTCTTCATGGAATTCTTGAGATGTTGAGATTGAATTTTCTTTGATCCCTGTGTGGGGGGGAATCCTGTGTGTTTGGATGCATCACTGTCCCCCCTGTTCCATACCTTGACCATATCAACTTCATGCTAATGAAGTAATTGAAATTGTTGTAGGGAAAAGTTAAGCATTTTAAATGAAAACGAGCGTATACATGGGAGTAGTTTGAGACAGCAGATAAATTAAGTTTAAAGAATACATTCTCCTTCACATTATCAATCTAAATTGTAAGCAACTGGCTTAATTATAACAGGAGACAGAATTAGGATCTTAATCACTGGACTATCTGCAGCCTGGCACAATGGCTCAGCATTTATTCATTAGACATTAATTAGTTTATTTTTAAGGCTGAAATTCTGGAGCAGTCAGAGCTTATATTAATTTTTTAAATTCAGTTTTACAATACATATATACACATCAGAACACAAAGCCAGGTAACATCCTTCTGTTGAGGGCCCTGTTATAGAGGAAATTTTATTGCCATATAGAAGTCTGGACACTTGTTCAAACAGACTGTGTGGTGCACCTGTTGGCAGTAGATTGGACACATAAGGGAGGATTTTTCTTCCTTTGGATACTGTAGATATGAGTGTATTTGGTAGTAGTACTGTTTGAGGCCTGGGTGGTAACTCTTGGGTATCTACGGAGTTGTTCTTCTGCCAGGAATTCATTTTATTTCTGGAGCCCTTGAGGGACAGTAGTAGCAAGGAACCTCAGCAGACAGCTGTAAAAGCAGGTTATTTTGGCAGCCTGCCTCACTTTATGGGTTGGAGAATTTGTCCTAGGAGAAAGATGATGTTATAATGCAATCTGAAATAGCAGCTTCTATGCAGCTCTGCATCTAGAAAATATAATGTTGGAAGCCTGGAGGGCTGTCCTTATAAACTTCCTGCTCCAGTCTGGTGGTACTTCAGAGCATCCTCAGCTCCTGTGTGGTCCAGGTTTAGGGTCACCTTATGTGCAAAAGTCACAAGTAAAGGAGATGAGAATGTATTCGTAACATTAATATTATGTTAATAATTAATAATAGTCTTTATATTTTCTCTTTTCAGTAGGAGTCAGAACCCTAGAAAGCCCACGTGAAGTATCAACAAGCACATTCCTGAATGAATGACTCTGTTCTTCAGCACATAACAGCTTCCCTAACGGATCACTGTGATAGAGCAAACATGTATCATTAGTAGTAGTCTGCTTGCCATGAGGTGGTGCTCTCCAGCAATGTGGAGCTAATAACGCGTGTATGAAATACGATTAAGGCTGGGCTACTCATCTTCCTTTTTAAAAATGCTCACTGTTGGTGTTTCACTTTTGTCTTTGGATTGCTTTTGTAACTGGCCCTGATATTCTAACAGCCATGTATGTTTGAGAATGAGTGGAAGTGTAGGGCTTCTATCATTCATGGATACACTTATATAGTCATATTCCTTACCTTTTTTAATCCTTCCCACTATTGTAGTTCAAATTAGCTTATCATGATAGTTAATGTGCTGGTGGTTATGATGATGTTTGTGCTGGCTGTGATCCAGAAGATAAAAACCATCGATCTTAAGATCTCAGTCTAAGCCAAAAACTGCCGTATTTTTGCTCCATGTTTATTTATTGTGATGTTTATTCTAAATCATGGTTATTTTAAGAGATATGGGCTGCTAATCTTGTTAATGAAGACTTGATTTGTCTAATGATGCACATTGCAACTGACTGTTTAAAACAAGTTGCTATAATGAAGGATGTGCCAAAGTGAAATATTTTGACATGTTTCCAAATGCAGGTGAAATGTTCAGTAAAACACTTGGTAGAAATACTGGGGAGATCAGAGGAACTAAAAGGGTCTCATAGCTAATGATAATACGAAGTTATCTCTTAACTGAGAAAGTCTTAACACCCAAGGTTGGAGCTCTATAGTTGGACGGTCTTAAAACAAAATTTTGCCAAAACTTTCAGTTTACCTTCAATAACACACAGCTCCACCACAAGCCACATGAGAGTCAGGGGGATACTGTGAGAGCCAGGTTTCAGTCCCATGATGGTTAAAGAACATGGTCCACCATGGTCCAAGAACACACCTAACTTGCCTAGCTGTTGTCCTGGTTATATCCCCAGCTGTGGTCATGTGGAGGTGCCTCAAAGACAGTGAGAGAGCTGAGTGTGTGCTTTGCTGAATGAGACCACAGTGGCTGCTCAGCTGAGGAACAGGAGCCAAGTAAAGGAAGTGGTGATTGTTCCAGTGAGACTGCATTGATGCACGTAGCAGAACTTAGGCCCATGACTTGCCAATAACCATTACAAAATGCATTCTAGACAGAAGTAAAATTGCATCATGCATTTTGAGTTAAGTCTGGTTGTGTAAATAACAGCTATGCCATAATGTCGCTTTTACTCAAGTGATTTCATACTGGCGAGGTAGAGCCATCACAGTGAATGTCCTTATGTCTTTGGGTAAATGAAAGATAACCCCTGTGTAGAAAAGCTTCTTTGCAATCCCTGCATCACTCAGACTGTGTGGTTTGAAAGAAGCCAAACTTGTAAAAAGTGTCAGAAAGCAACACTATCACAACAAAAGCAACACTGTGAAAAAAGCCACATGTTCTGTTGGCATCAGTAACTGTGGCATACCACAAATGTCAGCTGGAAGGGACAACTGGAGGTCATCTGGTCCAGCACTGTCAAAATCAGGCTTAAGAACAACACTAGCTTGGATCAGATATGGGTTTGTCTAGCAGAGCACTACGAATATCCGGAGATGAAGATCTCATAACTCTCTAGGTAACCTGTGACATTGCTGCAGGGCTTTCCTAGTGAAAACTGTATCTTTTAAAGTCCAGCTTTGACTCCTAGGCTTTCATTTGAGGCTGCTGCCTTTGCTGTGTTTTTTTGGCACTTGCAAGAAGAGATTGGCACCATTCTTTTTTTAACGGCCCTCAAAATAGTTGTAGGCTACCACTGGATCACCTCTCAGCCTTCTTCTAACCAGACTGAACAGACTTGGCTCCTCAGCTCAGCTAAAGGGCTAGGTGGAGCAAGAGCACACACAGATTTTGAGTCTATGGTTGTCTTGGTCAAAAGCTTTGCCAGAGCACATTCTCTCGAGGAACCCTGAATGGGCATTGATGTCTGTGTGTGCATTTTAAAGAATTATGTTGTCTGCGTTAAGGTACTGTGACATTCTTGTAACCAATCCCATATTTTCATGAGACTTGAACCTCAGTGTAGGAAGGGAATATTACATGAGGTGGAGCTGTACATTGTTAACTTCACCAAGTTCAATATAACTATTCCTAAAAAGAAGTTAAAGAGTTAACTTGATAGATGAATACAGATATAGATTTATGTAATTTTGCAGTTGATTACAGAGAAGCCATCCTGGATTTATCATGTACTTGATATGTTGTAAACTTTGAGAACTGCCTGAAGTCCCAGGTTTGAAAAATTTACCTAAGTATGTAAGCATATACACATGAGTAACCCTGGGTGAAATCCCAGGATTACTGATGTGAAAGGAAAAACCACACTGATTTCTCCAGGGGTGAAATTAGTTTCACAAAGCTCCTTTTGAATTTTGATAATTGTAGAATAGAAGGCTCTCGTTTAGTGGAGAGTTAGTCTTGTTTCAGCTGTTAAGTAAACCTGGCTTATTTCAGAGCATGCATGTGGGCATAATCAGTTGTATGGAGGACAACACTAGCTCCAAAGATATCCTGCTTGCTTGTATGGATTGTCAGTGTAAGTCCCTTAGAATATGTGCTTTTGAATTATAAATGGCTAGTTAAAAAAAAAAAAATTATATATGTTTGGATGTGAATTTTATCTGTTGTACAACAGCCTTATTTTTGTAATTAAAGCAAGTAGAGTTCTAGTTTATTACACAAGATGATCTGAAATTTTTTAAATCAGTTTTGTAGTAATGAAATGTAGCTATCAGGTAAATGAAAAGGTCTGGGGGAACTAGAGATATTTATTGAAAGAAATAGGAAATTCTTAATTCTGTTTAAAATTTTGGCATATAAAATAATGCTTAAGAACCAAATGATCCCAATTTCTAGCCAATGCTTCTAACTACCCCACTTTTTAAAATGGAGAGCAGTGTGAACGAAACTGTTAATTTTTGTACCTAGCTGAAGTTGCTGTGTGGGCTGACGTGCACGTGCACATTCACTGTATCAGTGGCTTTGATAGAGGTGTTTTTGTTTGTGCCACACACTACTGGATAGTGCCTTGCCAGAAAGAGGACTGTTTCTGTGGGGTCTTCTTAGATGTGCTTAAACTTTGAACTGAGAATGGGGTAGTTTCTATATTGCTATTTTTTTAATAATACAGTAAATTTATTTTGAAGCCTGAGTCTAAAGGCACATGCTTTGTAAGACTGAAACAGTTTTTGGTGAGTCTTGTGAACTCTCGATTTTTCCTAGGTGACTTTCCTTTTCTTTTTTTTCTTTTCCTTTTTGTTGACTGTCTAGCATCAAGCCTTCCAAGGGAAGTGAACCTGGAGTAAAGCCCATAAATTCATGTTTACACTTATTTTAAAATAAGTATCTGATTCTAATATTGAGCAGCCCAAGTGCTATCACTGAAGAGTAGCTGCCAAGCTCTCAGTGGATTTCTTGGCTGTCCCTCCCTGTCCTTTTCCACCATCAGGCCATTTATTTGGGGTGTTCTATTCAGGCAATACCATGGTTCAGAAGTTAAGACCCTGAAATTGCCTTGTGGCCCTTCACAGGAGTGCAAGAGTAGGGTGGTCACCTGGAAAATGCCAAATCTCATTAGTCTTCAGTGACTTACTCACTGATTTCACGAGACGTTGGCATGAACAGTGGGAGGAGGATGGAGCCCCATATGTTCGCCCTGCACAGAGATCAAGAGTGGCAGGCCCAGTGCAGAATGGCCCCATGGCTTGTGGCACCCTGAGCAGTGGCTCTCACAGGGGCCCTTGGCTGGCAGTGCCATGTGGGACACCACACAGCACTGCATCGTGGCCTGTCCTTCACACTCCTGCTCCCTCAGCAGTTTGGGAGGGAAAACAGAGAACAGCTTCTTGAGGGCAGTCCTTCAGCCAGGGCAGATCCAGCTTACTCCCTTCTTCCTAATCTTTACCTCTTCCTATGTGTGTCATCCTGTCCTGTGCAGACCTATCTGTGTGCAAAGCTTCCACTCCCAGCCCTCTGTAACATCCCTGTGAAATCACAAGCGCAGAGCTGGTGTTCCCCTTCACGGCGTCAGTGTTCTGTAACTCGGTGGGGGAGGGAGCATGTTGCATCCTAGGACATGTACACGTTATGTATTAAACTGTGTTCATCTAATAAAAAATTGTAATTCAAAAAAGACATTTGCTCTGTGTTGTATGTGCTAAAGGACACAATGAAAAGATAGGAGTCTTTATTCTCACTGCAGCTCGCTCTGGTGACAGCATGGTGCTTTGGTTTGGGCAGCCTCTGCAGGTGGAAGCACTGCAGAATTTTTCACCTGGGATGCGTAAGCTTGATTGTGCAAGATGTTAATTGGCTTTGAACCCTGGTGTCTGCATGGGAATTGCAATGTGTCCAGAATACCTGCTGGCTTGGGGTCTCCCCAGGTGAAGAGTAGTAAAGAAAAATAGAAAAAGCAGAAGATTTATTGTCTTCCATTTTTTATACTTGGTTTAGCCGATAAATACCATGGAAATAATAAAGGACAGATCCTTTGGGGTGGCTTGGACATTGGGGGCAGGAAGTTTTCACACAATTAAATTTTGTTCCTAGTGCTAAAACCTTCACTGCTTTTTGTTGTCTGCAAGGAGTGTGAATTCCTGGTTTGCCTATCCACTTTGCCAATCATAGAAGGTAATTAAATATGTTTTAGCAGTTAAGTGGCTAATCAAAGGCACAGGCTGCATCATTACAGTCTTCCCTTTCTCTGTCTCGTAAGTATTTTTTAACACCTTATTGTTCCTGTCTAGAACTTGCCCACTGTCTATTGTGAGTGCTGCCATGAAAGCTCCATTTCTGACTTCTGCTGCACCCTGCAGGGAGGTTCTGTGCCACCTGCTTTAGGCAGGATCCATCAAAGAGGTACAGATGGAATAAGCAAGGCTGAAATGCCTGCAGTGGGATCCTCCGCTGCTGTAGGATCAGTAGCAGCACTCTGAGGTGAGCGGAGCTGTAGTAGCTCAGCTCTTATGTCACGGTGGGTAGAAGCAGACAGATTTTGCTGCACGGGTGGGCAGGAGCTTCGTGACTTGCAGAGGAAGTGATGTTCTGTGTCACTTTGCTCGTGCTGCATCACAGCCTGTGCTCTGTGTGAAAACCACTGGCACTGCCATTCCGCCTACCCAGCTGCCGGAGACACACTGAGAGCAGCAAGCAGGCAAAGGTCACACGGTGAGGGATGCTTGCCGCTGGCTGTCATCCTTCTGTGCATCCCAGCTCTGTGTCTGCTCCCTGAGCCAGGGGAGCATCAGTGGAAAAAAGTACCTGAAAGTCATCGCTGTGTTTGTGCCCACGCACGGGCGTCTGCCAGTCTGTCTGCATCTCCTTCCTACCCCACAGCAGTCAGTCTGGGCTCTGAGAAGGTCCTCCTGAACTGACTCATTTGCTTGATTTGCTTTTCAGGTGCCGGAAGGACTTGCTTTGTTCATTCCATAGTCTTCAACTGAGCTGTCACTGAAGGTGCCTTGATGGTCTCATCTGAAGTAGCCTCCCTCAGGCTGCACAGTGCAGCACAAGCAAACGTTCTGGGTGCAAGTCCTCTATGGTTTCTTTAATGGTGACCATTGCATGAGATTCAATCCCCTGATTTTGGGAAACAGAAAATTATGGAATTAAGGAATTAGCACTGTAAAGAAAAGGTCAGCTGGAGCCTTGAAAAATTGTGTTTAGAAGTCAGGAAATAAATCGTTACATTCTGATTTGGAAACAGGGAGTAGAAAAGCAGAGACCTTGAGAAATTAGTAACATGGGGCTGTAGAGGGTGAAGATAATAGCTCAGGTTTGTCCCATTCTGCTTCTCCAGCTGCTGCTACCCCATAACTCCTCTTCATTAGATAGTTCCAGTTCACACCTTCCCAATAGGAAAAGGGTAATTATCAGATGTGATGGTTTCTGCATGCATTTCCAAGATAGCCTCAGCCAATTTTCCTTCTTCCCTGCCAATTTGGGTGTCAACCTCTCTTTCACAAGGCAAAGCTGCAAGGAAAGCACACAGTGCTGGATATGGCGTGGGTGCTGCCACTGTGGGGCTCTAGGCTGCAGCACATAAGCACCAGTCCATCCCTCATTTGCAAAACCCATCCCATGAAGCCTGATGTTAAGGCTAACAGCTCTTGCCTTGTGTTTTCTTTAGATTCCCTGAATTTTATGGGTTTATATGCTCAATGGAGGGAGGCAGGGAGAATGTAGGTGTGAAGAGGTCAGCCTTTCAGATGCTGGAACTAAGAAAGCTGAATCACTCTTGAGCATGATATGAGAAGCACACTAATGTGTTCAGATACATAACTTTTATAATTTAATTGTGGATTTTCTAATTAAAGCTGTATTCGGACAGGGCTCCAGTTCTTTCTGCTTCAGCTTCTTTTGCCCACACACCCATATTGTCCTCTTCCAGCTATTGCCTAATGACTGTCTCTGCTGGAAATAGCCCTTGCGGAGTCCTTTGGTGATATCACCTGTCTGCAGCGGTGACACAGCCACGTGCCATCTCCAAAAGACAGGAAAGCTGCATGCTGAGCTGGCTGTAGTCCCTTCAGCTCTGCCTCTGACTGTACTGCAGAGTCTGGGCATGTTGCTGCTGCCGTGCCACACTGCACCCTGTAATGGCTGTTTAATGGCTTTCACTGCTGACCCCCAAGGTAATGGTCTTCCTACTATGAGAATTCCATAATCATTGGCACTCGTGGTACAATTTTTCTTCAGCATATTTTAATCTTTGGGTTTTCATAGCTTTAAATCCTTTGGTTTTTTCCCTGGTTTTGGTGGATATGCTTGTTTTTCCCTTTAGATGTATTCCATGAGTGGCATAAATTTGAGTTCAAGCCATGGAAGGGCTTTTAGGTCAGAACAGCTATACAGCACTGCTGTGAAATATGCTCTTGAGTCATTAAGGTAAATTGCTGTAGCATCAGTACTGCTTCAGCTGGACTATAATACTTAAGCCCTAAGTGGCCATTTCATGTCCTTTGGAACATTCTCGCTCTGAGCAAAGTGTGGGTATCCATCAAACCCACTTATACCTACTGAAACCTGCAGAGGGGATGGCATTTCAGTGCAACAAATTTCATGGTCTGCATTAAATAATCAGCCTAAAGGAGATCTCTTGGGTTACAGAGACAAGTCCTCTGCCGTTTCTGTCGCCACAGAGTCTGTTTCATAAAACTACCCAACTCCAGCTAAAAGCACAACATTGGGTCTGGGTTGATATTTTTTTTCCCATGTTTTTTTGGCTCTGCTGTGCTTGTTGGAAAGTTGTCTCAAAATCTTGCTACTCTTGCAGCGAAAAATAAACTTTCTTCCAAATTCCAGCTGAATTTTATTCGTGGCAAGCTTGTCTTCATCGTCCTGGTTGTTCTTTCATTTGAATAAATCTCCCTTGCAGGAATTACCTGTCATATGAGCTGGTTTCCTCTTCTGCCTTAGCTATGCTTTTGTCAGGCAGAAGTGGCTGAGCCAGTGCAGTCCAGTTCTCCTGATGGCACCACTGACATCCAGGGCCAATTGAGATCCCCGGGATGAGGAGATTCCCACTAGTCAATAGCATGAAGTGGCATCATGAAGCAAGTCCAGAATGAGCTCTTTAATTACTTCAGCTAGCAGAATTTGTAATTAGAGATGATCCTGATACTTGCTTTCAGTGTCTTGGCAGAAGTGTTGCTGTTTAACAGTTTCTCATTTTAGCCCTGATTGAGCTATTGCTCCAATTTAGCATATTTCCTGGCATATTGTGTGGGCAGATGAAAGAACTGTGCTTGCTAAATACATGAATTAAACATTCTCTTGACAGACTTTAACCTTCAGTTAATTCAAAGGTGTCAGAAAAATCGATAGCCAGGGATGTGCTTCTTGAACTTACAACAGCTGCAGGAGCGAACTGCAGATCTGGAAAAGACCATGGGTAGCCAGCCATCTTTTAAAATTTTATTTCAGTTTAATAGACATATTTATTTTTAAAATGTTTGTAAAGGCAGATCCCAATTCCCCACTAGTTTGAACTATGACTATTCTTGGCAGACAGCAGCTACTCCAGCATAAAATCCTGTATGTGAGAGGCCTGAGGCGTGTTGCAGTCGTGGCTCTCTTTGAGGGCTGTGGTGAGCAAGACAAGGGCCGTGGCCACTTTTCCCCAAGCGTGTACACAATCTGTCTCCTTCCTGTCAGCAGCTGAATGCTGCTTGCTGTTTCTGCACAGGGCTCAGGCTCTCTCCCTCTCCTCTTCTCTGGCAGTTCTTGCTGCTGCTTCTCATTCACCTCCAGCACAGTGCGGCTGCCTGGATTTCCTCCATGTCAAAGCCAAATCATTGGGTTTTTCCCAAAACAATCACTCTTGTGGTGTTTGCTCCAACCTGCTCCCCCATGCGTCTCTCAACAGGCTCCCACGACTGAACCCCCCGCCCCTTGTTCCATCCTACCTGGACTTCCAACACATTTATCAGAGTATTTTCCAGTCCTCTCTCCTTATTTTACACCTTTTTGTGCCTTCAAATACAATCTCTGTGCCATTGTGTCTCCTCTTTGCCACCATCCCCAGCTTCACGTCAGACTCGCTGTCTTGCCTCAGCAGCTTAGAGGTTATGAAGGTAAGTGAGAAGTTTTGGGATATTTTATAAGGGGAAATGTAACAAACACACTGATTATCTTCTTCCCAGGGTAATCAATTGTTACCACAATGCATCACTCAACAGAAAACACCTCTCACTGTGGCAGCTAAAAGCCCCCAGAGCAGATGCACCATTGCCCCAAGCAATGCTATGGAGTTCATGCTCCCCAAACCCCAATGGGACATATGCTTTAATGTTTAATAATAGTAAGAAAACCATGGTTGCATATGTGCTAAAACCATGGAAAATAAGGCATGAAATGGTGACTGCTTCAGCAGGTTTTCCCAGCTAAAAACTGGACAGAGTTTTGACCATTTTAACTTTACAGGACCTTCTTTCCCAGGAAGACCTGTTCAACATCCTCTCAGGATTAGGATGACCTAAAATTTAAAATGAACTGTCTTCAGGGATAATTGAAACTAGAAAAACATTTCAGGTTTTCTTACCTTCCGCTATCCCACCCAACTGCATTACAACATCTGTTTCTTAGCAATATCTTCAACCAACCAGCAACAGCCCCTACAAAAGAGGCTCTTAGAGACTTAGCACTATGGGGGATCAATAAAGGCAATCCAAATATATGTCGTACCTTTCTGAAGACCTTATCCTGGGGAATAAAAAGGGAGGTGGAGGGCTGAAAAAAGGGTGAAGTTAGAGAATGAGGTCTCTGGTGAATACGGTCTTCACACAGTGCTGACTGAAGATCTTCACATAAGAGATGTTTAGAAAAATGTCATCCGCTTCCCTTGTGGAATAAAGAGATGGAAAACAATAATTATTTTTCACATTTTTCTTGAAAGATCGAAGCCCCAAAGAGAGTAGATAAGTTGACCTTCTTTTTAGGTGCACTTTCACTCATCTCATTTTTCATTGAGAAAGGTTTTGATGGAAAATTATTTTAACAGCAGTTCCGTTAATAAGAAGTTCACCTCATATAAATTAACATGGGAAGTTGTTGAATAGCCTTCTGTTTTCCCCAGTTGTTGAATAGCCTTCTGCAGCTCCTTAGCTCTCTGTTGTTGGAAGATCCTGCTGTTACACCATCAGCACACACTGGTGTGGTGTTCCCCATCTTGGTCAGGGATCACCTCTGAGGAGAGCTCAGCTGCTTTGGGAAAGCACACCTGTGTTATCACGGACATCTGGAGGGTCCACCAGCACACAGTGAGAGACCATGCTACCAAGGAGTGGTAACCCACGGGGAAACTGGAAACCAGCCTTTTCAAAAAATGAGGTCACAGATTTGCATCTTGGCTTGCTCTGGGGGAGCATCTCCTTTGGTGCTGCCAGAAAATGTCAGTCCTGTCCCAGAGGAAATGAAGCCAGGGAAAGGGAAGGAGGGAAGAGGCTGGCCCAGCCGTGATGGGGTGTGGATGGAAGCAGGGAGCTGGGATGTGCTGTCTGTCACTGACATCTAGAGGACAGCACAGGCAGTCTGTAGTTGTGGAGCATGAGGTAACCAAACCCCGAGTCTGGTGAGCCTTCCCTGGCCTGGCACCACTCACGGGCACAGAGACACTTGCAGCTGAACCTTGCTGGCTTTCCATACTCATGTCACATTTAAATGTTTTACCCAGTTTGAACACTGACACGGCATCTTTTGTTGTCTGTGAGGCACCAACACTGCTGTCTTCTGTGGGTGCCTTCTCATCTTCCTCTCCCCAGCAAACAAAATTTGAGACTGACCAAACCAACTTGCAGCAACAGAAGTTTCCTCATGAGGAACACACTGGCAGAGCCATCACCCACCAAGGCTGTGAAGCCCATGGGTGACGGAGGGAGGTAAGGGGCTGGCAGAGCCCCCTGCCTCTAATCAGGGCCCATGGGCACCTGCTTGGCACCCTGTTCTGAGTGCAGTGTTGGTAGGAGTCTGTGGGGTGCTGCTGGGTGCTGTGGGTACAAGCCCTAGCACAAGGTGTGTCCCATGCCCTGCTGGACCCTGGCTGGGGCTGGATGGGATCCCTCTGGTTGGAGGAGCATCCAGGAGCATTGTGTGATCCTGTTGTCATCCATCTGCATTAGGGGCACTTTTCGCCTGCCTATAAAGAACATGTCCAAGCCTCTGTTAATGCATGATAAGGCAGCTTTTAAAATTAAAGAAAATGAGTAGGGGGGCTCCTAATAAATTAGCTTTAATTTTAGAGACATATTTTCACAGTAGGCTCCTCTTCTTGGCACAGATGAAGAGGAAGAAAATGAAAGTTATTACAGAGAGACCACCTCCTCTGTGACTTTCTGCCAACACCAAGCTTTTGCAGATGTAGAAAACAACAGGAAAGGCTCAAACAGCAATCCATACAATTTCCAGGAAGCTTTAGAGGGATTATTTTTAACTGTTTGCAGCTCTTTGGGCTAGGCTGGATTCTTTTGGCCCAGGAGGTGGTCAGTGATCACTTCAAGCAAAGGAGCTCCTTCTGCATCCACAGGGGCAGCACCAGCACAGATAAAAGAGTCATTATCCCACTCAGCAGGCCACACCTGGAATGCTGTGCTCAGTTTTGGTCCTCACTATGCAAAAAGAGATGTGGATGGGCTGAAGAAGGTCTAGAGAAGGGCCACAAGGTAATTGAAGGACTAGATAGATTCGACATGAGGAAAAGCTGAAAAGGTTTGTTCAACCTGGAGAAGGGAGACATTATCACTATGCTCCAGTATTTAAAGGGTGACTAAAAAGAAGGTGGAGACTCCCTTTTTACAAGAAGTCACATTGAAAATATTAGGAGTAAGGAGTACAAGTTACTCCTGAGGAGATTCTGATGAGAGACAGGAAGAAAATTTTCCACAATGAGACCAATCAGCCATGGGAATAATCTCCCCAGGGAAGTGGTGGATTGCCCAACATTAGACACTTTGAAGATTTGGCAGGACAGTGTCCTGGGCCATCTTGCCTAGACCAGGTTTTTGCCAGAAAAGGTGAAACCTGATTGTTCATGAGGGCCCTTCCAGCCTGTTATTCTCTGGTTCTGTGTTTCCTCTCAGGGTAGCTGAGCATGCATGCAGCAGCTCAGCGCTCCGTTTAGACCACATCAAATTGGCACATAAAGGGTTAATTTTCCAGGCTTGGGGATTACCCTACACTTTGGCTTTTCAGGTCTCCTGAACAGTCTGTCCTCATAAACTGAGAAGAATAGTAAAAGGATGAGTAAACTGTTTTGCACAAAACTAATAAAAAATTTTAGAGGGATTTTAATTGAGTGCTGCATTTAATTAGCTTCTCCCATGCTTTCAGCTTTGCTCTCTGGATTATCAAGGCTGAGTTCAGTGAGTACAGGCAAGGCAGTATTTGTGACCTGTGCCACTGCTTCCCGGCAGCTCTGCACATTGGCTCTGCTCAGCCACCCCCATTGCTGCCTACTTTCCTGCTGGGAAGGCTCCTGCCCATTTGCTTTTACAAGCAGTGGATCCCAATGGTTGACATTTACAGGGACTTATATCATTGGATTGATGAAAGATCTTCAGTAAAAAGAAGTCAACAGTGAGCACGGTCCTCATGCCTGTGGTGATGGAATTGGCATTTCTGTTTCTCCTGCACACCATGCCAGGAAAAGCAGAAAAAAGAAAGGGGGAAACCTACTTGTCTGCAATGAAAGCATGTTACATGTGGAAATTAAATTGGGCAGTGAACACCTGGTGGTGTTTCAGTAGAGCTGAATGGCACAGGGACTGACTTCTGCACAAAGCTTTAAAGTTGCAAAGCTCTTCCTGTTATGCCCTGGAACAAAACTCCCAAATCTTTGTTGTTTCACGTCATAAACCAGTCAATAGTCACTATCCTTAAACCAAAGAAATTTCTTCAGTGCATGGAGAAAGGTTACTTTATTCCTCCTCCCTCTTCCCCCAGATGGATGGGCTGTTATTTATATTTTCAGCATAGGCCCTAGTGAAGGAGGTCTATGGACAAGGTAGAAATGGCCCCAGCTCAGGGGACATCACTCCCCTGGGACAGGAGCCACCTCTTTGGAGTGCTTCTGCGGGAGAACAATGGCTTTGGGGACCATTTTGCACCATCTGAGACAGCTGGGCTGGAGGACAGTGTCTGCATGGCCAGGAAAGACTGAACGAGGCAAATCTGGGGGCTCAGCTCAGTGCCATGCAGGGACGCCCCAGCAATCATGGCAGTTGCTAAAGGAAATCAATTTTAAAAGCAGATGGTTTAATTAGAGCACTAAGCTCCCTCGTTGTAATGCTATGCCTCTAGATAGTTTTACTGTTTTATTAACAAGTCCCTTGCACTTATTTCTTTCCTGTTACTTGACAGATGCTTTCATCAGGGTTATATAAAGTCCTGTTTTCATCCCTACTTTGCCTAGAAATAGATTAAAGAAAAGCTGAAATACAGATTAATAATTATATGCAGAGTGAAATATTTACCACATACATTTTTCAAGTAAAAAATGCAATTTTAAGCCTGTTGCCTTATTGCTCCACAGCAGTACGTGCCTTCCTAGGAGAGGTTTCTCCAGGGAAGCAGCTGTTTTGCTGAGGCTGACAGGAGCTCTGCGCTGCTGGGGGAGAGGCAGAGTGAAATGCCTCTCCTTGCACAGGCACACAGAAATGGGAAAAACCCCTCGGAGAATTTCAGTGCTGCTGCTGTCAAGACAGAAAATTGGGCTGCAATTAGACAGGCCCCTGTGAATCTCCACTTCTCCTACACACATTACTGAGCAGCCAGACTGAAATTATGTAGCAAGACACAAGTTCACCAAAATTCCTGGAGTAAAGTTAGCCCTTCTGATTGCTGGGCTCAGAGAAGCACTCACAGGAAGCAGAACCTTCCACCAATGGTGCCCCTGCTTGGCTCTGTGGGCAGAGGCACCAACGGATGCACAAGGAAGGCTACTTGAATGCAGGCATCTGGCTATCTAATCCTGGACCCAAATCCTGTCTTCCATGGAAAAGATAACTGATCTCCATATTTTATTCCATATGCATCTCCAATGCACCAGTCTCACAGCTCCCAGACAACCAGGGACACATTTTCTTCCTGCTTGTTCTTCTACAAATGCCCAAAACTTTGCTGTAGTCACTGTGAGGCAAGGTTTTGGGAATGGAGGGAAATTAGAAAAAGTTTGCTTAGAGTAATTTAAGAAGCTCCATATTTTAGTGGAAATAACCCATTTCAGCTTAAATGAAAGGCCATATAAGAACTTTGAAGGTCTCAGCTGTGCTTAGGATTTTCTCCAAACCTGTACGTTTGCATTACATTTCTTTTTGAGTGAAAATATGCTTAGTGCTAATAAGGTACTAACCTGGTTGTGCCTGATTTTGCATATCAAAAAAGAGCAGAAAATCTTTGAATTGCTCTTGAGGAAAGGACGAGCCTGTCAGGGAACGGGACAATCTCAAGATTCTCTAATAAGCTGCTTTTAAGGAACTGCATTAAATAAACAATAAGCACTAGATGTTATTGGTTCTGTGGTTTAACTAAAAGAGGCCATAACCCTCTGGAGTTTACAAGTGCCTTGCATGAACTAGAACAGTTTGGCTGACATCTGCGTTTGCAGCAGATTTCCCATAGCTATTCCAGTTTATTCATAATTAAATAACAACAGAGACATCTGTTTTAAAAGTGAAAGTAAACCTTCCAAAGCAGTTACAGCTGCATGGTCTTGATACATTTTTTTAAAGCAATGGGACCATCTTCCTTTCAAAATGGCCTTTAATTAATCTCCTTCTTCCCAGTACCTCTATAAATACTACCATTGTCCATGGTTTGTTACCACGGTAGATTACTGAACTAGAAACAACACAGAAGGACCTTTTAGATAAGATTACTGAGGATGCAGTGGCAGCAGCAAAGGAAGGAGCAGGAGAGGCACAGAGCTTAGCAGAAATGTCACTGACATGAGCAGTGATAACCTTTAAAAATGTTTCCAATGAAGTAGAGATCAGGAAAAAATATAATCAGATCTTTACTGAAATCAGGTAAGAACATGATCAGGTCTTTATTGATACCAGATAATACAAAAAACCCCATCTTGCACGGCAATGTTTACTCAGGGTTTCCTGCTCAACTGGCATTTCATCTAGTTTAGGTTTTGGGAAGGAAGATCAATCAATGGAGCAAGTAACTCCTTTCACACTGGCCAACTGTCTTCATAAACATTTTATAAATTATAGCAATAGAAATAAAGTCCTGTTCATCTGTGCTTGTGTAGTGAAACATCACCACCTGCTTTCAGTTGTTGCACTTCTGTTTCAAAGGAAGGCCATGTTTCTTCTGTGTTTTCCTCTGCCCTTTCATCAGGTGTCCTGATCATAGCATCCTGTTTCCATGGTCACAAAATTGCTTGCCTCAAATTTGCAGCCAATGCCTGAGAGGGGAACTGACCAGCTGCAGGGTCAAGAGAGGTCTCCCAAAACTTGTGTTCCTACTAAAATTACTGCAATAAATGATTTATCACCTCTGAGGAAAATATCTGCCAGTAGAAAATGGTTTTCCCAGATGCTTAGAAAGGAAAACTGCATTTGCCCCATCAGGTGTGAAGTAATGCCGCAAAATGCTTTGGTTTTCTTGCTCTCCTTTTTACCCAAATCCAGGTTTGGTCAATTCTCACCAAAGCTGTGTCACCCAGAAAGTTTGTTTCCTCCCTGAAACAAAGCAGAAGCGTGCACATCCGTTCAAGTACAAACCATGACATAGACAAGCCCACCTCCAGTAGTGACAGATCCAGGCAGACCTGAGCCCCAGAGACATTTTGTGTGGCCTCCAGTCAACAGGAGGCTGTATCTGCCCCGTTGCCCTTCCCGTGTTGTGGTGCCCAAACTGGTACTGAGGGTGTTGAGATGGTGCCTCTGCAGGAAGCAAGATGCTGTCCCAAGGATATGTTCTGGCTAATGACTTGTGACTGGGAAGGGAAGACAGAGCAGGATGTGCTGTGAACACAAAAAAACATAGTGGGAAAAACATGTTACAGGAGAAGCTTTATATGGAACAAGACAGTGCTTGAGCTTACCTGAAGCTAAACAGGGGAATCGAGACACAGGCAAGACATCGTGTCTCAGAAAGCATACAAGACAAGCCAGCTGAAACTAGTATGAACCAGGTAATTCAAGGGAATTCAAGATCTTTTGGGGAATTGAGCCTTGTAAGGGCAGCTGTGCCTAGGAAAGCATATCATTAATGACATTTAATGCAGAGATTGCACATATAATGGTGTCAGGCACTTGGAAATAAATGTAGCAAAACAGGGATAACCAGGTGGTTTGTTTGGGAGGAGTCTGGGTGGAGAAAGGGAGGCAAGGGTGGTGAAAAGAAGAGCTGAAATGGGGGAAAGAAAGAGGAGAAGGTGGCAATAAACCATTCACTGAATGTCAGGAGGTGGGATGTTCACCGCCAGGAGCATGGACACCTACAGGCAGTGCTGAAGCTGATGGGCACATCCAAAGCCTACCAGGATGCTGAAGGAAACACTTTGAATGACCTACTGTGATCTCCATCAGTCCAAAAGATTTGTGTGGGAGGGTAGAACAGGGTGGAAATGTACTGCAGTGATATGTGGAGTGGGAGGGCACAGGGAGGGGTGGCAGAGCTGGAACACTTTGGAAATTACCAAGGTGTGGTCTGTCATTCTCTTAGAGTTTCCCATTACATTTTTCAGCCTCATAAACAGACAGATAAAACTGCAGTCATTCGGGGAAAAAAATAATAGCATTATCACCCATTCTAAAATATAAATATAATAAATTTCACATTGCCTATTCTAAAAATAAAGAAAATAAGTATTACGTGTGGTCTTGAACATTCTTTTTGCTTGTAAAAAAAATCTTTGCATTCAATACGTGTTTCTTTATGCAGGGGCAGGTAAGGTGAAATATTTGTTGACTGATACATAGTTAACTTGGCTTTTCCTCTTTACAATGAATGATGATGAAACATGTATGGATTTAGAAAGTGATAGAGTAGTGTTCATCATTTATGAGCTGGCTTATAAGCAAAAAATGTTGGATTTTTCCCTGTTAAGCATCTGTTCTGGCAGACAATAGTTCAGCACCGAGCACCATCATATCAAGAGTGGAATGGCCTCTGCAGCCTTGCACACCTTCAGGGGCCTGGGAGAGCAAAACACGGCAGGGCTTTCATTGGGTTAAGCACTCAAAAACTCTCCAAGTGCATCCATAATCTGCTTACTGGCTAAGCTGGTTGGGAAGCAAGTGCCTGAGGTTCTGCTGACCTTGCCCAAGGGGTCATCTCAGTCCACACAAGTTTCAGAGGGTCTCAGACTGCAAAGGCAGCATGCCAGCCCTGCTCAGAATTACTGCTACTGCATCGGAGATGTATGGTTGTCTTGTCTGCATAACCATTTAGAAGAAATATGTGTGTGATGGTGATAATAATCCACTGTTAATTTGGAGAGTTTGACAAAATTGACAAAAGGCAAATCATGGTTGCAGGAAGAGAACAAATGTGTATTTTTCAGCAGAACTAATAACAGTAAATTCAGGTAAAGGCCAGGGATTTCTTTTCAATGGTGCTCATGGAATGTCTTGAAGCACAAAGTTTCCTATACATTATATTATATTTACATTTTAAAAAATAATATATATATAAATATGAGTGTGAATTCTAAGGACTGGCAGGGTGGACAGGGATAGAATTATGCCTCTATCTTGAAAATTCAGCATGATATGATGCATTTTCATACTTGTTCAAGCTATTTTTAAAAATATTCATTATATACCCTTTTGTTTCTTCTATTTAAATATTTATTTCTACTTCAGATGTGGACACTATAGTGACCATTTACTTGGTGTAATATTAGGTCTTTTATAGTTCCTTTTCCCTTTGAGGAGGAAGCCACATCCAATCCCAGGAATTCCTAGGGTCTGGTTTTATTAGATCAAGGCAAAGAAAGCATTAAGGACACTGGCTTTTTTCATCACCTTCCCAGAGATTAAGGTGTGTCTGACCAGTCTGTAATTCTCTGAATCCTCCTTCTTACCCTCCTTCAAGCCCTGCCTGAAGACAGGGCTCACATTTGTTTTCTTTCAGTCCTCAGGATCCTCTCCTAATTGCCATGATCTTCCAAATATGGTCAGGAACAGCCTTACAATGACCTTGGCCAGTGCCCTCAGCTCTGATGGGTGCATCACATCAGGTTCCATGGACTTGTGTGTGTCCAGTTCCTTGAAATGATACCTAACCTGGTCTTGCTTCACAGAGGTTAAGTCTTCATTTGGAGAGGTTTAACTGTCCACTCCACTTCTCTTTCCACCTGTGCTGTGGCTTCTTTTTTCTGGCTTTGAAGTGGTTTTGTCCCTGCAAATAAAGTAAAAAAAAACATTCTAGCATTTATATTTCTTCTAATTTTCTGCAGGGAGCACACATCACAGAGTA
The DNA here is from genome assembly GCA_036630365.1 of Acanthiza pusilla. Lineage (NCBI taxonomy): Eukaryota > Metazoa > Chordata > Aves > Passeriformes > Acanthizidae > Acanthiza > Acanthiza pusilla. Next base: position 24,535,272 of record JAXCHO010000036.1, read on the forward strand.
ATGAATTTCGTACTTGTAGGAGATCAGTAGAATGAGACCATCAATCATGTCTGTATTGCAGTGACCAGGCATGGATGACCACCAGACTTCTGTACCTTGAAGTACCTTCTGGAGTTTATTGCTGTCTCGTAGAGTTTCCTACAAGGTGCATTACTTTTCACCGTGATGCTAGCTTGACAAATTTGCCCCCATCCTAAATGCCTTTGGCTAAGGCAAACTTGTTCCTCTCCACGGTTTTTCCATCCCCAGGCACTGCATTTTGTTGACCCTGCAGGAGTGTTGCTGTTCTTCATCTCCCCAGTCCTGTTTGCAGCGTGGACCTCAGTGAACAATGGCAGAATGGAAGTCAGAAAATTAACTGGAGCAAGTGAATAGTGGAACAGGATAGTAGCTCCTGATTTGAGCAGGACTGATTAATCCAGCTTTGCATGAAGCCAGTCTATAATGTAATTATGGTTTTGGATGTCAACTACTTCTTCAGAGAGTAGAGAAGTTGCCACAAAGTCTAAAATGTTTTGAAGGATTGTTGTTTTTACCCTCTGGAATTTTCCTAAGAAAAAAATAATGCTCTTGTGAAAAAAAAAATTCATACTCTATTTCTTGTTTTACACAGAAATAAGAAATCAGCATGTGTGGGTAATGGAGAAAAAGGACAGATTTCCCTATGCTGGGACCCAGGAATGTCTGAGTTTGTTTTTAAGCTGTATCTGGTAAAGATTAGTGAAAGATTGATTAACAGTTTTACTGGAATGACAACTCCTTTCCTCATTTAAAAGTACCAGCATGTCTTACCCTGTTCGCCTTTGAGAAGAGACTGAACGGTTTGTGCTGGTAGCAAACTTCATCCCTTCCCTCTCTGCCAACTCACCCAGGCCCCACTGCAGAGCACAGCTGCTGAGAGATCCCCTGGGAAAACCTCCACCAGGGAGGTTCAGCATTTCTCAGCAGGCATGAGCAGCCATCTGATATCAGTTCTATTGCTTAGACAGACCTCTGGCCCTCCCAGTAATGCATCCCCAACTCCGTCCCTGCTCTCCTCCAACCTCTTTTCCTCAGGGGTCGCTGTTCGCCCCTTTCTAGTGCTTCAGCAGTACACATGATAGACCAGGCTGTGTTAGCATGTATTCCTTGCAATCACCCAAGGGTCCATACCAAGAACTCACACAGATTTCCCCTGAAAACCCATTGTGATGGGAATCACTGATTTTTTACTGACCCTGAATTAGTTTAACACTGCAAGATTCACAACTGAACAGAAGCATAAGGATTAGTTAAATTCATTCATTTATTTTGAACTGTCTCCAGAGGTTGTCATTGATATTCTGGTTTCTAAGTCCTGCCATGATAAATGGGCCTTTGCTTGCAGGCACATCACAGTTCTGATTTATTTAGTGATATTCTTCTTAAACACCAGCTGGAAAGAAAGCATTATACATCTGTGAGTCTGGCTCATTTGAATTCTGATAATAGCTTCATTTCAAAATTTTCTGTTTCTATTTTATAATTTAATGACCAAAGGTACACATTGATATCTATTTTTACACTGTATGTAATCTATGACATTATTTACATAATGCTATATATATTATATACATTATTTATATGTTTGTGTTCTAGATTTATATGTTTGTGTTCTAGATTCTAGACTTCTCTTCTAGATTCCATCATACTGTTTACCAGATTTGTATTTCTGGCATGATTTTAGTAATCGTTGTATTTCTGTGTTTCATTTTCCTGGCATCAAGAGGAAAATCAACAGTTTAAAAAAAAAATCACATAGTTTATACAATGGTTGGGGTTGGAAAAGACCTATTTGATCATCCAGTCCAACCATCAACCCAGCACTGTCAAGTCCACCACTAAACCAGGTTCCCAAGTGCCACAGACACATAGCTTCTAAATATCTCCTGGGATGGCGACTCCATCACTTGCCTGGGCAGCCTGTTCCAATGCTTGACAACACTTTCAAAGAATTTTTTCCTAATATCCAATCTAAACCTCCACTGTAACAACCTGAGTCCATTTCCTCTTGTCCTATTGCTTGTTACTTGGAGAAGAGACCACACCCAGCTGGCTACAACTTCCTTCCAGGAAGTTGTAGGGAGTGATAAGGTTTCCCCTGAGACTTATTTTCTCCAGGCTAAACAATCCCAGCTCCCTCAATTGCTCCTCATAAAATGTGTGCTGAAGACCCTTCCCCAGCTCCATTGCCCTTCTCTGGACTTGCTCCAGAACCTTAATGTCCTTCCTGAATTGGAAGAACTGGACACAGGGTTCAAGGCGTGGCCTCACCAGTGCCAGGGAGAGCAATCACTGCCCTGGTCCTGCTGGCCACACTGTCGCTGATCCAGGCCAGGATGCCCTTGGCCTTCTTAGCCACCTGAGCACATTGCGCAAGAAAGGAGACAGCCCACCAAGAAAGCCAGTGTAAAAAGGCAATTAGATGGAAGGAACAAGGACAAATGACAAAGAGCAATTCCCTTACTATTTGTCAGTGTCTTTTCGATATTTATTTGTATCCGACTGCATTTATTTTCATCTTTGGGTAACTCACTGACATCTGTGCTCTTGCTGGGTCACTCTTCCTCCTCTGAGAGGAGGAAGTATTTTCCATTTTCCAAGTGCGTTCATAATTTATAATTACAACTCTGAAATACAAAATTCAGTTATCATTTCAGTCCTACCTTCCATTTCTTGTCAAACAGCTCAGAAAGTCACTTCTCAGGCTGGACCTATGTCGTTCTATTCTTCTAATCCATTTGGCATCATTTTTAGTTGACTGCCATGGCCAAAGCAGCATGAAAGTAAGGTGTATGATTGAAAGGTATCTTTCATAAAAGCACGGGATACAACCTGCTCTTGGCATTTCACTGAGAGCACCGCACCATTAGCATGTGTTATCTCTGCTGGAAAACAGGAAGATTGCTTCGCCTGGTGTTCCTGTGCAGCTTTTTTCTGCTAAGTCACAAAGAAATGGCAATGCTGAAACCTGATTTCCCTTGAAAGGTAGCAACCACCTTGTAAAGTATCTTATTTCTGAGACAGTTAGAAAAAAGGGGAAGTTTACTCCATAGTTCTGATTTCAATACTTATTTTTATTCCAAACACTGTTATTTCAGCTATTTTCCAGTGATCAGCTATAAAGTGAGGAAATTCTGGATTTCATTTCACTGTGAATTTAGATGTACTTTTTGAATTCTCATGTTTTCTTTTGTTTTCTAGTGAGAGAAGAAAAAGGAAGATTAGAGAATTTCAGAGAAGCATTGGCCTTCTTTTGCCTGGAAGACTTGAAGCTAAATCTGGCTATCCTTACCAACCCAACTAAAGCAAGTTTTTTTCATCTTCAGTTACATTATCCTCAATGCAGAACCCAGAGTTGTTTTCTCTTTCTTTTGGATAAATTTCACAACTCAGTCCTAATTTTTCAAATTACAGATAAATGGAATTAATCTTAGTACATACAGGAGCACCTTTGGAAAGCAGGGCAGTGGCATATACAATTTGGTTTGCGTGATATCGTCTAGCTTCTTTGCATGATATCTTTGCTTCTTTGCTGCTTATGTGAAGACTAGCAAATCTAGTGACTGCTGCCCATCTGGTTAAGGAGGACACAGAGGGTATGAAACCTTGGATGTGCAGCTGAGGCATTGTGGATGTGTGTTTCACCTCCCCCTTAAATAACCACTGGAGGTAATATGTGTGCCACCAAGCAGTGTTGACCCAGGGGGATAATTTGGGACATGTCCTGGTTCAGGCATTTACCAGAGAGTCAATATACCTTTGGATTTTCAGGTCCTTTTCATTCCTAAGGGGAACCAAGAATGGATAAAGGGTGGTCTCCTCTGCAATGCTTCTGCGGTGTGGTTCTGAAGAGGCTCAAAGCAGCTGGTGTTCTCCAAAATGCCTCCTGGCCAGGCCTAGCAGGGGAAATAGCAAGTGAATTCCCCATCTGCCAAGGCCATGAGTGTCTAGGACCTTCTCCAGCCTCAGCCAGAAACACACCTGGAGTGTTGCTAAGAGTTATTAGCAGAGACAAAAGTACAGACATCAGTGTCTCAAAAGCAGGTGGCAGAGGCAGGTGCATGAGTGTGTCAGGAGCAAAGGATTTACAGTCAAGCTGTATCTACTGGAAGTTAGGCAGTGTTTATGAGAGTCCTTGTGTAGAACGAGTTTAGCCAAACTGAAAGGTGTTTTTTTGTACCATACTTATTCATGCTCTGTTAAAAATTATATCCCTTATATCTGTAGTTGCAGGGGGGTAGGTAATCGGGGTCATCATCTGACTTTCCCCCTCCCCTCTCTCTCAATTTGTAAAATTTATTCTGCCAGACTATAGTGATAAGAAAAGCCTATCCAGGAATTTTATCTGAGCCTCCTAATATTCAAAGCCTTCTTTTTCCTCCCCCATCCCTGCAGTAGGCGTTGCTGGTACAAGTGTCTATAAAGCGTGGAGGAATCCCTGAGCAGCAGAGGGTGATCTTTCTAGTGTCTCCACAAGTCACATCAACAACATAGTTAATGGTTTCTAGGCTACATAATAGGTTAGAGGGAACAATCTGTTTCACAGAGATTATTGAAGAATAAGGTTTTGGCTGTGCTTCTCATACTCCTGAAAAGTGCTGGCAGTGACAGTTCTGTCCTTTGTAACACTGTAATCTCCTTTTATTGCCTTCTGTCAGCAGCTTTGTCAAACATGGTGAGGTAGAGTCCTTTGCATATGGACATTATATATAAAGCTCTTAATTAGGAACATTTTTGATACAATAAATATAATGTAAACTGAGAATGCAAACAAAGAAAATCCAGCCACCCTCTTGTAGAAAATCTGAAGTGCTAGATGACACGGTTGCATGAAAAAAACTACTAGTCTGAAACTACTTCTTGTTTCCATAACGGTGAGCCACAAAATAAAGTAGATTTTGAAAATCTTTGGGTCAGGAATTGCATATCAGATCCATGACAAACTCCACTTCAGTCCCTGCAATGGTTCCCTGGAAGATCTCCAGAGGGCTGAGGCAGCAAAGCGAGGCTCAGGTGTTTCCAGGGTCCTGTCCTCTCTTCAGGGATGCGGCAGCATCGCCAGGCACATCTGTGTGCTGTCTGAAGGGAGCACTGGGCCTGGGGGCTCTGCACAGCCCCATTGGTTCAAGGGGAATGTTGCATTCAAGGGGGACATGTTGCATTTTAAAAAGCAGGTATGGTGCCTGGTAGTGGGTGGTTTTCAACCTCTTCTAAGAACAGAGCAGAGGAACAAGGGAGTGCTCAAAATGGAGAGGAGGCATCACTCACCGCTATTTTTACTTACATCATTATCAGCCTTCCTTGCTTATTCTGCTGAATTGTGCTGAGTCCTTTGAATTAGTGGGAGACTCCGTGGCACAGAAGGCAGAATTACGAGGCGTGGTGGTTTGTAGAGCAAGTGCCTCTAAGTGTCACTGTCTAGAGCAGTACAGTGGTGTTAAGGACTGTTTTATGCTGACACAAATTTCAGAACAGCAGTCCACTGAGCATTATTTGAGATCTAAATAATTCCGAGTGGTTTGTGTGAGTGATCTGATTTTGTGTGATACTCATGGCATCTGTCAAACTTTGCTCCCTACTTATGAGAATAATGAGTTAAAATGGGAGAGAAAGAATCCCTGATGGGGCTCTCATTCCTCCTGGGACTCCCTGAAAGGAGTTACTCGAGCACAGACTATATGGGCACAAGAACAGGTGATACAAACTGGCCATGAATAAACTTGCATAGCTTTCTAACCATGTGTGATATAAATTCTGGAATAACTTCCAGCTGAATGCAGAAAGCCATCTGCTTTCAAAGCAGAATTTTAAAAAATGTAGGGGTGGGATGAGATAAGGTAACTAGGTACATAAGCTGCTCTACTTGCAAGGACATAATGTGTTGGAATTGATTTTTCTTGCGATAGTCTGAGCCATGATGTAAAGAACACATCACACTGCTTCATGATGGACGTGTTCTGTGTCAGCTATCCCTAAGGCAGAGCAGCATGTGCTCTGGTGGGCAGGGTCACCCCATCAATGACCAGGGATAAGGTATTTTTTAAGGATGAATATTTTAGGTTGAACTGAGGAAGCCAGGATTTTAAAACCACGCTTCTGTATGTTGGGTGAACACCTGTGTCTTCTATTTGGCTCAGCAGAGAGGTTCTGAGGAAGTTTCTTGGGTTAGTAGAACCTTGAAGACAAGGCAGGTGGGGAAATAGCTGGTTTGAAAATCCTTCAAGTGATGAGATGGGACAAAAAGCTCTGAGCACCTTAGTGGCATCAGGCTCTTTCTAGCTGTGCATGAGGTCCCGAGATGAAACACATTCACTGTGGGGAGGGTGGGGAAGCAGTGACTGTGAGAGTGCCTGTGCCACATGCGCACATACAAAGATGGGCACCTCTTCTTTGCGGGTTACATCTGCTGCACAGTCCCACATTCAAACAGCCTTTGGGAAGGAGATATTTTTGTTATTTCACATAATTGCACCAGAAAAATGTCTTTCCTTCACCTTCTGGCTGCTCTTCTGCTGACTACATGGGAAGAGCATCATCTGAATAATAAAAAAAACCTGAGTATCCCAAATCAAAACAATGCCAGTATTTGAGGACTGGAGATGGCGGTCAGGCTTTATGCTTGGATTGGTGTAGTTCAAGCCCCTGGGGCTGTTTGCCACAACAGTGTGAAAATATAAGTGTATGTTTTGTAGTATGTTTCAGTTTTCAAGTAAATAAGATATAATCGTATTTCCTTTACGTGCTTTTAAAGGACCTAAACCCTGCAGGAATGAAAGAAATTACTTGGTGGATTAATGTTAACTCTTCTTTATACACTCAGAGTTTTTATGTTTGGGTCAAAATATTTATGTTTTCCATCAGCAGGAAAGCACATAACAGATATCTGCCCAATATTAATCATGTTTATGTTAAAAACACCGTTCATTTACAGTTACCGAGTACATATTGTGTGATTAGGCTATTTTAAAACGTGATGAATGGGAATTTTACCTCTGTTCTGCCAATGAGGCAATTTTTATAGTCAGATGATATTTACATTATAAATAGCACAAGCTGACTGCATTAATGCTAATAGAATCATTTGTTATTGCCCTCTCAGCACTACTCCTGAAAGCTGGCTTCATTGGATTTAAATCCAGCTGGAGCTTTTGCCAAGAAGGTATTTATGTGCCTTTAACATCCACTCCATGCTGGCATTGGGGTGCCAGTGGGAAGCTGTGTCCCCTGTGTGTGAGCTTCACATGGAAACAAATCAGCATTCTTTCATGAATTAAATCAGAGTATTTCTCCCTTCCTCCCATCTCTGATTTGAAATATGGTTTTCATATTAATCTTCTAAATAAATCTCAGAGGAACCTGTATGATATTTCCTCGACCGTTTTAGATATCCAAATTTCCATGAGAGGTAAATCAGGACATCTGGCTCATTGCAGTCACAACACTTCTCCTTTCCCCCACTTCTTCATACAAACAGTATTTCCAAGGGAGAGCTCCAAGTCTAATAAAATGCTGTGGTAGTTAGACAAAGGCTGCTGGGTAATAGTGCAAAGAGTGCTGCTGGCATGATTAACTCACCGTGAGCTCTCAGCATCACAGAAATACATTTCTATCCTGGAATTCATTTCCCCACTCAGCCCCTTCAGCAAACAAAACACTAGTTACAGGATGAAGGCTGAAATTACCCTCTCTTGTATAAGTTTCCAGCATTGCTTAAGGCTGTGTGACAGCCCTGATGTAAATGAGAATTCAGAGAATCCCAGTGCCAGGCCTCTCTGTGGACCTCCAGCACCATCTGGCACTGTCCCCTGACTCGTGGGGAGTAGGAGGCCACAGCTTCATCTCAGCATGCTTTGCTTTACTTCTGCTTGGGTAATACCATCACACATACACGCTCACACAGAGCCACACACAGGCAGAGCTGCATTTAAAGCACTCGGAGGAGATGCAGTGGCCCCTCTGGGGCAGCACTGCCACTTGTGTCTGGTCCTCGATGCTCCTGCTTGGTTTTCCCACTGGTTCTGAGCTGAGGAAGCACCAGCCCTGCTTTGGGACCAAGCTGCTCAGTATTTTGTTTTTCCCTGCTGTTGAATGTGTGGCTCCAGGCCTTATTTACTGCATGCTAGCCAAGCCCTGTTCTCAAATGCTAATTTCCTAATACTTTTTTCCTGTGGCATTCATTACCCCATAATGTGCCTGCTTCACAAACATTAATTAACTTATCTTCGCAACATGCCTGCAGCAGCAGAGAGGCACTGCTGGCCTTGCTTCCAGCCTTTCTGCGACACAGAGTGTTTGAGCATCCTACCGAGGGCTGGCCTGAGGCAAGCTTGCTGTGAGGGCAGGAGGGAGGAGGAAACTTGCTCGAGCACACATGTATTTAATAGCCTCCCTGAACCCCTCAGGTAGAGACCAAGTCCTGCCCTATCTGAAGGCAGAAGGAAATGCCGTGGCTGGGTATTATTCCCTGTCCTTTCTGACATCCAAGTCACTGGACTGGGACCACAGCTCCTTATACCTTGGGTACAGTATCCCAGTGAAACAAGAGGGGACGTCTCCATCCTCCTTGGAACTCCTGCAGCCTGCTCATCACCAGCATGAGCACAGCAAGCTAGATTTTTGGTGGCAGGAGATGGCATCTCCATCATCTGGAATGGGACCTCAAAGAACTGAACAAAAGCAAAACTACAGAGAACTGAGATCCTAACATTCTGTTTTTAAGTATATTGCATTATTAATTAGTAGAGAAATAAATACGAAGCTGCCAGTAGTCACCAAGGGGCCTGTTCAGACCATAGAAGAAGAGAGCAATGGGTTATGTACACTCCATTGAAATATTTTACCCTATGGAGGGAGCTGGGCAAGTTGGGTTAGACACCCAAGCAAGGGCTGTGTGACATGTTCCCTTTGTCCCTGAACCACAGAGATCAAGGTGTGACCACCCTGGGTTTTTGCAGGTCTGATCAGCTCAGTGCTTTCTGATGTGGGAGTTGTGAAAATCTGACTTTTGTGGCATAGCAGACAGCTTGGCTATGGCACAGTATTATCCGAGACCCCATGTGAACGACCATCCCTCTGCAAATGGAATGTATGTGAGAAATAATGGGAAGGACACTGCAAATGGAAAACGACAACCCTGAAATCAGCGAAAGAGTGGTGCTTCGTTCCTGCTCTGTAATGCTCTGCTTACCAGAAACCCATCTGTGTCCTTGCGTTATAGGTCCTCTCGCATTTGGACTCCAGACACTTCACTGCTTTTATGTCTATGTGCATAGATGCGCAATGACAGCCAAATTCTAATTAGACATCCTTATATAGAAATGTAGTATTTCCCAAAAGATGGCATTTGAGGTGTCTTGCTATAGTAATTGGTGGTTTTGTTAATTTCTAGATTACAGGCATTATAATTATCACACATAATTTTTCTGCTGGTTGGAAAAAATGTTTATTTTTTTGGAGGAGAGGAAAGCGATTGGCCACTTATTTATATATTTTGGCTTTTTATGCTGAGAAAAAGGGACATACAATAACACAAAGTGTCCCATTTCACATTTTCTGTCTTCTCTTAGGCTATGCATTAGCTGCCACTAACCAGAGGTCCCTTTCAGGTGTTGAAAGTTTCTCCCTTACTATAGTTTATATACAATCACTATGCATTTCATAATCAATATCTTGTCTAAAGTATACAAAATGTCTTTTAGGGTTATTTCTTTCTGAATAAAACTTATTGTTTTTTAACACCAAATCAAACTTGATGACTTTTGCAATTACATCTCCATAATCTCATTTGTACAGAAGGTAAACTTGGAGGATTACTTTGTCATAGAATCATGGAATGATTTGGGTTGGAAGGAACCTTAAAGATCAGCTAGTTCCACCTCCCCTGCTGTGGGCGGATGCATTTCACTGTATGAGGTTGTTCAAAGTTTCATCTAACCTGGTCTTGAACAATTCCAGGGATGGGGCATCCACAGCTTCTGTGTGCAGCCTGTTCCAGTGCCTCACCACCCTCACAGTAAAACATTTCTTCAGTATAGCCAGTCTAAATCTACCCTCTTTTAGCCGAAAGCCATTTTCTCAAGCAGCATCTAACCTCTCTAATGTTATTTTTTTTAGTTCTGTTAGAGCAGCAGTAACAAAATACACTTTAAGATGTTGTCTTTGTTCTTTAAATCATAGTATACAATGGAGCTCAGCTGAGTCTACGTGGACCATTATTCCATGCAATATTAGATTGCTCTGGGGGTAAGTTCTGAGCAATGAAAGGTTCAAATAAATAAATTGCTGCCCACAAAATCCTCTTATCCTTCCACTGTGTTATTCTCTTCTAAACCTCAGCTGATTTCACGGTCACAACTGCAGTATCAAGATGTCTCCAAAGCAACAATTAAAATGTTTTTTGCAGCTGCAGAATATGGATTTTGCTTTTGTGCCACTTTACACTGTCTCACAATTACCTTCACCCCCTCTGTGCCCACAATTCATCCAGAATCTCTGGGGATGAATTTTTCTGCAATATATACGATGCCTCTCATGACTCTGGTGTCTCTAAACACTAAGGTACCTGCACCATAATGAATAAAATACCCATGCATAAACAGTCAGGTTATGACAGATTTTTGAAGAGGCTACTGGAGGTTTCAAGTATTTCTTTATAACAAATCCTTGGGATTTAAGTAGAAATTTAGTACTTTACTTAAATCCATTGATTTTAACCGTATTTCCAACCTCCATAATTTGTCATTAAAGCTGTACATCATAGAAACTCATCTGTCCAAATATTTCAGCTGTGGTTTTGTTGCCCATTTTATCACTGTCCAGCATGTACAGCAAAATTTAGAAGCTTAAAAATTAAGATTCTTCAGGACTTTAGAGGCAGGTAATGCTAGCTCTTGTCATAAGACTCTTTTGAAATAGTGCCATTCCTTGACACTAATTCCGGATTGCTCTTAGAGGAGCTCCTTTCAGCAGCCTGCAGCGAAGGTGTGAGGGTGTTCAAGAGAAATAAACAGGTAAAATATGGCATCAGAGCACTAAAAAAGGGTCTCTCAGTCTCTCTCCCTTAGCTTTGAAGCTGATGGGAGCTTGCTGTTGTGATTGTGGAAATGCAGGTGTAAGGTGTGTATGTTCCCACACCACTCTTGTGGGAGAGTGGGAGCATTTTCCAGGGACTCCCCGACCCAGTGGCTCCTCTCTGTCAGCCCATCCTATCATTGGCTCTGTGGGATGAAAGCTACAGGGTCCCAGCTGGGACCCATGGTACTCTTCAGTTCATTATTGGAGGGTGTCCTGGTTTGGCCACAAGAAGCCGTCCCAAAGCTGCTCCTTTCTGGCAGAAAGAGCCTCTTTCCAGTGCCTCTGCCTTGGGCTGGAAGTTTTAGCAGAGAAAACCTCTAACATGGATTTTGTGGGTTGTAACCAACGGCCAGGATCAATCAGGCAACGTGGGGGAGGCTGAACTGGTGAGGGCCAGCCCAAATCTTACAAATAGGGGGAAAATCACTCAAGTACTTATCATCTGGGGCCATACAGTGAACCACACTGAGGAATCAATCTGCCTAAGAGAATCCATTAAAGAAGGTTCACTTAAGACCTAGAACAGCATCATTTTATGGTCCCACAAAAGTTGTGGAGGCAACACTGAGAAGGTAACGTGGGGCTGGGATTGCTGAGAGACAGAGCAGAATGGGAGCCATCAAAGGGAACTTTTGTCAAATGGCAGCCTGGCAGGCAATATAGCTGGCATAGTCAGTAAGTAAATCAGCTGATAAGTTATGGATAATCATCGACCTAAAATGTGCTCGCAGTAACCCTACACTTTTATCTAGTACAGGCTCAAGCAATTTAACTGTACCCCACACCAGCATCTCACTGGTGCAACCAAACCTGCCAAGCAACATTGCACTGGGAAAGGATTTGGGATTACATGTTACCAAGCTAAGAGGCAACATAAGAAAGGGAAACTAACATTAATGCAGAGCCAAGTTTAATTTGTCCAAAATAGCACAGGTTTTAAGTTCTTAAGGCTCCTGGGTGTTTAATTTATTTAATACATTTTAAATGCTTGATGGCGAATTAAACATTCAAAGATATTCCCTTTCTCATAGTGATGTGGGTCTGAGAGGAGATTAAAAGTTGGATTTGAAGCCATTGTTATGTAATTAGACTTGCCTGGCCTTTGGTTAGCCAGTGCAATTGCTACCTTGCACCTGTCCATGCAGCGTGATTTATAATTCAGCACCGAATACACAGGTTTTCTTGTCTTCACGTAATTGCTCAAATTTTTATTTGTCAAGTGTTGCAGATCACAAGCATTTTCAGTTCTGCATAGGCAGGCAAATGCTGCTTAAAATAACCCACATCCTGCAATTCTTCCCTCAGGAGCTTATCCATGAACATTTTCAGTGTACCGATTAATGAGACCAAGCTTTCCCCTCGCACTCATCTGATTAAAATATTTAAAGGAATACTAGGCAAATTCAAATTGTCTAGTAAGTACTGGATATGCTCTTTTCTGTATTAGCTGACTCTTGTTCATCTTGATAAAAGATAGTGAGGAAATCTCAATAAATCAGGAGTCTTTTACTGTCTAAGTCAGGAAGGCTCTCCTCCAGTGAAGGGGACAAGCTTTACCAGGTAACAAAGAGATGGGTGTCAGGTCAGACCAAATATTATGAAATAAGAAACAAAACAGGCAGCAAAACTATTACCCAGTGCAAGCCAAAGAAGAATCTGTGGCGACAGGATTAAAAAAAATACAATTGGGTCTGACAAAATGGTCTAAAGATCTGTGATACAAATGGAAAATGGGAAGAGCCAGTATGAGAATTCCAGGGTTTGTCATGAAACCTGTAAACCTCACCCCTTTTGTGTGTGATAAGCATGGCAGACACTCAGTAATGGGATGTCACGGCAGGCACAGGCATTTCCCATTTCAGCTGCTCATATGTGTATCACACAGATTCTTCTTGACAAAGCCGATGGTCTCTCTTCGTCTGCTCATCATTTTTGATACCAGCTGTACTCTTAAACACAGAGCTAATCTATTTATTTCTAGGAGTGTTACAAAATTTATGAGGGTGCAGAGTGAGCTGCATCCAAATGGGCCACTCTCAGGCTAATAGTAAATAAAGAAAAGCATTTCCCCTACAACCACAATTTAGGAACCCTAATATTTGTAAATATGAATATGAAATCAGTTGGCAGATATGTCTGCTATGGTCAGCACATGTAAGCAGGAGAGGCATGAATACAGTTTCTGTTGAAACTACAGCTCCTGCAAACATATATCAATATACTGACTTCAAAATACCTTTAAATGAATGGGCCTCTTCATCCTCCACAACCTTCAGGCACTTGAAACTCTTTGAGAATCACCATCCCTTTGTGAAACTGTGAAATGCTGTCAGTGACCTTTTGGAAATGGGTAAGAGTGAGGTTGGTTTCTGAGTTCACAAAGGCAAGCTGGAGCTGAAACACAACTGCTGATTATGCCAGCAGCACCTGTGTCATGCCTTAGAAACAATCAGGAGCCTCCTGACGCCAGAAGCACCTCCTTGGCAGAAAGTAAAGTGCTTGGCAAGCCTTCCTCTGCTGCGTTGGCAAGCAGACTGTGTAGCTTTGCCCCCATCCTGGAAACCTCTCTGCGAGGATGGGCTGAGTCTGAGGGTGGGTTCCAGCTGCTTTGCACCAGCCAAGCCAAAAGAAGTGAGGCTGGAGAAGCAAGTGGTTCAAAGAGCAGGAAGTAGACTTTCTTATTGGAAAGCTCTTCCTTTATTTTAAATATATATGTACGTATTCAGCACCTCTAGTAAGAAAAGGTACTGTGAGGTCTAAGAAGGACTTTCAATCCCACAACTTTCCTCTGATTTTCCCACTAAGAGAGGAAAGTGTCATATGAGAAGAATTGCTGATGGGAGGTGGTTTGGATGGAGTCAGTGGTGATCAGAAGTAGGATGCAGCTGCTCAACCAGAACATAATTACTTAATCTCTCTATCAAGAGAAAACCCTGATAAGACAATATTGACCAAGGAGGGAAAGTTTAGAGCTCTGCTTATGAATGCTGAGTGGGAATGAGAGAAGCTGCTTGGTGATCCCCATGGAATGGACCACATGAGATGACAGTGACATTCAGGTCTCACCACACACCTCTGGGGACTTCTTACCTCCCTGCAGAAATGCCCCCTCTGCAGCAGTCCTGGCATCTGTGGGGCAGGAAGGGGTGGCAGAAATGTGGGGTTTGATCCCAGCTATTTGAATATGAAAGTGAAGGTATTAATGGTCCTACTAGGTCTGGTGTGAGGTGTGAACCTCTCCCCTGTTACTGTGGCTGATAGGGCACTGAGCCTTTGCCCTCCGCTGGCTGTCCGAGCTCCTCTGCAGCACCTCAGGCTGCCCTGGGTGGGCACATGGGCTTTCCACACAGCCCATCCAACCAAAATGAGTGGGAGGAGGAAGAGTGAAGGGAGAAGGAAGATGAGATGAAAAGTCCAGGAGAGATTGCTTGAGGAGGAAGTGCAGGGCAATGGAGTAATACAGTCACAAACAAGCAGGCAACCGAGCCGCACACACACAGTGTGCCTGGAACAACTCCCATTCTTCCAGGTCAGGAGAGGCTGCTCTGACCAATGATTTCACCAGCATGTGGGAGACATGCTGAACAAGTTTCTCCTTAATCCACAAGCAAGACACAAATAGTTTCTGACGGAAAACGATATTAAAATAGTTGATTTTTAAAGAAAAAAAATAACACCCATTAATCAAACAAATGGCACGCTCTGGAATTGAACAGTGTGGGACAGCAGATTAATTGCAGGAGTTGTCTGTTCCCCCTGCATCTCTCAGCATTTCAAAATGGACATAATACCCAGTTTTATTATTTGCCAGCCCTTTAAGTTGGACTTGAAATGCAATTAAAATAGCACTTGAGAGAGCCATACATTTTAATTAATGGCCTGCATTGCTGAGAAGTTGGAAAACAAAGAGAGCATTGCCCACTAGGAATGAATAAATCAAGACAGATGCGTTGCTGGGTGTCCATACATCAATATGACGACATAATCTAGTAGAGCAAGAAACCCATCTCTGCTGTAATATCACTCGCTTTGCTTCACTAATTTAGCTCAGTGGGTGCGTATGATAAGCTGAGCGCCAGCTTAACAGCCTCAGGTTTTTAAATTGGGACAAAATATGTCTAAGGGAATGTGGTTCTGCTGCAGGGCTCCAAAACCAAGAGGAGCCCCCAAGAGACTCAGCCTGCTCAACTCCCCTCCCCACTGTGCTGCTTCTCCTTTTTGTTTCCAGCTCCCAGAGCTCTTGCCCTGAGCTGCCAAATTGGTGGCTAAGATGTAGCGATCCCAGGTGTGGGTAACACCTAAGAGTGGTGTGGAAAAGGTGTGAGCACCATGACACAAAGTCTGGTGTTTGCTCCAGCTCAACACGCTTGTTCTCCCCCAGAAGCATGGGAAATCTATTTGCCAGGATATTGCCAGGAAATATCTTAGCTAATCTCTGCTGCTCCCAGTGTCATTTCTCCCATGGGCAGCTTGGATGGAGCGGCACTCCTTTGGAGGATACATGAGATACACAGTGTATATATACACTGTATGTGTGTGTGTGTGTGTGTATAAATATATATGTATATATTTATGCCAAAGACTGGTGCCAGACAGGTTTCAAGCATAGACCTGGACTTTCTACTCCAGTCCCTAAGTTCACGAATATTAGACATGATGATCATCTTCCACATAGCATTTACCAAGAAATATATTGGAACGCTGAAAAACAAGCAATGTCATTCAATTTTGCTAAATAAACAGTAAAATGGGAAGTGGTTCACATGATATAATTTACAGAGACTTTCAAGAGTTTGTACTTCCACTCACATATCACACACCAGCTATGATTTTGGCTAAGGAGCAGCAGGGTCTATGTAGAAGAGATTTCTTCAGCTTTTTAGAAGGGGAAAACAAAACTGAAGCAAACAAAAAAAATGTGGAGTTCTTACTAAAAGCAGTGACTGAAATAAGAGACTGGAAAAAAGCAAACCTGTCAGCCATTTTAAAACATAGAGACATCAAAATTATAGATTGAAGAATTAAAAATTTGCAGAGGTCAGCTTTTTTTTTTTTTGGTAAATCTGTCCATGAAACTCCATGAAAAACTGGCAAACAAATGGCACTTATGGAACAAGATAAAAGAGGAAATTGGCTGTTGTCAGTATGAGAAAATGAGCTTTCACAGAAATACGTTGAGCTGTCCCGTCCCCTTTTTCATCTCTTTGTGAATCTGCCTTTTTTTGAGAAAATGTGGACAACCCTTGGGACTATAATCCAACAGCAGGCTCTGATCTAGGCATCTTCATCAAAACACAGAAAGGACTGGGATAGAGAAATTAGGCAAGGGTGCTTCATGAGTCAGTAGTCCTCCTGCATTCAAATGCTTTAGACAGTTTTGGTCACTTCACCTTTAAACACAAGGTTGAAACTGATGAGCTTCAGAGAAGGGTCAGCAAATAAATGAACACAGGGAAAATCTCTTCTTAATTCTGCCTTGAAGCAGAAGTAGCTGGAGGCTTTCCATTCGTCTTGAAAGAACAGTCCAGTTTTCAACACATATTCTATGTCCTGGAGACTCTGCAGAGCACAAACTGACCTTTCACCCACCATTACAGAATTATTTCTTCCCCTGAGCAGCCTCCCAAGAGAAACACCAACGCAGACCAGTGAGCTGCCACAGCCAGGGACAAAAAGAGTTTTAAACACTTGCTCAGCCTTTGGTAAGATTGTGAACTGGTAGAAACCATCTCAGACAAGAAACTACAATGCTCTGGATATAAGGAAATGTCCAAAAGCTACCAAGCACACCTAAATATTCACAGAATTATGGAATGTGCTGAGTTGGAAGGGACCCACAAGGATCATCGAGACCAAGTCCTGGCCCTGCACCATCCCTAAGAGTCACACTGTGTGCCCAAGCGTGTTGTCCAAATGCTTCTTGAACTCCGTCAGGCTTGGTGCTGTGACCACTTCCCTGGGAAGCCTGTTTCGGTGACCAAACACCTTCTGTGTTAAGAACCTTTCTGTAATATGTAACCTAAACCTCCCCTGACACAACTTCAGCCCATTCCTTGGATCCTGTCACTGGGTGCCACAGAGATCAGTGCCTGCCTCCTCTTCCCTTGTGTTATGTCCATTGTTTGAGATGTATGGATTTTAGCGTGGGCAAATATCAAATGTATTTTCCTCTCTTTAATCATGAAGATTAAAATCAGTTTTTTGTTTGTGTAGGTCCTTGCATTTATTCCCCTCTTGGGGAATACCCGGACAGTAAGTTGCTGGTGTTGACTGATGGGACAATTGACTCTTCCAGCGGCCACTGCTTCTCCAGTTGGCTCACACTACGTTCCTGAGCAATCCAGCCCACTCAATCCATTTAGCACAAAGCGCCAGAGGGCTGTGGGCAGGTATCAGTGTCCCTCTGGCCAATCTGCAGGTCTTGACTAGTCAGGAGATAGAGACCTGCATGTCCCACAGAAGTTGTTGGCACATGTGTGTGCAGGAGGGGAATTACATGTGCATTTGTTGGGGGCACTGGGGAGAAGGTAAAAAGTGATTTTTGCAGCCCGCCTTCTATCCCCTCTGTCTTTTCATTAAACATGGTTGGAAAATATTTTCCCAAGTGGAAAATAGTTGTTTGTGTATTTTATTTTTTTTTCTCAGCATTTAATAGATGTTTAAAATTACATCACTAAGGGTCTTTAGCAAGTGGCAGTCGCAGTATAATTTGTCCACTTCAGAGTGCATGATTTATGCCAGAGATCAGAAGAAGGTGGGTGTCCCTAAATCCACACCTGTGTATTCACTGGGGAAGCAGCAAAGATGAAGTACTTTGTCTTCTGGGAAGTGTGCTTGAGTGTGCAGATTTCCTCCTTACAGCATCTTAGCAGAAACTGAAATATTGTGTTGTCTCTCAGACTTGTGGAACAAAGCCCAGGCAGGCCCCTTACCATCCCCATTTCATTTTCCGACGTATCAAAAAGCCCAAAGGGGGGAGATGCACATGAAAGGCAACTAATGCTGAAGCAAAGGGACCCAATTAGAGTGAAGGCAGGGAATCTGCATGAAACAAAGAGACACCGTGTAATTACTAAAATAACTAATGTGTTGCTTTATATACCATGACGAGCCACACATTTAGGGTTATTCTGTATTCTGAACTTCGATTGACTCACATAGTTGTGTCTTTATTGCCAATTTTTATAGCAAGACAAAGCAAATTCAGTCAACCTGAGCCCCCAAATCTACGTGCACTCATTGATGCCAAGGAGAAAATCCTCTTCTCTATTGATCAAAGACTGAAGGTGAACTTGAACTTCCAAGAACTTGAGACAGAGTCTGAATGAGAATTTCCAGTGAAAATGGCATGAGCCTTTGGAACAAGTATCCAAGGTGATATACAAAAAATAAGGATACATCCTCTTCTTTTGTCATCTGTCCGTACTGCTGTGGGCATCAGACCTCACAGTGTTCCACTTTAGAGCACCATCCCACTGACCACCTTCTGCATGTTCACTGTTTTTGCCCTGCTTGTTCTGTGGGTGAAAATCAGCCAGCTGTGTAACTGCTAAAGAAATGGCAAGCACACACAGCCAGTGTGCTAGAGAAGTGGGGAAGTTTCATTATCCGGAACGAAAAGTAGATAAAATCCATTCACCTACAGTTACCCTTGGTCATATCTTTGCTTTATCCCCGCGTTTTGAATCCAATCTGAAGGTGTATTTCAACAGAGTATTTACAATGGGACATAATGGGGAACAAGACAAATATTGGGGGGGGGGGGAAAGAGTTTCCTGTTTGCTCATTGTTAAGAAGGATTTCAGGGGTGCAGGCAAGCCTTCTGTATCCCACCAGGACCTTTGGGCTTGGTCCCCTTGACTCAGAGCCATGCCAGATGTGAATCAGCACTTCCTCAGCATTTTGCAGGCTAATGGTAAAGCAGACAAGGCTTGGCCTGTCCCCAGGAAATTTGGACATTCAGGGAAAGAAGAGAAAAGGACTCCAGGATGATTCAAGCAATGCCTTGCACGACTGCCCCACTGCTAGGGCAGAGGGTCCCTTTGCAGGACCATGAACTATGCCAGTAAGACCTGAGGTTTCCCTGTGGGAAAGTTCAGGGGCTGAACAGGTTAACTGGACCAAAAAAAAGCATTAGAGCTTTAGAAATAACATTGGTGGGCAGCTCTGCACTGTGAAACAGAAAGAATACCCAGCACATGACTGAATAATCCTGTGATATTTTGAAGAAATCGTGCCCCCTGCTGATTTAATTAGATTTTTTTTAGCATCAGCTCTAAACCTGGTGAGAACATTCAAACATACTGATCAGCATTCAAGGTCAATAACTCAGATGTCCTGCTGGATAGTAAAAATCTTCTCTTTCAACACTGAAATAAGATGCTTATTATTGATTTGTTGGAAGCAGAAGGCAAAAGATGAATGGTATATCCTTGCAGGACCAGCATTCTGGGGCCATGCCTAGCACTTTACATGTCCTTTGTGGCATTTAATGGGGAAATAAAAGCCTGGAATAAAACAAGAAGAAATTTGTGACCAGGGGATTTGCTAGGTTTATAAAGCCTCTGTTGGTGGCTTACTTGCATGGTAAAATTATCTCATTTTCTAGCAAAAACGAATGATAATCAGCTACCCATTTAAACTGATCATGAGTGATTAACAACAACAACAACAACAAAAGATCACTGTGGAATAACAATCACTGTTGTTTTATGAGGTGGTTGGTTCTACCACAGCATCCCACATCAGCTCTCTTAATGGCCAGCAGTAGGAAAAAATGCAGGTTTTTTTCCAGGAAACCTCAGCTATGTCAAACCAGCTTCCACAGAGGTCACCCGAAATGCAGGTTAGACAGCAAAAGCAGGAAAGAAAGGAAGAAATCCCCGCAGTGTGCTTTCACAGGTATGTGAATTGGGCTGCAGCCAGCCCCACATCCAGTCGCACGGTCGGGCGGGATACAGGCTCACACTTCCCAGCAAAAGGCTAACAAATTCCCATTTCCCATCGCCCATTTCCATCTGGCAGTCTGGGGCCACTGGAGCTGTGGTACAGATACGTTTTTTTCACGGATTTAAGCTCGTCTAACATTTCTTTGCCCTAAAATCCTACTTAGTGTGCTTTACGGGGCTGCGCTGTGCTCTGCTATTGTTAATGCAGCGATCAGGGACATTTTCTTTTGGCTTCCCTCTCGCAGTCGCTAGACCGCAAACCTGCTTCCACTAGGAGGTCATTGAGTACCCTCTAGTGGATATTTTGGAAAACATATCTCAGCTCTTTATTGGCCCCTGGAGCCTCGGCAGCAGCTCTCTGGAAAGCCTTGTGTTTATAGTTAAGGTACACAGGGGATGGATTACAGTAAGCACAGCACATGCAAGCAGTTGCAAACCCTTACAAGAGCTCCTTCTCTTTAGTTAAATCAAACATGAAGGGCAAACAAGATTAAAAATCAATATTTCAAGACAAACTACTTGATTTTTTTTTTATCTAGTAGATGTGTACAGGGCCAAAAATACTTGTAAGGAAAATCAATCTACCAATAGCATTCCATTTCAGTTTTTGGAGTAGCCTGAGATGGTAATGGGCCCCTGACCTATGGCATCCAAGGACAGGCTTCTGGGAGAAGCAAGACTATATCCCCCTGATTGGCCTCCTTACCCTTTATTTATTAGCTTTATTTATCATCCAGGGTTTTTTCTAAATCAGCTAATGCATTTACTTTTGCTTCCCATGATCTGTATGTGGTGGGTTAGCCTTCCCAAACAGCCAAAATCCCTCCCAGCTGCTCACACACTCACTCACATACCCCATCCTCAGAGAATGTGCGAGAAAGGTCTTGTGTCACAGGGAGGAAAGGGAGCTTGGTTACTTTGGCCAGTTAGCATCACAGGGAGACAACTTGATGGAGGTGGAGGGAAATATTTTAAGTTGTTGCCAATTAAAATAGATTCAGGTAGTGAGAAACAAAGATAAACATTAAAATTTTAGCTTTCTTCTCCCACTTGTCACAGGCTCTGCTTCATCCCCAACTCTTCTACCTCCTTTTCCCCCCAGGCTGCAGAGGGACATGGGGAAACGGAAGCTGGGATCAGACCATAACTGCTTTGTTTTGCTCCTCATGCTTTTCTCCTGCTCCAGCATGGGGTTCTCCCTGAGCTGCAGTTCTTCAGGATAAACCTGCTCTGGTGTGGATCCTGAACAGTGGGGTGGATATCTGCTTCAGCTCCTGAAGTACCTCCTCCCCTGCCCTCTTCCTTCTCCTCCTCTGCCCTTGGTGTCCCCTGTTGCTGTTTTTCACTTTTTCCCTCCTCCCCTGCCCATCCAGAGTTATCTGCTCTTTCTGATACAACTTACCAATAACATTTTCACTTAAGTGTTGAGCAGCATTAGTTTCTGTTCCTGTCATCTATCAGTCCAACCCCTCTGTCAGCAGTCTTGTCAGTTTGCCTTGAGTTGATGTCAGACTAAATGTTGTACCATTAGCATGCTCATTTTTATGCCTTTTATCAGTGGCTTAATGCTAATTCTCTGTAAGACCTCAGGAATTTCCCTGGTACACCAGGATGTTCTCAAAATGAAGATGAGTAGGTCAATTATCTCCTTGGCAGATTTTCCAGGCCTTCTGAGTATGTAGCAAGACTTAAACCTGTTTATGTCTAATACAGATTTTTAACGCCCTCACTTACAACTCAGCAGCTAAAAAAATCACATCTCTCATTATGCTTGAAAATACCATCCTGCTTCTTTCTAAATGCATAACAGAAATCTCTATTTATCTGTCTACCTCTTCTCACTCATCTCCTTAGTAGGAGGTCACTGCTGCCTGCTGTTTTTCAGGCATATCTATCAGGCTTTCCCCTTTGTATGTCCCATTTCTCTTCAGGAGCACAAGTTCTATGCTGCTCTGTTGGCTATTTCAGAAAAAATACAGACCTCTGCATGTACAGCTTAAGAGGCTTACAGGCCTCTCCTTGTGGTATGTTGTAAGTTCACCTCCTTTTTTAACATTTTTCTTGTGGAGTTTTGGCCATGGCTCCTGATATCCTGAGCCTTATATTCCTTCTTCTTATGCTAAAGTCTGAATTTGCAATTTCTGTACCATTCTGGTGTGTGATGTTTTGCTTTTTTGCTGGGAATCACCATTATTTCCAGCAAGTAGCTGGCTCTCTGCCTTGATTTAAAAGAAAATCAGACTGTCTCCCTGTGCAGGTAGGTAAAAGATGGGCCAATTGAGCCTCAAACCCTCTCCCTAACCTCTTATTTCAGATCCTCCATGATTCACCTTCTCCTCTAACAGATGAAATACCTCTGACCTCCCTCTGCCCTGTCCTTGGGTTTGTCAAGGTGTCCAAAGAGTGAGTGTTTGGTAAGACACATTTTCAGTAATGGGAAGGGGTTATCTGAGGAGCTTCTTGGTCACTAGAAATCGGTCCTGACCTGAGAAAGAAATTGGGTCCGAAGGTTGCCAGATAGACCTCCTAGGCTAAAGTGTTCTATAATTCTATGCAGAAATACGGTATATCGCTTAGTAAGCTGGCTGAAAGTATTAAAGAGGCAAAAGCAGGGTACAGGATGAGACACATGACATCACTACACTGTTGAAAAAACCTTTTTTCTTTTAAATTTTATTTCCTGAAGTAAAAAATCTACAGTAAGTGTGTAACCAATTTTTAACATATTATATTCCCTAATCCAATATATTTTCAATTGCTTTGAAGGTTTTCCATTGATGCCAGGCTGTAGTGCTAGTGCCTAGGAATGCACCCAGCACACGATGATGTACATTCCTTTGTTGGCTCCTCTGTTACACACAAGCTGTGCTCTCTGGTAAGTGAGACAGTGATAACACTGCTGCTTTGAAACCAATGAGTCACCTGCATTTGCTAATAATACATTCAAAACCTGTGCCATTTCCGGCTGTGTTTCAGCCAGGGCTCTGAGACACCTACCAGACAGTGTGGGGCCACAGGAGGAAGTTATCCAGCATCAGCAAATGCTAAGTGATTTTCTAAGGAGCTGGCCCCAAGTTGCACATAGCCTTGGTTTCTCAGAGAGCTCTGCAAGTACACATCTGCTACACAGGAGGCTTGTGCTGCCTCTCCAGAGTTAGTGAGTCCATGGGTTTGGCTTTGAGAGTTTAGTAGTGCATAAGGGAGGAATTTTTTCCCTTTCACTTACTCCACTCTTGTATGGCACTGGAAAACAGGGTGCATTGTGTTTGCAGAGCAGGGTTTTGGTAGCAGGGGTCTACGGGGCGGATTCCGCGAGAAGTTGCTGGAAACTTTCCCCATGTCCAACAGAGCCAATGCCAAGGTGAAGCTGTCACTGGCCAAACTGAGACCATTGGTGCCAGTGGTAGCACCACTGGGATAACAGATTAAAGAAGGGGAAGATTTACTGCCTAGGAGCAAATTTTGGCCAGAGAAGAGAGGAGTAAGAATATGGGAGAGGAACAACTCTGCAAACACCAAGGTCAGTGAAGAAGGAGGGAAGGACGTGCTCCAGGTGCCAGAGCAGAGATCCATCTGCAGCCCCTGGAAGACCCCACACTGGAGCAGGGGAAGAGTGTAAGGGGTCCCCCTTTTGAGGAGGAAGGAGAGGCAGAAACTACATGATAAAATGACTTCAGCCCTCATTCCCTGTGCCCCTGGGAGGGAGGAGATAGAGAAATCAGGAGTGAAGTTCAGCCTGGGAGGAAGGAAGGAGTGGGTAGAGGTCTTTTAAGATTTGGTTTTATTTTGCATTACCCTACTCTGGTGTTAATTGGCAATAAATTAAGCTAATTTCTCCAAGTTAAGTCTGTTTTTTACATGACAGTAATTGATGAGTGATCTCTCCCTGCCCTTATCTTGACCCATGAGCTGTTTGTTGTATTTTCTCTCCCCTGCCCCGGATGAGAAGGGGATAGAGAGGTGATAGAGAGTCTTCGGTGAGCACCAAGCATGCAGCCAGGGTCAATCCACCACCCAGGGATGTGCCAGCTCAAGCACCAAGCAGACAGGCTATTTTACAGAGCCAGCAGAAGTGGTTTTTTTCCACATGATTCCAAGCACAAGCAACAAACACATATAGCAAAAAATAAATTGGCTTAGCCAGCGCTTCAAAGGGTGTGAGCTGCCACCCATGGTAATTTCAGTGCGATACCTGCTGACTTCCTCTTTGCAAAAGGCCTCTTCAATGATTCATGCTCTCATCTACTGATGTTCCTGGCTTCTTAAACCACACCACTAACCCTTTGTCTTGGACCCAAAATTTCCAAATTGTTTTTAAGAGGTGCTTTTTTTGTGTGTGCGTGTGTGTGTATTCACACAGCCTTCTCTTGAAAGACAGGCAATCCCAGCCTGTGCCCTGAGAGACAGAGCTGGCAGCGTAAAGTCACAATCCTCCCTGGCCTTACTCACCTCACTCTCGCTTGCTTTTCCCCACAAAGGGATGGACGTGTGTCCTCCCTTCCCACAGGCATCAGGTGAGACACAGAGCTGCCAGGAACTGTGTGTGTCTTTCTGGGAAGAGGTGCCTTGCCCTTTTCTGATTAGACTGAATAGTTATGATGCTGACCCAAACACAAAGGCAGGACGTGTGGGTCCCCTGCTCTACTGGGTAGAGGAGGGAAGCACCATTTTTCCAAACTCTCCCTCTTTTGGATCCCCCCACACCAGCTCAGATGCTCACCACCTAAAGAACTTTTGAAATATTTTTTAGAAAGCATCACCATTTTTGGTTTTAGTTAGCACAGGTGGCAATGACTACTTTTGAAGAGGCCCAAGGAACTCTCCATCTCTCGAGGCCTGCAAGTGAAGCTGCAAGGCCCTGCCATGGTGGGTGGCAGTGCTTCCCATGGCGGCAGATCTGTGAGGCCACGCTTTCCCAATGCCTCCAGTGACGGATCCACTTAGCAAAGCAGCTCTTCTGGTTACCTTTAGCTCTTTAATCCTTTTCTCTCCCTTTCCAGAAGTGACAACTTTTCTGTTTGCACCTCCATTGCGTCACCACTCCCCTCTACAGCTGCCCTGCATTTTTTTTGCCTAACAGCATGTAATTAATCAGCTCAGGTTTGTAATAAAATATGACGCCCATTTAATAGACTGAGTCACGGGCAGAGCCAAGCAGAATGAGCTGTGGGAAGGATGGCAGGGGAGATAAGGCAGGGCTGTCAGCAGGCGAGGGGCAGGCCTGCCTCGCACAGCCAGCGCTCTGCACAGGCAGCCTGGGCGACACCAAGACCAAACCTGCTCATGTTTCCCCGTTGCTTGGTGAGCTTTTGGCACGTTTTCCTGCCTGAGCCAGCGCTTCTGCGGCGGGAGCCAGGCTGGTCAATCCTTTCCATAGGTGATGGGCATGAGCTGAGGGTTAGGCTGGGAATGGGGAAACAGAGAATGGGTGGAGCAGAGAGGTGACTGCCAGCCCCGTGGGGACACTCATCCTCTGGATAAGGTGAAGGGTGATGAGCCTTTTGGGGGGAGCCACCAGTCTCATCCCTGAGCTGTTGCTGGTTTTTCAAAACACTTCTATATGTAGACTTTTATGTTGCTGGCAGTGGTACAGTCACATCATTAATCTTCATTAGAGGGTGATAAAATACTTATATAAACACCTCATAAAACCAGCTGATCACTGGCACTGTACTACTCCATGTGCTCTGAAGTTTCAGGACAGAGCAGTTCTGTGACACTATAAAAATCTCCCTCCTGTGGCTCAGAGACAGGCAAAGCCAAGGAAGAGCTGTTGTGCAGCTGACAAAGGCTTTAGAGTCTGTATCTCATGAATGCTCACGAATAACACCAGAAAGATGCTGGCGATTTTACAATTTACTTTGCAAGAACTGTAGAAAAAGTAAAAAGTGCAGCACCATGATTGGGAAGATGAGTGTCCGGGTGTGTATATCTAGATATATGCAGCAAAAATAAACAATTTCTGATTTTCTGGCCAACACAATTGCTGTTCTGTTAGAAGTTTTTAAAGCAAAATGGTTTTAGCTCTCTTTCCAGCAATTATGAATATTTCCATGTGACTGCTTTTCAGCTGTTTGTTAGAAAATGCTTATCTAAATTTTTTTAATGATGTAAGCTAATTACATCCCAAATTAAAAAATACCTTATTAATGAATAAGATACTGGGACTTGGCATTTGCTTTCAGCATTCAGCACAATTCCTCTTTAATGCTGTGCAAACTAATTCAGTCTCTTATCCCAGACCAGAAACTGCAAAAGCCGTGACGGTACAAATCACGCGTTGCGGCATATTCATTGCACGAGAAGATTCAGGGTGCTCTGGGGATGGGCAGGAGAGCAAAAGCTCTGCCAGTTCTCGGTGTTTCTCCACATCACCATGTCCCAGGAGGCAGCAGTGGCTGTGGGACCTCATTTCCAGTCCCTCAGTGTGACAAGTCCTGCACAGAGCTTGCAGACGCAGCAGCAGCCTTGTGTTAGCATGCCGTGGCTGCAGAAGCAACAGGATCAAAGGAGAGAATCATCCTTACCCAAGTCCTTGCAAGCCTTGTTTCTGGTTGTTTATCAAGTATTCCAACCACTTTGCAAATGTCTTTTATTTTTCCTTGGAAAAAAATGTTAACAAAGAGCTAGGACTAAGACAAATTACCTACTCGGCTTTTTACTGTTGAATTAATAATCTCCTTACTTTATAGCCCTGCCAGGAGGGATAACACTATTGTTAAGGCATGAAACCACACTGCAGAAAGGGTGTCTGCTCAAAACTTGTTCAGTCCTCTCATCCTTGCCTGTAAACCACTGGAAAACATACAAACCTCCCACAGTTTGCACAGTAGCCATTCCAAGTAAACCATAGATCTTCTTTTGGTCTCATTTCCCAGTTAAGGTAAGAAATACCCCAAATCTAAACAACTGATCAGTGGTCTTCTACCGATGTTGATGAGCTCTGTAAACAGCAGCTTCTGCTTTTGTGGTAGGTAGATGCCAGAAAAGCCATTTTAAGATTGCCCATCAGTTAAAGTTCTAAAGCCATGGAGGTGGAGCTGCAGAAACGCCCTTCCTTATTGATGCCAGAACATTATTTAGCTCTTCCTTAGAAAACATCAGCACTTAGGAAAGGCTCCAAGTTTTCCCAAGGAAACACTGTAATGAAATGCATCATCCTGCAATGCCTGTGCCTTCACCACCACTCACCTGTATCCATGCCCGCATCCCGCAATCTGGCGACAGCTCGCAGCTTGTGCAAACCTGCTAAACCCAAGGGCCACCTAGAAAATGTTTGCAAGTGGATGCAGCTTCCAGCTTTGGGAATTTTCACTTTCTCGACTAAATCACCTGGAACGGATATTCAACATCTGTTATTGTTAATTTATTTACCTATTTAAATTGCTGCTTAGTTAATCCCATAAGTTCTCAAAGGTAAACTAGTCCCAAGAAATAGGATTGACCAGTGATGAGAATGTTGCAATTTTAAATGTGTGTCAGGGCCAAGTGTCACTATGATTTCTAATTCTTTCAACTTTCATAGGACAACAGGGCTATCCCGCTGGGCGTGGATGAATTCCTCCTTGCCAACATAAAATGCTCCTTTTGCTCTGGAATTTCCAGTTTCAAGAACTGAAATTCTGGCATGAATGTTCAGATTGCATTCTAATAGCTGCAAAAAAGAAATCAAGAAATACAGTTAATTAGCCCACCCTCACCTCTGGTTCAGTGTATTATCAATCTTTTCTCTAAAGCATTCTTCACAACTGTAATGGCTATTTTATCTAAGCAACAAAGAGAAACAGGCTCCAGATGGGGATTTAAAACCTGATACTGATTTTCTTAAAATAAATAGCATTAATAAGCAATAATGAAGGCATTTCTTAATTTTGTTGCTTTAGCTACTGAAATAGCAGAGGGCACAATAAGAACAGTAAGTAATAACCTCAATGGGCACAGTTCAGGGACTTTTCTTTACATTATTCCTAAATGCTGAAGAAAGAGATGACAAAGTTGTATCGAATGCAATGACTTCTAAAACTTATTTATATGAAGGAAATAGCACACAAAAAACCTGTTGGGTTTTTTCCATTTTTTTTTCTGAATTACCAGTTCCTAAACATAGCTTTTGTAGCTAATAATCTCTATATCCTGACCTAGTCACAGTGCTGGAAAAAAAGCTGTTTACTGTATTGATTTTGTGGCAGATTATGGAATTCTTTTAAATTTGTAATTTAGATCCAGAATGCACTGCTCACCAGGGCACAATGATGTCGAGAACTAATCCTGTTGTCTGGCGTTACGCTTATAATGGGAAATTTGCTCAGTGAAGGAGGCACTGCACAGCTTTCTGCTCCTGTTCCAACAAACAAAGAATCACATTGCCTCAAGATGTCACACTGCCAAAATTGCTACACCAAAAATTAAATTGAGAACAGAGTCCCGAATCCCTTGTCTGGCTAAAACATCATGTTATTTTCAGCATCCTTGCAATGCAAAAGCAAGCAAACAGCTACTGCTTTGTGCATCTCTTTGTTCCTACAGCACATTCCTACTCCCCATGAAAACATGCATCAAGATAATGTGAAGAAAATATCAAGAATATTTTGGTCAGATTAAAATGCCCACTTACTCCCCAGTCAGTTAAAATTCCTAACAAAACACATCGCAAAGTCAGTGGATTCCTTCTATTAAGTGCATCACCTAATGAGCTGAACAGCCATCTTCTAATACTTGTCATGAATTGCTAAGAGCCCAGTGCTGCTCCCTGGTAGCCATTGGCTGAGGCTGGCAAAGTCAAAGATTCAAGGTGTTGAAAGCACAAGAAATTACCTCACTGCCAAAAAAGTGCTGAAACATTATTTTGAAAGGCACCCTCTGAGTCTAAGTATGAAAAAAATTACAGGCTTGCTCAATTTGGAATTCAAACTGTTGTCCTAATCGTTCAGCTCAGGGATTTTGGTACATCAGTACTTCTGTAGCTTTCAACAGGCTTCAGAAAACACCTTTTGGATCCAAGAGATTTTATAGACCTGTGAGACAGGCAACTGCTTATCAAAATGGTACTACAGGTGTTTTCCATAGTGCTGGTGCAACCAGAGGCATTCAGGAGAGTTTGAGTTACAAGCATTGCACATACAAGTCTCATATCTGATCCCTTATCAAAAGCAGATTTAATAAAGTGCCATAAAGCACAAAATAAAATTGCCCATGCACTGGTCTGCAGCACAAAGCAGGGTTTTCTCAGTAAGGAATCTGCCACAGCCAACACTGTGTAAGTTCAAAATACATTGCCACTTCTAGTATTTTACTAAAGTAATTATACCTTCATTGTAAAGTCTTGAAAAAAAAACTAAATAGAAAAAAATTTAAACTTTTTGGTGCTTATTTTTCTATTATCCTCCAAATGTCTGTGTGCAATGTGAGGTCTAGATGGTAGGTGCACTTTTGTAAATTCTGTTATAATCATGGACTGTTGTTAGCGAAAACGCTCACTGAAATAAGTGAAACTTCACCTAGAGAACACTGAAAACATTGAAAGTCACAATGAGGAATTTTACCTGTGCAAGAAAAGTTACCTGACTTCGAAATAAAAAAAACCGAAAGTCAGATTTATATAAAAATCTGGTTTTTATTAAATTCTCATCACAGAAAAGCTCAGTATAAAATCTCTAACAAAGTGATTTTATAGTGCAGTAAACTCTCTGTCTCTTGCAGCCAAAAGCTCTGGTTATGAACGTACAGTGTGCCTTCATATAATAGAATACAAAACTGGAGTTTGTGCTTCTAGCCCTGTATTGTTAAGCAGGAAGACAAAATTTAATAAAAGCTGTTCCTTCTTCTAGTTTATCATATCCAGAATACCCAGTTTTGAG
This sequence comes from Acanthiza pusilla, assembly GCA_036630365.1. NCBI lineage: Eukaryota > Metazoa > Chordata > Aves > Passeriformes > Acanthizidae > Acanthiza > Acanthiza pusilla. The sequence continues at coordinate 24,565,171 of JAXCHO010000036.1, forward strand.
ATCATTAAATGAGAAATATTGTTACTGCTCAACCTGCTTTGGCATTTCAGACTGCAAGAAATGTCACTTCACATGCCCCGGTGACAAATCACAGCAGTAAACTATTCCCTGAACACATATCACAATCTTCATCCAAGGAGCCACTCTGAGCAGAAAGGCATGCACAGTGACTGAAGAGGGCAAACAGGAAAAAAGGGGAATTTTTCAGTAAAAAACTAGCTACTACATCAAGTCTCATTTTCTGAATAAATCTGAAAAATGTGGTGGCTTTTTTTCTATTTAATTGGAGAATTTCCAGAATATTTGGTTTATGTCAAGCAATTAAGAACTGAAAAGCATGCTGAGCTCTCTACAAGTACTGAATCCAGGGACACTTTTTTTTCAAACCCTGTAGCTTTCACTGTCAGAAGAAAATGATCCAACACTCCCTGTGTTCTGAGAGTAGTTAAAACTACAAAAAACCCATTCCTCTTTTGCCCAAGGACTTCTCCTGTGCCATCTGCCATATGTGTGGAAACCAGGTCAGACAGCAATTTCCAGGTGAGAAACTGCAGTCCAGTAAAGAAAATTCCCATCAGGCTAGGTAGACCTCAGCTACTATGAGATCTTTCTGACATACATCCTACTCTGGAATAATTTAGTAAGCAAGTACCTGACCTGAAGATACATTTACAAGAAGGAAACAAAGCAGTAACAGGAGCTCCACAAAAATAGTTTTTTAGCAATTATACAGCAATTTTCAGCTTTGGAGAGCTTTGTGTTACTGCAAGAAGCTACTCAGAAGCTCTGAAGATTATTAAAAAGAAAATACAGTCTGCCAATGCAAGACTGTGATGTTTGTCATTACTTTCACTACAAGTATTTGTAGTTAAATAGCTCTTTATTGTCATTTAAGACAAAGCAAATTTTTATGTACTTCACAATGTACTTACACACAAGTACACTACTTGTATACCATTACAGCACCTATAATGAATACACAGCAGTAACAGAGTAGTCATTTAACTCCCGCAACATCTAGAGGCAAAGGCAAAAACTAGAGGAGCAATTACCTCATGCTCTCCAGCTTTTGGCCCAAGTTGTTTCTTGTATTTCTCTAGTTTTCTCTCACAAATACACTCCAAAAAATACTAGCATAGAAGTGGTTTTCTTATGAAACAAATTAAGGTTATACAACTGCAAGAACAATAGTTCTCTAGCTAAAGATTAAGGACAAAAACCACTCTGAATCATTTCAAGAACTAAAGATTTCTTCTCATTTAGCAGACTAAAACCTACCTGAGATTGATTTGACAGCAGTGATGCCATACGAGCTCGTATCAATTCCCACATACTGACTCAAAATACAAACAGCTTTTTCCCTCAAAGCTGCACTGACTGTGGGATGCTCTGGCAAGAACTGCCAGCACTGTTTTATAGTGTGCACTAATCAGGGCCTGGACAAGCGGCACTGTGATGATCAAGAGACATAAATTTGCCCTTAGGTATCTTTGTAATTAAGTCAAATGCGATGTCACTGACACATCAGGCAGTCAACGGAGAAGTGTGTGCATTCATGAGCGACCTAGAAGTCCCAAGCATAAAAAGACACCGAAAGGCACTAGTCCATAGAAGGCTCTGCCTTCAAAGCTGTCTTTGAGTACATGCTTCACGTGTGTGCCTGAGAGTAGCCCATGTTCACCCAGTGCTTTGAGCTGAGCAAGAAAATAGACAATAAAACCCTTCCGCACCCAGCCCCAATTTCCCAGATGCTAAGAAGCAAGTGATACAATAAAGAAAATCAAATATCAGAGGATCCAGTCTATTCTATCCAATCATCCAATGAATCTGACTTAAACATGTGTTATTTTTAATTACTGGTGGGGATAGAATTATGAAAAAGATACCTGCAGAGAGAGCCTACCCCAGTATGTGATAATCGTCTAAGGGACAAATCCTGCTCTGAGCACTTAGTGTATTTTCTGATTCCAGGGAGGATATAAGCAGTGGATTGAAGCAACAGCTGCGAATTGTGCAAGACATTAATTGACCACACCGTATTTCGCTATGATGGCAGACTTGATTCTCTGCTACTTGACATCCAGAGCAGCTATTTGCACTTAGGAGCTAGGAGTGCGACATGGGTGCAACTTGATATTATAAGGTTGATTACAGAGCTCATACTTGGCAGACAATGAAGGAACTCACCGTACCCAGCAACATGTAACCATGGATTGCACCTAATGCCAAAAGTGCTCCAGATTCTCCAGGATGAGAAATGACGCTAACACAACAGTGTCCAGCGAAGCTAAATTACATGGCCAATTGTATTCCTAATTGTTAACACTTTCAAAGACCAAACAAGGAAATTTAGGGGGTTCTTTTTGTTTAAGTGGACATCCTATTTTCAGTCAGTTCCCTAGGGGTGATTTCAACGCCACTACACTATTACTTGGGGACAGTATTCAAAATCAGGAAGTCCCTGTAAACCTTAAAATGGGAGGATGTGTCATAAAAATTGTTTTCTCAAACTTTTGGGCTACAAAACAGATTACATCACATGATCTGCACAACTCTAAAATTAGCAGGCATCTTGAGGCAAGATGGGACACATAAGAACATATAACAGAATGTATAAAACCAAACTCAAACAGCATGAAAAAAGTAATGTTTATTTTTAATGTTTACAAAAGCATGAACACCTTATGCAAAAGCAGCACCCTGAACCATACATTTCCCTCAGTCCTCCTGGGATATTGGCAGAAAGCAAGTATTTTCTCTGCTCTTTAGGGCTCAACATAGTCTGCTGAGGTAAATGGGAACCAACCCACTGATTTCCATGGAGCTCCCTCTGCTTACATTAGCAAAGGGGCCAACGTGCCAGACTGCAGTGCAATGAGATGTCATAAGGGTGTCTTGCTTTAGGTATCAAACTGGGTAAGTCTGTGTTTCTAACCAAGACAAATACACTATCCAGATAGTTAATTAGCTCCCCATTCTCTTCAATTTTAACTGAAATAGATCTCCTCTCTAATATGACTCTCAGCCCACACTAGCTTCATGCAAGGTCTAACTTTATGCACCATGAACAGTTTTATTCAAGTTTTTAGGAGACAGCTAGTGTGCTTATAAGGTATTTTAGGATTGAAATCTTGCATCACAGATTTTTATCCTTTCTTACCTCCCTCCCCAGCACATGCAGTTCAAGTGTTTACTCTGAAGAAATGTGCCCTTAGGTTAGCTTGAAAAAAATGTGCAGCATTTTCATTTTGCCTTCACTTTTTCTCCTGATCTGAAGCTGGTAGTAATTGATGGTCCTGTAATGAAATAGGCCATGCTTTTGAACCGACAGAGAAACATTTGTTTAATGGTTGGACTCAATCATCTTAAGGGTCTTCTCCAACATAAATGGTTTTAGACGATGATTTATTTTTAAAAGTTTTTTTGTTAAACAGAGAATATGATTGCAATGACTTCAAAGACTCAACCTGGAGCAAGTTACTCATACTAAAATGATCCCTACTATAATACAGCGTAATTCCTCAGCTACCCTGAGTTGAGGTCCCTCCCCTCAGAATCTACAACTGATGCCTCAAAGTATTTATTACACTGGTAGAAATGGCTCTGTCTTGTCTGCCATCCTACATCTAAAATGACTGAAAAATTCTATTTTATATTTGCAAGACTGATATCAGATCTGTGGAATGATGAAAACTGCTTCATTTTACTTCTGGAGCTGTAGGAACCATTCTATCAGCTCCTGCCAAATTCACATTCAAGAAATATCATTTACTTCACATATTGAAAGAATCTGCTAAGAACCCATACATATATACACACACACATACACTATGTATGTGTACACATATATACACACATGTATAGATAATTTGTATTTATTTTACACTGAAAAAGTGCTAAAATAATCCAACAACTGTCACTGCTAGAGATGAGGCTAAATGAAGTGGTATTACCTATATGGCATCAAATAATTATGAGACTCTGGTCCAAGAGCTTCGGAACTCTTAGCAAAAAAATTATCATTCATTGGCAAAATAAGAAAAGTTCCAAATGGTTTGAGTTTAATTTTTCAATAAACTGAAAGGATTTAGAAGAAAAAAACCCAATAACCCTGCAAAGTAGATTGTATAATTTAAATTTCAGTGCTGTGTACAGAAAATACACATATTTATACATACTTTCATGGCAAAATTTTGAGGTTCCTTAGACTCAAAGATGACTCTAATGAATCTGTCAGTAGTTCACATGTGCATTATTGCCTCATATTTTGAAAAACAAAAAGCTGTACAAATTCAGCCCTGTATTCTGTGAGCCTGGCTGCATAGTCAGAAACAGAAATATTGCACTCAAGACCATGCCTACAAAAATGCACATTTAATAAGGCCATTATATTCAAGATTGTAATGGGACTTGAATTACATGAACAATCAAATATATCATAAATAGACCTAGGAAAGTCGTATTGCAAAATATGTACTCAAAACAGCAGTGTTCCAGTAATTTAATAACTGGGGGTTTTTTTTCCATGAAATGGTAATCTCTCAAAGTGGTTTTATGCACAGGGCCAGACAACATGATGTGTATGTACACATGCCTTCTCACTGCAGTTTTTTCACTTTTTCTTAGAATTTTACAATTACCCCAGAGTTTGACAGTAGGCTTCTACTCAAGTTCTGTCAATATGGTTCGAGTTGCAATCAACTTTAAGCCATTTCCATGCAGAATGAGGGGAAAAATGATATGACTTTCAGTTATTTATATATTTGCCATCATGCAAGACATAATTCTTAACTTAGTGTAGCAAGACATAATTGAACCTGTACTGGAATAGTTCCCAGTATGCTCTTTCAGAGCTAGATCACATTAAGAGTATCAGTTTAGCTGATCTGGCTTACTGAATGAATGACAGAGCAAACAACCAATTTAACACAATTCAAGGAACGATACCGATTTAGAAGTTAGCTGCCCACATCCCATGGCAAATAGAAAAAAGCTACCCTTTAATCAAAGTGGGGTAAACTACCTTGAATTTACAGTAGGGTAAATGTATTCACACCAGGCACTACCTTGGAGTAGCAGGTGTGCTGTAGATCTGCTTTGTAGTTATTCACTCCTTTAGCCATTCCAAAGTTACTGAGTCAGCCAGCGTTTTGGCTTGGTTAAGGGTAGTGGCATTTGTCCAAGAAGGAAGGATAGACCACCATCCCTCTTCCCCGTGCCACACTACATAAATATACAGCTATGCAAATGCAAAAAGCATCATTACAAAGGCTGGAAGAATCACAAGACACAGCAGATAAAAAACGTAATGGTCACATGCATTTGAGTTCAGCAGAGACAGTTTTTCATAATTCTATATTCTGCCAAAAAATCCACAGTGGTGGTGATTAGGGATGAACCACCTTCCAGCTGAACCAACTCCAGCATTAGGAATTTTTTAATATGGCAGACTATATCCAAAACTCTTTTCCCTAGGACCTGTGTTTTGGGTTTAGATTTTTTTTTATATAGAGATGAGACAAACCTGAGACACAGAAGATGTGACCTGCTTGCACATTATGAACAGATAAATGGATGATCGAGATGCAAAAATCTATTGAACGTGTCACTCACTTTACACTCACAATTCCGTGTACTTTTCTCCTGCACCAGTGGTGCCTCTTGCCAGATATAAGTTTGTTGCTACCTCTGGATATGTTTTTGACGAGAGCTGGGGGGAATGCATTTGGACAGTAACAATGCAGCTCTTGCAGTGATGGCCAAGGAACACAGTACTTCAGGACATAGTTTCTAATTCCACCCATCTTCTACTCATTGCATGCTAAGCAGCTCAAAATATATCTCTTAGTAATCACATTATTCAGAAGGAGTATAACTCCTCCCCTATTTTCTTCACAAAAGGAATGGTATAAAGTCTTTCATGTAACATGTAAATGAAAATCCATCTAAAAGGTTCTACTTACTTTAGCAGTTTTGACTTAAAATGGTGACCTGTCTATCAGCAATACTTTGTCTGCAAGTGTCTAGCAAATAGAGTTTTGACAGGTATCAAGCAATAGCAACATTTTCAACATTTTATGTTTGCTGTATTTAGTACTTTTAAACCAAATTCTCTCTCCCACTAAAGTGAAGGTCTTGTAGTTAGCATGAACACCCATGCACACAACATTTCAAAATGGAATTACATGCTGTTTTCTCTCCACCATAACATTATTTTACCATTTTGAGTAGCAGTCAGTGCCACAGATTTAATGCAGGTCACAGACAACAAGCAGCAGGGCTCTTTCTACTGCTTGCTTCAACCAATATATTTGTTCATATTTATACATTCTTAAAATGTATTCTTGACTTGGCTCTACTAAAAGTACCACTCCAAAATTTCAGTTTACATTACAAAAAGGTTATTGATGACTTGATCAAAAGATATCACCAAAAATCCCTTTTACTCCCACAGGAAAACATATGTTCTCCTGAATTAGTATTAACAGATATTTAGATTAGAGGACTCCATATTTCAGAAACCAGTTATTTAATGCTCAATATTCTTTTCAGCAGATGAAGAGGTAGGTATATTTCCACACAAGAAAAAATAATAAAACAAAAACCAAACTGTAACAGATACTCAATTAAATCAAGTAATGTCTGAAAAGTCAAACACTGTTCTGACAGCACATAATGTGTCTGAAGGTACTCTCCCAGGAGGACAAGAAAAGTTGCACATTCTGATTGGATAATACGTCATAATTTGAAATTTAATAATTTTCTGGAAAGAAAGCACAAGTATTCAAATGCTACTTCCTTCCCCTCCCTCCCCCACCCCCCAAGAAATGTGGGTGCCAACAAAACTGCCTGTATCAATGGTAGTATTAACTTTTGGACTGCTAAACATGGAATCAACTGCAATTCTTTCTTACATTCACCAACACCAGCAGTCTACAAGTTTACACAGAGACCATATGCATGATAATTACATAATTACAATAGAAATTCAACTTTAGTGTTGTTCTTAAAACAATCTTCATAAATAATGAAAATATCTGTGTTCTAGCTCTTCAGTAACCTAAGGTTAATTGGTACAGATAGTGTTTTTTTCTTCCTTTTATAAACCAAACTGGAGATTCCTCACTGCCAACAATGGTTAAGGCCTGGATCAAGTTACTCTCCTTTTGCTTTTCCCTTTTTCTGCTTTTTTCCATTTTCCACCACCGCATTATTTTCTGGTTTGCTTACTCCATTTGCAACAGCACCATTTGCTATTTTGCCATTCTTTACAGGTTCCTTGGGCAGCTTATATGTCCGATAGTAGAAGTTACCAAACAGGAAAATGAAGGTGACAGCATAGAAAATGACACCCCAGTGCATCCATTTAGGGAAAGGACAATCAATATAAATAGACAAGGCTGTATGGCCAATAGTCACATGGAACTGCACCTGAAAGACAGAAAATATAGAATCAAAAAGGTCTGGATATATTCTGTAGGTCTGAGTGCATCAATTTATACCAATTCATTAAGTATGAAAACTGCTAAACCGGGATGTGATACGGAAGCTGTATTTGGCTGTCACATTCATGCAGGCACATCTATGCTTGACCAGAAACATCAAATTTACCGTAGTATCTGACATCGGTTTTCAGAAACAGGAAAATGAGACGATAAGAGATCTGGATTTTCTCTACCTTTTGAACATGCTTTTGCAATTCAGTTGGAACAACCAGCAAGTAAGGATTAGACTTTAATTCACACAGTTTTTATCTATGCTGCACATTTTTTTAGAAATTGAATAAATGCTTCCATCTCTAGGAAGTATTCTAACCTGAGGAGTGTCAGACAGAGAAGAACTTTCGGAAGGAACAGCATCTGTTCCAAAGCTCTGCAAATGCAAATCCACTCAGAGACAACACCTTTTATCTCAAAAGGAGAAATTTTACTTACCAATTGCAATATAGTCAAATATCGTTTCCACCACAGGTACTTCTGAAATTTAGGGCCACAAGCTGCTAATCCATAATACATGTACATAATGACATGAATAAATGCATTCATCTGAGCTCCGAAAAAAGCTGTCCAGGAATAGAAGGGAAGATTGTAATGTAATTTTGGAAAAAAGAGAAATCTTTTCTAGTATTATTTATATAATTGTTTTTAATAGTAAAAATTACGAAGCACAGGATATGTCAGGATTGCATTTTCAAAATATTGAATAGTATAGTACAGACCTAACTGTCCACATGTGCTGACACAAACAGCTGTTAATGCAGGTAGTATGTCACCTCTTTCATGGAACTATTTATGCCAAAGCTTTTCATAACATTTTTGTTAACAGACATAAATGACATGGATTCCACATTAGCTGTTGTAATTTAACTGCAATTGTTTTGCTAAAGGATTATTAAAATCTGTATTTGACAATGTAAAGTACGAAGAATCAGGTTCTGAACTTAAATCTTTTAAACTATACTTAAATGCAAAAGATTCACTTCTCAGCAAGAAGTGAAGAAACTCACATGGAAGTCTGATTAAATAGGCCAAAAACAAACCTGTACAAAGCAAAACTTGACTTGTGTTAATAAGAACTTTAAGGCATTGCCAGATGAGTTTGTCTAAATTGCTCATCTTCAGTTTCTTTATTCACAATTTAAGAGTATTCAGCATTCTTAAATATGTCAGTGTATGGTACAACATTTTCCAGCATGATCCATGTTAGATCCATGTTGACAGTTTCATTTGCATTAAGATCTCTTTGCTTTGTCAAGATTAGCAGCCATTTAACAGAAACACGTTACATCTTGTTAAGGCTTTCTTACACTGACAGAGAGGCTCAAAAATGCTCTAATGTGTAAGATTAGGGCCATACAGACAATAGCTGCTGACATCAAACAGCTCAGATGCCCGTGTGGTCTAGACCCAGTTGTTATAATAGGGTCTAGTCTATAATAGACCTGTCTATGTAAGCAGTGTGCTATCAACTAGAAAATAGAAGAACACAGATCTATCCACATTTATGCAGTGGTACTACATAAATGCAGAAAAGCAATCCCTGCTTTTCCTTTTGCAGGCTCTAGAAACTAAGAGACAGTGCTAGAATACCAAAACTTGAAAGACATTTGGAAACAGTTGCAACTGTTGTATTAAAAACTGCTGATACTTAACATGAGAACTCTAAAAAGACAAGAAGAGAGAGGGCCTTTTGAGATATCTAGGGAATTTCTAAGGAAGACTACAAGTAACCATTTATTTTATAGATGCAGTTGCAAATAAAGATCATGAAACGTCTGGTTGAGCACCTGCTTCCAGCATATTATGTGAGAGAAATTAAAAGGTAGTCACAGATACTAAATATATGTATTTCTTCTTTGGAATGCAAGTGGCCACTCAGTACAAAATATCTACAGTAAATGGGAGCATAAACCCCCCATGCAGTAAGTATTACTGCGGTTTAAAGAAAAACAAAAACAAAACACCAAACTCAAAGTATTAGTTCGGTGTTCATAATATGGTACTTTGTGTTTACTATATGGTATTTTCAGTGTCATAAGCCTACAAAGCACACTACAAAAAACCAGGGCATTTTCCCTGTACCCTCAGCTCTGCAGAGCTTTCAGTTAGACAGAGACAAGGCTAAACAACAGAACAAGAGTACAATGCAGGCAATGGAAGATATGGCAAGTGCAATAAATAATAATAAGATTATTTGATGGAGGCTTTAGAAAGGAAGCAAGAGAAAAAAAGGCTGATAATGAATTTAGACTTGTGTCATTATGAATAGGTTTCAAAAGTGAATTGTCAGATTTACTGGCTCACCTCCAAGGGAAGGTTTCAGAATTTTACACATGCCTCTTTATAAAAATGAAAGCAAACCTCAAGTTCAGATACAATGCCAAAATAACATCTCCATTAACTTCATTAAATTTGCACACATAATGTGGCCGACAATTAGATTTTGCAGCTCTCCATATCTGCAAAAATTAAAGTTAGGCAAGATGCATACATCTTTTTGTTTCACACAGATACAGATACTTTTGAAGGCAGAACTTCAGGCTTGCAATTGATGCCCATGAGGAAAAGAAAAGAAGTTTTGCAATTCATTAGATTATTGCCCTGCTATCTTTTCCTCCCCCATGTTTCCCACAGAGGGAGACTGTACACATTAATAAACAGTTTTCTATATTATAAAAACAAGTCAATGACACTTTTTTCTATTGCTCCCAAACAATAATAATTTTGCCTTCTGTCCAGTCAAAAGCATATGAGAGGAAGGGAACTCACCTTGTCCACCTGCAACCCACTTAATACCAATCCACCACAAGGTGAACATGGTGAAATGGTGATAGACATGAAGGAAACTAATTTGGTTAAATTTCTTCCTCAGGATGAAGAATACTGTATCCAAATACTCAATTCCTTTAGAGACATAATACCACCATAAAGCAGCAGCTATCTGCAATGAAAAACAGATAATACATAAATTTTAGTGATTCTAAGCTGAATGGATTAAAGCTTTCACCATCTATCTGCTGTAAGAGAAGGATACCTCTTCCTTCCCTAAATCCTGGTAAACGCTGAGGTGGAGTCAAACATCTGATGGTATGCAAACAACAAAAAGAATACTTCTTTCATCTATTCTGGACATGGAAGTAGATTATTCTGAGCCTACTGCTCACAAATCACAATGTAAAAAAGAGCTGATAAAAAGCTTTGCCATTTCGGAACAGTTTACCAGGTAAACATGGGAAGTTTGTGTCCTCATTCCATCCTAAGCATTGCAGAGCAAGGCTACCACAGGGCTTCCCCTACTAATGAGGCAACACTTTGATGTGGTCAGAACAACGAGGCAGAAACATTATGAAAAAATGAAGTTGCAAAAGTTGAAACCTTCAGTACTACAGGCATATGGGTGGAAAGATACCAAAAAAGCTAGGTGCAGGACAGATTTCAGACCCCTTAGAGTAGTATTCCCTCAGTTTCTTCTGGCCTGCTCAGTCCCTCTGTAAAGCAGCACTCCCCCAGTGGTTCTCTGACATACAGAAGAAATGAGCCACAAAAAGTGCACACACATAACCCATCTACCCAACAGGTCAGTGCTACACACCCAAAATTCTTTTTCTAATCAACCCATCACTGCGAATCTTGCCCAGGATGCAACATAAATTCAGCTTCCTGCTGAAATTAGGATATTGTCAAAGCAAGTAAAGCCCAGAAGCTCTGTGTAGCAATATGCTAATGTTATGATATGGGAATATGGTGGTGGTAGGGACTCCCTCCCAGATCCCAAAACATAGCAACAAGTCTAGTTTTGGCATTGTAAGTCATCTAGCTTGTTATGCAAGGGTGGGACCAGAACATATCCCAGATGGTGACTCACACAGAGAATGAAAAAAAAAAAAAAAAAAAAAAAGAGTTGGAAGTGGTACCACCAGCAAGGAGAGCAGGCAATGTCACAACACACCTATTTGTAAGAAGTTCACCTTGTCTTTCAGGACTCAGGTTACGGTAAATCAGACTTTCTTAACAACATGGTGTGAAATAACCTAACCACCCCTTCAGTCCCCAGGGAAGACAGAAGAAAAAAGAACTAACACAGAGTAGCTTCCCAACTACACACCTGCTGTTAGGTGAGAGAAAGAGGAATCATAACAAGATGTAGAGAGCAATGCTACAGTCCTGCACGGTGTTTTCCTCCACCTCTCCAAACCAGTGAGAAAGCAAAACATCACCCCTCAGACTAAGTTTGTCACAGCCATAACTGGTCCGGTGAACACTTTAGGAGAAATTACAGCAGAAGTAAAAAATGCAGCATAGGAGAAGAGTGCTGCATATCTGCATTGCAGACTCTGCAGTTTCCCAGAGGGACTGCACATCTTACTGCTGCCAAACTGCAGCCTTCTGTGCATCCATTAATGAACCGCCTTCTCACTCTCTGGATGTGATTTAGCCCACTTCAGGTCTTGGGAAGAGGAGGCAGATTTTTTCACTTTTATACAAAGAGGTATTAATATCTAAAGCTGGAGAGAGGCTTAATGACAGAAAAGTGACTCCCACAGATCTTGGAGTTCCCAGACACACAGGCAAGCTGCAAGAACCATATACATATATATATATATAAAAACATAAATGTATGTATGTATAGATGGATGGATGGATGTTGCTCAATATCAGTACAATACTGCCTCTGGGACAGGTAGTCAGGTATTTAATAACACCCACATCAAGGTTTGTCTCACACCCAATGGGTTAGCGTAACAGTCCAGCATCTTTTACAGGTCTTTGCTAAAGTTGCATCTCTTAAATATATTAAGATAAGCATCTTTTCATTTCATAAGTTAACAGTAAACACTTTGGACTGTGTATCCATAGAATGACAATCCAGCACTGCAATACTTTAGCTCTTTGGAGGTCCTCCCATCCAAGAAACTTTTAGAGAGCCAATAGGTCAGTTACAAGCAAACTGCCATAAAATAAAAGAAAATGGACATTTTTATAAATTAAATAGGGGAAATAATAAGCCAAACAGCCAATAAGCAAATAGCCAATATACTGCAATACCCAGAGCAAAATGTAGGTGAAGAAAAATCCTACAAAAATACTTCTGTCTTACGCCCAAGACACCACAGGTTCTGTATGTTCTTGGACAAGTCACACAACACACCATTGCTCTTCTTTTGAATTCCACCTAGTACAGAAAGCAATTACAGTCCATGGGTAAAAATAATCTGAACTTTTGACCAAAAATGCTTCCCATCACTTAAGAAAAGCAACAAGATTCTTCCAAGGACTATACATGCTGATTTTGTGTTCCTGTAGATTTTTTTGCCTGTCAGCTTCTTTGCTCTCTTCCTATCATCAAATTTTCTACCATTTACTCAAACCTGATAGGTTTTGTGCACTGATGATCTATTTCAGTACTTCCAGTGACTTCTGCAAACGTTTTCATCATTAGCTTATAGAAAAAATGAAACCGATGTTAAGTCACTTGCCTGAGGCCATGCACATAAACAGTGAAAAAGGGCAGAAACAGAGCAAAACAATACACTGATACGTAAGCTATGTCAGGAGCAGGTGGCTACTATGTTTGCAAAACATCAGAAATCATGACCTAACCTATAGCCTTTCTTTGGTCACAACACGAAATAAAGTTTTAGTTTAAAAGAAAAGAAAACATGCACTAAAAAGGCACATTCCTGTAATGAATAATACCAATCACAAACATATATTTTCTGGTAATTTTCATATGTACCAATCTAATTCTGTTAAAACACCAGATGGCACAGAAAGATTACATTACAGCCTAGGATTAAGGGGGTCAACAAGAGGTCCAATCCCATGTCCTCTGCCTGCTGCAGGGTTTTTGAATGGAGGGCTGTTTTAACACAGGACTCTTGTTTCTGCACCATTCTTCCTCATTTCAGGTTGGACACAGTTTCCCATTAAGGGGTATGAAGGGACAGTTACTTCTTGGAAGGTCACAGTAACATGAACAATTAAAGTGGCTTTTATAACGAACTCTTTTCGCTCTTTCACCTACAGAATTTTGTTTACAGAATTTGTTAAATCAAGTTCCCTTTTCATAGAAGTTTAAGGTAAATTAATATTACTTCTTTTTCATAAAAGGAAACCACTCAAGCTCTAGACATAAATACAAACAATGCAGATTACAATTATAATACAGAAAACAACCATTGTTCAGCTTCACGATTATAATCAGCACATTTAAAATAAGAAATTTTCTTGGCCCTACCAAGGCTCCTATGCCATTTACACCACTATATACAATTAGTTTCACATTTCTCAACATTTGTTGCATATTTCAAAGTGCCAAATTCTCAATTCTTAGCTCTCCAAAAATGCTAATAAAATAGAGGAACCTTGATCTGGGAAACAAGGACACACAAATGTAAGCAGAGGGGGGAAATGACTACTCACAGACACTAACATGCATTCAGTTAGACAGTGTTAGGAAATCATTCACTTCAAATACGGAAGCTCCCAAAGGCGTACTACAAAGCATGGATTTAACACCTCAGCCCTTTGTAATTATTATTTTGACTCTTAAGGGATAACCAAAAAGGTTTTTCCACTCAGATCCTTCTAAATATTTTCTTAGAGATTTGTTCCCCCTTTTCTTTCTTGTCTATCATGAAAGTTTTGTTTCTTTTCATAATGAAACCACTGAACTTCCTGCCAGCAGTCTGTAGTGCCTACCTACTACACCCATCAGGTAAGTTCTTCACCAAGTAGTTTACTTCTGCAAATAAACTGTAACTGTTGAATCTAATTGTCATCCCTGGCTGAATGAGATTAACAGGTGTAGGTAAATTCAAAACAGTAAGTAGGAGGACCAGTGTCTCCACATTTTGTGTGAACTACCTATACAATCAATCATCAGTGGAAGCCAGAAAATTGGTAATGTTGAAGAAAGCATACAGGCAAACACATGGAAAAATATCCCCTTAAAAATTGGCAAAACCAAAGAGGCTCTGTCTGATGTAAGAGGTCTCTGCACTACAGGTTCCTGGTGTTGATGTAAGAGGTCTCTGCACTACAGGTTCCTGGTGTTGCTAACCCACACAGGTAAGTGCTACCACGTGCCCTTACACTGCTCCCTTAAAATCACTGGCTTACTGTCCTGATACATGACGAGGGTTGGAGAGGCAGAGAAAGACATGCCCTGGCATCCCGGATAGCATATTTATTTTTTTTAATGAGAACTGTTTACCAGCTGTCCGTACTCCCTTGAAGGACAAAGGATGGTTTCTTGACCCCTCATTTTGATCAAGGACTTTGGACAAAAGAGGCCACTCAATGTGATGGCAGTGTCACAGAGGCACATTCCCAAAAAGACAGAAACAGAGGCCCTACCAAAGCTCCTGTGCCATTTAGACCACTATATACAATTAGTTTCACATTTCTCAATATTTTGCAAATTTCAAAGCCCCAAATTAAAGTCATAGATGAAGCTCTGCTTTTCAGAGCATGTTCCATAATGCCTTCTGGGCTCAGTGCTGTTTCCATGTGAGTTAGTTCCAGTCTTCTTTATCTGAGCAACACAGGATTTATTTACTCATTCTCTTGCAAATATAGTCATTGCATTTGTAATTGATTCTACTGTTGCACTGCAGCATTTCTCTGCAGAGCAAATGCGGTGCCAATAAATGCTAGACATTTAGTATCTAGATCTATTAAAAGGGTGTGAGAGATGTGCTAAAATTCTTATCAATTCTAAACTCAAAACCGCAAAACATGTTAAAATTGTTTTTTCAGGTTTATATTAGGAAAAAAGATGGTGGAAGAAAGGAAGAGGAAGATTGGGTTTTGGGGTTTTTTTTTGGTCTGGCAGTGTCAAAAAACAACGTACCTTCTAAATGCAGAGCAAGCTATACTGTAAAGCAGGACAGAAACATATCCCAGAATCCTTAGAGAAAGTACACTTGTGGAAAGTATAATTTTCTACTTGCAAATTATTTACCTAAACTGAGAATTCATTCAAAAGAACCCCCAGAAAATGATAAAGAATCTTGACTGTTAGCATACCATACAGTTGCTGCAGCAACTTGAGAGAACTCAATTTTCCCTCCTTCCTCATCTCCCTCAACTGCAATCTGAACATGCTACAACTTAAAACTTCAGAGATAAATTCTATGCAAATCCACAAATTTGGGGGAAAAATGTTTTAAAATTTTTTTAAAAATATTAAAAAGTCAGGAAGTCAAAAGAGTACATATTGATAGAGCAGCCCTTCTTTTCTGAACATATTATATACGATAAATATATTCTTCAGGTAATTTTGCCTTTATTTCATTGTATGCTCTGCTTGCCATAACTAACAAAATGGATGATCATTCTTTTGAGCAGGTCTGACCTCTTCACTGCCTCCTATGAACAAGTGCACCTAAAGCGAGGCTATGAAACAGAATACTATTTGTATTTAGCTAATATAAAAATTCTTTCAATATATGCCACACCAGTCCTCAATGTCATTCAGCTGATTACAAGGGCATTCTATTTTGCTTATCTATTAAAAACCCCAAACCTGTCAAGCACTTACTACACCTTGTTTTTCACCAAAATTTTTAACAGAATTATTCTAGTCACTGAAATAGTGAGAGCACTGTATTGGCAAAGGTGAAAGATTGGCAACTACCATAAGGCCAATAAAAATCTACACAGAGAGCTGTTCTGCAGTATCGCCCATTATAAATAAGGTGTAAGGTTCAAACCTTTCTTTCTCACTGTCACCCCTGTCACATGCACAAGCTTTTGAGTAACACTATCCATGAACAGCCAGCTTGTAGACAAACATTTTTTGAACTGTGCTATAAACATAATGCATTTAGACTATACCATACTTTCACTGCATTTTCAGGAACGTGTTCTAATCTGTATAAGAAACTTGCAAGAACAGCTGAGAGATTCTCAAGTGTCAGCTCTGCTGGAAGATAAGGTTTAGTACACAAGCTAATCAACAGCATTACGAAAATGAACAAGTATCTCCACTTTGCTTTTAATTTGGATGTTTTCCAAAGCCCAGATATTTGAAATCTTAGATTATACAATGAAATGTACTGATAACACATTTGCCAAAAGCCAGCAAGGCCTCATAAAGCCAAACATGGGTAAAGGAGACAAAGAGTTGCCTCACCAGTATGGGTGAAGTGCAACCACAAGATATCCTGACAAATCTCACTTGCTTTGATCTAGCTAGAACACAGCACCTTTACTGTGGTTACCCTGGTATCACAAACTTCAGCAGATCTAGGAACCAAAGGATGTACACAAAGTTCATCCTGGATTGTATGACTGTGGCTGAAGCCAAGGATGGTATCTTTAAGACTGCCCTTACTTGCAGCAGTCAGATGAAAGTCAGTACAAATATGCTGATGCACTTTGACTAAACCTGCTACGTACAACGTAGTCAAACCTGAAGTGGCCTGTGAGGATGTAACGGGATACAGTCACAGCTGACAGCAGCTGTGGAAACACTATTTTCAGACAAGGCTTAAACCATCATAGAGTGCTATATATTACACACATTCATATACAAATACAAAAAAATAAATACTCACCCTAACTTCATAAACATTATCTGAATAATCCACAGTCTGGCAGACATAGCTGTACCCTCGAGCTCTTGATGACAAGAACAACTGAAAATATTAAAGCCATATATGAGGGGAAATATAAAACATAAAGCACACTTATAACAATTATCAGCAAATTTCTTGCTACATCAAACTTACCTGAACAGAAATACTTAAAATATTTTTATTAGTTCCGAGAACACTACTGAAGAAAGCCAATATTTAGGGCTAACAACCTGTTGTTACAGAGTACTTACTTTTTTCTTGTAAGTTAAAAAGATTTTCATTTTTCCCTGCACCTATCTGCCCAGATAATTAGAGTCTTGTACAATTCCAGTATGACCTTAAGCTATTCAGACATGACTAATTTTTTCTGATGACTCTAGCTTCAGAAACAGAAAATACCTAATTGCTTTCACTACACCTGACAGAAATGCTATTCCCGGTATGGATTCAAGAGAACACTATTCAAGAGACATAATTTGGATCTACAATTTACAATTATTAACACAGTATAACAATCAATATCCAGACACCACCCCACCCTCACCACTTTGAACAGCCAAAGCTGAACACCCACAAAACACAGTGAGGAAAACGGATAGAGGAAAGTTCCCCTTTTTGTGCCAACAAAAATGGCCTAAAGCAATTGAAGTGCTCCTGTAGGGCCACTCCAAACCAAGCATGTTGCAAAAACCTGGACAGGAGAAGATAAAATTGACATTTGAGCAAGTTCCCATTGGAAAAAAGTACACTTGTCTAGAGCTGCACAAAGTTCAACATCAAGTTCCAATCTTGACATTCATAAATGTTATGATCCGAGATTGTGTAAAGCCAAGCAATCCCATTCTGTTAAGGATCAAAGAGAGACAGTAGTAGAGCAGACATAACCTTCGCAAACCACCCTCCCATATGTAGGCACTGACTGCTCTTACCACTAACCTCATTTCCATCTTAAGACTGAACTTGAGTATATTTTGGTGTCTCATCTTGCACACAGCACTAGGAGCGCAGTCAGATGCAAAGACAAGTGTCATCCAGGGAAAAAACCAACATAAAAAACCTTGTGAACCTCTGGACTTATCTGCTGCACATGTGTGTTAAAGCAGGTAAATGAAAGAACTGTCCACAGAAATTATCCCAGAAAAGGAACTGAACTACTTCTGCATCATCTAAGTAAATTTAAAAACTACTGTAACTAACTGTAACTCCAGTGTGGTCCCACATGGGCTCAAGCACATCCAATACTAATAGAGAAGGCCAGGGAAAGTTTTGTTTGCACTGTTACAGAAATCAAGTAATCTCTGCTGTGACCTACTGGATAATTCAACCGAGGTTCCCTTGGCAAAAGGCAGTAAATTGACTTCACCAGACTGCCTTGAAGTAGAATGAGAAATCCACGATTCTGTGACAAAATAGGGTCTATTTATTTGTGACTTCTGCATGTTCTAAGCAAAATTTGCTCCAAATTTGGATCTGAATTTGAATTCAATGTATGAGAGTCTTGCACTAGACTTGCAGTGCTTTATGACTTACCATTTAGCATAAGCTACTACAGATGAACAATAGAGCTTGCCATCAGGATGGTTATTTAAATACCATTTTAAAGGCATTTCGCATTCAAATTCTGTTCTCAGCAGTATCTGGAAACTTTACAATCATTCACAAAATACAAACAGTATCATTTTACTCATAACGACTTCATTAAAACTCATGTGAATTACAACAGTGGCACGGTGTATTGTAAACTTCATAGAGATGGAAGAAGAAGTTGCCTTGCTAAATGGAACTACTGAAACTTGAATGCCTTCCTCCTATCAGTCCCTAAGATCAAGAAAAGACACGTCCTGGAAATGCTGTATCCACTGCCTTAACATTGAGTAAGAACCTACCATTACAGAGAGCAGAAAAGTAGAAACTCTGCGTATAAAGTCATACAAAGAGCTTTCAGCATGTGAGCAACAAAATGTATTCGCAGTCCCATTAATTTTTATGTCAATTCAGTGACTTGGAAATGCCACTAATACAAGTGTTATCCTACAAGGAACATAGGTTTGAAAATTATTTGACTGCAAGTTTGGTATAATCCAGCTTATGGATAAAACAAACCAGTTTAAAAGAATAAGTGAAAAAGACAGGCATGGCAGTAACACTGCAGAATTAATTTCAAGAATTTCAGTTTTGGCCTGCCAAGATGACTGGATTTAATCTCTTCCTTCAACTATGCTTGGGTGTCAGTATTAAATTCTTTTGTACCTGTAGTACTTAGCTGAATAGTCCAAGAAAACAATTTAGACAAAATGATAACTAAAGTGTCATGGCTAAAATTTTACTAAACCATATCTTAAAGAGAGGCTGAAATCATTTTAGGATTAATGATTTTATTCTAGGACCTCTGGGAAAGGGTCAAAATACGGATCATCATCAGATATGCCATTTTTTCCTGGCAAAAGTACAGAACAGACCAGACATAGCTCTGCAATGCTGTAATTTTAACTGCTCTGCTCATTTGCTTACTTCTGGAAACAGATTTTGCAAATCTATGATCAGAGGTCTTCCAGGAAGAGAAGTCCTGATCCATGTAAGCAGTCACAGTAGCATAAACTTAGCATCAGCCATATTCTGTACAGCTATCCTTGAATAATAATTACCAAACTGTTGAGTAATCCCATTTAGCTACCACACAGCTGATCCACTGCACTGTTACTGCTCATTTCCTCTCTCCAGAAAATCTAACAAAAGAAAAATTCAGCAACACTGAAATTTGTTACAATTAACACACTCGGAACATTCCAAACCAAGTATTAGAAGTCTGGATCCTTTTATTTCTATTTATAGTTCACTTCATTTTTATTCTTATTCTAAAAGATAACTTGCAGAAAAGATACTCTTTCTCACTAGACAACAGACATCTGTATTTCTAAAAATTATAAAAACTTTGAAAGCATGAACAAACAGCTCAATGTCTAAAAAGATACATTCTGATATCCTTTAGGATTATTAAGATTTTAAAAAAGCATCAGTTACAGGGTTAAATCTACAGATTTTATTGTCTCCAATGTTTAGATTAAAATAAATCTAAGAAGAACTTGGAATACCTTGCACACAAATTCTTTCTGTAGACTGATTTAGTGCATTTATTCTCTAACAGAAACTACCTAGCTATAGATATACTCACCTCAAAGGCAAATCCTCATCTTTTTCAAGTCTGTGCAAAACATTCACTCTCAACAGACATCATGAATATACAAGAATATTTTCATTCTGACATCCTCAAACCTCAGTAAGAACTCCCTCTTGCAAAAGGGCATACACACCTCTTTGAAAATGAAGAAGTTGAGCAGAACCATTCCAAAGTTGTAAACAACCAACAGGAAGCGTAACTGGAAGGGCTCTCTCGTCTTCATCCATTTGGGGCCCAGCCAGACAGTGAGGAGATAAATAGTGCTTATAGTCAGTGTTGGAAACGGAGACTGCATCAAGGGCCAATCATCAACACGTTTGTCTGGGGGAGTGAAGCAAACAGAAGGAGTCAACAAGGTCTGAATAAAATAGATTCCATCATCACTTTAAGCATTGAATTTGTTAAGTATTATTTTCTCCTGGAATAGCTGCATCAGATAGCAGAAACACAATGCACTCATTCTTTCTAGGAAGGTTAAAGAAAACAGTTTTTTTAAAAAAACACTATATCACATTACCTCACACAGAGATTCATTATGTCATTCAAGCTCTGTTGTCTAGTTCTACAATCCAAAACAGTAACGCAAACAGTATCACATGAGCCCAAACACAAATCAACCCACTAATCCCCCAAACGAATTTTGCTTATGATGAATAGTGACTGGAGTGGCAGTATAACCAAATACTCAACACCACCTCAAATGAAAGATAAACAAATTTGGCAAAAAACTGATAAAACCAATTGCTTTTATTACTTTATAATTAGGCACTAGAAAGCTTCCTATGAAATTCATACAAGTTGTATGATGATAACCTCTGCTGTTTGTTGTAGGTCAGTCTCATGCTTCAGACAGAATACTAACAATGGTACCAGCACACAACCAAATAAAAGAGCTCAAAAGGGATGGTTCCAGTCAATCGGTGCTGCCATATGGGAAACAAAGGTTTCATTTACAGTCTCCTTCAGTCACTCACAGGATCCAGTTACATTACATACATTTCAGAGCTAAAAATATGCTATATTAATTTCTGGACCAGTATGAAAAAAGCACTCTTAGCTTGATGAACCAGTGACATCTAGGATTAGAAGATAGCTCTGCTAGAGGAGGGAAGCCAGACTGCAGGGACACCTCCTTACTTAGTCACCGCGTTGTCCCATGTGTCACATGCTCCCCCCTGCCCTGAAGGCTGATATCAAATGGTTGCATGAGATAAAAGGCAGCTATTTCATAACTATTAGAACTTCATATACTGGACAGCTCCATGACACTAACTGGATCATTTTCCAGTTGCTTGGGCCAGTTGCAGTTCATATGGAAATCACATCACAGGATTCCTTGGGAAGCTCAAGCATCTAGAACACCTACCTGGCTTCAGTCAACTGTGGGCAAACACACAAATGCAGCTGCCCAGAGATTTACCTAGAGGACAAGTTTCTTTTAGAGAACTGTAAATCGAAGACTGTGAAAAATCCCTATACCATAAATTAATTCCTGATCCCAGGCATGCAACCAGCAAGTTAGAAAACCCTTCTTATCAAGAAAATGAGGAACTGCAGTGCAATGAGGGAAGTACAGAACAGCATTGCCATTACTTCTTCTACACTTCTTTCTTGTTTCCTTTGTTGTCCTTAAGGCCACAAATTAGAACCCAATTTTATGAGCAAATTTCATGAGACCCTCTATTTCTAATGAACACCACATTGTGATCTAGAGAAAGAGAGCATGCAGAATACAAGTTCTTTTTACTTCCAGATGATTTAACAATAATAGCTGCACACTCCACGCAAGATGCTAGGAGGCCTAAAAGAAGTGGACAAGAAGAAAGGGAAAGTGGCCCAGCTGCTTCCATTATGGCTGTAAACACCAGAAGAGAGAATTCATCCTAATGGAAACCTCAAGCATGGAAACCTCAAGAATGGACACTGACGTTGCCAGAATTATGGGATTAAGCTGTGTGGCCACAGCCACCAAAAGAAGCCAAGGGTAAGGAATAAAGCGAGGAGTGGCAAAAATCAGAAAGATTGGCTATAGAAACACAGGCAGTAAAACAGGACTGAACAGAGTGAGAGAAGACAGTTACCTCTTAACTTTTCGGCAAGTTCCTGAAACCACATAGAATACTACCTAGCGAAGTTGAAATTACTGCTGCATTGCAATTATTACACTCTTATATCCTTTACACTTTAGTTCCTTCTTGCTTTTAGCAATTGTTCTACCAATCTGAATTTAAAAATAAAAGATAGCATCACTAAAAAAAATAAAAAGAGAACCTCATCATCTATCAAGTAACAGGCAAAGACCTATCACGAAAAAAGAAGAAAGGTGACAGTTAAGAGACAGCTCTGGGAATAATTAATAAGTGACATTCTTTAACCAAAATCTGTATCTCCCTTCACTGTAGTGTACAAAGACTTAATAGCAGGTGAGGCAACAAGAGACATTGTTGCCTTCCCAGGTTTCTCGTAGTAAACAATAAAAAGAGGATAAAGAGGAAAAGACACATTAGAGCATCTGTCCTCTATTTTCTAACACAGTGTTTCATGGTGTCTTACACACTGAAGTGACAATACAAAGAAATGCAAAAAAGGAAGATTTGAATTTTACCCAGGAGGTGAATGTTACCACCCACTGCTGAAAATAGGACCACCATGACCTATTCCATATTCCTTTTGTGGCAGGAGACAAAGATTTCTAGACTTCTAGGTGGAAGAATGAGGATTTGCTAGAGGGTGAAAGACAAAGGGAGAACTTATATTAGAACCCAGCCGCAAGTAGGCTTTGCCTCACACCTCAACAGCATTGTAAACAATTTTTCCACCTCCTTTCCATAAATACTACAAACTGAAGAACTTCACTGGAGAAAACCAAGAGATGCATTTCATTAACTCTGTCAACAACTTAAGAGCACCTGAGAAGCTGCCATTGCTCTTCCATACCATGATTTCAGCCTATTACTCTCCCTCTGCAAAGGGTTTTTGGACAGTGAGCCACCACATCTCAGAGACGTGTCTTGAAGTATTTACAGGAAAAACTTATATTACTGATACAAATCTCGTAACACTGCCCAGGGATTGCCATTTTGGGGGCTTGACCTCTTGTAGGACAATTAATTACACTTCAAACACAAAATGCCTGTATGAGAGGGAACAGAGTAGGCAATTCAGTTCTGGAGTACATCCTGGCCAAAACAGTAAAAGTCCATTCTACTGTGCTAAGTACGAACACCACTTTATGTTTATTTTAAGGGCATCTAGGAGACTCTACATATGATTATTTTTCATTAGTACTGTGGCATCAGAAAACATGATACTATTAATCCCACAATTTTTTCATCACAGGCTTTCTCCAGGATAATGCAAAGTAACTTGCTGCATTTTAAGTCAACTCCACGTATTATTGCACACAGAGTATTACAAAACCAATTCTATTTCAGTTTACCTGGCAAGCCTGCTTGTCCATATTCGATGCACACCCTTGCTCCAAACTTCTTTTCAGAAGCTCTCTTTCAAACCAAGATAAATTCACTATCTTAAGTCATCTGCTCAAGCGACAAACATTCCAAGCTACTCCAACACCTTCCTCCCTCCCATCCCCCACCCTGTTTTAGCAAAACAAGCATAATTTTGTGTCCTACTTACTAGCTGGTGCTGATGACCACAAAAGATTTCTGCAAATTACAGAGAACTGTGATAGCTTAAGGGGACATATGAGTGCATTAATTCCTGAAGTATTTCACACGGAACAGAGATATTTTAACATGAAAGATGAAGTAAGATTGAAATAAAAAAGGCCAGCTCCCTGAATTAAAAAAAATCCCTCCAACTGCTTTGAAGCAAAAAGACCAATGCCTTTACCTGATTAGAATTGACAGAGATTGACTGAATCTTTCAGGGGATTAATGCGTTTGTCTTTCAAATCCCAAGACCCAGATTCTAATTCGATCACAAATAAAATGTCTGCTGTGATGGCACAGCCTGTAGGACAGTGCACTTCTGGTAAGGTGGGAAAAGTTTTAGAACAAACACTTAGGGTTGCACTTTATAGTAAAAATGAATACAGCATACACCGAGGCATCTGCTAACATGCTCTTGATAGAAAATTACTGTTATATAAGGAAACAGTATGAAATATCTATATACACAAGGCTTTTCTGTCATTTTGTGTATATACATTTTATACTTTCACCTTGCAAAGACAAGAAACAAAAGAACTTATATATATGTATACCTATATATTTAAATGTAAGTATATCTATAATTATTATTTATATATTTATGAATAATTGAAATTGCCCTGAGGTACCTACCTTTGCAGGATGTAATTCTTTTTGAGGGGAAATTGACAAGAAATACACACATAAACCCCTTTGATTTCTTCCTTCAAAGCAAGAAGAGCAGGACCAGTGAAAAGGACTTGATATCCTGCCTTGTAATGTCTAAAGAGGACACAACCTACACTGAAATATAGGTCGCAAGTGAAGACGAATTTCAATAAATAAGGTTGCAGTGACGGTGTTCTAGCACTAAAAATCACCAGAAACTTTTGTAAAACATACTGTAATTGTTTTAATTCGCCAACATTTCTGTTAAATGTGATTCAGCATTTCCTTTCCAACAGAGAAGATTTTAAATGGTTCAATTTCCTGCACATTACGTAGCCTATGATCAATTTTTTTTCTTTTCTCAAGAAGTACAAACTTTAAAAAGAAGAAAACAAATGTACAGCACAGTCACTTTGACATTCACCTGGAGAAATGCTGAAACAGTACAATGGTAACTATCTGCTTTTGAAATCAGTTTTAGAGAAAGCATTACATTATTAAAATACATGATTTTTGAAATTCCCTGTGTTCATATTAGATTCAAAATAAATACTTAGTAAATCTTTATTCTTACTTTAGCAACATATGTATTCCTCAGCTATAAGGTCGCTACTCACTAATTTATCTGGAGAGACTTTCAAAGTTATTAATAGCTATTGATACTATTCTCAGCGCAAAGACACTTACAGTGCCAATCCAGCACATCCATCTGTCCGATTACATTTCTAAAGACACTGGAGAAACGATGGCAACTGTTTAAAAGTGGTTCTGTGAGAGCTCTCAGCTGATCACATTTATTTTAACAGAAGTATTCTCAAAGCCCAATCTCAAGTCCAAGAAAGATTTCCTTAAACAAGTCAAATTTTATCTCCACAGTATAAGGGAGGCAAACCAGTATTGCCTAATTGAAGTACTGTTCCATGAATCACAGTTTTAATTATCTAGGAATTTCCCACTTCTTCTTAGTTCCATTAGCAGCATAATTGAAAGTTATTACAAAATGAAAGCACATATCATGTAAAATAATGGGTGAGAAATGTAACTTCACACATCTTAAAATGTTTACAAAGCTCTCACGCTAGATCCCTTTACAGTACTTTTGTGTACCCTTCTCCCCCTTTTCTTTCTGGCCACATATAAATACACAATATACTTCTCCTCAACATTTTTCTTAGAAATACTGGTTCAGTCATGTAAATATTTACAAGTGAATATAAGATTCACTCTGGCTACAAAACCACTGCAGACTGGATCCATTGAAAGTAAACTTGAACAAGCATTTACCTGATCAGACCGTAGGCTTTTAAACTAAATTGAGTAATGCACCAGAATAATTTAAAAGTACACTTGCTGTTAGCAGTTTGTAGAGATTCCAAGAAGAATGTTCAGTCTTTGACTAACACCTCAGAACAACAGCTGAAGCTATAAACTTAGCCTTTAAAACAGTACATGATATGGGCTGCACAGCTTGAGTCTGAAGACTGATAGAGAACCACCATTGCTGAGTGAAAATTGAGATACCATATACTTTTGGATTGAGCATCTATAGAATTAAAAAATTTCGATTCACTTACATATTTTTATTTTAATAGAGCTATTCATATGGCTCAAAATTAATTTTTCTTTTAGGATTTCATTGCTTGAATTAACTTATCTGCTTTGATACTTCTGCTTTGATTATTCATTGCACAAATCACACTCTAATCCTCAATTCATGGAATTATAGATCACTGAAGTTGCAGAACACCTTCAAGATCATCGAGTCATGACTGAACACCACCATGTCAAATAGCCATAGCACTAAGTGCCATGTCCAGTCATTTCTTGAACTCCTCCAGGGATAGTGACTCCACTACTTCCTGGGGCAGCCCATTCCAATGTCTAACCACTCTTTCAGTGAAGAAATTTTTCTTGATGTCCAACCTGAACCTCCCCTGTCACAGCTTGGGGCCATTTTCTCTTGTCCTGTTGCTAATAATCTCAGTTCGTAAAGTTTTTTAATGAGAAATCCTATAATAGTAGATTGAAACTACTGCACGAACAAAAATGACAGCCCTATAGCCTCATCCATGTTTAAATCAGAAGAAAACTGGATCTCTTCTTAGGAGGGATTGTGCAGATAGATTGCTGCAGGAAAGCAAAAGGACGGAGACACAAGAATGCCCAGCTTATGCTTCTTACTTATCTATCATACTTGGCAGTGTCTGCAGTCTTCTGTCACTACAGGGATTTCTAAGGAGTCTGACAGGGTCAGAGATAACTGTACCTAACTCAGAAATAATCTAGTATCATCTACAAAATAAAGGCCATGAAGCTTCCCTTAACACACATATTAGCTAAGGCATCTTTCTTAGAATTTCCCATTTTAGTATAGGATACAACTTTTCAGAGGCAGAAAGCCCAGTAGAACATATTTTACAGTTTGCTGTAAAATGTTAACTAGACCCACTGCATAAAGTTGCTCTCTACATCCAAAGGAACTAGGATTAAACTTTAACTACTTCATTATAATTTTCTTTGCTAGACCTGTCATTTCAATGTTTTTCCTTCCTCAGTTGAATAGTTTTGGACAGTCATCAGGTCACTCACTAGCTGACTTTTTTTTTTAAAGTCATGGAATCATCTTCATGGCCCATCTCTGGATACTGCACAAACATTTAAATCACTCTTGCACTGGTTCTCAGGAACTGGTCAAGCCCCTGCTGCTTTGTCTCACAAAAAATTCTGTATTATCATAATGTCACAGCATCAGTGGTGGTTATGACTGGCAAGAAAACAAAGATTTGAGTATCAGAGAATCATGGAATGGCCTGGGCTGGAAGAGACCTCAAAGATCATCTTGTTCCAACCACTCCGCCATGGGCAACATACCATTAGAGGTTGCTCAGAGCCCCATCCAACCTGGCCTTGAATACTTCCAGGGATGGGGCACTCACAGGTTCTCTGGGCAACCTATTCCAGTGCCACAACACCCTCAGAGTAAAGAATTTCTTCCCATGTATGTTATTGGTAAAGCTAAGGATGACATGGCATAGGATGCTATATGGACAAAGGTTCCCAAAACCTGCCATAAAAAAGCATAACAGCTGACCTGGTTTAAGGTTGATTTTTTTTCTTTTTTATTAATTAATAGAACAGAACAGAGAAAGCAAGTTTATTTTGATCTTTGATTATAAATGGAAATAACTGTGTTAAGTATTTTGTCTATCCTTAAGATTTAAATAGTCAAGAACAAACTAATTTGTTTGGGTCAAGAACAAGAGACATCAAAATTTTATGGCAACACATTGTCATTTTAACAAGCCATAAAACATAAAAGTAAGGTGCAAAAATAAGAGTATTCAGCCTCAAGCGCAATGAATAATGAAAGCACATACTCTGAAAATCAAAACAATGAAACCCACATATTCCAAGCTTGCAGACAAAGCTGTACAAAATCCTGTTGTGGTAAGAAATAAGAGATGCCTGCCCCAAAACCAAAAGGACTGCAAGGCAAGACTAACAGGCACCACCTATAACCAGCTGTGGCTTTGTTTTGAATTTCAGGGATTGGTAATTGACTGCTTAGTCTTCTTAAAGATGTATACAGCAACATAAAATCAAAATGCCACACAGCTAAGTGCAACATTTCCTGCAGCTAATGAACACCTTTGTAATATGCATGTGTTTCATAAACTCCCATTAAAGTAACAGAAATGCCTAATCCAAATTTGCTGTTAAAAGGCCAGATGTATTTTAACTAGCCTTCCTGTTATTCTAACTAGCATTCTAGTCTTCTCAGGACTCCCATCACTCAGTCATTAATATAATATTGGTTTTGTGCCTGTATATAGCAATTATATGATACACTTGTTTCAAGCCAAGGATAATAACAGAATTACTATGAAGTTCAGGAGATATGACAATTTATCAAGTCTCAGGATTTTCAAGTCTAAAGAGGTTACCTTGCTCAAATTATATTTGATTTACCTCCTCCATTGATTACTTGTGGGGACAGTACAAATGCTCTGCTTCAAGGAATAATAAAAATACAATCCTCATAGAAGCTTACAAAAGATTTGCAAGATACAAGCCCTCAAGGCATGAAGCACTCTTCTGTTTGCCAAATCTTTGCTTCCAAACACCACAAATGCAAGATGCATTCCCAGTGCAGTAATACCTGCATGCCTTTCCTTAAATATTTTAAGTTATGGAATAAACAGATGAAAAAAAACAGAAACCCCAACCCAGCCACACAATGTAATTTTATAAACTAGCTGCAAACTTTATGATCCAGTCTATGTCTCGGTATTTCTAAAGCAATAAAAGCACTTTACAAAACACATTTTACAAAGCTTTCCTTCTGCTGAAGCTTTTATTCAACCTTTTCTGGTTTTTCCCAAAACAGCTTCTCAGAGCTTAGACTGGACATGCCATTACTTCACACAAAAGAGCTGGGGTTTGGTACTATGAAAATAGTTGTAGAAGTATCAGTAAGCAGTAATACAAACACAGGATTTATGCACACTCAATGCTGCAATAACAGATTAGTCTATTGGCCCACCCAGAGTTTTATAATGCTGAAGGGGATGATCATAGACACATTCTCCATAGACAGATATTGTTACTGGATTTCCTCAGTTTAAATGTAAATTCCTGGAAAAATGTGAAGGATTATTAACATCAGTTTAACAATAACTCTGCAAGGTCTTATCCACTGTAGAGACAAGTGTTACATACTCAGCATACATGGGACAGTAAATTCAGCACTGATACACATCTTGCTAATGTGTTAATGTTGTGGAAGGATAGTGATGCTTAACTATACAGCAAACATAAACAATATTGCTGCTCTTGTAACACAGTAATTCATCAGCAGATGAACATTTACAGACTTTTAAATTCAGTGCTTGAGCATGCATGAAAACCAGCAATGGCAAGTGAAATCTACCTAAGAATAATTCCAGAAAGCTACTGGAGAAAATTTGCAAGAAGCTGCACAGAAAGCTCTCTGGTAAACTACCTGTTTTTCTTGTTTGCATTACCACAAGGATGCTCCTCATCACATTGTTTTTACAGAAGGATGAATGAGAGGGGGATTTTGTTTTGATTAAAAACTACAAAAGGAGTTACTGAAATGCATTAGCTCTTCAAAGTTCAGAGGCAGAAGTAAATTTACAGTTGTGAGATACATTAGGTCTTCTGTTAGCTTAACACAAATACATCAGTCAAAGCTTCCAAGGGGAAAAAAAACTCTAAAACATTTAGAACTTAATTCCTCAACATCTCTTTAACATCAGCAAAAAAGACAAATCGGGGGTGAGGTACCAAACACCAGAAAAAGAGACTAATTTTTAAATGCTGATTTTCAAAATATGAGCTGAATGACAAAATGTTCTTAACCCAAAAATTATGAAAATAACGATCAATGTCTGAATTTTTCATTCAGTGAGTATACAGTAGCAAAATCTTCAGTTTGGAAGCTACAGAATGTCCATGCCCATATGACTGCTACAACTAAATCTTTTCACTTCTACAGTTGTGTTACCTTTCATGGTAACACATGTCCCCCAAGCTTCTCTAATGCTTTCTGCAATGAAGTTTCTCACTCTTGATAAAAAATTCATGGTCACTGAAACCAAGACTGGACAGAGTAGAAAGAAACCTGACCTAAATATCAAAGCATTTTGGGGTACTCTGTATGTCAGCACTTCTCTTGGACACATCTGTTCCTGGTAAAACACTAAATATTAAATGCAAACCATAGAAAATATGATTATGAAGTCTCCTATTTACAGCCCAGCTAGTCAATTTAACTACTAACTACTTTATTTTTTTCCTTACATTATCTTAAACCATTTAAAAGCAAGGTGTTACAATGATGTTCTAAGGATAGAAGGACATAAAATCATGTTAGAGAGAGAAGGTTTACTGGCTCAACAGAAAAAGTGAAAGACATGAGTTATAAATTCCCTTCTTCAAGCAATATTCTGGAAACATTTAGAAAGCAGTAAAACAATCCTCCTTATTGGTCATAACTGGGAGAAGAAAACAAGGAGATAACATCTATAAGAAGATAAAAAGAGAAAATAGAAGAACACCATAGTCGAGTATGTAAACTAAGCATAACATATGCAAGAGCTAGAAGAAGACACTTTCTAGATATAGCAGAAAGAGAACACGGGAATAGGAAAATATGATGGAAACAAACCAAACAGTCAAGAGCTCATGATTGTGCTGAAATTGGGAGTGAAACTAGAGATGTGGTGGTTTGATCCTGGCTGGAGGCCAGGTACCCACCAAAGCTGCTCTATCACTCCCCTCTCAGCAGGACAGGGGAGAGAAAATAGATGAAAAAACTCATGAGTTGAGATAAGGACAGGGAGAGATCACAAACTGATTACTGTCACGGACAAAACAGACGTGACTTGGGGAAATTACCTAACTTTACTACCAATCAAAATCTGAGTAGTATAATGAGAAGTAGAACAAATCTTAAAAGCACCTTTCCCCCAAAGCCTCCCTCCTTCCCAGGCTTAACTTAACTTTCTGATTGTCTACCTTCTCCCTGCCAGTGGCACAGGGAGACAGGGAATAGGGATTACAGTCAGATCATTGCATGTTGTTTCTGATGCTGCTTCTTCCTCAGGAGAAGTCTTTGTCCTGCTCCCGCATGGGGTCACTCTCACAAGAGACAATCCTTCATGAACTTCTCCAGCCTGAGTCCTTCCCACAGACTGCAGTTCTTCACAAACCAATCCAGCGTGGGATCCTTCCTGACAGAAGCCTGCCCCAGCACAGGCTTCCCACAGGGTCACAGCCTTCTTAAGGCATCCACCTGCTCTGGTGTGAGGCTGCTCCACAGGCCGCAGATGCATCTCTGCTGCCCTACGGGTCTCCACAGCCAGCAGGGCCACAGCTGCCTCACCATGGTCTCTCCCATGGGCTGCAGGGGAATCTCTGCTCTCATGCCTGGAGCACCTCCCCACCTTCCCTCACTGACTTCAGTGTCTGCTAAGTGGTCTGTCTCTTATATTCTCATTCCTCTCTTCTCTGGCTGCAATTACTTCTGCGCCATTTTTTCTTTCATCTTAAATATATTAGCGTAGAATGGCCTGGATTGGAAGGGACATTAAAGATCATCCATTTCAAACAACACTGTCATGAACAGGGATGCTTTCCACTAGACTGGGTTGCTCAGAACCCCATCTAACCTGGCCTTAAACATTCCCAGGAAGGGGGCATCCAGAGCTCATCTGTGCAACCTGTTCCAACATCTCACCATCTTCAGAATAAAGAATTTTTTCCTACAATTGAATCTAAACCTGCTCTCTTTCAGTTTGAAGCCATTCCCACTTACCGTATCACTACATGCCCTTGTAAAAAATTTCTCTCCATTTTTCTTGTAGGCTCCTTTCAGATACTGGAAGAGCACAATTAGGTCACCCCAAAGCCTTCTCTTTTCCAGGCTGAAAAATCCCAGTTCTCTTAGCCTTTCCTCGTAAGAGAGGTGCTCTGTCTCTCTAATCAACTTTGTGGCCCTGCTCTGGATTTGCTCCAACAGGTCAATGTCCGTTCTGTGCTGGGGACCCCAGAGGTGAAAGCTGTACTCAAGGTGGGGTCTCACAAGAGTGGAGTAGAGGGACAGACTCACCTGCCTCAGTCTGCTGGCCACACAGCTTTTGGTGGTGTGACTGTTGTCACAGAGATTTTACTACCATCACTGATTGGCTGAGCCTTGGCCAGCAGTGGGCCCATCTTGGGGTGGGCTGGCACTGGCTCTGTTGGACATGGGGGAAGCTTCTAGCATAGCCCCCCTAGTACCAAAACCTTGCCATGCAAACACAATATAAGGGAAGAATCCCATGGTACAAGCAGACACTATGCCACAGAGTGAACACTCCAGGGCAGGAGTTAAGGATCAAACCACTGAAATTATTTCAAGTGCCTAAAGAAAGAAGTTGAGTTGCAGGCACATAAGCAAAACAAAACCAAAAGCAGCTGATGCCCACAGGCGTTACTATCTTGCATCAAATGCAAGCCAAACTGAGGTAGCTTATTCTCCCTCATCTTCCATGACAGAAAGGTAATCTAGTTTGTGCTTATCTTGAGATCCAAGCACACACAAAGAGAGTTAATACAAACCACACTGCACTCTATTCATCTCTAGGCTTGCCTTGCAGCTACTTACTGTTTTGCCTACAAGCTAGGGTACAGTACTCAAAACCTCAACAGGGCTAACACCTAAGTATTGCCAAGCCTGAATTTCAGAGCTGCCTTCATTTACATCCTTAAAATTCCACATGAATTTGAAGTTCATACACTCAGAAGCACTTGAGTTTGACAACATTGTGCATAGCTGTACCCACTTGCCACCTAAACAAGATCCAGTAACTGTATTCAGCATCTACATCTTAAATGAAGTGTCAGTCAGACAATCCCACTCAAAGAGTTCCTTATGAAGTGCAATGGTAGCTCCAACTTGGTTTCCAAATACAGCTTGAGAAAGAGAAGCCTTGTCATATATTTACTAGTCAGAGAAGTCCTACCTTATGGATCAGATGTGTCCTTAAAATCAGACTGTCACAACTCCTGTGCTCTGGGAACACTCATATCAACACCCTTTAAAAGCCAAAGCTGTCATTCTTTTAATGGCCAATTCCTTTTAGATAAATTCAACCCCATTTGCCTTACCTCAAAATACCTCCCAGTACACACAACAGCATCTTCTCCTCCCTTAGTCTTGGATCCTAGCAAATTCTTCCTCTCAAAGTCCTCTCCATATCCGTTTGAAGTCTTTTAATTCATACACCTTTCATCTAAGTGCTCTCATAATCCATCTGAATCAAACAGCTCCAAAATCCTGCCTGAACTGGCAGAGGAAAAAGTATAGTCTTGCCTCACCCACTCCTCATGATTCCTGATCTACAAGACTTTAAAAGGAGCTGCATTCTATGTTCCCTAATTCCCTAACCTTCCTCTAATAACTGTTCTTACGCAGCCTTTGACACTCTCCCCTGGCTGCCCAGGACAGTATAGCATAGCTGCCTTGAATGCCACCCCTTCTGGCCTTCCCTGTCTAGAGCCATAGCCCTGCTCCGTGCCCCTTCACCCTGAGCACAGCACAAATGCAGAGGGACTCCTATAACTGTTAGTCAAGTTATCCCAGCTAGAGATAGCTACCCACGAACAAGAGCTCAGCCACTGTGCTTCATCAGTTTGCATAACCAGTGGAGTCTCCACGATGACCACATCTGCTTCATGCCCAGGATGTGCAACTGCTCAAGAATTCTTCACCTCTGGTTGCAGTATGTGGCTCTGAGACCACCGAGACTTGCACCTCACTAATGGCATGATGCCTCAACTGAGAAACATGATTTGCTGAGAACTCCACAACAGCAATTTACCATGTGCTGAAATTTTAAACATCTAGTCATTTGCCCTTCTGCAGCAGGTACCATGGTCATGTAATCACCTTGGTTAAATTCTGTATAAAGCCATTTCCTACTCTTTTTCCATGGATTCTCCTTTAAGAGCATGCATAACACCTCATTTCTTTCAAAGATTTCAAGACATGCTATCTACACAGCTTTAGAATGAATTTTTGAACAATCACTTATGTTCTTGATATTTTGTCTATACATTTTCTTTTGCTTCTGGAATGCCTAAGCGTATTGAACCAGAAGTTCATATCACATCCTTGCTGGTCCTCTTTGAAGGTTTTTTCTGTTTAACTTCTTTGCTGGAGCTGAGATTTGCAGATCAGCCCTGTAACTTCTTCTCCTTCATTTTAAGAAACAGAACTCTTCTACTCATAATGCAACTTCTCATCCATACAGTTAATTTTTCTTGACAATACTCCCTCATGATCGAGTTCTCAAAACTCAGTGATCCAAGATCTCTAAGCAGACACTTCCCCTTCAGTAATGTAATTTTCTAGCTGATGTTTCCATTTCCAAAGATACCTGGTATCTGTTTTGCATGATTATGTCTTTTGAGTTCTGCAATCTGATAAAATCTCCTAATGATGAAATGGGGGTAGAATTTCCCTTAAACACCCAGCAAATTGCCTTCAATACCAACTACTGTTTTTTTCGTCACTAATAAAGTTCCTCCCTCCACTAACTGGTAATTAAATGTGAAATGAGTCTAGTAAACTGGGATGCTCCTATGTCTCAGTTTGATTGACAGCAGACTCATACGATCTAGTCTTTAACATTCTTTACTTCCATAATCAATTTCTCCAAGTGCTGCTTTTGCCACAAGTTTTTTTCTTTGTGTCTCAGCCACAAGACAGTCAGTCAGCTTCTGATGTGTTTTTATCAGTCTAATCTTTGTGTTTTACCCACTCAGGGCCACAGACTAAAAAAACTGTTCCCTTGAGAAGAAAATTTTATCTGCAAGACAAGTTGTGCCAAATCACCAAGTCAAATGCTCAGCCAGCCCTCCGGAAGTTTAGGAACACATTCTGCTTGGTTTCTGAGAAAGAGTCTTCATGAACCTTAACCTCACCCTTCATTCCCTCTCCCCACCATCACCCTCTGAAGAACTTTCACTGGGATTCTATTTGCCTCCAGCTTTGGCACAAATCATCAAATACAAGGGACTACTTGCACTCGGAGTGTTCTGCTAAGCACCTCAGGGAACTTCTCAAGCAGAAACATTCGGGATTCTTTGGTCATACTTGGGTCCTCCATGGGAAAAGGAACAAGTGAAGAAGAAACATGTTTTGTTCTGGCTCTGTTCCCTGAACTGAAAAAGAAAATGAACCTGAACTTCCTGGGCAATTTAGAATTAGTCCCAAGATCTCCTGGCAAAAGCATTTACGGCAATCAGTGCTCTCAAGGAAGCTGCTCCACTGGTTCACTTTTTAGGCAAGCAGCTCTAAGTTTCCCGTCTTCTCCATCCTCACCGCCTTACACTCCTGATCCAACTGATAAATGCTACAATTGATGTTGCTCCTGAACAAGATGCTATGTAGAGACTACCCTACCACTGAAGTGAAAGTTTGCATCTCTCTCCTTTCCTACTGATGGAAAAAGTCTGTAATCTTATTAACTGCAACAGCTGTAAATAGTTGCTGTTCCAAAGCAGTCCCACGTGGCCTGAGATGGCCCTGCCTCCTTTAAACTCTTGAGCTCCAAGAACAATCATTCTCACCCAAAGTCAGTAAAGCCTTCTGTTCTTTAGCTCAGTGCATTCAAATTAACTAGGTCCCCTAAACAAATATTTTTGTACAATGTTTCACAAATCTTTCCAAGCCACAGTCTCCTATTCCCCCTCCCCAACTGATAATGGTCTCTTTACCCACGTTTTGAGATTTCCACACTCTTCTTTCCTGGATTGTGTCCTGAGTTATTCATCTTAATAGTTCCCCTGGACTCAGCCTGGAACCTCCCTTAAGTCACTTGCTCAGTCATCTAATCATACCCTTAATCCCTCCTGGCAGATCTAACCCCAACCAGCTACTCGAGCTGAGAGAAAGAAGGAAGCCCTGCCCTAGCTATTACATGGAACTGGTCCCATGCCCTTACAGAAATAAGGGCATGGAATTCCTAGATCATAGTTCCTGATAGTAACTGTTCCTCCGACCACCTTTTTCTCCTAATGACCACTAAGAGCACGTTTTTGACCTTTCAATCTCTTCTTGAAGTTTATGGCTTCCTAAATCATGTCCTTTAGCCTTCTAGATGAATATATGGTTACAATGGATTTTGGGCTTTCATGAAAGGGGTCTAAAAAGTAGTCAAGGAAGGAGAGAAAAAAGTAGTTTTTGAACAAATGAACAAGCAAAAGCATTAAGCAAAGGCTGAAAATGTATTTGATAATTTATATGGGGGAAAAGTCTGAACACTGCTATTATTCCCAAATGCAAGACTTAAAAAGCCAAAACCACAAACAAATCAGCTTCAGACAGCATGCTTAGTGCTAAAAGAAATTGTAACATCAACTCAAAATCCATTTAGGCTAATCATATACTTGGTCTTTTGGGGTTTTTTTGGTCTCAGAAAAGGTCAGTTATTTTTTAAATAGCACAAAGCAGGGGAGGAAAATGATCAAATCTTTAACGTGCAAAAATAAAGCAGCACAAGACTCAGTGGGATGTTCTGGCACAGTTCTACGCAAGTCTCATCACAGGAGTCCGAGGAAGCAGGAGAAAACACCTGCTGGCAGGACAATCCTGCTGAATACTGAGAACAGGGCTAAAGACAGACAGGTGTTCAATAAAAAATGGAAGTGGGAACTGGAGAGAATAAGTGTAGGAGTAGTAGTGGGAATAAAATTTCTTCACATTTTGTTGTGTAATTTTGCTGTGTAGTAGTGTTTCAGTATGATTTATTGTGTAATGCTATTGCATAGCATCATTTGTTGAGCAACTTTGCTGCGTGGTATAGTTTTTTATTTAATGATATTGAACATTAGGCAATGGTCTTGCATGCCATAATTTGTGTTTTCTGTTGAGCAACATCATTGTCATAGCTCTTAACACAAAGGTGAATTGCATGAATTCATAACAGTGCTGAATTCATGATTTTAACATATCATAGAATGGTTTGGGTTGGAAGGAACATTAAAGACCATCTTGTTCCAACCACCCTGCCATAGGCAGAGACACCTTCCACTACAATTTCAGAGCCCCATCCAACCTGGCCTTGAACAATTCCAGAGATGGGGCATCCACAGCTTCTCTGGGCAACCTGTTCCTGTGCCTCATCACCCTTGCAGTAGAATTTTTTTCCCTAATATCTCATCTAAACTGACTCTCTTTCGGTCTGAAGCTATTACCTTGTCCTATCATAACATGCCCTAGTAAAAGGTCCCTCTCCCGCGCTCTAGTTGCCCCCCTTTAGGTACTGGAACGATGCTGTATGTTCACTCAGAGATGGCAAATGGAGAAAATTATTTCTGTCTGAACAA
This sequence comes from Acanthiza pusilla, assembly GCA_036630365.1. Lineage (NCBI taxonomy): Eukaryota > Metazoa > Chordata > Aves > Passeriformes > Acanthizidae > Acanthiza > Acanthiza pusilla. The sequence continues at coordinate 24,602,651 of JAXCHO010000036.1, forward strand.
AGAAACATACAGAAAAGCAGCAAACTGAGCAGGTATTTTTGCAGAACTTAGAGCATAAAAAAATTATTTCACTGAACAGCCATGCAGCACTGCCTCATGAATAACACTTTCGTGTCCTGAGCTGCCTTGTAACTACAATGTGAGGTATTATATGTTTTGCCTATCTGTACATGACTGCAAAAACTAAAGGAAAACCTTGTTTCACATACTACTGGGTATAAGTAAGAACTGTAATGTGCTTTTCATGTGACTTAGGCTATACCCAAAACTAGCCTTGAAGGGACCCACTGCAATCCAGAATCTGAACAAGAAACTCCCCCCAAAACACGACTGATTTCTTCATTAAAACGGAATCCTGCATTAACAGCAACACTACTGAACTTAAAACAAAAATTAAAAATTTTCATTAGTAAATCAGTAAGACAAGCATATTTTAGGGGCAATAACAATGTCATCCTACTACTGTTTAACATTCGCCAAAGAAGCAGAAGGAAAAAAGTTTGGTCTATGTGTAGTATCTCTGTCAGTTACTTATCATTACATTATTTACATTTACTTGCTTTTTCTTCTTTTTTTTCCCAATCTGACCATTTTTGCTTACAAAAAAATGGTCTATAGACAGATTTAAATAACATGTTTGAAATTCAGGAAATATATCAGAACTTGCAGTATTTTTTTCAAAAAATCAAGTAATCTATAAGGATATCAACTCTGTACCCACATCTGTTTTCATATCCATCTAAAAATGTTATTGATTGACTAGAACAGCATCTCTTTCATGTGTTACCTGGCAGTGTATGAACAATTGTACGTTACAAGAGTAAGAGAAAGAGAGCAAACACTGGTAGATTACAATGCAGTGCTGCTGCAAGCATTTTTATTTGCTCTCATATTCTGGCAGTTTTTAAATACAGAAGGAAAAAAAACATGCATGCAGGCTCAATTTTTAAAATATTGCAAAACACAGAAGTTATGGGAAGGCAAATTGTGAAAGAAAGTGAGCTCTTTCCATCTATAACATAAGATTAATTTATTATCTGACAGATGGCAGTAGGGAGGGGGGCGGAAAAGCAAAGACTGCTGATGCAGTGAGCTTCCCGTCTGTAATGAAGGCCCCACATTCCCACTTATCACACTGCCACGAAATACATCCACAGTGGCATGCACTCCAGTTTTGCTCTATGTCTCCAAATAGCTAAACCTCATCGCTGTGTGGACAACGAAAAAATGAAGAAAACATCCAGAGAAGTCAGTGATCCTTCTGTCAGCTGCCCGTGGCTACTCACAATAGCAACTGTGAAAGCTGCGACTCCTTTCATTTGACACACGAGACAGGGCCATTCACGCTGACCAACAGCACTTCCAGAGCTACCGGTCACTGCAGCAAGATACCACCTCATCTGCTGTCCCAGCACTGAAAGCTGCTTTTGCACACTTCTCCATATGCCAAGACATTTACTCTTCCATCAGCATCTGCCACATTGCAGTCGTGGGGTGCCAGTACAGGAGTGGAGCATACCGAGAACGGAAAGCAGCAGAACCGACCCCAACGCATTTAATACAAAATGAAAAGCTTCGGCACTGACGGTAAGAACCACCTCCTCATTTCGCCTGCCGAACTCCACGCGATGCCGACACGGGGCTCCCACCTGCCGCAGAAGCCAAAGGCCGCCTGAGCTCCGGCACGACTTACCGGAGGGCCTCGCTTACCTCCGACACCAGATTCCCGTATGACCACCCCAGGGCTCGCCGCGGCGACAGCGAACCGGAGGAACCACGGCCCTGGCAAGCGGCTTTCGCTACGTCCACCCGCGGGTGCCCGGGGGACGCGCTCACCTTGCCGCGGATCGATGCCCCGCGCAGCCCGGGCCGCTCCATGGGATTACGGAGGATAAACAAACACCGCACCGAGCGCACCCGGAGGGGCGAGGAGGGCAGGCGGGAGCGGGGGGGTCTGGCCCCGCCGCGGCCCCGGTCCCGCGGGGCCGGAGCGCGCTCCGCGTCTCCCGGGAGACGGAGCCATTTTGAGCCGCTGCGCATCAGTGGCAGCGGGCGGGGGGCGCCGGGCACGGCGATGGCGGGGCCGGGGTCGGCGTGGCGCGTTACCTCGGATGCTCCAGGTCCAGCGGTAGAACTCGAGGGTGTCGTTCACCACGCTGGACACCAAGCCCATGGCGCTGGGGGGCTCGGCGGCGGCGGCACCCATGGTGAGCAGCAGCAGCAGCGGCGGAGCCGGCAGACCTGTCTCGGCGCGTGCGTCCGTGCCTCTGCGCCGGGGCTGCTGCTGCTGCTGCCCCTTCTACAGCCGGGGATGTGATTTAAATCTCTATCTCTCGGTATCTTCCCTCCAGACTCCGCCTCGCTCCCGTCACCGGCTCCCGTGCCCCGCGGGCAGGGTGGAGGGCGCGGAGGCGGGGGGCGGCGCGGCGGCGGCCGCGGCTCCGCAGCTCGGTGCTCGCAGCTCGGTGCGCAGCGCCCGGCGCGGTGCGGGCGGGGGCGTCACGTGGCCGCCGTCCCGCTGCCCGCCGGCGGCGCCCGCGGTGCGCGGCCCCACGGCCCGGCCCGGCCGCGCAGGCGCCCGCGGCCCCGGCAGGTGCGGGCGGCGCGGCGACCCCGCTCCTCCTCCCGCGGAGGGCGTGCGGGATGCCGAGGAGGCGCTTGTTAGTGCAGTTTGGCTTTTTATTTTCAAATAGGTTGTGGGATTTTTAGGAGATAGGGGGAAAATGAGTATTTCGGCCAACTCTTATTTCTTTTCTTTGCTCTTTGTAGCAGTTTGGATTTATCTTCTCTCTTCCCCTCCTGTTCCCCCCAACAGCCAGCGGTGCTGGCATTACCTCCGTCTGTGCGTACTGAGGTATCGGCGCCTCTGCTGCTTCCAGGAGCCGCCGCTAAAATCCCTTCTCCTCCCAGCACGGATAACACCAGCAACCGCAACGGGACCTCGCTACCTCCCTGCCCCACCGCCTGGTGGCACTTCCCTGGCCAGCCTTCTCCAGGCGCCACCCAGCTGCCCTTCGCACATCTCCCCTTGTCTCCTGGACCGAGGCCTTTATGGTCGCTTCATGGAACAGAGCGATTCAGCTGCCCGGAGTGTTGCTGGGTGCTGCAGGAGAAGGAGCATCCTTTCTGCACCCTGCGTTTCAGCTCCAGCAAACCCTCTGTCTGGTGTGAGGGCACCAGCTACTCCTCACACCCTTTGCTTCTTAGCTCCTCCTGCCAGCTTGTCTCTCCCATGATCTTGCATAGAGCAGATGGCTGTGTGACACGCTCGGGAGTGAGGGGCAGGAGGGGACCTGCTCCACCCAAGTTGCAAGCTTTCCTCCTAGCAGGTAGCAGATCCGATGCTATCTGCCTCTCCCTCCTCCGGTGCAGCAGCACCTCTGTCACTTGTCACTTGGTCTTGGTGAGCACAGCTTGCACTCCTTTTCCTGGGTGAGTCACCCCTGGCATAGCTCCTGCGCTGCTCTGGCTGCTGCGATCCCGATCCCAGCGCTGTGGACGGGACAGGCACACTGCCCATCACTAGTTACTCCACTGGAAGCAGAGGCACTGCACCAAAACCAGGTGGTTGGGAGTAGGGATCACCTACGCTGGGAAAAGGAAAAGGAGCTATGTCATGTCAACACCTGGAGGCCTCGATGGACAGGGGAGTCCAGCTTATCCCAATGCTGCCTAAAAATTGGAGCAAAGCAAGGTTATCGCATGTGGATGTATGGACAGCTGCTGCTTTCCTCACGTGAGAAGAGTCAATCAAAATTCTGCATGAATTACACTGACTTGAATGATGCCTTATTTTGATGGCGCTGATCATGGCAGAAGGTCTCGTGAGAGCTCTGGAATGGATCTGTCACTGGGTAGGGCAAAGTGGACACCAACCTGCTTCCCAAGCTGCAGGCAGACAGTGTAGTGTTAGCTCTGGTTCCTGTGACTCCAATAGGTGAAACCACTGGAGTGTATTGTTGGACATTTAGAATCTTGATATGTGGTTAGCATTGTCTAAAGCACAGCTTCAGAACTTTTTTTAACATTATCATTTAAATCAAAAGGAAACAAGGAGATTGAGTCATAATCCTCAAATTGGTATGTGGCCATTTGCCTTGGCCACAGGCTTGAAACAGAATGGGCTACTGAGTGAATCAACATGACAAAGGTTCACATTCCCCTGCCCTGTTGGGCAAGACGTGGACTAAAGAGAGTGCCATCAACACAAAGAGTGAAAATCCACAGTCTACCAAAGAACAAAAAACGAATGAGACATATTAGCAATATGAATACATATTCATGTTAATAATTACTTACATTATAGCCTAGATATGCTTACTTCTTTATTAGAATGTTTATTCTGTGGAAGTATTTTTTCACAATTGACACCAATAATTATTGTTTATAAAATGTTTATATGATCCCATTTACTGTTTCATCTATTTCCAATTAGATAACTTTTCTTGATGGCAATTAAATCCTTTTTATTAGCAATGTGATCGTACATAGATAATTTTACAGAGCAATTAAGCCTTGAGAGGAGCTGCAACTGAGTTGCAGATCTTGGACAACAGGGAGAAGATGAACTATCTAACCAGAGTAGCTTCCTCTGTGCTTTGAGATTGCCTTTAAAAAATGTGCTGAAATGTATGACTAACTATTTTCATTAGTTTAACTTTCAGCCTGCAAATATGTGGAAGTGCTTTTAAGATTTGGTCTGTGTCTGGGGCTTCCAAACACATCCCAGCTAGTTTCCTACATTTGTGCACCCAGCAGGATGTGTTGGCTGAGACCATATCTTCTACTTAAAGAGTGCAGAAGGAGGAAGGCATCCAAAAGCGTAGTTTCAAAGCATCCTTCAAGGAAATCTGCAGCATGGTCGTCAGAAAAATGTGATTTTTCAATATCATTAATTAGCCAGCGTTGTGATCTTCTGCTTGGGAATCTGCATTTCTCAGATCATACTGCAGCCTGGAAAGGAGAGGGGGGAGGGGGCAAGGGGAATGCACCACCACCATATGTTCCTAAAACCTGGACATCTTAGATTGGCAAATTTCTGCCAGAAAAAGGCAAATCTGTGGCAGCTGACCCCAGAGGAACACACACATGAATTCCCAGCTGTGTTGTAGCCATTTGGCTGTTGCTCTAGGGTGCTTGTGCTGGCAGTTGTGTGCTTTGGGAAGGGTGCAGAAGGTAACAGGAAGTTTTGGGACAGGTGCCTCAAGGAAAGTTTCCTCCCAGTTCCCATCCAGATACAAACAATTAATATTTCTTGCAGATATTTTTGTTTAAAACCCCCAATGATATCTCATTTCAGAACTGTTTCACGCCATTTTCTGCTTCTTCATGAAGCAAATAAATAACGATAGAAATGTTACAAATTCCAGATGATCACTGCCTTTAGTAATGCTCATAAAAATGCATTTATTCGCTAATTTCAGTGAAGCATATTCTATCATAATGCTTGATGAATCAGCACATGCTTCTGTACTAGTTGAAAGTATTCCCACTCAGCTTTTGCTTCAGGTTAGCAATGAAATTGCTGTAAGGGGAAAATGTAATGCAGGTGTGTTTGGTAATATTTATGGAGTTTAGTAGGAAGAAAGCAGTCAGAACTTTGTATGTTGCTGCCAGTGATCCCTCCAGGCAGCTCAGCAAAAGACAAAAACAGCAGTGAAAGAACTCTGCCTTGCTACAAAGAGAATCCCTACAACCAGGAACTTACCTGGTGGGAAAGCATAAAATTGTTTGAATCAGCGCATTTGACAGATCTAAATGTTACATGATGTGGTAAGGGACAACCTATTCACTTATCAGTAGAGAAAGCATATAAAGTATTATATGTGTCAAGCATGACCAAATTTAAATGCTGAAAATGTGTTCTGAAATGTGTTCTGATTAACTATTGAATTCTCATATTTTTTCATTTGGTTCCATCAATGTCTTAAGAGGGAAAATTATTAAATAAGTTACCACATTAATTTGCAGTGCATGGGATTTTCTTGCCCAGCCTGTCCAATTGCTATGCTCCTTGCTTTAAAGCTTTTGAGCTGAAATGCCTTGTAAAGACTGCTGGCTGAGCCAAAAGAAGCTATTTGATTTTGAATCAATGAGTACAGGCCTCAAGTGTATTCATATGCAATAGTACAACTGCTATCTGCTTCAATACAAAGGCTGATTTAAGGCAGCTTTATACTATACAAGCTTAAAAGAAGCTCTTTTCATACAACCATAATTTAAAAAAACAATAACATTAAAACCAACAATGTGTCTTTCAGCACTAATTAATTTTTTTTGTCTATTACGTAACATACTGTTAACTCCATCATTTGAGGTGGGGTAACTGCACACAGGGATTACACAGATTTTGCACAGAGAGTCTTCAATAGAATCTGAAACAGATCCTGTTCTTTGTCTTCTAAACCATCTGCTAGATGCCATCTGTCCTTCCATACATTTAACTGCATCAAAATAATTTTTTTCCAAACCAAATATATAGGAGTGATGCATCAGAAAGTATCCAGAGATGTTAATTCTCAGTGCAGGCTTTGCCCAAAACTTACCTTTGGATGTAAGTTCCCACAAGGTTGCACCTCACGGCACTGAACTGAATTTCTTGTATGTTCATGTTTTGAACATCAGCCATTTTTGCTGTGGCTTTATCTGAAATATGAGAATTAAAGTATGTTTAATATCCTGGTTTAAATGGTCAAGGGCCAGACCGAACATTCCCACTGAAGTAGATGCAAGTTTTGTTTCCACAGGACTTTCTATACATATTGACATTTCTTCTTCATCTTTCTACATCAAACTTTGGCACCAAGAAGAAGATGAGGGAAGTGGTGGACAGCTTTCTCCCAAGCTACATCAGGCTTTACTCTCAAGTAAACTGTGGGTTGATTCAGGATCATTGTATTTATAGGTTTTTTTCTAAACTGTAGAACTAACCCCATTTACTGCGGCCTGGGCAGAGACTGGAAGTGTTGTCCTGCAGTGCTGGGCTGCATTCAGCTTAAACTGCTGCTGTGTAGTACTGGTTCAGAAGAGGAGTTATTAATCCTGTGTTTCCCAGCGCCATTCTGAGAGATTAATTTATAATTGATTCCCCTGTGGGAGACGTCACTAACCGTGAAGCTAATGTGTATGTACAGAATTTGAGATGTGTTGTATACCCAGCAGGTACACATACGTTTGTAGCTTTACCTGCGTTTCAGCTTCCTGTTAAAAATGAGTGCTCAACAGGCATAAGGATGATAAAAACCTGTATATATACTATCTCACTCTGCCTTAATGATACTTTTCTTACATGGTTTCTCATACTTTTACACAGCTAAGATTTTTATCTGCAGTGATATCTGTCACAGCATCTATCATTTGTGAGGTGTGGCAAGCACGCTTTTGCAATGAGGGCTTCATATGTGCACATGCTGGAGAAGGATGATGCTAAACTATGGGCTGATGTTTTGAGGGCACTGTGTTGAAATGACAGCAACATGTATAGTCAGATCTGCAGCATGTCACTAACAACCAAATCCAGCCTTTTCCATAGGTGTGTGTCACTGCTACTGCACCCACTTCACTGGGTGTGTCAGCCTCCTGAAGGCGTGTAGCTGTTTGTAGGGATGATCTTGCACCTTTGCTTCTGCACTAGTAATGGCCTGAAATGTAGGGCATAGTCCCCTGCAGAAGCCGCTTATAGCAATGTAGTGAGGTGGAAGGGCGTTGGTTACGCAAGCTGGGTGCCATTGTGCTCTCTCCAGCTGTCGCTGTGTGAGCATGGGTGGTAACGATGGTGCTGCCCATAGCCTTTATCTGTGTGCTGTGTGGAGAACAAAATTGTGGCAAAGGAGTTTCATAAAGGCTGTGTCAGCCTCTGGGCCTCTGAACTGGTGTGACCCGGTGCACGTTCCGCCTTTCGCTCTGCCAGGGGGATATGCTGTGGATCTGCATGCTGTTGATGGACAGCTGGAGTGCCAGTCCTCATTGTAGGTGTGTTGTCTTATCCTCAGAAGACCATGTGAAAGTATTTGCCACAGGCTTATACATTTTATAAACAGTAGGTTAGCCATATAGCCCTACTGAGATAATCTGGCATTATTGACTTCATTTGATGTATGGTGAAGCCAAGCCTAGAGAAAAGTGATGCCAGTGGATCTTGCACCTTTGGAATAGAATAGAGCAAAGATTTTTGGGATGTTCCTTAAGCTAGCTACGTCTTGGCCACTCACTGGAATAAACCTGTGGTTCACTGGTCTTTCCAGTGTCATATTCAGGCATGGGCATGAGCCTCAGGGACCCTACTTGGGAAGAACCTGAAGATCCACTAGGTAGTTGTAGGCAAGACAGACGCATAGCAAACATAACACTTCCTATACTGTATAGTGAAATTCCAAATTTTTTACTAAACATAGGAGAGTTTTTGCTCTGAGTTTTCATGCGGTGACTACTGTAAATCTTTTAGTTGTCAGGGTTTGCAGCAGAGAACTTTGTAGTGGTTGTGTGTGTGTGTGTGTGTGTGTGTGTGTATCTCTGTGTGTGTGTATAACACAATAGTGTTTTAAGAGAAAGAGCAAGAGCAGGAAAAGATAGTAGAGCATGAATATTTAGTTGTTGAAATCAGAAGTACAGTCATTACCTTGTAAAGGGCCTTGGAATCATCTACCACATCCTGTGCACACTCAGCAGCAAGTTGCCATGCATCTATCTCTCCTGCCTGGGGATAGGCAGGGAAATCCCCAGGGAGGGCTGCTGTGCAGGCATACTGTGCTTCCTGCTGGGATTTGCACTGCCCATTACAGGGTGTTGTGGCACTGGGCTTGGTGTTAGCCTCTGAGCCATCCATTCTTAGCGCAAGAGGCAATTAATACTCAGGAAGATTTTACCAGGATTACAAAGCTCTGGTGGGAATGAAGTCACCTGTCCCCAAGGTAAGAGTCACAGCCCTACGTGGCAGATAAAGGGACTCCCAAAAGGGAAGCCGACACCTTAAACTGTCGTGTTTTTTGAAAGACAATTATTGCATATGAGTAGGTGCACAAAATAAGCACATTTTATCTCTATGCACATTTTATGAGCTCTGTATCTACCCACAAATCTTTATTTTGCCTCAGGTCTTGTCTCAAAATGTTAGGTCTTATCTATGTAATGGAGCAGGATGCTTCAATCCAAAACCTGGGAAGTCTGACATTGGAAGAGAATCTATCTGTTAGAGTAAGTATTAAAGTATGTCCAAATGACAAAGGCCAATCAGATACTGTAATACCTGCTGAAAAATTTCAGGTAATGGGAGGCTCATGGACACAGAAGGATAGCTCTGTATCTGAATTATTTCAAGAATTAATGAATCAATACTTGGAACAGATCCCATGTAAATGAACAGGACTCCGTGGAATTCAGTAGAATCTTTATGGACACCGATTTTATGTTGTTTACAGCATAAGAAATATACCAACAGAAATACACCAACAGAAATATACTACTTGCCTTTTCATTGAGAAAGTGGACAATGGGAGTGAGGCCAAGGATGCTGCACTATAAGAGTACAATAAAATATTTATAGCAATTTATTCTTAGGATCAATTTATTGATATATGTCAAGATGAAGGAAAAATTTCTTATTTTTAAATAAGCTTCTGGAATAATAAAAATTGTTTTTATTTCTGCCTAGCTGATTCTAATAACAAAAGAACCAGGCTTGTTTGGTCTAGACCTAGTAAGCCATAAGATTTGAAGATGGAAAGCAAAAGATGCAAGTAGTAATATCAACTCTGAACTTAAAAAAAAAGGGGACTTCAAGGAGATTATTTTTGTGCAAGTTCCTGGGAGCTGCTCCTTTGAAGGAAAAGGAGCCCAGGAGAGTGAGTCTCAAACCATGCGAAGCATCAGCTTCTGTCTGCAGGACATGATGCAGGTGTGAAGAGCCCAGACTACCAAATGGGGAGCTCCTGACAGGGTTTAGATGGAATAAAGGAATCCTATGGGAGACAGAAGAAGGGATGGGCTGCTCAAGATAAATACAGAAGGAATGCCCAAGTCTGAAATGATTGAATTCAGAAAACCAAAGACTAGCCAGAGTAAAAACTGCTGAAGTACATGAAGGAAGCAGCAAGAGGAAGAATAAGGCCAAGTGAACAGGTAGCCTAGTAATGAAGGAGACAGGCTGAGGTTTTTACATCGAGTTTCTACTGATAAAATTTGTTCTCAGGCTTCCCATATGTTTGGAATATAACCAGTGTTAGAGGAAGACTGAGTTAGGGATTACTCAAGCAACTTGAACACAGAGCCAAGCAGGATGCATGGCTGATAATACTGCAAGGCTGTTCTTTATCTCTTCAAGAGGTTACAGTGATCAGAAGTTCCCAATGACTGCAGAAGCAAATGCCACACTCATCTTCCAGGATGACGAGGAGGAAGAATTGGGGAAATAGAGGCCACCTGGGTTTACTTTCATCTGTGTGGAGGTTAAGGAGAAAATCCTTGTGTAGGCCATGTCCAGGCACATAAGAGAGAAGAAAGTGATTGGGAAAAAACCATTATGGATTTACCAATTGCAAATTGTGCTTGACCAACCTAATAGCATTCTACATTGTAATGACTGGATTAGAAGACAAGGGCAGAATAGTGGATGCCCTTCACTTTGGAGAGCTTTTAACTGTGCTCTTAACAGCATCTTTGGACCTAAGCTAGAGAGATAGGGACTAGCTGGGTGAATTAAAGTGAGTGAAAAAAAAGGCTGGAGCAACAGGCTGAGAATGATGTGGTATCTGTTTACAAGTGGTATTCCTTGGGCATTCATATTTGGACCAATAAGAACATCTCCATTCGTGGCTTTGACAATGGAACAGTATGTATCTGCCTCAAGTTCACAGATGATATCCAGCTGGAGGGAGCAGTCATAGTGCTGGATGATATGTCTGCTGTTGGAGTCACCTTGACAAGCAGAAGAAATGGGCTGACAAACATTTTATGAAATTCAACAAATGCAGTTCTGCAGCTTGGACAGAACAACACCATGCAACAGTACCAGTATCTATACAGTATATATGATATATAACAGCATTCATTTTACCAGCATGCTCTAGGAAGGGTACCTGTAGGTAGAGGGTTAGCTCCAGGGGTGTAGTCAAATTCCACAAAGGCTATTTAACTACAGAAGGGAAATGATACTTTTAATTTTTTTACAGTTTTACACAGTACAATATTGGCACCTAAAGAAAAAGGCAGTGTAGGACAGTACCTGACTATGAGAACCTATCTCCTGTATTTTGCTGACACAGAGGTAAGGGAGTGCATCAGAAACTTCTGCCAAAGTGCAGGTCCATGCGTAACCCAGTGCCAGCCCAGAGCTGCTTAGTGGCTGCAGTGGAGAGGACACCGCCCTCAGACCTGCTGGTTATTGTGCCAAGAAGCAGATGAAACATCTGTCTTGGTTGCTGTCACCATCTCTGCTCTGTTTTCAGCCCAGACTGGCTGCCTATCAAGTAGCTTCCATTTAACTTCCTGCAGCAAAGTAAAAGAAGTCATACCTTCTATCTCTGTGGCATACAGGAGTTTCCATTTCTCTCATTTTCTGAATTAATTACTTAAAAGTTTTTATTTATCATAATTTTTTCTTGACTGAATTTCCAGTTGCAACTTTTATACTTTCTCAGCCCTCTTGTATAGATCAGTCTATTGTCAGTAATCTCTTCTCTGTGTAGGTGTTCAATTCCTATGTCTTCATTTAGCAACTTCTTGATTTTTTATTGGCCTGCAAACCAGATTAGTCTTATTTTGATGGTTAGTGTTAGGCACATTCCAGATGTTATATAATTCACCAAAGTTTTTGCAAGTTTTTAGTATATTTGTAGAAATGTGTATGTCAGATCTATCAATGGTATCTCAGAAATTATTGTATTCCATATAGCTGATGGTCCATTTGCAGTTACCCTTACTGTCACATAGCTACTTGCTAATCCATAGACATTAAATTAACTAATTTTTTCATCTCTAATTTTTTTCCTAAACTCATGTAATTCAGATGCTTACAGAAGCTGTATCTTATATACTAATGTCATTACCTCTATTGGCCAGACTTCTGATCTTCAAATAATAAGCCTATCTAACAATTATTTCACAATACCAGGTTGGTGGCCATTAATTGCTTACACATTTTATTTTTGCTTTAGTGAAATCAATTTCTGCCTTTTTAATTGAGTCCTGAACCCAAGTCATGCTAATGAGTTACAAGTTTGTGAAATCAACCACTTTAATATTTGAACATGTTTTCTCTAATGCACATTACATTAACAAGTGTTTCAAGATTAGAAAAAAATCAACTTTAATATTTAAGGGAGTTATTTCGCTGAGTATTTTAATGCTTTAATCCTCTTGGGCTCTGAATTTTCCATTTCTGTGCTGTTTGGGTTTTTTTAATATTACCAATATAATTAAAGATCTGCAGCCATTAAATTACAATATTACTTCAAGTGTTTCAAATGGGGTAGCTTTACTTGGTGACTTGTGAAGTGGCTAGGTGGGATGCAAACTGTATTCTGTTCCATGTGTACTGCATTTAATGTGTCAGAATTGACAGAAAAGTCTTTGTTTGACAAGTTTAAATCTATTTCTAGATGTAGTTTATATATATATATTTTTTTTTCTCATATGTGCAAAAGGACACAGGTTACAATGTGACATGTCCTGAGCTATCCCACAGGACATCATACAGGATTTATGATCAGGTAATGTTTATAATCCCAAATTTACTCAAATTCACAGATGATACAGATTAAGTCATACTGTAAAGGAATATTTGTGAGTGTAGAGGTCTAATGATAACCACAAATATGCTACTGTATAGGAATGGTAATAATAATAACAGCAGTAACAATACAGCCAGAATATCCAATATGGTCATCACAGGAGTTTTTGCAAGACCGTTTTACCTAGAAAATCAAATACTAAACCATATATAGCATTTATAGCAACTTTTATTGCCACTTAGGCTCAGATTCCAGATGAATGTATAGAGATTTTTCTTGCATGACAATATCAAACACATTAGAATATCTTGCAGTATATCCTAAAATGTGAATATTCTGAATGTCTAACACATGTATAAATGAAATTTAATCTATGAGTCGGATACATCCACTGTATAACAGCTATGGATTATAGGAGGTTTAGAAAATAGTCTGTTAATTGCCAATAGTTTATCTGTATGCCATAGTGACTAGAACTGGAACCTTTATCACACCTACAGCAGGAACATAGCCCTCAGTACAAAGGCCTTGCAAAATAAGCTTGGATAAAAATATCTTGCAGGCAAGTCCGATATTGGCAGTTTCAAAACACTCTGACATGGTTGCATGAAAAATATTTTGGCCATAGGAGGGAAGGCTAGGGAAAATGGCATCTGGTCCACGTTATGGGTAGAGGCTGCCAAGAAAACATTCCTATATAGGTATAGTGACCTATAGCAATGACTCACTGATCCTACTGATGTTTAAATGGGTACCTGAGGTGATTCCACCTCTTTCTGCTCTTCCTACTCCTCCTTTCCTTTTTCCAAATGTGAGCTCAGCTCTGATGTTAAGCTTAAATAGATTCTTGCTGTGTATTCAATTTCTGCGGTTAGGGCTTGCCATGCATCCAATGAAGAAACCTGAGCTCATGCCTGCAGGACTTGGAGTTTCCAGAGTCTCCAGGTGATTCTCCAGTGTCATGTCTGTACACTTAAAAACACAGTGTAATAAGAATCCAGATGTGCAATAACAAAGCTGGGTATACACTTGTATATTTTTTGGTATGTGGTTGTCCAACTTGACTTTAAAGGATATGGTGGGTACAGTATAGGTGATATTTTAGCCCTATCATTCTTATGAATAAGTAATTAATAGTAGCAGTTGATTGTTCAAATGGGTAAGTTGGTGCTTAGTCTCGCTTTCCTTTGTGCACCTGCATATCCTCTGTGAGCTGCTCCAGGTTTCATAGCCAGTGGGAAGAAATAGATACTTGCAGAGGAAGATGTTTTTTACCACCCTAGATAAGGAAGATGTATTTTACCACCCTTAGATTAAAAGAAGTCATTGCCTGAGGTTTTCTGCCTCTATTAATAATATAAAAAGCCTAGAACAGTGACTAGTAGGTGTTAGGTGACTAAAAAAAATGAATCCCACCTTTATGTACAGTTTAGGGAAACTTCATGCATTCTGAGCCGGTGTGTATATTCTCTGTGTACATACAAGCAGAATGTGCTGTCATAACATGAATAATAAGAATTCTTTTCATGTGTCTATCTCATTCACTCCAGGATATCCTCTTCTTATCAACATTAATTAATGTGTCTTCATAACAATCTCATGAGGAAAGAATTGCCCCCAATTTTGAGATGAAGAAATGGAGCCATAGCATGTTTGAATAAGATGTCCCAGGTTGCACAGAAAACCAATGGCATAAATGTAAATACTAGAGGATGCCTCACAATCATAGCCCAAAGATAAGGTAATCATAAGGTGTGGTTCCCAAATCAATACAGTGTAATATAGTGCTTGCTTCCGGCCTATTCAAAGTAAATAGGTTGAGGTGTGGTGTGCACAAGGTAATTCCTGATGAGTTCACATCAGTCACACACAAACTTGGTACAGATGTGGCCAGACTGAGGACAGAATGACAGGGCAAGGGTCAAATACCTGTTCCACCTACCTGACATATTTGCGTGTCTGTATGATTAATTTATTTTGGTTCTGCGGAATCCAATCTTTCAGCAAAGAAACACAATTTGACAACAGCCCTGACAAGAAGGACTAGGGGTACCGGTGAATTAGTGGCTGGACATGAGCTGGAAATGTGCACTTGCAGCCCAAAAAATCAACCACAGCCTGGGCTGTATTTTAAAAAAAAAAAAAAAAAAGAAAAAAAGAAAAAAAAAAAAAAAAGCATGACAAGTTGGTCAAGGGAAGTGATTCTGTCCCTCTATTCTGCTTTCATGAGAGCCCACCTGTGTCTGCCTCTGGGGACCTTAGCACAGGAGTAGGTCAAGATAAGAGGAAGGCCACAAAAGTGATCAAAGGTGTGGAACACCTTTCCTGTGAAGACAGGCTGAAAGTGTTTGGGTCCCACTCCCTGGACAAATTTTCTGAACAGCTGGGAAGAAGCTCAGCTGGTTTAGGCTGAAAGGAAGGCAGGAAGTGTTTTAGGAGTTTGCTAGTGCAGCTGATTTCATTTCAGGATCTTGAACGTTCCCTGCTGCCAATTTATTTTTGGGGATAAAAGTATCTATTGATGCCAGGTTTTGTTCACACTTTCAGTGGGCTTAATTCTCTACTTCTGAGCTTGTCTTCAATACAGATTTGCTGTATATTTTCCCCCACAGCACCCCTCTCTCCTCCTGGCTTCATTCCCCTACTGCCATTCTTGTCCAGCACGTCTTACTTGCATGTATAAACCTGTCATCAGTGTGAGAAATGGCACTAGCCAAAGACTGTAACTGGACTGAGTTACAGGTCAACTCCATGTGTATCACCAGAGTTGCAGGAGAAATCTTGTGCAGTTAATATAAAAGCAGCAAACACATGTTGCTAAACTAGTTTCAAAGTATTATTCATACAATTCTCTTCATGTTTTTATTTTCCCTGCTTTTTCCCTTGTCACTCTTTCGTGTACTGGACAACTTCCTAATGAGTTAACATTTGCACAATGTTTCACTTTCCATTTCCATATGTTCCTCTCCATTTGCTACATAGTTCATCACAGTTATGTCATCCAACAAAATGCCAAGTGACCTTTCCTGCCGCTATCTGGGTCATGGTATGGTTTGGGTTAGCTGCTGGTGTGAGCAACCAACAGTCAACTCCATCAGCCACCATCATCTGCTATGACATAACTTCGAACAGAGGCTCTCTCAACCTTTCCTTGTAGGATACAGGTGAAAATAGCTGAGAGGCTGCATGCCAATGGCAGAGAGGTAGGAGAAGAGGCCACGATGACCATGGAGCTCAAGGTCAGCCTCTGGAAGTAGGTGAACTCGAAGATATTCTGCTGAATGCTACAAGCACTGGACCAAGCAAAAGCTATGGACATACCTTAGAGAATCTATGACAGAAAAAAGGTCCACTGATCCTCTTTACTGTTGTCATGAGTGAGTTGTAACAGAACAGATAGAGACTCCTGAATTTTGCTGCAGAATCCATCTTTATGCACTGAGTTTATTACTAGTTTACAGCTATGGGTTGTATTTGTCTTTGTGTAAAGATGGGGAAAGAACATTTCTCTTGCACCACTTCTTTTTTTTCCTTCACCTGGAAGGAGGTGAAGGAAGGAAGAAGAAAAGTGCTTAAAGCATACAACTAGGGCCTCTTTTAATTAGTCTTTGCAATTTGCAGAAATGTAAGAGATACATTCAAGTAAGGAAGAGTACCCATCTCTTCCGATATTTTTGTAGTTCTAACATAGCAGTCGACAAAGATGAATTAACTAACACTGAAAAATTATCCCAAATGGATGGACTGTGCAACTCGGTACACTTACAGTCTTTGGCTTGTGCCATTTCGCAGCAAGTTTTTTCTGACTGAGAGGGATGCAGAAAGGCTTGTAAAACATTTGCTTTCTTGGAACTCCTCTCAAAGTTCAGTTTCTTTTCATGATTATCAAAATCTTCCCTGTAGCTGGCAAGGGACACCTCAGATCACTTCATACCAGGGCAATTGCAGTGGTCAGTGAGATGCTAGTGAGTACTTGTTTTCAATGGCAACTTCCATAACTAACACAGGTTGCAGTCCATAATACACTGTTGAGTCACCAGGTAATGAAGAAATCTCCTTTGCATTAACAGATGAAATTATGCTTATCTTTCCATACTTTGCTTGTTTTCAGTCTCCGTTACTAATGTGTTCCAGGACCTACCAAGTCTGAAGCAATAGTGAAACCATTTCTGGTAACACAATCATGCCATACTATGTTATATTATTATTTTCCCTAGCAAATCCTCCTTACATTTTCCCAGTTATTAAAAGTTTTTACTAGTTAATAAAGACAAATACATTCTTAATGGAGCCCTCTGTTTATTTTGTCCCAGACTGCTTCAGAGCAGGCTTCCAAATGCACATTATTTCAAATGGGAATAGATGCATGTCATGTTGATAACATTTCCTAACAAGACTTTATTTCCTTAGATAAGAGGAGAACATTTTCCACCTCTTCTATTAAAAAATATTTTCTGTTATTCTACACATACTTTTGCTTTTGTACATATGGGCTGGGTACCCTAAAAATGGTATTATGCACTTGGAAATTGAAGGGGAAATGTGCTGTTGCACCCGAAACATTTACTGTAGGTAGAATCTATAAACCTGAAAATTTCTGATGCACAGCATAAACCAGTCCATAACAGGAGAGTGGATATGCATACCACACCAAGGCACAACACATGACATAACACAGGGTTGCCTGACATTCCTTCATTCCTAAGCCACGTCACTGTGCAATAAGGGATGTGGGAGCAGGAAGCATCCCTCATTTTCCCTGATTGCTTCCCCTTAGACTTAGAGGGAGGGGATAGAATTTCTGTCTGTGTGTGCCTGATTTATGAGCTGAGTGTCTATGGGGACAATGTATGCAACCAGAGCCTGCCATTATCTTCTCAGGTAATGAAAAGATAACATGGATAGTGTGCAAGTGCTCGCTGTGTAAGCTCAGCATTCTGCAAAGACATGGCCAGGACCACATCCAGGTGTTTCCCTCACACACTGATGTTTTCACTGCAGCCTGCACATGCTTTCATCATCCTGCAATTGGCACCATTGTGGGAGCAGGTCAGTGGGATTCCTTGCAGCTACTGTGAAATCACATGCTTTATAATGACCTTGCAGTGAGAGACTAAAACCTCTCTTGTCCCAAAAGGCAAACATCATAACTCTTTAATAATGTCACAGTATATACCTTTGCTAATACTTCCTATATCCCTGGGAGGTGTTCAAGGCCAAATGTTGAATGGGGCTCTGAGCAACCCGGTGTAGTGGAAGGTGTCCCTGCCCATGCCAGGGAGGTTAGAACTAGACAATCTTCAAGGTCCCCTTCCAATCAAAACCATTCCATGATTCTAAGATTCTGTGACTCTGTGATATATACACATGCTGAGTACCACTTGAGAATGATGGAATAGCAGTCTCAGCAATTCAGTTTCCATCTGTTCATTTGATGGACAAATAACATGTGTTTGAGTACCACTGATGATACTTGTCTTACTGACACTTGGAAAGTCCCATTCCAGACAGCTGTTATTTCAGGGATATTTGCAGAATTTTCCTATGACCCAGAGGTATAATTTCAAGGCCTGCTTTTGTATGTGTGGTGTCCCACCCCTAGGGAAAGAGAGCACTCAACAGTCATAGATGCTCATGGTTGGAAAAGAACAACAAAAGTCAGAGGGTCCTCAAAAACTTACAAAGTTTTATTAGAAAATTATACACAATTATACAATTGGCATGGAAATTGATATGAGTTAGTCCCTTCTCTTCTAATATAAACACACACTGATGGATTTGGAATAAGGAGTAGGGTGAAAGAGAAGAGAGATGAAAAGACTAAAAAGAGGGAGGGAGGGAGGGAGGGAGGGAGGGAGGGAGGGAGGGAGGGAGGGAGGGAGGGAGGAAGGAAGGAAGGAAGGAAGGAAGGAAGGAAGGAAGGAAGGAAGGAAGGAAGGAAGGAAGGAAGGAAGGAAGGAAGGAAGGAAGGAAGGAAGGAAGGAAGGAAGGAAGGAAGGAAGGAAGGAAGGAAGGAAGGAAGGAAGGAAGGAAGGAAGGAAGGAAGGAAGGTTGGTAGGTCGGTCAACCAGTCTTGGCTCCAGCATCAACCCAGCTGGTAGGGAGTCCAGGGACCTGAGGCTGCCTCCTGGAACTTGCAGCAGCAGAGCTGCATTTGGATGCAAGTAAGACAGATTCAGGTGAGAAAATAGATGGGCCTTTCTGCTTGGGAAGAATGATGTGAAGACAGAGAGAACAAGGGTATACTTTTAAAATGTGAACTTGGGAAGGAATTTTCTCAAGGAGGTGGGATTGTTGAAGAAATGAATATAATACAACGAGAATCATTCTATCAGAGAGGCAGTGCACATGTAAATCTAACTGTAGCTTCTCTTACGAGTACAGTACAACCACCTTTCTTAGAAGAATATTACAAAGGGATTGTAGCTGAATACTCAGTTTATTCCTTTAGAACTGTTCCTGAGTTCTTCAATTCTCTAAGGTAGTTTATTTTCTTCTTTCTTTTTGCTTCTTATGATACAAAATTTTGATAAATATTTAAAACCACAAAAAGCTGTGTAAGTCTTGCAACAATTATGCATTCCCTGTTCAACATAAAGGTCACATCTGAGAGAACTATCTCTCAGAAATCTCATTTTAACACTATCTTTAATAAATTCACCACTTCAACAGATGGAGTAGAGAAGAGATAAGACTAAGATGCATAATGGTGGAAACCCTGATACAAAAAAGAGTTCCACAAAATATTCATGTCACATGAATTACACCTCCTATACAGCTATGCAACCCAGTCACTCAGCATATGGTAAGTCATTTAGGATGCAAAAAATAACTAATAAATGTAAAACAAACGTGACAATGCATTTGATAGTTCTGGCATGTTTATCTAGAACAAAATCAACCCCATAGTCAATGCTGCATTGTTAAGAATGCAGAGTAATGTACACACTCAAATGATTAGTCCACGAATGTAAAAAATGGACATAATTCTATGGAACCTTAATTAGTACAAAAATTATATTGAAAGACTGTTGAGTAGGAGTTTCAAAATGTTCACAGTTTAGTGAGATCTCATCTTCTGATGAAATGATCTCATGTTTCACTAGGTTTTTTCTATCTTCCATGCACTGTGTGTTTTAAATTCCCATCTAATTTTGGTGTTTATGCCTCAACAGTGACCAGAGACACCTCAGCCTGACTGGTATTCTTTAGAGGTACAGCATCAACCATACCCATCTGCACTGGCAGTACTTTTTGAAGTCTGACATTGGTTTTGGCTTCAAACTCACCATCAGGACCTCTGGAATTAATTATGTCATAGTTTTAAGTCAGACAGGACTGTGAAATTTACAGCTGTGTTGATATATCAGACTCACTGCATTTCGTATTACATTTGTATTGAGAGAAAGAAACTTTTGACAAGAAACATTCTTTCAGAGTAAATTTCAAAGATGATTATTCACAAATCTTCAGTGCTTATGCTCAGGGCTCTGTTTTGTCTCCAGTTCCATCTTCCAGACACTGGTTCCTTGGAAATTTTTTAAAGACGTCTATATACCTACTTTTTTCTCCCAGCAAAGATTAACAATAATCAAGTTATGTCTCAAACATCTTTTCTCTTTTCCTCCTTAAATAACAAGGCATTTTGTTCAAGACTGAGGTATTTTTGTGACTTTTTTGTGTACTTTAATGACTTGTTTTTGAAATGAGTCATTTGCTCTTGACTAATTTGACACTCCCCAGCACCACATGCAAAAGATTGTGTCTGAGCCCCTACTCACTAACCACTGAGAACTGAATAATTTGTTTTTGCAATACCATCATAGTTTTAAGTTTTCTGTCCTTAAAATCCATATAAATCTCAGAGTTTCCAAAAATACATCAAGGTTCTGTAGCAAGAGAAATGTTTTCTTGATGGAGGAGGATAATGTTAGGGACTATTTAAATGAACTGGACAGACACACTGGACCTGATGAGACACACTCACAAGTACTGGCCAGTGTAATTGAAAAGACAATTATCTTTGGAAGGTCATGGCAATTGGGACAGATAACTGAGGACTGTAAGAAAGTAAATTTCAGAGAAAATGGTTCTCTCTTCAAATATGAAAAGCAGTCCTAGAAAATGTCTTTTATGGCCTTTACAGGGTATTCTGCAATATATTTTCTCAGAAAAGGTGTATTTCATATAAAAAATCAACCTGAAAATCATTCCACAGATAGTATTAGAAAGTATTTAATTTAATCTGATCCTATTATCTTTAATATGCAGCAGCATTCACAAAATCACAGTTTAATATGCCATCTCTGTAAATAAACAGGAAAGTATTTTGCTTCATGGAGAAATCTTGAAATATACCTTCCTGTTCCAAGCTAGATGCTGCAGGTTTCCTGAATGGAAATAGTTAGTCTTCTCAATTGCAGTTACTGTCCCTGACCCTCAAGCAATCAAACTTAGGAGAACAGCAGGGGGGCAGATGGCAAGCAGTAATGTAGGGATCTGAAGCCCCCACATTTCAACAAATCAGTATCTCTCTATGTGTCTACTCTCACCTTGTGGTAAAAGTGAGCTCATTGAGAGGTAACCTATTTACCACATTCTTTGGAGGTTAAACCAGACAGTAGTGCATGGTAACATGGACAGTTAGGCTAAATTCAGGCCCTGCCTTAGCCCACAGTAACTGGCTGGTATGTTCATCTCTCCAATGTACCTTCATGGTATTAATAATGCGGCCACATGTGGTTTCTTATTGGAAGACATGTAAGATAAAGCCTAGGGCAAAACCAGATCTGATGGTATTGGCTGCTCTGCCAGTCTTCTGGCCAGCTAGTATAAAGCACTGTGGTAGACATGGGAATTCAGCTTCTAATGAAACAATCAGCATGAAGTGTAAATGGTTTCATACATGAGAAAATTTTGCTATGTCTGCCTAATGTTGGGTAAGAACTAGGCAGATTTTTTTTCAAGATGCTTTGTGGGCTTTTTTGGTGAAGAAACGCAATAAATCAGGGACTCAGATGTCATCACTTCAGAGAGAAGGCAGGCACTTTTTTTGGACAAAATGGGACTTGGTATTTTGTAGAGTGCTCACAGAATAGTATAGGCTATAAGGAATTGGATTTGTTCAACCATGAATGCTTGATTCTTTCAGTTTAACATAGAGAGCAAAAGTCTTCCTTCTTATCCATTTAGATTATGTTGAATTTCCACACTACAGTGAATAATTTACTAGTCCTGCTCCAATAAGATTTTAAAATTTTACTTCTATTATCTTAAGTTTTAATTTATTTTTGGAAGTAATAACTCTGGTGAGTAAGACAACTCTTATTTGTAATCTGTTTGTCTAAGGCATCTTAAAAATACTGGATTACATTTTTGTATGAAAAAGTTGGTACTGAGGCACAGGACATGCCTGTATTGGCTAGTGGCTGAGTAAGCAGGAGCATCTGTAAACACGCAGGATCTAGGCTTTACAGAAATGATAGAGATCGTCTGCTGAAGCCATTTTTAATATCTGTTCAGTAGTTTTCCTGTATGTCACTCACTGACAGGTCATAATAATTGCTAATTCTAACATATTCCAGTCATCTCTGCACACTTTTCGTCCATGCTAGCTCAGTCCCTGATCTTTGCTGTATCCTTGTTCAAAACTCAGGCCATCTTCAATGGGCTCAGTACTTTCTAAATCTCCACTGGAATTTAAGACATTAATAGCTTAAAGTTTTCAACATAATTCTTCAAACAGTGGTAAGCTTGAAGGGTTCCTGACAGGTTTCTCTATTTGTAAGACAGCCCTCACATTGCTTCTTGGTGTTACGGGATCTTCCCTTTTGGCAATCAAGATATTTCATTTGGTCATAATTAAATTCCCTTCTTGCCACTGCAACCAGGCACAGGTTTTTCAGACTAGCTTTCATGCTCATACACTGGAGAACCACGTGGCTGCAGAGGCATAAGGAACCTCCTCACTGAGAATGAGGCTAAGTGTCAATGTCCTACCAAGTAATTACTGCAGCCAATAATCAAGTTTTCATAGTATGTATGGAACACATACTGGGTAAGGTCAAAATGTCACCAGCCTTACCTACCTGCGACTGTTACCCCAGTTGTGAAGGATTTAATATCAGTAGTGTTAGGAATACTTGCTTGCTTAAGGCCGTGGTCTGTAGAGTGTCACAATATTGAATTTCAACTTCCCTAGGGCATAAGGTAAACCTGACAACTGGTGGGGTTTCTTCACTGGACAGCATCAGAAATGTGCACTGCCATGGCAATCCCCTTTCAATTACTCTTCTCTTTGTCTCCCTTGGGACAAATCCTCTTGTGATGCACTCTAAGTAAGGAGTAACTATTTATTCACGTCCTTGCTTTTAGAAAGAAGTTTTGTTTTGTCTTGTCTTACCTCTGGGTATCTATTCCATGCACAATGTAAACAAGTGTTGCTGCAAGACTACCACATGTAGGTCAGCCCTTCCAATGAGCCCGGAGTTACCTTGGCAGGCAACCAAGGGTAATCTCTGGGTAGCATAACCCACTGCCTCCACTGGCCTCCCCACATGCTCACCCACAAATGGGATGGACAGCAGCAGCACTGCTAAGAACCACTGTGGGCTGTGCTCTGGGTAGCTCAGATAACCACAGCGCTGATAATCGCACCATCAGGTGAATATAGAACACACTGGTTACTGGCCCACACTGTACTGCCATATCTCAACTGCTATGCTTCCTCTGCTTACTGGATTAAGCCTAACTTGTGCACGCCTATTCACGCTCGTCACGCCCAGTGGAAAGCAGGGTGGACAAAGCCTTCCAATCTTTTTTTCTAATCAGTATCATGGGTCTGGACATTTGTTAATTGCTAATTTCAGCTCTCATACCTTTGATTCAATCACTCTTGGTGGTTGGTTCCTTCATGCCATTAATCTATGGGTTATTTTTTGAGTAACCTCCTTCCTTGAGAAACCTTGGGAGGAGGTGTTGCTGCAGTGAGTTGACACAAGTGGAGTTTATTACTGAAATTATGGTTCCTTTCCTAATTTTCTGCTGCTTTCATACCCTATCAATTAGAAAAGTGTGCAGACAGCCTGTAAGATCTGATTCTCAGGGAAATAACCTGCTTTTTCATTATCACCTTTGTTTCAAACCTGTCAGGACAGAATAGGGGAGCTGGCTCTGTATGTAAGTATCATCATCTCTTAAATTAGTCATATTCTTATGGAGAAAGCAACACTTTCTATCAGGCAGTAGTCACTACTGTGCTATGTATTATAGGTATTCCTTAAAAAATGTGATTTGGGTACCAGAAGGATCAGTGATGGCATGGAGAATTGTGCAGGATAGTGCACGGCTTCTCAGCTCAACAATTCTCAGCAGTGCATGGGAGCCCATGTTGCTCTCTGTTGCTGCTCTTGGACTGCTTTCAATAACCAGGTTAGCTCATTTAAGATGAGCTAAAATTAAGAGCTCTAACGAGGATGTCCTGAGGTGGATCTTTTGGCACTCAATGCTGGTATTTACCGTGGTGATAAAAATCAGTTACATATTTATTTCTAGTAATAAGATCTTAAAATGTACTTCATGTTTGTCAGGCTTAGATCCAATTTTTTTCGTTTAAATATCTCCTGAGGCTCCATTCTGGGCAATCTGCCTAGTAAAAACTTTCATTCACTTTGCATTGCTGCGTAAACTTCAATCACATTTTCAGCTAAAAAAAGCCAGTTCCTTTTGTGGGAAAACATCACTCAGAATCACAGTTTTAGAACTTCTAAAAATTCAGTATTGGGGACTAGACTGTCAGTGTTGGTACGTCCTTTGAACCATTGTTTTGGAAAGACACCTGGAGATTTGTATTCAGCAGTACATCCTGAGAACTGGATGTCAGATCACAGTCACTTTTATTCTTGAAAGAGATAATTTAAACAATCAGTGACTGAGTAATATTCTGTAGTAAAACTATGCTCACAGCGGCAAGCTGCATTGCAAATAGCATAAATTGCTGCTTTTAATAATAGCAATTATAAGCAAATCTAACCAGTTTCATCAGTTCAAAGATGGGGCAGATTGAAGAAATGGACTGAAATGGTCATCTCCTGGAGCATCACAGAGAAGACCACCCACATCCCCCACAAGAGAGGAGGATCCCTCCGGTTCCTTCTCTTAGCATTCAGTCTCTTCTGCCAATTAACAAGCCACAGGACAACAAGAAAGAGTATCAAGTTGTGCCGGGGAGGTTTATATTGGATATTAGGGAAAATTTCTTCATCAGAAGGGTGGTCAGGCATTGGAACAGACTGCTGGGGACATGGTTAAGTCACCATACCTAGAGGTATTTGAAAGACATGTAGATGTGGCACTTAGGGACATTATTTAGTGGTTGACTTGGCAGTGCTGGGTTCGTGGTTGGATTCTGTGATCCTAAAGGTCTTTTCCAACCTAAACAATCTATGGTTCTATGACTTTTTCCTTCAGCTTCAATTTTTATTTCCTTCATGCTTTACAGAAACATGATTTCAATCCATTTTGAGTCTATTCTAAAATTTCAGTTTGCTTCTCTTTTGCTGAAGTTTAAAAACTATTTTTTTAAATTCCAGCAATGGAAACAACCCCTGATATTTAAAATATTACCATTCTTCACTGTTTCCACAGTTTCATATTCTGAAAACAAAAAAGGTATTTTTTCTGTTTACTGGAAGATATCCCAAAAATAGTCAAAGAAACATTCAGTTGCCTTAAATGCTTATCTTCAAAGGACCAAAATTTTCTTTTTTCATTAAATTAAATAGCCTATTACACTTTAAAAAGTTTGCACAGAAATATTACTGATTTTTAAACATTAAAAATCAAACCACAAAATTCAACTCAAGGGAACTACAGACTCTTTTGAAGGAAATAAATTGAGGAAAATAATCTCACAGCAGAGACAATGAAGGAAAATAGTTTCTACCTTGTGCATTTTGTGGAGAGTGTTGAGATTATTTGCTGTACTGGTAATTAAAAAACTATCTGTATAATTTAAGCTAAGCAGTATCCTAAGCAGGTATTTTTCTGAGACTGCAACAGACAGTTTGGATCTCAAACTATCTTCCTCCCTGGCAAAATCTGATTAATCCCTATTTCCTATATGATTGGAAATAACAGGCTCCTCTTTCTCAACAATACTGATGGGTAGTAATTACGATGTACATCCAAAGAGCGCTCAAGACAATTAACACCAACATGGTGCAACACAAAGTTCACCTATCTGTATGGCACTAGAATATGCTGTTACTGCATGTAATTTTAAATATTCATCCAACTGAATGTTATGGTATGATACATTCTTACTTCTTGTCTGGCTTGAAAAATAAATTAATTAGATTTTGTACCTATGTAATTTCTTTACCAAATGCATGCATTTTAAAATGTTTTTCTAAACTCTTTCCAAATCATAAATAACTTTGAAATAACATAGTAACTTTGTGATGAGGTGATAATCAGGAGCCACCATGATGCTTTTGATGCAGGCTGTCCAGGGCTGCTAAAATAAAGATCAGAAAATCTGAATCTGATCTCTCTCCTAATTCTGGCAGCAGAAGTATTTGACAAGCTTCTTTGCTAGCAGGTCATTAATTTGTTGTATGGTGGTTTGTGCATGCTCATGGTTCATCTAACACAGGAAAATGTCCTGTTTAAATGAACAGATGAATGCTTTGTGTCACTGGAGTCTTACACTAAAGCTAAGTGTGAGACGGATGTCAAATGCTGCATGTCGTTAACACTGGAGTTGTTTTCTCATTATTATCAGCAAAAACAGAACTTTCAAGGTAGAAAATAATTTATCTGTTTCCAGGGGTAGGAGATGATTTTGAGAGTAATTGGCCTTGAATGTTTTGATCATGGTGCTGAGAAAAGAGGTGAGGCAGTCTGAGATACTCGTTTCATCCCACGGCCTCAGGTTACTTTCCCTGTAGCAGACTGCATCAAAAGGAATGTGAATTTGAACTGCACTACTTCAGTGGAGCCTCCTGCTTTCACTGGGATTAGAAAAGTACTCTGCATTCTGTATCTGTGTTATGAAAGTAGGAACCGCCAACAGAAGAGGGAGAAATCAGGTAAGGGGTGAAAGGCAAGATTCATGGGAACTTTGTCAGAGTTTAATTGCTTAAAATGTCCATTGCTTTGGGGGCAGTTATGACATACTTAAATCCTTGTGTAACATCACCTTTACTTCCCTTGCAACATTACTGATTGGGTACTTAGTTGTTCTTTTTGAATGCTTACAGTTTTTTTTTTTTTTTAAATAATTTTGTTTTCTGATCTGTTTTTATTTTGTATTCTTTTAAGGTTGTTGTATATTACTTCTATTCCAACTCCTCCCATTCACTTAGCAATTTCACTAATATTTTATTTACTTCCGTCTTAAGGTCATTAAATAAAGGTTTAATTAATAGGTCAGGTGCAATCTCTGTGGCTTAATGATACATTATTTGGATGCATTGATAATTCTGAGGGTGGAGTATTAATGATTGACTACTTAAATAAATTTTGAACCCTACTTCTTCTAGTTATGAGGGGACACTTCGTTCCAGTACAAGTATATTTTTACACGTGCAATAATAACAATGACTGAATTTACATACTTGTAATAGTAACTTCTACATGAGGAACGAGATGAAGACAAATCCATTATTATCATCATCATTTTTCATAGATAAGCAAGAAGAAAGAAAACAAAGCTCTAAGCCTTAGCTGTATGCTGGAAAGGCAGTGGAAGACTTGTAAAGAAAACACAAGCCTTCTCCTTATTAGCTTTTTGTCAGCTATTTTGTAATTTTAGAAAATTGTTGAAAAGGGATGCTAGGAAAAGAAGTAGCTGGCAAGTAACGGGTAGCATAGAAACAAGGTCATAATTACACCTGAGGGGCAGGGCAAATGTTACTATCTATTGGATTTATTGTCTGAAGACCCTGTCTAAGCTTGTTAGACCTTGATTGTGCCTTCTTGGATGTAGTTATACTCAAACACATTCCAGTGAATTCTCTAATTCACTAATTCTACTTTTTTTCCCCCAGCAGATGATTTCTGGAAAAGTAACCCTTCTGTTGTTGTTGTTCTTGTGTTTTTTAATTTTTTTTCTGTTACTAAGTAACACAGGTATACTGGCAAATAGAAGCTGCATTAAAAACCAGTCTGATAAGAAATTGCTTTTTCATTAAATATTTAGAAGTCACTTCATGTCCTTCTGGTTAAGAGTACCATTGAGGTTACCCAAATCTAGATCTTAACATCACTTTTTCAGAACCAAATTCACAATTATATGCAGTATCTTTTCTTGCTTTCACTGTTTGTGGTAAAGGAGACTTAACAGGTGCAATGGTATCAGCAGTTAGCAGTCTGTGGAGCACCATGGCCAACGTGTTAAAGCTCTCCTAACCTCCTAAAGACCCCACATGGTCACATGGACTCATGAACTAGCAGAAACAAATCTGTATCCTATTTTCTCTGCAGGATCATACAATCTAGCAATAAACAATGTGGTTTGCTATCAAACTTTTTTTTTTTTAGACACTGAAACAAGAAGTGTCTGATAGCATACCTGTAAGTCACATTACAGCTATAATGGTGATTGCTGTTTAGATATCTATTACACCTCTTTAGAAAGGTACATGTTAAAATGACTGATACACATTATTGCGTTATGGCCACCTCCTCTCTGAAATACTCTCATAATGCAGTGAACAATGGTGACATGTTGTAATAACTTTAAGTCCTGATCTGGTATTGCACACAAATGTATCTTTCACCCATGCACATGCTTAAATTTACTACTTAGAGCAGCCCAAGTAAAACTACTTTTACTTGGTTCTTTCTGATAGTCTAAGTATTTTATCCAAAACATAACAATAGTTACATCTCAAGTCAGGAATTTATGATGAAAGATGTCAAGGATAGATGTTGAACAAACTCAGGTCTCAGATTTCTTAAACTGGGTGGCATTCACCAATTATATCCCTCTGCCCACACCCCTTATTTTCATTAAAACGTAAATAGCAGTCTCTCAGAGCTTTCTCACTCTTTAGGGAGTGGCAAAAATACATTCAAGTTTGTCTGGCCATGCTTAAGTAGCCACAGAGGAACCACATGCAGTCTAAGGGCTGTGCAGAGGAACTGTGGACAAACTAGCATGTGCTGCTTTCCAGGCAGGTGTCAGAAGACTGCCCCAGTACAATTGTGCCTTTTCTGAACTGGACTCCTTTCATGTCCAACTGGACCAGAATGTAGGCAGAAAAGAGTGTAACTTGTAGCTATCTGACTAATTGGCCTAACTGAGCACTTTTGCCAAAGCTTTGATCACAGAAGTAGTAGTCAGCATTATTTACAGTTTTAGAGATCAGATCTCAGATTTAAAATTTCCATAGTGTAACAAGTTTGATAGGTTTTATTGCAGGTAATATATATTATCTGACATTTTTAGAAATATTCAAGGATAAAGTGTGCTGCAGTAAACATAGGAATTTTACTATGTTTAGCTTCTATAAAATGGACTCTCAAAAGGAAATTTCTGACTGATGTATACAAAAAAACCCATGTTTTCTTCTGTCCTTTTTACATGGACATTCAACAGAACCTATGGATCCAGCATGACCCAAAGCTGTGAACCTGCACAAGCAACATTTTATGATTTCTCAACTCTGTTCTTTTCTAGTTATTTCCAGCCCACATAAATCTGTAACTCAGTTTGGTTGTATAAGAAATAAGCTGCTGAACAGCACCAGCTGGATCTGATGAAATCAATATGTACACCTGGGTATTATCCTCCTACTGGAGGTACCACAACTCTCATATCATCACGGATTTCCTGTGTGGCTTCATACAGGCATTGTACTGGCCAGATAACAGAACATAACACAGGAGAACTCCTGCTGAAAAATCATCCATGGCTGATTACTAATTATCCAGTATGTAGGTGAGCAATCATCTGCTGTTTGTTGTACTCAATGCCAGTCTGGTTAACAGAGTCCCTTGGGAGCAGTCCTGAGGGCAAAGGACTCCAGGAAGGTTGGACATTCTTCAAGGAGGAACTCTTATAGGCGTAGGAGCAGGCCATCCCCAGGTGCCAAAAGATGAGCCATCAGGGAAACCTGACCTAGCTGAACGGAGAGCTTTGGCTGGAACTCAGGGTAAAAAAGAGAATGTATCACCTTTGAAAGACGGGGCAGGCAGCCTGGAAGGACTACAGGGATGTCATAGGGTTATGCAGGGAGAAAAACAGAAAGCCAAAGTCCAATTAGAACTTAATTAGACTACTGATATAAAAGACAATAAAAAGTGTTTCTATAAATATATCAACAAAACAAGGGCTGAGGAGAATCTCACAGAATCTCACAAAAAGGGTAAGGTTGGAAGGAACCAGAGCGCATCATCTGGTCCAGCCTCTCTGCTCAAGAAGGGTCATCCTAGAGCACTCTGCACAGGATTGCACCAAGATAGTTCCTGAATATCTCCAATGAAGGAGACTCCACAACCTCTCTGGGCAACCAGTTCCAGTGGTGGTCACCCACACAGTAAAGTTGTTCTTCCTCATCCTTTACTGGATGCGGGGCAAACATAGTGGCAAGTAAAGGGCTGAGGTACTTAACGACTCCTTTGCCTCAGTCTGTAATAGTAAAGCCAGCTGTTCTCTGGGTACCCAGGCCCCTGAGCTGGAACACAGGGACCTGGAGCAGAATGAAGTCCCCATAATCCAGTGAAAACAAGCAGCGTCCTGCACTCTGCTGCCAAAGGACTGAGGAAAACACATTAGCAATGTCAGTTGTGATGTGCTTCTTAGCTGCCTTTGACTCTAGCTTGTGTTGAAGTTCCAGCATGTCCAGTAAAGCAGCACTGAGTGGTGGCATGATTTCATTCAGGTCACAAGTCTATTGTTTGTCTCCTTTCTCTGTTAGACTTTCACACTGTCCATATGGGACTATTAAAGGGTGAGTCCTGCTGATCACTCCTTGGCTCTCCAGCTGATGAATCAGCTCATGGATGGGAATCAGGGAGTCTTTGTTGGTGCAATAATGCTGCCAATACACTGCAGTGGTAGCAATCAGCACTGCTGTGCTTCAGCCTTCAGCAACACCACAACAGAAGGGTCCTCTGAGAGACCTAGCAAAGTAGACAGCTGCTTAATTTGCTCCTGCTCTAAGGCAGCTATACTGAAAAGCCCACCAATACTCTTTTAGGTCTTTGAAATACCCTCTTCTGAGATATCTACACGGTAGATGCATGGAGCCTCTGGGCCAGTCACCAAGGGGTGTTTTTGCCACTCATTCCCAGTTAGACTTAATTCAGCCTTCAACACAGACAGGTCCTATGATCTCCCATTACTCCAGAAATACAGGTGGATTCTGCCTCTTTGTAATCTGTGATCTGTATTAGAGTACACTGTGCACTGGTTATTTACTAGAGCGTTCCAATCCTGTGGGTCTGATGTATGAGGCCACTGGGATCCACACAGTCCAGTAAACCTGGTTGTCCCCCTCCTTCACCGGTCTGCATGCAGGGTCCCTCACAGAATTCTCCATTTACCTGTAAAATTGGAATTAATTTCCATGAGATCAGAAGTAAGATCAACCCTTCCACTCTGCCTGGGGAACTGCCCACTGAAGACTGGAGCAGCAATTTTCCTGGAAGAAGTCCCATTTCTGATTGCATTTCTTTGCAAGCCATGTACCCATACCTCTAGAGTCAAGGTAGATTTTCCATCCCTTTTCCTCATTGTGTGTCCTCTTTGTGCTCCTGCAGGTAAAACCACAGGGTATCTTGTGGTGTACACCCTCTGTATCCTCCCTCTAGAGCAAAAGAACACTCACTGTTAATAGCTGAGATACTGGTCTGTATAGTTGAGGAGTAGGATCTCTTTGTTGCTGGAACTCCTAGAAGAGCTTTTCCCACTTTTGGACAGTTTTTCTACAGCCAAAATACACATTCATAGGGAGGAAGAGAGATTTTCTTCATATTGCTGAAGCTGGCGAGCCACTTAATCCATCATTGGTGCCTCTTTGTCTTTCCAGGTAATTATTGCCAATGAGATGGCATATGCAGATAGTGCATTCTGTACAAATTTCTGCCACAGGGGTCATGTACATTAGACTTCATATTGATCTGCCGGTGACTGCATATTTTTTGGGTCAGAATAAATCATCTCTAGCATGGCTAATTCCTGAAGATACTGCATTCTTGTCTTCTTGTCTTCACTTGCCTGACACATAAGATCTTTCTTGAAGGGATTCCTTTCCTTCACGCCTGACAGGAGTCACCTCCAGCACAGGCTGAGACCTTGTGCCCCCTTTCCACTTGCCTTATCAATACTCCCTTACCTAGAAAGTGATCCCAGCTGCTTGGCTTCTTTACCCTCTAATTCCAGGCTACTACATCCATTATCCCAACATTGGAGCAGACAGGTGACAATGTTCACATCTGGATGACGGCTGAAATCTTTTCACGCATCCCGCAGATCATCAGGGATAGGGATCAAGGGGT
The DNA here is from genome assembly GCA_036630365.1 of Acanthiza pusilla. Taxonomy (NCBI): domain Eukaryota; kingdom Metazoa; phylum Chordata; class Aves; order Passeriformes; family Acanthizidae; genus Acanthiza; species Acanthiza pusilla. The sequence goes on from JAXCHO010000036.1 coordinate 24,634,882, forward strand.
TACCTCTTGTTCTGCCTCTTCCTCCTGTTCTTTGGGTAATCCTGCTTTGTCCTTTACTAAGTGAGCTTCCATGTCCATTTGTTCTTGTGTACAGGAGCAACTGACACCATCAGGGGTTGGTTCTCAAGTTCAGCTGCTGTGCCTGTCCAGGGGGTTGCATTAGCCATGGTCTCTATCCTCAGGACTGGGTTAGCCACAGTGCCTGTTGTTCTTTTCTCTGGTCCAGAGACTTTCTCTTCCCCTGCAGAGTACTGAAGAGTGATGAACAGTGCTTGGTAGGTAAAAAGTTATCATTATTAACAGTTTCCAATAGATGGCTCCCAAAGTACAGTGGTGACAGCAAGGCTGAGTACAAATACTAGATGAATTCCATGACCAGCAATTCTATCATATCATAAGACAGTATTAAAAAGTACAGCAACTTGATAACCTCAGCCCAGTTCTCACAGGTGAGACGCTGCAAGTAAGGTATTACATAACACATGGAAAAGAACAAGCACACCAACTCTGAGAGCAAATAAATCAACATTGTGACCAGCAACTACTAAACCAGTATAACAAATGCTTATAATAAAATGGTTCTAACACATTCTAGACAGATTTGTCATTATCTCAAGACATCATGACACATGCTGGGACCCAAAAAGAACTGCTAAAGGCTGTTATGGTTTAACCCCAGCATCTCACAGCTTTTGCCCATCATGTCTCCCCACCCCACCACTGGTGGTATGAGGAGGAGAATTGGGAAAAAAGGAAAGGCCCATCGGTTGAGATAAGAACAGTTTAATAATTTAAGTAAAATAATGTAAGATAAAATAATAATTGTTATGCAAAAAAGGAGACAAAAATAAAACAGAGAGAAATAAAACCTAAGAGAACAAAGTGATGCACAATACAATTGCTCATCACCTGCTGACTGATGCCTGTCTTATTCCCAAGCAGAGATCAAGGCCTTCCAGCCAACTCCTCCCAGTTTATATACTGGGCATGATGTTCTCAGGTATGGGATATCCCTTCAGCCAGTTCAGCTCAGCTGTCCTGCTCATGCTCCCTCCCAGCTTCTTGTGCCCCTCCTGTATGGCAGAGTATGAGAAACTGAAAATCCTTGACTTATGGTAAGCACTACCGAGCAACAAACAAAACATCAGGGTGCTATCAATACGATTCTCCTACTAACCCAAAACACAGCACTATTCCAGCTATTAGGAAAAGAATTAACTCTATCCCAGTGAAAACAGCACTTAGGGACAAGGCACTTAGGGACATGATTGAGTATTGGACTTGGCAGTGCTGGATTAATTGCTGGACTCAATCTTAAAGGTATTTTCCAACTTAAATGATTCTATTATCTTCTCTATATCTCTTTCGTGTGACACTGCTAGCTGTCTTTTGGCAATAAGAGAGGTTTATATCCAGATTAAGCAACTTGCCTGAAAGATTTTGAACATTATTTGAGAGCAGTATTTCTTAAGCAGCAAAGAAAAGAACAAAAAAAGAACAGAAAATGGGAGAACAAGAAACAGCTTTATACAAGCGGTAAGAAGATTCATCAGAAATTTCTTCTGATGCCACAGGAATAAGATGCTGTGAAGAAACTTTGTGAGACCTATACTTCCCATCAGAAAAAGAATGCTCATCAATTCTTTAACAGCACAGATACGTCTCTCCAGAATCTCATGGATTCCACAGAGTTCAAGGTGGAAAGTATCATTGGATTATCCAGCCTGATCTCTGCTTAGCACAGTTTAAAATTTTTCATTTAGTAGCTCCACTAATGATCAAAGTAAGTTATGCTAAACATAACATTTTGTATTACAAGTCTTAGCTGAACTGTGAAAATGTATGCATTTCTTTCCACAGCTTATCACCTCTTTTCCCATTTCTGAGCTTTTTACAGTGCCCCTGCACCTGCTTTTCTCTTTCTCAGTCTCCTCCAAATACAGAACCTGCCTCTAATTCCTTTTTCTCCATTGGTCCCAGTTTTGATAAATCTACATTCACATCTGGTATGGCTGGCATCATTACCCAAGTGATCTCATTCTCCCGTGGTGGTGGTATTCTTGATGTGGTTATGTAGGTGCTCTTCATGGTGTATGATCCTGCTACATGAAGGATGACCTTTTCAAAATATTCTACTTCAAATAACTGTGAAGTTTGGCTGTCCCTCACACAACTCCTCCATAACATCCAGCCAACTTTCACTGTCTGATCTGCAGCTTTCATCAGCTGCTTGTAATGTTATGTTCAGCAATTTCTCTTTGCATTCTCTAGATTTCCATCCCCCCTCAGTCAGCCTAACCTCTAGCCAGGACCTAGTCAAGAGCCCAGTCATTTGCCTATAGACATAACACCATCTTTGTATCAAGTTAATCAGCAAACCTTTTAAATCACCAATATAATACTCAAATCACCGTTAAAGCCAATCCCTGAGGTTTCCTTCCTGACGCGAACAGCATGAATGCTAATTGACAATTTCTTTTTGAAATCTTTGTTTAGCCAGTTTCTGCACCAGTATTTTGTGTGTGTACAAAACCGTGCATTTTTTAAAATTCCGGCAGAAACTGCAATCAGGCAACACAATGAAGCCGAGGTAAAAGGGTTCTCATTATTTTATTGATTGAATATGCCCATCAATATGGGAAAAAAGTTTATTTTCCAGGCCCAGTCACAACGCATGCATCCAATCCGTAACTGAAGAAATGCCATGGAACAAGATCCACTGATATACAAAAACAAAACCAAAAATTTACACATAATTCTCAAAGTAGTCAGTAGTGACAAATAAGTAGTATGTACTGGAAATGTTACACCTAGGAGGACTGGGAATATTAGACATCTGGTGATTACTTTTGCTGCCCAAAATCTTAGTAGTTGTTATTTACTCACTACTTTCAGAACAACTTCTCAGTCACTGAGGCGACTGCCATCTAGAATGTTTGTTTGCTTCTCCTCATGGACATCCATAGGTTGTAGCAACGTATTGGGAGCCAGGAATAGTCCAGATACTCTCAGTAAATGGTGCCAGTGAAACACTCAGCAAAGCCTTCTCCAAATGCACTTTCCACCAAATCCAGCTACACTGAACATCTGTCAACAGTTGTAACCAGAGACCTACCATTTGCTTCTTTTCGATCAGCCCTTCATATCACAGACATTAAACCTCAAATACCAAATTGAGAGGATGGGCTAGTGGCCACCAAATTTTCAACCAGAAGAAAAAGGCCTTTCTCTTGTATCTATCGCAGAAAACACCATAGTGTTGTGTATAAGATTTTACCAACATTTGAAAAATACTTTGTGACTCATCTGTACCTTTGCTACATTTAGATTTGCAAGGCCATTATCCAAGCTGATACGAAATCTTACCATATGATGAGGTATTTAAAATAATGAAACAAGATTCCCCTGATAGTAACATTACAAAAGACTGGCTTCTCTCTCCTTTTGTTTGTCATCCAATCTAGTACTTGTTTTTGCAATTCACAATTCAGTTCTGTCTTTCAAAGTGGAATTACCTTTAGATGGAAACTCAGTTCAGATACTTCTTAAATTCCCTATGTATTGATGGGGAATTTATATTGACTTTATACTGAATAAATTGAGAAGCATAAACATTTATAAGCAAGCAAAGAATGGTTCTACAATCTGAAAACTATACACGTTTTATATTTTGTTGAAGAATACTATATGGAGATTCCTTAATTTTTTCTATGAGTATTACAGCCCTTCTTTCTCTGACTCTTTTTTCTCATGTTTGTTTTTTTCCCCCAAAGACCTATCCCATCTTCTTTCTCCTATTAATTTTGGTTTTGCCAGAAATCTACATGGCATCCAGATTTCTTGCCACAGCTACAGAAATTAAATGACAGCTCCTTACAGCACTATTCACTTACTAGAACAACATGACTTTCTTCTCCTTTGACCCCATCAGAACTCCTGCTAATAAAATAATCTATATCTGTGTCCCTCAAGTGAAGATAGATGCAGAGCAGATTCATGCAACTTGTGCTGTTTCTTAACATTTTCACTAGATTTGGATTCTGGTGGAACATAAGAGCACCAGCACAAAAAATACACCAAACCCACCAAAAATCTGTAGATGCAAGGAGAAGTAAGGCAATGCTTAAAAAATATCATATCACTTTGCCTTAGCTGAAAGTAAGAATTGCTCTTAGTAGAGAAACACAGGGACCTCCATGGGATCATCCATTACATTCTAAGATGGGTGTTGGACTGAATTTCCTTGTTGAAATATTTTTGTTGAGTGTAGAATGAGCTTGTGTCACTAGATTAGATGAGACACAATTGTGTGAAATCTAGACGAATAAAGAAGAATGAGATAAATTTAAATGAGAAGCCAGTGTAGGTATCTTCTTATCAGTACATCATGTGTGATGTCTACGGCAAGCTAATGATCAGCAATTTATCAAATTAGTAAGGCATAAATATACATCTCACTGATTTTATAAAGTGCTATCAATCTTGAAAATATAATAATATTGAATGTACTGTAAGCATCAGAAGCACCATAAAGCTGCAAAGAACACACAAATGCATGCCAAGAGGCCGAACTGTTCTACTTAGTGCGCTTGTATTACTATAATCCAAAAAGAACGGCACAGCCCAGAGAAGGAGCTGCTTTTAGCAGCCTTAGGCACACTGCAGATATGGGATCGGCTTATGAAGGATCCCTCGGAGGAAAAGGTACGGGGAGACGTCATCTTAAGGAGCTGCTCAGGACACACAGCCCCGCCATTCCGTTACAGCTAAATGAAGCGTCAAACGATAACCGGCTGTGGCCAAAAGAGGAAAGCATTTACAGACACACGATTTAATCAAGCTCGCCGTACCCCCACTGCCGCGCTCGCCGATCGGTAACCCGGAGCGGGCCGCGGCCGCCCCAGCGCGCCTGCGCAGCCACCCCGCCCGCTCGGGCCCGCAAGGCGCTGCGACCCGCGGCCACAGCGGCCGGCGCAGCCACCGGCCAATGGGCGGGCGGGCCGCCGGTGTTTTCCTCCCGCAGCCAATCAGCGCTCGCTTCCTCCCGCCTCCCGACCAATGGGAAGGGCGCTCTTGGGGCGTCGGTCACATTCAAACCGGGGCAGCGCGCGAACGCGCTCGGTCGGAGCTGCGTTCCGGCCCCGCGGCGGCGGCGGCTTCGGTGAGGGCGGACGGGCCCGGGAGGACAGCGGGGGTGAAGGGGCCGGGCCGGGGAGCAGCGGGGATGAGGGAGGAAGGATGGGTAGGTGGGTGGGTGCGTGAGGGGGCCGGGGGGCCGCGGGGGTGCTGGTCGGCGATGAGGCCGCAGAGGCGCTGGGCCTTGCTCGGCATCCCCGGGGCTGCGGCTCCGCTTGGCTTCCTCCCCTGAGGGCGAGGAAACCTGGTTGCGTCTCCTCATCTCCCTCGCCGCCTCATGGTCTTTGTTTATGCCACATTGCCTCACATACTCCTGCTGTTCAGTTATCTTTTACTTAGCCCTCTCTTGCATCTTCGAGTCTTTTCTGTGCCTTACGTTAGAATTTAATAAATTTCTATTTATTTTCTTCGCTAGTGTTGCTATTTTCATTTTAAATCGACTGCACTTTTTCTTAGTGCTGGGAGTTTTTGTTTTCCTTTTAAGAAAACTCTGATGTAGGGTTTAGGACTTGTAAACAAAATCAAAGAAAGATTACGCACTTGCATAGGTTATATTTTTTAAAGCCTGTGTCGATACTTCAGGTGTTATTCGATCTGTCCTCTATAGAGGACTTAAAGTTCTTCATAGTGTAGTACCTTGACATTGGCAGATGTCTTAATTAGGCAATAGGAACAGAACTAAACAAATATTAAAGATAGCAGTGTACCTACAATGGTGTGGACATACAAAGAAAATATAGGTAACAGGATAATGTTAATTCCTTTTACTAGATTGATCATGTAGTAAAAGGTGGATTCATCCACTCGGTGGATAAAAGCCAGGTAAATTCTTGGGCACTTGTTTAAAATTCTTACTGCACTGTACAGCTCTTTGGGTAGACAAAGTATCAGTAGATTCGAGCAATAGGAACAGTGTGCCTTTTTGTTCAGTAGGTAAAAAGTGTTTTCATACTTTCTTAAAATTTAATTTTGAGGAAAAACTGCATCTGGCTTCATTTGGAAACAGAACAAGTAGGGTAATACAGCAGATACAGAATGTCAAGTCTGTATGGCATTACTACTTTTTACTATCAGTGAGTATTTTTGGGTGTGTTACACATGGAATCTTACAGCCGCACTGTACTAACACTATCCATTTGCTGCTCTGTAATCTCTGTCCTTTGGTTCCTTATTTAGTGGGTCTGTATGAGGGGTTGAAGTTACTTCAACTACTACACTTTATTTAGAGGTATTTCTGTATCTTCTTGATCTTTGCCTTATGTGTTCTCCCTGTTTCTAACGTCCTCTGGTGCAGGCATTTCTAGATCTCAGGTATGTTGCAGTTCCTCAGTGCCTATGTAACAGCATGTGGCTGTTTTATGTCTTTGCTGTTGTCAGATTTTGAGAATATATGTTCCAGAGAAATTTGTGGCAAGTGATTTCTTTAAGAGAAATTATGCAGCAGATTAGGAAAAAATGAATCTCTGAATACTTGCTTATGGTTGAACGTTGACATGAGTAGGAAAATTACTGGCAAATCATGACAATATGTAGGTGAATATGCCCTTAGTGTACTTTTTAGTCTCTAAATGTCACAGCAAGCTGACACATTTGGAAGTGCTTGTCCTCATTCAAAAAGTAGTCTTTAAGTTTTTTTGCTCTTTTTTAATTACTAACTAGGAATAGTTTTATTGATTTTAATGAAAACTGTATTTCTGGGATGACATGAAGTTTAGGCAAGCTTACAGGGTAAGCTTTCAATGTTTAACTGATCCTTTTTTGATGCACAGGAACTTCTTCAGGATGGAGAACTACATTTCTTGCCTTTGGGTTCTTGGGATCATCTGAGGTAGTCTGACCCTCATCCATCTTACCTTTTTGACAAGGCATATCCATTCTTCAGGAGAGTTTTTCTCCATAACACATTGAACCTTAAGCAGTTAAGCAGCATACCAGAAAGGTAAGTTTGATGTGTATTGTTGAGACTTAAAATCAAATCTATAACAAAATTTTTCTTTTTGTCTACTGCATTTGGGGAGCTATCACTGCAGAAGAATAATGAACTTTTGACATTGGTGAGGAAAATTCAAAGACTGTGTTTAAGAAATCTGGAATCCACCTGGAAATTCTTAGCAGTTACAGTTGTAATGAGATATTGGGGTACTATTTAACATGAGGTAAATTTCTTTTGGTTGTCTTGGTGCTTCAGTTTCTGGAGAAGCTGACTTCATCTATACTTTAAGGGAATGGATACAGTTCAAGAACAGATCTCAATGGATATTTTCACCCATAAAGAGGAGATCTGGAGTATCTGATTTCGTGTAGCCCCTTCTACTGTATTTTTAAAAGGCAAAACTGCAGTGTGTACCAAAATTTTCTCTATGAAGTAAATAAGTATCGTCTGTAGAATGGCACATGAACAGTCTTTGTTGTAGTAATCACCTATGTAATTTTTAGCAGCATGATCCCCAAAAGATGGGACAGTTTACAGACCCTCTCTGAGAACTCTTGACTCTTAGGGAATAGATACTAAAATTAAAGCAAGTTCCAAACAAGCATTGAAATTAAAATTTATTCAGTGTACATTTTTGAAGGTAAATGAAAGGAGAGTTCCTTTTTTTGTTTCTGTTCAGTGAAACAAAAATTGTATTTCAAATAGCACTGATTTAGCATAGTCTTTAGCTTTCTGTGTGTAGGTCTTGCTTGAAGCTATTTGAGTGTCTCTCCACACCCTTAAGGTGCTAAGGCCTCTTTGTAGCGGTACTGTAGATGGTGCTTTTGCTAAACAAAGTCTTGGAATTTACACAGTGAAATTGTGTTTAGAACCTACGAAACAACACTTCTGTATAGACAAGAACAGGTTTGATGTTCTTAGTGGGCCTTTTCTAGTTCAGGATGGACATGCTTACTTTTGCGTTGAAGGCAAGCTCTCGTAAGGATGATAATCTTTCTGATTTGTGGTCTCTACTTGGGGAAACCTGGGAGTCTGGTGCTTTTAAAGAAATGCCAGCTTGTAGCGACTAATGCTCTAAAAATTAATTGTGAGACTTTGAGAGTGGTGCTTGGTGTATTTTTTACATAGTGGGGTTAAAGGTAGATAAGCTTCATTCCATTAAATTCTGTCTCCATCAATAACTCACCTCAAAATAGATCTAATGTTTCTGAGCCCTCCAGCAACTTTTTGTTGACTTGTTATACCCAAGTACAAAAAGAATAAAGACCAACAACTTGCTGTAAAATTAGTCTTTCTTTGAACCTATTTAATGTGTCTGAAGTACATTACTTTCTCTGTTTCTGGGCCCAACTTCACAGTAATTAGGAAGTCAAATCCCCTGAATATGCCCTAAATTCACCACAGTTTTAAATAAAATTCTCATGTTCATTAGATGCATGGGACATTGATGTGGGAAAAGCTGTTTATTGTAGGCAAAAAAGGAAGAAATCATTAGTTTTTTTCACTTCATTTTAGCAATCTTCCTCTGCTCAGATTGCCTAGATTGGTATCTCTCAGCTATATACGTGTTATATTTCAGCTGACAATAACTGTTAGAACATTGAGGATTTGGCAAAAGTTTCTTATAAAAGTCTTTGAATCTCTAAATCTCCTTTTAGAAACTTAAAAATAGGTGTCACTTGTCTTTGTCAGTACTCCTATGAACAGAGGAGAATGTGAATTCTTTTCTGCTTAGCCCACTGTGAAAACTAATTGCTATAACCTGTGGCAAAGAGTTTGGATTAACATTGTGTGCTAAACTAAAGCCAGCCTAATTATGAGTTCAGAATGTGATTTAATGCAATAGACTGGAAGCTATTTGAGGCAATGCATCTTGCTCCCTATTTTATTCTAATGCTGGATGTACCTTATTGGAAAGGGCTACTGTGAAGCACGGATTAGGATTTGGCTGGATCAGTCAAGTACCAATTCTTTTTATTAGTCAAAGTTGTCTTCTGTGAAGAAGTTTACTGGTATAACTACATTGACAAAGGCTTAATAGAGTATTTGTTACATAATGTGGTTGAGTGTGAAGCTGTAAAAGATACATGAAAGGCTTTCCCATGGTAATTCCAATCAAAGTGAGCTACAACAGGGTTCTTCATTAACTTCACTGTTTTTTAACCTTGTGCCTGCAGATGGAGGAGACAGACCTAAGTGAAAGAGGATTGCCACACATTACATCAATCATGAATAGAGTTAGAAACTTGAAAAACAAATACAGAAGTGAAGATGATATCACAGATGAGTTTAACAGCACTAAAATCTCAGCTGATACAACAGGTATTTGGTTTTGTTATTCTACTGTTGCTTATGCAAAAGTTCTTAACCTACACTGAGTGAAAGAACCATTAACTGAAAGAAATTCAAATTTAGTGTTTCTTCAGTATTAATGATCACAAAGTGAATTTCATCTCTTTTTATTTCTTAGCTGTGTTGCTCTATTCTTGTTTAAAAAATGGTCAGTAACTGTCTTTCATGAAAGCTTATAAAAAGTGTTTTCTTCTGTACATGTTTGCTGCTGTTTTAATCAATCTCCTTTTTTGTTTTTCTGTCAGATAACTCTGGAACTGTTAATCAAATAATGATGACAAGAAATAATCCAGAAGATTGGCTATGTTTTTTGCTTAAGCTAGAGAAAAAGGGTGTTCCTCAGATGGATGTTAGCCTACTAAATAGACTCATTGGTCGTTACAGTCAAGCGGTGACTGCATTACCTGCAGAAAAGCATAGCCAAGATGAGAGCTATGCTCGCATCCTTGTGAGATTTGCTGAGTTGAAAGCGTAAGTATAAATTTTCAATTTGAGAAGTTAGCATTCTGTGTTTGAATTATGATGAGAATACATTGTTTTGTAAGTGTTTTCTGCAAAAAGTTATCCTTTTGAGTGTGGATGTTTTCATTCTGGTTCCTTGAAGGTAAGTAGCTTTGGTTAGTCATGTTATCTGTTGTCTCCACAGCATTTGCATTTTTTGTACATGCTAATAAGCATGATTGTTTAGAATTGATTGATTTAGAGATGTTAACACACTTGTCTTTGATGAAGAGCTGTATTTAAACAATGTAGCAATCTAACAATTAGTTGAGCAGGGGATCTTCCGGTGAATATACCTAGTCTTTGTCTTATATGTTCTTCCTCTATTTGACTTTCTGGCCTATGGTTTCATCTTGCAGTATGATAATGTCTACTTCTCTGTACTGTCATTTGTATGGATCTTGCTGCATCACTGTTACTAAAAGCATACAGTGGAAATAATCTGTTGAATCTCCTGTTGAGAAACAAACAGGAGTGAATAATGATCTGCTTGTGAATCTTCAGTATCTTGAAGAGGGAAGATGTTATTGTGTAACTGGAGTAAAGAATCTCTTCCAGAAAGGTTTAAAGATGCGTTGCAAGTTGGCATTCTCATTCAAAGGTTAATTGCTTTTCTTCAGAGCAGAAACTGTGCAACAAAAGCTTCTGGATTGTAGTTTCTGGAAATTCTTTTCCAGAAATTAATAAGTCACATCTGTTATCTCATTGTGGGAGCGTTTAAGTTCGAAAGATTATTTCCTACCTCCCTAATCACTTGGACCTATTTTCACTTAATTTTTAGGATATGGTTTGAAAGGTGGATGCTTTTAAGAGGCGTACAAGAGCTGTGCTTAGTATTCTGTGTGATGTATTGTAGAAAGCAAAACCCAAGGTGCTGTCAGCAGCTTGTTAATGCATTCATAGTATGAATAGTTCTAGTTGTGGTGTCTCACTGAAATGTCTTTAGTTGTTTCACTGCTGAAGCTTCTAGGGACCTTCTTGGGAGATTAGTCTGTCCTGTTTCACTACTAAAATGCACTCTACCGCTGTACTAAAATACCTTCTACTTTAGCAGCCAGCATTATTGTAGAATCTACCTATCTCATTGGGTAGCTCAGATTTTTTTTTTCTGCTGCATATTTTTTAATTGGCAAATATCATCAGTCATATGTTTCTTGACTTGCCTAATGAAAATTTCTTTTAAAAAGTTGAGCAACCCACTCCGAACCCCTTTTAAAAAATGTGCCCACCAAAATCTGATATAGCATCAATTCCAATGGAACTTCACTATAAGCATCTCCCTAAATGATGATTCCTCATTTGGAAATTACTTTCAGATACTAACTTATTCTTAAGCATTTATTATAAACTAATACTTCCACTGTCCAGAGTGGCATATGGTATCAGTTATTTATATGAAACTACATTTATGAGCTACATGTGTAGTCACACCAGCAATGAAATTGCTTTTGGCCGATTGGACCTAAAAACCAACAATGTCGATTGTCTGTAGTTTTTGGTGATTAGTGTTAAGTTAATCAGTGACTACTTATTTGGATCTTTTGTGTTTGGCACATTTACTTATTGCTCATAACTTTTTCTCATTGCTCATAGTTTTTTTTGTGTTTGAAGTTTCCCTGGTGTTCCACACTTCTCTGCTGCTGGCTGTCAGTTTGTCTAGTACTATGTATTTTGTCTCTGGTTTTAGCTTCTGTTAGAGAAAATCCTCTCATCTCATGACTTCATGGAGTGCTTCTGGTTTATTTTTGTAGCTATTGCAGGTAGAGTAATACTGATACTGCAGGTTAAGAGCCACTAATTGTTCTGATGATACTGCCTTTGGTGGGAAAAGAAATGTGCTTATCAGTAGAATTGTTTGCTGTTGTCCCAAATGTTCCACCTAAACAAGGTGAAAAAGCAAGTCAGCATCCCAAACTTCAGAAGGAGTGGCAATGGCTGGAGACTTTACTATCTACTGCCATCAACACTGTTTTGTTCTGATTGGAGAATCATAGAATGTTAAGTGGTTGGAATGGATCTTAAAGATCATCTAGTCCCAGCCCCTCCTGCCATAGGCAGGGACACCTCCCACTAGACCATGTTGTTCAAGGCCTTTTCCAGCCTGGCCTTGATTGCTTTCAGGGTTGGGGCATCCACAACCTCCCTGGGCAATCTGTTCCAGTGTCTCACCACCCTTACAGTAAAGAATTTCTTCTACCTAATATCTAGCCCTCTGTTTGTACCCATTATTCCTAGTTCTGCCACTAGAGTTCCTGACAACAAGTCCTTTGCAGCTTCCCTGTAGGCCCCCTTCAGATACTTGGAAGGTTGCTATGAGGTCTCCATGTGACCTTCTCTTCTGCAGGCTGAACAGCCCTAACTTTCCCAGCCTGTGAGGATAGGAGAGGTACTCTGACGCCTTTGTGGCCCTTGTCTGGACTTGTGCCAACTGGTCCCTGCCCTTAGGTTGGGGGTCCCAGAGCTCAATGCAGTGGTTCAGGTGGGCTCTCCCAAGGGCAGAGTAGCAGAATCACCTGCTCTAACCTGCTGGCCACACAATGCAGCCCAGGATTTTGTTGGCTTTCTGGGCTGTGAGTGCACACTGCTGGCTCATGTTGACTTTTTCATTAACCATCACCCTCAAGTCTTTCTCCTCAAGCTTGCTCATAATCACCTCTCTGCCCAACCTCTAGGTGAGAAACTGGATTCTTCCATTGTTTGCACTGGATCTTTTTTGTCCAGGTATCTTCTTTAGCTGCAGTCTGGCTGTGTCAATACCTTTTGACCTATTATGATACCAAGGTTGTTTGAAGAACCGTTGAGTGTGCCCTGAAATAGTCGAAGACAAGCAATGCTTCTATGTCTGATTATCTGCATGGTACATTAACAATGCCAGGCCTGCTCTCATTGAATGCTTCTGGCTATAGCACAGTGCCACCAAGCGTGTGGCACTTGGTGCCTATTGCTAGTGTTAGGTCTTGTTGTGTGTGTTACTATCCAACTATCCTGCTTTCTGCAGGAGCTTAAATTTTAACAAACTCTTTGAAAGTGAATGTAATTCATATTACATCCTAATTTTGCTTGTTCAGACTTTGCCTGCAGATGGGTTATTCTGTGCATGTCCTGTTGTTTTGGATGATCAGAGTTCGGTAAACCTACTTGACTCTAGTCTATACTATGAGTCTATACTATGCCTATACTATGAGAAACTTCTCTCATTCAAAATTCCACAGAATTCTACTGAAAATATGTTCTCTTTACTTTTCCATATTGTCTTTTTCTGTACTTTTATTTTGAGCCATGGTCATAAATCTTTTGTTCTTCCCACTTCTAAGCAGTTCCTTTGCTTACTTGTTGAGCCAAGGGGGAGCTTTGGAAAGAATTCCTTTATCTCTTGATTATGGATGTTGCTGGTAAAAGTGTTCAGCTCCCTTTTTTTAAAAATGTCCATTGAAATGTAACATTAATGTATTATTTCATAGTAATGTAGATTTAGGCATTTTGTGTCTTGACTGGTATTTACTTAGGCTGTAGTTCCTCTAGAATATTTAAATGTTGGTGTGCTGTGTGCAAGCATTATCCTACTTAGCAATCTATGGCTGAATGTAAAACTAGGATTAAAATTTGCCAAAAGTAAATGAACCATGATGTGTTATTAAGGAAGGCTTAAGGATTGAGTCCTTTGTGAGTATTGGAAATGTTCAGCTTGATATCTTTCAATTACCAGAATTTTAAGATTCTTTGCTTATTTGTAGTTCATTGATAGCTCTAAGAAAGAGGAAAACCTGTAGCCAAAAGGTAGATTGCCTCTTTCAAAATTGTCTAAAGGCTTCATCCAGCACATGGAACTTCGTCCTTGTTTTCTGAGGCTCTTCACCTTGTGTAACTATGAATATTCTGTTTTTACAGTCTTCAAGATCCAGACGAGGCACGGGACCAATTTCATCTGGCCAGACTGAACTGCAAGAAATTTGCTTTTGTGCATGTGGCTTTTGCACAGTTTGAGCTATCACAAGGTGTGTAAAAAAACTTGTTTGGTGTTGCTGTTCCATGTTGTTCTTGATTTTGTTGTTTTGAACTTCTGCCCCCTTACATAATTTGTAAGGAAACAGATAGGTATTATATCAGAAAAAAATCTGGATTCATTTTTTGATTGAAATTTACTGAGAACATGTGTTCATTTTAAAAATGAAAATATACACACAGTTCATGGTTGTTTTCTTCCTTTTTAGAAATAACTTTCAAACAAGGTAAAAATTGTCAGTAGTTTCTATTTTTTTTGAAACTTAGGTCTTGCAGGAAGGCTTTTGGGTAGGGCTCTTCCTGCACTGAAGAGTGAGGCTCAAATACTTTGCTTGCTTGTGGAAGAAATTCTGTCTTCTTCCAAACAGCATCTGTAGCTTCTGAGTATGTTTTTGATTAAACCAAAATACACTGTCAATGTACAGTTTGGTTGTCCTGGTACTTGGCTGTCCATAGGCTTGTATTTTTGGGTGCTCTTTTGTTTCCATGGGTGATTTGAAGAGTGATCTATGTCACCCTGTTTATTTCTTCCTTTGGCAGTTTGCTTTGTACAGAAAGACAAGCACATTCCATGAAAGCTGTTTTCTTATATGAAAGGAAAAGACTTGGTGGATATATTTTAAGTTTTTTGTGGTTCATTTTCCTTCATGGTTTTTTTTTCAGTATTATGCAAGTTGTTCTATACTGCTAGTATGAGAAATTTGTTCCAAACTTAACTACAATAAATAAATTAAATTGATCTGTCTATTCTACACTCTGGATTCTGAATACATTTTAGTAGTTACTCTTCTTTCTTTATTTGGTTTATTTTCCAACATTTTGTCTATACGTTTTTGCTCCAATACTGCTTTTTAACTGCATTTTAGGATACAGTTCAAAGTGTGGCTCAGGAGGCAGAGCCATTTTGTTAAAATCAAAAAGTAGATACTAATTCGTGTTCTTAGATTTTCCAGTTTTTCATAGCTGATAACTTTATTGGTAACGGAGTAGCAAAGGCTGTGAACCAGCCCCCCCCCCACCCTCCTCACCCCCAGAAGTTCACACTATGTGAAATAGTTGATGGGGGAAGCTTTATGAATGACGCCTGTACAGGATGGGTAAAGAAGACAAAAATGTGTTTGTGACTTGAAATTACACAGTTTCTCTGTTATGCATAAATCAGTTATGTCTGACCAATCTTGTTCTAACATAAGCTTGCGGTATTGAACTTCTAAACAGTAGTAAAAAGAATCTAATAATTTATTTAGTGCGCACTGGATGTTTATTTAAACAGGTAATTAAATGCTAGTACTGCAATAGTAAAGATACTGTTAAATAAGTATAATAAAACCTATTGTGTAATTTAAGTCAAGTGTAGAAATGTTGCTACAGGTTACCAATGACTAAATTGATCCTGTAGCTATGGGATGTGTTCATGCAATAGTTTATCTTACTTTGACAGCAAGCAATCAACCTAAAATGAAGTCCTAATCCCAAAGGAAATAAGCCAGTTATGATCGGCTTTGTTCTATCTGCAGTGTGCTCTCTGATTTGTATCTGTTACCCTTGAGCTGATCTAGGTGTCGTTTGGTAATGTGTATGGAGCTACAGTGTCCCTGCTGGGTGCTTCAAAGAGGATTAGTGGAACATGTGAGTTGTATGTTGTTACTTAAGAGTGCTGTTCCTTTTTCTCTGTGTCCACTTAGGCCAGAGGGAAAGGAGGGTAGCACTTTACCTCTCATCCCAGTGATTTCAGCAGTGCTTGGCACACCTGTCAGTATTTCCTTTTGCATTAAGAAGAAAAAGTTAATTGTATGTTCTCTTCCTCAGCTCACAGTTTTGCTCAAGATAAAAGCTTAAGTTGCAATTGTGAAATTAGACTCAGCAAATTGATGTTGATTTCTTAATAATTGAATATTAATGACCTGGAAATGGAGTGGCACAATAAAGGTGTCATTCTTTTTTTTTGTGGCCTTTTTTTACTTCAATACTGACTACAATTTCATTTAAATAGCTCAGATGAGGAGCTCTCTTGTCCTTACTTGGGTGTCTTGGGTGGTCTACTTGAAGAAGATTTGCTGTGAATTGGTCAGAACTCGTGACCATAGATCAAACTCTGCTCTTGGCTGTTTCAGATGTTATGCCAAGGTGGATGATTCAGGCTTTTGGTATCTGATGAAGTGGACTGATTGAAACTCCAATATACTTCTGGCTTCTGTGCCTTGAATCCTCGTCTTTTAAGGGGGGTGAAGTAGTTAATTTTTCACATATGTGTTTTGGTGTCATGCTCTTTCTTACGCAGTGAGGCACACAATAATAGGAGGAATTACTTTTGAGTAGCAGGTCTGTTGAAGCAATGTGTGGTTACTAAATAGAGCTAAAGGTAGAATCACAGAATGCTGGTTAAGGATTCTTAAAGCCTATCCATTTGCTAATAATTTGGGAGAAAAAGCAGTATTAGACTATATGGTTAAAAACCAAGTTCTAACAAATTTGCACAAAATTGATTTAAATGCAATTATAGCTAATCTAATTTTGGTCTTCTCTTTCTTCAGTGTCTGACAATCACCCATGTAATATTCTTAAAATAGGTTACTTAAAACATAGGTTCCTGATATCTCCACTGCACTTCCCCCAGCCAGAATTACAAGGTACATTGATGCCTAACTTCATTTACTAGTGGAGTTTTGAGTGCTGGGGACATGGTGCTCTTAAATATGCTATTATTATATTATAATACTGAAGTGTATACATACATATGTGCATGTATGTAAGAACAAAGTGGTTTATATTTTGCTTCTTTGGAATGGAAGAATGGCATTTTGGGATTTCAGGGGCGCTGGCAATTGTAACAAAACATTGCATGGTTTTGCCCAGGTGCTCTTTAAACCGAGGAAAGTATTGTGGTTGCAGTACACATTTTTCCTTATTTGACTTTACTTTTTCTAACAGTTGCATGTGCACATGTTTACATATGTAAATTAACTGCTTCAATACGTTTTTTAAAACACTTCCTTTTCCATCCCAGCTCTCTTCCAAGTTCCCTGTTTATGGCATTCAGTAATGTCTAAAACAGTAATGAGGCAATATCTTTGCTTTTCTCTCCTCTTTTCTTAGCTGTAATGCTGTCTGGAGTAGTGATGTTTTATTTAACAACAGCTGGTTTTAAATTTGATTTCTATTAAGTTCCTTAAAGATGTTTGATAATATATACATAATAAAGTTTTTATCTGGTCAGATCTAAATGGAAGTCCATAAAGGTCATATTTCCTTGCTGATACTACAGAAAAAATGGGTTTTAGAATGTGTTGTATTTTCTTACAGTTCCTGTAACAGTAAAAAATACTGTTTTACTGGCATATTTTGTGACTTGGTATTCAACTTCATGTGAAAAATTGACTTGCATGATTCACTTGTAACTATTTGCAGGCAGTTTCATCAAAGTGGATATTTAAGGAGAGAAGACCCTAATGAACAATGGCTTCGTAGAATGATGCAAAGTGAATATAAGACAACTTGAATGTAACAGTGTCCTTAAAAAGACCCAAACATATTGTCCCAGTGTAACTCTTTTTTTTTGCTTCTGTGATTTCTAACTCTGTGTTTTTTACCATTTAGAAAATGAGAAGAAGTGTAAGCAGATCCTTCAGAAAGCTGTGGAGTGCTCTGCTGTTCCCCTGGAATTGTTGGAAACTGCTCTGCAAAACTTTCATTCGAAAAAAAAGCAGTTACTTTCAGATGAGGAGAAGGAGAACTTTGCAGGTAATTGTAGTTTCTTAAAATATTGGTTGAGTTTATGCATGTTGTAATTCTAGATTGGAAAAAAATCAAAAGTGTTTGTCCCTTCCAGATATAAACTCAGAATCTCTATTGTCCAATAAACAGATATATTTATCTATATTATGAATCTTATTCCTTTAATGCTTGTTTTCATCTTCAGTGCAGTGACTGTAGTTTGCAGGAGCATGGGATGGTAGAGTGTAATTCTGTGCTCCTCTGTCATCAGGCATTTGTAGTTTGTAATTGAGACTTACATCTGTAAGTGTGAAGTAAGAGCTACTGTAGGTAAAGAAGAATTAGAACTGAAACATACAGACTAAACTATCTATATATAGGTTACTTGGAGGTGTATCTTGTGACAGACTGGGGAAGCTATGACAATCATTTCATTGAAATCAGATCTAGGAAGAATAATCCATTTAGACTATTTTACAGATGGACAAAATCCCATATGTTTATCAGTACAAAATTGAAGTGCTTGGTAGTATCATAAATCCTATGGGATCCTTGTTGCTGGGTATATAACTTCAAAAAGGGAACAGTTATCTCTTGAGTTTTCAAGAGATAAATTTGTTTGGAGTGGAAGTGAGCAAAAAATGTGATTTGACTTCAACATTGAAGTGTGTTTAGCTAACTCTTTCAAGAGTGGCGTCTAACACTTCCATATCTTTGCATTGTGTAAGGACAGAATTAATGTGAAATAGGTCTGATTTAATTTCCATAGGGGTATATCTTCAAGAGTGTGGTTTGAGATTTGCTGGGCTCCTGTTGAATCAACCTTTGACTGATACACTAGTTGGGGGTGAGCACTTGTAATAATATTCAGTTATGGCATTAATTCTTAATAAATTTTATTTTGTCTTATTCTGTTTATCATTAATTGGATATAGACATCATAAGTGCTCCTGCTGATGTACTATGCCACAGGAGAATATTTTGTAGAATATCCTTCATGGATTGTACAATTGACATTATTGACTTGCTGCTGCAGAGCTAAGGTAATACCTGCGAGAGAATACATGGGAAAACCCTGCCTACCAGTTAGGAAGCAGTGAACTTAGGGGCAAGAGTAGGCTCGTTTATTTTTTCATATATATGAGTTTGTAATTAGGTATTTGAAAAATGCTAAGAATTAATTCAATTATTTAAAGATAAAAGTTTAAAAGATAAATAACAGCAGACTTGAAATATCTCAAACTCTGAGACATACATGGCCTAAATCACTAAACTTGGCTTGGCTTGTATGGTCCTCTGGAGCAACAGAAGTTATTTTAGTGTATTGGCTTTTTAGGTCTTATCTGTTTTATATTTCCTTTTAAAGTGCTTCTTTTGAAAGTTTTTTTTGTTTGAAAACATGAATGCTGTGAATACAAATGCATTTGTTCACAGCTTCAAAAGATTGTACAGAATGCTTTTGACAGATAATATGCAGTTAATGTTGTAATGCAAATATAACAACTTTTGCATCAAGTCTAGAAACCTTTGGTTTAATTCCTTTTTCGTCTGTTTTATTCATGCACAGCAATCTAAAGTATTTGACATAGCAGGTGCAATCAAACACATTTAGTTGGGAAAAGGTTATTTAGTATTTAAGAAATGTAGGTCACAGAATCATTTTAGAATTGCTTTGGCTGGGAAAGACCCTTAGGTCGAGGGGTCCAACTGTGGCCAGGAGTATCATAAGAGGCAGATAGGTGGTCTCAGACTGTGAAGGAATGAAAGTATTGTAGATCACCAACTGGATATGAGTCCAGTGGCAAGTTTGGGGGTAAGAAAAAATCTTTGGAAATAGGAAAAAAAAAGTGTGGGATGTGTGATGTGTTTGTGAGAATGGTGAAGGTCTTGGGTCAGTAATGTGCTAATTCAAAACAGTGTTCAGGGTAGCATAAACAGAAACTTAAAACTATGTTGTACATTGAGACACTTGCTTTATTTAAATGAATAGTTTGGTCTATTGGCATAAGTAGTTTATAAAACATTAAATACTAAAAATAGCCAATACTGCACTGTTCATCTGCCAGAAGTCTGTCTTCTGGCTGAAAGTAGAAGTGAGATATGGGAGAATTCAAAAGAAAAGTAAAATTAATGAACTGATCCAAATTTAAAAAGTCAGGAAAAATGCTGTATAAAAAAGTCCTTTAATTGTGATTTCTTGGAAGGCTGTGGATAGCCATGAATCTTCTGTTGGTCAAGCAGGTAATTTCCTATACTGCTGGAAAATGAGGCCTATATGATATAGAAGATCATGTTATATAATATCTTAGTTAGAATCGCTGAATGGTTTGGGTTGGAAAGGACATTGAAGATTGTCTGGTTCTAAGCCCCTGCTATGGGGTAGGGACACCTTTCATGAAACCAGGTTGCTCAAAGCACGATTCAACCTGGCTTTGAACACTTCCTCTTGCTTTTGTTTTTTTTGGTTTTTTTTTAATATGTTCTTTGGTGTCTGTTTAAAAAAAAATAAAATCTTTCCGCATGGAAGGGATCTTAATGAAAATAACCAGATATTAATTTGAATTTTTAAAAAAGGGTTTGTCAGGAAAATAGCTGAGTTCAGGAGATTGTTTATCTGAAGGTGCTTAAAATGGCTTGTACTCTATATTGTTCCCTAAATGAAGAATTAGACTGTGTTGTAACATGGGAATTTGTCTATTAAGGTGTTGATATGTTTTCATTAGTGTACTCTGAGTTCTTGTGGTTTCTTCATCTGTGAGAAATGACCTTCCCTTCACCTGTAGGGAAAAATAATGTGGAAGACAATGTTATTCTGAACTGTTTATTTGTGGGTTTGACTCTAGAAAGACTTTTCAAATAGTTTGATTTCTGGTTTTGCTTACCGTAGAGTATATCTGAAATATATAGTTACAAAATGTATTAAGTTGACGTTTTATTTTAAAATTAATGTACAACTTCATAAAACTTTTGACAAATCTTCAATAATCAAGGAAGATTCTCTACTGGATTAAGATGGGGCTGGTGAATGAGCTGTTTGCTATTGCCTGCCTTGATATTACCTGACCTTGCACAGCATGTACGTCACTCTCAAATTTGCTATTAGTGAAATCAGCTGGTTTTATTTAACTCAAGTAATTGCTTAGAATAATTCAGTTGAATTTTTCTGATATGATGTGAATGACTCTAACTATTTTCTCTACAGTATCAAGTACACAGGAGTCTGGACTTCAGAATATAGGTGGAAATCACAGAAGCATAAAAAGGAATGATTCTAGTGAAAATTCTTCTACTGTTAGCAGACTTGTACTTGGGTAATGTCTTAATTTCTTATTTAATTTCTTATAATGTCATTCAAACCAAAGCCGAACACATACACGATGGTGTTGTGTATTTTGTTTTGTGGGTTTTTTGTTTGAGTTTGCTTTTTTCCCTCAGGGAAGAGAAGTCACAGGAACTTGGGGCTCTAGTTAATTACCACAATCCATTGAGACCACTAAGCAAATCAAATCAGGTAAAACGTAACATTTTCTTAAAAATCTTAAACTCTTTATTCTGCTTTACACACCTGATAACTTTGAATTTGCTCTTAGATTTGCCCATTTGGGAGGGTTCCTGTAACCTTACTATCTGATGATGGTGATGACATGGAGGATTCAGATGTCCCTCTTACAGCTAGTGTTATGAAGAGGTATGGTTATTATGTTTACATACAGCACAACAGATTTTAATACTCCTTTTCAATGGTTCTTTTATTGGATAGTGGAAATGTCAGCTATTAATGTTAAATTTGACCTGAAGATTTGACACAAATAGTCATTATAGTTGCATCAGATACTACAGTAACCTACTTCTGATCTTACTACTCAGATTCTTTGCATGAAAGCATGTGAAGGTAAATTTCTTGTTCTGGCTAATCAAAAGAGATGGGAGATTAGGGCAAAAATAAATTTTGTTCAAAATAAATTTCTGTTTGTGTAGTCCAGGTTTTAAAATAAGAGATAAGGCAGACTTTTAACTTAGAAAATATTTTTAAGTCCTCATTTTGTAGGACTTTGTATTGTTTTACACTTTGCTGTCTGAGTGGACCTGCTTTTCTGTATATTTGAAGCTTGTAGCCAAAAATCTTCACACAGCTACTTTTTTACTCTCATTCACAATAAGGCTATCACCACACTGTGTCTTGGCATGTGATATAATTAAGAATGTTACTTCAATAGGCAAATATCCAGCTCCAAACGCACAGCCTTCATGGTACCTTTTCCACCATCAGAACCGAAATCTAGTGGGCGTGATTCGTACAGCCTGGGAGACTTGCAGGTAACTTCAGTATTTTTTAAATACATAAAAAGAACTCTAGCTATCCTATGGTATTAGTAAGAAAGATAACATCTTTTTCAGTTCAAGAAAGAAATAATGTAGTATTTCTTTCCCTTTAAGTAATCCTTTATGGATAGAAACATTCGTTGTGGCTATTAAACTTGAAAACTGTTATGCATAATCAGGCATTTAAAAAAGCTTTCTCTGAACAGTACATCTGATGAGAGCAATGGGAGTGGTGTTAGAAATAATCTGATTATGAAGTGGGGATAAATAAATTTCGACTTGGCTACAGGACCTCTTTCAGCTGTAGTCATGAATTTTACTGTGGGAAGTACTCTATTTAATGAAGTCCATTCAACTAAGTTACAGTGCTCTATGGAGCCATAAATTACAGCTTTTGATAGAGATTGGTTTGCAGCTATGTCTTGCATTTTCATGTCCCGTGTCTCCATCCCCTAAAAGAAAATTCCAGAATAGAAAGCATTTAGGTCTTTATTATAGAAACTGGATTATGGAAATTTAAATTGTTGATGTATTTAAAAATAGCATCAGTAATACTTGCCTGTGTAACCTGCACTGTTCCCTGAAGTATAATTGCTTTGTGGTGCATCTGCCATTTAATTACCATAAGGAAATGTCTTTTGGATACTAGTCTTGAGTTTTTCTTTGATTCTTTTTAAAGATGCTTTTTATGTTCTTTAGTCCTTACAAGAAAAAACAGCTTTACAGTTGCAGATGTTGGATGAGGGCAGCTCAGACACAGCTACCAATTCAACTGTAACTCTCAAAAACAAAGTGGATACAAGTCTTGTGAAGAAAAGGGAAGGTAACTGTTAATGTCATGTCTGAGTAGTTTGAAATAGAATAAACATTGAAATTGTGCTGCTCTGTTTGGTTTTTTTTTTTCAAATGCATTACTGAATAAAATGTTTTATAAAAAGCAGAAGTTGGTCTAATTGGAGTTGAGGAGTGGTTAATTAAAATTTGGCTTTTGTGT
Organism: Acanthiza pusilla; assembly: GCA_036630365.1. Taxonomy (NCBI): domain Eukaryota; kingdom Metazoa; phylum Chordata; class Aves; order Passeriformes; family Acanthizidae; genus Acanthiza; species Acanthiza pusilla. The sequence continues at coordinate 24,657,837 of JAXCHO010000036.1, forward strand.
GGGGTATCTCTGATAGTTGTGGGGGAAATGAAACAGCCCCAAAACCCTCAAACATCCCAACTGTGACAATGTCCAGAACTGTGAAGTGCTGGGATTGAAGTAAAATGTCAGTGTATAGTGCTAATTCATTATGTTCTTGCCTCTTGCTATTCATAGAACAATATGAGATATTCAATAGGCATTGAAATAGCAATGGTGGGATATTTCATCTTAACGCCTGCCAGCCTGAGAGGAGGAAAATATTGCCAGTTTATCAGATAACAGTATTAGTTTATATCAAAGGAAAAGAGGTAGATGTTGGTGGAGAGAAATTGAAATGAAGCACGATATATTTCTTGAACGGTCCATTTAGGTTTTTTTATATTTTGAGACAAGTTGTAGTGGTATGCTTCTCCCATGTCCTTTTTTTCCTATTTCTCCTATGTCCCTTTTTCCTGTGTGGAAAAAATCCTGGATAATTTCCACCTTTGTTTCCCTATATTGACTGCAATTCAATTTATCTTGTATTGCAGGAATCCTTTTGTGTGAATAAGGCTTGTACCACATCAATGTGTAGTTTTTAGAGGCTTATTAAATTTCAGTGTCAATCAAATATGCTATTATACTTTGCTTTACTGTAAATGCTTTGGAGTAAACATGGTTTTTAGCTGTAACTGTATTGCCATTTTTAGAACTATCCTTTAAAGAAATCTAAGTTTTTACTGTCATTTGAATGGCTGAGATGTTTACTGTGTTATTAACGTACTTTTGGAGAAGGATTTAAAAGATGTTAGAACAGCCAGTTTTGGTGTATTTCAGAAATACTTTGGTAGATATTGGGTTATCTAATACATGGATTTTGACTGTTGCGCGAAGTTATCTAGAAATAGGGGTGGCATGAGATTACATTATGCTTGTCTTCCTGGAAAATGTTATAACCAGCTTGGATTTATAACAAGTGTTTCAGGCTAGTAAAATTTAGAAGGTTGTTGCTAATCATTTACCACCAACACCATGGAGTGTGAGATAAATTTATTAATCTCTTATGGTTACTTCAGTGTTTCATCAGAAACCTAGTTCCCTCAGTGGCTTTCTGATCCCGCTGAAGAAATTAGGAGAAAATGTCTAATACTGCAAGAGTTGAATTCAGGATTATATAAGTACATACATATTGTAGGAAAGAAAACATTTCAGTTAAAAAATGGTCATTTTTCAACTTCAGTGTCCTCTCAGCTCCCCATTGAAACTTTTCTCACTGACTTGCATTGGGAACAGTTTGGGGTTCAGGTCATACTTTCACTGTATGTGCCTCATTCAAGTTTCCAGGTAAGATGCTGGTTGAGACAGTGCAATTCAGCTGCTGAAGGACTGAGCTAAGCTGCTCAGCATGGGAGGCTGGTTTCTAGTCATTTGAAAAGAAAACATTTCAAGCACATGAAGGGACACTCTTAAGCTGTGCTGTTGTTGCAGCCTACACGGTCATATCCCACCAGTTCACTGTCCTGTTACCTGTGCAGAAGGAACCAGGGGACAGAGTGTGCCAAGTCCCTTTAGGTCTCTGGCTTCAGTCATTATACTGGATTATGGGTTGCCTATTGTCAGACAACTTCTAATTTGAAGTATTGTAATAAGCTTATCTTCAGTGCCTTATAAACCTCTCAATATGCCAGGATGTTGTAGTACAATATATGAACATACTCTTATTCTATGTGTTAATGGAGGAAACAGTTGCATCTCTGTTACGGTTATAGTAGTATCCTAAGACTTTGAAGGAAGTTGCCATGTTACTACACTGAATTGAATATGAAGCCTGCAAATTACATTAATGTCTTTTAAGGCCTGATTCCAGTAAATAAATTCTGTCTGTTTAGTCTGATCTAGAAAATCAGATAAATTATTCTAGAAAGTGTTTCAAGTATTGAATATTGAATCTTTTTAATAATCTGTTGGTTTTCGTTTTTCGGTTCTTTTTTTTTCCAGAAAATAAAGTTCAGCATCTAGAGCTGAAGATACCAGAGCCCAGGAGTCTGGAAAGTCAACAACAACGATCTAGTTTTGGTGAAAGCTATAGAAAGCAGTTGGAGCAGATTAAACTAAACTGTGTTAACACCAGAAATGAAAGGCCAACTCAAGAAGTGTCACAGAAAAGCTGCTGTAGAGAGGTAAATTAACAAGAGTATGTAGTACATGTGTGCTAGCAGCAGCCTGCATATGTTGAAGACTTTATTTCCGTGCTCTTAATTGTGGCTCCTCGGGTGATGTAGTATCTTTCTTTGCCCTTTGTAGGCAAAACAAACGAACCTTGAACAGTCTGGTCATCCTGTTTCAAGACGATTATCACCATCAGATGCTGTTTCTAAGAAAAGTGACCTATCGCATGTTTATGGAACACCAAGAACCACATCTAATGATTATATGGCGTGGTAAGCCTACTATAAGATGGCAGTTGATCTCTGGAAAGACTTAAGCAGATTTTTATAGGATTTCTTAAATTTTTCTGTTCCAATAGCAAACATTCCAAGTGCTTCTGTGAAGTGCCTGACTTTGAGATTCAGATTGTATTTAGGGACCTTTGCCTTTTCTGTCAGCTTTTCAGCATTTGGATATTTACCATGAAATCAATAAGTCTTTAGTACAGCATTTACCTTTTTCACTGATCTCTGCTACATGGTACGTTTTTTGGATAACACTTTTTTTGTGGCTGACAGGCTTTTTAGATTGATAACTATATATCAGTTTAGTTCCCATGATGCAAGTGTCTGAGGTTTTTTAAAAGCACTTCAAGAAATCCAGAGGCTTGAAGAATTAGGCACTTAAGTTAGAAAATGATAGCATTTGTTTATCCATGTGACCTTAAATTAGGAATAAACCCCTATGCCTGTGTTGGCAAATCTTTCTAATTATATGATTACTTATTGTTTTCGTAAGTCTCTAGGATGAATCATATAGGTCAAGGTTGTATGCTGAGTAAGCACTGTTCCTGTTGGTAGGGCCTCTGTCTCCATAACTGTAGAATTTAGAATATATGTAGGGAATGGATCATCTCATGAAGGAACTTGATAATAGTCCCTGATTAAATTCTCATTACCTAGTTTGCACGTACATGGTCATTATGCAGTATTGCTGCATGCTTCTGTATTCAGTGAGAACCATGCTTTTCAATAATTTTGTCCTTTTTGTTTTCTCTTAAACTTCTGTGATTTTACCAAATAAATCCCAGGTATATATATTCTCTTCCAGTTCTGATCTTGGCATTAGTTTCTGTAAGTACAGAAAAAGAAATACTTTCTTTTCCCCCACTTTTTTTTTTGTATCTTTAGCTATATAGCTAAAGAGATGGTAGACACCTCAAGAGAACAAATTTAAAAAAATATAGGATTTTTTGCAATCTTTAGTTTTTGTAAATCCATTCTCTTTCTGCTCATATACAGTGTAGCTAAAGCTCTCAAGACAATAGTGAGGATTTTTGAAGTTGTCTGTCTCAATATGCTTACTTCTAAAAAAAGGTAATCTAAAAAGTTTTTGAATAAATAACAATAAGCTGGAGAAAGGTAACTGTAGCTCAAACTCTCTTGTGGTCAGCTCTTCTAGCTTTATAGTTCTTTCACTTTTCAGTTGCTGGGAAGTGCTAGCTAGTGTCTGAAGACAGGGAGTTAGTGTTTTAAAAAGTATTTAAGTATGATAGAGTTTCAGTGTATTTCTAAAAGGACTTCTAAATCAAGAAGTTGAAGTGGTCTTAATAATGCTAGTTATGGAATGAAGTAGAGGCTTTGGCTCTTGCTAGTCAATAGGGTTTAAAGAAGTATTGAAGATTTTAACTTTGTTAAAAGAATCTTAAAAAAATACAACTAAATGCAGATATTGTTCATATTTTTTGTTAGTTTCAGCACGCCAGTCATAAAGGACAGGTTTGTACCAGGATGTCAAATTTCTACTCCCTACAGCCAGTTCCCATATTATTTACCACATACTCCAGCGACTCCATTTCAAAATCAAATTGGTTTGCAGGTAACAATTTTCTGTCATTTTTTTCAGTACATATTTTAATTGGGGACTACTTTAGGTAAAATAAATGTGTGTATATTTTTTTTTAATCTGAAGTTACTGTTCATCTTCCTGGATGAGTAATGGAAAGTAGTCTATTATTCCCAACATAACTTTCTTCATGTGTATGTCTGAATTTAGGTGAAGTAAGTCAGGTGTTGAAAAATCAGTTTTGTCAAAATGCTGGAGCCTTTATGTCTGCAGCCTAAGCCTTTTCAGATCCTGCTTAATGACAGAGGAAAGAACTAGAGTCTCTAATAGTTCTGCACTGCTTTTACAGTAGTAGTACCCATTACAGTGCAGTACCTATAAAGAAAAGCAGTGTGTGTTGAAAACCATGGGTTTGAGGGAAGTAAAAGAATGAAGAATTGCGTTCCTCCTCCGTCTGTGTTAGATTTTGGAAACTTTGATACATTTGTTGTGGCCTGAGATCATGTAAAAATGAGTTACCTTAGATGTGTTGCACATTCAGGTAGGAGTCTTCCTAGTTGTAGATAGAACTGGGGGATAAGTTTAAGCTTTCTCCAGAGGATAAGCATTAATAAATCAAACCTGAGGCCTTTCTATGGCTTGGTGTAGCAGATACAAGCAATACAGGCTGTTTCAACTTCACAGCACTGAAGTCTTCTAGCTAGTAATTAGTTTCAAATAAAACGGTAGATGATTTCAGTACGGCTCTTAAGCTGCATGCTGGCACTGAAAGCCTCAGATAATATTGTTTCTGACGTTATATGTAAAGAGGGAGGTGTCTCTTATGATCTGGGAAGCCTTATTAAGGAACACCCTTTCCTTGATTTCCAGTATGAAGAGCACTGGCACCTTTTACAAGGATTCAACAATGTTATATTCCAAATGAGGATCAGTATATGGGGATCTTCTAGCGTTAATTTGAAGTTTCTTTACTGCTTGTAAACAACTTTATCTTCTTCAGAAAGAGCAAGACAAAGCATTTTAACTTAATAAAAAGTAGAGGTCTGTTAAGTTCTGTTGCAGGTGTACTAATATTTATTTCTTAACCGTTTCTGTATGTACACAGGTTCCAGCTTCTATACCTTCACATGAATGCCTTGCCATCAATGGAAGAGTTTATACAGTATTAAAGCAAATAGGTAGTGGAGGCTCGAGTAAGGTAAGGTGTTCCTTTATCCTTTTAGGCAGTCACTCATTTACAAAGTCGTAGTTTTATTGTAAATACATGTTGAAGTCATCTAATGTGTGCCTAGTGTTAATATGTACCCAATGTTTGACCCAAGGAATCTAGAACTTTGTTGGTTTTGTGCTATGCTTAGATCTTTTGCTCCTGAAGATAATTTCTATGATAGAGTAAACATTAAAATTCCTAGTATAATCAGCTCTTCTGTTACAAGAGATGTGCCGCATTGTCTACATCCTCATGTGAGAGGCTGTGGTTTAGAGCAGTGTGATTACATTGTTGGAAAATGGGTGACTTGTAAACTTGATTGAGAGTTTTTGAAGGAGGCTGACCATCTTACTACTTCTGTATCTTGTGTGAGAAGTAGAATTATAGCTATGTCTGAAGTGGTGAGTGAGCTGCTTTTTACATGGAAATTTGGGGTCATGGGAGCTTGGGAAACAATTTTGGCAAAATCTCTTGGTTTAGTTATAATTCCTTATTTTCTTAACAGCTTAAGCAGTTTAGCTGGATGCTGTGGGGGACTATGTCAAAGGCCTTACAGAAGTCCAGATAGATGACATCTGTATCTCTTCCATTGCCCACTGATGCAGTCCCTCCATCACAGAAGGCCACTGGGTTGGTCAGACAGGACTTGCACTTGATGAAGCTGTGCTGGCTCTCTGAAATTACCTCCCTGTCCTCTGTGTGTCTTAACACAGCTTCTAGGAGAATGTGTTCTAAGGATAGCTAATTTAACTAATTACTTAAAGACTTACTTAACTTTGTGAATCCATGTTGCCTCTGCCTGATCATTGCATTTTAGTAGCACCCAGTTAGGATATTCTCTGTAATTTTTCCAGCATCTGAGGTTAGGCTAACAGATTTGTAGTTTCCTGGGTCTTCCCTCACACCCTTCTTGCCAATTGGAGTAACATTAACCAGCTTCCAGTCAGCAGGGACCTCCAGAAAGAAGAGCTCCCTGTGTTGCCAGTGTACGGTTGTAGAATGAGGTAGGATAGCAGGGCTACCTCTGTGTGTCACTTTGTCTCATAGATTGCTTAAAACAAGGCAAATATGGAGTGTGTTACTCATGGATTTTTGTGTTTGAGCATCGCTAAGGATGGAGATTTCATAGCCTATCTGGACAAGTGGTTTTCCTGTTGGACTATGTGACAGTGAAAAAAAAATCACAATATCCAATTGTAATTTTCCTTCTTGTTAGCTATGTCTGTTTCATCTCATACTTCAATGATTCAAGAGGAGTCTGTCATACCTTCTCTTTAAATAGCTGAAGACAGCAAGAGGATTTCATGCAGCCTTCTCATCTTAAGACTGAACAGACTGTTCTAAGCCTCTTCTCATGTGCCATGTGGTCTAGCCTCCAAATGATTTTGGTGTGACAAAATGAATATGTGAGGGCAGATCAAACCTGTATCTATGCAAGTAATTCATAATCTTTATCTTAGGAACACTTCAGACTTATGATGTACCATGCCTGGTGAAATACAATGTGGCACCAAGATGGCCTCTGACAGGGGGTTGTTTCTGTTGTAACTGGTGTCTTCTTTCTAGATTGTTCTTCATGCTGCCTTGTCTGTATTTCTTTGTATTGTTTCTTCCTTTTCAAAAGGTAGACTTCTTTGATATTCTGGCTGAGTTGAGATGAAGCACCATAGTAAATCAGATGGGCACAAATGAAGTTATTAACTGATACTGTTTTGCAGGTGTTTCAAGTACTGAATGACAAGAAGCAGCTGTATGCTGTCAAATATGTGAATCTAGAGGAAGCAGATCAACAGACTGTTCAGAGCTATCAGAATGAAATTGCTCATTTGAGTAAACTGCAGCAACACAGTGATAAGATTATCCGGCTTTATGACTAGTGAGTAAATACTAATTTTATTTAACCAGTATCTCTTTATAAAAAGATATTTCTTTCACTTTTAACATAAGTATGTTTATTTTTAGTGAAATTACTGATCAACATATCTACATGGTAATGGAGTGTGGAAATATTGATCTCAATAGCTGGCTTAAAAAGAAAAAAAAGATGGATCCATTGGAACGAAAGAGCTATTGGAAAAATATGCTGGAAGCTGTTCACACAATCCATGAATATGGTATTCTTAAATAATTCTAGGTATTTGTATAGGTAATATGGCAGATAATATGAACCTGTTCTAATTTTGGAGGTGATAGTGTCTTTGGTGTTGGTGTAGTCTTAGTGAGCGTCAAAGATGGATATTTACTGTATTTTTAAAAAAAATCAGAGAAACAAAAGACCAAGGTAAATCTTGATGCAGAGGCAGACTTAGCTAACTCAAGACGGATCTACAAATATCACTGTTTACATAATGCTGTCTGTTTTCTTACAATAGCCAGAAAATATTTTCTGTAGTGGGCTACATTGTATACTCCCTGTTCCACTTGTCTCTCTTAGACTCAAATTTTAGCTGCTCATTCTCTCCAAAAGTAGTTTTGACATTGTCATCTTTATCGTCTTTACTTTGAGAAAGTGTTTCAGCTTTTTCATAGAGTTCTTCAGGCTTTCCCCTCATCTTCACTTACATAATTAAAGTGTATGCATCTGTATTCTGCTTAGCTGTGTAGCATAGAAGAGAGGGCAGACTTGGATCTTTTCCTATATAAAAATGAATACCAGTACATATAGCGGAAAGCATCACCTATTTTCAGGACTAGAGCATTCAATAATATAGCAAACAGCAAAACATACTGAAATTCAGGGTGCATATATGCATGCAATGTTTTTGAAAAAATACATTGTTTTTTGTAAGATATCAAGATGGATTGGTTGATTATGTAGATAATAACTAAAATTCATATTAAATTGTGCAAGTAGGGTTTGTGAGAAGTCAAGTGTGTGTACTCCTCAGTGAAATGTACCTTTGATCAGACTAAGCAATATAATTCTTTTATTTTAAATACCTGCTTAGCTAATTAAAGAGAACCGCAGGCATGGACAGGCCAATGAATTGCTCCAGAGCAGCAGTTCAGTGTGGCAGTGTGCACACAGAGCTGGAAGGTCTGCCCCAAACTGAGACAAACTGTGCTGTTCAAATTGCTTGGAGCTGTTCTGGGATGCCTGCAGATTTGACAAAGTAGTAATTCTAACTGTAAACTCATGCAAGTCTTAACTGTTTAGAAAGAAATGAAAATGCTTATGAAATCTGCAGAGACCCAGATAAAGCCAATCTGCACCTTCTCTCTGTGCAAGGGTTATGGGAATTGAGTAATGCTAAACTTCATGGTAGTAACTTGGATTGACTTTAAACTCTTTTTTACAGGCATTATTCACAGTGATCTGAAACCAGCAAACTTTCTTATAGTTGATGGAATGTTAAAACTAATTGACTTTGGCATTGCAAACCAAATGCAACCAGATGTGACAAGTATCATTAAAGATTCTCAGGTGAAATACTTCTGGAAAATCTTGTCCATTTTTCTGTGAAGTGCTGTAGTACCTGCTGATAATTTTGATTATTGTAATAACCTCAGTTAATATTGAAATTTTATGCTGAATGGTCTTATATGTGTATATGATTATTCATGTATATTGATTTTTACATGTTTTTAATGATCAGAATTATAACAACTTTCAGCCTTAATACAACAAATGTTTTGTAGATGCTCTTCAGTGTTTTGGGACAGAAATCTAAGTTTTTATAAAGTGAATTAAATTTAATGCATGCTTTACTTAAAATAATATTTTTGCTTTTTTGTGGCTAGGCTGGCACAATGAATTATATGGCACCTGAAGCAATAGAAGATAGGTCTTCCTATGGAGAAAATGGGAAGCCTCGTTCTAAGGTAGTATGATCTTTTTTCTCCTATTGCCTTCATGTTAGGAAGGAAGTAATCCAGTCATGTATCTTCAGATTTGGTTTTCTCAAATCTTCCACTGAAACTTGAACACAAGAAAATTCATTGTGCCATGATGATGGTGGGCAGAGATGGAAGGTTAAGCCTAAACTCCCTAATTACCTAAAAGCATTTGGCAGATGATGGTTAGAAAAATGTAAGTGCTTAATGAGTTAAATTGAAAGTAAAGCAGATGCACAGGCTTGGGCATTGGAGGAGCTAAAAATACAGTGATAATATCTAAACTGATAATAAACACAGAAATATTTTAAAATCAGTTTTTATGGAGAAATACAAGAGTTCCACTGTTATCAATGTGAATAGCATTGAGCAACAATACTGAGTACAGTGCAATACACAAAACCTTTCAGAGGCTGGACTGATGACTCATGTTACAAAAGCCTTTTGAGCATCTTATGGGCCCTCCATGCTGTGCACCTCTGAAATCACTCCAGGCTAGAGTTTTCAGGGTGTATTTCTGGGAGGATCTTCTGTGGAGTCAAGTGAGGGAATCATTCCTCTCCATTGCTTCTTGGTTGCCTATTGTGCTGTTTATGCCCTTTTGTTTTAACTTTGTACTGCCAAAAACTGGTGAAGCTCCTATGGCACTGCTTGCTGCTGCACAGCTGCACTTTAGTGTTCTGCATAAATAACCTTGGCTTTGAATTCTTTTCTGAAAGCAAAGAAGTTTGCATTCTGATAGAGGACATTCTTAGTATGTTTGCCTAAACAAGTTATGATGATACTGTGTCATTGTCATATTTTTGAACTCCTTTAAGTGAGAAGCAGGTTTTACAAGTACTGCGTAATACCTAATAAGGTCTTTCAAAAGATGATACAATGAAGTCTAGTGTTTTAGGGCCACATGTACAAGTTCTGTGTATCCTATTAATTTTTCTATGCTACAGAGTATTATGTATTGTAGAAATTTTTATAACATCACTAAGGCAATGGAATGTGAATGATGAGAAAAGTACTGAAGGAAAGCATTTTCACACTGGCAGTCAAACTTCAACTGAGGGGTACATAGTTTAGTGAAAAAGTATTTAAAATCCATATATTAGTTGCGTGTGTGTATATGAAAATTAACTTTTTACGGTTTAATGGAAATATTATGTCATGAAATACAATCTTTCTAAATAAATAGAATAAATAGAGGATAAATATTTTATAAGTGTATTTCTTTTGTTAAGGATGATAATTTTAAATCTTTTTTGTACTTTTAAAAACTGCATGCAAAGTGCAGACTTGTTCTAGAATTCAGCTCATTTAAGCAAAAATCTAACCAGTGTGCTGGGAGTCAGGTTCTCTGTGTGCATCTTTCCCCACTTTCCTCCTCTCCCCCACTCTGTGCTTCTCTTAAAGTGCTTCAGCCTCAACAGGAGAAGTGGAAAGTTGTCCTGCAAGGAACAGACCGGATGTTGTGGTTGAAATATGAATCTGAATCCTTGAAACCAGAGAGAAATGAATTGTGGTTTTCCACTGTGGGAGATAGCTGTGATGTCTCACTGTTTGCTGGATTTAATTAATTTAATATGCTTTTACTTGTATTTATTTTTAAATGTGAAATTAGAATCCTGCTGTTGGTCTTGTTAAGGACTACCTTTAGTTTTAAGTTAGTTCTTCAAGTAAGTTATTTTCAAAAACAGTTAATATGGATAGTTTTCTTATGGAATATCGGTGAAGGAAGCCACATTACTGTCTTTGTAGATAATGGCATGCTGCCCTGGTGATTTTGTGTGATAGTTATGAAGATCTGTTACACAATGGAAACTGTACAATTACATGATAAATTGACTGAAGGTACAGTTTCTGGAGAGTAATCTTCAATTTTTTTTTTTATATTAGATAAGTCCCAAAAGCGATGTGTGGTCACTGGGATGCATTTTGTACTGTATGACATATGGAAGGACTCCGTTTCAACATATAACAAGTCACATCAATAAAATGCATGCTATTGTTGATCCAAGTTATGAAATAAGGTTCCCAGATATCGCTGAGAAGGATCTTCAAGATGTCCTGAAGGTAACTGTCTCTTAAAATAAATTTTGATTTAAATAGTGGTAATTTCTCTATTTAAAGCGTATTTTCTAAAACTGAATGAGCTGTGCTCATTTCCACATATAAATACTCACTGTTAGTTGTAGTAACAGGCCTTATTCCAAAGGAAGAATGAAACTAGAGCTACTTCATGTAGTTTTCAGATTAAAATCTCTTTTCAGCTCAATACCAAATAACTAAGTATTGAAAGCAGTCTGACTTCTTTGGTTCAACATCCAGAGTAAATACTGTTAATTCCTAGACAATTCTTAATTTATAGGCAAAGCATTCTTCCTCTTTTTTTCATTTGCAGCGCTGTTTAATAAGAAATCCTAAAGAAAGAATATCTGTTTTGGAGCTGCTGGTGCATCCCTATGTTCAAATTCAAAGTCAATGTCAAACAGGTACATTTACTTTAAAATACACTTTGATTAAATAGTATTTATCACTCTCCTTAAAAAAAGCTTTAGTCTTATATCTATTTTGCACTTGTTGGCATGACTCAATTTTGTTTGGTGCCTATGTCTGCTTCAGAAAAGACTTCAGTATTTTAATTCTTAAACCTCTTACAAACTGCACTGGTAATTAATACACTGGTAATATGTACAATTTGAGTATAATTATGAATTAATTGCAGGTGTCCCAAATGCAAAAGGAACAACAGAGGAAATGAAACGTATCCTTGGCCAGCTTGTTGGCTTGAATTCTCCCAACTCTATTTCTAGAGCTGCGAGGGTAAATAAATTGTCTTTCCTATTTTGTGTAATAGCACATGCTCATGCAAACAAAGGTTAAAGTGTTTGGTAGTGAAAGCTGAAACACTTGAAATAGCTGAAATATGAAATCTCTAGCCATAGCTGGAGAAACATTGCACATCTTAGTCCTTTTATTTGCAAGCATGCAGAATCTCTACATTCTTCTGAATTGGAAGGGTTGAAAATGATGGCAGTAATCTTAATTTTTAGCTTTTTCTTTCCTTTCCACCTCCCAGCACATCTGCTCTGATTTTAAGCTGCCCCAACGTGGGGGGTCTTTTAATTTAAGAACCCTCACTATGGAGAAGTTATCTAAATTGATCTGTCAAGTGTGCAAGCTTTTGGACTGCAAATGTTCCTGCTTCCTGGAAGTTGCTGAACTGCAAATGCAGTGCTATGTGTAAATTAGTTCCTGTGTGTTGAAGTATTGATAGCCTATCCCCAGGAAAGTGGTTACAGTGTCAAACCTGGCATAATTCAAGATGTGTTCAAGAGCCAGACTATTCTCTCAGGCACATGGTGTGACTCTTGGGGATGATCAGCTTCATGCTGAAATGAAGCATGATAAATCTTCAACTCTGTTCTTTCTACCTGTGTCTCAGAAAAAGTGATGGTAAAATATATATAAGATGTTGAGAATGCAAAGCTATTTCATGGGGAGGAAAGCAAATCCAATATATATTAAAAATCTAAAGGAGTTTATGCTTACACTGCTAGTTGTATTTGATCTGTTTTAAATATGAGGGTGAACAAGGAGTTATCCTTTCAAAAATGTGCTGATGTAGCTGTTTGTGGGCATTTGAGTATCTCATGTAAAGCTTGCATGCCCTGAGTACACAAAGAAGTCCTTCCATACTGGTGTTTCCATACTGGAGACAATTAATTGAGTAAACCTGATTTTTGATCTCTGCGGTTTTAGATCTCATTTGTTCTCTGCTGACTTGTGAAGCTCAATAACTTTGCTCACACTGCTAAGTCAGCATATGTATTTTCTTTTAGGCACTATGTTGCATTACAGCTGATACAACTAAGCTGCCTTAAGTCTGTTTCTTTTTTTTTTTTAATTTGAGAGAGAAATTTTGGTATGGAATATTTCAGTATGTGATGATATATTTCAACTGGTAATATCTGTTATATAGTTTGTATCCATGTGCAATACAACTGTGTTCACCTGAATACTTGTGTGTACTTTCAGACTTTATATGAACAGTGCAGCAGTGGTAAAAGTCTTGACGTATCGGCATTTGCAAAACCTGGGAATCAAAAAACATGGACAACAAAATGATGTACTACTGGTCAGGAGGCAACAGATGTCTGGTCTGTTCAAAAAGTATTTTGTGCTGCTAGCTTTTAAAATGACACTCAGCATAAAGTTTGCATTTTTATATGTTCTTTGTGTTCTTCTGATAATGCTTGCAGGTCATTAAAAAGAATTTAATTGAATGCTTTCCACCATGAGCTCTTTCACTCCTTGCAGGCTGTTTGGGTTGAGCAATGACAATGGCTACTTGGTGATAATGGTCTGTGTTACTTACAAAGCACTACAGTGTCTGGAGTACAAAAACTTGTAGGAGAATCTTGTAGTTCTCTTGTCCCCCTGAAGCTAAAATAAAGAAGTTCCAAAAAATGCCAGTCGATGTACATGAAAAACAAGAAATATCTTTTCAAACATCTCCTAAGGCATGAACAGTGTTAGGCTGTTCTGTCTTTTGCTAACAAATACCTTGTGTCCAGCATTGACTATAAGCAAGGAAATAAACACACTGTATAAGCCACCAGTTACAATATTGGTAGATGCATGTAAATATTACCCAGTTTTTGAGCTGTTCCTATGGTTAAGTGTTATGATGGAATCATCAGTTCTGTTATGAACTTACATGAATAAAATGGCTCTTGTATTAAAAATGCTATTATAAATCTAGTCTGCTTTTTAAATATCAAAATAATAGAAATTCTTCAAGATTTGTGATGATAATAAATTACTAATTTGGGTTTTTAAAAGCATTAATACAAAGCATTCTCTAAAATGAACTGAATGTAAGAGAAATGGATTTTACGTGGTTGTTATTGGATTAGTCAGGTTTTAACTGAATTACATTTCTGGTGCCAAGTGTATGTTCACAGCTGCCCTCCCTTGTTTCAAGTTAGCAGGGATTCTCCACATTGCACAGGGAGAATGATCTGAAGTGAGAACTGTTCCTGATAGGGAGGAGGGCTGAAGCAGGGGCAGAGAATGTATGTTCACACCAGTGTTGGAGCAAAAACAAGAACAGAACATTTCCTTCGTAAGAGCAAATCTGGAATGATAAATTTAAGGTGTTAATCTAATTGTCATTATATGAAACAGGGTATGGAATTGCAATTATTCATCTGTCAGTATCAGGGTAGTTATCCCATATTTCTACTGATAAAGGGTTCTTCCCCATAATGGTCTTGTTCTTTCTGATTTTTTTTTTTTTTAAGACTTAGTGCTGCTGGTGCAGAAATTCAGTGGTATTTCAGGCATAAGGAGTATATATGCTAATTGTACTCCACTTTTTGTTTATAGTTTGTTATGTAGGTGTTCACGTTTTCAAAGTTGAAGCCAATGAAGAAAAAATTTTATTGTTCTGCACATTTCATATTCTAAAAGTTTGAGAGACTGCTTATGGTATGGGAACTGAAACATTTTCTGGCTTTCTCTGGAGAGGAGGGGGAAAATAAGTATCAGCCTCTTCAGAGAAAAACCTGCAAAGAAAATCTTTACTCTGCAAAAATGTCTTTTCATAAAGAGTTATAATTGAGAAGTTTCCCAACTACTTGTCTAGATGACAGATCTTGAAAAAATTATTTGTAACTATTCTAATGTTATGATTATTAACTTTTGTTGTTTTGCTTCTGTCGTTTGTGTTGAATATTGAGAAGCAGTGTTGCATTACTGCACAGCAGTGCTACTATAGCTACAGCTATTTTTCTGTTGTAGTGTATAGTTTATCAAACCTTTCTCTTATTTGATGACTGCTGAAGAACCCATAGGAAATATAAATGGCATGAGAAGGAGCTTATGAAAGAGCCCTAGGGCTGATGAGAGGCAGTGGGCTGTTATCAGTCATCCCTTTTAAATATTTTTTTTTCCATTGCAGATGGGTAGTTGATTTATACTCCTTCCCCACCTCAATGACTTGCTACAGGATGTCTGTCTACCTTTGCAGCTGCCACTTTCCAGTCTTCAATCTATTCCAATTCTTTTTTTCTGCCTTATAGACAGCTATCTCCTGTCTCAGATTCTGCTGGAGTCTTAAAAGTGTAAGTGAATTACAGAATAGCTATGTGTGATTAGCTTTAAAGGACAGAAAATAACCATCTTAGCTGCTGGGTAACAGGTAGCTGCCTAATGCTTTCTCAAGGTTACAAAATGTCCATCCTGCATTACTGTCACCCTCAAGGCTGCATTTCAGGATGCTGTGTGTGTATACAACATGGAGAGAAGATGGCTGGTAAAGCAGAGTATGTCTCTATATAAAGTTGTTACTGGGCACCTGTACAGTATAATACTATATCAGCTAATAGAGATACCACAGCTACATTAGTGTCTTTACTCAGCAGCTGACACTATAAAATAACCTAACTGCAGAAGGGTGACTTCCCTTTTCATTTATCAATTGGCATAGTATGACTCAGTCTCCAGCTCCCTCATGAAGGCAAGTGGAGGGGCAAGCACTGATCTCTTCTCTCTGGTGATTGGTGATAGGAGCTGAGGGAATGGCAGGAAACTGTGTCAGGGAGGTTTAAGCTTGGTATCAGGAAAAGGTTCTTCACCTAGAGGGTGGTTGGGCACTGGAACAGGTTCCCCAGGAAAGTGGTCACAGTACCAAACCTGGCAGAATTCAAGATGTATTCAAGAGCCAGACAATTCTCTCAGGCACATGGTGTGACTCTTGGGGATGACCCTGTGCAGGGCCAGGAGTTGGACTCAGTGATCCTTGTGGGTCCCTTCCAACTCAGGACATTTTATGATTCTATGATTCTATGACTCTGCCTGAACAGCTGCATGATTAGTTGGAATTCAAACACTAAACAGAATTTAAGTTTTGAAGACTCTGCTCTTGTGGTCAGTCTTGTGCCAACAGTCCAAATTGAGTCCTTGACAAGTACAAAAAAAGGAGGCTTGTTTGCTTGCATATAATTCTGCTCCAAGGACACTTCACCAAGCAACAAGAAAAATCTATCCACAAATCCGTCACCATAACACTAGAGGAGTCAGACCTCCTGCTTCTTATCTAGTCTTGTAGAAGGCACTCTTCAGGTGCTACTGCAGTTCATGTAGCTGGGCAGGAGGGAAATGGTTAAATCCCAAACAGTAGAGAGTGCAGAGCAGGCTGTTAGTCTGAAGGCAAGTTGTCAAATTGTCACTGTTTTTGTCCCTCCTCTGTTTCTGTTCTTTCTTTAAACACCTGATAATGGTCTTATGTTAAACAGTTTAACTAATTCTGGAAGTGGTGATAAGTATTAAATTAAAAATTCAACAGTTGAAGAAAACTTGAGTTCTAGCACAGGTCTGAAGTCTAACTTGCCCCTGAGCTCCTCGGCAAGGATCACTGGCTAATCCTTGCAGGTGCCATTTATGGCAGCTGCTTGCTTCTCTCTTCCAGTTGTCTACACTCTTACTGCCTTGCTGCTCACACAAAACAGTGAGTTCTCAGCATCAAGGATAAAACAAATACTACTTTTTATCGTATTCTCTCTTTAACACTTACTGCTAAGGCACATCCTGCTTCAGCTAAGGATAAACTGCTAATATGGGAGTATTCCCTTCCTGCTTGATGTATATATCTCCTCCCAACTTGGTTATCTGTGCCCACCTGCCTAGAGCACAAGGCCTGCCAGTCTGTCAGGGAGCTGGTACAGTGTGCCCTTGTTTGCTTACTGATTCACATAAAGTAATTAAGAGATAAATCTTGCAAGATAAAGGCCATAAAGAATGGAGCAGGCAAGGCAGTGTGATTTACTTGTAGGATATAGAGGTGTATACTGTGTGGACACAGAATCCAGCCTGCCCATACACTTTCATGGGAGTTGTTGAAATGAAACCTGAGATAAAAATCTGACTCCTCACCTCAATTCCTCCTCTTGGCAGGTAGAGTATTCACAGCTAAACAGTGATGCAATTTCAAGATTCTAGCTTTAATCAGATGAATTGCTAAAATCCAGGCAGATTTTGCAATGAAAGATATGACTAATTTAATGTGGAATATGGTACCACTGTTCTGAACCCTGAATAAACACAAGGAATAGGTCAGTTTTAAACAACATCTGTCCATTGGTCTTGGTCCTTACATGTTGTAAGGATCTCTGGCTTGTCTCTGTAGCCACTTAATGTGCATGTTATGTGGTAAGTGCAGGTAAGCTTTGAATTCCTCTTTGTAACATGCTCTATATCTCTGGTTTTCCCCCTCTTTTATGTTGCTGTTAATTGTATTTTTAATTTATTTTCAAGTAACTATATTTAAAGGAAATATGAATTAGATTTGTACTTGCTTCCTGTGTAGTCTTGAATAGACTCAGTCTTAGAGGCCCTAAATGATTCTGTTAGCCTAGCACTGCCAAGTCATGGATAAATTATTTCTGTGACTCTTAGCTCTTTACATTCCTTGTCTCATTTGCTTAGGATTTGGCAGAAAGCTGTTCAGTATCATGGATCTGTCCAGCACTGCTTCTGTTCAGTGATTTGGTGGGGCATAAAGCTCTTTACTGCTATTGCAGAGTGGCAGTGTACTTTGAAATACTCTTATCAGGCATAAAACTTGTCACCCACATGGTGTTTGGATGTTCATGCAAAGGGGTGTTGATTTAGGGACACAGTTCTGTGCAGCAGAAGGCAGTGAAGTCCCTTCCACAGTGGCTGAGGAGCACTGGGAACCACAGTAGCTGCTGTGTGGTGGAGGGGCTCCTCAGCCTTCCAAGCTTCACCAGCATTTCAGGAGGCTACCTCAGTAATGAGAAGTTTTGAGTCTTCAGCAGGTCTTGGGTACCTGACTGAAAGGTGAGTGTCTGCCTAAATCTCTTTCAGTCTGATCTTGGGACTTAGCACACATCCAGCACTGCGAAGGAAAAGACACTTCCTAACTGCAGTTATGTGTGCTGAGCAATGCAAATATGAACAAAGCCTTGGTTTTTAGGGAGAGCAGATGAAGATTGACAGAAACCCTCTCCGTTGGCTTGCTTGTTTGCCGTGAGTTAGAGAATGCTTCTGTTGCTGCTCTATCTTCTCATCTGGAAAGAAAAGACTGTGACAGAAAAGCCGAGTCACATGCATTGATGTTCAGAGCTGAGGAACTTGGAATTTTTCATGTCATGTTCCGTAAGAGATTAGTCCAAGGAACTACTTGAAATAGATGTGCCAGTAGCAGCTTTTTAGGGCAGTTGATAAAGCTCTCCAGACCCAGGTGGCTTTGACTCCTGGAGTCTAAAGGAGTTTGTAAGAGCTGTGCTAGATGTTGTCCTGTGTGATTTTTAAATTAGCCTTAGGAACACAGAAAGGGAAGGTAGTAAATATGATACTGGTCTTCATGCATGTTGGAGCTTGTAAATTAGACTACCAAATATGCCTTCCATAGTAAATAAAGCCTATGTTGACAGAACACGAAGGAATTCACATGGGAAAAAAGTATCCTAATATAATGCAAGGGGCTTTGGAGTGGTATTTGGGGATGGTTCTGCATTATGCATAGTCTGAAAATGTCTGCCCAGACCTTGTACCATAGGAAACAATTAGAATATTAATAATTGGGAAAGGAAGAGAACACAAGAAAATATTGGTGTGCTGCTATATAAACATATTTGGTTTGAACGCTGTCTAAAGCCCTTGAAAATATTTAATAAAGCTGTAGAATATGGAGAGAAACAATGCAAGTGTCCAAGGAGGTGGAAATTACTTCCATACAAGACTGAAAGCTATATCACTTCCTTAGGAAACTGTCTCACTCTGGCTGGTTACTGGATAGGAGGAATCAGTATTGCATAGGGCTGGGAGCTGATCATTTTATCAGTCAGACTGTTAGAAAGGAATGAAAGGAAGATCCTAGGGTTTAGTATGCAACACGTGAGTACATCTGAAATATTGTGGAAGCCAAAGATATCAGTGTGTTCAAAAAGAGATTGGATATATTCAAGGAGGTCAGGATGATCCTTGGCACTGTTAGTGGTGAGATATAATCGCTTGGGCTTGGGAATTCCCATGTATATATCTCTGATCCCAAGTGCCTGGGATGTTTTACCAGAAATGGAATCGCTTACTTTGCTCAAAGGGTGCATGATGAAAAGGGACATCAGACCACACTGCCTTGTGCTCTGACCCACTGTGACAATAGATTCCTTAATTGGTTGGGTTTCTTCGGGTACTTGATTTCCATCTCTGTGCCTGTCAGCACGGGCATTTTCGCAAGCAGCGTTTGAATGTATTTGATCCATCAGTGTCAATGGAAAGCGATCATGTTTTAGCAGGCGTTGTGTACTGCAGCAGCTCAGCCGGAGCTGTGCCGAGCTATCTTGCTTCCCACCTCCCACCTGAGCCACTGCCTCAAGGAGTCAGGCAGGTTTTGTAGCTTTGCTGTAACTTCCCTGCTGAGCTCATATGCCATACCTTAGAAGGGCCCTTGGAAGCTGGGATCGTGGCAGGCACTTGCCTGGGTGTCAGCTTGGAGAAAGGCTACGGGAAAGCAAGTAGCAAGGGTAGTCAACTACAGCACTTTGTGTGGTAGAAGCAGGGTTCAGATCTGCTTGTCAGAGGTTTGGTCCCACAGATTCACTTTTGAGTTCTCTGCATGCACTGTGGCTTTTTTGACTCTGCTTGTAACCATGTCCTGACCTAGTTGGCACTGGGTCCCACTTCACACACTGCCTGCTGATAACGCCAGCAGCAAATCCTGCCAGCAGCTTAGGTCGGTGCAGGTCGTGATGTTTCAATAACCACTTTGGCACACTGGTGGGTTTTTGTGCATGGGTGGGTCCTGCAAAACTTGTTTAGCTAGCCCTTCCTTTTCAGTGTTCCTTGTGTGCTCAGTCTTCCCACAGCAGCTTGCCTCACACTTTGCTATATGCACGTCCTTACACCCTGTTTCAGGGCAATAGCTGGAAGCTTTCCAGTGGTGGTTTCATGGGGAAATGCTAGTTCAAGGAGTTCACAGTGTTCCTTTCAAATTCTTTTGGGTTTCACTTTAGACAGGAGCCTGGTATCATTTGGGTAGACTCCTGCCATCATTCTGAACATAAGTCTTCATGTCCTGGAGTTTAGGTCCTTCCAGGATCTGGAATAAGTGCTGAAAAATAAGGAGCCCAAAGCATTTGCTGTTCACTTTGTGGCCTATCACTATATATGAGTATTAAATCTTATCCATTCAAACTCTGGCCAAGGATGTTTTTGAGTTCAGGGAAAGGCAAGCGAAAAATAAACTTGCCTACATATTGGACATCCTCTTTTTGATTATGTCTGAAAACCTATATGTTTTCGGAAGGGATATACATAAGGACTGGCTGTGTAATGAGTCAATCCATAAACACTGCTAATGCATGAGTTGTGCATCCAAAGCTACATCCAAGCACATTTTCCATAAAAGCTTATTCATCTTGTCTGATTACAATAAACCAGAGTCACTACAAGTGGAGGCTTGCTCATTCTATTTACTGAAATATCGTATCTTTCTCTCAATTTTGCAATTATAATAATAACTTGAAGTCTATATTGAGATAAGGGATCACAGAGGTTAATTGATTTTCATCTTAAGTATCTCTTAGAACATCACAGCTTAATAATGAAGAATTTCCCTAGGACAGGCCAAGCATAAAGGAAAGATGAAGATACGAATGCAGGACTAGATGAAGCATCCAATTCTATCTAAAGGAAAACCATACTGTAATTCCTGGTGTGAATGGACCCAGTTAAAAAAACCAAACCACACAACAAAGCAAAAAAGCCCAACCAGAAACAGCAACATCCTGCATCCCCACTATTCTGCCTTGGGAGTTGTTATGAGCCTCTCTGGGATGGTGACTGCTCTCCTGCTTTCTCCCAGACTTCCTTCTTCTTGGCTGAGTGAGTCAGACTTTTCTGTAGAGCATTTTCCTGACCCACCTACTAACCTGTCTCTGCCCTTTTGCACATCCTGGTTGGCCACATTCAAAGATGTATTGAAAATGAAAAGATTTCTCACCAGGTGCCTTTTTAGAGGAAAATATTTGGTTTTTCAGGGAATTCTTTTCTGAGTAGAATCCATCGGCAGCCTTTTTCTCCCTGTTGGCTTAAGCAGTTGTGCTTCATAAAATGCTAATAAAAAATTACTAATGCAGAACTCTTCTGCCCCCCACTTTTTCACTTCCAAGTGTTAAGCTTTCACACAGTAAAAGTTTTGCTTTGGCTCAAGCTACTTGATCGGCTCTTTGTATGATTGAGGTTACTGCAATGTTCTTCCTCACCACTTAGAGCGGAATGACTGATCCTGAAGTGAGGATGATAAAGATGGAGGTAATGATAAATTTTATCAGAATACTGGTGATGTCATTAATTAAAATCCCTGTGATCATTAAACTTTGAAGGAGCTTCACGAGCCTCTTTTTAGCCTACTGGAATGGGTCTTTCTTTGCACTGAGTAACTCTGGCTTCTGATTTCTTTCTGACCAGCAGGATAACATTCAAAGTCACATGACAAAAATGAATGTTAGTACTGTATGCTGTCATCTATCTTAATGGTTCACTTTTCCCCCATTTCAACCAGTAAAAAGTTGTTGTGCTAGAAGATGCATGTGAAAATATGTGCAATGCAACCTGATCTCCTGACTGTTATAAGGAAAAAAATTATTTAGTAGGGTCTCATTTATCATTAATATCCAACACTGTATTTTGTGTCACTTTCTACATAATTATCATTATGTGCCTTTAAATCTAGACATATTTTTGAGATCAGGCTCATTAGTGTTGCATGGATCAGCACATTTTTTGCCTTTTTACTAGTCTTGGTGGTCTTCAACCATGTTACAATCACTTTAAAATGAGTCTACCGACATTGCAGTTTCATATGCCAGTCCTTTCAACAGCTGTTGGGGTTAGAATTAAGGTCCATGCCACATGTCTCTGGCCAGTACTGGATGCTAAGGAAAGAGTGGCCTGGGGCAGGTGTGCAGTGATGCTTCTGAGATGGTGATCAGCACCTTCCCTTGGGTGCAAATACAGCTGCTCTTCCAGTTCCAGGACAATGGAGTTGTGCAACACCAGGCTCAGTTTCAGTGGCTACCCTGTCTTTGCTCCGAGAATCATAGTCCTCACTGAAAACTCAGGCAAAGAATTGGTTTCTTTTGGGGTTATATGTAAATTTAATTATGTATATATTGTCCTCATTTTTTCCTGTTGCTTTCTATGTGTGAGAACATCCTCTTCATTTTGATAATCTTTTGCAAGCTCAATCTGAGTTTACCTTTTAGATAAAAAAAATTTGTTGAGAAGTTCTAACTTCTCCTTTTTTAAAATAAAGTTCTGAAATTTTATATCTGGAATTCATGCTCTTTGAGTTTTTAAAAATAAAAAGCTGTATTCCTAAATCTGCATTTGTCCTGCCACTTTGCGATCACTTGTTATTTCTAAAAGAGTATCTTGCAACCCTTTTATCTTCTTTGCTTAACAAAATGAAAGCACCTGGCTTTTGGACTTAGAGATTTAGGCGCTATTTGGTAAAGAGGAATTTCCCTCTCTAGTTTGTGTCTTAAATTACTCCCAAAGGGTACAGCATATAGTGAGTGTTTTGTCTCTGTTTTAGCCCTTATGTCTCTGGACAGCAGTTCTTTCCTGTAGGCAGTACTGCTGCCCAGAGTGGCAGAGATGGATGTCACCTGCTGGCCACCATGGTCAGAAAGGAATCAGAAGCCTGAGGAGCTTGGTCTGAGGCAAGCCTATAAATCAGTGCTCTCCTCATGCTGCTGGTTTGGTGTGGCCACAGACCAGCCCTGGGAAGTGTATTTCAGGTCAGGCCAGGACTGGTGCTGAGGGCTAGAAGAGACTTCCTCAGCAAAAGGATATTCTGCTGCGTCTTTTACACCCTGAGCTCGACTACTTGTCTTGATCAAAACATTGCCTTTTAACTGCTTAATGTTGCATTTTGGCAAGTAACTTAATGCTGCATTTCTGTTGCAAGTAGGTGCTGCTTACTGGGTTGCCCTTTTATTAATGACTGCAAGCTTTCAATGATGAGCTGTGCCTGCATCCAAATCAGATGTGTACCGGTGGCAGCCAGAGTGCAGGTTTGCTTCCTTCAGCTATCCCAGTGTCAGGGTCAGAACAAAGTGCCAGGTGTAGGAAGGGTTTCTTTTCATGCTGTGGTCAGTGTTATCAAGGCCTGTTATCAGGCTTTGTTATCAGTGACGATGCTACAGAGCAATATTGTCATTGTCCAGTCAATGTCAGGTTGATAGTTGCATTGGTGTAAAAGCTGGTATAGCAATGTCAGCACTCCCTCCTGTTCTGGAGGCATGGGCCTGTGTTTTTTGGCAGGTGTTGACAGTGTCCTCAGTCCACCTTCAAGCTAATATGAAATATCTTTTAGCTTTCTTAGATCTCTCTCTATAAAATATAATTTTATTAGTCAGAGTCTGGCTGCCTCTAAACAGGTTTCTACCTGTACTGACAGCTTCCTCATCTGTCACTTAGAGATTATGAACAATCTCTTGTGTTCATAGCTCTATGGTTTTTTTGGTAGGTTTTTGTTTTGAGTTACAGCTCTCGTAATGGTTGTCTGAGCTGTACAATGCTGACATACCACTGGCTCTGCAGTATATTTTAGCTCAGTTCTGATGGATTCTTATGGAACAAGGTCTGCATTCACCAAATATCTCCCAGGCTGGCATTTGGTCTGTGGCTTACCTATGTTGACTTCAAGCACACAGAGCTTTCTGGAAATGTCTGAAAGGCATGTTTCTTGAGGACAGGGATGGCAAATATTTTTTTGTCCAGCGTCAAACACCGGTCTTCCAGTACTGGGTCTAAATTTTGCTGTGACTATAGGCTGTGACCAAGCCTGCTGTTTCTGTGCAAACATGCTGCTTACTGGGGTCTGTTCAGGCCTGGCCCACATCCTACCAACCCCATGTCCCTCTGGTGTTTTAAGAGTGCATTGCCCATGCACTCCTTCAGTGATTCATTTGCAGGTACTCTAATCAGGTTCTTTAATTAACTAATTTGAGAGTTAAGCCTTTACCAGGTTTTTCTCGGTGTCTTGGATACTTCTGCATGGGAATACTCTAAAGCAGCTGATTCAGAAAACGAAGTTAGGGTAAGCCTTTTCTGAACTTAGTTCAGTGTTTTAAGAAGCTTTGTATTCATTCCTGCTCCGCTGGACAGCTGTTTCTGATTGACTCTTGTTGGACATGATTTCTCTATGCACCTAGGAATGCTCTTTCTAATCAATATGGTTTGCTGTAGCTTTAGTCTTGTATTACCAGTCCTTTCCCCAGCTGCTCACAAAATTAAGTCATGCTTGACTAATCTGATGGCCTTCTGTGGTGAAATGACTGGATCTGGGAATGAGGGGTGAGCAAGAGATGATGTTTCTCTTGACTTTAGCAAGACCTTTGGCACTGCCTCTCATAAAACTCTTGCAATCAAGGCAGGATATTAGGGATTGGGTGGAAGGGTGGACAGACAGCTAGAAGATGGGTGAAATGGTGGTTGGATGACTGGGATCAGAGGGCAGTGGTTAATGAGTTGCACTTTACAGACCCCTGCAGTTCTCTGCTTGTTGCTGGGGTGTGCCCTATTCAACATCATCAACGGCCTGGAGGAGGCAATGCAATGCACCCTCATCAAATTTGCAGATGATTAATGCTTGAGGTCAGGGATGCTTTACCTGGGAAGGCTGGAGTAATGGATAAACACGAACCCCATAAAATTCAGCAAGGGCAAATGCCAAGCCCTGCCCTGAGCACCAGGACAGGCTGGGACTGCTGGGG
Organism: Acanthiza pusilla; assembly: GCA_036630365.1. NCBI lineage: Eukaryota > Metazoa > Chordata > Aves > Passeriformes > Acanthizidae > Acanthiza > Acanthiza pusilla. Next base: position 24,682,638 of record JAXCHO010000036.1, read on the forward strand.
AATAGCTCTGTGGAAAGGGCCATGACAGGCAGAGAGCTGGGCATGTGTGTGACACAGATCTGCACCTGCGTTGCTCTCCCAACAGAACCTCTGCCTGTGGAGTGTTTAGCTGAGGTAAATTAGCTGAATGCTGCTGTTAAGTTTTGCATCATTCCTCCATGATTCAAGTTCTCTCTAGCAGTAGCATGACTTGCCCTGTGACCTCTGAGCAGCAAGCTCAGCCATGCTCATTGTTTAGTCTTAAAAGTTAGGGATTTTTAAAAGTTATGTGAACTAGGTCTCAGGATGTTTTAGTTTCCATTCCAGCCTCTCAAGATCTTCCCTGCCTTCTTTAAGGGTGTCTGTTGGAGCCTGCACTGCCCCTACACCTTTCTGATATGACAAAGACCACAGTACATGGAAACATGGGAAGAACAAACATGGGGAGGAGGAAGCTGTAAATAGGTAGTTTGCCACTAGTGAAGCAGCAGGTGGGAAATTCATATCTGCTGGTATTTCACATCTGCTCGCACACGGAGGTGGTTGGATAGCACATCAGTAGGGGCTGATGCCAGGCACTTTAGCATCTACTGCCAACTTCCAGAGGAAGGCCAGCAATTCTGCATCTGGTGAAGGGAATCAAGCTCAAGAATATTTTGGTCTGTGGTTGGACCCAAAAAATCTCTATTTTCTGCTTATTCTTTGCAAATATCATGAGGGTAGTGCTGTAACCAATCCCCTTTTTTAAAAAAAAATTCTTTTTTCATAAATCATACAATTTCCTGAAAACCAGATTTCTCTTAAGTGAGAAACTTTTGGTCTGGCAATCTTAATGTTGAAGCATTTTTATTCCTCTGGCATTGCAAGGAGCTCTTGGGGTGGGCAGGCGCTTTGTTTGCAGCTGGGTTTGCAAGGCAGGGAGCAGAGACTGCAATGGAGCACATTTCTCAGTGCTCTGCAGCCACTTGAGGGCACCACAGCATTGCTGGTAGCACAGATTTTGTCAACTGCGTGGGGGACTGTACCCTGCACTTGAGAGGAATCCTTTAGGAAAAAAACCCAACGGCATAATTTATTTAAAACCACCACGACATTGTAAGAATGTGTGTTTCTGCTCTGTTTGATATTCCCCTGGATTGTGGGCATTTGCCCCAGCACATGAGACCCTCTGGTGGTACACACCTTACACCAGCCCTTTCCCAAGAGGGACATGTGCTTTGTGGGTGAACAGAATCAACTGGAGAAAGAATAAAGCTCAGTGAGAGACCAGCTTTTCTGGGAGAGCCAGGGCAGTGATAATTCATTTACCATCCACTTCTCATCCTTTCTCTCCTTCAAGCACTGCTTTCCAGGCATTCTTCCCGCAGCCTGTAGCACTGCCTGGGGTTGTTGTCACCCAAGTGCAGGACCTGGCACTTGGCCTTGTTGAACCTCACACGGTTGGCCTAGACCCATTGATCCAGCCTGTCCAGACCCCCACTTTTGGCAGAGAGGGTTGACTGAGGACCTGACTAAACCAGAAAGAGCAAATGGATGGTCTGTTCCTGCTAGGCCAAATAGCTAACAGGTCAGGAGTCTTTCAAAGCACTGTAAAGGGCTGCCTGGTGAAACTTCCCAAGGGCTACTTTGAATTCAAGCTTATTACCTCAGAGGAATAAAAAGAAGGAGGTGTGTGCTGCTCTGGCAAGTGTTGCAGGCCTTCGAGTTGTGCTCCAAAAGTGTTTCTGTTTGTATTTAAGAGGCTGGGCCACTTCAGGCTTGTCAGCACACGAATGGGCTCCCAACTGCATAATGCTTCAGTAGGAGACGTCTGTCCTACAGTGCAAGAAAGACTATGAATAGATTTAATTTCGGGTTCAGCTCAGGACTCCAAAGGGCCCTGGCTGGCAGGGCACTGGGCAAATAAACAGGAAAAATGGGTTTGAGTCTCAAATCTACCACCAGTTTGTGTGAAAAACTGTGTATCCTCTATGAGCTTCAGCTTCAGTAGCTTCACACTGCACTTCATTATGTTCACATTCGATGGCATAAAATGTAAGGGTGACATTGCTGTCCAGATTTGTTATTTATGGCCTCATTGAGAACCTTATCTTTCTCAGTGACTCATCTCTTTCAGAACTCCTCTGCAACAGATGAAATTTCACCTGATAAAAAGACTTTGGGCAGGCTGTGTTGGTCTAAAGGGTGGGAAAGATGAATGCCTCTTGTCACTGGGTCAGCTGCTTCCTTGCCAACTATTATCTCTCTTTTAGCTTTGTTGAATGAGGTTGGTGATCAGGCTGTGAGATTTGGGACTGTCAGTCATTCTGTTGAGCTTGTGCCAGCCAGGGGTGAGGTGCAGCCTGCACTTCCCACAGAGGCTGCAAATCAAACAACAGCTGATTTTTATGAGCTGTTTGAAGAAAAAATATTGATAGAAATAAATCTCTGGGTTTCCACATTGGGAACCCAGAAGTTTCCCCATTGCACTGTTGCACTGAGTGAGCTGAGTGAGGGTCTCCCACTGTCCCAGCCAGCCCATGTGGTGCTGGGACTGTATCTTGCTTCTTGAATCAGTGGGGTCTGAAAGCCCAGGGGTCAGCTCCACAAGTTGTTTTATCTCTTTCCTCCCTCAGACCAGCTAACTAACCAATTTTCTGGACGGAAAACAGAACCATGAGCTGTGAACATTGATTCCAGCAATGTTTCCATCACCCTTTTTAAGCAGTTGGGTGTAGTTTCCTGTTCACCAGCATCTAGGAGATCACTATTTAACAGGACCCTGCACAGTTCAAAAGGGCACTGAGACTTAGGCTGGACTGTAAACATTTGTGGTGTATTTCTACCACCTTTGGAGGCTGTGGGCTCTTGTCCAGGTGCCTATGAACTCCACTCTCCCTTCAAGGTGCTGGGTAGTTCAGTTCTACTTCTCAGTCTTCAGCTCCTTTCTCTTCCTGCCCAATTGCTCCATCTATGCCACAAGGAGTGGCCGCATGCAAATCCCTCTGGCTCCTGGTTTTCTTTCATATAAATCCATTAGCTTGGCAGCTTCTAGTACCTTTACACCTGCCATGGTTCAATCCCAGCCAGCAGCCAAGCCCCAGCAGCCACTCGCTCACTCCCCCACCCATGGGATAAGAGAGAGAATCGGAAGGGTAAAAGGTAGAAAACTTATGGGTCAAGATAAAGACAGTTTAATATGGAAAGCAAAAGCCACTCACACAAGCAAAAAAAGGCAAGGAATGAATTCATTGCTTCCCATGGACAGGTGGGTGTTCAGCCATCCCCAGGAGAGCAGGGCCCCATTGCATGTAATGGTGATTTGAGAAGACAAACGTCATCACTACAAATGTCCCCTCTTTCTCCTCCCCATCTTATATTCTGAGCATGATGTCACATGGTCCTGAGTATCCCTTTAATCCATTGGGGCCATCTGTCCCAGCTCCTCCCAACCTCCCATGCACCTCCATCCCCCTCCTCAGCATGTCAGCATGAAAAGCCAAAAATGCCTTGGCTCTGTGTGAGCCCTGCTCAGCAATAACAAGAACATCTCTCTATTATCAACCCTGTGTTCAGCACAAATCCAAAACACAGCCCCCCACGAGCCACTTCAAGAAAGCTACCTCTACCCCAGCCAAAACCAGCAAAACACCTCATCTTTTTCAATGTGTGTTTTTCACCCAAGTTCTTACTTTACCACAGGTGGTCCCCCTGGCCACCATGTCTGCTGCAGTGAGAAACAGATTTCATCTGTATCTCCACAGAGTGGTCATTGCAAAGCTGTTTTGTATTTCTAGTTCTGTCTTGAACAGCAGAACTTCCCAAAATAACCTTTGTTTCCCCTGTTCTCATTTCACATGGAAATATTATTGATTCAAACTGCCTGGAATATCTACATGCAGTGGAACACAGGGATGAAGGTGTGAAGGACCTTGTTAATAAATTTACATGAGGTTACACAGTTTATCTTTTCTTCTTTTCCTGCCCTATGTCTCTCATGAAGATAAAAGGGGAAATTAGTATTAGAATTATGTATCACTGGAGCAAAGTGCCTGTTTGTGTTAAAATGATTTATTTTTAAAACAACCTTTATGTCTGCAAAGTGAACATTAAACCACTGGTTTCACAGTGTAAAGTAAAGGCAAAACCAAAGCAGTCCGACTTGAGATTCAGTGTCCAATAATACTCCCTGCACTGTGGCTTTATAGGGTAAACATGATCATGTTAGACAAGAGGTTAACATTTTCCATTATTTTTACTTATTCCATAAACAAGATGGGACTGTGCTCTTTTTTGATTTTGAAGCAGCATGTTAACAAGCACATGCTGCTGCTGGATCCCAATTAAAGGTTAACTGCAGTCAGCTGTCATATTGGTCTGCTGTCAGTTGTTTTCTATATGTGAAATCAACCTGCATATAATTCTCTGTCCTTGGATTTTCCAATTACATCTGGGTAGTTTGGTTTACCTTTCAGATGGTTAGAGTGAAAATAAATAATAGACTCATGGAGGTGATTGTCAGATCAAAAGTCATTGGGTTCTCGCAGAGAATTTCCACGTGTGTGGTCATCATCTGTTTGTAGCTAATCCATCTGCACATTTAGGGACTCAGAAGTGTACCTGGATTTGTCCAACAATGGAGTGAGAAAAAAAATAGGAAATAGGGAAATTAGAAACAGGGCAGCAGAGCAAAGCTTCCCAATACTCTACAAACAGGAAAGTATTTTTCCATCGCTGCTGCTCTTGCTATTTGTACTGCCATAAATAGTACCTGCTACATGTGATACACATATTCGAGGGCATAACCCAGCAACTCTCTCAGAAATAATGATATGTGGTTATCAGGGCTAATCTCCTTCCATCTTTACTTTCACATTTTGAAATCTTTTGGGCTTTGAGAGAAATAATCAAGGATGAACCCATAATCTGCTAGAGGTTTTTTATTTCTTGTATTAATTTGTTTTGTGATGACTCCAAAGAAGGTCAAGGTCCAGTTGTTTTACCTGCTCAAACATCCAGTGACAAGCAGGCACGTAAAACAGAAGGCAGGGAATAAAGGGTTAGAAGAAAACATTTATTTATAAAGTAAATTAATGCCCATTTTGATGTATCTTCACATGTCATTCTTTCTTTTAGCAGTTTTGAATCATAGTATCAGCTATGTGCAGCTAAGGCACACCCAGACCCAACCACTTGTATGGTTACTTGTGGACTTCAGTGAAATTTGCAGGAAAGAAATTATTTTGCTGGTAGAAAGTTAAAGGGGGAAAAAAACCTTCCCACCTTCCTCTGTTTTATCTTCTTTGAGATTAAAACTTTCATAGTAAGATCCTGGCTCAGGCAATGAATTACTTACTTGTTAATTACTTAATAAACAGTAACAGTGAAAACAAAATAACCAATAGTAACATTTTTTCCCAATATTTTTATTTTATTTGCTTGACAGTTTTTCTTCCTTACTCGTTCTCTTCTAAATGCCTCCATCTGTTGAGATTTCTATGTCAGGATTCAATATGTAACAGAATGTGCCAAGACCTCACACTTCATTTTGTCCTTATTCTTATCAAAATGTTCTCAGTAACATTTTCCAGAAGGTTTGATATTCTAGAGTCCTCTTCCTCTCCTGCTATGATTATTTAATGGGATTTTCTATTTTTTTTTTTCTGTTCTCTTGCTGCCTGAAATGACATTAGGGGTCAAGATGTGTGTTTTCTGAGGCTGTATTAATAATCTGCTAATTCTCTGTGCACACTGAAATGCAAGCTCAAACAGAAGGTGAGGAAGGCCAGCTAATAAAACAACTTTTTTTAATAAAAAAGCTTTTTTTTCAAACTTTACTGCTTGCTGTGGACATATGAATTGAGGCTGGGGGGGCGGTTCTCCCAAAAATACAATTTTTAGCTGTTTCGCATGGTGTTTTAAAATATATTCTATATTATTTGTTTTAACTTTGTAAGTTTTTTACGTGATGTCTTGTTTTGACATTTCAAACAAAACCAGAATTACTTATTCACCCATTTGTTTTGACTTCATTTCTGCCCCAGATTTTTGGGATTTAAAGGTGATGCTTGTAGTAACAATAAACTGAACATCCCATGTGGATAGTTGCTGAAGATGAAACACGTGTAAAACTACAATTTTCACAGGTTTGTTTTCTACTGGCTGTTCCATTCTCACATTTGTTCTGAAAAACAAATCTATTCTTTGCCACGGTTGATTGTTTATTAGTAAAGTGATGTTAGCATGATGACAGCAAACAGAGCGAAGGTGAGTGCTGCCCTTCCCAAATGCTGCTTGCAGAAGTGTGTGGGAATGGGTAGGAGCACAGAGCTCTGAAGGGGTCACCCCTACCACAGGATGGGACCTGCTGGGCCAGCTGAGGACAGCTCCAAACACCGCCTCTCCAAACACTGAGCTGGGAGTACTGTCAGTACTCCACAGTACTGTCACCTCCTCATGTGTGGCTGCCACCAAGCCTAGTCTCAAATGAGATCAATAATGAGCTGTGTCATTTGTTCCCACTTACGAGATTGTGTAACACATGATGGGCAGGGTACTTGGTGTGGGTGCAGAGTAGGAGTTCAAACATGAAACATTTGTATCATGGGATCTGGGCATTTCCCAAATCAATTCTACTTCAGAGTGAGCTGAGAACTTGGTAAATCCTGCCCCATTATGGGAATTGCTGTAAACTGTCCACGCAAGGAGAAACCCTTCTGCCCTGTCCAAAAGAGAATCCCATTTCCACAACAGATGGCATCAAGTACTGACTTAATGGAAGGAAGTTCTAGAGCCTTTCCTGCTTGATCTAATGAACCAGAAAGCATATGAGGCAGAAGGAAGGAGGAAAAGGGGGAGAGGTTTGGGCCAGAATGACCTCTGCTGTTGGATCTGTGCTATAAAGGGAAACAGGTCCTGAAGGTATAAATGTTTCAGTCCATCTGAGTTTGGATGTGATCTCCCTCAAAACTGTCACAGAGCCCTCACCATCCTGTCCCAGGAACTGGGGAGGGTGAAAGGACTGTTGAGCACTAACTAAACACTGCAGACACATGCTTCTCTTGGTCTTTTATTTCTTTTAATGTGTTCACACAAGCCTTGCAGTTAAACGGATCTGATCCATGGTTTTCAAACCTTGCTTTTCTGAGCACAATTTACACTCGAAGGCATCTATTCCCTTCAAGGTGGGAGTTCTGGGTAGCACACACTCCCGAGGACAAAGCTACTCATGCATGTGTTTCCCAGGGTAGCTGAGGGAAGAAAAGGTACGTCTCTGCTTGGTTTCAAACCAAGCATGCATCTCCGAAGGAAAAATACCTTCCAGTAGCCACTGCAAGCTAGGAGCAGTCACTGGCATGTAGCATGATAAAAATCACTCTGGAACTGTGTTGTCCTGAAAGAGAGTATTATACACTTGATTTCTTGCCCAGCTTTATAATGTGTTTGAAATCAGTACATTGCATACATTTTAATTTCCATTGCTCTAATGATCTGATGATTTCCTGAAACACTTTAATGGAGTTTCCACTGACCTTAAAATAATTGTGCTTTTAAAAAAGAAGTGGTTAAGTGCAGGCTTTTATGAGACAAACAGAGCCAGACTTCTCTTTCAAAAGTATGATTTTTTGCAAATGTGCATGGTTCTAAAAATCTCTGAGCTGTTTTTCAGAGTGACAGAAATTACATAAATGCCAGAGTAAGCAGCAGTTGATCTCTTAACATTGACATTTCAAGACTAAATAATTTACTATGTATAGACACAGGTCCAGAAGAAGGTCTGAATGTCTTTCAAACTACCACTGAACAGCATGAAAGTGCCCGTGTCTTGTGGCCACCTTTGACTCAGCAACTTACATCTTCATACAACTATTTCCAAATAGCATTTATCTTGTCATAATCTGCTTTTATTAAATCTGCTGAGATTGATCTTTCCCTCCTTTCTCTCCCTTCCATTTTTAACCTTTACTATTTAAGATTTTCAGGTTTCAGGATCTTCTACTCTCTCAGTATCATGGTTCTTTCTACAGAGACCTGACTATCCTCCTCTGGATTTGAACATTTGAAATTAATTTCCTTAGTGTTAATTTCACAGGACTGTTTGCTCAAAAGCATACTGCTCTCTGGCATGGTTTTCAGTTTTTCTTCTTCACTCCTGCTGGACTTCACTTAAGCCCTGCTGGACTTCATGGTTGTCAGAAAGCTGGCTCTTTCCCCAAAGTATCTTGACAGCATAGCCTCACACATGGAGATAGAAGAAATTCATGTTCAATTTACAATACATATATATGACTCAACATCTTTTCTTCCTCCCTAGTTCTGTCAGACCAACCCATTTCTAAAGAAATAATTGCCTAAAGGCTGGCAGACTCTTGCCCTTATTAGTCTTCAGTGGTGCCAGTTAGGTAAAGGTTTAACAGACTGAGTATCCATTGGATGCAATACCAGAGAATTTATAAAAATATGAAATAATTCAAGCTCATGTGATCAAAGATGTTCTTAGACTTGGATGTACACCTTTAGCAAAGATGTCTAGGCTCCAAAAGTAGAGCATGTTTTGTTCCTCCTCTCAGGTCCAGGGATCCCCTGATGTCCTGGTCCCCAGATGTGGTTGTTTGTGAGCTGCTCTGTCTTTGCCCCTTTGGGAAATAGTAAGGAATAGTGAGGAAATAGATCTGCAAAAATATCCTACTGCAGGCATGTCTGAACTCTTCCCAGCCTTACTTCAAATCAGAGGGAAACCAGCTGTGAGAGAATGGAATGGGTATTTCTTCGGCAGGGATGTGGTAGAAGAAAGTCACAGCAATCGCGGTGGGGTCATGGTTAAAGACAGAGAGATGAAGTGGGGCTCTTCTGGGAGACTGTGGTGAAGAAATACCTGATGAAGAACCTCTCTGGGTTGGGTGAACAGGCTCCATAAGTCATAGTCAATAACCAATTACGAAGAATCAAACCCAAGCAATGCAGACTTTTTTATCAGTTTTTAAGTACTCTGAGCTCTCAGAAAACCTAGATTTTGAGATAGAACAGCTTTCTTCCTTTCCCCCAAGCTGAATAGACAGATATTTAATTCAAGAATTATTGATAGAGGAGTTATCCTATGGCAAATAGTGAGGGAAATTCAGGCATGTAAATTTTGTCACAGGGAAAATTCAATACATTAGTCCTATGCTTCTGTCAGAAGACATCTTTTCTTTTTGCCCCTTATATATTTCAAAATAAAATGAAAGAGTTTGGGATTTAATTTCTTGAGCCTTGCTCATCTGATCATAAATGAAATGTATAAGGGCAAGTCTGAAGATATACACCACATATCTAATCTGCCATTTAACCTTCACTCGCTAATCTGTTGTATTTATAGAGTGCTAATCACTAGATTAGGCATTTATCTTCAATGATATAAGACAGACTTAACTTTAATATGATAGTGGGCTCCATACTACCTTAAAAAGTTTATCATCTTAATCACTCTTCTCAGCAGGGGAGGGAGCTGAAGGAGGAGTTGCCTTTTCAGTGCCCCTGTGGAGATGGCATTGCTTGCCAGGAGCATTTTCTAACTTTGCTTTGCAGCATTTTTCACTTACTGAGCAATAATAACCAGTACATCTATCTGTATTTAAAATGACAGATGGTGCTGGTCCCAGCGCTGATAAGGGAGACTGTACAAACACCATCTCCTCAGTGGGGGAGCTGGAGAAAAATGGCACAAACTTGTATGATGTCACTTCTGATTTATTTTATAATCTCTACATCCCAAGGTGTGCCCTGACAAAAGGTTGCCAATTTACCCTTGTAAAAACTCTAGTATGAAGAAAGCAAACAGTTGGTGTTGGGCAGCTTAAAAGCTATTCATGTCTCCACATTCACGCCCATATCCAAACAGTAGTTAAACCAATCCCTTACCTGTCACCAAGGGAGAAATGTCCCAGAAGCAGCACATCTGCTATAGTGTGTGATGAAGAAGGCTCAAGTTAGAGCTGTTAAAAATAGTGGAAAGCTCACTTATCCAGCTGGGTTTGTTTGTTTGTTTGTTTTTGCTTGCTTGTTTGTTGTTTTGTTTTGGGTTTTTTGTTTGTTTCTTTCCTTGCTTAAACAACATGAAGAGCCCTTTTGGGTTTATTTATGCTTATGTATGCAAAGAAATCTATTGCTTCTTTAGATTTATAAGAAACTGAAGAGTTAAGAAATATGTTCCTGTGTCATCTCATCTTCTGCCTGAGGAGCATCGCTGAGCTGTTATTTACATTCTGTACAGATGGCACATGTTTGCATTCACATTTGCAACAGCTGAGGTATGGTTGGGCAGCATAAAATCTCTAACAAAACGTCCTTGATTTAAAATGAAGATAAACACTCTCCCTACTTCAACCAGTGAGCAGTACCTGCCAAAAAATCACTTTAAATGCTACACCAGTGTTCCTGGAAACAAAGAACAGCAGGACATGAATTAAATATAGATGTCTTGGGTAGGCTTTCAGGGAGGGGGCTTCTCAGAACTCCTGTTTCACATCAAGATTTGGGGCAGAAGTTCAGAGACACTTGCCTTCTATCTAGTTCAGTCACCAGAGGCAAATTTTAAACAGGCCTAGTTTCAGAGATAGACAACATTTCACTGCAGGGCCTCCTGGGGCAGCTATTAATTTGCTACTTCTGTTCAAATGGCTATCATCAAAAAGATGCTGATTTTATCAGACATAACCAACCAAAGTATTTTAAACACATGCTTACCTTCAATCACTTAAGCTTCAGGGTAGGCTGGACATGTTTAAATTAACCAGATTCATAATTTATGTAGACTTGCTTCAGATATAAGGGCCAAATTCTACTCTGGCATGGCATTCTCATAAGCTAAAGACCCTTTCAGAGCTTGTTTGAAAGCTGAGCAGGCTTCAGTGTGGGCCTGATATTTCCCAGTATCTGCCAAATCTGGCAGTCTGAATGGTAGCTCTTGGTTTCTCTAGCTGAGAAATGAATGCCTGTATTGCTCAAGAAAGATGGAGGAAATGGAACCCTTCTAGAAAGATAATGGTTTTATTACTGTCTCCTTTTGTTAAGGCTGTTAGAGAGGTCAGCTGTCCTCAAAAGAACCAGTGACATGGAATTCACCCAACTCCTCCCAGAAAACAAGTTGTACAAAACTCCTAGAGAATCCTGTTCTGAAGTCATATGGATGATTACAGGCCAATTAAATGTTTGCAAGTGAGACCAGAGAGATAAGAGGTCACTGAATCAAGGACTGTGTGTATATATCAACCTGGTGTGATGCCAGAAAGGCTGCTGTCAGTTTCCTAGGAAGGTGTTTCCTTCTCATAGCCCACATGAAATAATAGTATATTTATAAAATAAAGCAAGCTATGGACAGGGTGAATACAGATTTATTGATTCCTTTCTTTTTCTCCCCAGTAAAAGTTCAAGAAGGCACCAAATTCTGTAAATGTCATGTTTGATCAAGTTTTAACTCATAGGCTTCCCCAGAGCTCCTTGACACAGGCTGATGTGGATGTTCATGTGGTTTTGGGAGCAGACTATGTAAAAGCACAGATCAGAAATTAATTGAAAGTGATGAAATGCATAAAATAATTCTGGTCCATGACTTTCCTAAGCTGCAAATTATTAAATACAAGAAAAACAGTCATGAGAAGAGTGGTATATGTCATACACTCTTCCTGAAAAATTCATGTTTGGCTACTGCCAAGGTAAGGATAAGATGGCCATGTAAGCTCCTATATTATCTGAAAAGTCTATTCAGACTTCCAAGTATTCTATTAGGTGAATTAATGCTATGGCCTATGAGCCAAAAATAGTACATATCTTATACATTTGGACCCAATGGGATATTTATTATTTTAATTCCCAGCAACTGTGTGAATATAAAACAGCTGTCTGCAGCAATCACAGAGTCATAGAATGGCTTGGGTTGGAGGGGACCTTAAAGACCATTCAGTTCCAACCCCTGTACCATATGCAGGGAACACCTTCCACTGACTGGGTTGCTCAAAACCCTGTCTAACCTGGCCTTGAACACTCCCAGGGATGGGGCATCCACAGCTTCTCTGTGCAGCCTGTTCCAGTGTCTCCTCAGTGCCTCACTGGAAAGAATTCCTTCCATGTATCTAATCTAAACCGGTTCTCTTTCAGTTCTTTTAATTTTGTGTATGGATGTAGGACACATTGTTTTTGTCCAAATGGTGACACTTGTGCCTGAGGAGCAATTCTGATGGTTTCAGAGAGAATGTGGTGGCAGAGACTATTTGTGGGTGTGGGTGTCCTGTAGATTGAAAAAGTATACAAACACAAAACAGAAAAAATAACACTGATGTGACTGTGTCTTACTGTTCTCAAACAAGCATGCTAGATACAGCTAAAATAGATAAAAATCCATGGGGATTTATCATACCACAAAATTGGTTTTTGTATTGAGTGCTTTCTTAACATTTGAAAGTATGAAGCATTGCTACTGTAGTATCAAGATTTAGATGCTTTAAATTTAGGTGCACATGGCTACAACCATTCTAAAGATAAGACTTAGAAAGAGAAATTAACTGTTGCCTAATTTATGAGCAAAGAGTTAAATTTAGCTGCTGGTCCTCTACCTCTGAGAAAATCAGGTCATGCAGAAAATTAATTTCAGACCATTTTGAATCAGGACAACCAGGATCAGTTTCACCTGCAATTCAGTATTGACTCATCACTTTAAGTAATCATTTTCTCAAGAAAGCTGATAACACGTCCTTAGCAGTCATACTGAGGCAGTAAGCTTTACTCTGTAATTTTGGTAAATAGTCATAAAGCTATTATAATATACAGGAAATCCTCAAAAATATATAAGAAAAAAAATTGCTTCTGCCTCTTAGATCTACACACAATCAGAGGAAATAAATGATGATAAATAGAAATGGTATCCAATACCATATATTACTGACATCAGGACTCTGCATATGATTGATGCAGATCTCAGAATGAAAAAAAAAAAATAGGAAAAGAATCAACTTAATCTGAAGTAGAATTTTCATAACCACAATTAATAGGAGCTGTGAAATAATGGCATGAACCAAGAGAGTGAAATGGTCAACTGTGAGATGGTGGTCTTGGAGCACAGGAGCTGGGCTGCTCAGAACTCTGCTGCCTGGGTTACTGAAACACATTGACATTCACCAGCAGTTAGGAAACAGAACTTTTTCACAAGCAAACACTGCGTAAGAGTGATTCTAGCAAGCTCAGTCACTATTTCTAATACAGCCATTAACCAATCAATGTAATTCATGCTGAACCTCAGATGGCAATAGCCCTGTAATTGGAGTTCATTCCTCTGAACCTCAGTCCAGCTTGAATTTTACACCATGCATAAGAAAGATGGGACTTTCTGGGGACTCAGCAGTGCTACACTCCTAAATTGCTCAGCTTTGGAGCAGTCATCTCTTCCTCCACTTTTTATCTCCTCAGAAGGAGAAAATTTTGCAAAATAAATATCATGAAGAGGTAAATAAATGAAAATTTTAAAATGGCCCAGCATGGAAAAAAACTCTGTTGTAGCAAAACACAAATTTGCAGCTATGCATCTGATGGGGGGGCCTTTACATGCAAAAGGTTTGGACATCTGGCAGATGAAGTCCTTCAAGCTGTTGTTTTTAATGCTCAGTTTTTGCTAAGGCATGCTAAGAGCCCAGATGGTAGGAATGCATAAACATTACGTTTGGTGAAAAAAGCTTAGTACCTTTTCCCTATATAAGAACAAGCAAGAGAGTGTGAAGGAACAAAAACCTGAAGTATCAATTTCTTCTTAATAAGACTGAGCTCCTTTCATTCCTGCTTAGTGTTCCCTGATGTTGACTGAAGAGTCCTGACGATTCAATCATTCAGCTCTTGCACTGCTACAAAAGTTCACATGTGCAGCATTATGAATTGCCATTTTTACTTCATCAGTTTGTATGAGGAATATTTAATTATACAGCTTGTCTGATAGAAATATTCTGAACTTAAGGAGGAAACTGTACTGGACATCTTGTGTCATCTTGTTCGACGTTGATGCCCAGATGCCCAGGCTGCCCAGGGAAGGGGTTGAGTCACCATTTCCAGAGGCACTCAGAACCACGTAAATGTGGCACTTGAGGTTTAGTGGTGGACTTGGCAGTGCTGGGTTAAAGGCTGGACTTGATGATCTGAAAGGTCTCTTCCAACTGAAACAATTCTATGACTCTAAGCCCTCATATTCTGTGTTTGAAATTATAACATGTGAAATGCAAGAGAGAACATTGTCATGAGTTCCAAGCAGCTGACCTTCTCTGAAGTTTCTCTCAAATCTCACATAAACATGAGATCATTCTGAAACACAGGATTTCCATCCTCAGGACTGTCCCCAGGAGTGGCCCATGCCACCTGCTCATGTGGGGCTACAGCAGTCTAGGGACACCAGCAGCCTGCAGCCACGCCTCGTTGGAAACACACTGGTGCACATAAAGTTCAAGGTAACCTTATGGGTCAGGGTCATATTTTTTTCCAACACCTGCCCATGTGTATATAACCACACAATGCCTCCCTGTGTGTCAGAAATGCCCTCCCCTGCTGCTGATGCATAGCTCCAGACGTGCTGTTTCTTGCCACAGGGAACTCTGGCTCTATGGCTACCAAGACCCCAGTTGAGAAATTTGGGAAATGTCAGTGTGAGACAAACCATTCTAAGACCATACTGTACCAGATCCTTAACAAAGAGCATGGAAGCACAACCAAGCGGCACCAGCAGCATTGCAGTCCTCACCGCTCCACAGGAAGCAAAGGCTGTCCTTGTTTGGACAGGAGAAGAGTTGTCCTGGAAACACCAGAAGCCACATGCAGAAGAGCTTCTGAAGTGCTGTTGAAGACTTCAATATTTATTAGAAACTTGCCTTCTTTTTATCACATGCCTTGGGAGGATCAGTTTGTCCTCATACGACAGAACTGGGCCCCTCTTTTTGTCCTGGGCATGGCACAAGAAGGGGTGGATTTTGGCCTGAGAGAGATTTCAGCTACTAGTTTATTGAAAAAAATCCTCCTCAATCAGTCTTTGACAGCTATCAATGAACTGGGCAGCTCATCAGCAGGAGCATCTTTAGCAGAAGTCCAGAAAATGAAGAATTTATTGTGGAAATTCTGGGACCTGGATATAAGTGCAAAAGAATATGCCTATCTCAAAGGAATTATTCTTTTTAATTCTGGTAATTCTCCCAGAAATTATACAGATGATTAAGTGCCTAGAAAGATATTTGACATTTTCATTTGCATATAGACAATAGTTTAGTTTTACTCTTTTCTATGAATAGAGTTAAATGTCCTCAAAAACTTGTATTCCACAATTTAACCATTTTTTCTGCCTGATGTGGTTTATTTTGGTTCCTTGGATATGTGCAGTAGGTCACCCACTGTCAGCTAAAACAATTTCTATTAGACAAATTTTAAGTAATAAATAATTAACTGTGTCACTTCAAATTGATTTCCAGTTCAAAGATAATACAGCAGCCTCACCCTCACTTCACAGCACAGGAGAGATGGTTCATGGGTACGTGATGTGAGCATTAGAAGCATTTTAACAAAGGCTTCCTCAGTAACAAGAACACTGGAGAAGATAAAATAATCATCTGATTTTCATCAGTGAGGCAAATGGATGCTGAGTTGAGGTTACACAGCTTTTATTTATTTATGTCCTTTATTTATACAATTTAGTATCTCTGCTTTCAAAGCCTGGGACAGCAGTCACAGAGCAAACTAAGACTACTGATTGCATGCTCTCACTTCTGATGCCAAGTTCAGGCTCCTTAGGAAGGATGGTTGCCTCGGTCAGCACCATGGAGTGCATGAGTCATTAAAAGCTGAACTCTAAGTACACTAAAGTAAATGGAAAGACTTATTGACTCCAGCCTGCTCTGGCTCAGATCCCCGGCTCCTTCCACAGCAATCACTGCTGTTGGCTGCACTGTCAGCAGTGTGCTATACTTGGGACTGCACCAAAAGGACACTTGAATGCTTCAGTTATTCCATTATATTTCTTGTGGTGGATGGTTTATAGGCTGCTCAAAGGCTGTGGGACTTTATATTTGTTTCCAGTGGGATTCAAATTCTGATTCTTGAGGTGTAATGTCATCCAGATGCTTAGTATTGCCTTGTGTGTCTATGCTGCAGCATCAAACCAGAAGAGCTTGTTTCAGTGCAAGTTATTTTGTCAGTTTTTTCACAATAAAATCAGGCTGAAAGAAACCACTGGGTATATCCAGGGGGATGATAAGAGGAGAAATGCCTCGTCTGCACAGCTTACACACTTTAACTAGCTGGCATTTTTATTATCTCTATGGGTAAAATGCAATTTTCACTTAAGGAGAAAGTAGCAGAAGCAAAATTATGCTCTAGATTTGTACCTTTAAGGCCTGCTGTTTCCCCTGGGTGCTGTATGAGAGGGTCAGCAGCCCTTGATGCTGTCTGCAGACACATTCCAGAGTTTCAGGAATGTCACCTGGCTCTTAGGTGGGATGACTCTATTCTCAGGAATATTTCTCCATAAGCAGCAGAACGCAGCCTGGAGAACTTCAGTTAAGCCTAGACTGACTCCATATGAAACAGTCACCATCTAACTCTGGGCTGAAAGAGGTACTCAGGGCTTATACACAGCCCAAACTGCAAACAAATCTGTACAGCTGTTGTTTCATAATTACTATTTTTAATAGTTTTTCAACACTTTCCACCAATCTCAGAAACTGTTTTCTACATATTTTCAACACCTTTCCAAACTTTCCAAGTTTTGGCTCGATGTTTGGCAAAATGGCAATATTTTTGCAGGCCTCAGTTCTAAGAGGGTTTCAGGGAGCCACCAGCAGTGACAATGGTAAAATCTCTCATGGATCATGGAGTACCTCATGATCACTCTTAATGTTTTACTTCTGTTACAACCACCAAACTGACTGAGGCAATGGGGAAGGGCCAGGTACAGAGCACTCCAGAGCCAGGTTATGAGCTGGAGTTCAACAGGGTATCTGCTGTAGCAGCCATCACTTGGATAAGAAAGCATAACAACTGTGCAAGGCATTGCACGTACTCTGAGTGATCTCTTGTGGCACAGACATTGTACTACCATTAGAAAATGATAATGACTTTTGGCAAGAGGGTGGCAGGCAGCATGATGGAGTGTAGGCCCTCCTACTAGAATCATAGAATGGTTCATCTAGTTCAACCCCCCTGCCTTTGGGAGGGACACCTGCCACTAGACCAGGTTCCTCAAAGCACCATCCAACCTTGGCCTTCTGGCCAACTTCCAGGGCTGTGGCATTCACAACACCTCTGGGCAAGCTGTTCCAGTGCTTCACCACTCTCACAGTAAAGGATTTCTGCCTACCCATCTTCTTTCAGTTGAAGGCCATTCTGCCTTATCTGCTCACTACAGGCCCTTGTAAAAAGTCCCTTTCCAGCTTTCTTGTAAAGCCCCTTTAGGTACTGGAATGCTGCTATAAGGTCTTTCCAAAGCCTTCTCTTCTCCAGGTTGAACAACCCAAACTCTCTCAGCCTGTGCTCATAGGAGAGGTGCTCCAACCCTCTGACCATCTCAAGGGCCCTCCTCTGGAGCCACTCCAGCAGGTCCATGTCCTTCTTATGCTGAGGACCCCAGAGCTGGAAATAACGACAGAATCCATGCAGCACCTCTGTGTGGGAGGCTCTGGCTGGGTTACTGATTGACCCCATCTGGGCCAGCAAGAACCTGCGAAGGAGAGATTGTGCACCCAGCCCCTGAAGGGAAACAAGCACCTTGCATCAACAGAATCCAGGCTCTCCAGAACATATGAGCATCCCCGCTGTTCCCAGGGGAGCTTTGGCTTGGTGGCTTTGGAGCAGTCACAGTGTCTGTGGGTGAAGGGTCCCAGGCAAAAAGTCAAAGGAAGGAGCAGGTAGGACTGTTCTGCCACACAGGAGCAGCAGAGAGTGAGGTGAAAATATTCTTGTGTTTTTGACAGTTGTCTGAAAAGCAATTGGGAGTGCACAGTGAGGAGATGGGAACAGTGAAAAACAGTGTTGTTATTATATCAGTGTCATAGATATACATATTTATGGAGTGTTTTCTGTACACATGTGTATTCAGAAACTCCATCAAGGCTGTGACAGGGCTTCTGTTAAAAAAAAAGATACTCTTAAGAGGTTTACAGTTCAGCTGGAAACATGTGTTTGACTGAATATTATTACAACAGATCTCAGAACAAGAAGTGTCTCATTATATGTAAATTAAACCCAGTGTTTGGTTACATAGAAAAGAAGACCAAATGGGGAAATTCAGCATATTTGAAGCTATATAAACTATTGCAACTTCATCTTGAATCCACAAAATCCTGACCATTTCCTTTCCATGAAAAATCTAACACTTGGAATCATTCTCACAGCTTGCAGCTGCTGGTAATCCTGGGGGAGATGATGACTTTTCCAAAGTCTTCATTTCTGGCTAGCCTAGTTGCAGGTTTGGCAGAGGCTTTTTCTCCTCTGGCAGTGATGTCTAGGAAGAAGAGAGCTGCTGAAGGCTGACAACAGGCAGCCAGTTACAGACTGAAGAAAACCCAACCAGGTTGGTTTTGCCCTAGTACCGGGCACTAGGCAAGAAAGCAGACCCTCCCACACTTAAGTGAATGATCCTGTGTGAAACACTCCATGGTGTAAGCTATTCAGATACTATTCCAGGGAGGTATGGAGTCAGACCCTGTTAAAGATGCCAAACAGGCCTGGAGTGTATTCTACCCTCTGTCTAGACTCCAACAGTTCTAGGAAAGAAAATATATTGTTGTCCTTAGAGACTGAGGACAGGAGGCAACAGGTTGCAGAGAGCTACATGACAAGGTGATCCCAGCAGAGGCAAAGGATGAACACAGGGTGAACTTAGCACTGAGTTCTGGCAACCACAAACAGTCTCAGTGAGCCAGCAGGTCACACATGATGGGAGGTATGTGACTGAGGCTCAAGACCATGACTCCATAGGGCAAAGACCTCTCCTTCTTCAGAAATAGCTGAGGCACTCCTCTTGCTCTTTTTAGACTGTAAATGAAGATACCTACATAGTGTGGTGAACCACAGTGCCAGCTTAATCTAGTGAGCAGAGGAAACAATCGGATGGAGATAGGGCTGGGTATACTGGAAACCTATGTCTTCAGACTGTGAGCCTGCTTGCTGCTCCAAACCATCATCTCCATCTCCTGATGTTACCTAGGATGTGTAGATTAGAGCTGGAACATTTCCACCTGCCCAGACTACTATCTCACCATCATTTGGTGGGTAGACAACACTATAAAACTTCTTCACCATCTGTACTGAGTCAAAATTACCTGCTGTTACTATTTCAAAGCTGGATTTTAATGTACTGGGCTAGATTCCAATGTGCTTACAATGCTGCCCAACACTCCTTCAAATTATTGAGCTACACATATCTTCTTTTCCCAAAAAGTATGTTTAGAAAGTGTTTATTTTTTCCTACAGAGAAAGAAGCGCTATAAGCCAGAAATCCAGACACCCATCATTATGAAGGGCACAGAACAGAAGTGTTTACTCAAGATTTGTTATTTTACTTTTTGTTTTGACAGAATGTCGTGCCCTGAAATGTCTCCCTTATGTACAAACACTGCAGCAGGAAGCTCAGAAAGCCTTGATGGAGCTTATCTCAACAGTGTTCCATGGAAGCCTCGGCAGGTTTTCTTGGATTCTTCAGCTAATCACGTCTCTTCGAGACATTGATGCAGATGCTATTGAAGAGCTCTTCTTCAGGCCCATCCTAGGAGAGGCTACCCTAAATGTATTACTTCTAGAAACCCTATATACCAAGCTAGACTGACTTTGAAAATCACATCTGAGCTGTAAAATATTTAATTTTGAAGAGATGAGAGAATATAATGAGCTAAATAAACACATTTCAAACAAATCATTGATGCATATTTGTAAGCTATATATGCTTCAATGATGAAGTAATTTTGTAACATTTTAGAATTAAAAACAGAGAAAAATGAGCATTTAATGATTCTGTGTGCTTTAAAAGCTCCTTAGTCTAAGTATTTAAAGATTGTCTAGAAGCACCAGCATACTTTCCAGTTGTGCTAGGTTGAACTGTACAATTTCTAGTGAGTGTTTTTACAGCTGTTTATATTATATGCTTTTGGCTTTCAGAAACAGAGGCAATGGTAAATTTTGTTCAGTTGAAGATAGATACATAAAATGCTGGTCAATAGTAAAATCAGTATAAATCCTTCCTTTTCCTTTTCAGTCCCTGATCCCAATCCCTCTTCTGTTCCACTGAGAGCTCTAATCCTTGGCTGCAATTGCTTGATGGAGCTCCCCCTTACTAACTGCTTTCTTACGGGTTCTTTTCTAAGTCTTGCAGTAAACCGTGGGCATTAAATCTCTCTCCCATTACTAATAAAGTCCTTCCCTAACTAAGGAACTTAAACAACATGAATAAAAAATTTGTTGACTGGACAAAAGCTGTTGTTTAGGGTTGTTTCCAGAATGGGAATAACAAAGGCTGAAAGCTACTGTGTCATGCCATAAGCAGCAGAACTAATGTAGCCCAGTTTCCTACACATTTAAGAACTTTTCCCTTTAGCCCTCCCTGTACCCTTTTATAATTACCCTCACTTCCTTCCAAACAGATGTCAGATGTTCTTTGGACAGCAGAAATGCTAAAATATGGTTTCCTACAGATGTGTACGATCTGTTCCTACATCACTCACTGCAAGAGTTCCACGTCTCCACCTCCAAATGCACTATGGCATGCACCAAAAATCTCTCTGTCTCCTACCCGTCTGGCTGGAGAAGAGGCAGCATGTGCTGGGGTGGGAGCCAAGTGATGTGTGTGCTGACTGGC
Source organism: Acanthiza pusilla (assembly GCA_036630365.1). NCBI lineage: Eukaryota > Metazoa > Chordata > Aves > Passeriformes > Acanthizidae > Acanthiza > Acanthiza pusilla. The sequence goes on from JAXCHO010000036.1 coordinate 24,703,441, forward strand.
CATCCATCAGGATGAAAAAAACATCGAGCTTATACTTTAGCTGCAATAAGGAAAGCTATTTGTATCCCTTTCCTGTTCCATTCCTTTCCCAACGATTTCCATGAAACTTAGAGGAATTAATTTCTGAATTTTTTCAGTAGTGAATCCAACCTAGTTTTGTTTGGCAAGGGGGCTCAAATTCACCAAATGGGGACTGACAGACAGGTAGACAGACAGGGCAAAAAAGAGCATGATAGCATAGAATTCCTTAGAATGTCTAGCTAAAGCCATAGGAAAGAGAATTCATATATATACGTGTCTATATATATACACACACACAAATGCACATCAAGAGAAATGGATGTTTAAAGGACTTCTAGAAGTCAATCAACTAAGGAAAAAAGAAGTTTGAATAACAAGAATTTAGTAGCTACCAGTTTTGAAAAAAGACCACACATTTTTTTTCCCCACTTTGTTAATTGAGGAGTAATTTGCAAAAATAAGGGGAAAAAAGCAAACCCCAAACAAGACAAGCCCACTAAGCCCCTGGATACTAGTGATCATGAAAGTAACAACTTCTACAGTAAACTCACCTTCCTATGTCCCAAGGTAACTAAACCTTTCAGAAATGAAGCTTTTTGGACTGATATTTTCCATGAAGGTCCTCAGAGCAGAAGCTTTTGTTAGCTTTTCTTTTTTTGTTAAAATGGTTAAATAGTACTGTCACAGATCAATTGGTGTGGGGTAACAGGATATTCCATGGTTAGTTGTTTGTGATACTGAATGAAAAATTAGTTCCAGACATTTGCTTTTTGTCTGTTCTTATGATTTAAGCAATCAGAATACATCCCAAAATGGCATTTGTACATTTGGTATCTACACCACCATTTGGTAGTAGACATTACAGTTTCTCAAACACCTCCCAAGTCCTATAAGCTTCTACCTTTACTACAGATGCTCCACTTGCACCAAGACAATGCAGCACAGGCCGGGGGGAAGGAGCAGGGCTCAGCTGGCCATGCACATGCAGCAGCTTCTGCAGTGAGAATGGGAAGAAGAGCTATGCTCTGATTGCAGTGCTCCCACTGCTGGTGTGAGGAGTGCAGAGAGAGGAAGAGATACCCTCAGCTCAGTGGGAAGACTGAGTAATTTTAGAAAGAGCTAAAATGTACAGAAAATGTGTAAAATGAGAAACAGTCATGGAGGCTTAAAGAGAGGAGCAAAAAGCGTGAACAAAAAAGAGGAAGAGAGAGGGACAGAAGCAGTTTACTAATAGAGGTCATTTCTATGTAGAATTCAGCTTACCTTCGTAAGTCAAAGGCCTGCTTAACGACTCACCAACAGCCTGGACCCAGGACAGGGTTCATAGTTCTGTAGCCTGAATTTCAGGCTAATGAGACCACACCATACAGTCTCTGCTCACAGCTTTATTTCTTATCAAAATCTGTTCAAGGTCTTTATCTACAAGACTTACAACAGCTTCAACCTGGCTCTCCTTGAATTGGAGGGCATGATGCCAACACGCTCCCATGGCCTGGCTCATCTGGAAGACAACGCTGTATTTGCTGATGACTCTTTTAGCCTGGTGTGTGCCTGTGCAACCAGCTGTATGAAAAGAATGCCTAGTGCTCCACAGGGAAGATTGTGGTCAACATCTTGGGTTTTCAAGATGACTTCACCTTCTACCATGAAGACAAATACTAAGCTTCAAAGGCAACTCCTGCAAGATCTGATACTCAAGGATCTCACCTCATCGTGCTTTGAATACAAGATTCAGTCCTTCAACAGGTCTTTAACAAAACATCTTCTTTAGTATGTAAGCAGTTAAAAAACTCAACAACCTTGAGCTAATGTCGTATGTAACTAAACATTCCCCATCTCACAGACCTGATCACATAGGGAGCATGAGTTGTAATAATCTTGGTATCCTGTCCAAAGAGGCTGAAATACCACTGTCTTGCTGAGGACAGAGTAAGAACCTGTAGTTACTGTATTTAAGCTTCATATGAAGGTGGAGGCTGTGCAGGTACAAGAAACTGGCAGGAACAGGAGAGGTGAGGGATTGTGAGCACAGGTTAGGAGCAAAACCAGGAGCTCTCCCTGGAAGGTAGAAAGGCACAGCACCAGACAACCTTTAGAAGTCAATGGAAATAACGCATTGGAATGAAGAAGCAGAGACAGAAATGAACAGAAGGCAGGATGAAGACAACAGAAAAGCCCTACTTCAGGAAAAATGAAAACAGAGAGGGGGAGAGAGAAGCAACGAGTAAAGGTTTGTCACCACTTCCTTGAGCTTCTGGAATTACAAACAGAAGCACTGTTTCTCCAGCTGTGAAAGCCACCAGCAAAGTATGTGCATCCATCCCCCTCTAGCGCCCAGGAGATGACAGCATTGCCATCACCTAGAGTGTGAGCTTAGCTGCTGGAAGCATGCCAGATAAAGCACCTACTAATGCTGATGACCCAGGCAGAGCTTTCACTCAGAGAGACCTCTCCTCTTCTAGTTGCTCACTTTTCAAAACACTGTATGACAATATTTTAAAATTGTTAGAAGAAGCCTACACTTGCAAAATCAAAAATGAAAAATGAAATTAATTTTACTTGTGAAACCTTACTCCAGCCTCCTTCTGAATATGATCACTAACTCTTTTAATGACCTGATTACAAACTCTTGTGGTTTCCCCTGAGGACTCCCTGCCTTCGGGGAAAGAATGGCCTGTGCTGTGCTCTGGGAATTTGTTATAACAGTGCAATGGAGGAGACTGTCGTCAGCTAAGTCTCAGCTGCATTTGTTGCAGCACCATCATTGCAGCACCTGAATTAAAACGGATCTACAGTGCCAGAAACAATGCTCTTACAGTCAAATTGGATGAATGACACCTTAGAGAGTGTGGGCCAGCCATATAAATTCAAGTGGCATTTTTCCAGAGTTCTATTGTCCCAGAAAAAGGCTTCTACTAACAGTGCTGACTGGAGTAAAAGGTTATAGTTTTTCACAGTAGCAAACACAAGGCCTGGGAAAGGGTGGTTTGCAGAAGTCAGTAGGCTCTCACAGTTGCAATCCAGGTCACAACAGGCTGTGTCTCACACTTCCAAAACGATGTACAGTGCTGTAAGCACTGAAAAATCAGTCTGTGCACACCTGGAGTGCAGAAAGCTTTCAAAGACTTTAATCTAGGTGTTTTCATTCCTCCTTTATAAAAAGAAGTGGTAATGCCTTTCTTTTTTTACACATCTTTGAAGATTTTAATCACTGTTTGTAAAGACCTAACAAATACCGTACTCAAGAACATTAGGGAAACTCACGGAAAATTAAATTCAGTGCTCTGTGCTAAATTCAGCAGCACACAGCAAAATAATGGAAAAGCCTACACGCTGCAGGGAAAGGATAAATAAAGAAAATACTGAAGAGTAAGAGTAAGCACCAAGTAAGGCACTGATCCTGTAGCAAAAATAACATGCCATTTCCAGTAGTGGGATCCACCTTGCAAGAGAGTCACTTGCACTGTCTCTACAGCGCGGTGAGGGACATGCTCTGACAGAGGTGTGCCTTCCTTCTGTCAGACACCTACTTTAGTTTTGGATTAATCACACTATGAAGTGCTTTAGCTCTGCCTACTGATACAGCTAAGGAGCCCACCTGACCATTCGAGATTCACTGCCTAACTTTCACATGGTAAATATTAGATTAATCCTACCTCTATGGCATTTACAGAAGTGTTCTGGATCTGGTTTGCATCTGCAGTATTAATTTTCATATCTTCTAATTAACATCAGAAACATGCTTGGATTTGCAGTCTTGGTCTTCTTTAAACAGTAGGTTTTGGACTTATGCTTTCAGCTAAACACGCATTTCTAATAACAAAAACCTGATATAGGCTTGGAAATGAAGATAATGCTGTGATTTTATTCACTTGCCCATAAGTCACTAAGAACGCACACACAGGACATCACATTTAAAATCTATATCCCATCTATACTATTATTTCTATGGAGGTTTTTGTTTGTTTGGGTTTTTTTGTTTTTTCTGTAGAATGCCTTTATTGCCACTTTTGTAGAAACAAAGGTATTTTATTCAGAATCTAAAATTTCACTTTTGCTAGAAAGCACTTGCAAATCATAATCTCAGACATAATTTTATTTGCAGACAGGGTACTGTTGTAGGGTAGGGGTATGTGAAATGTGCAGTTCTCTACTTCATATTAATAGAGGCCACAAGGAAATATATACCCCTTCTCTATCACAGGTCTGCTGATAAAAGCAGCCTGACTCAGTGGAAAAAATGGAGACAAGTTTCTCTAATAAACGTATGGTCTAAGAAAGCTTTAATTCCTTTATTCACAAAAAAAGGATCTCATTGAAACCAGTGTTACTATTTGTAGAGAAATCCTCAATCTTTCCCATTATGCTAGGGGAGAGGAGGGTGAGTCAGTAGCTTGGTTTTGCTTGGGCTTGTTATCAGCTGTTGTCCTTATGAGGCTGGGATTTTGAAAGTACAAGTTGTCATTCTTCCTGTGTTCTCTGTCTCTTTCTCCGCCTGGGGGGTAGCAGAAATGTTGCAAGATGAAGCACTCCACATCTCACCTAAGATAAGAACATCATCAAAGGGAGACATGGCCACAGTGATCTGCTAGCAAGTAATCTCAGGAGCCAAGAATGCAAAGCTTCAAGTAGCGTGGGAATGGTCCCATTTCAGTCACAGCGGAAACAGTGCGACCCACGCACACTCACATAACCACAGATTTTTACTAGGAGGGGAAAAATGGAAATCTAGTGTGAAAAATAAAGGTCTTATTTGTGCAGATGAAGGGTCCAATAATCTTTCCTTATCAGGATCTTATTGGCAATAAAAAGTAATCTGTCATACACGTATAATAGACAAATACTTGCTGCCAAATATACAAATATCAGTCGGTGACTTGGAACACAACTCGATGCAGTAGATGGCTGCAGTCACTGCAGCACAAGCAGGGGGTTGCACATTTGTTGAGGAGCAATGCAGCTTCTGGGGGCATGACACAAAGAATGATGACAGACAAAGAAGGGATGCTCTGACCAGGAGGAACAGTGGCACCATCTCCACTGTGCAGTGTTGTCTAGGAACTCAGCACAACTGGGAGGGCAACCACAGATGTACAAGTAAGTTGTCATTACTGGTGACAGGGTACACAATGTTGGCGTATCAGACTAGTCTGCTACTAAACCCCACCTTGTCATACAGAAGCGACCAGAGATCGACCAGAGAGATGCTGCACATGGCTCCTGACCATGCTGCTGTGGCACCCTGGAGTGGCAGATGCTGCTACTATATTTCTCCTGGAATCTTCAGTCCCCTCAGCCCTGCTACATCATCCTGTACAATCCCTGCATCCCTAATCTAAGTAGTTTTCACACTCCTCTGAGGCACCGAACATGCGAGATCTGCATAGCCTTCTGAGGGTGTATGGATAGGTGTGGACTTCCTTGCCCACACTCCAAGTTAGGTGAAAGCAAGCCAGTTCAGATCTGAAAGTCACGTATTTGCACAGATTTAACAACTTGGGTACAGCCCTGGGCCACTCCAGCTACACAGATTCCAGAAGTGGGTGGCATCCAGTTGGCTTGGAAAGTGAATGAGGCAAATGTGTGTCTGTCTGCACCTGTCCTGGTCAATATATATGAGTCAACAACATTGTTATTAGGAAAATAAGATTAGGGCAGGGACTAGAAAGGTCCTCCTACAACATCCAATCTAGTCTCACTCATCGTGGATATCAATTGTGTACATGATTGCATCCCCAAATTTAACAGGCTCCACCTGAAGATAATCTAGGATGTGTTTGCATACCCTGTTCCTAATAGGACAGCGCATAATGGGACAGAGCCTCCTGATCTGATGGTTAGGAACTTTCTAATTCCAGAACTTTCGAGTTCCATCTCTAGATTACTAACATTTTATTATATGCACATTCTACTACCAGTATCAATTCAAACAGCTTTTCTCACTCAAGGTGTTGGATATCCAAGATATTTGTAGACAACAGTGGTGTCCCCTATCCACCTGCCTCTGACAGTCCCTCCTGCCATCCCTACTTTGACAGTTTTCAACTTCTGGTCCACATCTCACTCTCTTGTGAGCTCTCTTGACTGATGAGCTAACATTATGTTCACTTGACCTGCTTGAGTCAGAGGATGAATCTCTCTGATACTGAGGTGAATCTCAGATTTGTTTCCATCTGTTCTCTCCTTCACCTGGAGGTCATTTTGTTTCCTGTTCTATGTCAGTATCACATAAAGTTTCACTGCTCTGAGATTCCACCTCAGCTATCTAAACCATATCTCCCTCTCCTCTGTTGCAACTGGCTTCCCTAATTTTCTCTTTTGCCATTCCATCATCTGCCTGCTTTTTCACATCCCTTTCCATTACTGCAATTTAATTTCTCAATTTTTTCTTCTCTATCAGTTAGTCCGGTTTTTTTGTTTGTTTGTTTTGCAACTGCATCCTTCTTCCTCTCTTACCTTTCAGGTTAGTTTCCTAGATACAAGCCTTAAAGAAAGGATGAAAATTCTCAGATCTCCTCCTACAAATTGCTACACAAGCCACCCTTGCTGTTATTTGTTTTGGGCAGGTAGAGCATTGCTTGCAAGAGTACTTTTTCCTTTGGTCTTGCCTGTAACAGTCTTTCACAAGAAGCTGAATGTGTGCAGTCGTAGGCAGTAGCTTTGACAATACATATGAAACTACCAGTAGGTCTTGTACCACCTCCTGGCACATTTGAAGGAAAACAACCCTAGGCATTCTTCTACTGCAATGTAAATCATTCCAGTATCTTTAGACCTGAGCAAAACCACTCCTGTTTTCTATCTCATCCCACTTCTTGCTATCATCTTTTCAGCATGCTAAGGAAAGTGTACTAAGAAAGCATACTTCTTTCTTTCCACTAATCTCATTTCTGGGTGATGTGAGAAGCCTATCAGGAAGACAGAGCCAGATGTTAGATAGCATGAGTGTTCACAAAGTCATCATATGCCAAGGAAATACACTTTGTTCTGCAGATCTCCTGATTATTTTGACTACTATCCCTTCTTTGCATTCTGAAATATGTTTTAGTTTACTGATGGCTCCTCAAAAGAAAGCACTGGAAAGTACAAATCTACAGTTTATTACATAGGCAATTTAAGAAAGACAAAACCAAACTGATGCTTTCTATAAAAATGAGATGTTGCAGAATACCAATAGTTTTGTTTTTTTTGGGGGGGGGAGAAGGTTGAAGCAGATGATTTTTCAAGTTCTTGTCTTTATTAGATCCACTTTAGAAAGTAGATGGAAAATGCAAAATCCTGCAAAGGAGGCTGACCTTTGTCCTCTTGGACACAACTTAGGAGAAATTAGAAAGGTGGTTGTGCCCACTCTTGCAAACAACTCTAACTTCTAAGGAGAATCCAGGAGGACTGAATCTTGTTTAGGTCCTTGCATTCTGAAAACATGACAGTATCTTAGAACATATTGATCCTCTTCTTGAGCAGACTTTCATATCTGATTGTAAAACAATGAAAGGACCCAAGGTAGAAATGGAAATATTCAGGATTTGGGCTCAGCGGAGTAAGCAGCTCTTGACATTTCTGATAAAATTGTGAATATCGTAAGGCAAACAGGCTGATAACATACAAATAGTGCTTCCTAGCTTCAGGCATGTGGTAACCCACATTTGAATTATGCAGACTGGAAAGACTTTTCCTTTCTGGAGATCCAAATACTTCATACTACTTATCAGTGGTTTTAAAAATATAAGGCACAATAAGTGTTCAGCTTGATCATTATCATTGTTCCTCCCTTTCCCACAAAGATAAGTAAACCACCTCTGTCCCAGACTGAATCACAGCATTAACCAATGTCCCGTTAGGCTCTGTGCTAGTGAAAGCCCAGCAGCAGCATCAGGATGTGCAAACAGAGCTCGGTTCATGCGCAATCCACCCCAGGGCTCACAGTGTGCTGCAGACTCCAGGGGCAAATTGCAATGTGCACACAGCTTGCGTTGCATATTGCATTGCATGGCACCCACCTGTTCCAGCAGCCTGTCCTTCAGAGAGCCTGCACAGCCCCACTGAGCACAAACTCCTCTGAGAAACACCCTTGCTTAGTGACTCCTGCTTTTCATCAATCTTTCAGAGACAGAAATTTTTGATTATTGAATGGCTCACAGTGCACCAGAAAATCATTGCTTGTTTGGTTTCACACAGGGTCCAAGCTCAATTTCCTAACACACTGCCACTCCTCTCCCATCATCTCCAGGGCCATGTTGCATCTCTCCTAGGAGGTCCATGATCTACAGAGTTGGAAGGTATAAACAGGTCAGGATGATCTATAGATTGACTGCTAGACTGATCCATTGGGAGTACCAATACTGTTGTTCGATGCCAAGGCTGACAGCATGTTGAGTTAGATTCATCCCTGCTTGGCGGCTTTCTGAAATCTGTTGTTATTATTTGTGAAATTGCTTGATTGAAGATACTCCACCTTTGACACTGACAGCCATGGTGGCCATGGGACCATGACGTGCACAGGCATTGAGTTTTTATATTTGGAAGGAATCTGATTTTCTGCAATCCAGGTTAACAGAATCTGTTGCTTAAGTCATCTTGTAGTACCATCATTATTACTGGCTTTGGCATTTTTAACTATTGAAGATTCCTGTTTTAGATAAAGAGTTTCCCACAAGATTGCTTATGTCTGAACTGTATAGATACAACACAGTGACTAAGACGAGGAGACTAAGATGAAAAATATTGAATTCTAATTCAAGCAGACATGTAGACTTCAAAAATAGTGAGGTTCCAGCTTGTGTAGTTACTGTTAAGTGTTCTCAGGCAATGCAGGGGCTGAACAGGAGGAACAAAGGACTCCTTGCTTCCAGAGGCATTCCCTGACACAAGAGACACACTGCTAAGAGTTCTCTGAGTTGCTACCACACATTTTTCTGTGAATAATGAATTTCTGTCTCTTTACTGTCCCTCACTCACTTTACTGTCACTGTCACATTAAAACTGCATTGAGCTGAATTTCTCTGCGGATCAGACAAATCAATAACATATCAACAAAATGTCCCTCCTAAGCTTCTCCTTTCAGGTGTTAGCTTTGCAAATGGGAATGGCAAACTGCAGCTGTATAATATTTTTTGGAATCATTACTACTCTGGCATGAGTTTATTACATAAACGTGTAGAAAAATCGGCTCTGGGACTTTCCAGTTAAACACATCTGACAATATCTGCAGCACGGTTCCTACCAACAGCACTTGAAGAGTTTGAGGGAACAAGACTAAATCTCTTAGGGGCAACTCTTGCAAGGGATTTAATTCCACATCTCTGGGAAATGCTGAGCATAGATTTCCTTATCTCCTACACAGGCACCAGTATTGCAATTAACTTCCCATACATCAATCATTGAGTGAGTTATCAAGCAAACAAGTCTTGCCCTGTGATTCCCGCCACCTACCCTCTCACAAGTGACATCCACTGCAATTCTAAAATCAGCAGCCAGCTAGATTTAGAGACACAAAAGTTGCTGGTAGTATAAATTCCTGTCTTTTTACTTGCACCCATCTGTCAGCCTCGGTATCTAAGCCTTGTCAGTTCAATCTTTTTGTACCTATGCTATGTAAAAGGTCCCTATTTATAGCTGGACCCAGAAAAAGGCATAGCCCTTACAACCAAGCCTCCCAAAAGAATAATAACCTTTCTTGCCTTCCACCAAGGCCTCCTGAATTAGACTGGCTTAGAGGCTACTTGCAGCAGTCAGATTTAGGCTGACCAGCAGCAGAAGCAGAGGTCAGAAGTAGATACACAACAGTGGTGATGTTTAATTTTTAAAGAACTCTCAGTGGGATGAATATGCCTTGATTTTGGTTTTTTTTCTTATTTCACAAAAGGATTGCACAAAAATGAAATCTGAAGCAGTTTTGATGAAAGCAGTGAGCCCTGTTGTAAGTCATTTGATAATTAACTAAACAAAGCTCTTGACAGTTCACAGTAGGAAATCTGATTCAAAAAGGGTGGAGAGAACAATCTGATAGATCTGTATTTCAACATATGTATTTCATCAAGTAAATCTTTATTGTTCCCTGCCACCTAATGGTATACATGAAAAATTACAAATCAGTAAGACAATTCCCAATTTATGCTGTTTCTAATAGATAGTGATATATTTTATTTAAATATGGAGGAAGATGAAGGTTAGGGATAAAAATGTGAATTACTATTACTGGCTTTCAGTCAGATCCAGGCTGCCTAAATTAGTCTAAATCCTGTGTGTTAGTGAAGCTGTATTTTCACATTAAATGCCTGTGCTGCCTATGGGTGCCACAGAAAACCTATTTAAAAACATTCTGTCCATCAAATTAAACTTAGACAGAAGCTTGTCATATACATATTTGAAACAATCTTTTATAAAAAAATTAGAAAGTTTTAACATAAAACATTGCCACAACCTGGTTGTCTTTTTTGAATGGGGCCTAGAAATATTCAACCAATCTTAGATTTCCCAGAGCCATACAAATTGCATGAGTGTTAAGCATTCCTTCTCTTAGTGGTGACCAACAGAATTTTCAGGTACTCTGTGGTGATGAAAATCTTTGGTCAAAAGAGAATATAGAAAAATAAACTTTTTCTGTATTAAAAGATTCACCTGGACATTCTTTGCTGAGATGAAGAAAATTGATTGGGTGAAGGAAAATAGAAGTAATAATAAATACCACAACCAGATACTTTATTTAAAGACAGCTGCAAGTGGGTGACTGCATTGGTGAAGACACTGGTGCTACACTGAAAGCGGCATTAGAATCTGAATGTGATCCAACACCTGAAACCTAGTCTAGAAAAAAATACCTAAAACATCCTATAACTGCACAGATGGTCAAACTAAAAAGAAGAGGTATGTAAAAGGAAAAAAAACCCTTGCAGTTTGGAATAAATTTAGGCAAACTAACTGCTGTGTATGGGGTTTGGCTCTTATAAAATTAGTAACACAGGTATCCATAAAGTATGACCTATTTTTGGGTAGCTTTGATTATTCACACTCTGAATACAGTTCTCTTCAATCTTCTCATGCTTGACAGCAATGAAACATGGGTCTGGATACTGCACTGACTTAGGCAATACTGCTTCTCTGGCTAGTGATACTCCTTCAACAAATGGCAGATGATGCACAGAAATTGACATGTCCATACATAAAACTATGGCATATTTTACAATTGTATGGCAGCAGTAGGACTTTCACTTGTTCACCAGCTGGTAGAGTACAAATTCTGTATGATTAATTTCCAGAAATTACTATTATGGGGTGAGATTTATTATTTTTGTGACTGATCACAACTCCCACTCTGATCAGCAGCTAAAGGCAGGTCTGTGGCAAGGTGAGCAGAATCTCAAACACTTATTTAAACCTGTTGAATATGTTGCTTGGTACATGGTTATCTCTAGAACAGCACCTGCCAGCAGCAGGCAGAACACTGTGGAAACCTACTGGGAACTCATGGGATCCAAAGGTTATTCCTTTAAATCACATGACCATTACTTAAAGCCACCTCTGTGCATTTGTTTTTAGAACACTGCTTATGTCAGCTGTATGTGTATATATACATACCTATACATGCACAAATACATTTAATATATATGAAGAATCCATCACTCCACTTGTTTCTGAATCTGATTAGAGATTTTTTGCATACTTTCCTGACCAGTCAAATAACAATTCTTGATTATTACTGAACAGCAACAAGTATTTTAGAACTTCAAGGTGTTAATAAGATTATTTCAGTATGACTTCACCCAGTAGCTTTGTTATCAAGATCGTAACTTTGGTTTGAGATACAGTACATCTTCTACAAAGAAATCTAGTTATGATTAGAAGAGTGGAAGTGATGAGAATCTAGCATGTTCTCATGTAAATTGTTCCTACATTTAACTATCCCCAGGATAAAAAAAAGTGATCCTCTTTCCTTGTACAAATTGGATTTCATTATGACTTTATTTGGCATTAGAATGATGAGCTGTCAACTATTAGAAATAATTTCCCTGTACAGGTATTTCTAGATTGAGTCACAGTAGAAAATAGAGTTAAATATGCTCTGTGGTTTCAAGGCAATTAAAACTGATTGAATTAAACAGAGGAGTGGGATTCTCATCCTGTAATTATGAAACACTAAAATACCTTATAAAAAAAGCTGAATAACGTCTCCATGGATAGACACTGCAGTTTCTAGTCTTGATTCACTTAATATTGTGAATTACTCATGTAATTTTAAAATAGAACTGTCTTCAACTTAAGAGTGCAATGTTTAAAAATCTAAACAGCAATTGGAGAAGAAACCCCCATTACTATTCTAGACTGAGTGGGAAGCACTGTCTCACCACAGAGGTGGGTCATATGGCAGAAGTAACTGGATGATTTCTGACCTTACATGCAAATAGGTACAAAATTACTTAATTAAAGCTGCTTTTCCTCTTTTTTTTCCTGCTCTCTGCCAGACTACAGCTTGCCTGGTTCCAGATATGAGTGCCCCTGACCTGCTTTTTATCAAAATGTAAAATAACAATTTCTCTGCTAAACTGCAAAAGGGTCCCTGGCATTTATGTTACCTAAGATGAAACCATTTACTTCTAAGTCATGTTGATCAAAAGTATTGCTGCTCTGGTTTTGTTTAGTTTGTCTTACTCATTCTTAGGGGTAAGACAACCTTTTCTGTTCCCATGTTTAATCTGTACAGGACTGATAATAAAACCAGCCAGGCCAAATGCTACAACTTCTCCTTTTCATGGATCCAAGAAAGAGATGACTGTCCCTAACCAGCAAAACAACCCATTTGTTTGAGGGAGGACTGATGGGAGAAAACAGCTCCAAAGTGCCAGTACAGAATAATAAGGACAAAGCAGATAATAATTAGGGCAGAAGGAAGACAGAAGAGAGCAAACAAAGCACGAAAACAGCTGTAGTGCCAAGACCTAGGATTAGCGTGACAAGAGTGCTTACTGGAAATTCCTAGAAGAGGGGGGTGAATCAGCTAATTGACTGTTAGGGTGGAAACATGCAACAAAATTCCTTCCATGAACCACAGAACATGGAGGAAAACTTACAGCAACCCTATAGCATGTCAGACAGAAGTGACAAGAAAACAACTATGCTCAACGAAATACAACTGAAGTCACCTGGATGCTTCATCATCCACAGAAATGTAATTTAAATAAAGTAACACTTGCTGGGAAATGTGACAAGTTTAAGGTTCAGCTGCAAGCTATGTAAAAATATTCAGAGATTTTGGAGTAGAATAGTAGACTTGGAGCCACATGTTTATGTCCAACTACAATATTGTAGTTTGCTCACAATTAGATCCATGTCAATCAGAGGCTACAACATGGACTTCAAAGGAGTTACATCTGATTGATGCTGGCATAAACATGGGCATAATCTGGTCTGTGTCAGTAGGGTCTGCAGCCATCATCAGATCCTCATTAATTGCTCTGCATGATTATTCACAAATAATAGTAATCCCTGCCAGAGTTTTTTGATGGTTGTCAACAATATTCAGGATGTGCAAAATGACTAATACACACAGATGGGGAATGCAGCTGATTTCAGCTCTTAATGTCTGCTGTACAGATTTAACAGAAGTGGCCCTAAGTGACTGAACAATTTCCAAAAGAGAAAGATGTCTTCAAAATCTAATTGAAGTTGCTGGAATATCATAACATGTAACAGCAACAACATGGATATAGTTATTACCCCATCAGAGCTGGAAAGACATGAATGCTGGGGCTCAACTCCACTAAAATATTGATCAGCCAAAGTACATTTGGACAAACCTCTTTGATTGCCCATTTTTCTTTTTAGTACCAGTGCAAATATCCGAGGCCATGTGGACAAACCATTGTTTGTATTCAGGTACAAATATTGTTTGTACTCAGGTAAAAATATTTTACGTCTTAGTATATATCCAGATACCTTTTTCCCTTTCACCTAGGTCATAGTAGCATGTGAACACATCTTACTGAAGATATTTCTCCTTACCACCTTTCCATCATAAATGCTATAACTTCGTCTGTAAGATACTTGGCTACATAACCATTCTTTTCCTTCTTAAGTTCCACGTATCACAAGGTGCAGGAGACAAGAGTCACTAAGGAAGGAGTATCCCTTAGCTGCCTATGTTGAGAATTGAAGTGTCTCCTACAAGGTCATCACCACATTTTACAATAAGACAGCATGGCACATACTAACTGAACACAAACAGAGTATAACTTACAGTTTATAGTATGAGTTAGCAATTCACAGATCCAACAACTGATATTAGTAACAGATGACAGACTCACATGTAAAGTAATTCCGTTCTATACCACTGCTCTCCATTTTTAAGTTTTGCAGATCTTGCCATGATGTAAATACAGCTAAATTCCTCCAACTCAGACACATTGCTTTCTGAAAGAAACACAATTATTTGAACAGTAGACTGGGATATTTGTAGTATCTTCCACTATTAGTAATACATATAAATGATTATATATCACTTGATTGTTATGGTGTTTTCCAGGTACTAAACATTTTCAAACATCTACATGTTGCCTTCAAGTGAAGTTGGAAGCAACCTCAACATTTGACCTTTATACTCCTCTTTCATTACAAAGATGGATTTTCTATTGTTTATTAAAATTCTCACCCCCTTTAGAAACTTAAATAGTGCTTTGCTTCCATGGGATGTAATGGGATATGCTAAAACTTGTTAGATCCCATGGTCAATCACTCAAAATCTTAGTGCTTTGTCAGCAGTCTCTAAGGATGATGTCAATGTGCAAGTGAATGGTCTCCTCAGCAGCAGGATTAAACCTTTTATTTTGCAAAAATCTTAATGATTAAAAAATTCTAAATCAACATGAAAAAATTTTTTTTCACAAACTACACAATGAAACAACAGTCTTCACTGAAATGGAACTGTGGTCATTACAGGAATATTCAGTAGTGGTTTGGAAGTCAGATTAAAAAAAAGAATATCTAATAACAGTTATACATAGTTTATGTTATATACGAAATCTCATATTCCAGTATTTAAACTAGGCCCTGCTCATGCAGGGTTACATCTGAGCCCTCTCATTTGAAAGATGTGATACCACATATACATAATTCTAACTTCTAGCCCTTTTCTTTGAGGCACAGTTCTGAGTTAGAGTTCTTGGAACAAAGTAAAAATGCTAACCCATATGGTTGGTCTTACAGGTAATATCCAGACACGGAAGAACAACTCAAAGCTTGTCATACGTGTTGGAGGCTGCATGGAAGGGGTTGATGAACAGGCACGCACACGGACAAGATGTGAAGCACCAACAAAAGGGAAAGGATTGCTGTGGAGACAACTAAAAGGCAGCAGTGATGGGCATACAGAGGAAGAAATGGAGGCTGCAGAAGTAGACCAAGAAGATTCACCAGGATGATGGAATGAATGTGAGGTGGTCACTTTGGTAAGGAGAACATTAGAAGGAATGTTTTTATAAAACCTGGCAAAGAAAACATGTGCATATGAAAGACTGTGATTTCAATAAAATAATGTAATGAAGGTATGAGCATTTGGAAAAAAAGACATTGGACAAAATTTATTAAAAATAAGACAGACTGAGAGCCAGGTTGGATGGGCAGTTGAGAGGGGTTTTGAGAGACAGAGTGGAATGGGTAATATCTATGGTCTATGAATTCTTTTTACCCTCTGGGGCACCTCCTAGGGTAGCATTTGAGGACTTCAGACATGTGAAGGGAGCCTAGAAGAAAGATGGAAAGATTTACAAGGGCATGACGTGACAGGACAAGGGGGGTATGGATTCAAACTGGAAGAGTAGGTTTAGATCACATATTAGGAGAAAGGTCTTCACTGGAATAATGGAAAGACAGCGGAACAGGTTGCCCAGAGAAGCTGTGGATGCCCCATCCCTGGAAGTGCTCAAGGGCAGGTTGGATGGGGCTCTGAGCAACCTGGTCTAGTGGGAGGTGTCGTTGCCCACGGCAGGCTGGTTGGAACTAGATTATTTTTAAGGTCCCTTCCAACCCAAACCATTCTACACATGGCCACACGACAACCCCTGCAGTGGAAGAAAAAGTGTAAAGGGGGAGGTCAAGCCTTTGCTTTCAGCGGCGGCTGTGACAACACCGAGGGAGCGGCGAGGCCCCCTGCGGCCGTGCCTATGACTGCGGCCATGGCTGTGGCTGTGCCTATGGCTCGTGGCCGTGACTACACGTGTGGCTGTCGCAGGCCCTATGACTGCACCTGCGGCTGCCCCTGTCCCTCCGGCTGTGAGCGTGAGGGCTCACTCACCCATCCCCCCGCCCTCAGGGCGCGCACCCGCTCACAGCTGCCGCGTGCCCCGCGCACACTCACACCCGCACCCGCACCCGCTCAGGCCGCGCCTCTCGCGCATGCGCAGTAGAACTCTCGTATTTCCACCTCACCGCTCTCCACCCACCGCGGAGCCGCCTCTGATTGGCGCATGCCCCGCCGGCGCTGGCCAATCGGAGGCCGGCCCGCGACCCCGCCTCTTTAGAACCTGGCGGCGGCGGCGCGGCTCGGGATAGCGGCGATGGCGGCGGCGGGGCGGGCGCTGCGAGCGGCGCTGCCCGCCGGGCTCTGGGGCCGCCTGTCCCCGCTGCCGGGTGCGCCTCGCCGGGGCGCCGCACACTTCGCTTTCCAGCCGGACCCGGCGCCCAGCGAGTACGGTGAGAGCAGGGCTGGGCCGGGGTCCGCCCCACGGGCCGGCCTCACCCTCGCTCTGCCGCCGGGTCCGCTCTGTCGCCCCCTCCTTCTTGCGGGAGGCCGCCAACAGCCCCGTCCGGGATGGGAGGGAGGGTGGGAGGCAGGCAAAACCGGCCGAGGGCCCGGTGGGGCGCTGCGAGCCGGGCCCCGGGCGGAGGAGGCGTCCCCGTGGCCGCGTGACCCCGCTGTGTCCTCGGCACTTCCACCCGCGGATTTTCCGCAGAAATCCTGGGCTGTGGGTGGGAGGGTCCCTATGGACCTCTGCCGGAGCCGAGGGTGCCGCAGACCCCCTCGGCGCGGGGGATGGTGAAGTGTTTTCGGCAGTCAGAGCCAGAGCTGCGGTGGATGGCCCATCGTGTGCTCGGACCAGTAGGGCCATCCTCGGCCTCTCTCCTGTGCCAAAATCTAGCGGTAGCTTACTGACAGATATCCATCCCCGTTTTTGCACCGCATGCTTAGGTCATGAGTGTGATAATAAACCTATGATGAATAAAGACTGCTGTCCGCTGAAAGGATCGAGGTTATCCTCGTAGTCACATGGTTGAGAGTAAACACTGGTAACTTGGAAATGAACAGCGCATGGCGTTTGACTTCATTTCTGAGATGCACCCCTGCAAATGGCTAGTGTGAGTTCACCTGGAAGAAGCCTGCCAGCTGCAGAACAGCTGTTTCTATCACGTGAACCTCACTGTCCTCTAGAAAACTTGTTACTTAGTTGGATACTTTGCTGTTGCGCCTTGATCACGACCAATAGAAATGGAGTTTTCTCTACCATTTACGTTAGTGATAAAGATGTACAGGCCTCCAAAGTGCCATAGAGTAAAGCAGGTCCCTGCTTGAGATCATGTGATGTGAAGAAGCTCTGGTGTGGCATGCCGTTTTTTGCCATTTATTGGTAGAAAATTAATTCCTCGTGAGCTGAAGTACACTTTGAAATTCTGTGAAAAATAGTGGAAGTGAGAATTATAGCAATACTGATCCTGATACTGCTGAGAAAATGCTTTTCCAACTTCACAGTTCAAATCTTAAGGGCACAACTAGTTCCCCCTTTCCTGTGAGGGCTGATACAAAGGCCTGTTTTATAAGCAAGAGAAGCAGGTTAGAACTATTATGGTGAAGAGTTTCTGACAGTTGCTTAAGTAATAGCCTTTTGTTTATATCAAATACTGGAAGGATGGTATCTTGTAGAATAGATAACCTAAGTACTAATGTGGATGACTTGGGAGAGAAACAGCTGCTGTTCCCCAGCTTTTCTTCCCTTGAATTTGTCAGTTTTGTTCAGTGGGGCTTTTGTATAACTTGAACAGTTCCCATAACATTTTTTTATATTTTCGTCTCCTTAAAGGGCCATGTAAAGTATAACAAGTGAAGTTACCAAGCACAGGAATGTATAGGAGCAGCTACTCAGGTGTGGCGTGACTTGAGTCTTTAACAAAAAATACTAACATTAATTAATGATTTAGAAGAAAGGGAAGCTGAACGTTTGTTGAGAGGTACTGTAAATACTGGAAACAGAATGCAGTTCTCCTTTCTGAATTTTAACACCTGTTATGTTTGGGTGGGATCTTCACCTAACCATCTTACTTATTTATTTAATTTTACATGCTGTGTGTTGATAGGTAGCATTCTCCTGGACTGTGGCTTCTAGTCATGACTTTGAGGTTTTGCCGGTTAAAGTCAGGCAATTTCTTACTCACTTGATTTCTGTTACAAGCTATTTTATTTGCTTGGAGAATTTGAGTTGGTCACAGTAGTAAGGACTGGACTATTGTTTTGGTCCATCTTTGCTTTCAGGCCTCCTTGTTTTTTCCCTGCAGTGCTGGACTGAAGCAGGGGACTCTGCTAGCCTTCTTGGTTTGAAGATTTAATTAAAATTCAAAGATTTTAAGGCAGCTTGCTTTACTTCAGCATCTAGTTTTCTTTCTTTGAAGTATGGATTTGATGCTTCAGACACTTACTAACTGCAGTGCAGAGAGCAGGCCAGTGGTCTAGAAAACTTCTGATAACAATATGTGTCGGTAAACAGGAAAGGCTAGAGCTTTAATAAATGTGATTAAAGAATGATAAAGTAAGATTCGTGAGATCTGGTAAATTTTAGCAGGGGAGATCCCAGTCCTCAAAACAATAATACATTGGCTTCTTCCTTTGGAAAAGAAGTCATTGTTCCCAGGGTTTGACTGAGTGTTGCAAAGCTGTATTTGCTCTAGCAAAGAGTATAGTTTTTTGAAAAAAGATTGGATTCAGGGTAATAGGATTATAGTCCTTGGGATTGCAAAGTATACAATGCTCAATCCCATCTATCCCATAATATAAGTTTATTCAGCAAATGAATCTTAGTTATTCGTAACAGGGATCTTGTTTTTGATGGTTAAATTTTTAGACATGTTTCACCAGTGTTTCCTAATGTACTTTGTGTTTTGAACCAAATTAAATTGCTGAATGTTCACTTCCACACAGGGCAAACTCAGAAGATGAATCTCTTCCAGTCCATAACAAGTGCCTTGGACAATGCTTTAGCCAAAGATCCAACTGCAGGTATCTTATACTCATTAGTGTGTTTTGCTTTGTATAAATTGTGTTTGGTTTGCCTATTTGTATACAATATTTAATACATTTCTCATGGCCTTTAAAGTTTTCTGATAGGTTATTTCTACACTTTGATCTCAAACAAATCTTTAAAATGTGCTGCATTAACAGATTCTGTATGGATTATATGGTCTAAGATGCAGTTGTGCCTTCCTGTATTAGCTCTGTGTATTCCACTTGAAAGTGAGGACAGAAGATACATTATTTAACATGCTTGTGGTATTACTGGTGAGGGCTGTGCTTAAGGGCAGCTTGAGTCCCACAATAGGAGTTTTAAAATGTAAACATTAATTTTAAATTTCTTAAACTTTCTATTCTCTAAACCCGGTATTTTTTTAGAGACCGTGTATTCCTCGCTCTGCACATTCTGCTTGCTTCCTTGCCGTCCAAAATTAATTTATAGCTTTATTAATTTCTGTTCATTGTTGTGCCTAGGCAATATAAGTTTTGCTAGGTTTTTATGGTTTGGCTAACCCGTAACTTTGAAGATGCTATTTCATCATAGCTGGGTTTAAGAGGGTCATCTTAAACTCTTGCACAAAACTATTTACTCCACTTTTAATTCTTATACCTAATAGGAGGTTTTTTGCTTCTAACAAAGGCATGATGATGGCCAGATATCTGAAAGAGATGCTTCATGTCACAAACACAGCTGCAAAGGCTGCATCATCTTGTGCAATTTTGGTTTTTCTTTTTAGTGTATTAGTAACCCTT
The DNA here is from genome assembly GCA_036630365.1 of Acanthiza pusilla. Lineage (NCBI taxonomy): Eukaryota > Metazoa > Chordata > Aves > Passeriformes > Acanthizidae > Acanthiza > Acanthiza pusilla. Next base: position 24,723,482 of record JAXCHO010000036.1, read on the forward strand.
TTTGGCACTGCTTGAACCAGTGCTCAACCTAAAGTCTGACCAACTGTCTAATCTGTTGGGACAAATTTCCATGTTGTCTGTCCAGTACTATGCCTGTATACATTCCCTCTCAATCTACAGCTGTGTTAAATTCAACTCAGATTAAGCTTAGACAACTGAGGGCAAAATAGGACCAAAACCATTTCTATAGAATCAGCCATATAAAAGTAACTAGAATGTTAGCCCAGCAGGAACCTAGACTTGTACATGATCCTCAGCCTTTAGAGAACCAGTTGCTCTAAGGTTCCAGTCTTGCTTCTTAGCTTTGCAGGGCTGAATCTTTTTAAAGCCCTTTGCAAGACTGTCCTGGAGTTCTCCTGTCCAGACATGAGTTCTCAGAATCAGTGCACTTACTGAATTAATTAGTACTTTTTGCAATAGAAAACATGTCCTTCATATGTTTTCAGTTGTATGGGAATTGAGCAATTGTTGTTTAAGTGTGGAAATCCTCATACTTGCGTTGATGAGAATTAGAATCTCTCCAGGAAAATATATTTCAGTGGCTGAACTGAATGAGTAAATCCATTCAAGTTTGTGGATACCAGCATTAAATGGGAATATTTTTTGTAGATGCCAATTGGCTCAAATGTAAGGAGCCATATGGTAACAGAAAGGCCTTACAAAGTTTTTAAGTACATAAAATCCCTCGTAAATTATCATTAAAATTTAATTAGGGAAGTGATTTAGGGACATAGTTCAATCATATACCCCATGAGTGCATTCATTTTACATCATTATAGAAGTTATTTTTCTTTAAGTGGTGTAATTGATGTGATTAGCACAAATATGTTAATCCCTTTTAGTCATTCCAATCAGAAATTTATTTTTTAAAATTAAGAATAGTATTTGAAAGACAAGAAGTTTAACTTACTACTTTTTGTCCTTTAGAATATGGAGAATATTGAGGAATCGGGGAATAATCAGAACAGACCCTAGTTCATGCAGGCGGCTATTGGTGATACTGCTGCGCGTCTTACATGCTTAAAAAATTTGAATGGGCAATACTTGTTTCTGTGAAATCAATAACAAAACCATTTTAAGAAAAATTAGACATAACCATTCCATAAATTCAAAGAAAAAACCCAAACAGGTTAGTTGATATGAAGCTAAGTTTTAAAGGCAAATACTTTTATTGATAAAAGTTTAGTGATGACAAGGATAGTAGTGTTAAATACTGAGAACTGTCCTAGTTTTTAAATAATCATCTTTTCTGTAGAGGAGTTCCTTTGCCAGATTCAGGAGTCTGGCAAATATGTTTGGGGAAGGTTTGAAATTTCATATTGGATTGGTATTTTGAAGAAAACTTCAATTTGCTTGTTTTCAGCCTGTGGATGAAGAATGCAAATGGTTACCAGTTGAAGCAGAAGGCTTAATTTCAAAGGCTTTTTAGTGACCATCTGTAATTGCTTTTTGGAATTTTACTTGTTTAGTTTTAGATATTGTGTTGTTATAGGATATTTCAGAAAAATAGTTTAATGGAAACCTAGCTGAATCAATTTCATGATTTCTGTTTTGAGGCAGCTGTGTTGGTGTTCTGATTCTTCATTAACCTTGGTTCTTCATTTGTTACAGTCAGGCTGTGCATGAGAAATGTTTAGATCTAGATAAATCTTGAAGTGAAATGAAATGTTAGGTGTTACTTTTGTCAGTGTCTCATAAAAACCTTTGAAACATGATCATTTTAAAGTAAGATGCATTGGAGTAATGCTACCCTCCTCTACTCTTCTTATTTTCAGTTGTTTTTGGTGAAGATGTGGCCTTTGGTGGAGTCTTCAGATGTACGGTTGGCTTGCGAGACAAATACGGTAAGTTAATTTATAAATCTGACAGATATTAACATCTCTGCTCTTTTTTTTTACCCATTTTGCTGTGAGAAGTACTGTTACTGGAATGCTAAAAAGCCGTAAAATCAATGTTCCATGTATGGCATGCTACTTAGTGCATAGCATTTTACAGGTCTTGGAAGCTGGTTGTGGATACAGTAACATGATACAGCTTTTAATTTGGCAATTGCTGCTCCCCCACTGGGCTATTAAAGAGAAAAAGAAGTTATACAATATTAGGTTTCAGCAGCTTACTTTCTTCAAGGCACAAAGATGACTGGAACTGCTTGCAGCAAGTGATTAAATCTATTTAACGATAATAAAGGTGTGTTACAGCCATCTTAGAGAACAAAGATCCACTTTTTTTTGGAGTGAACCAAAAAAGGTAGAGAACAAAGACTATACTTGTAAGAAGTTTCAGAAACACAACCATATTTTGTTGTCTTGCTTCTCTTTCTTTATGCTGCTGCCGAAGTGCCCGTAAGTAAATGAAGACAGTATCTGAAATACAAGTTTGGACAGAAACAGAGTAAAGATAAAGTCCTGAATTTAGGACTCATTTGCAGAATGGTAATTCAAATTTGTAAGGCAGGTGAGAGGACACGGGTTACTCACCTTCTTCATTGATAGTGAAATTAAGTAGAAAACAGGCAGTGACTGAAGAGGGGATCGCAAAGATGAACTGGAAGATGTACAGAAAATATAGTTACAATGCTGAGGAGAACAAGAAAAGACTGAAAATGCAAAGTTTGAAGGAATGGAATATTTTGAGGGATGTCTGCCTATCAGTGTAGTCTTAGGGACTAAATAAGTTCTAGATGGAATGCTTGTTCTATGAAAAGGCTAGAGTCCTTGTAAAATAAAGAGGAATTCCAGATAGAAATGGCAAACAACCAACCTCATGGATCATATGAGGAAGATTACATAGATTTACTGACCCTTTTTTTCCCCATACCTCTCCTGAATTTACCATCAACATAATAATAGGTTATGCAAGTAATATAATATAAGGTTGTTTCTGCATATTGATATAAAATATGAAGGAAAGATTTTTTTCCCTGTCCTGGAAGAAGGAGGCTGATTTTGTTTTCATTTGTTTAGTTTCCTTTTTCTTGTGGATGGTTAAAATCACTAGGTGGCAGTCTATGCCTGTAAGTAGTTATTTTGATACACATTGATAGTTCCTTTTTAAGGACTTTTATAGAAGTCAAGGCCTAAATATCACCTAATACTATAGTAGAGAGAATTTAATACATTAATACTCAGTAGTAGTATTATACAGATGTTGTTGCTGTCCATAATGTTACTGAATCTCTCTGGAGAGATTGAAAAGTGAAGAAATTTGCTTTATTATAAATTTGTCACTAAATATAAAAGCTCCTGCTTTTTTTTTTTACCAGTATATAAACACAGCCTGTGTACCTGTTTACCTGTGTATAAGCACAGCCAGAGGCCTGCACTAGTATGTGAAGGAAGGCTCATTGACTTTGTAAGGAAATAAATCCAACCTTTTGATAGATGAATTTTTGACATGCTAACAGGAATTTTGTTTAAAAATATTTAATTAAGGATCATATGTAATAAGTCAGTGTGTGTAAGTTTCTTTTCCATGATAGCTATGACTTAAGATAGTATGTTTGTTCCTATACATCTTATGTCAAGATCGGGAGTACATGATTCCAGTTTTTTGGCATTGAATTTCATGCTTAAAAATCTGTTGCTGTATAAGCCTCCATTCTGAAAATGAGTGGACTTCCTGAAATATTTATGTGAAGTGCTCCTTTCAGATAAGGGAAATAAGTGTTGTACAGGTTTTTTTTTCTTTTTTCTCTCCCTCTGGTCTGGTCTGGTACACTGGAATGCATATTCATGTTGTGTGTATCTCCTTCTGCATTACCCTCTGACAGGTTTTTGATTGTCACCATTTTGCGGAAGTTACATCCTCCAACTTCTAGAGTATCTTTATGTAAATAATGAATGCCTGATTTTCCATAGTCCTGCTCCCTGGAGGTGTTCCTGACTTTAGAGCAGTGTGATGTAAACTGCCTACTGTATTTTTATAGCCTAGGTAATGTGTGCAAACATTTTTTCATTTTTATTTTATTTTTTAAGGGAAGTACATTATTATATCAATCCTTTGGAGAAAATGCTATCCATTAGTCTTTGAGTCTTCAAATGGATTTGAAACAATGATCTTGGAGTGGGAACACATGTCCTCTTGTTCTGCCTGAAGTGTAAAATAAAGTGTCAGTATGAAAAGATCAGTATCATCCACATGACTGAAATACAGAGGAGATCAGAGGTAGGAATTAAATTACAGGAAGTAAAGGAATGGGAGGTAAAAACAGAGGATAAGGTTAAAATGGAGAAAGTGGACAGAAGTGAAGACTGAGAAACAAGAATAGCAAAAATAGTGATTGACAAAGAATGTATAAACAGGGGAAATAAAGGGTGTATATATATATATATAATACTTTTATTGCATGGTCTTTTTGCTGTCCTCCAAGCACCTACAGTTTGAGGGCTTCCTTATCTGTAAGTGCCTCTGTGGTGATTTGTCTTTCTGCCAGTCTGGCCTGCTCTTGAAGGGAGGCTCTAATATGAGCTTGCTGCCATGTCAAGATTGTCCTTAGCGAGGGTAAGGTTCAGGAGCTTCCTGACTATTTCAAAGCTTGATATTTTGAGAATGTGGAATAGGATCAGTCCTTGCTCAGAACTCTGAGAGTCCCACAGAAGAAAGGTGGGCTTGGCAGGTCTGTCCCAATAGCAGTGCTGACTTTTTTTGGGCTTATATGTTCTCTCTTATAGATGAGATTTGCGAACTTTCTGAGGTTCTGCAATAGATTGTTTTCTAAGTTTTTGAGCTATTGAAAATTGTTTTTGACTGAAAGTGTAGTGTAAATGAGTCTTTTACTTTTTAGTAGGGAATTCCTGAATAATGCTATTTTACTACCCTTGCAACTATTTGCAAATGCAGGTAGAATGTGAATACTTTGAATGGGAGTTTTTATTTCAAAGGGTCTCTCAGTTTCTGAAGGATGTCACTGTGGTGTCTACTACCAGAAGCAAATACTTGCTGAGGTATGAGAGACTTGGCCAAGTGCTGTCCCTTGGAAGTTCTGAACTTACTCCACAAAGAGTTGACTGAGATACCAAAGCTGATCTTTGTGGAGATACGGCAGAAATGGTTTTGTCAGGAGTTGTTCTTTTGAAATGTTTTGGAATTAATTTGTCTTTTGCTCATGTGGTTAATTTGTCACTGTTTGGGATCCTCTGTGTGACAGAGTGAACACGAGGAGGATAGATTTCTTCCTTTCTGGATTAATGTCCCATCACTGGTTGGAGGTTTTTTGACTCATGGCTTTTTATTTTTCGTCTGTTCTGTTTGGTCTCTGTTGCTGTTTCCCCTCTTTTTGTTTGTCAGTGCACCCAGAGATGTACTGCTCACAGCAGCTTATGGTACCCTCAAACATAGTCAATTAGAACAAAATGCTTTTCCCAAGGTTTCTGTGTGACATTGCTGATATGTTCTAGAGTGATGTTTGCTGCCTTTATTAGGAATGCTGTGTTGACTGTCAGATTGTGGCCTGATTTAGTCCCCAAGTCCTTTCTAATCTACTACTGTGCAGCCACTAATTGCTTTTTTTTGGGTGGACTCTGAATAAAATGAAACTCAGTAAGAACGACTGTGTATCACTCCTATACGTATGTAGGATAAAACAAAATCAGTCTCAGGTAATTTCCTTTTAGGTAATTCTGAGTTACACATGTGACTAGAGACATTAATACATGCAGACAGTAGTAAATGAGTAATTAGCAGCTTCGTTTCTTTTCCTGCTTACTCATTTTTCTGTTTTGTCACGTGGAGTGGAAAGGGTGTGCACATGTAACTTGAAATTTAATTCTCTTTTTTCCCTAATATTTTCAAGCATATAGGATTGTTTTGTAAATAGTCCTTCCTATGCTTTTTTTGTTTTGTTGCAGCTAGAAGTGTAAATATAGTTGGTAAGATTATTTTCTTCCAAACCATATTTTTTAAAAAAAGGTGAAATAGATGGGGTAGCAGGTTGTAAACAGTAATTTCTGTCTGTTCAGTCAGTTCAGGGTATTTTCCTGCAAATTGATAAATCACAGGAAAAAAAAGGAAAATCAAGAGAAGAGGTAACACTTGTATTGAATCCCATGAGAATAGGGGGAGTTGAATCAGAAATTTCCCCTGTGGAAAATTTCAAACACATCAAAAAGCAAATGACTGAACTGCATATGAAACCACAGTTGTAGCAAGAAAATAGTATCCTTATGTTCCTTTTGCAGGATGACCTAGCCAGATTAGCAATCAGCTGGATGCTTTAAAAATTATTTTATTTATCACTTCCATATTTGTTTTCCTTTCTTTTCTGTCTGCCTTACACAATTTTCTCTCTGAAGCATAGGGTATGTTTTCGGACAGAAAAGCTGGCAAAGGCTGTTTTTAGCCTTCAGTGGTGGAGTTTCTCTGGCGCTTTTCTTTATTGATCAGTTTTCTCTGAACTCGGGTTGCTGCAGCTGGAGGATATAGACCATCCAAAACTGGTGGATACTTTACTCTTGTGTTTTACTGAGTAAAACCTGGTTGCTTACAGCTCTCTCTTGTTACATCTCATGATAATGTTAGCTTGTCTTGCAGCAATAATGCTTATTTACAACACCTGATCCACTGTAATCCCTGGTTGTTATTCTGTAGACCTTGTGTCTAAGGTGTAAACATCTGTGTGAGTTTTCAGGGAACACTTAATTCTCAGTAAATGAATCGTTTGTTTATAGTCCAGTAAAATAATTCAGGAGTCTTTGTTTATTTGGCCAGGAGATGGCTGTACCTAGCCATGCCCGAGGGTCACCAGCCTTTCTAAAAGAATGGTAGTTATTCTTTGAAGATAAGTATTTACTTGAGCATGATATTATTCTATGAGCTTTACCTGTAGAAAACTCCTGAAGGCAAATTCTGTGTTTTAAGTGAAAAGCCAATTGGGGAAACCTTAGATAAGAAGAGTTGTCCCCATGCTGTTATGGTATTTGGTGAAGGTTTTTGCCTAAAGTTGGGATGTGCTTGCAAAAATTGCTTAATGTCCCAGTGGCCTTTAGTAGCATGAAATGATGGGAGAATCTTTTGAAGCTGAGCCAATAGAAGTAGGTATAGTATGGGGTTTTGTTTTTTGAATTCTGATAGTTTGGCCCTGAAATCCATAAAATACTTCAAGAAGGTTTATATTGTAAATATTTTTGTTAGTGATTTCAGGATTTTTTTTTCTGTAGACTACACTTAATGCTACTGATAAGGGAACAGAGATCTGTCAGTGGAAATTCTGGGTTGTTCTGGTTTTTCTTGTGGTCCCAAATGTTACCATGCAAAGGTGAGAAGTACAAGAGCACAATTTGGATGGGCTGTAATGCAGTGTATTAAGGCAGTGTGTTCTGCCCCCCAGAAGCTACTAGTGGCTGGGTCTTAATTCAACAGACGGGGAGGCACTCTGGGCTTTTTATGTGGAACTTATAATCAGTAATCATGGTGCCTTTTACATTCTTTTAGAACATAACAATTTGCTATAATAAGGAGGAGGAAAAACCTCAGCCTAAAGTAGCATAAGTGTTGGGGCATTACTGTATAAGCAGATAGATAGAAAATGTTATCTTGATGCTTCAGAAGCAGGCTGCAAGCTTGTTGGAGAAACATGGTGCTTCTTTGACATAGGTCCTGATAACTTTCAAAAACATTGTATGTGGTGAAAGGAAGGAGTTTAGAATTTTTGACATCATGGACTTAAGCAAAGGTTGGAACATTTTATTTGGAGTTAAAAATGACTACTTGTGTGTAGATTGAGTAAAACCTAAATAGTCTGGGGTTTGGTTATCCTTATTTCTTTGCAGATAGATTTAAGTGGAGAATTCTGCAGCTTGCTTGCCTGGTTCTTCCAGAACAGTTTGGCAAGACCTGGATTTTGTTCTGATTTATATAAATGTCTTTGAACAGTAACATCTGGAGAACGTGTTCCAGACTCATTACACAATAGTACATTTTGTTCATTTTCATCTTAAATAGCCAGTTCTTATTGTAAGATTTACAGTTAGAAAAAGAAGAAAAGTTATTTGAGAACTTGCTAAAATGTAATATGTCCTTTTACACTGTTTGTGGGATAATGATATAAATCAGTCTGTCAGAGCTAAATAGCTTTTATTTTAGTTTTGCTTTTATTTTCTTTTTAATTGTTCTGATAGTGTGCCTGGTGTGAAAACAGTATTTTATTTATTTGGGACTTACTAGTATTTATTATGTTTCTTTTCATATGTTGTAAACCTGTTTGAGGGAAAGATAAGGAATATTCGTTATAATATAGAACTTGATACTCAGTACAGAGCTTAAGAAAGCTGTTCTAACACATTTTTAAGATATTTCAAGATACATTGCTGGGCAAAAATGTATTTGCTGCTGAACTTCATAAAAATGGAATTTTCCACTTCAGAAAATACTTGCAGAGAAACATGTAAAATAATATTTTAATAATACCATGCCGAAGAGGATGAAACTTTATGTATTAAAGACCCAAGATGGAATTGATGAGCATAACTAGTCTTTGCAGTCTATATTAATACCAAGTCTACAAAGACAGTTTGTGTACTTTCTTTTAGATGTCCGTCTTTATGATTTTGCTATTCCTTAGATGGAATTAAGTGATTCTCAGTTTCTTTGGTTAGTCCTGTGATTACCTTCTGCTTCATTTGTATGTGTATTTGTCCCACTCATGAACTGGAGTTAATTTAGTATGTCTGCTGTTCTTTCTACCTCTGAGTTTGGTTGGTAAGAGGGTGGTAATTTCAATTTGAGAAGATACTGCAGACTTTATTACAGGGAATAAAACCCTTAGAGTTTTCTTGGAAGTAATTTGCTTGAAGCCTAAAAAGGTGAAAAAAGTCAAGACTGATATCCAGGTCTGGGAATTGTCTAAGCAGATTTGCAGCAGAAGCACTCTGAGGTGCAGGTTAATCTTAATTTGACTCGATTCAGAGCCATCTTCCAGTGACCAAGTTGACATAACATGCTAGTCATTTATTATAAAAGATTATTTTCTTTTTAATTTGCAGAAACATTAACCTCAAAACCTGGTATGGGGTTTTCACACTTACGTGGAAGCAGCAAGTATAGACCAGGTTACTCATTTTTCTCATGCACATGCTTGGCATGTAAACGGACAGACATGGTTACCTGTGAGATACATAAGATGGTTTTCATTACTGCAAGTTACTGGTCCTTGAGCTCTTTGCTCTGTGTACTTCTAAAGCAGCATGAAATCCTTGCTCTTGTGTTGAGAATACTTGCTTTATGATTCCAGCTAGATCCAGCATGGTTTCACATTTACTTCTACATTACTGATACTGAGGAATGTGAGAAAGAGTAACTTGTATTTGACATTTTTGCCTACTCCTTGATTTGTCATCCAGATAGTGTGCCCAGCTTATTACAGCAGAATTTTCATTAACAGATTGTAATACTTTGATAACTGTTCTGTGTTTCCTGTTGGATCTCTGTCATGTCATGTGATGTTGCAGACAGTGTGAAAATGCAAAGAACTGACCTAAGCCTTGTAATTTAAGCTGATGAATTGTCCTCTGCTTATACCCACCTATAAGTGTTTAGTAGATGTCAATTTTTGCAGGTAAGCATTCTGTAGTCTGGCAGAGCTTCTCATGTCAAACTGTATGTCAGTTACACTTTTCTGCAAGTGTGCTTCTCACACAGCAAATTTTTTTTGTGGTTGATAAAGGAATGTTATTAATCATAGCTGGAGGAATACTTGAATGCCTTGTCCATTTAGGCATCTCTCTTTTTGCATTTAGGCTGCATCTGGGTGTATAAGCCAGATGATGAGGAGGAATTCAGTGTGGAGTGGTCAGCCCGCTTGAATGTTTGAACTAGCAGTTCCAGCTCGAAGTGTTCTCTACAAGTCATTCTCTTATTCAAGACAATGCATTTTTCTTCCATGAGCTCATTAGATCACAACTATTCTTTCACCTCCTCTCTCCCCAAGAGTCCCTTAGAAAAGTAAAAAGAAATTCTGGTGAGGAAATCTGCCGCTGAGATGTGAGCTGCTTATTAAATATTTCCCTAACAGTGTGGATCTGAATCAGTACTATTTTATTGATGACATGAAATGCTTGCATCAACCGGACAGGTACAGGCATAAAACATCAGGGCAGTCAGCATGTAACCCTGCTTGGGGCTGTTAATAAACCATAGAGTATTAAGGTTTGTAAGGAAAAGAACTTGAAAGTCATTTGTTCCAAATCAGTACTCAACACAGAGTTGAGTTTAGGTTGCTTGTGGTCTTGTCCGGGTGAGTTTTGAACATGTCCAACGCAGGAGTTTCTACAACCTCTTCGGACAGCTTATTCCAGCATTTGACTACTGTCGTAGTGAGGATTTTTGCTTTAATATAATTAATTTACTTTTTTGCATCATTCTTTCACTTGACACCGCGTACCTGGTCTTCCCCCTGTTCATACTACTTGGCTGCCCTTCCATTGTGGAACGATGTGCAGGTGGAACTGACTTGCAAGGCTACCAGCATTCAAAACTAAGCCAAAGCTTTGCATTAACCTCCCCCAACTCCTCCCACTTCTTCCCTGAGAAAGGAAGAGAATTACGTAATATATTTTAATATTTCTGGTTTATTCTTTAGCTTTTGGTGCCTGCTAATTTGCCGCAAATGACAGGAAATCTGAACTGGGGGAGAGGGCTGAAAAGCAAGTCTTCACTATTTGCTTTAGGGAGGCAGAGCTGTTTATAGAGTTTTTCTGGGTCCTACCTAATCTGAAAGGCTGTAAGCTTGACAAGTAATTTTTTAATGTTGTATTCATGCTGTGAACTTTTAGAATTTACTAAGTTTTCCTAGAAAGTTTTCCTTCCAAACCTGAAATTTGATAACTGTGCAGAATGTAAGAATTTCTAGGTAATGGAGGAGATTGCTCCCTCTCCATGATAACCTTTTATTTGTATTTCAGCAGTTCTCCTGACTCTGATATTGTTTGTGGTCTTTGAGAGTGAAGGTTAAATGAAAATGCAATAAACATGCTTTTCTCCTGAGGGAATCTTGGGGGAGAGGAGGTGAAAGTGCAGTTGTGATCTAATAAGCTCTTGGAAGAAAAATGCATCATCTTGAGTCAGAGAATGACTTGTTGAGAACACTTTGAGCTAGAACTACTAGTTCAAACGTTCATGTTTCTTCAAATGTATGATTTAGTAACTGGGGGAGACTTAAAAGGAAAATATACTCTTCAGCTGTTCCTATTTTCCAAGTACTTTTCAAAAGTGTTGGTTATGTCAGTGGTGTCTATGATAAACCTGTGAAGAATTCCTGTTCTTAACACTCACCAGGCAGAACAGGTGTCCTTTACTTTTGACAACACAGTTGTGACAAGCAGTTCAGAAGGATGCATTTTTTGTGTGATTTTCTTTTTTCCCCCAAATGAAGCATAATTAAGAGAAGTTAAGAGAGTAAACAAGTGAAACCAAGTAAGAAAGACTTACCTGTCATTCATCCTGTGAAACTTCTGTCTAGAATAAGTAGTCAGCTTCTTTGTTGCAGAGTAGAGCATGATAATGGATTTTGCAGCAGCAGACTAGGAAGAATCTAATTTGGTTTAGTGCATGCAAATCTCATTTCTGACCCTGTTGTCAGTTGCTCACAGATTTCAGCAGTATGTTTTTTTAGCTAACTTTTGTATCTTACTGCTGTAACATGGCATTTTGGAATATTTATGGAAAATGTAATAGGAATGCCATGTAATTAGTTGCTAGATAATCAAAAGTTGAACAACTTTTTATTTCAAAGTAATTAGATGTTGAAATTGTTTTGAAGGCATAGTCAGTGCATACATAGTGTGTGTGGATACATGTGTTTCTCCTGTAAGGGACCCAACTCCCTGCACTGGACTTGAGGCTTTACACTGACTTGTCTTGGGGCTGAGACCTGGCCACTCAGCGCTGTGGTTGGCTGAGTTATGCCAGAGGCACGGCTGCATCCTTGAAGCCTTCTTTGAAAGTTTGGGCACACACAAATGTTCTTAGCTTTTGCAGGATACAGGGTTGGGGAAGAACAGGAGAGGAGTATACCTAAATTCTGTAAGTTGTTATTCTATGCACAATAGGTAAAAGTCATCTTTGGAAGTTAAAAGCTACTTGTGTAGGAAATCCTTTTTATTTCATACAGTTGCTTTTCATCATTTAGGTAGGTGAAATAATGTATTTTAACATGGATAACTCTGGAAAAAGCCGCTTTTTTTAACAACATGGCATGTTAGTGTGCAAGGTTTCAAGACTGAGAGTTAAACCATCTCTGTGTCAGTGAACCTGAAGCCCTGCTTTGGATGAGTAGGTTTGAAATGTCTATATTCAACTGTAAAGTTAATGGTATTCCCTGTAGAGCAACAGGGTCTGTTGCACACCTATTTTTTTAAAGCTGGAGAACTGTGACTAGATTATCAGTAGAAAAAGTAGTAGAACAAAATGATTAAAACTATTAAGAAGTTAGTAGAACTATTTTCTGTTAATCCAGGAGCTCTAAAAGAGATGAGTATAAATTTACCAGATTTACTTCCTGTTTGGCCTGCCCTCTTGTATAGTATCAGAGAAACTGAAGACTACAAGTGTCAACAGTTGTAAAACAAGGCTCAAAAGGGATGATGGGACCAAGAAAGCTTGAATGTTGGATAGATTGTATTAATTATGTTAAGAAATAGAATTAGTAGACTTATGTAGAGGTGCACCTATGAAAAATCCTAGATGTGCTAGAGTTAGAAAAGGTCTTTAAAGGCAGGACTGATGGAAAATCAGTAATTTCTATTTGAATTTTCTACACAAAGTCCCTGGTGAGTAGGAAAAAAGCTAATCTGCTGAGGCTTCCTTTTCTTTCCACTCTTTCCTGCATGTGCAGCCATGACTGCTACAGCTGAAGACAGAATATATTTACTCTCATAGACTTTTCTGTTTGACTTCTAATGGATGTTCTAAATGGAAGTCAGTGAAATTATGGGGACAAATAAATGCTGTCCAGGCATATTGTTAATAGTGCTCAGTACTGACATCTTTTAAGATGCGTTTAACACCAGTGGTATAGTATTATGAAAACAAAGCACAGTTCTCCTTTGACTGTATCACCAGCAGTACTCCTTAAATCACTCAAATGGTCCAATGTGGACTCTTGCTGAGTGATATGAAATTACTCAGAGTTGGAGCATTGGGTGGTGTGTTAACATTATAGGAAATTTAATATTGTTTGAATATCTTATTTTTGAAGTTAAATTAAGACAGGAACATGACTCGTTGCAGTTACTGAAATCTGAAATACTTTTTTCCTGACGGCTTGGAACAAATAAAGATGAAGCAGCCAAAACATTAATGCACAATAATCGACTACAAATGTCTATAAACATGTTCTGTTAGGTTGCTATGAAACTCTTTATTCCTGGCGAACGAGAAGATGACTGTGAGACTGCTTTAAGTTGTTGTCTCGTACACAAAGGGTCAGTGGTAATTTGAATATTTGTGGGGTACTCTTTGTTCTGAAAGTCACAAAGAGCACTCTTTTTTTATATAAGTAAAAGTGAACCAAGTATTGCTTTTCTCCTTAATGTTTGCTCTTCATAATTTCAGGTTTTCCACATTAGGGAAGACTTCTAGAGTGTTTTTTCACTTCCTTGAAGTGCATCTAGCCTTACTACTGAGTTATTGGGGTGGAGAGATGAGAAGCATCATCCTTTTTGGTCACATTGCCCTGTTTGCCATATTGCTTCCCTCAGTACCTGGCAAAGGGCACCAACCTGTTCAGATGGCTGAAACCAGGGATGTTTGTAAAGTCACACAGGTTAATTGAAATGCACACCAGCGTAATGTCTTCCTGCAGAGGCTGACGCACCTGGCTTCAGATAACGTAGAGATACTAATTTCATGTGGACTGACAAGTCAGCTTGTTGAGTTGGTGTTAGTTTGTTTTGAGCTGTGTGGCTGACGCAAATCATAGAAGAACACATTGTAGGAAATGTTTCTTTGTTGGTAAGGAAATGAAATATGCAAACATAAAGTATCTCTAGGTTATTTGTCTGCTTCAGTCAGATTTCAGCTGAAATCTGACTCAGATGGTTTGCAGGGGGTGATGTGGATGGTTGTTTATCAGAGTGGACTTCTTTTTCACATTTTGAAAAATAGTGAAAAATAAGAAAATGTGAAATAAAATAGATAAAAATGCATAGGCCTAATGCATTTAAATGCAAAATGTTTAAATATTTTGTATTAGTTTTAGTAATGATTTTCCTACTGGATCAATAAAAATAGAAGGCTAAAGCAATGCCATACAATTTTTAATGTCTGGGGAAATGAATAAATTTGTTTTATCCTAACAATGTGTATGTCTTTTTGTCTTAAGGGGCTAGATTTTTGTAAAGAAAATCCTGCCCTTTGAAACTCTGCCCAAGCTTGTTTTCTGATCTAAGAAATAATAAAGTGCTTTAGGATTTACTTTTAAGAGGTCAGTGTTACTATTTTAATGCTATATTCAAAACCATTTCTGAGTAATAAATCTCATTCATTGACTTCCCTAGCTCACTCTCTACTGCTTTAAGCTATGGTACTTCAGAATTGTGCCTTTAGTCCTGAAAGTCCAAATTAGGTGCTTCATACTGCTCACATTACAGCTGTCTTGTTACATTTCACTTTTGCTGTATTGATTTTCACTTCATTTATTTAATCATACTCCATTGATAGCAGCATGATGCCTCTAATTTAATATCTCAAAAATATTTCAGCAGTTTTTATTAGGATGTATTTTATATTTTGAATTACAGAGTGACATACTAGTGTGGTGGAGCTAATATGCCTTTAAATTAATTCACCACTCTAAATGGATATTAAAGAATTAATTTTCTAGTTTGTATCAATTATTTGTTAAAGTTCATTTTACAGGATTGTTCAAATGTATTTCAATTTTTGTGTGAGGATATAAAATTATGTATGGAACCTGTGTATTAGGCTATTTCAGTGTACCCTTAAAAATCTGTTAATAAAGAATATGGCTAGGTAAGCTGTAAGTCTTAAATCAAAATATCCTGTAAGCAAATGAAGTGAAATACAGTGATTTGCCAATGGGCTTACAAGAAGCAGGAAAGTAGAAAGTAGGAAAGAAAATGACCAGCATTACTATATGTCTGCATAATGTTAGTACATTTTCAGTTTATCAAAATAAGATTTGTTTTAAATTGAAATTTAACTTTGTCAGTGAAAGAGAAGTGAATTAAGATGGCTAGTTCATGGTATGCTAGATAAACAAAAATGAGGGAAGGAGATATTTGCCAAGTGTTTATGGTGTTACAGATGGATACAGGTACAATTGTGGTACTAAGGCCTGGGGCAACTCTACATTTGCATAAGGAATTTATTTTTCTCCTTTTTCTTTGGCCATGATGCCTGTGAGCAGGGAGAGTGCACCAGGGGAAGCTGTGTAGGAGCTGAGATTACAGCTCCTTCAGGAATGAGAACAATTTACACAGTAAACAGTCCATCTAGGGGAAAAATAATCTTGCATTCTCGTGGTTTCCACTGTCTTGTATGAGAAATTGCGGTGTGTCCTGTGGTTGTGGCAGCTCTTTGGACTTGCTGTTGGCTGGTGTAGCCTCACTGACACCTCCAACATTGTAGTATCTATCATTTGATGGCATTTTTTTTACTTGTTTTAAGTGAATGTTTCTGGTGGAGGGAAAAAAGTGGAAATCAGAGGGGGAGCCAAAAACATACTCACTGATACATATACATACATACATGAATATGGACAGGATACAAGGAGTGACAATGGTGTACTGGGTAATGTGTGAAAATGAAAGATGTGTACTTGAAATATTTATAAACATGCCTCCCTTTAGTATACAGTCTTGGACAATGGTTTTCCCCAATCATCCTTTTCTGAAATTTTTTATTAGCTTTCCTTTTTCTAGTTGAACTTATAGCTATTGAAATTAGAAGTCCTCCTAGTAACAGTTTTCCCACTTATGAATTTAGTCTGGTTTTTCTTTTTTTGTTAGTTGCTTCATGGTTATTTAGTTATTGCTTAGTTTATTTCATAGCCACTGATGTGGACTATGCACATTTTTTCCATCCAAATTGAGTCTTGGCATTTTCATGAGTGATGGATTCCTATAGAAACCTACTGTCTATTTCCCAGTGTTCTAAAGAGAAGATTTAATAGCAGACTGAGACTTTTCTGCTGTACTCCCTTGACAAAAAAGTACTGCTGGCAAATATTGTAAATATGTCTTATAGGGGATATTGTAGTGGTGTTTCATCTCCCTCCCACCCCTTCTTGTTTTTAATTTCATGAACTGAACAATTTTGTCTGCAACCATCTATTAGATTGATGCGTGTTTGGGATCTGAAATTACTGTGGCACAGAAATACATCAGGACTAAAACAACCTTTGCACTCCCATAGGGGAAAAGTGAAATCAAATGATTTGGGTTTGTAGCAGGAACAGCATCTTTTCGTCTTGTCTTGGAGACAAAGCATATTATTTAAGTGTGGCCTTATCTTCAGACAGAAGAGTGGTGAGATTGGGCACTGCTGACGGGGAGTGTGGATAAGAGGTGGTGTGCTTTTGTTCAGGTGGTCCTGTACATCTGTCTCCCTTTGAGCAGGGATAGTTAATTGTCAGTGCCTGGAAAAAGAATGGAAGAAACAACACTTCTCTTTATTGTGAACTTTTAAAAATGCTTGTAAGTATTGTTTACTCTGATATAAGCATGAGGGGTATGCATGCTTAAGTGTGAATACATCAGAACAAATTCTCCTTCAAGTGTTAAGAACGTTGCAAGTTACAGAAACTGTTCTTATATTGCATTTAGTTTCTCATTCTCTTCCTCTTGAGTTGTTACAAGTTAAAGTATCTGTGCCTGTAATGGATGGTTATTGTTTCTACACCTAAAAAAGCCCATCTAAACAGTCATATGCTTAAATGCATGTGACTTGTTTATAAGTAAAATATTTCTGGGACAATGTTTTCCACTTGGAGCTGGTGTATTAAAGGAATTGTATTTTTTTTTTTCCATATAGGTAAAGACAGAGTTTTCAACACCCCTTTATGTGAACAAGGAATTGTTGGCTTTGGTATTGGAATTGCTGTTACAGGTGCTACAGCCATTGCAGAAATTCAATTTGCAGATTACATTTTTCCCGCATTTGATCAGGTTAGTACTAATAAATTTGAGAGCAGTTAAAACAAATCTTACAACTGTTTAAATTACTCTTCTGTTAGCATTAGTACTTGGTTTGAATATGTGATTTTTTGCAAATATATCCACAGCTGTATTACTAATATTTATGCATGCTTTAGATAAACAGGCATAAACTGAAAACAGTACTAGTACTGTACTGTAAACAGTACACTGTACCAAGGCCAGTTTGAAGGCTTATTAAATAATGGAAATTAAAGATGTGGTTTGAGGCAAATGTCTATTTGTTTTAATTTTTGGTTTTGTGGCTTTGTTGGCTTCAGCAGCCTTAAATTCATTAGCCTGTGTCTTCTGAACACAGTTTCTCATTTCTGCATGCAGCTGCAGCTGGCCATGTGTCCACAGGACAAACTACAGATCTGGACGGGGCTGATTGGCAGTATGGAATGAGAAAACAACTGGGTTATAAGGCTACCCCTGAGGTTTAGGCATCTAACTTGAGCACAGTAAATTATTGGTTTATTTGCCTTGGAAAATGTTTGTCTTTGCACAGACTTACAGTATTCCTTTGCTTCTAATTTTGTCCTCTGAATCCCATGCATGGAACAGATGATACAGTTACATCCCATGTATTGAAGTGTCTTGATACATAATAAAAGGTACTGGACTGAATGTTACTTTTGGATATAAATCTTCCCAGATTGTTAATGAAGCAGCAAAATATCGTTACCGCTCTGGAGATCTGTTCAATTGTGGAAACCTCACCATTAGAGCACCCTGGGGCTGTGTGGGTCATGGTGCACTGTATCACTCTCAAAGTCCAGAAGCCTTTTTTGCTCATTGCCCAGGAATAAAGGTATAGTAACTCTAATTTAATGAAGATTAATTTTTTTTTTTGTTTTAAAATGGATCTGACTAAAAATGAGTCTTGCTGCAGATGGGCAGAAGAGTGGATGTCAGTCCACAACAAAATATCTGGATATGTTAATTAAAATAAAAATTATTAGAAAACTTAAACTGTGTTAAAGTTTAGAAAACAAAAAACTACTAGAAATAGAATGTATAGCCATTATTGAAGCAGTCTTTAGTAGACATAGCATTTTATATTTGTATTTACACAGTTTTGTGTCCAGTGTAGTACAGAACCTAAAACCTAACACTAACAAGTAGTACTTTCCTTTCTTTTTTTTTTCTTTCTGCATCTATCTTAAGTGCACTAATGAATTAGTTTCTATCAAAGACACTGCTGGGCAGTGGGCACAAACTGAAACACTAAAGGTTCTGTCTGGACATGAGGAAGCGCTTGGCACAGCTTGCCCAGAGAGTCTCCATTCTTGGGGGTATTCAGAATTTGTCTGCACATAGTTCTAGGCAACTGGCTCTGGATGGCTCTGCTTGGTCAAGGACATTGGACCAGACGACCCTCTGGAGGTCCCTGCCAACCTCAACTGCTTGGAGGTTCTCTGAGTGAGAACTTTAGGCAGACTTTATCCCTGAGGTTGGTGGCATCCCTTGCAGTGAAGATGCCTAGTGGTCAGGTGGATAACTTTCCTAGAGAACAGGGAGGGGCAGGATCTAGTAATCTCAGATTAAGAGAGCACTGTTAGTCAGGCTCTCCATTTTTTCCTGAGTAAATTTTGGTCTATGAACTTGTACTTCTGGGTTAGCTGGCATCCAGTCCATTGAGCAATGACTCATGGCTGATTAATGTGGAAGATTTAAGCAGAACCAGTATTTGTATTCTAAAGACACATGTTCATTGTTTATCTATTGTTTAAACTGTTGTCTATGTATGATTTTGGTGTCCTAAAACTTCAGATATTACTCATCTACAGGGAGACCATAGCCATTTCTCCTACTTGTTTTTCTCTTTACTTAAATAAAAGCCGTTGTATTATTCACATTTTATTTAATTATATTTGAGGAGTGGGATACATTTTTGTCTTTGTGTGTTCTTTATGATAATTGAGGTCCTCTTTAGAACTTTAAAGTGTTTCCTGATTATACAAATCAAATTTACAAAGTCTTTTGCCAGGTTATTGAATTAAATGTTTTCTAGAGCTTGTTTAAAAACTAAAATATCATAAGAAAGCAAAAGATAGCTTAGATGATTAAATTACTGATTCCAGGTCTAGCTAATTTCTGCTCATCTTGTAGGTCAATCTCAAATTTTTATATACTAAACCAAGGGATGTCGTTTAGTGGTCCACTCTGGTGATTAAAACTCCTTCTAATTCATACCAACTACCTAGGCTGATGCATAGTCTTATCAGTAAGTTACTAAGTCAGAATTTTATTTAATCGCTTTGGGTAATACAATTTCTTTGCTCACACCTCTGATCTTTGTGCTGATTTTTCACTTTCTTCCATTTTTCCTTGGGTAAAATGCTAAAATAGGTTGCTACCGCTAAGACCTTTCATCTCAGTTAAAGGTAAAGGGCACATTAATTCTGTGGAACTGATGGATCTACTAGGTTTTTGTGCACAAAGTATTTTAGACTCTATCTTTTGAATATTGTTCCTTTGTGAAAACAGTGTTGTTCCTTTAATAGTTTTTGCAAAGCTGTTTGTTAATGCAGTTCATAATATTTCAAGATTTCAGGTATTTTTGAATAAACCTGGCTCTTAACATAGAGATCAAGAAGTTAAAATGAACTTGTGATTCAAATGCATTTTCAAATGTCCCATATCTAAGCATATTTTCTCCATATTAGAGGAGGAAAGGCAATGTCTTCCAAGCTGAGAAGGGTAGGGTTTGATCTTTGGGAAGAGTGGCTTTCAAAACAGCCCTCTTATTAAACTTTGTGAAAGGTTTCTGGCTTTTTATTTTGTGTTTTTCTTAAATGGCAGGTGAGGTTTAGATTTCTCAAGCCAAAGGGAGTTTGTACAACTTTGCTTATTCTGGGGAAGTACTGTGGTCATTGGTACTTAGAAAAGGCTTGTTGGGTGAGGACTATACTTGATGCTGTATCTTTGGCCCACAGTTGTGAGGATGTACATGGAAGACATTAATATTGATTCTCTTCATTCTGTTGTAAGAATACCTGCTCTCATGGCTAGAAGTTTTCTTTTTCATTTCCTGCCTAAATTTGTTTCTGACTAACTTGTATATTTAACTTTTCAGTCCTTCACCATCCCCTTTATATTCTAAAACACTTGTACTCTCTTTAGTCTTTCTTTTGTTAGACTAAACAAATCAAAGTATCAAAGAAATGTTAACAATATCTGGAGCTCTTTTGGCATGTGTTTTATTAATTTTCTTTTCAAAAGGTTGATAGAATCATTAAGTATTCCAGTTGAGTTTCTAGCAGTGGTTTTTGCAATAGCGCTAACAGATCCTTGGCTGTGTTGTTACTTTTTTTTAGGACTGTACTGCATAATATCCTAGTCATCCATTGAGCAGATAATAAATTTGGATCTGAATTTCTACTGCTGAGTTCTAAATTTATAACAAAAATGTAGTCCTTAAACATGTGACTTTCAGTATGTATTTTTCAGTTTGTATTTGTCAGTCATGTCCTCAATATGAACTGTGTCTTTTTAGTATTGTCCTCTGTAGAGGTAGTGACTCCCAGCTTTGAAATAGTTTTCATTACCATGTTCTGACTTAACATCGTAAATGAACAAGGTAAACAAAATCTGTCCTACAAATGGTTCCTAAGGAGCTGTACTAGTGACATCCATGGGTAATTTCCCATATGTTTGTTACCAATTGCTTTGGTGAAATATTGGTAAACTGCTTCTCCCTTGTTTAGAGAAATCACTTACTGAGTTAATTTTATGCAGCAGCAGATTTAGGTTGTGTTTGGACTCTTTTCTATTACTTTTATATAAATAAATGTTATTGCTCTCAAAATACATTTTGAAGCCATGGCTGTAGTTAACATGGATTTTTTTTTTTTTTAGAAAAAAGTGCTACAGCTAGTATTTTCAGCCATTTTTAACTTCACAGGTGTAAAAGTGTTTGCTGATAAACTTCATGCTGCATGTGCCAGCTCATTGAGGTCTCTGGGATGTAAATTAGTTGGTTTTTCTGATTTAGGGAATTCAGCTCTTGGGTTCTATTTTCATTTAAACTGTGATAGTTCAGTAATTTTCTTCCTATAATTAAAATTAAAATTCTTTTAGGTCACCCTAAACTAACTCTTCTGTTGTCAAATAAATTACACTGTTTTCTTCCTAATATTTGGATTACGTCTGGAGGCCTTGCTTAGTTTTCTTTGCTTGATAATAGTTCAAGGTATTTATTGGTATTTGCTCATTTTGAAAACGGAACAAATTTCAGGCTCCCACTGTAGCGAAGGAGGTCAACTTAAAAAAGCTATTTACTTTCATAGTCTTCAAAACTAACTGGATTAAGTCTGAATACCCTTAAGGTCTGCTCTGATGAATCTTTACCAAGGCAACTGACGATCACTCAGCTGAATTATTTTGTTATACATTTATACTAATTTTACTAAGTGTATAAGTGTATACATCTATATATATGTATGCTAATCTGACTGACTTTTTTCTGTTCCTTTTACCTCAAGTGTTAATGTTAAGATGTCAGTTCTACCTTATCTGAGTGGAGTACCTTTGCATTTAAATCCCCTCTATTGTATAGAGGAGAACTGTTAAAGCCTTATCAGTGAACAAAATAAAATTCAAAATTTGAAGTGTGTTTTAATAGTGTAGCACTGACGTTAATTCAGTTTGTAAGAACAGCTCAGTCTGTACGTAGATTTATTTAAAGCAAAGAATTTTTTAGTGTTAAGTAATGTTGAGGAAGTTTCTAGGAGAATTGCAGTTTTAAATAAACAAATTTAAAAATATTTTCACAGGTTGTTATTCCAAGGAGTCCTCTGCAGGCCAAAGGATTGCTGCTGTCATGCATAGAGGACAAAAATCCATGCATATTCTTTGAACCTAAAATACTTTACAGAGCTGCAGGTAACGATTTATGTGTTGTATTTTCCAATAAAGCAACAATGTTTGGGTTTTTTTGCACATATATGTTGATATTCACAGCTAAAACAATACTTCAGTAGAAGACTTGACTTGTTTGGTCTCTAGCTATGCTGTGGATTGGGTTTTTAGAGGACTTGTGAAAATGGAATAAATTCTCTAAGTTTGACTGCAAAGATAAATGAACATTTAGAGTCCGATTTATGCTCAGTTAGCTTTGGAAGTTAGCTTTACAGTCTCAGGTTAAAAAAAAGAAAGAGAACTAAGAGGGATTATTCTTTATCAAATTCCGATACAAATTTGGCAGAACTTGAACCGCTTTCTTGTGGTAACTCTAGGTACTAAAATAAGTTTCCAGATCAGTTTTTATTTTTTCAAAAGAACTGAGCCCCACCATCACCATTTTCCCAAAGTTAAAATTTCTTTGAAATGCTTAATTTCTAAAAATCTTCAAAATCTGCCCACTTATATTTTAGCCTTATTGGAAAGGGAATGTGATTGCCATTACTTTTTTCATTTGTTTTAGTCGTAGTGAACTTACTGGTTCAAAGTAGCTTTAACAACTCATGTGTAACGTATTACAGTGTAAATTGACAATGATGGTGCATGAGCTGGTTCTAGAAAGTAGCTTGGCCTAGAGAAACTGGACTGAAAACAGAAAATGAGTGAAAAGTTTTGCATATGGAGATAGGCAGAGAAATTGGATGAGCAACTGATAAAATTAGAACCAAAGCCATGACTTACTGTAACGTTTCTGTGACCTATGGCTTTATATGTGAACTATGCTGAGTTTATAAGTTGACTCTGTGTGGGCTGAATTTGGGTGATAGAAAAAATGCTTCTATTTTGCTTTGGACCTTTTAACAGCATTTTTCCATCAGTGCAACCATTTTGTCAGTAAGTTTATCCTCTTCCTAGAGAGACAATAATAAGGGAAAGATTTAGAAAGCAGACATCAAAACTACAAAAAAATACTAATATAGCACAGGAACAAATAGGATATTTACTGGTAAAACTGCTTATTTGCTTTTATATTTTCAAAAAGACCCAGAAGTCCCGTTATCAATGTAAATTTAAAAGTGCAGCTATTTTTAGAGTGGTGGGGTGTGAGGTACCCATAGGATATTGCATTCCTTAAGTTCAGCGTGTTTTGAAAGCTTACTAGAATTTAGCAAAAAGGCCTCTGTCCATTCACTTAGAGCAAGTAGCTTGAAAAATGAGCTTGAGTCTGTGTCCTGTTAAACAAAGAAAAAACATGAAGTGTCTTTAAAACAAACCTTTATTTCTTCCCCTTCCCCCCAGTATTTACAAGTCACAAGTACAGACTGTAGAGTTAATAAAATACTTGCTTTTCATACTGGCATGAAAGGTTGCACATCAATATCACACGGCTTTTGAGAAGATAGGGAGGTTTTTGTGTTTGAGGAAATGACTTGCAAAGCAATTGCTGGATCATTTAGTGAGCATAAATCAGGATTGTGATCGAAATCTTGAGTAAAGATGTGCTGAAATAGTGGTTAATGTGACTTATATTCTGGTCAGTAACCAGCTATTGTTACTGTTGTTGGTAATTTCTGAAAGACTCTGATTTCCTCGTGTATTTTGATATCTGATTTTCAGAGACTTTACCTACATTTTTTGTCTTAAAATTTCTAAGAAGATCAGTTTAGTGGTGTAGGTTGAAATTTGTAGTACATCTGCATCAGTGTGTGACAGGGATGATTGTAACAGGTAACTTCTTTCATCTACATGGATATTTTATTATTTCTAAAATGTAGAACGGGAATGTTTTACTATATGGAATGGTTTTTACGTTCCTTTTATATTCTTTGTAAACCTTTCTCTGTGTTATCATTAGTTTGTCACCTTCACTATTAAGCAGCCTTTTACAGGTTGGGTCAGCTTGGGCTGGAAGATGACTGGTGTCTGGGAGGTTCTCCTATGAAATTGATCTCTCTTAGAGTTCATTCTTATTCTCCTGGCCATAGTCAGGGTTTATGGTAATTCCACCATAGAAACCAAGTGGCCTGGTGAATTCAGAAATGGACCAGGGTCATCATGACTGTTAAGATCAAGAGGCAGCAGCCATAAGACACAAGCCTGGTAAACAAGAATAAGATAAATCGTGGAAAGAAGGGTTTTAGAAATGTGACTTCCTTGTGTTTTGTAGAGAAAATTTTTACAATAACCTATGTGAGTGTGTTGATTCTATCAGGATAAAGAAAATCATACAGATTCAGAAATTGACTTAGTAAGCTTGAGCCATGACTGTATTTCTTATGTCTTTCCATTAGTGTTTCAAAACAGTACAGGGTCTTCTGAAGGCTGGGAACATGCAGGCTTTCCAAAACAAGAACACAAAATTGTATCAGTTGTCCTCTATTACTTAACTTATCTTTTTCTTTCCTTTTTAGCATGGTATAAAACTTCCCCTAGGATTTGGGATCTCGTTGTTCCAGACGAAAATAATTATTTTCTTTATTTCCATGATGATGCCTCAGTTATCGAATAATGAAATTATATTGCCTCTACCATAGCATTTTTTTTTCTTTAGCTTCATGTGAATAGACATGTTTGTTCAGAGAGCTTTGTGACTGATGTTACAGTGGGTGTGTAGGGACTTAGTAGAAAAATTAAGGTGTTAAGGATGTTAATGGGAAGGAAGATTTTCTATCAGTAAAATTAATGTAAGCTTTTGAGCCTCATCATTTTCCTCTAATGGAGTTTTCTTTCTTCCCATGAGGCCTTTAAATATTTGTCCATGGTATTTTGTTCAGAGTTGTTGATGTATTTGAAATTACAGCTGAAAATAAACTGTAGGTGGGATAACCTTTAAAACACAGGATTATCTGTCCTCATTCAGGTGGCCTGAAGCTAATAATGCATCGTTTAAAACAAACAAGCAAAAAATCAAACCAAAATAATGACAAAAATCCCACACTCACTCCATCCCAACCACGAAAAATTTGTGCCTATTGTTTGTGCTCCCAAGTATTGCTGTTATTGTTGAAATTAGATGTTGGATGCCAGCGATGGAAGGTGATACATATCTAGCTTAGGATGGATAACCTGAAGTTGCTTCTTGAGAATGTTAAGCAGGATGCCAGGTCATTGGTGTTTTATGGAAGCTCTTGTGCAGAACCAACCTGGTGATTTTGCATCTGACACATACCTCCAAGGAGCTATATAGGCCCACTAATTGCTTTCAAGATTTTTAGTTGTTTTTGTTTAGGAAGTTTTTTTTCGTTTGCTTGTTTATTTTGCTTGCTGATGACAGGGCAGGTTTTGCAACATTCAAGCATAGCTTTCTTTTCATACCAGTAAAAAAATGGTACAAAAAGAAGAATCTTCATGAATGTTTTGAAATATAAGTCTGATCTCCATGGTAAATCAGAACTATTGCATAAAGTATTTCAGTGTAACTATCACAGGGAAAATGAGATTGCTGTCTTTTAAAAACAATGAGTTTAGCTTAATTTCTTCCCAAATGAACACAGATTTTCCTATTCAAATATGTATGCCATATACTTATTCAGAAATGGGGTAAAACTAATCACACTGTTTAATTAACATCAATTTCTAAATGAATATTTTCTACCCAAACATGCGTTTTTGTCCACAGAAGATTCAAGAGTAAAATTAGGCTTTAAGTCTTCACCTTAATCATCCCTTTGGATTCCAGGTGGATATTTAGGTAGCATTGCCTTGAGTTCACCGCATTCACACTGTGATGAACCAAGAAGAAAAAGCAAATTCCTGGGTGTGCCCATTGTTTCTTGTAGCCTTTCACTGAGTGTTCCTGACAGGGTTTGTTTCTTGTCTTGGTTATGTTTGTCTTCAGGTTTGTGTCTCTATAGTTTGCTTATAACTTCTCCTTTTTCTTTATTATCCTATTATTTTACTGAAAGAAACACTCCAGTATTCCCCATACCCTTACCAATAAGTGGGACTGAGCATGTTTGGGTCTTGTAACTACCATCCTCATCCCTTGTGGTTAGGTTTGTGTCCCTGTGTGTTCTTCCTTAGGGCTTCTCCCTCTTCCTATTATCCCCTTTTGTTTTGTAAAGATCTTGTCTAGACACCCTTCAAAGAGCAGATGCTGTCTTCTTCCACATAACCATGCAAGTGTTTATCAGAAGTTTTGTGTATGTTAATTTTCCTTCAATAATATTAGGAAGGAACAAAGAAATGTAAGCCTTTCTGAGTAAAAATCCAGAGTTAAATATGCAAGTACACATACAAAGGGAGAATTCTGTTGCTACTTAACTTACGAGATCATCATGTTATTGAAAGAGCCATAGTGACGTCCCCCTAAATGTCAGAGATACTAAGAAAATATCTGAATTAAAAAGGAAAAGGAGGCTTTGATTTATAAAAAGTGTTAACAGCCTGTGCAGTGTCAAGGGCACGTAATGGTTATGAATCAAAGGAGAAGATGAGTCACCTTGACATTATCAGGTTTAGACATCTTGTGGAGAGCCTACTCTGATGTTTTTTGACCTTTTCAGTTTCATTTAATTGTACTATATATGACATTGGTGGTGTAGAAATAAATACGACATGCATCAGTGGTTGTTATAGAGACAAGGCAGGTAAGATGAGAAAACGTGTTTTCTTTCTGCTGTTCAGACTGCTCCTTTAGAAAATGCAACAGATGTTGTAACCTCTTAAACTTGTCATGGCCCTTTTTCACTGATTACCACTTTTTGTTAATTGCTGTATTTGAAATCTGTATTTGAAGCATTTGATTTAAAATACTTTATTTAATTTTTCAGTAGTAGATGAATAGGCTGCTTTGTATATAAACATTTTTATCTTGTTTTAGATAATTATTATGAAAGAATATTAATAGAATATTTTCATATGCTACTTTTCATCTTTATTGGTTGGGAGAGGAGTTTTTGCAAAGGCAATCAAGGAAAATCCTTCCAAATTGGACTTTCCTATAAATTTTTGACAAGCTGAATTTTCCATTTAAAATTGTCAAGTATTATAGATGAGCTCATTTAATAGACATTTTGTTGCAGAATGGTTTAGCTATAGTAAGAAATAAATTAATTTGTGTAATTGTATGATATATTTCATTTCCATAAGTGGATAAAACCATTACACAGAGAAAAAGCTTTTATTTCTGTATCATGTACATCTTCCAGTGCTTCCTCTGGCTCATCCCACTCGCTTCAAAACCTTCTCATTCATGTCAGTATCCTAGGTTTCCACTCAAAGGTGCTGTGGTATCTTTTTAAGTTTCTTGTTCTCCAGGTTTCATGGAGGTGACCATTTCATGACAAAGACAGTTACACAATCCCAATTAGCATCATTTTGGGTTTCATTATCTTTCAGAATCTCTTTCTTTTGCCTGAGGCTTGTACAATGTGCAAAACCCATAGAAATCTGGTCTGTCAATAATGTGTAGTGAGCAAGGGCTGGATGTGCCTTTCTTCTCTTTCCATCCCAGTCCTATATTCTCCTAGCCACTTGTTATTCAAAGAAATTATTCCAGAAATACGCTGATATTTCAGTACATGAAAAACTGTGCGCAAAGAGATCTGACTTTGTGCTATGTTTAAAAGCACCTCATGTTTAAAATAGATTTTTGAAATTTTTTTCCTTGATTAAATGGACGTGTGTTGTTGAATTATGCTGAAAAAGAATTTGTTGTTATGTTTTTAGGAAGGATAATTTAGTTAATATGTATGTTTCTTCTGTGCCTGTTCAGGTGAAGTAAGATATCTTTAACCTGAGCATAGGCAAGAACTTTCTTTACTGTGAGGGTGATCAAACACAGGCACAGGTTATCAAGAGAGATGTGCAGTCTCTGACCATGGAAATACTCAAAACTTGACTGAACATGGCCCTGAATGACCAGCTCTGAGCAGGGGGCTTGGACTAGGTAATCTCCAGAAGTCACTTCTACCTCAGCCATTCTGTGATTCTGTGACATATGTGGTATTTATATGCTGTTATCAAGAAAAAAAAAGTCTGTTATAATTAAAAAGTATTTGCTGCATCATTTATTGAAGTTATGTTTAGAACTTGTAAGTCAGAAAAAAGTGTAGGTCATTCTACTTTTATTGGATCTACCATAACAATGAAGGAAAAATACAAACCACTTTACTGCTGGTATCACTCAGGGAGATTCCTTATTGTAACTTCAGGAAGCAATGTTGTTCAGCAGGAGCTCAGTAAGTATTTTATGAGCTATGAAGTACATTAACAAAAAAAGGCAGAGGGTTTTTTTAATAAATTGTTTGTGTTTATTTAGAAGGAGTGAGATTTATTTTTTTTCTACTTACCACTAGATTATGTTTTAAGAAGTATCATTTGACTTGCTGGTGCACAGACAAGTTCATCTTTAGATCAGAAGAGTATTTCTTTTAAAATGTGGTATATGGATATCTTTTATCACAGTTTTAGTCATTAAACAAGTCAATGTAGAGGACATTCGAGCACAGATTCAAAACTAGCACAACTGGCCTAATATTTTTCCATCTGAAAACTAGTAAACGGGTCTTGAGTGGAACTACCTTAAATGTCTTAGAGAAGACAAGATGCCTAATTCTTGCCTACTCTCTTGAATTGTGGTGTATTTTTGGTGAATAGGTAAAATTTTTTTAAAAGGAAAAATATTTAGACTTATTTAAAACTGCTGTAATCAGGAGTTCTTGCTGAGACTTCCTGTGTAGGTTCTGAAAACTTTTAACCTCAATTTAAACATAAAACTGCAGAGCATCATACTTGGCAGATATCAGGAGGGTGCTGGCATAGTTTTTCCTTCTTGTCTGAGTATTAAAGTATAATTTCAAGACTCTCCTGATGATTATTAGAAAAATAAATAGTTCTAATCAATTAGTGGTTTCTTGGGATTTTTTTTATCGACTGTAGCAGTATTCATCTCCAAATCTGATGCTGATGTTTTGACTTGGTGTACACCAGAACTTATTACTATCTTTTGCATGTGTATATATGCATCATCTTGTTGTGGTATATAACATAAATTAAACTCTACACTGAACATACTTTTAACAGTGTAATTACAAATAATTTGAATTGTAGCTAAACCTTTGAAATGAATGCTAATACTCAGTTCTTTTGGCCTAATGCTAATAGAATCACACAGTTGTTAGGGTTGGAAGGGACCTCTGGAGATTATCCAGGCCAATGCCTCTGCCAAGGCAGGGTCACGTAGAGCAGGTTACATAGGGATGTGTCCAGGTATGTTTTGAATTTCTCCAGAGAGGGAGACTGCACAACCTCCCTGGGCTGCCTGTTCCAGTTCTCTGCCACCCTAATTCATATTGAGGTGAAGCTTCTTGTGTTTTGATTTGTGGTCACTGCTCCTCATCCTGTTGCTGGGCACCAGTAACATACTCAGGGTAATTTTGGTCTATTGTTTTAGATGGCTTTAACATTGAAGAAAAATTTTAGTGTATGTTTCTATGGGATAATATTGACTAATAAAGGAATCTAATGCTTATTTTCCCCTCTTTTCTCTTTATTCAGTGGAACAAGTTCCTGTAGAGCCCTACAACATTCCGCTGTCTCAAGCTGAGGTGCTGCAGACAGGCAGTGATGTGACAATGGTTGCGTGGGGCACTCAGGTCAGTAACTCTCTTGCAAGCTATTCATCATCCCAATGGACTTCTTAAATATCTTTACTTGTACTTGTCTTTCTCCAGCAGATATTGATAAAGTAATTGACTTGACAAAGTACTGGCTTAAAACCTGGCTATGGAGATCTAATAATATCCTGAATTTACTCAGTAGGCAGTAGTGCACAGAGGACTTGGAGTGACATCTTTCAAAAAAAAGTCTGTGTTCTGGTGCTTGGAAAAAGTTAAGACAGACTTTTCTTTTGGTGTGACTAATGATAGGACAGATGTGCAGCTCTAATCCACCATGGGTGTGGCTGTGTCATACAGCATGGGGACAGATGTTTCACACATATGCAGTAAATCCAGCGTGTTGGATTGTCACTGGAGCTGACAGGATTCTGTAGATCAAATACATTCAGTGAGTTCATGCTGAGGATGTATTTGGGTGAAGTACATAAACTTGGAGTTTGATTGCTGATTGTGCTACCGATCCAGAACTTACTCTCAGTGGGCAGAGAGGTTGCACAGACTCACGGGTAACTTCTCTTGTGGTTTTGGATGTGACGTAGTTGCTTGGCAGCTGCTGCTCCAGTGGGGTTGTCTGATGCTAGTTGTCCTGGGTGGTGCTCATGAAGGGCAGCAAAAGCTTTTAGTTCATCTTCAGTCTTTTATTGTCATTAACTAATCTGTTCATTGTCATTAGCTAATCCTTATCCCCTGTGAGCTTGGTAAACATTTTCACCTGTACATCAGAGAAACAGCAAAAACATCCATCCTGTGTACCACGTTGAAAATTCTCAAACATTCTTATTACAGCCACAGATGTATTAGAAGTTTAAACAAAAATGCTGCAAACTATATTTTCTTTCTGTTATTGCAATACTTCTATTGATATCCCTTTTAAAATAGTCCTTTTGCATTGAGCTGTTCATAT
Source organism: Acanthiza pusilla (assembly GCA_036630365.1). Classification (NCBI taxonomy): domain Eukaryota; kingdom Metazoa; phylum Chordata; class Aves; order Passeriformes; family Acanthizidae; genus Acanthiza; species Acanthiza pusilla. The sequence continues at coordinate 24,754,063 of JAXCHO010000036.1, forward strand.
ATGCATGGTGTAGTTGTGTGTTTAAATCCTTTATCATCTTGTTTCAGTGTAGAATTTATGCCTGTGCAGAATTTATTAATGCCTTCTGACTTCAGGCAACTGACACTGCCTGACTATGTCTGTGTTGCTGAATTCTGTTGCCTTCAAGATGATGAAAGATGACCTCATCCAAATTGATTATTGGGGATGGTCCTTGGCTTCAACCCCTTACCTGTGCCTGGAAGTTGCTTGATGGAGGTCATCTGCTGCAGTCCAAAGCTGTATTGTGAAATGTTCTAACAATAACGAGAGCACCAGAGTTTAGAGGCAACATCATATCGAGAAATTTTTTTACCCTCATATCTCATGAGCAAATGCTTCTTGCTGAGGTATTTGTGGAGGATAATTTGAGTTGTTGTAACAGTTGTTATTTTCCATGTTGGAGCATTTGCCTGCAAATGCTTGTTTTAGGGAAGTCAGTGTTTGAATTGAATTTGCTTAAAACTGTTTTACAACATAATGTCAAGGTACAGTTTTGAATGTATATAGTATTGCTTTCTTTTCTGTTCTTACCATAATTTACCTTATGGAAAGGATGGTAATAGATGTGGATTGTTTTATATCTACTGTGACACACATATACTACTAAATAGATTCCTTGACTGGTGGATAGGGCATAATCTGTATTCCAGTTCAGAAATAGCCTCTTGCTATAGGGGAATACTTTTTTGTTTTACTAAAATGTTAATTGTAGTAACCAGGTAATGCAACATTTGTAATGTTGGTGTTAAACTGTGTGTTGGAAGACCAGTAAATGGTTATAATGTTGTGCTAGTGCTATGTGCTTTGATTGTGGGGATCAGGTCTGGATATTTACAGCTAACTTTTTATGTGGTGCTTACTTTCTCTCCTAGCTGTTCATAAGATAATGCTTTGGAGATGTTCACTTGGTTATGTTTCACTTTCAGCAGGTTGTAGCAAGTGTAGTTACTAGGACTGCTAGAAAGAACCATTTCTTGTCTTTTTGGCTGATATCAGATGTAGTGCAGTGTAGTATTTCTGAATGTGCATAGTGCTTTTTGCAGGATTGCATAGGTCTGCTATGTCAAAATACATTACTCGGATGTATTTGGGTATTAGCTTAGTTACAGTCCTAACAAAAAACTTCTGAAACTCATTCAAACTGATTACAAATAAAAAATAGTGAGGACTGATACTGTTCAGTGAAAGGCACTTCTCTAGAAAGCAGATTTTGTTCTCAGTGGTTCTTCAGTGAATGTAGTTTTGGAGTGGTGCTAAAACACTGGGAATAATTAGGTAGTAAATAAGAAGAATTAACTGAATGCTAAATGGTTATTACTGAAAGGTCTCTGCTCAACATGCAGATGATATGTTAAATCACTGCTTGTATTCTTTATGTGTAACTTAGAACTATTTGTGTAATTTAGGTTATTTGGTTATACATTGCTTTTTCAGGTACATGTGATCAAAGAGGTGGCAACAATGGCTCAAGAAAAGCTTGGTGTGTCCTGTGAAGTTATTGATCTGAGGACCATCTTACCATGGGATACAGAGACCGTTTGCAAAGTAAGGAAATGATGCATATTAATGTAAAAACAACTTAAAATTTTTAAAGACCTACATTTTTTTGCTTTGTTTTGTATATATTGTTTTGTATTTTTTGTTTTGTATCATAAATGCAGAGTACATGCACATTACAAGGACCAAATATTTGCTTTAGCATTGAAAGAGAATTATGTTTTAGAATTCAAAATAATGTCAGAAATGCCTGAAAATTACTTTTCCATTATTTCTGACTCTTTGTCTTTCTGACATTTGTGCCATCTTTAGGTCCGAAAAGATCAGGTGAAATATTTGTCTTTTTTTCTTGCTGTTTTACATTAAGATCTTTATCTAGTTTTAGGTATGCAGTAATGTGCCTTAGTGTTGTTCATCTGTATTTCTAGAAAGAAATGTTTTTATTTAAGGTATATGAATTCTTGGGTTGCAGAGAAAAAGCAGCATTTACTCTTCTCTGACTACCTAGTTTGAAATTCATGGGTACTGAAAGTCCTTTTCTTCTTTGTGGAAATCTTTGATGTTACATTTATTTCAAAACACTGGGCAGCTGAAATTGGAATTTGAATTCCCATCTACTGAAAAACCATTTACTAACATGTACCCTGGTCTGCTTATCTCTTCTGTTCCCTGCACGCTGTTCCTCCTCCATGCTGCTTTCTCTTCAGCAGCCAGGAGCTCTTGGGAGGAAAGACCTTAAAGGAAATGGAAGGGGGAGTATTCTCCAAAAGTCTTTGTAAACATAGGTAAAGAGCCAAAGGCATGCTTTTAAAAATGTCATTTGGGAAAATTAAAAAAAGAACCAAACCAACCAAAAAAACCCCACATCAAAATCCACTGAAAAAAATGGAGGCCATTAAAGCAAAATTTTATATCTGGAAAACTTTATTTACCCTATCCCAATTATTACCTTTTTCCCCTTTGTCCTGCTGTAGCAGATTTTTGCATTATTTTAAGTGCTTGTACTGTTTTTTTCCTTCATTTTTCATGTAGGTGTTCAATGGGGTACTTTTAACATTGTAATACATGAATAAACTTAGATTCTGCAAATGAAATATTATTATTGTTAGCCATGAAAATTAGTCGTATATCTCTTCCATGAAACCATTTTTTGTCAAGCTACCTGAGAACTGAGATAAGAACTGCCTCCTGACTGCCATCCAGCAGTACAAATGCTGACGAATGTGCTTTTGGACTGTAATGCTTGGAAAGGTTCTGCAGGTGTTTTTGTTTCTGCATTATTTGCAGCATTAGCGATTAAACATAGCCAAAGATTTACTCCTCAGTTTACAGTAATGGCTCCCTTGATGCAAGCTTGGACAAGGTGTGTAGTTAGCAGAACACTTAGTGCTTCTGCTAAAGCTGAAAGTTTCCTTAAGCTGGCAAATCCACAGTCCTGCCAGGCCGTGGCTGACAACTCCTTGGGTCCTAATTCAGGCTGGGTACACTCGCTCATTTTATGTTGCTGAACAAATCACTCAGAAGACTGAGAGACATCTGCAGCTTGCTTAAGCCAGGCCTAGTATCTGTAGTGTAGGGAGTTAACCACGGGGATGAGAACAGCCAAAGGCTTGGAGAAAGGTGTGTGGTTCCATCAAATACTTTCTCTACCTGCAGTTTCTCATTTAAGGCAATAGAGTGTCATATCTACAGTTAACTCAGATTGTACAGATGTTTAAATAGGGCAGATCAGGTGCACCTCTTTATCTGACTCTCTCTGTGTACTTGGAACATCTTAATTCTGTAGACAAGTGTTTTGTCATTCTGTGTTTGCTCAGTAAGGGCCTTGCTTCTCTTCAGGTAACATATAAACACATTAAGTGTGATAAAGGGAAAGATGAGCCATTGGTCTGCTACTCTGGGAAAGCTTGTATTTCTCCTCAGTTTTATTTGTCTGAGCGACTGCCAGTGGAAATGGATGGAATAGATTATGGAAGGAAAGATCCATGTTGTGTATCTGCTGTTGGGAGTGTCCTGCTGTTTGGTTGTGGATGTGTTACAAATTGTATACTTATATGTGTAGCTGAGAGTTGCCTCATATAAATTTGATCTTCTCAGTTGAAGTGCTTTCATTTTTTGTTTGAAGTGTATTTGTTGTTACTTGGATGTACTTTCTAGCCATAAAAAATGAAAAGTGTTGAGTTACTGTCATCAACATGAAGTGAAACTTTGGCCACAATAAACCTTTTACAATCTCTTCTGGACAAGTTCAATGATTCTTTTTTTATAGCTATTTTTTTTCTTCTTTGAAGATTTGAGCTGTTATCCTTTGAAAACAAAGTATCTCTTTGAAAGAGCAGTTAAGTCTGTTTTGTTGGGTTGGGTTGGGTTGGACCTGCGCTGAAATGCCATCAGGAAAAAATGTAGTTGTGCATAGGAAGTGCAGAGATTTAGTCGTACAATATTTTGCAAATATGTTCTTTAAATTTGGATAATTCATGAAGATTTCAACTCACGTTCTGTCCTGAACATCTTTTAAGGTAACTGTGGCATAAATAAAAATACCATAGCATGGGTCCAAAAGGACTTTAAAGATCATGTAGTTTCAACTCCCCTGCCATAGAAGGGCCATCTTCCATTGGATCAGGTTGCTCAGAGTCCCATCCAAGCTGGCCTTGAACACCTCCAGGGATGGGGCATCCACAACTTCTCTAGGCAATGCCTCACCACCCTTACAGTGAAGATTTTTTTTTTCTAAATATCTAATCTAAACCTGCTCTCAGTTTGAAGCTATTCCCCCTTGTCCTGTCTTCTTGTAAAAAGTCTCTCTCCATCTTTATTGTAGGCTCCTGTCAGGTATGGGAAAGCTGTGATTAGGTCACCCTGAAATCTTCTCTTTTCCAGGATGAACAATCCCGGTTCTTAGTGTTTCCTTTTAGGAGAGGTTCTCCATCTCTCTGAAAGATGGAACAGATGGACCTGTTGCTTTAAATCTGTTAATAAGTTTACTATTAAGAATTAAGAGAGTAATTAAAAAAAAATTATAGTGCCTGTTGGCTAGGCAGTTCAGCTGTTTATTATAATAAATACCAAATAGTAAATGTTTTTCGTTAGCATTGCTGTTATGTTAGTTTGGCTTCATGCTGGCCTGGCTGATGGGAGAAATGTTAAATTCTCTTCTGTAGATCTTGTTAAGTTCTCTTCTGTAGATCTGTTTTGCTCAGCTGAAAATAATTAGTGGTTTGCATTTGTACATTTGTTGGTTGCATTATGTAACTTTTTAAGTACAATTTGCATCCTGGACGGCTTTTAAAGTAATTGCCAGTGTAAACAGAAAGATGGAATCTACAGTTCTAGCTGCTTGCTGTAGCCTCATCCCAAGAGGAACTGCTTGTGGCAGCTGTTGCAGTTGACAGTGGCTTACAGCATCAGTTTGGGTGATGGGACTTGTTGTTCCCTTCCTGAGATGCCAGTGTCAAGGTCCAAGAGAGCAGTAGAAAAGTTGGCCATTCCAGAGAAAGTCCTCAGCTGTCCATTGGTCTGCTTATGTTCTCTCTGTGGGCTCTTAAATGATAATGGAATTGCTTTTACTCCAGTCCAACCAATAAGCAAACGCTCAGCTGTTAAAGGCTGCCATTTGCCTCAGACTATTACTTGTGTCAGCACTCACAAACATCAGGCCAACTTTTTGTTTTCCCTTGTCTCACATGTGTGTTTGAAATGCATCCATTGTCTCTTTGTCCTGTTGCATGCAGGTGATGGTGCATGTTACTACAACCTTATTGCTCTTCTGCCAGTGCTGCAATGCATGGTCCTTGGCTGATGGGAGTCTGCGTGGTGTTGGAGGCCAGGACTTTGGATTTTGCTGTAAAAACACGTCCCTCAGTTTTACTGCTGGGAGTGGTGTCCTTTGTGATCAGTAAAGGCTGTCATTTTAATCTTACTTAGCTGGAAATATATGCAACTTTAGTTTGACAACTGTGGTGTAGGCACGAAGAGGGATGAGCTGAAGTTGTTAGTGCTTTGGAGATGAGCAATAATATGTCAAAATTTTCACTGCAAATCTAACTCCTTAGTCTGCTTTCTGTAGCTTTTCTATACAGAAAATTACGTCATCAAAATGCATATTTCCTAGAACTATGAGAAGTTGTACTTCATAATTGCCACCAGAGGCCTCTTCTAGTCAAGTTAAGCATCTGGTTTGACTTTTCATTGCTCCTATGAGTGTGTTTATGAACATATAGCTCTGAGGGAAACATAAATAAACATAGAAAATAAATATAGTGGACATAAATAAAAATTGCTGCCTAATTTTGCTGATATTTTCTTTGCATTGAGATTATACTCAGTTCTGAAATAGGTTATCATTTGTCATCTGCATGAGGAGATGAGGTTGCACCTGCCTGGAGCAGACTGCCATGGACTTCGAATGGATCCCAGCAGTAATTGAAACCTTTTTTGGTACAATTCCTGGAATGGGAGAATATGCAAAGAGGGGCTAGATTTTTCTTTTGTTAGTCTTCAAATGTCTAAGGAGGAGAAATGAAGTTTGACCTAGTTACAGGAGCTCCTAGAGCTATTTTAGAGAAAGGATATTTCCTGAGGGTCATTCTTCAGAACTGCTTCAGCAGTCTGGTTTTCTTCATGAGATGAATTGACCTCTGGAAATGTCATGGTTTAAAATTGGGTCTTCAAAAAAAAAAGTTAGGGAAACCCTAGTTTTCCTACAGTAAAGTTAGGTGAGGCAAACTGAACTCTGATTTTGTAGCTGAGATGATATCTCCTGAAAAACATATCTGATGTATCTTTGCTAGGATAAAAGCAAAGAATCTCTGTGTGTGTGTTTTATATACATTTCTGTACATTAAAATGCATGCTGATCTGTAGTCTTTCTAAGGTGTTTCACAAGAAAAATGGAGCAGATTGTACAGGCTGTACATGAACAGAGCTCCACTATATTGCTTCCGAATGAGACATGATGCAAAAGCAAACATGTGCTTTTTCCCTAGAGGATTGAAAGTAAACTCAACATCAATTCCCAGTATGTAGCTGTATAAATCAACTTAAAAAGTTTTGTTATGTGTCAGAAAAGTGACACAAGCTTGTTTAAAGAGTGTGTGCTGCATTTGCTGCTTCCTTAGGAAATGTAACAGCAAAGGCTGTCCTTTGACAGAGACTTTGACAAGACTGAGCGTCTTGTCTGTGTATACATTTTCAAAGACAATGTCATTATGGTCAGTGAGAAATTTGTTAGGCCTCTTGTTTGACAGTCTTCACTGATTTCTTACTAAAACTCTTGCTTTATTCACTAGGACTGGAGTATAAATGGTACAGCAGTTATAATTAAAAGAGAGATGAGCTAGCTCTCCATAGAGTTGTGGTTTTTTGGTTTGGTTTTTTTTTGTTTGGGTTTTTTTTTTTGTTTGGTTGGGGTTTCTTTTTCTTTTTGGGTTTTTTTTGGTGGGTTTTGTTTGGGTTTTTTTGTTTAGTTTTTTTTTGTGGGGTTTCTTTTGTGGGTTTTTTTTTTTTTTGAGGGAGAGAATGCATTCCCTGTGCTTATTCTAATATCAGCATCCTATGTCTGTGTGTTTTGTTCCTATGTGAGTGGACTGGGATCAGGAGTGATTTCTCCCCATTATACCTTCACCTATAAACATGAATGCATGAAATTAATGTGCTTCGCAACATACCCTGCTGATAAAGAAACCTGTGCCTTGAATTCTCTGCTGACTCCCCAGCTGTTGCATGTGCATGCAGATATCTGCATTAAGTGCAGCCCCAGCAAAGGTGTCAGTTCCTAATCCAGACAGGTAACACTGTTCCACTGCTTGATTGATTAGCTGTGTTATTATTGAAAGACTAAGATGCCATGAAGGGTGCTGCTCAAAAAACTGAAACATGGTTTATATATGAAATATCTATAAAATTGATTGCTTTATAAGCCACAAAACTGTTTAAAAGCACTTTTTCTCCCTTTCAGAAATGAAGTTTTTAAACAAAAGTTTTGTTTCCTTCACTAAACAGATTTGCTTGGATGTTTTGAATAGATTAGGCTGTGTGGAATTTTCTGTATATGAACTGCTGGGTGGTGTTGTATTGATTGAAAAGCCAATGGCACATTTCCCAGTGCTTCACTGGTCACATTCAGGGTAAAATTCAGTAGTTGTAGTGGTTTTTATATTGAACAGTATGCGTGTGTTACTGAAAGTAAATCTAGCTGAGGATTAAGTACTCTTAAGGGATTGTGTAGTTTTTTCACCCTGAATTGAGCCATGAATGTTATTTAAATGTTGAACTAATTAGTGCCAATCTGCCATTTTACTTTTGCAAGTGAAAATTTGCAAATGCACATTTTTACACTTTTGTACTATTTAGAAATGATACCTAACTGGTCATCTTAACTGTCTCCGAACTGTTGCTACCTTAGTGCAAAGAAATGCTGAGAACAGTAATTCTGAAGTTGCTTTTTTAGGGCACTATGCTACAGCCAAGTGAAGGGGTGGATGTAGTTCTGGGCACTTGGTGTTTCTTTGCTCCTCTTCAGGAAGGGTTCTGCAGACCCCCTCATGGAGCTCAGCACAAATGCTTCTCAGGCGCCTAACACATCTGCTGCTCATTGGAAAGAGCAAAACTGAGCAAAAGAAAAGCAGAGTTCCCCAGAGGGAACCAGGGGGTAATATAGATTGGAGCAAACTCTGTGCCTGTTTTCCATCAAGGCTCTTTGATGGGAGCCTTTTTTACCAGCATGTATTAGAGCATTCTCCTTAATGCACAAGTGGCATTTTTGTCAGATATCATCAGTGAATAATTTTCAGTAGTAGATCTTTCATATCCTATACTTAATAGGCAGCATGTCCTAGCAGACCTATGGGTCTACCAGCTTGTTCCATTCCTTTAAGTTTACTTCATCTATTTGGACTGTGAATAAAAGGAAAATCAAGATCAGCAAGACTGATGTGGGTTTTTTTATGCATTAACTGCACTCACCAGGCATTGAACTGTACAATTGTAGCACAGGTATCCTGGGATCAGGTTTATGTTTCTTGGCTATCTGTTCTTGATCTTTTGCCATTTTACATGTTGCTCCTTGGATTTCTTATTGAATGGATCTTGTACCTATAAAATGTCATTAAAGTTGTACTGCTTGCATGATGACAGTTAATTTTGTCACTGTTTCCATAAGAATCTTGTGTCTTTTGGTCTTGTAGTTTCACGTTGCTAGAGCGTGCTGCAGACTGTTGCTTGGCTTCCAGAAGCAGAACACTGGAGCCATACTTGGAGGCAGACATTTTAAAGTTATGAGAATATATACATAACCATTTTAGAAACTAATTATTCATATCTTTGCTCTTCTATGTTTTAAGAAAGCTTTGAATGGAAGCCTTGAGTCTCATTCCTATGTACCTACCTCAGTGCCAAGGTGTTTGTGTATATATAGTTCTGTTTTCTCCATTCTCCCTCGCAATACAAAAATAGTTCTCAATCTTTTTGCTTATGTATTGACAAGTGATACTTGAGAAAGAATCTGATTAGAGAAAACCGTAGATAGAGAAAAGGCATTTGTGTGTAGTTTCTGTTAACATTGAGTATAGTGCTGATGATACTGTCCATCAATTCTTCATCCGACCTTTTCCGTTTTGCTCACATTATGTATTACAAGCTTCAGATTTAAAGGCACTTATGCAAATAAATGGGTAGTGGTATGTAGTCTATAGTTAGAAGCTATTTTATGGCTCCAATATGTGCGTTTATTTTTTTCCTTGCAAGTGGTGCTGATTGAATTCTAATGGAAGTTGGGATGAAGTTCCATGATGGTAATCATAGATGAATCATTCTTCCATAGACATAATTATTGCTTCCCTACAGTACTGCCTTTCTTTAAAAGCCATTTATCTTTGAAGCCATTTATCCTGCTATTATCACTTAGGTGAGCCAGCTGCTCTTTTAAGCTATTTTTTTCTTAGGATTCACATGCTGTAGATGCTTATTATTTGTGCTTTATTAACCTTTACCCCATGAGGATGTAGTTTTAAGTATTTCGACAATAATTTTGTCATTCTAAAGATAATGTTGAAATTTGTCATGCCAAGATTTAATCTGCTTTTTACTGAGTTGTTGTGTAACAATATGCATTTATTAATAGCACTGCATTGTATTTAGCTTCTTGTAAATATTTTTCTGTTCACAGTAAAGGCAACCTGCAATGCTTGTAATGGAAGGATAGGCTGCAGAGATTTCCAAATGTAAATGTGGTTGGAATTTTTTTTCTAGGCTTAGTTTTTCATTAAGTTATATACTCACTGAGACCTTTTCTAAAGGTCTTAGAACTATACCTGATATTAGACTTTATCTTCATTATGCTACTAGCTTTCCTGATAGTACTAATGTGGAAGTGGACAAACCATTTCCCATCCCTCTCTTTTTTGTTTTATGTTCAAGAGTCTGTACTTATGGATTGCAGTCATCTTTTGTCTGCCACACAACGGTGTTCAGCACAATCAATGGGTTGCTTCTAAATAAACTCAATCTATTCTGGAATAACTTTTTCTATCAAGCTAATATGGATTATTACTAAAATCCCCCAAGTCTCTTGAAATTCTTTTAGCCTGTGTAACTCTGTTCCCTGCAATCTGGTGAGCTGAATTAATGGATGAAATTGTGACTGTCTGATTACCTTCTTGACTCATTATGATAGAAAACAGTTATTTTCTTGTTATACATACTATTATCTTCTTCTTCTTACACAATTTTTGATAGCTCTGAGACACATTAAGACCTTTACCATATTGAATGGTTTGAAATTCTGGGTGTGTGTTAATGAGTCCTCTACTATGATTTTTATCATATGGAGATTGAACTAATCTGAAAACCTTCCAATTTGCTTATTTGTTCTATGTATGTAATTCGCACTGTCCTGAAATTTATGGTATTTCACTTAATAATATGATAAAATAGGACAGAATTTGCCTGGGCTTGGTGGACATTTTACTTTTCCATGTGGATGTAGAAAACCAAAAGATTGCTGTTCTGTAATGTCGCAGAAAATGTCCTGGAATGAGATGTACATATTTAATTATTGCATGAATGTATAGTGGTTTAACACATGGAAAAAACAGGTCTGAATTTATTTCTCTCCAGAAACAAATTAGACTAATTTTGTTTTCCTAGCTTTTTGTTTGCAAAATCTGCTTTTGATATTCAAAGCTGTTACTGCAGAAATTATTTCATTTGATGTGCATTTTTGAGAATCCTAAACTTTGTATGTTTCAAAGTTTCTGAGGACTTCAGCATAAAAGGAGATTATAAAATAAACAAATTAATTATATTTTTTAATGGTACTACATTTCAGCGTGTACTTTAGCAATTTTCCCCCCTTATCTGTGATTTCCTTTCAATTTTTATATACAACTAACCCTACAGAACCAAGAAGCTGCCTGTTGTGCAGAGTACTATTTTTCAGATAACACAGGACAGAATTTCAAGGGACAGATCTTAACTTCTACTCGTAGTCTGTTCTGCTTGAAATTTTGCTCCCAGTCTAAATTGCATTTAGATTTTTGGTGTTTGGGTGCTGGATACAGTAAGTGATTAGTGATGCTGTGACACCCATGTGGCTTCATCTCTTGGAAGATGCTCATCTAATTTACCTTTAATATCAGCCCTTTAATATCCCTGGAGATCTTTGTATCTGGTCATTACTGCCATCTGAGCACATTCTGTTTTCTGTGCTGAAAAAGAGAGAAGTTTTGCTGTTACTCAACTTGATTCTTCTCCTAGGCATAAAGGGAAAAAAAAAAGTATCTGATTACAGTGGTTGTCTTTGTCTCTCCCAGACACAAAGAGCTGGAGGAATGACTTGCAACATTTGCTACTGCTCTTGTTGTTCCCTTCTTTCAAGTATCCATTTTCAGAGGTGTGTTGTAATAATTTCTAGCCTTTGTACTTGAAGTATAAACCGGTTAAAATGAGGAGCCAAATGAAAGGAAGTACTTTGAGCTATGACATATGTCATCGTTACTTTGAGAAGAATGGAAAAAATTGGGCCTTAGTAGTAGAAAATGCAGGATGGACCAGTGACATCTGAGAAAAAGCAGGAGATTCAATTGGCAGTGCTAGAATGTTGTCGTATGCTTGATTCATGTCCTACTCTTCTGCCCATGACTTGACTGTGAACCACCCAGCTGTGTAGTTCTGGAAGTGGTGTGATTTTACTTACTGCGTAATGAATCTCACTACAGTGCTAAATCTGCAGGGAAATTGGTATTCTCTGTTTTTTGTAAATATTAGTACAAAATACATATCCTGTACTATCTTGATACTGTTCTTCTTCGCCTACTTTTCTACCTGCGTGATTATTCTGCAAATGGTTTTGCCATTAATCAACCTTGTAGCTGGTGTAACATAGCTGTTTTGCCAGTTTATTTAATTTAAAATACGAAAGATTTTAATTTATAAATTAAAGAAGTCTTTAGGGGGAATTAGTTCAAACTAACTTTTCATCTCATTGATGAGAGAACATGAACAATACCATATAAGAAAAGCAGTCAGAAATTAATAAAGTGCTAGAAGGTCTTAGTCTGAAGCAATCTAAAATAACCATGTTAAACATAAGAATAATCTTTAGTATTTTTGGAAATAGTGTGGTGTGAGGGGAATTGTTCATTCAACCTTCTGAAGCTGCCAGCATAATGAATGCGTACCATGATACAAGTTTAAGATTATGCAATTCATTCTCTTTTTCCATTCAATTCACGTGTGAGGTATTTATTCACTTGCCTGAGCAATATTCTGTTTAAACTGTGGTCTCATTACTTGGATCAGCAGTGAAGTGTGCCGTAAGTTGGAACTGTGCTTTGGTTTGTGTCTTGTAGCTTAAAATTTGCAATTGTTTATGCTAATCAGACTTTCCAGATGAGGAAAAGACTAAGTGGTAATTTAATACTACTTGGTTATTGTGTAATGCTTGTGCTGTAAATGTACATTCTGATTTCTCCATCCAGCTAAAAACCAGTTTTAATAAGTTCCTTGATCCTTATTGCCAGTTTTAATAAGTTCCTTGATCTGCACATGACAAAACTGTAAAATCACTCTTTTGGCATGTGGTCAGACATTACCACTAAGTACTAATCTGTATTATATTATCATGTCTGGCACTTGGGGTGCATTTACTGACATGCTACCTAGCATTTGAAATTCACAGTAGTGCTATGTTTGGAAGGCTACAGATTTCTTTAGAAGGAAGGGCTCAAATGACTGCTGCAAAAGGGGAACCTATTTTGAGTTTAAGGAGCATGTGGCATCTATTTCTCATTTGCCATTAAACTGGTACATTATTTCAGTACTGAAGGCAAAAGTTGATTTATTAAGACTTTTTCAAAGTTTTGAATGATTTCTCTTAAAAATTTAATTTTTTTAATTACATTTATAAGGTGTGTGTTTTCTATCTGCTTCTTCTTACAGGGAAAATGGAGTTGAGGAGAAAAAAAGAAATTTGAGTTATTAAGATTAGCAGTGTGACTTTTAGTTTTTCATGTGGTAGTATTGAACTATTTGCAATATGGGCAACAAATGTTTCACTTTTACAAGCCCATGGAAACAATTAATTTCTGATTACCAGCTATGGTGTTTTGCTGACATTAGAGAACTCTCTTGAAACTGTCATTTTTTTGGCCAAGAGCTTATAATGATTTTTTAAATAATGGATTGGCTAGAGGAAAATGTGATTTTTAGATCTTAAAAACACTGTCAGCAGTTTGTGTTAATGTACTTTTATTTTCCTGTGAAAGAAAATAAATCTTTTAGAGTAATCTGTCTACATAGTCATGTCTAAATTCTCCAGCAGAAAAGACAGTCAAAATGTATTTGAAGTAGTTAATGGATGTGTTACTGGGTGTGTGTGTGTCTAGATTTAAAGTATCATCTTAATCATCTAGACATTGAAGTATCATCAAGATTGATGTATCGATTTTGAAGTTAAACCGGAAACATCATGGTTGTTATATCTAATTGCATTATGTGCAATAGTGAAGTATTGCAAAATGTAGAGATTTTCTAGGGCAATTACTTGGGGTTATTGAAAAGCTAATATATGGACCCTTTCTTGTTTCAGAAATGACTTAGTAACACAATGGAATTTGCCTAATAGAAAAGAAAAATTTAGCTATATATTTTTTTCTCTGTGATTTCAGTAGTTCTCAAATATTTAGTAAAATTGTGACTTGTTTTGCTCAAGTCAACAGTGTTAATTTTCTGACCTGTACCACAGTAGAATAAAATACCTTTTTTTCCCCCAGTATTGAGAAAAGGTCAAAATAAAGGTTACTGTGTAGAAGACTCATATTCTCCCTCTTTTCTGTATTCTTCATTAATTTAGTATTAATTTCATTAACATCTAAAGTAATATCAGAACCAACACGATTGAGCAGCTGATGATTCAGCAAAGTACTGAGGAAATTGCTGATGTGATGAAGTTTTGAACTTTTACCATCTGTGTTCTTAAAATAGTGTGAGTCTTGTGTACATCGACAAACTTCTAAAGAAATAAAATGTTTCTTGGTAATACAGAAATGCTGATCTTTAAATAAGTAATAAACTCTGAGCAATCTAAAATTATGCAATTTAGGGGCTCAATGCTTTTGTAAGTAAACATCATTAGAAATGTGAAAGTATAAAGGAAGAAATTGTGATACGCATTAGTCAAGTGCCTTACTGGTCATTTATGATATTTGTCAAATTACTCAATTTCTTTATGCCATGGTCTTGCCTTTTATAAAATTTATAATTATTTTTTTATTTATAAATATTTTTTATTATGATTATTTTATAATCATTTTCCAGTGTTGTCTAAGGTAAATACATTAATTATTTAGGACTTCCAGTAACTTTTAAAGTTTTAGGTCTTTTGTCTCATTTTCTTCAAGGCACTACAATGCAGACCCTTAGTCCCTTTATCCAATTTTCTGAATTTAGCATGTTGTTTAATTTTTGCTTAACCAGTTCCCCTTTGAGGAAAACAACTGACAAAAAAGGCTAAGCAACAGTTTTTCTCTAAAATTATTACATTCAAGAAAATTTTACCTGAGAAATCTAGAAACTGTGCTAAACTTGCTTCTGAAAAGCTTTTTGCAAGTGGAGCTACAAAGAATATCAGATAACACAGAATTTATTATGGGGCAGTAAGTTGCTGAGCCTCTGTGAGAGGTGGTGTGCAGCAAGTGCTTTCCTGTAAGCAAATGTTGCTCAGAGTAGAAAAATGGAGAAAACCAGTAAGCAACCGCATTTTGTTTGCCACCTACAGTGCTGGGTAATCGGTCTTCCCTCTGGCCCTTCCACTAGCAAATCAAGGCTTTTAGAGATCTAGAACAGCACTACAGCTCTGCTAATGGCTGCTTTCCAATAATGAATTGACAATCTGGTCAAATATAGTTTTGCTCCATTGACAGGCTTGGTTATGCTTCTTTCATTGTCATGCTCTGAGATGTACAAAGGTCCTTGGTATTTCCACAGGTCTGTGTTTAAAGCCTTCTCTCTCTGGTCCCTGCGTATGTAGAGGATGTTAATGAGGAGATCCCTACAGGCAGCTCAGTTATTACAGTGATGCAGCATTAATTCCGGATTTGGAAGGAGTGTTATTCAATGGTATTGCATTAGGAAGTCAAAGCTTCAGACAGGAAGGTCTCGTCTGTGCCTTGTATGGTTCTTACACCAACTGCGTGGTTTTTCTGTCTGTATCCCATCTGCCATTGAACATAAAAACTGCCTTAGTGATTTGGGAGAAAAATATTCATGTGACACATAGTTCATGACTATGAGATTTAGAGGAAACTCTGTCTCAGATATGCGAATAGCACAAAATAAGCAGAAAAAGGGAACAAATACTATTATTCAGCAGTATTCAGAACTCTACAGTGAATGAATTACAGGCTTTGATTATTTATTCTCTCGTGTACAAAGATGACTACTGTCTTTTAGTTGATAAGAATATAAAGGGTTCAATGTCTTTTAAACTGCTGATCTAAGTGAAAAATGCAAATTCCTGTGTATTGCATAGAATAGAAGAAGCCAAATAGTTAATTCTTCAAGGAGTATACACCAAATTGATGAGGAATATTTACAAACTCTTACTGCTGATAAGTTTTTCATGCTGCTGACTCATTGCAATGCTATGGTGATCAGTGACCAATGAAAAAAAATTGTATCAGGCAGTTTTTGCCAGATTACTTTCACAATGTTTTCAGTTTAGCAGGAGAGGCTGTTTAAAAATAAAATGTATTTCTTGGTGTATGGGTAGATTTTCTTTTGTGTACATTTTAAAATTGCTATAATTAGTGATTCTTTGGCTAACCTGTTAAATGGTTCAATGCAGTGGTTAAATGTAGCTCTATTGTGCGTCAAGAAATATCTGTCTGAAAGATGAGGCTTGATTTGGTGTTTGTCATTGAAGAGACTTCCATTGAGATCAGTGGCAAATGCACGTACTTTGTTTTCTGTGTGAGGTAATGCTTCATTGTCCTGTGCTAACCCATCAATTGTCATTGGCTTACGGTAGGTCTAAGTAGCCCAAAGACCATTAAACTTTATGGAAATGACTTTGGTTGAGTACAAGAAGCACTAAAAGCATATGATTCACCTTATTAATGTTTTTGAACATTGGAAGAAATTCTTATTTTAGTATAATCTAATATTTTTATTATTTTTAGCTTGGATATGGAAGACATATGGAACATACTTGAAGATTATAATAGTGGCGTTTGCCAGAAAATAGAATCATAGTTTATAGAACTCAAGTCTATCTGTTAAAGGAAAGATTGCTGAATATTAATGTTTGTTTACCTGATACAGCTTCAGATTTTTTGTTATGTGCAGTTGGTCCAGAAAACAGGAATAATAAAACCTGCAAATTTATATAGACTGAGTCATCATGTGATCTTATTCAGTCGATATTGAGAAGTAATGTTTTACTTTTATCCCAAGCACTGCAGCTGTAGTCTCTCTTTTGAGGGAAAAAGAAATTATATCCAAATTACTTGTTTAAGTGACACACATCAAAAAGATGAAATTAATTGTTGTAGAAGTAACAGAGTTATTACTTAAATAGAAAACAACTATGGTTTCATGGTATTTTAATGGAAATTTAAATTAAGAAATTACAGGCAAATTACTGAGTGATAACTCTTTTTTAATGATTTGAAAATCCTAACAGCATAGTAGGAGTGTTCCATGAAACGGAAGCCTGGAAAAAAACCCCAGAGAACTCTGAGATACGTGTTCCATGGGTTTTGGATTTGGCCTTATGGTCTTTTGCCTTCCCATGCAATGCTGTGTAGGCACAGAAATGAATTTATTTCTTTGGATAACAACATTATGATAAAGAATGAAAAATAATTACTGCATGAGGAGTGAAGCTGGTTTTCTACGAATTTATATCCCGTATTTCCTACCTTCCACCATTCTGTGTCCTCCTTTTTCTACATTAAGATGCTTAGCTCCTTTCTAAAATGAATGGTAGACAAGTGACAGGGACAATTTATTGGTGCCTACTGGCTGCTGCTGAAAGAGCTCTGGGAAATACAGTGTTAAGTGCAGCTGGTCTGTTACGAGATTATGAAGTTAGTTGGAGTGCTAATGTTCCTCATAGACACCAATTTTTTACCAAGCTTTCATGAACTTAATATTTTTAAGACTTGCATTTGGCTGCAAAATGTGTATCAGGACACTGACAAATGGACAGAAAAATGAGATCAGGTTGCAGGACCCTCATTTTCTTGGCTGACAGGCTGAAAATTAATATATACCTTGAAAATGACTATTCCTTCTTCTGTAAGTTGAAGTAGGTCAGATAAGGGAGAGTGTGTAACTGATAGAAAGGAAATGGAGATTGTAGAAGAAATGACAACAGGATTGCTGAAATGGTTTGGATGAAGAGAGCACAAAAGATAGGAGGGAGAATAGGACAAAATGTGACACTGAAAGAGTGAAAGGAGAAGGGGAATTGGTTGCTGCTTTAGAAAAATAAATGGGAAGTAATACAGAAAAAATATATTAAGAAGAACAAGGGATACAATAATTTTAAAGCATAGGTTTGCAAGATACTTGGTGCAGAATTCTGTAAACAGTCTGTAATTCAAGTAGTTCAAAATCTATCACCTCACATGCTAATGCTTGTTTTTGAAAGGGGCAGAGATGGCGCAGCTCTCGTTTTCTGACTTCTGCTTGATTATTCTGGTCTACTTCACGTTTTTGTTTAGTGATTATTTTGCTCAGATCTTTGCCTTATATTGCCTTGTGCTTTCCCATATAATCCATGTTAGTAATTCAGATGCTAAGTCCAATAAAGCCTAAGTAGGTCCAACATCTGTGGTGAAATTCAGCTGTCTGTGATGAACTTTATGAATTTGTTTTATCAGAATTGGATGTAATTCAGGAAGTAGTAATGAAGCAGATGCTGGATGCATAGACACTGAAGCTCCTGCTTCTTTGGGAGATTTAGTGAAACAGAGTCTTGCTGCTGTCCTGGTCATGCTACAATTCACAGTGTGGACCAGAGTGAAAAACAAACGGGGTATGCCACAAGTGGTATTGCCAGCACTTTTCTCAGTTCCTTTCTCCATACCTTCCAGATTGCAGATATTTTCTTTCCAAAATTTGGCATCTCTCTTGCCATGGCCTTTTCTTTTTTCTTGATGCTCTTCATCGACATTCCTGCACTTTTCATTTTCCAGAATTCATGTTTTTCTTCTGTCTGTTCTGCCTTCAAGTTCTGATATTCTCACAGTCTTTCTCTTCATCTACAACTGGAAGAAACATCACTTTTATTTTAATCTTTCTCTTTGGATCAAAGGAGGATTTTTGCTGGGGCACTCTAACTATTGTTTGTCCTATGTGGTTATTTGAATCATGTTAGAAGCTACTGAGCAACTCAGTGGGGGAAAATGAAAATATTACTATCTTCAGCAAAAAAACTTCAGTCTGTTTTACTTATTTTATTGGTGACCTGATGCTATTTTTCTCTTTTAAGAACAGTTGTTGGCTTTTCTCAAGTTCTCCAAACCTATAGTTAGCTTCAGTAAAATTATTCTGAGGAGACCTGTTATGTGGGTCATATCTGGCAACACAGTGTTTTGCTTCTGGATGAATACTGCCAGAATTTGTTCCAGACAGTGTTTTTGTGTGTGTATTGGCGTGTGACTATGGCCATGAATTAGCTGGCTCATTCTTAGATCCTCCAGAATAGCTGGAGAGGTTGTCTACCTGGTGTTCTTCGCAGAAAGCATAGTACAATATATGGATTAATAGAAAATTTATGAATATTACAAATAACTTCATTGTCCACGGGAGCCCTGTAAGGATTGTCCAGGATCCCATCTGTTTTTCAAGACTAAAAGGACTGTTCATCCTCATGTTTTATAACTCGACTTCACTGTCTCACTTTTCGATGTGACTCTACTTGAGAAGCAGAGCACCTGGAAGGGCAAGGGTACTGAGTGGAGAGAATGGTGGTGGTTATGAGGAAGGGGGATAAGTAAAACTAGCTAGATGCTCTTAGTGTCTCAGGGGTTTAGGTACGTTTGTAGTCCTGGGGTAGATCCCTCTAAGATTTTGGGGCTTTGATCTTACGGAATGTGGGTGTTTTCCCTGCCTTTTTGGCTGTGGAAGACTGCAGTCTTTCCTTAAAGGTTATCTTGGAAGAACCTAAAAAAATACTCTGACTTAAAAGCTTGGATTTTATTTTTAATAAAAAAGTATTATAGTGAAAAGAAGATGCACTATTACAGCCTGATTATTCCAGGAATGTGAGGGACACATGAAATTTTCAAAACCTGAGACTATTAATAAACAATATGCATGTAATTTCTGAAAGGCAAGGGGTGGGCTAACTAATCTCAGATTTTAATTTATTAATAGACTTACAACATTTAAGGCCTAAAATAAGTGCTGGATTTGAACATGAATATGGAAAAACTTATTTATGAAGACACTAACTTTTATGTTTAACAATTAATTAAAACTCAGAAAAGGACTTCTCTCCGTGGAATGTCAGTTGAATGTGGTGATGCCACACAAACTTGAAGGGGGTCTTATAATGTGTCCATGAAGATTTTTGGAAGGAAAAGGATCTCTTTAGTGTAAAGGATCTCTTTGGTGCAGTATTGTTCATCTGTATTTCCTGAGACATCCTAAGTTTGCTCCCATAAACAGGGAATTAAAAGGTACAGAGGGTGAAGGAAGGACAGATTTGTCCATGGTGTTCTATTAACTACAAGTCAGACTGGTGAAGGTTGGAAGCTGCTGCAAGAGTTCTTATTTTCTGAAACCTTTGCTACTAAATTTTATGTTTTAAGCTATATATTGTAAAGGATTATTTGATTGTGGTCAAGTAGGCAAATGTAGTTCAAAGTATTGAGGAATCACAAGTTACGAGTCCAGTGAATTAATGAATATTTTCATTAAGTTCAGCTGCCATTATACGTGAAATGTCTATGTAAGGAATCTGCTCAAGCTAGTTATTGCTTGAAGACAATGGCTGGGAGATCTGGAGGCATTTGGTTAAAAGAATTTTTTTTAATATTCATGCTACGTAATTCAGTAGCCTTGCTAGATTTTATGTGGAGTCCTTAGAAGTAAACATACTCTTGCACCAAATGTATGTTAAAATTTTTAATTGTCACTGTTAAGGAGAACTTTCAGTGTCAGAAAGTAATTGAGATGTGAAGAGGTGGAGGAAAAGAATGCAATAAAATCAGTGTAGTGTATACGAAGTGATAGGAATGAGCCAATTAAAGTAATTTTTAAATTTACTTTTGAATTCTGAATCAGTTTTCTTCCCTAACTAGTTCATTCCAGAGTTTATGTAGCAATTTGTCTTAAGGATATCAGAAAGCTGTGATACGGAATTCCAGAAGTACTTTTTGATTGCCTATCTCTTAATGAAGTTGACTACTATGTTCTCAAATACTTTCAGTTAAGCAGGAGTATCCATCTGCATAAAACATACATTTTCTCCATTGTCCCCACAATCCATGACCATTATTAGCACCTACTTGTTTTCCCAGCAATTATCTGTTTCAGGGTATGTAGAATGATGTTGTGAAAGTATTACAAGAGGGTTTGTAGCAGTGTTGTATTACAAGAGTAAATTTACTGAAAGGCATTAGAGAGTTAGTCACTACTTGATAGAATATCAGTCCTCTTAGTCAACTATTATAGATTATAGACCCTCTTCTATAATTATTTTTATAGACCCTCTCATATAATTATTATAGACCCTCTTCTATTATAAATTATATCAAGCAGCCCAAACTGTATTGAGATGCATCCTGCTATGTGTCATACCTAATTTCTCTTTTCACAGTCTCAGCTATTTAAATTGCAAGTTCTTTGGAAAGGAATTCTCTGCTACTCTTTATATGCTACTCTACACATGGGCGATCTGTCTTTTATTCTTGGCTTTGCTGGAAGCTTATAAATCTCTCTGTTGATCATTTCAGCCATGCCCTGATAATGTTGTGTATGATGTAAAGGCCATAACTGTTTTATTATCTCTCTTCGTTACTTCTTAGGGTGTTCTACCTAGCCCTGTGGCAAGCCCTTTTGGTTTTAACTGTAATTTTTAAAATTTTCCATGTTACTTTGCATTACTCCTCTGTTTGTTTTCATTTTTCTTTATCTCTGCACCACCGTCTTCATGCTACAGCACTGTTTTTGGTGCTATGCAGGAAGAATCCACATTAGTATTTCAGAATTATTTTTGGCATTTATAGTGTAAAATGATACATACTGGCATATTAAAATCCTGGTGTGTTGAGTCAGTAAGTTTTGTGGTTGTGTTAACATTTCTCTGCAAGATGTTTCATATGTGCATCCCTGCTGTGGTCACATTAGTTCTTTATGAACTGTTCCTGCCGTACATATAACTGGGGAAAAGATCCATCCTGATTTGGATTTCAATATGCAACATCAGCATAACAACAGAAACTCTGCCTCTGGGCACCACTGAAAAGAGCCTGGCTCAGTCTTGTATGCACCCTCGCTTTGGGTATGTAGGTACATCGATGAGGTCCCCTCACCCCAGTCCCTTAATCTTCTTTCTGGCCCTTCCTTGGGCTCTCCAGTGTGTCCATGCCTCTCTGAGGAGCGCAGAACTGGATGCAGCACTCCAGGTGTGGCCTCACCGATGCTGAGCAGAGGGGGCAACATCACCTGCCTTGTCTGGCTGCCTGCACTCCTCCCAGTACAGCCCAGGATACCATTTGCCTTCTTTGCTGCAGGGGCACGTTTCTGGTTCATGGTCAACATGGTGTCCTTCAGGGCATCCATCTCCCTTTCCTGCCAGGCTGATTTCCTGCTGTGCAGCCCTCAGTGTACACAGGTGCCTGGAGTTGTTCCTCCCCAAGGGCAGGACTTGATGCTTCCCTTTTTTGAACTCCATGAGGTTTCTGTCTGCCTGTCCAGGTCTCTCAAATGTTAGAGCAGCTCCTTAGGCCTGTCGGCTGCTCCTCCCAGTTTGGTGTCATCTGCAACTCTGCTGGGGGTGTGCTGTCTACCTCATCATCCAGACACAACTGCACATTTGCCCAAGAAGAAAACAGCAATAATATTTTCTAAATAATGATGTAGAATACAGTTCTGAGAACGTGCATTGAGATTGCTGGAGTGCTCCCAGCTGTGGGTCATCTTGCTGACAGCACTCAAGACTGCTCACAGGTGCATGTCTTCTGCTTCAGTGAGCACTTGGTTGCCTTTTTCTGGTCAAATTTAAGAAAATGTTATATGGAAGAGTTATCAATAAATGCTTGGAAGCAGTTTTTAGTAGAACTAGTGTTCTTCACCCAAACTGAAAGTTTTGCATAATTTCTGAACTTATTAAAGAGAAGATGAGGAAAAGTAAGCATGGCCTTGCTAAGGCTAGAGCTGTGATAAGTACGTGGATCAATGGACAAGGGATAAGCAATGAATTACACCTTGACTGCAACAAAACTTCTGTTACTCTCAGAATGCTCCTGTATCCAATGGACAGCTCTGATCCAGTGGACAGCAGGATAGGTAAAATGCTGTTTGTGTGCTTGAATGAGCATGGGTAGTGGGTAGAGTACAGTATTCTGCCTGGAAGGCAGTGACAAGCAAGGACTGCAGGGTCTGTCCTTCCTCCCTTCCTTCTCCAGTGCTGCTGTTAGCATTCTCTCCTGCTTCTACCTTTGCACTGTCAAAAATATAGTCCAGCTTTTCTCTGTGCTCCAGACTTTTTGCGTGTTGCTTCCCCTTCCTTTGAGCTCTCATTAAGATTTTCTTCCAGCTGTATCGTGCTAATACTAAGGAGCTGGTAAAAGAAGCAGCTGGGTAGAAGCACAGCTGGACTGATCCTTAAGAGAGAACAGCTTTAAAGTGGCCATGTAAAATGAACTGCAGTTCTTTTTTTTGAGCTTTGCTCCTTATTAGAAATCAATATTCAAATGCATAGTATTAATTTGCAAAGAGCTGAGTGGACAGTATGTTTACAGCTGTTTGCAACATGCTGCACTTTAGTACATGGTTTGATAATTTATTTGATGAAGGAATAACCATTTGGTTTCAGGTAAACGTCTTACTGTGCAGCAAATATATTTCTAATACTTCTGTTAATTTTCCTACATTTTTCTCCATTGCAATGATACTTACAGTTGTAATGCATTATACTTTTTGATCTTTGTTTGTTTTCTGTATTATCAGGTCTTTTACAGTGATTTGAAATCAATTTGAAAGGAGGTTAGACTAAAAATTTCTGGGTTTTTTTGTGGCATTTTCTGTTTGGCTATTTTTTTGGAGAGAGGGTGTTGTGGGTTTTGTTTGTTTTCATCTTTTACTCCAGAGAGGGCAGGTAAAGGTATAGGGACAGTGTCACAGGAGGGTTCTGCAGCTGGACAGCCTCTCTTACCACTCTAATATGCAAAGGTCACACATTGTGCTCAACATTAGTGGATGGCTGTTCTCTGTTCTTTCCCTTGTCACTGTTTCCTGTTAGTGTTGTCTCCTTCTGTGTTTTGCTTCTCTTTGACAGAAACCAGAATCAACTTCTTCATCTTTGTGCTCTTTGCAGTCTGGGAGCCCTAGAGGATCTATTCATCATCATTCTTGCTGTGTAAATTAGTTATCACAGATACTTTTGCTTTGGGGAAACTCATTCTGCGCTTCCAAAGTTGGCAATAGGTCCGAGCCTGTCCCAGCAGCCCTGGCTGTGCCATCTGCAGTCAATGAATTCCAGACTTGTAGGTCAGAAAGCACAAACTTCAGTTGCGTCAGCTGAAAAAGCAGACAGGAGTGGATTAGAAGCCTCCGTTTTGGCTAAGTAGTAGCAGGAAGACTGAGATTTGTGCTCTGCTACTGTGGATCAGTTAAAATGGGCAACTGCTTAGCTGTTTGTGTCAAGTTAAAAAGGTGATGGACTTGTTTTCCATTCTCTGCTGTTAATCAGCTCTCTCGTCTATTACAGAATTACCTATGTTTTTTAATTCTGTTGTTTGAAGTATTTTGGTTAAAGGTTTTTGTCCAATGGCCTTCCTAAGTGATGTAATAAAAATGACTTATTTTTCTTTCCAAGTAGTTTTATCTTTGATCTTCATAGGTTGTTGCCAGTGTTAGGCTAGGTTTCTCTGCTCTACAATTGCAATGCGGTGATATGTTTGTTATACTTAAGAGAATCTTAACAGAAGGAGGGTAAGGCTGACTGTTTTGTTACCGGTAGTTGAGAAATCTCATTCATGCTTTGGGCTTGTTGAGCTGATGAAATAATGGTTTTTCATGTAATTTGTTTATCTTGGAATTGTCTTGATTTTATTTTAAAATGACTCAATGAGTTTCAGTCAACTTTTGGAAGTGTGGTGTAGATGCTGTGATAGAGTACATCTCTCATTTTCCTTCTCTGGGAATTTAGTTCTGTTGAAACCCACAGCAAGTGATGTTATTTTATTTTCTTCTTTCAGTTTTTCTTCAGTGTTAAGAATTATTTTTGTTGGTTGGAGCTTTAAAGAGGGCATACTTTTCCTAGCTTTTCCAAGCACTCTTGGGCAACTGATGGCTATAATTGGCAAACTAGAACATGATTATTAGGAAGCTGCAGGGCTTTCTTGTGTCCAGGCTAAGAGGACACGACCTATTCCCCTTCCCTTCTATTCCTTCTTAGGACCCTAGAAAAGAAAAAAAGAGTATTTGAGGATCTGTTTGGTTTTCCAGAGATTCCATAAATCCAGTGGTATTCATCCTCTTGGATATCTGGAAGTTGAGGGATGGAATAATTGCATTTGCTAGGACTGTCAGTGTATCACATGCACAAACAATTCATTGTAGTTGGGATGTGTCGTACTGTGCATCTGCATGTGCTATGTAAATGTAATCCTCAGTGGTTTATCTGGCAGATTATGTTACATATTTCTCAGTGGGAAGTGCTGAATAGAATTTTGGGATCTCATTTCTCTCCCTATGCTTATGGTGTTCAGAACCAAGAATGCTGCTATGCAATTTCATTTGTTATTGAAACATTAAAGGGAAAATAGAACTAATGGGTTGGGGATAGTAGCCTCCCTCAGGCTTTACATTTTCCAAGTGCAAATTCATTAAAGCTGATCTAAAAATGAAAAAGAAAAATGTTTTTCAAGACATTTTTTGAAACTTTACCAAGTGATTTTTTTAAGCTTCCGTATTCTGATTTGTTTTCAGTAAAAGCACATATCAATCAATGTATGTTCATTTTTATACAATTTTATAATTGCTTCATACATGCTCAGTACAAAATGGGATGCAATATAAATATGATTTTGGTACTTTTGCCAGATTTTAAAAAAATATTGTGGAAAGCTAGTTTTTTGATTATACAGGAAATTTTTATAGAATAAAGTACACAATCAAAAGTATGCAAAAATTTAAAGGGGAAAGTGAACAGAAAATAATTTCTTTTCTGTAAGAGGTGGAAAACCCTTTTTTTCCTGAGAACTCAATTTTCTTCTTAAAGAAAATAGCCAACTTGCTATTGTGACAAAATAACAGCTATTTATAATAAAAGTTTGACTTTAATAATATCTTTAAAGGCAGTGTCTGTGTTAGTGAAGCAGCTGGTTACACTGGAATTAGTGGTGTTGCTGTGTGTGGAGAGCAGTAGTGTTAAATGTGGTTTAGCATCAAACTCATTCTGGTTTAAGACTGCTTTCCGCTAAGTAAGGGCAGAGTATGTTACTGGTAGGGTCAGTACTTGGATTTTGAAGTGCTTGGAAGTGCCAGGCTTGTGTTGTTTTCTTCTCTCATCAGTGCCTGTAGGAGGGGAGAAAGCAGCCAATGTGATGAATTGAGAATGGAACAGAAAAGTGATTATAGAAACTCTTGGATAGAGTGTGGTTGGGGATGTTAGAAACAATTCATTCAACCACTTCACTAGGAAAACACTGGACTGCAGTTCAGAAAACCTTCAGAGTGCACCCTGAAAGCATTGGTTTTGCAAAGGCATTAGATTTTTTTATGTTTCCTTATCACAGTGATTGTGCCATTAGCCTTTTGCTCTGATGCACCAAGAGTTGTCATCCTTGTAAATGATACCACTGTAAGACAGTCATGACAATGAAATTGAGGTGGAAAATTATAGTCACTATTGGTTTCTGGTTTTGTTTGGGGCTAATTTAATAGTTTAAAGCCCTAAAGTCTCTTCTCTAATGACTGGATGTCGCAGAGATGACATTGGTGTGCTGTAACCTGGGTCTCTGCTGCCTTCCAGGAGAGAGCTCTAGTGAAGCCTTATGTGGGCAAATCGTGATATACCTTCCATCTCTAAATCTGTCTCTGAAGGGGTGTTTGTTCCTCTGTGCTAACTACAAGGTAAATCAGATTATCCCCTTCAATGGGCTTTCCCTGTAGCCCTCTTGGTGTTGAGGAGATGTCAGGGATGGGCTGGGAAAAAGAGGTTGTTGGCAGGGTAGGACCTCTCCCTTTTGGAAGCCCAGGGTTGTATCATCTGAACTTGGCTGTGACAGCAGAGAGTGACCATGACACCAAGAAAAGCCATGCTCTCTAAATGAATGGATGCTGCCTCTGACTTCTCTTTATGCTCTGTTACTAAAGATGGCCAAGAAAAATTTCAATTTTCATTTAATTTGAGGCATGATATACATACAGAAGCACTTGGTGCCCTCTGAAGTATATCTGGACTTTAAAGACCAGCAAGCAACAACTTCTGCTTGTAAAGAAGGAACATTTTTATCAATCTCTTAAGCCAAAACATATTTTTTTTAGGATATATTTTCAAAAGTACTCTTCATGAGCTGCAGAATGCACATGCATTTCAAAATTTTAATTTTTTGCTTAGGCAAGAAAAAATGTAAATTCTGGCATTTTGGAAGGCAGAATGGGAATGTAGAAATGGGAGGGAATCACGCTTGTACAGAAATACAAGTGAGGTGACAAAATACATTGTTCTTTGAAAGGCCGTCCTTTTCTCTAACTAATCCAGATTAAAAAAACCACTCCATCTGTCCACCTTTTGAAAAGGTGATAAAATGAGGATAAAGGATTCTATGGCCAGTTTGCTGCACTGTGCAGGTTTAGCCACTGTTTTCTCCAGTTTTATGCTGTGTATTTTCTATTAAGTTTGAAGTTTGAGGACCATATTACTTGATGTGACTGAGCTGCATTTATTTGTAGTGTAAATTCTCTTCTTAATATTGTGCTTTGGTTATCCTGGAGGTTGAATGATCACCTCATTTGAATTAACAGGGACTAATGTTTTGCCACAGATTTAAAAAGTGAAATTAATGTCTTATAGAAGAGCACTGATACCTGCAAATAATCATTAACCATGTCTGCTGTGCCCTATAGATAGTAGAACAGCTAGTTTTGAAATTTTCACTTCTAACTGTTTAATTATTTTGCTTCCAGGAAATAAGGTTAAATTTTCATTTGTAGATACCGAAATTAAGTAAGTTTGCCATTCTAGGACACTTCCAATGTATGAAAATAATGTTTGGGGTTTTTTTGTCAGGTTTTGTTCTATGCTGTATGGACTGAAACATTTTAATATGGTGATATATATTTAAAAATTGTGTTTAGAAGAATCACATCTTTTGCGGTTGTCTGCTGTTATTAATGGATAGTGCTGTCATATGTAAGATAGAAAAACCAGTATCATAATTAAGAGGGCATATGAAGACTCTATGTTTGCTGAATGAAAGTATCTCTTGATCAGAATTTATTAGTCTGATACTTTATGGAGCAGTTTTTCCACAAAACAATAATACCATATCAATTAGGGAGAATGATCCAAAAACTAGGAAGAAAGTATCAAGGAAGAAGCAGCTATTTAAAAATAATTAGAAATACTTGATCAACAATTCAGCATTGTTTGAGAACACTTAACAGGTACTCACAAACTAAATTATCAGAGTTTGAAAAATAAGACATTAGTACTGAGCTTAGCTGTAATGGCTCTAACTATGCCATAGAAAAGCAGTGTTAGTGAATGGAAATAGTACAGTCTCAAGGTCTTGTTAAGTTGGATTTTGAATCTCGTTTTTTAATGTTTTGATCAAATATATGGAAAACATTTAAAACCACTACTGATAAAAAATTAGAGGTAACAAACAGATAAGAAACAGATGAAATAGACACTCAGTTACAGATGAAGATCATTAACTGAGCTAAACTCAGGCACATAAACTATTTTTCAGCATATCCAAATACAATCTTGTGTCTTGAAATAATAAATGCACACTATATTTCCATCTTTATTCCAGGAAGCAATTATCCTTTAACTCTCTTTCCCTTGAACAGGGAGTTGCAGTTATCAGTAAAAGCTGGACTTGTCCTGTTACGCTTTGGCCAACAGGTCTCATACATCCAAGAGCTGCAGTACTGAGGCTGTATTTGGTGATGTTCTGAAATAATCTGGAATGCTGGTTCCAGACGAGTGTGCTTCAAGAAGGTCACAGAAAACTGGAGATGATTCAGGGTAGGGTTGTAGGAATGATGAAGGAACTGGAAGTGTGCTATTTGCTGAAAGATTTGGAGCTCAGTCTGCTTAATTTAGCAACATTGTGGTTAAGAGACCATTTGATCACATCTTAATGTATTCTTGTGGGAGCAGAAATGTGATAATAGATAGTGTATCCTTCTAGCAAATAGGAATAAAACAAGAAACAGCAGTTTTGAAGTTGCAAGCCAAATTAGTTTGGACATAAGGTGCAAAATTGTAACCAGGAAGGGAGTTAAAAACTGGAACAACTTACTGATAAGTATGATGCATTTACGAACACGAGAAATACTGAAGATTGCATGTGTTCCTGAAAAAACTCACTGTAGGCTAGGTTGGGTACTAAAAGCACCAAAGCTCTGCGTGTTCTTGTACCAAGAGTGATATATATGTGGTGTGTTTTAGTAGGGCTGACATACTTGCGTGCAGTGCTTAGTGATCACAGCTGCTTGTTCACTCTTGACAAGCTCCTGCGGACAAGGAGTCCTTGAAGCCCATGGGAATCATATGTAAAAACGAGGATTTCTCACATCGTAGAAGCAGGTTTCCAGAAAGAGATTATTTTTCCCTTTTCCCTCCTCGCCTTTTTTCTTTATTGTTTGCATTAATTCAATTTGAGAGCAGATGAAATAAAAGTTATTAATTATTTAGTGCAAAAGACCATATTGGGTTCAGGAAACTGGTGATGTGAAAATAATTGGAGGCTGAAACACAGTGAAGGAACACATTAAAGGCCCTTTCCTTATTCTTCCCTAAACATTAAATGATCTCTTTGGGGAGATAATTTACTGGACTGCTGGATTACCAGTCTGACCCATGTGAATTTTCCTATCTGCTTTCTAACAGTGTTTGATAATACTCTATCCTGAGAAATGAAGGAATCTGTAACTTTAATGATTGCTTGTAGCGTATCAAAATGTGAACCTCTCAAAGCAAATGTATACAAAAGAATCTTTCTTTAAAATAAAAATATGAGGATTTAAAAGAACCCAAACAACCAAACTCAACTTTAACATTGATTAGTTGTATCAGTTTTGCTGTAGCAGTTTGCACCTGATTGTATCAGTTTTGTCATATCAAAACCAGAGTGTACATTTTGTTCACTGAACTGTTGTTTTGATGTACTAGGCAGATTTATAGTGCAGTTAATGCCTCTGTTCCTTTAGATATGAGTTTCCAGTGCTGGCAAAATAAAAGTCAGGAAATCAGTCGGTGTAACTGGATTACTTTCCAACTGTTGAAATTACTTTTTCTGACTTACTTAGCTCTGAGTGTTTTCAAACCACTTCATAGTACAGTATATGGAACATGTTCATAGTGTGTGGCTTGCCAGTACATCTGTGGATGAGCTGCTTAGAGCCACTGATTGAGTCATTGCTAGAAAAGCAAAAGAATTAGAAAAACACTTGAATCCGAGAGAAAGCTGCATAATTAGGGCATTGCCTTTATGTATCCTATTATGTAGATAACATGGAGCTACCTGACTGGAGAATGTGCTTGTGTAGACACTAAACTGAGGATCACAGTGTTCAGAAGGTCGGATCTGATAGCAAGCGCTGTCTTGGGCTTTTCCATTTGATAGCTAATAGTAGACCAGCAGTACACTATGTACTTATCTTAAATGTCAGACTGTAAATGTTCTTGAAAGATTAACATACACAATAATCTAATTTTTTTTTCTGATGTGCATATCTAGAAGTTTATGAAACTTTTTCATGAGCCTTTTTATTATTAGAGTTTTAAAATGTGTATTATGGAAGCTGAGACTTTGCTACTGTGTTTCAGACTAAAAGTATCCAATACTGTTTGATTCAGGCAATTTAGCGTAGTTGCAATAAACATCAATATATTTGTGGGTGGTGAAGCTTTTCATTTCCCATCAGATTAAAAGTATTTTGCTTTCATTGTTATGTTTCACAATGAACACAGTTGTGGTTTTTTGATCAAAGATGCTTAGATCATCTGTATATATTATGCTGTTTATTTATCTGTGAAGTAGATCACATAAAAGCTGCACAAACATTGAAATCTAAAGTTGGAAAATGGTACTTACAATTGCCATGTAAAATTTAAACATGCAGCACTAATCCACATGTTTTCTTGCTAAAATTTTTATTTAAAAATTTTGCTTTCTGAATTGCACCATTTCATGACTTTACATAGGATCTGTTTGTACAGAGATATCAGTGAAGGATTTCTTTATGTGTGTGTCTTTTAGTATTTTGAGGACTCAAATTTTTACTGGCTACTTGTTAAAATCCTTATTCTATTTCAGAAATGTTACAGTTTGCATTGATAGGGTAAATTCATATAAAAGAGGTTCAAATTTATTCTTGATACTTGCTTAAAATTGAGTGGAAAATGTGAATATTTTTATAGTAAGTATAAAAACATCCTAGTAATGACTCAATTTAGTATTTTTGGATAATTTATCGTTTACTGGAAACACCAGAGGGGAAAAGTATCTATGTTCTAACACTGCTAACAAAGTCACAGATTTCATCTATTCCGTAAGTAGTACAAGTAAGAAATCACAAGAGCTGTAATTTGATGACATTTTGGGCATTTGTTTTTCCTTTTCAGTCGGTGGCGAAGACTGGGCGATTGCTGATTAGCCACGAGGCTCCCTTGACAGGAGGATTTGCGTCTGAAATCAGTTCCACAGTTCAGGTACATGGGTTATTCTTTTTTAAGTGTTCTGAATGGCCGAATATGTTTCCCTGTAGAAGAAATACTTAACAGTATGTTAAAAGTTGAGTTTTCTTTTTTTTTTTTTAACGCTACGCTCTTTTTCAGTTTTGTGAATGCTTGTCTCAGTTTATGTGAACAGCTGAGAAATCATGTACCTACCAGGTACTTTGCATAGTGTCTGCTAAGCTGGAAATTTAACTTTCACTGCAAAGCAGGAAGAATGTGCACTGTCAGATGCAGGGGAGGTATTCACGTACAGTCTGGTTTTAATGTTCTTTTTTATTTTTCTCATATGCTTATCCCTTGAGCACCTTAAGAAATACATTCTAGGAATGTTGAAATCAGATACAGAAAAAGCACTCAGGTCCGGTATAGTATAACATAGTGTGACACAATATTCAGAGACCTCGTTAGAAAAGGAATCTGCAGAAGTTGTTCACGTGTGTTTGTGCTGATGCTCATGCATGTGTTGAGCTCATATGCACAGAACAGCTTGGAAAGGCTGAGATGTACATCAG
This sequence comes from Acanthiza pusilla, assembly GCA_036630365.1. Lineage (NCBI taxonomy): Eukaryota > Metazoa > Chordata > Aves > Passeriformes > Acanthizidae > Acanthiza > Acanthiza pusilla. The sequence continues at coordinate 24,785,749 of JAXCHO010000036.1, forward strand.
TATCAGCTATATCTGGAGCATTAGGTTTTGGAAGTCCTTTTGAGCTTTCTGATGTGTTTTCTGATGTGTACCTGCATGGAAAATTTCCCCTTAACTTGGCTTCTTTTCTATGCACACCAGTTGTACTGATTTGTAGAAACATCTAAATTATGTGTGTCCATCATTATCAGATTACTCTTTTTTGATTATTCTAGGATAGTTAAATTATAGGACTAGAGAGAAATGGGATAGTAAAATTCACAAAATATAAACCATGTAGGCAGTAATTAAAGCATGGTAATTAGCCTTTTTACAGGAAGGAATAGAGTTATTCGTTCTGGAAGTATAATTCTGAATTAAATGTGCAGAAGGAATCAGAATACTATGTTTCCTTACCTTTGTGGTGCAGTTTCTTTTAAAGAGTAGCTGTACTAATTTTAATGTAATTATATTAAGGTAAATTAATTTTTTCTGCCAAAATGTCTTCTCAGTTAAGAACCAAATATTTGGTTTTGTGGAGACCTCATAGCAGCCCTCCAGTATGTGAAAGGAGCTTACATGGAAGCTGGAGAAGGACTCTTCATCAGGAACTGTAGTGATAAGAAACAGAGTCATGGATTCAAACTGAAAGAAGGGAAATTTAGGTTAAATATATGGAAGAAATTTGTCACTGTCAAGGTGATGAAGCCCTATAACACCTTGCCCAGAGAAGCTGTGGATGCCTCGTCCCTGGAAGTGTTCAAGGCCAGGTTGGATGGGGCTCTGAGCAACTTAGTCTAGTTGAAGATGTCCATGGCAGGAGGTTGGAATTAGATGAAGGTACCTTCCAGCCCAAACCATTCTATGATTCCACAATTTTTCATCCTTCTAAATAATCAGCATTTGACATCCTTTCTTTTATAGATAGTGTCTGATTAAACTAGGACTAATAAAGTCATAAGGATCTGCCAGCTGTGAGTGTAGAAAGTGAATTTTCTTTATAAATTCTCACAAAAACGTGAAATAGATTCAACCAAATGAGCCTGTCTTCTATCGTTTTGTGTTATTACCAACACTTGAGGAGAAAACTATTCTAAGGTGGACAGCAAAGTCAAAATCTACCATAAAACAAAGGAAAGCATATGTGTTGGATAAAAAAGTGAGCTGAAGAAAAAAATCTAATCAGTAAATACCATGAGAAGAACATGGGATGCCCAATATATTGCTAAAATCACTACATGAATTTTTAATCTCCTCAGACCTCCACTGAGAAAACTTCTTACCTGATTGATCCTTCTTGAGGTGTTGTTTCTCATGTCAGAGGTATATCTTGACCAATATCACTTGTTCAGAAAACAAAGTTGAAAATGCTTTAGTAAAGGACTATTTATCTCTGTCAACATTGAAAGAAAATATTCATTTTATTGTAGTTGCTCATAATTTTATATTCATATTTCTATGGAAACTAGGCTTTGTATCTTAAGAAATATTGATCTGTTACATAGGGTCTCTCAGAATAAATTGGAATATAACTCTTTGGCATTGCTTTTATCCATGACAAGTTTCTTTCATATAAATTGACTGACTTGACTCTGTGTTATAACCATATTGTCATTACTCTGTATATCCATTCTTGAAGATTCTGTCATCGATACTAAAATTTTGATAGGAGCTACTTTAAAGATTATGTTGTAAAAAAGACTAAAATAAAAAGTATTACAACTTTTTAAAGAACAGTATTGCTTTAGGCATAATAAAGATCTTGCTTTTCTTATTCAGTTAAAAATCTTGGTCTCTAAACGATCAAGTTAAGTCCATATGTCGAATATCACTGTGCTGTAAAAATGAAAACAAAAAGTGAAATTCTTTTTTGCTGGATACAGTACATATTGAGAATGCCAAAAATTGGAGATTGCAGTTGGCTTTAGTTTCTTCTTACACATGGAAGTAATAAGACTTCAATAAAATGTGTCCAGTTGGATTAGATGGTTAGTTTCCATATTATTATTCCATCCTTGCTGTGAGGTCTCATCATAGCAATAAGGTGAATAAAAGTACATAGGTTTTTTTCAAAAGTTAGTGGTCACATACGCTTCATGGTGATACACACTTCAAGGAAAAGAGTAGGAATGGAAATGATAGCTTTCACTCATGAACTGTAGGAAAAAATACGTTGAATACTTTTCTCTTTGCATATGAGAGATTAAAAGCGGCATTTGGAAAGCATGTGAAATCAGATCTGTTGTGTGTCGAGTACAGAGTATTTTAAGGGGGCACATTATTGCACTAAGTGGTCATTTACGCTGCTCAGACATACAAACCTAAGAAGAAGAAGAGGTGGTATAGTTAAAACTTTACATGATATGACTTTGCACTTTGCTCCAATGTTTCATATGTGATCTCAACATATGTATTCTACAGTGAGCAACAGATGCCAGGACACATTTAATACAGGTACAGTTAATAGTCCAAATTAACTTTGTGTCTTAAGAAATATTGGTCTCTTTAATTAATATTCCAATTAATTCCAATTAATAGTCCAAGTATAAAAGCTTGCAAAACTGTCATGTTCAGCAGAGAAAGTGTTAAACTTGCGTGAAGCATATGGTTGGAGCTCAGTTTGAGAAGCCTTGAGAGAAAGGTCCACTGAGATGTCACTTCCAAAATAATGAAGAATTGTGTGCAAATCATCAGTATATTAATAATTTGTAATACACAGAAACATAAATCTAGTAACTGTGTCCCTGTTTAAAAACAAAAATAAAGGGGAAAAAAAAGAAAAGGAAAAAACAGGCAGGATGGGGACAGCCATTACAAGGAGTAAGGGACTCTTTGGATCACTCCTCAAAGTTGCTGCCTGCCAGCATTTGGGACTTGTTATGGGATGCAGCAGGAAGAATTTTGGAATTATAAATCTTGTGGGATGTTTAGAAGAGGCATCAAAACTGGGGGAGATGTAGGGGCCAAGGTGGTTTGGGGAGACATAGATATGGGAAAACAGAGAGAGAAAGAGATAAAAAGGAAGTTTATATTATGGCCACAATAATATGGTGATTGCTATTTACTGATAGGGCTGATATAAATATAGGGAATTAGCATATGCTCTCTGGCAGTGATCTTGAAAATACAGAAAATTTACATCTCAGGAGTACCTTGCTGGTTTCTACCCATTCTCTACAAGTAATGGCTAAAATTTTTAAAAATAGAAAATGAATAATTTTTAATGTTATAATTTGAGAAATTTAAAGTTTTGTTTAGAAATACTGATTTTTGTGTACATTGATGACATTATAGCATTATGAAAATATGTATGCTGTTATTAAAAAGGAAAGAACAGCTTATGAGTAAAGAAATCTATTAGCTGACCTGGTAAAGGTCCTTGCTGTCTATGAAATAACAAGTCAGCACATCGTTTTTTGTAGAGGGTTGCGCAGATGCATCATTCTAACAGGAGTAGAGCAATTCTGATTTAGTTGCAGGTTCCTGTCTTTGTAGCACAGTTTCTTTTCTTATTGCCTGGTGAGTACTTTGTCCTTGGGTTCTGTCTGCACAGGCGGTGTTGGGTCAGCTGCCAAAGCGCACAGGTGAGCACAGCTCAGTCCTCAGGAGCCCGTCCACAGGACTCAGTGTGTTTCTGTTTCTCAGAATTCCACAAGAGGTATCAGTCTTCCAGAAGATTGGTATTAACCAGAGGATAGGACTCAGAAAATTTGGTGAAATAACCTGTTTCTGAGAGCTGAGTTACACGATCTTACTTTTTCAAATCTTGTATTTTGTATCTACAAATTGGATATAACAGTATTCAACTGTTTGATTGGTGACGCTTTAGATTTCCTCCTCCTGCTGCAAAATAAGGTCTAATCTCCAGTAAGTGGTGTAATTTCCTGCTAAGAGTGAAGCATTAAGGGAACCTATTACATTAGCTGGTTTTGTGAGAAACATTTTGGGAAAAGTGGGTGTATCTAGGAATACCTTTCAAAGACATAAGAGTTTCACAGCGGTTTTATCCTAAAGCAGCTTACCATAGGAAAAAATGTGCCCAAAAGAGTTAAAACAACAAGAAAAAGAAATTTAATGATTTCAGTGGTATGAACATTGAAAATAAAATGAACTGGTATTGACTGATATTGAACAGGAACTGTCTTAAGTAACCATTATTTTACATAGTGCTAATAAAACAAATTTCACCTTTCCAAAAAATTGCTTTCAGAATGTTTGTCCTGAATACTTTTTCATACCATTGCATTATGTGCAATGGTGTGAAATTTACAATTTCGGATGTTGAGATATTCCAAACAGTTCCATTATTTCAGTTTACCCATGAGTAGAAGTTAAGGTGGGATTTCCCAAGAAAGCTGTTACAATCCTCTGTAATTCTCTGTGGGGGAATTATATTCACTGTGGGTTTATAAACCCACTCTGTGGGTTTATATTCACTTTGAGGAAGTGAATATAAACATATCCATGGGACCAGGTTTGAGTTTCAGATTATACACCTGTGGCTGTACTTAGTGCAAAAGGAACTAATGAATAGCCTCGTCTGTGGGATTTATTTTGAAATTTTGGTGAATAGGATCAGATTTTGTGCTGGTGCCACTTAAATGAGCAGGCTGTAAACTGATGTTAAAGTCTGACTTTATTGAAAACAATGTTTGTGGTGTAGTTGTTACTTATATTTAAATGTTTTCATTCTTACAAGATGTGTTGAAGCAAATTGCCTTTTGAACTGACTTTTGAGACATGGTGGAATGTGTATGGGTCAAGAAGCTGGAAGATCTTGAGGTACAAATTGTTGGAACTACGTAATTATGGAAATTAAGGAAAATTTAATTGTTCTCTATTCAACTGGAGAAATAATAAAAGAAGACTCAAATATGTTTTCCTAAGTTCATTAGAAAGATGACTGAGGCCAGCCTGGACAGGTTTTCATAGGACATAGACTTTTTTCACTGAGTACCATTTCATGGAATGGCTAAAGAAAGACGCTCTGGACTTAAATGTGGCATAGATTTCCAAGGAAAGGGCACACTAAGACATGCAGGTACAGCAGTATGGCTGTTCAGCTGATGTCAGAAAATGATTACATCTGAATTGATGTTCTTTAACTGTTCTTTGACACAATTACAATAGGCAGTAAAATTGGAAGAGATTAAATATTGACACAGTGTCGTCCTTCATTTGTTATCCTATTTAACTTTCACTATCACTCTTTTTGGCACATCTAGCAGCAGTAACAAACTACAATATAAAAGTCTGGTTTTATAGATCACACCATCATTTTCTGTCAGTAGGAGTGTGATCTAGGAAATATTGGTATAGAATATAAAGAAAAGCTCGAATAAATACAGGGAAATAAATTCAAGGTGGCCATAAATAGTTTAGGAATATAAAAAGAACAGTGATTTGAAGGAAAAGAAAATACAAATATATAGAAATAAGCCATAATGATGAAAACCAGTAAGGTTATTTCTTAAGTGAGGGATTGGGAGCAGTAAGGGAAATACCAGCATAAAGTTGCCATTCAGTGACTGGAGTCAAAGGTACATGAAAATGTTGCTCATGTTTATAAAATGTGACTAAAAGCAGTTCAGCAAACTTCCAATTTATGATACAGGATGAAGTAGAAACAATTTTGCTATTCAAGTCTGAAGTCTTGCATACCATTGAATGTCATCATATTTTGTTACACAATGTAGAAAATAAAAGTGAAGGGACAAAATGTTACAAACCCAGGGTTTCTCAAAGGAAATGAAGCTTTGTTATTCATCTCTTAAAAAAAGTTTATGCAGTACAAAAAATGTTTGAAAAGTAAGATTCACCAGTATTCTGAAAAGTTCAGTAAAATCTATATTTAAAAAAGGTCTTTCAGGTCAGGAATTTGACTTACGAATTTAATGTGAATCCTTTTGTATTAATTATCTAGCTAAGAGTTGTTCTTTCTCTTAAGGAGCTTTCCAAAGAGCTTGGATAGAGTGGTAAACATTTAGGAATTTTTTGTTTGTTTGGTTTTTTTTGTAAGTAAGAAAGAGGAAATTTTGTGCCTTGTACTCCACTGTGCCCTCCCTCCCCCCCGAACCATTTCCCCTCACTGCTACAGTGTCTGCACAGTCCTGGGCTTGTGAGCCCAACCGTAGGGATTTGGTGGTTGTGTTCATCTGGCAGAGATGGCATTTTTCTGAACCTGTATCACATTTAAAAGAGAACCAAAATCTAACAGGCAATGCCTGTTCACAAGGTGGTGCCTGGACTTTCTTCACACTAACTCTTTGAGGCCAAAATTGTTTTGGATGTTACACAAAAGTCTCTTATTATAGTTTGGCTCACTACATGGAAGTACCTTAATTTTCATTTGTCTCATGTTCTGATACCTATACCCATACAGATGTCTTGGTTAATAACTAAGAAATGCAGTGCAAGATGTGAGAAATGCAGCACAGGATGAAATGGACTTCTAAGACATTTTGTTTGATGTTATCATGTCATAAAGTCCAATTTACCCAGGAGACTTTACGCATACTTATTCAATTTTAGTGAACATAGGGAAGAACAAATTCCTCTACAATGAAAACAGCAAATTATTATAATAGTGGCATATGTTATCAGTTCAGCTACAAGGGAGTATTGTGTTCCCTCTAGGCTGGAATAAATTCAGTACTGAGCCGAGAAAAATGATTTAATGAATTCGATATAGCCAAATATTGAATGGGACACGCAGTATTCTGTACTGTGTAAGCCTTCCAAATATGTTTCTTAAAACAAGCAAACAACCCCCAATTCCTAAAACAACATTCAAGTTGGAAAACGAAGTGCTCAGAAATTATGGTGGATTTTCATAAAACTGGCCCCAGAACACACTCGCTAAAGGTGTAAACACTGAGTGTTTACATGTCCAATTAGTCCAGTCTCTAGATATAACAAATACAAAGTGTCTTATTCATCTGCAGCTCAGCTTGAAGTCTCTTCAGGTTCTGTGAAACACTTCATGAAGAGGTCCATGCAGGTGTGGGCACGTGGGCTAAGAGAAGTCCCAGCCATGAGTTTGCTCATGCACACTCACTCCCCTTGGCTTTGGGCACAGTCTTTATTCACTGTGTGAGAGGGAACATGAACCAATGCTTTGCTTTCATGTGATGTTTCAGTCAGCTGTTTGTGGCACATCCTTCTAAAAGCACGATTAACCCCCATTTGAATCCCACTGGCGCTGATTTGGACGTTGATTTCTACACTATGTGAGTGTGCCCTGTCTACTTGGCTTTGGGTCTGTTCTGTATAACAAATACAGGTTGTAATAAGCTTTTCCCATGTGCTATGAGGCTAAAGCTGTTTTGGTTTTTTTGCTTTTTTCCTCGAGAGGCAGAGGCAAAAATGAGACAGGAGCTTGGCAATTTCCATCGACACTGAAGAGAGAGGGACACAGTAAGCGCTGCCTCATTAAAAGTCTTCCATAAGTGAGAGAACACGGCCTGCAGTAAGGTTTTGAGGGGCTGTTCCCAGTGTATGTGAATAAATGCCTGCTCTTTTGGAGTGAGCTGCACAAGGCAGCTTTGCTGCTGTGAGACTAGAGTTCATAGATGGAAAGGATGGGCTGGAGGACAAGTTGTGTGCCCATGAACTCCTCACCATGGGTGGAGCAGGGAAAGCTCAAGTCAGTGATCAGCTTGTGACTGCCTGCTTCTCCGGGCAGACGTTTATGGTAGGCAAAGCCCTGCAAGATAGGCACTTTTAACAAAAGTGTTCAACTGAGAAAAGAACATTTTTAAAGCTTAGTGTTAACTTGCTTTCTCTATGGAGTTACTTATTTTCAGGTAATGTATTGAACAAAGGTCTTTGACACTGAAACAAAATTATCGTTTCCTGTCCCACTTTCAGCTGCACTGTCTGTTAGGCAGAGGGCAGCATTTCTTCCAGATGCATCAAACCCTGTTTCTCTTCTGTCTGAACTTGTTTTCCTTGCATTGGTGGGGTACACAAGTGTGCAGCCAAGTAATTTTTTTTAATGCAGATTCCTGAAGAATCTGCATTAAAAGTTTATTCCTGGGCAGTACAAAGTGGTAAAGTGGCAGAATATGCTGAAACCATTGTGGTTCAGTGAAATCTAGTTTTAACTACTGAACAAGTTCAGTATTTGATTCACCTTAATCAGTTGAGTGTATAGTCTAAAGTATGCTCTTAGTATATTCAATGAGGACATTTTTTCCATGCTCTGATGTTTAATTTGGCATGCAAATGTTCATATGCCTGAGGCTGAGCTCCAGCATCATTGTCCTGCTGATACACCCATGTTCATTCATTGTAATTTATAACTTCGAACAATGTGTTTGGTCTTCCATGCACTAATTCTGAAAAAGACCAAAAACATGGGCATTGAAGCAGAATTAAAATTTTCTCTTTGCTGTGCACTCCCCCCTATTTGCATTTTCATCTTTCTATGGAATCACAATCAGGAATGCTTCTAATGGAAGGAAATTTTTTGTGTTTATACTTACTCTAAGAGAGAGTTTGCATTTACAGTTTTAATTCAAACTGCTTTGATTAGAATCATGTTGTGATTCTAACATTTACATTTCTGATAGCCCACGGAGCTGATAGAAATGAAATGGTTTTAATACACATTGTGAGGAGGGCAAAAAACCTTCTCTGAACTGCACATCCTATGTTTTGTGCTCTGTGATCCAGTGATATTTTTCCTTTGGTTTTTTTCCCTCTAATGCCGTATTAGAGTTCAGTAACATCAGCAACTGGTATGTAAACATAGCTTATGATGATTTAGGAGGACATCAAAACTACAAACTTCCCTATAGCAATTTTAGGTCCCTGTTAAGCATGTTACTCAGCAGGCCTTTCCATTATACCATGTCAAATCACCAACTTGTTTCTTAATAAAAATTAATATAAAAATACCTTAACAGTTTTTTGAAACTCTGACTCTAGTCTGATAACACATGATCTGTGACAGGGCTCTAGAATAAGGCAGCTCTGCAAAGCAACTACTAACTCAAGGATATTTAACTTCTCTTCTGCCTGAACTATTGTTTAACTGTGTTTAACTTTCTTTATTTTGTTGGGCATTATCTTTTCTTCCCAATAAATTATGAGTTGCTTTAGAACTACAAGTAAGTGCTTTGGACAGCAGTTTATGATAGTGTGCCCAGGAGTCCCCTGTAAAAGAGCAGTAATAACCTTTCTTCCAATTTCCAGTGCTTTGAAGCTGTAAAAACTTCTTGGGTGGTTAAAGTCAGTCAGCCTTTGGCATTATTTCTCCAAATGCCTCAGTGGGATGCTGGAATCCTTTACTAGCCACAGGTATAGCAACTTAATGCTTACTAAGGCACCCTAGCAAGCCATGGTAAAGAAAAACGTGGAGTTTTTAAATTGCACTGTATGCCAGGTTTACTTCTTTGGAGCATACAATCAGTACTTTGTCTTATTTACTGAAAAAAATTACTTTAGTGGGTTGGTTTGGGGTTGTAAAGTGCTGATTCATACAAGTGTATTGTTCTGTTTTTTTCCTGGCCTTTCATATTTTGATATGGCTATTAGAAATAGTCTGGCTAGACCATTAATTTAGAGTAACAGGCATAGAGTAGAGTAGCATGACTAGAGAAGAGTGGTCTGTGGCATATAAAAATCTGTGCAGAATAGGGGAAAATTGAAGAACAAAAAAGAAAAATCTGTCCTTCCAAGTTAATGGCTCAGTGAAGTTTTAAAAATACTCTATGTAAGGAACTTTGCCTTTTTATTTTTCTTGCAGGTTTAATTTAATTAATACATAAAAGGCCTGTAAAACAGGTTGTATTTATTGATGTTTTATGTATACGCACAAGATCAAATTATTTCAGTTCTGTAGTGAATGTGTTTGTAGGAGAAGATGTAAGAAGAGACTCTTGAGCTCTTCTGAGCTTCTGTGCTCTTCCAGAGTACTGTGAATTTTATACTGTTGCTGTTGGCTACATTAAGATCTTTAATATAGAAGAGAAAATGGAGGGAGAAGTTTTACTACCTAAAAGAACTAATCTAGGAGCTTCTGCTGCTTCCTTGAGAAGGGAACTGCCTGCTCTCCCTGGGCAGGCAGACATAGCTGCTCAGTGCCCAAATATCAAACCTGGCTTAAAGCCCCAAATTGGAACCTACAACAGTAGGATGAGTTATGACAGTGCTGAGTTTCCATGTTATAGTTTACATAGGCACAGAGGAAGAAGTTTTTGAATAGTCTTACTTGTCCAATAGTCCTTTTGAATGCAAATGGGCACATGTTCATTGCTATCATGTAGGGATCTAGCAGTTAAAGTGATGCAATTAAAAAACTACAAAAGTGATTAAAGCCAATTAAAAATGCCTGAGTAGCAGATGTAAGCCTGGAACTAGTTTCCAAGGAAAAAAGAAAAGTTGCAGTCAGTTACATGAGAAAAATAACCACACTCAGAAAGAACCTTGTGTGTCCCTCACTTTCTACGGTCTTACCTGCAATGAGGCTTTAGACTGCTAGAGAAAGGTCTATTCTGTAGTGTAACACCAGCAAAAGAGAATGAGCATGAGATGCTTCTAGCTGTGTTCATATGCTGTGTGTAAGCAGTGCCTGTGATGCTTTGTGTAGTGGTGGATTTGGAAAGGCAGCTTTGTTGGAAGAGCTATAGCAGTACTGGCATCTGTCTACATGCTGTTGGAAATGTTTGTTACTCTTACCATGCCTAACATGGTGAACAAGAGACAAAGTTCTAGGACCGCACGGCACAAATCCTGAGGGCTCTTATCTCACAAGAGAAAGCTGGTGAAGATTTAATGCTGGATGTGGCTGAGTCAGGAAGGAAGGGCTGGTTCCTCTGCACTGAACACTGAAGTGATAATTTTATAAAACAGCATTCAAAACTAAAAAAGTTTCTCTACAAAGAGCCAAATCCATATTTTATTGATCTACATATGGAAATTTGTGAAGTTTTTGGAAAAGCTGATCTGTGTAGCTGTGGATATAATTCTTCCTCAGATACATTTGCTTGGAAATAATATTTTGTTCCCTGTCATCACTGAAGAAGTGCCTTTTTACTGTGTTCCAGCAAGTGGCGTGCTCATCACCCAGCTATGTTTTACTGAAGCAGTAAGCATGCACAAATGACTAACAGTAACTTTGATGTCTAAGGAGTGCAAATGTCTTCTTGAATGGATGTTTCAAGTAGGTGCAGAAGTGTTTCACTTTTTCACATTATCTGGTGAAAACATAAAATTTCTCCTGTCCATGTTAAAGAAACTCCTGTCCTGCATTTGGAGTAATGCAGGCTAGGAAGGAATATAGATAAAATGTGGCGTTCTACTTGAAGCATTAAAAAAATATATACCTCATCACCCAGGAAGTGGTAGGAAACACAAGCTGCACATATTTCAGTCATTATCTGAATACCATATCCTCTCAGTCCCCACATGTCTCTGGAATTATCAACTTGTCTTTGAGTTGCCCACAGTGAAAACATAGGCCCTGGTGATGAAGTCTGTGGAATTAAGATTTCATTCTGAATGCCTCTTTTTTGGTCTTCTGCTTCTTTTACATGTAAGTGCATGGAGAGGGTGATCTGCCCTGAGAGTCACCTGTTAATTTTTTTCTTTAACTGATTGCATATATGTGCAATTGGAAAACTCTAGAAAACTACAGTGCTTTGCTTTTTTGTACCTTCAGCCAACAAGGTTTGTTCTGCTGTGCATTGCTGAGTAACCTTGTAATAAGTAAATAGCTGAAAAGTGCCAAGAGAGAAAATGCCAAGACTGTACTCTAGTATTACAGTGTTGAGAATAATATTATTGATAGATTATATTAAAAAAAAAGTCACTTCGTGTTCTAGAGAGGAAGCATTTAATGGTTTTGCTCTCTCTAATTTTGTTAATTTCAGCGATATTATATCAGAATCCTGTGTGGCTTTTTACTTTATATTGCATGAATATCCAGTGCTTATTCCATATTAGGAGACCTAAATGAAGTTGTTTAGCAGCCAACTATAAGAGTAAACTTGTAGCTTGGACACATTTATTTTAAGCTCTGTTAGTCAAAATGAAGTGCATTTTTTGAGAGGACTCAGTGTTCCTCAGCACAGTGATTCAGTTCAAAATTGCACCCATGCCACATGAAACAGTAAAAGCACCGGTAAAGAAGGAAACTTCATTATCCAGTGTGTCCTGCCTTGCTGGAAGTTTTAAAAGGCAGTGCAGTACATTTATGGGTATCACACAACCATCTGAAAAATATGCCATAGTTATAGTGGATCTGTCACAGAGAATCAGAAAAAGTAATTTTATTATTTTAACATTTGTTTTTAAAAGTTATTTGTGAGACTCCACAGTCTTTCCTTTTTCAGTCCTTCTCCTATGAGTTTTCATTTTAAAGGTGTCTTGTTTTTTTTTTTTCCTTTATAAATTACATGTAGTTAGACTAATAAGTCTGTATTTGGTTACCTAAATATATAGTCTGACATGAAAATAAAGCCTAAAAATGCACATTTGTCCTGAAGCTTATTGAAATGTTCCTGCTGGCTTCTTTCTCTTAGAACTTCTCATTCAGGAAAAACTGAGTGATTGCAAAAAAATTAATCTAATCTAATCTAATGTAATCTAATCTCCTAGTTCTTCATTTTAAAGTTGATAGTCCATAAATATCTGCTTAAGAAAAGAGAGAAAAATGTCGTAATCACAGTGATACTTTTTCAAAAGAAATTACTGAAAGAAAAAGGAAAGGTCTGTATCTAAGTTTTCTGTTCTAAGGTTATTGAACCACTGAGATCAACAAGTCATTAGTTAACTTTATAAAGAAGATTTTCTACCATTTGAAGAGATCCGATTTTTACACAGCAATTTTGCACTCATAATTGTGTGACTGAAAAGGTGTTGAGTTTTCTGTCTATATCTGCCAATTTATTTACTGGTTTCAGAACTTCTTCAAAGTGCTTTAGAAATAAAAAGATACAAAGTTGTGTGGTTTAAAAGGTTCTCAAATTGATTGTAGATTTGGGAGTATCTTATTTCTTGAGGCAGCAGCACTTTCATGGTTAACAGTGATGTGTTTCATGGTTTGCAAATTTAAGTTATGAAATTCAGCTTTCCATGGACAGAGATTGACACTTGGCTTCCACATGTATTATGCTGATAGATACAGAGATCTATTATGCTAATATAATGAAAATTTATTTTGAAATAAGGATAAAGTTAACATTTGGAATAAAAATTACTTTTTCTGTCCTTCCCTCTGATTTGTTTCCTTACCTGTGGGCTGAACTTGCCCCTAAGCAAGCATTATTAATAGGTGGGATATCTTGCAAAAAGGATGACTGAGAATGATTGCAAACTATGTTTGAAGTATCTTTCCATACTGAATTCAGGGTTTTCATGTCAGAGATGTGAACCTTTTAATCACTTAACTTTTAGAAAGTTGTCTGACTTCTGTGATGATGATAGTAAATAATTTGAGCCTCCTGTGGTTAAAAACATGGCTTTTCCAGGAACTGATTCAGTTAAAAGATGCAGATGTAATAATTTGTACCATGCACATAACATTTGTTGGACAGAAGAATATCCACTGTGGTAAGATAATAGGGGTTTTTTTTCTGTTAAACTGATCATATATTTTGTATTTAATGTGTGCAAACAGTTTAATATAAAGTAAGCAGAAATAATTGAATAGTAATTGATCCCGTGATGAGGCTATTGCTCATTATTGCTTCTTGTGAGCGTCACAGCTAAATACACTCAAGATGACATAATAAAATTAGCTGCTATGGATTTCAAAGAAAATACCTCATATCAGTTTTAAATAGAGAATTACTGTGATACATACTAGAGTTGTAATATGAAAACTGTTGAAATGCTTGCAGCCAAGTGACTTCGTATTGCAGAAGTGAATTTTTGGTCTGAGTTTTGGTAGTACACACTACTACTCGAATTAAAGATGAAGGAAAAATCTGCTACTGAAACTTGCATTCCAGTGTTAGTAACTTAAACTATAATCAGAATAAAATGTATTTCTAAGCATGAAAAAATGCATTGCCAAAGAAAATATCTTCCCTAATCTGAGTGCATCTGGTAGTTAAATAAAATTGCAGAATATCTTAAATAATACAGCTTTACAGTATTAAATAAAATGGAATTTTGGTTTGTTATTGAAGTTACATAGGCTACACATTTTTATAATTATGTGGGCAGTTCTTCTTTAATCAGCTCTTAAAATATTTATTACAGTATATTTTATATTATTAAAACCAGGTCCTCCTCACTGATACTTTAAAATATTTTCTGGGGAAAAAAAAAGCTGCTTGTTTGCA